>CP142595.1:1360322-2720645 GCA_035985395.1 Penicillium coffeae | reverse complement strand
CCACGGCTTTTTGATCTGAAAGGCCTTGGGTTATTCCAAGCGGCATCAAAGGTCAAAATGGCGGGCTTGAATTACAGCGGGCTTGTTGCGGCGCTATGCTTTGTTCAAATGGCATATGCCAAATTGGTTCGCTTCAATGTTACCTTGACTTGGGATGACTGGGAGGATGGTCCTGGTGCGCCTCGGAAAATGATCTTTGCGAATAACCAATTGCCTGCTCCTCTGTTGCAGTTGAACCAAGGCGACGACGTTGAGTTCCGCGTTTCAAACTCTATGAACAAGTCCACGACTGTTCATTTCCATGGTAAGGCTGTCGAAACGTGCATCGCTGTCACCAAAGTACCTCTTACCAAGTGTTGTTTTAGGACTCGAGCAATTGAGCACCCCGTGGTCTGATGGCGTACCTGGTCTATCACAGAAACCAATCCCTCCCGGTGGTCATTTCCTATACAAGTGGAAGGCTGAGCAATACGGTTCATACATGTATCACGCCCATTCGAGAGGCCAGATTGAAGACGGTCTAGTGGGACCAATTCATATCAGGCCAAGTGGATCGGTAGAGAGGCCCTTCCATCTCATCACAAATGATTCCTCAGAACGTCGAAAGATTGAACGAGCGGAGCGACGCACATCTCCAGTCATGCTTTCCGATTGGCGTCAACTCACGTCCGAACAATCATGGAATGCTGAGAAAGCAACTGGGCTTGACTCGTACTGTGTCAATGCCCTCATGATCAACGGCAAAGGGTCGATTAAATGTCTTAGCCGTGAGACACTTAACAAGTACGCCAACCCAGCGCAAACAGGGCTACTTGGGGCAAAAAACCTCACGGATACCGGTTGCATGCCTCCAATACAGTCCCTGGAGGGCTCTTTCGCCCATAACTATAGCGCTATTATTCCTACGATGTACAGCGGTTGTAAATCTCATCAAGGCCACTCTGAGGTCCTTCATGTCAAGCCCTCGGATGGATACGTGAGCTACGATCTGATAAGTTCTGCATCCACGAATACTTTGATGTTTTCCATCGATGAACACAAAATGTATGTCTACGCAGTCGACGGCCGATACATTGAGCCCATTAAGGTGGATGCCTTATCCTTGGCAAATGGGAATCGATATTCTGTCATTGTGGATCTCGACAAGCCAGCTGGTGACTATACAGTTCGCCTGGCGACGGTCGGCCTCAACCAAATCCTGAACAGCACAGCCACCTTGTCATATGAGAGAAATCACACTACTGCTCATCCATCTTCCAAAAAGCCCTCATCGGTACCATCTATCGATATATCGGGAACAAACACTACAGCAGATACTATCATTCTCGACGATACAGCTATCGTGCCTTTTCCAGTCGAAGTGCCATCGGAAACAGTTGCGCAGACCCATATACTAAGAGTTGGTCGCTATAACGCCTCATACCACTGGACGCTTGGCAACTCAAGCTACGATCTAGCCCTGGAAAACAGCCATCCTCTACTATTCAACCCCAACAGTTCATTCGGGCATAGCGACCTTGCTGTCCGATCGTTGAACGGTACTTGGGTTGATATAATCTTCGACGTGTTCAATGCTGTCCAGCCACCTCACCCAATCCACAAGCATTCGAACAAATTCTTTGTCATTGGACAAGGCGAGGGAGCATGGAACTATAGTTCTGTGGCGGAGGCAATGGAGTACATCCCAGAAAGCTTTAACCTTAAGACCCCACAGATTCGAGACACATATATCACTCCAGCAGCTTCGACTGGACCGACCTGGCTGGCTTTGAGGTACCATGTCATTAATCCTGGCGCTTTCCTACTGCACTGCCATGTTCAGGTCCATCTCAGCGGTGGTATGGCACTGGCAATGCTAGACGGCATCGACAAATGGCCGGAAATCCCGAAAGAGTACCAAAAGGCCAACTTGATCCGATGAACATAGCCTGAAATACATAATGAATTTATTGAATCCACGTTATTAATTTCTCTGATTTCCGATCCTTGGTCAATGTATATATGTCCACGGGTTCGATGCCCGATTGCTGGTTACATCCATGGATGCAGATGGCTTCCAAGGTTCCAAACGACCCGAGAGAACAAACATGCGCTAGTTAATCCTCGACACAGGTAACTAAAAAGCCTTAAATCAAAAATCTTGCAAGCAACAGTAAATAATTTCCCTCCTATCCACTTTTATGTCTCAGATTGCAGACCGCACTATGGAAGATGGCCCGCTAAACCAAGAATGGCAGGATCGCGTGGGAACCGCAGCTCGCAGGGGTTCATGGCGATGAACCATGGAGCTGGGAACTAATGGTTTCCAGTTTCAGGTAGATGGGCTGCGGCTATACAATGACTGTCAGCTGTCAGCTGTCACTCAATAAAGCCTGGCGTTTTAAATAGAACAAAGAGAAACGAGGGCCGATGACGAACCGCAGAGCCGGCCCGAAATAAGGAAATTCGTGTGGCTGAGTCTTCAGCCTCTCCGCAGATCAACTTCTCCTTTTTTCTCTCCCCGCCATTCATTTCCCAAATTTTCGTTCAGCCACGTCTGTTATTCCTTCTGACGTCTGCAGGACGATCACTGTTAATCCTAATATCTTCGCTGGCTTGCATTTGGCTCCCAGAATGATCCCCTGCCGCCCCTGAATTCCTCCACGATACCCCGAAATACCTGACGGCCCGGCCCAGCATTCACCATGAATATCAGCATGCGATCAAGTCAGTCTTCGTACGGAGACCCTCGCTATCTCTCCAATATCTCCGATATCCAGCCGCCGGGGCCTCTGGGCAAGTCGCTTGTCAATGGCTATCGCGATGTCGTTGATCCGCAAAACGACGAGCGGTCGCGTTATAATCCGGTAAGGAGAACTCGAGCGCCCGGCTGGATTCCAAAGCCAAGGACTGACAAGGAATGCCGTGTAACAGCTCAATACAGCACACCCACGCAGCTCAGCTCTCGTTAATACCAACGACCCCGTTACCATGTTCCTGCTCACCCAAACTGCCATGGGGGACAGCACCAACTACGAGATCCTATCATTTGAAGAAGTGGACTCCTTGAAGAAGGAGCGCCATCTGTTAGCCGGTCGCATCGGAGGTACAAAGCGAAGACTCGCTCTGGAGACAAAACTCCGCGATGCAGCGCAGTCTATCGGTCGTCTTTATAGCCCGCCCAGCCCCCGGAGCAGCACCGACTACGGAGACAAGGCGCATCGCCGGAGCAGGAGCATTTTTGGTAAAAGTGGCGCTACTGAGGTGCTCAATAAGAGCGACTCTGAGCTTGCAGCCAGCCAGCGCAAGTGCGAAGAGCTTGCCCAGGAGGTATGGAAACTAGAGCGCCGCGAGCAGCAAATTAAGGAACGGTTGTTAGAGCACACTGCGGGTGTTTTGCAGTTGACGCACAAGGGTTTGAAGAAGTCTAAAAACGCAGATGCGCCCGAGGATGAAAATCCTTATGACGGGTTCGATGATCGCAGTTTATATCGGACGCCGGAGCACATGGATAACTTTGGATTGAGGGGGGATATAAGGGAGGCACCTCCGCAGTCGCAGCCCAGCAGTGGGGGTCCTAGTGCTGAGGCAGAGGATGCATGGCGTCAACACATCACAGAGCTCAATAGCCGCGTTCAAAGTATTGTGGAGCGCTTCGGGCTTACTCGCTCTCCTACATTGCCACCTCCTCCCAGTGCTAATGAGGGAGAGGGCCTCGAGGAGCAACTGGGGTACCTCCAGACCGGTATCGATGGTTTGGAAAGCCGAGTTGATGGTCTTCTAGAACAGAAAACTATTTTGACCACTCAAATTCAGCAGCAGCGAGAGCTGAACTCCAAGTCTGATGCCGAGCGTGATGCTCACATTGCCGATCTCACCGAACAATTGGCCCATCTGCGCAGAGACTTTGATGTCTCTCAACGTGATGGCAAGGCTGCTCAGGATGAGCTTTCTGTGATGACCGAGCAATTGGAGCAGATGCGCAGTAATGGGTCTCCCCAGGACGAAGCAAAGGCTACCCTGGTGCAAGCCGAGGGAGAAATCACCCGCCAGCAGAGCGTGATCAACTCACTTGAACACGAGCTGGAAAGCTTGCGACATGAACTTGACTCTAGCGCCGACGTGCAACAGGCTCGAACACGCGCAGAGGAGCAAGTGGCCGACCTTGAAGCTACTATTGAGCGGGTTCGCAGCGAAAATGACGAACGCATCCAGGAAACCGAGATGCGTGCCCAGCAAATTGAGTCGCGCGCCCAGGAAGCCGAAGCGCGTGCGGTTGCGATGGAAGGACAAGGCACAGAAGTTGAAAGCCGTGTTCAAGAGGCGGCAGCCCGCGCTCAAGAGGCCGAGGGACGTATTCATGAAGCCGAGGCCCTTGTCCAAGGCGCAGAGGAACGCCTACGTGAAGCAGAAGCACAACGTGCGCAGGCCGAGGAGAACTCCACTCGCGTGCAGAAGGATATGGAAGATATGGAAGGCGAGCTTGTCCGGTTGTCGACTGAGCTGACGATGGCCAAGGCCGAACTAGACGGTGCATACGGTACTCGTGCTCAACGAGCGGCCGAGGTTGCTGCCAACCCAGAGGTCCAAAAGGAGATCGATGCGCTCAACGCCCGCAACGTTGAGATGGAGGAAGAGCTTGCTGCACTCAAGAAGCAGGGAGGTGGCTCTGACGTTCAGCAACGGGCCGACACATTAGAGAAGGAGCTCCGCGAGACGCTGGATGACTACGAAGCCATGACCAAGGCCAGTATTGAGTTCGAAAAAGAGCGCGAACAGTTTGAGGGTATCATCGACGGCATGCGCGATCGCATGGAGCAGATGGAGACTCAACTCAGCGAGGAGCGCATCAACTGGATGAACCTGAACAGCCCGACGTCAGTCGGCCGTGATGGCGGCTCTGAAACTACATCGACCATGGTACTGAAGAACGAGTTCAAGAAGATGATGCGCGATACTCGTAACGAGAACATGAAGATTTTGAGGGTCAGTATTCTCCATTCAAATCATTATTTTATAGCCAATACTGACTAAGATACAGGCTGAGCAAGAAGAACGCCGCCGCATTGAGGGTCTGTTGCGAGCTCTCCGAAAGGAGCATGCTCAGGTCACAGGCAAGCCTATGGCCAGTCCAATCGGCACCCCATTATGATCATGACCATGCTTTGGATTTTATCTTTTTCCCAAGTTATAAGAGATGTACATATAGATCTGTTTCGTTGTATAATATGCATGAGCGTCTTACGGCAAGCGCGACGAGTGTCGTTACCCAATCTAAAGTTCCAACCTTCTATCAATTTTGCACATTTCCACGGCTCGTGTTGTTTTCAAGAACTACCTAGCTTGCCCTCTCCACATTTATTATGTCCTCTCGGCCTTCTCAGCCGTCTCAGATGAGGAGGGGCGCTCGATCGCCCTCTGTTTCGCAGCCCCGGTACTATTCGAAGCAAAAAGGCATACAACGCCCCGAGTCGGTGCAAGGCTCACTCCCTCCATCTCCGTCGCATGAGAATCACGACTCATTTGGCACTGCCTATAGCGACGAAAGAAGCATCGCCAACGCGATTCGTATGAGTACATCTAATGAGGGATACCCCAGCTATGAAACTTCTTCCCAAATGTGCCCGATTATGGAGGATGGACAAGCAGCCAACATGGCCATGTTTCTTCCACATTTATCCTCTAATGATGAGTATCCATTTCCTCAGAGTCAATACTCCAGGAAAAAACGTCAGAAGGTTCAAGATGTATGGCAGGGTAAAGTCCTCTCTGATCTAGGGCCACAATCTCGACCAGAGGAACTGTGCTCTGCCTCTGCAAGCGGATCGATGCCAGCAGCAGAGGCAGAAGGTTATCAGCGAGTTAGATCCGCTTCATTCAGCCAATTTGGAATGCACGATAATTACCCTCGTTTGTCAAAAAATGCCGTCCCGATGGCAGTCTCGCATGCTCAGCCACAGTTTCCGCCGCCAGAAAGATCGCCCACGCCGCCGGGGCTTCCATCCTTCAACACACCCGAGGCTGTAGAGGTCGCCGAAAGGTTCAATGAGAGAAATAACACATCACGTTCCACAGGAGATAATGCTCGGGCAGGTGGATCCAATGCCAGCTTTAGCTTAGGCTCATATGGTGAAGCTATCTGGCGATTTCTTACTCGCTCGCCTGCAGTGAACACACGGCCGGCTCGTCAACCCAACATCAACATTCAAGGCATTGGGTGTGCTTCAGATGGGACATTTATACAGGGTCGATTCCCAGTCAGAAATAGTGGACATGGCACAAACTACATTCGACAGATACAAAACCACCAGTTTCATCGTTCCGATCTTCCGCCAGCTGATGTGACTCCTGAGAATGTAGTCAATGAACCCGAGGATGAAGAATCGACCAATAAAGGTACCAGTGCTAATGGAGAACGACAAAATCGTACGCTTCATTCCCGGCACTTTCTTTCGCGCCTATGGACTTCTCCCGACGCTCGCACAGTCACTAGTACTGGATTTGCTGCTCCTGGGTCATCTTCTGGAGTGCGTTCGCCAGTCGAGCCCCCAGCAGCAGGACCTGGGCTCTCTAGAGCTCAACAGGATGAAAGAACAGGCGAAAACTCACAAATAGGAGCAAGTCATATCTTGAATGCAATGCTTTGGATACCGCTTCAATTGTTTAAATGTCTTTGTTTCGCAGAACGGGCCGAGGACGAGACGATTGAGCCGCTGGAGGCTATCATCTCTCATGATACTTACCAAACTGCGCGGAGTCAACCCTCATCTGAAAGGACCAGTCTGAACATCGCAGCAAGGGTCACTTGATTGGATTTCACTGTGCGCACTGTCTAATTTGGGTCTGCCTATCGGTGTGCAACTTTTTGGGGCGGCGGGCTGTCGACCAGAATCTACGACAAGCGAAGATGTTGAAGTCTTTAGCTTGAGCTTGATAGCTTGGACCTTGTTGTCCTTGAAGTTTGGATTGGTCCTCTACGCTTGGCTTTTTCTTGCGCGAATGATAATCTTGATCAACGTGTGTATATTTTTAGAGTACCTGGGCATCCATGGATGAAACGAGCGAATGTCCGAGCATGCTCCCATTGCGCTTTGAACTTCAATAGACTTGAGCCGTTACTTTCAATTATGAGTTCCATTCTTTTCGTTTGCCCAGTAAATTTGGTTCCAACGTTCTTTCTATCGCCATGTTTAGCAAGAGAAACTGTAATTCTTGAAATTCTCGATCCCCAACAGTGTCAACTGGTGGTGCAAGTCATTAATCCATGAACCATCTCAGATTGACAAATTACTCATAAGACATGTCACTATATCCATGTTCATGCCTTTGGTGTTTTTAGCATGCCACAATGCTGCCCGGCCATTATTATCCCCGATATGTTGATTCGCGCCCTCGCGAAGTAAAAGATTCACCACGGCCTCGCCATTGTACCGAGTGGCAAATATGAGTGGTGTCCAGCCATCATTGTCTCTCAAGTCGATATCGGCCCCCTTTTCAAGTAAAATCTTCACAACTCCCACACTTCCACCTCTAGCAGCATAATGAAGAGCTGCCATGCCGTCGTCATCTTTCTGGTTGATGTACGAGCCTTTGTCAAGTAGGAAGCTGACCATTTTGTCATTTCCATGTTCAGCAAGATACATGAGAGAAGTCTCCCTATCATTATCCCCTTGTTCGATGTTTGCACCATTCTCAATAAGGAGACTGACCACCGCTTCGTGGCCATTTTCAGCCGCATGTCTCAGAGGCGACTCCCCGTCATCATCTACCAAATGGACATCTGCACCGCTATCGAGCAGTAACTGTACTGTTTCTTCGTGTCCCGCTTCGGCTGCCATAATAAGCGCAGTTTCTCCGATATGGTCTTTCTGGTCAATTTTTGCACCGTATGACAGCAAAGCCTCGATCATGCCTTTTTCTCCATCCTGAGAAGCCTGCATAAGTGCTGTACAACCTTCGTTGTCTGCATAGCAACTATTTGCACCCTTTTCAAGAAGAAGTCTCACGCTACCCTCTTCTTCCAATCTTGAAGCACATATCAGGGCTGTTTCACCTTCATAGTTTTTCTGATCAATGTGGGCCCCCATTTCGAGCAATAGGTTGATTGTATCTTTCTCCCCCATTCCAGCTGCACGCATCAACGCTGTTGTACCATCCTTATTTTTGAGACGATTCACATCTGCCCCGTTCCTGATTAGGACCTGTACAGCTCTTGCCGTTCCCATTGCAGCCGCGTATACAAGTGCTGGCTCGCCTTCCTGATCCTTGTAGTTGAAATCGACGCCCAGATCAATAAGGGTTTGCAGGATAGACTCATGTGAGTATAGAATGGCGCGCTTCAAGGCCCGATAATTATTCGTCTTGACCTTCGCACCCTTTTTGACCAAAGATCTCACAGTATCGTCGTTTCCTTTTTGGCAGGCCAGGCTGAGCGGCGTATCACCTTGGGCATTGATTTTATTGATGTGGGTGCTAAATCCAGAGGGCCATCTCTCTCTCTCAAGGAGCATGACACACCACATGTGAATTCCAAAGTATGATGCCATATGCAATTGGTCCTGACCCGGGTCATACTCAAGGCTTGGGGGGCCTGAGGGTTCATAGAAGAAATACCAGAATGTGGTCCACCAGTTCTCGAGCACTCGAGAATGCTTTGCAAAGAAAGGCCGATCAAATATTGCTTTGTTTCGTTTATTAGGAACAAGGATTGATGCATGGTCTGCCCATTGGAAAATGGCGTATATCAAGAGGTTCGGCGTGTTTGAAAACGTTGAGTCCTCACTCAGATCTAAAGGACCCTCACGTAGGGCGCTCTCTTCCATGTAACTGAGACAAATATTTACAATTTCATGGTGACACTCATCCCCTTTGATACGGAATCCTTCCAAAATAGGATTCCTGTGAGGCTTATCGTGCAAGAGGTAGTCTCTCACTGATTGATGGACAAGAAAAGCTTCGTCACCGATGACCTCAATCATATTATCGCAAAGAGAGATGTAGTCGAGCATAATCTTTTCTTTGGAAAGATGCTTCGTCGATCGAATTCCGAGAGCTGATGCTAGCCCTGTCAGAGTGAGTGCTCTGACAGCCATGGCGACCAAGCGCAAAATTCGCGATAACATTGGCTGATCACGGCGCTCAATGCGTAATAAGATGCGACTGTAGATCTCCGGAAGACCTGATGGGATAGAGTCTAAGGCCTCCATGATCTGTGTACATGTTACCTTCTTTTGAAGTTCAGTCATGACGAAGCCAACCCATAGAAATTTGCCCTCGGCCCTTTCCAATAGCGTCTTTTTTACATGCTCTTGAATATCGTGAAATCCAGGCACAGTTTGGAGTCGAAATACTCTCTCCGAAATGAAATTTTCGATATCGCTGCTGACATGGTCGTTATTGTCGGGGTCCAATCGCACATGGGGAAATATCTCCAGCCCAGGGACTTTCCGGCTCACTATAACTAGTTGGAAGTTCACAGTGAGAGTCGAAGGGGAGAAATATTGGCGAAGACATTCCACTATCAGCCGCACAGATTTGTCGTCGCACTCATCAAGTCCGTCAAGAACACAGAAAACCGGGTCTTTGTTGGCATGCAAGAGTGTGTTGCAGATAGACCACAAGACGTGAGGAGATAAAAGAGCCGCCTGGGCTTTTGCTGGATCCTCGAAGTAAGATTCTATTTTCGCGAACAAAGAGGGACGTTTGGTAAGCATTTGGCAGATCAAACTTCTGAAGATTGACACAGCGCTGTTGCGCTTATCGTCCTGATTGCTGCAGAAATAGAAAAGAACCTCCGAGCCAGTTGGGCCTCGAGTGAATTCTTCAATCTCCTCGGTTATAAATATTGACAGCATGGTTTTGCCCATGCCTGGTCCACCAGAGATCCAGATGCAACTCTCCTCGTTCAGGAGCCAAGATTTGTATATTTCATTTTGACGGATCCATTCGCAAGTGCCCGGAGTTCTATGACCCTTCGTGCCCTTGAGTGCCTCTCGATCAAAGATCGGGTCAGTAAGGAACAGGCTTCGCCGACACTCATCGACCTTCTCCTGGAAAATTCCTGAACACTGATGTTAGCGGCCTCGCTTCATGTAAGATTCTGCTTTAACTGACTCTCAGGGTCGTCCTCGGGGGTTCCTAGTACAAAGTATTAGCATTGGGAGCGAACCATGGAACTGCTAGGGCTCCACATTAGACGGCACTGTACTTACTGCTGGAAACAAGATGGATCGGTCCGTGATTCACACCGATCTCCAGGCCGGAGTTCGAGTTCCCAAATGTGATTGTGGTCGCCATGGCCAAAGAACTGACAGTTCTGCCTCAATCTGCATCAGAGGGCCCTGGGGAGAAATAACATGCCCTGGGGAGGGGGCGCCTATTATTATCTTCAGCCGCATGGTGTGGCTTGGAGGTCAGCCCTAATCCTCATTTGACCAAGTGCCGTCTAGCCGCTGCGGATTCGTGTTCAAGGCGCCAAGTGCAGGACTAGTATGGGGGCGAAGTAATTCATCCATGAATACGAAGTAGCGCGATAATGATGAAACAGGGCTGTGGTTGGGGTATAGATCCCGTATTCTTGCCGGCCCTACGTCATCTTCATTTACTCAGGGTAGGACCTTTTTAGTGAGTTCACCTTGTTTTCGAGATTAGGCAAGATGATGACTACAGTTAATTTGAGTAGCAGGATAGAGAGAAGCAAGAACTAATATGCGATTAGGCTTAATGGTAATGCATAAGGAGATGTCGTCAAGTGCCAAAGGTCACAGCATGGATACAAGATCATGATGAGGAATTACGCTTTGAAAACATGAATAATTGATACAAGATGCCCTCAAACTAGGCTTCGCGACCAGCGCTCAACCCCGACACAGATGGGCGCAATATCAGAGGCCTTGGAAGAATGGACACGCCTCCTCGATCTCTTCATCACCACATGCAAAATCCCAACCAACGATCCGTGGGTCCACACTGGCACATATGATCTTGCGAGAATCAAATTGTACCTTGAAGACCCTTGAGGTTGGGGGGTTGTGAAGTGGACGTCCAGGCCGTCCGTTCGGGTGGTGGTGGCCCATAGCTAATTGATTCAGGGTTTGCGCAGTTATGGCAAGAGGAACCTGGGGAGCCGGGTTTGCTGGGCCTGCAGCTTCAGGCTCCTGGTCCTGAGGGCCGTCAACTTGCGCAGTGGCAGCAGGGGCACCTTGTGCATCGTCATTTTCGTTATTAGCATTGGGGCCAGCTTCATTCTCCTCTTGCTCTGAGGCGGGATCCGGGGTGTCCTGAGCAGGGTTCTGACCAGCGGGCAACGTCGTCAACACTTGTGCGGCCTGCAAATGCTGGGCCTGAGCCGCAACAGCGGCCCGCGCAGCTTCATTCAGATTCGCGCGAACTGCGTTCGTCACTGCATCAGCTTGCCGAAGCCGATGACCTATTGACCAAGCCCCATCGCGATCCTTGTGCCAAATCAGAATTGATTCGTCATATGAGCCGGACACAATGCGGCCCCAAGAACTACCGCCACCGCCGGGAGGAATTTTAGCACCAAGTGCCGGTAGATCACGGGGGTTGCGAGATCCCGCCGTATTTGCTTGGTAGCCCGCGCGTCGCATAGCGCGAGGACCCAAGTCAACGCTTTCACCATCTTGCTGTGCCTTCCAGAAGGCATTCTCAACTTCGAGGGCCTCCTGTCGGAGAGTTTCATCCGCACCAGGTGGATCTCCGAATCCAGCCTGGACTGTGCGAACAAGATTATTATGCCCTCGAAGGCAAGCAACCTCGGCTCCAGAGATATGGTCGTAAATTCGTACTGTGTTGTCGTTACTGCCACTTATAATGCGGCGGCTATCGAATTGAACGCAGGCGATGCCCTTTTCATGTCCCATTAATGTTTTAACACAGGTCCCTGTCCGGATATTCCACACTTTAATGGTCCGGTCACCCGAGGCAGTGACAATCTCGTCTCCATGAAGCTGCATAGCGTTCACTGCAGCGCCGTGGCCCTCGACGACCATAAGCATGGCGTACGCTGGCAGCCCCTTGAGCTGTCCATTAGCAAGGCCAGCTTCCAGAGCACTGGGAGAAACCTCGTTGAGATCAACGATGTAGGAGGGATATGAGGCACCTCCGCTTCTGCAGATACGGGGGTAATCTTCATGGTTTGGGAAAAGGTTTTGGCGATTCCAGACCTTTACAGTCCGGTCTTTTGAGCAAGTCACGAGGTACCTGTGGTCAAATTTGAGGTTGAGGACTGAGTCGGCATGTGCATTTTCGATCTTATGGATCTTCCGACCCGTGGAGAATCCCCAGATGATCACCGATCGATCACTGCTGCCTGAGATGATCACGTCTTCTTCGGGGCTTGGATCGAATTGCAGACATAGGACTGATTTCAAGTGACCCACTAAGGGTCGGTGCCACAGTCTCTTAGTCTCCAAATTCCAGACTCGCACGGTTCTATCACGACTACCACTGACTAACCAGCGGCCCGAAAACTGGATTGCATAGACGCATTCCTTGTGGGCTTCTTCTGGATAAGAGGGATCTGGCAGCTGGAAATTTGTGTATCGGCCATGGTGCCAGTTTGCTTCTAACCTGCGGCGTTGTTTATAAAGATGAATCCAGTTCAACTTGGTCCTTCCATCCGGGTAGCGCATCAAGAGAGACGACTTAAGCGGGGGGAAGAGCAACGATGGAAATTGGAGAACAGATGCCGAAGGCAGATCACCAGCAGCAGCGCTATCGGTTGAGACAAGCGATGTGCGGTCATTTGCGTCTGTCATGTGGTGGTCTCCCTCATGGTCTGCTGGTGCAGATGCACTGCTGTTGTGATTGGGATCCTCGGGGCCTTCGGCATCGCGCGACATCAACCATTCTGGCGGGACGCGTTTCTTGTGTTTTGGTTCTCCAAGGTCGGATTCAGAGTGTCTAGGACGCGATTTGCGGGTTTGGGGAGATAAGACTTCGGAGTGCTCTAATTCGTAGCGGCGAATTGCATTAGAGTCCACCCGCCAGCCTTCGTCGATGTATAGAACGCGCCAAAGCCCCGAGTCAAGGATTCGACTTCGCCAAGATCGAGATGCGAGCGTCGCGTTCAATAGCGTGTGCGGCTCGAGGTAAGAGAATATTTGGAATGTCAGCTCCGGGGGAAGCTTGACAACGGGGTCCATATGGAGTAATGGATTGAGGCGCTCAACAACCCCGGCGAGGGTAGTGGTCGAGAGCGAACGGAGCAGGCTGTATGCGAGTTCTGTGATGGAGGGGTTTGCATGAGCGGGCGGAGAAGCGACAGGAGGCCCGGGAGATTCTTGTCTCCGGCCAAAAGATCGTTGGGAGTCAGATAAATACTTACCGGCTCGGTTTGCCTCGCTCTGGGCAAGGACCCATTCCGGGAGCATCATGACATTTTCATTGATCAAGTCCTTCTCGGACTGACTTCGCGTGTCGTCTGAATAACCTTCATCAACCTTGAAAGATGGAGAGAGGGAAGAGGTCGAATATGGTGGGATGGCGGAGGCCTGTAGCTGGAGGTTCGGGCGCGTGGGAAACTCTTCACCCTGATCCGGCTCCATCGAGACTGAAGAGGTCGCGAAGGGCGAAAGGGTGTCGTTGTCTGGTTGTTCTGCCGTTGGGGCGTTCGTTCAGAGGATCTCGCGGAGGTGACAAGGAGTGGTCCGCGCTTACCGAACTCACCCCAGGGTTCGGGAGACAGGTCGCGATTCTTCTGGTAGAAGGCAACTCGTCTGCGGCGAGGCGCTGTGCAACCGCCAGGTGGTCAGGACGATAGGTTTGCTCTTCAAGTGATAGATTGGAGGCAAACGGGGCTCGGGGCTGCACGTCACGAAGAACCGGATCCACTAGCGTAAGTGATAGGTCGAGCGGCAAACAGTCAACGCATCAGATCGAGAAAACGCGATGCAGGTCGGGACATGGTCAGGAATTTGGGATCTGGGATCTGGCAGCTGGAATCCGAGGGAGATCAACAACGCCTGGAAACATGCCTGATCCCATCTGGAATGGGCGATCACGTGGATCAAGCGCGGACTTTGGCTTAGAGCCTGAAGAGCCAGCATCGCTTAGGTGCATATTGCAGCAGCTATCGGGCGTCATGGGTGGATTTAGCAGGCTTGGATGATTTCTCCGTCATCTGTCGGTATTTATGCTCGGTGTGCATATCGGAGTGTATTTCAATGAGGTTATGTTCCTATGCTTAGTCTCGGTCTACACTGTACTCCATGAAGCGCGTTCTTGTACGAAGTATGCCTCCTCGTAACGCCACTGACTACATGCGCATGGCATCCAGTGATTTGCTTAGCGATTCGCTGTGCTTATTGCAATGTGAAACAGAATGGCCTTGATTTTGGGTAACACTGGCTCGAATCGCCGGCTCTTGGACGTAGGGCGTGGGCTACATACGAGGTGTCGCCTAGAGGGTCGGGACCTTCCAAGAATACCTGATAGACACATTCAGGATATACCCCAGAGACGCAGCATATCTCAAGATACTCGCGAATGCTCATAAATCCCCATGAATACAAGATATCACTACTACAAGTAGACAGTCTCAGGTTGATGGAGTCTGCCCCTCTCCACATCCGCCCGATGGAACACGCGCTAAACCGCTTGGGGCAACTGAACAGCCCTCTCCTTCCGCTCCTCCTTTCTCGCTTCTTCTATCGCTTCCCTGCCCAATCTCCCCCTCCCTTGTCTTTGGCCTCCTGTTCCCTAGCCACTGTAGCTTTCTTTCTCGGGAGTTGATTCTTCCGCCTTCTCCGCTACCTCGTCCTCAGTCCTCGCCCTGGCGGTTCTGTCCTTTTGACAGGGGGTTTCGAAGACCGCTCTTCATTCCCTGACTCGGCTATTCACCTGCCCGGCTGCAGCGTCTATCTCCGACGGGGAATCCCTGGTGTCCCATAGATTGGGCCCCCGCTGACTGAGTGACTGTTTATATTCTTGCCCTCGGCGCTTCTCTCCATTCTACGCTGCCCCTCCCAAAAGTGGCGGCGCGTCCGTGAAATACCGCCTTAGTGGGGATCTTATTATATACGGCCTCCATCGTGCATCGTACGGCGCCCACGGAATTGCCACCGGCCTGCGACTCGTTCGCCCACCCCGTCGCTTCGACCTCGAGTCTCGAACCTTCCCTGCGCCCGGCAGTCATCTGCCCGCACAAATCATTGCGCCGCGGGGGATCCATGATTGGCATTCTTTCGTGCCGACGCTTGTCGCTATCCTCTATATTGTATACTCCACGATCTGCTGTGCAGATTCGCATCTGAGCCTGGCTGGTCTGACTCATACTCGATCGAGGTAGCCGAACATGATCGACTCCGCGATGGTGGGGAACATCCCCGTTGCCGAGGACAACATCATCAATCGGCGTGGCGGTGAATCGATATATCAGAGCTGTGTGAACCTCCGAAGACGATTGTCTGAAGTGCCAGATTTCGAACCGTACTTGCTGGATATGGCTGAGAAGGACCGCGAAAGAGGAAACACAGACCCCGTTGCCTCGCTTTGGAACTGTCTTCGGGAGGGTTATCCCCTACTTAATATCTACAACGCATCCAAACCAGATGAAGAGCTATTCGTTGATCCCGCGAGAGTTCCAGAAGCAAAACGCCCAAAAGCGGCGACCTTCAAATTCTTGCAAGCATGCTTGCAGGAATTGGCATTCCCCCAGCAGGACTGCTTCTTGATTACCGACCTGTACGGCGAGAGCACAACAGGCTTCATCAAAGTGATTAAGATGGTCAACCGTCTGATGGATATGCTCGAGCTTCAAGGCAATCTAGTGCAACCCTCCGGTGCTGCGACGGCAGCTACAGGTGTACAGGGTGCCGTGAAGCTTACCAAACGAGAGCATATTTTGAAGGAACTTTTGGAGACGGAGCGTGACTATGTACACCATCTGCAGAATCTCCAGGCGTTGAAGAAGGAATTAGAGGAGACTGGAGCCTTGACTGGTGATGCCAGTCACCAGATCTTCTTAAATCTCAATAATCTCCTGGACTTTGCTCAAAGATTCCTCATTCGAATGGAACAACATTATGCGTTGCCTGAAGAAACGCAGAACTGGGGACATCTCTTCGTTGCGCATGAGGATGGCTTCCGACAGTACGAACCTTTTATCGCTAATCAGATGCGCTGTGACGAGGCTTGTTTGAAGCATTGGGATAAAATCAGAATGGCGCCGCGCCAACCTGATTTGCAACAGATGGTCGCCCAGCCAAAGACACTGAATGGTTTTTTCGTCAAACCATTCCAGCGACTCACAAGGTATCCGCTTTTGCTGGCTGTATGTGATTCCTTTCGCCCTTATACCCGACACAAACACTAATATTCTTTTTCCTCACTAGGAACTGCGCAAGCAATTAGAAGCCGAAGAAATGAAAAGTGACATCACCTCCGCTATCAATACCATCCAAAACGTACTTGATGGTGCCAACGAAGCCATTCATAAAGAGCACTTAGCCTCGGCCGTAGGAGATTTGGCCGATCGCGTCGATGATTGGAAAGCTCTGAAGATGGAATCATTCGGAGAGCTGCTCCGGTATGGAACCTTTGCGGTGGTGAAGGGGGATTCAGGCAAGGATAATGAAAGAGAGGTACGCAACCTTTGCGAACTTGAGCCTTCATCAGATGAGTTTGATCGCTGACTTGCCCACCAGTATCATATCTACCTATTCGAGCGTATCCTTCTGTGCTGCAAAGATATCAACCCGAATAAACAGAAGACAAAACTCATGATGGGCAAAGACAAGCCAGCGCTCACGGCTAAAGGCAGACCACGCCTTCAGTTGAAGGGCCGAATTTATATGGCCAATGTAACGGATATTGTCTGTCTTCAGAAGCCAGGTTAGTGAGCATGTTTACTATACTGCCGCCGCGTAACTAACATCAACGATAGGTCTATACCGTATTCAAATCTTTTGGAAGGGAGACCCTGGCGTGGTAGATAATTTCATCATTCGTTATATTAATGAGGATACTATGCGTACCTGGTATAAGGATATCGACAATCAGCGGCAGATCCAGTCTGAACGCCGTACCATCCGGAATACGGGCACGTCCGACAGCGAATTCACCTACATGGAAGGCATGGCACACATGCCAAACCCGTACCAGCAGGAGTACGATGCCGACGACCCTTATTACTCCGAATTTACCATGAGCCGGAATGCGTCCAGTACTAGCCTGAGGACTCGATCTGCTACTGGAGGCAGCACAGGCTCTGTTCCTCATTCTAATGGTCGACCCCGGTACGCCTCGACTGATCCCGCGCTTTCTGTTCACACCCAATTTCCAAGCTCTGGTGGCATGTCACCAGGGGAACGTAACATGAACTCTTATTTCTCCCCAACTGAAACGCCATCAACACGATCTAGCTCGCAGTCTGGATTTTCATTTGGTCGACAGAACACAAACTCTACGACCGCTTCGTCTGTTTGGAATGAAGAAAATAATCGTTATACCGCTCCCGCGATGTCCCGGGTGGCCTCGAAAGATGGTGCCCCTGCAGGGTGGTCTCAGCCTAATGGACGCGCTGCTCAGCGTCCCTCATTGCCTCCTATGTCTGGGCCACAGGCTGCTTCCAATGGCGCTGCCCAAAGAATGCGCTCGGCTAGCAGCCCCGACATTCACCATCATAATCCTGCGCCCCCAGATTCACGCCGCTACATGGGAGTTCATACTATGCAAACCGTTGATAATGTCCCTGTTCCTCCCATTCCCGCGCATATGGCCAACATGAAGGCTCCTGTAAATCGAAGCCAGAATAATTCGCCCACCAACAGCCAGCTCCAGATGCGTTCAAATCCACACCATCATTCGCACTTCACCGAGCCTGAATATAATGAACAACGCATTTCTGGGTCACAGCGGATGTCTGGCCAAATTTCCGATCACGCCACGTCTCCTTTGAGTGGACCGCCCGATGCCGATCCGTTCATGCCTACGCAGCTCAAGGCCAAGGTGAATTTTGATGATAATTATGTCACACTAGTTATTGCGACCAATATCCTCTTCCGATCTTTAATCGATCGTGTGGATGCCAAACTCGCCCGTTTCACTAACCGCTCAATTGGAGGCAAGACCGTTCGATTGCGCTATATGGACGAGGACGGAGACTTTGTCACAATTGACAGTGACGAAGCAGTGCAGTTAGCGTTCATGGAATGGCGAGAGCAACATCGTGACGAGCTAGAACGGGGATTGGTTGGCGAGATCCAACTTTTCTGCCAGTCCATCGACTAGTTTCTTATCACGACTTCTTCAATTTTGGTTATTTTTTGGCGTTTCCCCCTCTCCCTTTCCCTCCCACCACATATCTTCTTTTCAAGGATTCCCCCTCCTATTCCACACTTCTTTGCATCGCCGTGGCGCCTGTTCTCCCTCCTCTCTCCTGTTTGTTTTTTGTCTATTTATTTTCCCAGCTGGATTGGTTTGGGCCTGTTGAACAGCCATTCTGGAGAGATGGAAACCCCCTTCGTCCTATTCTGTTTCCTTTTGGTGGCATGAACGGTGTTGGAGGGCATGGAGAGGTCTTTTGCAGACTCCGCCTTTATTTTCACGTCCCGTTGACCCGGAATACTCCGTGGCGGGAGCGCATGACTATTTCTTGATCTACATGTTCCCTGAATGTCCACGAACGTATGAAGCACCCACATCATGTATGCATAACTTGGATTTTGTACTTTTTCTCTGGAGGCCTGCGTGCGGGTAAGGTTCCGGCGACATTTGAAATCCAGTCGATCTATTCCACATATTTTGCCCTGGGGCATCATGCCTGATATACTGGCCATCGTAGACTAATGTATGCAGCTTGCGAGTAGCGGCAGTCGATACAGTGGGGGGAACATGCCGAGCCGGGATGCCGTCTCGGGACCTTCCATCTTGGCAGGGCTGATCTCCATGTATATCGAGCGTTATCGAGTATCTCGAGCAGGGGTTAGCATGATTCCTGCAGATATCGAGTCTTGGGAGCTGTCAAAGCTGGTGTTTTGCAGCCATCCCCAGAGCACTGCATCCTGCATCCTCCTCCCCCGCCCCAAGAAAGACTCTAAGAGGGTCTGGGGTTGGGGATCAGCAGAGAGACGGTGTAGAAAACAATCCTTTCAGCGGCCCCCGGGTGCTGCGGGACTCGAAAACGGGGGAATTCCAGGTGCCCGACACTTGCTGTGCCCCATCTGCCGCCCGGTTTCAACTGCGGGAAATCCCTCATTCGTGGCAGTGAGGCAAAGGTCGGTGGTCTCGTCGAATCGTGGCTCAGCATTTGTAGATCGAGACCACTGAAGCCACATCAGTTGCGTCGTGGGTGGGGGAGAAGTGGGAAACTGGCAGCTAATCTCCAATCGCGGCACCTCGCGAGAGAAACACGGCCATTGCCCCTCTTGTCTTCGGCGCCCCCTGAACTCTCGAGTGATCGCTTTATATCTGGGCTATTCTCCTGGTTCAATTGATTGTCACTTCTTTTCCGTGGTTCATTGCGTGGTTCAGTTCAGGGCACTCTCTGCTTATCCATCGCTTATCGCCACCCCCCACTCGGATCGAGAGCTTCTGCCCCGCTAAGAAAAAAAACAAGCATCAACCTACAGTTACCTATACCAAACATGTCTTTCTCAGGTCGCCGCGTGAGCATCCTGCGTCCCAGAAACGCCTCGCTCTCGACTACTCGAGGCCTGTCTGACAACGGTATGGGACTCCCCCCCAAACTCTGTGGAAGATCGACAGAAAACTGACATCTTGGCATTCTAGAGCTTCGATCCGAGACTCACCGTCAATTCCGTGGTGCCCACGAGGGTCACCGTCCTCACGCTGGTCTTGATGCGTCCCGTGCCTCCACCGGTGTCGTCTGGTGTACAGAGCGTGCCTCCGAGCACGGTTACGCCGAGGACCCCTCCGAATGGGCGAACCTGGGCCAGGGTGCTCCCGAGGCCGACGATGGCATCGAGGGTAGTTTCCCTCGCCCAGAATCCATTCCTATCACCTCCGCTGCTCGTGAATATGGTCCTACTGCCGGTATCAAGCCTCTGCGTGCCGCTGTCGCCCGTCTCTACAACGAGCACTATCGTCAAGGAAAGGACAGCCAGTACACATGGGAGAACGTCTGCATTGTGCCCGGTGGCCGTGCTGGTCTGATCCGTATTGCTGCTATCCTTGGTAACTCGTACCTGTCGTTCCCTATTCCTGATTACTCGGCATACAACGAGATGCTGTCTCTTTTCAAGAACGTGAGTAGCTTGGCATTATCAGAACCGCCGAATCAGACATCGACCTCCTGAGATCTCCTGATTTACTGACGTCGATAAACCAGATTGCCCCCATTCCTATGCCTTTGTCCCAAAATGACGGCTACCACATCCACCCTGACAAGATTGCCGAGGAGATTGCCCGTGGTACCCAGGTGCTGCTTACCTCCAACCCTCGTAATCCCACTGGTCACTTCGTTGGCCACGACGAGCTCGCTGAGATCCAGGATATTTGCCGTGACCGTGCTACTCTTATTCTTGATGAGTTCTACGGTGGCTACAACTACACCACTGACTGTGACGGTACCACCATCAGTGGTGCTGAGAACGTCGTCGACGTCAACCAGGATGGTAAGCTTTGCGTTATATATCGACTCCAGGAACCTCACTGACATGAATATTTCAGACGTTCTCCTCATCGACGGCTTGACCAAGCGCTTCCGTCTCCCCGGCTGGCGTATCGCCTGGATCGTCGGACCCAAGGAGTTCGTCGACGCCCTCGGTTCCGCCGGCTCCTACCTCGACGGTGGAGCCAACGTACCATTCCAAGAAGCCGCCATCCCTATGCTCGAGCCCTCTCTTGTGCGCGCCGAGATGAAGGCTCTCCAGTCCCACTTCCGCGAGAAGCGTGACTTTGTTGTCGGTCGCCTTCGTGAGATTGGTTTCCGCATGGACGACGTGCCCCAGGCAACGTTCTACATCTGGTTGGATCTCACATCTCTGGATCCCCCATTGCCTCCTCAAGCCAACATCTCCGACGGACTGAACTTCTTCAACGCCCTGCTCTCTGAGAAGGTCATCGTTGTTCCTGGGATCTTCTTCGATTTGAACCCTGCTAAGCGTCGTGATCTGTTCGATTCTCCTTGCCACCACTTCGTTCGTCTCAGCTACGGTCCCAAGATGGATGTGCTGAAGAAGGGTCTTGATGGTATTGAGCGCGTGATCCAGCGTGCGCGTGGTGCCGGTGAGAAGAAGTGGGAGGACGAGGTTGCTATTCAGGATGATTAAGCGCTTCGCTTCTCTTGAGTGATCTTTGGGCTTTTTCGTCTGGTGTTGGACTGGATGGTAAATAACTTTGTCATTGGGGCGTGGTTTGGATTTACGTGGTATGATGATTTTTGAAGTACTTTTTTGAATGTGTCTGGCTGTGCCAGCGATAAACTTAGCGTATGAAATGAAACGTAATAGATGCTCATGATGACTGGTATTTATGTCTTTTGCGTAATTCAATCTTACTTTCCCCAGTAAGGCTCTTCAACTAGGCGAGCTTTATAATTTGCGGTATGCAGTGCAGTATGCCGGGGGCCTGTCTCAGGGGCTTCTTTATCATCGAGACCAGGCCTGAAGAGGATGGTATCAAAGCTGCGGGCACATGGCACCCAGTAAAGTGGAATTCGACCACAAATGTGACATCTATGCAACTTGACATAGCCGAGGCTAGTGATGTTAAGAGCAACGACTGCTCTTCGCCAAACCCACTAAATACTACACACATGTGCATGAAGGGAATAATCGTTTATATTAGACATAGATGTATAGGTATATCAATGGATTCGTGGATAGGATTCCACGCCCCGCATCCTCTTTTAATAGACCCAGGCTAAGATGAATCTCAAAGAGCACATCGATATCACCATAAGTGAATGGAATTAATTTCGTGAACTAGCTAGAAAGGAAGAGCGCCGGGAACGCTACTCTATAATCAAGCAATGGCAATCTCCATCTGGAGATATGCATGGAGGCTCTTTCTGTAAATTTTCCAAGTCTCTTCACAAACCCCACCACGCCACCAAGTATCAAGGAAATACAAACGTCTTGATGGAGATTCCCGCTGGAGACTTCCAGCCCAGCCTCCTATATAGCATCCTCGGCCCCACGATCTTCTGGTAGATAGATTCATCTATGCGTCTTTCGATAGACCTTTCTCAGCATTTTCCGTTTCTCGCATTAGAGATCTGCCATCAGGTTGGAAGGCCCAGGTCCTTTCCCAGGCAAATTCTGAGCAACTTTTCAGCCTTTCGAGGCATCATCCTCCGTTCGGAGTATCACTACCTCGCGTTTGAGATTTGATATTAACCATCAAGGCAATCTCCTGTTATCAATATGGCATCAACCGACACTGGCGGTAACGCGTTATCCACCAAAAATGTTGCAGAATTGCGTCTGACTGATTTTCGATACAACCCCAATCTTCGCCCAATCCCGGACTATATGAGACAAAAAGTCGGAGATGACACCGATTGGGACCAGATATTAGATGAATGCCTCCAGAATGCCGGCACCCTAAACAACTTTGAACTGGGGGAGATTGATCAACGCTTCGAGCATGCGGAGGATTAAATCATTTGGAAATTGGCCGTGGCCGATTACCTACAAACAATGAATCGGCATAAATCTCTCGATGCAAGCATCTGTCGTCCTTGTCGCTCTGGACCAGTGTGCGAAGGAAGATCCTGGGCGATGAAATCAATGAAGATATTAGGTTGGCTGAAATCAACCACTGCAATGGAGCTACAGGATTCTATCTCTGCCTCAGGAAGATACGTGTTTGCAGATGAATGGATAGCAGCAGCAGATGAAATATTTGCAGATGCCTCGGGCTTGCTGCCCAAGTTAAACATGCATTTGCGAAAGAGGATCGTCTACCCGCATTCTTATCCAAGACCATGCTCCAATACGGGCCTTCCTGAAGATAATCTAGATACAAGGCGCAAATGGTTTTGCATGACCTGTGGAGGATTTGACATCTCACTGGACGAGAGCGGGTCGAGTGTGTATCATCCTGCTCTGGAGTCAGATATCCCAGCGGACAGAATCGAACGCGCATATTGAGAGATATGTCTGTTTCTTGCCGTGGTCACACATGACCTGGACCTTCACGATGCAATATGAGCCAGGAGCAGCGATGCCAGAGACTAGAGGATGGATCAACCATCATACCCAGGGTCAATAGCTGCCTGCTCCAGCTTGAAGAATTCCGTGAATTATAGTTTGCTTTTTCGAGCACTAGGGCATCGTTTTGCATGAGTATGCAATGGTTTCCCAGACCCTTTTGGTACTATTAGATGCCATCATCTAATAAAACATTTGAATGCCCCAAATGTTGTAAAGCTCGAAATTGAGGACACAAGATCCTGTAGTTTCTACGTTACAAGTATCAAGCACCCTCCCGGCAGTATTAGGAGCCTTGAAGAGTCAGATTCTACGGAGCTTTCAAATTCTTCACTCCAAAAACTACCAGTATCGATCTTCATATCATGGCGAATACCACCTTCTAATTGTAGCCCGCATTCGACTAGGCCACCCTCTCCAAGCATACCACTCTCCAGTTTATATTCCACCTCGCCGGATCCGATCTTGGCAATAACTCAGACAATCAGCCACGCAAGCTGTAAACGATGCTACCAAAGTCGACATCCCGTGTCCCGAGGTCTCGTTATCTCCATCGAAAAAAATCACCTTCTGCGGATATACTGCCAAGGTGTTCTTGTCTTGGCAAGTAAAATTATACCGGTGGCATGCTCCATGCCTTCCCGCGAAGACACGGGTCTGGCCTCGGTGCAAAGTTGGTGAAACAGTGAGACAGGCCAGTAAGGATACCGGGTGATTTGCAGCTAGCACACAACAGGCAACAAGTCCTCGATACAGCTGGTATGGAACAGCGGCAACAACCGCACTTTTCGTGTGGTTTTTCCCAACACGGCTTAGTTCTTTCTGGGGAGCGTCTGAATCGAAAATTAACCTTCGAGAGGGCCGCCAAGAGGCCGATGGGAAGGTTCAAGTGGGGGGTGCCATGAAATTACGAGTCAGAATCCGTGGAATAGAGCCGTATTAGGCTAAAGTACGGAGTAGTCAAGGAGTTGATACCGTATGAAGATTAGGAAGTTTGGTAATTGCATTCTGGGCCTCTTTTTCAGGCATAGTATTTCTAGAACCTGGAATAGATGTTATGTCACCCCGGGCTGCCCCCCAGGCCATGCTCTAGAAGCGATTGTATTCGCCTGCAGCCGACGATGGTCTCCATAATCGCCTCCACAAATTAGCCGACGAAAGCATGGATGACAGGCCATCTCCTCTCCCTCGACGTTAGCGCCCCACTTTTGCGGATTTCTCACCCAACAAGGGCGATTCACACCTACATCCTCAGGGATCGGGGAAACTCCTAGCCTCCTGCAAAGTAAGCTCTAGCCTTTCGGTACTAACATGGCAGATGACCAATTTGCCGGCATAAGGCGATCTACGCCCGGAGTACACCACTCCATCCAGCATATTGATTCAGAAGCTTCGCCACCAGGCCTCTGGATATGTCGAGTCAAGTGAACGGCGAACAGCCAATCGAGAGAGACACACGCAGCAGTGTTTTATTGGCCACAGCGCCGAGTGATGGCCATGTGGAAACCGTGATTATGGAGCAGGAACCGCAAGTCAATTCGCTTGGCGCACGCCTAGAACTTTCTGCATGCTTTCATGCGTCTCTGCCTTGGTTGCTTCTAACCCATCCGTTTCAGCCATATTGCCTGTCATTCAGAACAATACCAAGCTACCCAGAGACTCCGCTTTACATCTTGTCCATGCCCAATAAGGTTCCCGAGTAAGTTTGGGTTCGGCTTGCGCCGCGCACAGATGCTGGTGTCCAAGAAAGTCGGTTCGGCTCTCGTGGGTGTCGATCGCTCGTATCCCACTAGCAACTTGTGGCCTGCCTGATGGGGCAACGATGTTCCCACTGATCACTCTACCTCGGTGGATCTCAAGGGTCTCAAAAGGGGAATGGGGGTGCTGTTCTGCTTGGAAAGTGGCTCATCAACTCCAATCTCGTGGCGCTGCAGGCTCCATCTCACAAAGCTTGTCTCCTTCGTCTGGAGTTTTCATTTCCCGCCTGCAGCTCATACCAATTAAAGTGTTTATAGTATTACCAAAGTAAGCTCCGTCACATATATTAGTAGGAAATCACCATCAAAACATGCGCCTAGCATGTAGATCTCGCCTAGGCCCAAAATACTATGCCCCCCACTCCTCGCTAACAAGAACTTTGTGCATGCGCGTCAGAAGGGATCGACGAGAGACCAGAGGTCGTACGGAGCACGGCGAGATACATGTATCACGCAGCTCCACTCCAAGCAACCTCCAGTTTGGGAAACTGGTTGAGGATGTAGTGACCCTCTTCTAATATCCCAGATCTGATGAGCCACAGATCAGATCTCGAAGCGAGGATCAGAGCCTGATTCGCCTGGGATGAGATTTCCGAGCATTAAACCCGGCAACAGTACCTGGAGGGGAAAGGGGGGAGCCACAGTTCAACTGACAGTTGCAGCGCCATACCCCTGGAACGGATATCCAAGCGCCCTGATCAGGGACTATACCATTCAGACTGATCAAACTGCTAGAAAATCACGCTGCCCAGCCAATACACGCTTGATACGCCTGCTCCATCGTTCCAGCTACCGGGAACCCAGCCTGGGCCCGTCAAGCTAGCGGACCCGCCTCGGGAACGTTCACATAGCGTACTCCGCTGTGTATTACCCAAAATTACCTCGACCGGCCTACGCACTTGCCACGTCCTGAGACGTGCTTCCCCAGCTCCAACGTCGAGGCCCAAGCTCCTTCGCGTGGTTGCAAATTCAGAGCTTGTCATTGGCAATGATAGGAGGTTCCTCTCATATGTAGGAAACATGGTGGCGCTAGTCGATCATGTTGGGCCTGTCGCTTAGCGGATATCAGCCATCGAAGCAGCCAACACTTGCAGCCGTTTCTCTTTGTTGGGGCCCTCCCCCCCCTTGCGTTCTATGTGATCTCATCCAAACGCCCCTGTGGATGGGCTTGGTCGGAATCCGGAGCTTTTACGGTTAGTGCCATGCGAGTTTGCATGTCGGTACCAATCAATCCTCGCAGCTGACGGTCTGTCGTGTGACGTTATGTCCCCGACAGCAATCAGACTAGAGGTAGAAAAAGGGCGCAGCGCTCAAGCAGCCTTGCCGTTGCCTTTTGATTTGACTTTAGGTGAATACGAAGCTGTAGGGTGTCGGTCGTGGGAAAGCATCGCCGAGACTTGGGCCCCGCATCGCGCCAACAAGCGACGTGGACTCGGCGCCTACAGTGCATCGACTCTATTCCGATACGACACTGGACGCTATGTCGTCATTCCTGTCTGCTCCGCGTTGTGTTTCATCGGCGATACGGACTAGTCAACGGGGGCTATCCCTGTCCCAGAATCTTTGCTTCTTACCCACTTCCCTTTTCTGCTGGATTGCGATATCACTAATCGAAGCATATGGTAAGTCCAAGAGAGAAGTCCATTTCCGAGCTCCGCATTTAAGACTTGTTACATTACTCTAGATCACTAGAGCATTGTATGGAGTATTCGAACCCACTCCGGTAGATCTCCCATAGTTTGAACCCATGCCCTTCCGTTCCACAGATCAATCGACGGCTACCCGTCGAGTCAGGACCAACTACGGAATAATATATCTCCTCAGGCCGTTTGGCGAAGGTCAAGACAGGCCCAACCAATCCGCAAAGGGACCAAGCATGCCCCGATCAGCCTACAGATGTCAATCTCCGGCCAAGCCACCCAGCCACAAACACGAAGTATAGCCCCTTGGGGCCAAATGAAGGCCAATGAATAGCAGTTCACATCGAACGGAATATAAACCAGAACGCCCTTGTACATGGTACCTGGTACATCTAGCAAACGCCGTGGAAGCTCAGCAAATCCCGAAGCAGCGGTACCCTGCAGCTAGAAAACACAGCCCTAGAAAACATAAACCTTGGAATCCCAAAACCCCACGCTTATTCATCGCCCCGGGGGGCGACTCCATTCGCAAGGTCAGAATCCGGCACCCCACGCTAGCTACAAGAGGCACTGGGTTCGCTTCGGCGTCAAGGGCGGCTTGGCTGCTTTTCAAAGGGGCGAATCAGCAGCCCCTGAGGCGGGGCGGCCGAGGTGGGAAGCCGATAGCCCGAGATCGTGAAGTTCGACCACACGAGAGGGTTGACATGCATTTACCCAAGGCGGTTGTGTGGGTAGAGTGGATATTTTCTTTGTTCAGTACTCCGTATGGAGTCTCCGTAGCTACAGAAGTAAGTAGACCCAAATACCAGAAGTTGGGAGCTGGATACTCTTGACGGGGCTCCATTGTATGTACGCCTGGCCTGTGGTTGGGCGGGAGCGTTACGGTGGCTATACGGACGGTATCGAACGGCTGATACGGGGCCTGTATTGCCCGCGTATGGGCTCGACCGCGTGGCTCCCCCACAGCCCTGCTCCCGGTTGAGGATCGTTAGTGCAGAAACGGTGATCCTGTGGCGGGGATTGAAATCCTCGATGCCTTCGAATACGGAGCACAAGGAGTGCATATGGGCAATTTCGACAAACTTCGAAAGTGGAGAGGGCAGTCGGTTGGACTCATATCCCAAATCAGGAGACATGATGCTACCCGCTGTGCAGATGGGAAAGTTGTATGCGAGTGCCGTTCCTGGACCAGGATGAATGAACATGAACATGGTGGATTCAGCGCAGCGCCTTCTAGCTACACCGTTCTTAGGAAACGCGGTTTCCAACTCTGGAGACAGGCGGAGGACCAGGAGAACAGAACCACGGTCGCGGCCCTGATCCACCGGCCCAGGCGACAGGCCGAAGAGTTGTTGAGATTGACAGGGATGTCAACTTCGCTTATCGAGGCAGCTGCGAGGAGTCGTCAAGCATTATGTGGCTCTTTCCGCACTCGCTTTCCCTAAAGTTGCATAGAATCCGCGGCGATCATCGGGGGGCGCCGATGGACACGACGAGTTTCGGTCAATTGTGGATTCAGCTACATAGTCTATGGATGTGATCTTCACCACTTTACTAAGAACAGGCATCGCTACGAGAATATGAAGATAGTCAGGTTGCCAGAGTTGGGAGGGGGATGGAGCATGAACTATGATCTTCCCAGGGGGAGAGCATCGACTTGCCGCCATGCAGCACGGCTCGATCGAACCCATATCCCCCAGTCGTCCTCTGCGGAGGATTTGCCTGTAACAATCGAGATAGTGCACTTCCAATCGTAGCTCAGGCCTCTTCCTAAACGCCAATGTGGGGAAGCACATCATGTCTATTCAGCCTCAACAGCCCCATAACAAAGAATAAGGCGACCCAGACAACGAAGCCGAAGATGTCTATGAAACATCCATAAACTCAGAAAGCGACCGCGGCACACTGCACCACCGCTGACGTAGCAGGAGACGACGAAGCCCCAGAATGCACCTTGCATGATTGCACGCGCACGCCATTGAAATCATCGGGCTGGCGAACCTTACTCCTCCGTTGTTAGCCGGCCCTAAGTCATAGGGTGCGCTTCATCGAGAGTTGTTGCGTCGCCCCAGCTTCATGATATTTTACACTTTTTTACACCGAACGCCTGACGCCACTTTCTCGCCCCTTCAGATGACCCAGCCAAGACCGCCCAGACCGGCACATTCATTCGGAGCATAGGCTATTACGGCATGGATTTCTTTGTTCTCGAAAGCCTCCGGTTCCAGCTTCCTTGGGATCTGCGCTCCACCGCCATGTTTCTCCATCAGAACCCTGTCTCGCGACCCATTTCCATGACTACAAATGCCCACTAACCATGCAGGCCGCGGAGAACTAAGCAGAAGAAAACCCCGAAGACAAGAATGGACGGAATCTCCCCCCTGAATAGAACCAGCCAGCGCAGAGTATCTCTCTGCCTAGTGTTGCCAGGGGTGGCGTGTGATTCATCTCATTGCGCGAGTGCATTCGATGTCTTGATTATTCGAACTCGGGGCGGGAAATAAACTTAGAATCGCCAATCACTCACACATGCTGAGCAGCATCTCCGTAGACAGAGTCCAATAGATAAGAGACAGAAAGGGCAGGGAGAACCTTGGAACAATCGGACAGGATGGAGCATGGTTTACAACCATTCACGCCTACGAAGTAGAAAATTAGGAAACCCAAAAAGGAGAGCCACAGATTGGCGACACTGCACTCCATAGTCAAGGACGCTACTGTATGCATTTACGCATCGTACTTTTAGTATGGGGCAGAAGCATCTCGCCAACCCCATTAAACACGGAAACTTTATCCCGGCCACCCATCCTGAGGCCCCCCAAAAAACAGGTTCCCGCTCCGGCTGAATCCGCTTCAACATCGCGAAACCAAGCGGTCTGCTTCTCTGCCTGGAGTGTCGGCGCATTCTCCCATCTCGGCCTGGCGCGGCTATCCCTCTCTCTCGCTGGAGCATCCTATTCCGTAATTCTGGGGCTGGCATTCCTTTCTACCCTCACCTGCGCCCCTTGGCGTGCTTCCTGGCCGCTACACCGGGCCCCTAGGGCTGTAGGACTTGCCGTTATCGCCGCTAGAATTGCAATGCGGGATTTGCTTGTTGGAAATGCTACCATTTTGTCTCCCAAATTTGGGGCTTGATGGCGGCAGCAGGCTGATTCATGGCTTTTTTTTGCCCACTTCTAATTATATCTGTTGACCTTGTCCGCCACCACAAGTTCTTTTGGGGCAGGGTAGTGAAAGTAGAGTCGTTCTTTGCCCCTGTACTGAGTACATATGATTATACACTGCATTAGTTTATGCCGGTGGTACTTAATCTAAGGTCGCAAACAAGAAGTCCAGTTGACGGCGGGTTGATCGTTGCCTTAACAGAGTACATAATATAGCGTCGATCGGCCCATACGACCTCTTGTGCTGCGGTGGCGATCCACTCGGAGTCCTTGAATCCTCGATATGATGCACTTTGATTGCTTTTATTTTGCTCCCGACATGGCTATGCTGCGACGTGCATCATGCTTCCGATGAGTTGAGCTGCTGATAGCCAGACAGCAGGAATCTGATACGCTGATCTGACCGAGAACCAGGTTTGTCGACAGGAGCCAACCAATTAACCTAAATGGATTTAACAATAGTCATAGTAGCAGTAGTACTCTACGTACGAGGCCAGATGCGCAGTCCCAGTGTAGAGCGATTAAACAAAACTGCGTAGACTAGTAATTTGCATATTCCAGCCGGGCATCTCCCGAACTGCGCCTGGCCCATAATCTCCAGCTGTCAATTTCCCGTGATCGGGTTCGTGGAGATACTGCGCCGAGCCTCTGTCGGTCAACCTTGAGAACTAGACCGTATTTGCGCACAGAAACGAGCGCGCGAATGAGAGGCGTCTTTCTTTGTTACATCCTCACAGGGCTGGCGTCGGCTCCCAAGCTGAGCTGGGGCATATACCCTGGCCAGCCTTGGCTTGGGGCTTTTTAGGCCATCCCCCGGAATAGGAAATTGGGGCTAGCCAGAACGATCTTCTAATACTTTCCCACGGGAAAAGATTGGGATCCTCGGCACAATCCTTTGAGATAACAATCCTTAACAATATGATTATAGGTTTATAACACTTGCAAAAGATTACTTCGTGGAGATAGAAAATAAAGAAACAGATAAGAGAGCATTCGCCGAGGCAAAGCGCGGAGCCAGAAACGGAGCCTCGGGCCACGAGTCATGCAAGCCATGGTCTCCTCGCATCATAGGCCAATCTCTACACCAGCCGCGATATTAATCTGCCGGAACATGTCAGACAGCCTTACGCAGGCTCACAGCTCAGCGATTTCTCACGAGGCAGGATTTTCCCATTGGTGCTAGCCGCTGATTTCCAGTCTCCACACCCGATACGGTACGATATGCTGCCAACGCCAATAAACGCGGGGCCAATCACGCAAGCCTGGGCGTTTCGTAGGATACGCTCAGGGTATAGCGCAGTATCTTCGGGGATAGCGTGTCGATGGGAGGGGGCTAGATAATGCCTCGGCGGCTGCTTATCGTATTATCAAGCTATTACGGAGTAGTCGGTGAAGACTGTGGGATACCGCGATATCTACAAGTTTAGAAGAATCCATTCGTTTTAAGGAGATTTCTGATTTCTTTCGTAACCCTCGTTGACGTAATGATGGGAGATGAGAGAAGCCCAGCGGAAATAAGCAACGAAAAACAACACATCTCGCGTGCCAGGTATCACGGAACAGAACCAGTGCAGTATCCAAAAGAAGAGGAAATAGAAGGAAAGATGTTGACCATGAAACGCCGTTTCCTCTCCTTTTAAAACTAGACACAACCCGATCGAATGGAATAAGAAAGAAATTAAGTGCAAGGGAAAAAACCATGAGAGCGCCCAAGAGCCCATTTCTAAAATGGGTGGATCAGAAACCACGCGAGAACGGGGAAACGGAGAATTAAACGAAATGGCCGAAGAAGAATTCAATGTCGTAATATGCAAGAAGTCACCGGAGTCTCAAGGTGAGGGGAATCGGGATATGAAAAAAAAAGTCGTGACGGGCATCAATCGCACAAAATCCTCCCGCAAATAAACAAAACAAAAACTTCTATGCGTAATCATCTCTTATCCTACCCCCAAATAGGTCCAGTCAGTCCCTTCCGCCTGATTCAGAAGCCGGGGCTGGGATTTGTACTGGAAATTAGGATGGTACGAAACCATCATGCCCTCGGGCATCTGGTGGCCCTGGTAAGGGGGCGGTGGCTGCGGATAGTCCGGAGGCAAGTAATTTGTGCGTGGAGTCGCGTCGTAGCGCTGTTGCTGTTGCATCATTTGCATGTATTGCTGGTGCTGCTGAGGACTCGGTTGTGGGTGAGCCGGGTGCTGCGGCGCGTGCGCGTGTGGTGGAGCGTGCGGCAGGTTCATCGGGGACGTGACAGGGACATTCGGCGGAACGATCGGGGCCGCGCCGTCGTGCACGGGCACGGTGCCCATTTGAACACTCTGAGGCGAGTAGAACTCATGGGTTGGAGTCGCGGAGGGTTGGTAGTAGGATTGCTGGATGAGATAGTGGTCGTTGGGATTGGGGATCGACACGGTCACTGGCGGTTGGTGCTGGTGATAGGAGTGCTCGGAAGTCGCGTCTTCGGAGGATGGTCGCGTCATTGAGCCCGGTGGGTGAGAGCGATGTTGGTGCTTGGTAAGAGTTGTTTTGCGACAGAAACTGTCAATGCCCGGAGAGGCGCGAGATAAGCGAGCTGCATGGGTAGCGACGCACGGGCGGATAAGGTCTTACCTTCTTTCACAGGTTGGCTCCTGACAGATGTATGGTCGCTTGCCTGTGTGAATCCTCCGATGACGAGCCAAACTGGAAGACTGTCGCAATTGTGAGTTAAGAAGGAATTGCAGGGGCGAGGAGCTCCGCGTCGCGGGTGGAACTTACGTCGGAGAAGGCTTTCTGGCAGCCATCGTGATCGCAGACATGCGGTTTCTCGCCGGTATGCGTTCGCGAATGGACTGTCAGGGCACTCCGCTGGATGAAGCTCTTGTTGCAATCCTTGACCGTGCAATGGTAGGGTCGCTCATTGGTGTGGATGCGATAATGGCGACAGAGATCGGATTTGCGATTGAACGACTGGAGAGTCGCATTAGTACGGAGACGCTCACGGCGAAAGCTCAAAGGTCGCTGGACGATGACCGTCCAGCAAGATCGGACACATACCTTGCCACATTGTTCCCAAGTGCAGTTGAAGTCGCGGCCACTCCCAGGAGCCATGATGGCGATTTACCCGGGTTGCGGGGGAAGAGAAAGCGGGTCGCAAGAGGTCAAGGCGACGGGAGATAAAGGTCGGGGAGTCGGGGAGTCGGGGAGTCGGAACCAGGTACGGGAAGATGTGGACACCAGAAAGGATCGTAGAACTGCTGGAATCCCGCTAGAGGCCCTTCGATGCACCGGATTATAAGGGGGGGAAGAAAGTCGGAGTAGGCGAGATGCGTAGGCGAGCCCGGGGCATAATAGAGCTTTAATATAAGGACCAGGAAAGAGGGGAACAGGAAGGGAGGGAAGGTTTAAAGAAAATGGAATTCGGGAAAATTGGGGGAAATTACAAAACTGGAAAAAAGAGGGGAGCAGTGGAAGGAGGGGGCTCTCTCTACTGTACTCTGTTTTTTTTTTTTTTGTTTTTTTTAGGCGATTTTACTTTTCGGTCGTTTTGGGAGTCGAGCCTGCGAAGGGAAATAACGGCGCGCGGATGGGACCGTCGCTTGCTGGCCTTCTCTACTCCAATATCTGGAGTTTTCTCGAGAAAAGTGGACTTGGCGCTTTTCCGAGATTCTGCTCGATGCTGTCTTTTTGCGAGATTTCCAAAACATCGAACGCTGAGCCAGGGTGACTCCCAGTCGACATGATTAGAAATGGGCTTCAAGTACGAGTACACCCTACTGTACGCTGATCTCCAGCTGATCGTATCCGTATGATCAGTATTATGACTACAGCTACAGTATAGGCAAAAGTCTTGCCTTCCTCTCGTACTCCAGGCAAAGAAAGCACCAGTGTCACCATGTTCCAATCTCGTTCCATTTGCCTCTGCGGATCCTACTCTAGACAGTGGATTTCGCTGGAGGATTTTCTTTTTTATCTCTTGATTCCCGACTGGAAATACATGATAATTTAAAAATAATATCTTTTTTTTTTTTTATTGATTTCATTTTATTTTATTATTTTACTTTGGAAACCACGGTACGGGAGCATTACACTGGGTCCCCACCTGTCAAGGATGCCAGTGTAAAAGGGGGGTACCACATCGGAACTGTGTAATATAACCCACGGCTGGTACAGGAGAGGGGCCATGTATTTTTAGCTGCTGGTGCTGATAGGCCCCTGCTCGTTAGGTTGGCAACCGAACCTGCCCAGGCATTTCGAAATTGCGATTGCCTCGTAATAAAAGGAATTTGGGTCTCTAGGCTTGAATCCCAGGTGAAGATAGTGTTGGGGTGAAAGCCATAGGAAGAAAATATAGAAGGGACAAAAGAAAAGGAACCATGACGGAGTGCTGACTCGAGGCCAAGCGTTCCAAGCCTCCAGGCCCACCTATACAGGGAGCACACCCCAGAGAGCTGCGTGGTGCGTGGGGATACGAGGCCCATTGCTTGCATCTCCTGGGTACCATGTACCTCAGCCGTGTGCTAGTATGTATTTTATCTCGCCAGTCCTCTGTACGCTGTAGAATAAAGTTAGACAGCTTGGGGGATGATCTAAAACTGCGCCCCCTGGATGCGTAATACCCGACCTAGATGATTCAATGATTCGCCTTCCCATTACCCTGCGATGATTGATTTATGAATCGACATGCTCCGTATCACCCACGCCCCTTAGTTACGATAGTCCCATACCAAAATCGGAATAATGTCCAATCGTCGTAGCGGGGCTCCACGCGGCAGAACCATGCTGCACATCGATGAGTCTGAAGCTGGTCTGGATCTTGGATCTCCAGGAGTGGGGAGCTCCCAGTCGGGGAATCCGGCAACTGGATGGATTTAGAGATAGGGGGTTAATTTTGCATACGTGTAGACGAAAGCTGGACTTGCTGCAAATATTCGGCAATCGCAACGAATACCAAAAAAGAAACAACACGCAATAGGAATGTCCTTAGGCCATGATATCATTGCCGAGAGAGCTTCCAAAAATACGCCGACACTCCAAGCCACAGTGCCTCAGGCGAGCATTCGCCAAGCCAAGCCACCCTAGAGAGACACCCGAGCTACTCCGGACTGGCACCAACTCCTGCGAAGCTAGCGACGATCGTTGGAAAAAAGTGGATGTACGTAAATGCGGAGAGGCAGGGGGGTCCAGAAGTCAGATTTCATGTGCTATAATCTTCCGTAAAAGCTCCGTCAGATTGTTGTGTCTGAAAATCAAGAAACGCCAACATCCTGCGGGTCTTTCATGGCAGTACGGAGTACAGTAAAAAATAAAAATAAAAATCAGGCCACTCCACGCCTCGTATTGGCGAGCATGGCAAACGAAAGTCGCAGTTCTGCAAATATCCAGCAAGGGATGGAGATGACGCGCTATCGGGCTGCAGCTTGGCATTGCACAGTACGGAGGAAGAGCAAATCGAATGACCTGAAGGGTTCCTGAGGAGCGAAGAGATGAGGAAAGGGTCCTCCCGAAGGGTTCCTCCCATCAGCCGAATCCACCAGGCTCCACGGTACCAGCGCCTTGGGGTTTACGAGTCGACTCGAAGATGACACCTGGTTTTATTTTTCTTGTTTTCTCTTCGCCGGCCTCTAAAGGGTAATCCGGGGGAGCTGACAGAAGAACTCTAAACGAAGAAGCCGGCCCAAGCGCAGAACACGGGCAAGGAAACAAATGCGAACAACGGGCCGGGACAAGGGGATTCTAGGCTTGCCAAAGTCTTGAAGAACGGATTTCAGTGCGAGCAAATGACTAGTCCGAATCCACAGCGCTAGTAGGCGAGCGATTTAGTGCTTGATAGACTTTCTGGACGATGTCACTTCTGAGCCCTGATTCGCCAAATGGGAACGAGCAACGAAGGACCAGTACGCTGGGTCGTCAATACGGTTGGGAAGGGGGCCCGTCATACGTACATCCCATGATAAGTCGGCTTGTCCGTTTGGGTCAGATTTGGGTCGATCCGACAAGGGGATGATGTTCCAGGGCTGCAAGAACTATGGAGTGTGTCTCTGCGACTATTGTTGCTTGACCGTATCTTCATCCTGCCGCCCCTTTCTGTCAGCGTGGCTATGTCTGGAATAGAACGTGTCCCAGATAAGACACATTCTTTTCAAATGTTATGCACATAATGTTGTGGTGGCGACTTCAAACGTGGAAAGTTGACACTTTCACCTGCATTCTTCACGAGATGGCCGACTGGCCTCGGTTGAGCCTTGTTCACGGAATATTTACCTGTCAACCACATATGTCGATCGGCGCATCGGAGAAGGAAATCGGGGATCTCTATGGCGTGGCTTTGGCCCTTGCTTCAGACAGACCCCAGAATATCTGTTCAACGTGGTGCTCCACTAAGGCGCGATCGTTTACCAGTAGTGATCTGCTGGGCCCTCGACCCTTGACACTGGTACCATGTAGAATGGTTAAACAATGACTCCTGTTTAAGATATCAAGGGGGCATCGTAAATGTAACTAAATTTTTCAATAAATGGCGAAATTCTAAATAGGATGTACATAAGGCAGTTAGTAGAGGCAGAACTTAGTTAAGGATGCAGTGGCGCCCTTCGCGTCCAACGGATCGGCATGCCATGCGCCGCACGCCCGATCTTTGCATATTGCTCTGCCTCTGATGCGCGAATTATGATGCCTGCTTGGATTGTGTGAGGTACGGAGTACTATGCAAAGAGCCACTCCGTTCACTCGGGACCAACAGGGTCCCTGATATCAACCACGAAACTCGGTTAGAAATGCATCCTGTATTAATACGTACCCTTGTGGAAATTGCCTCACTCTCTACTCAAGGCGAACGCGTCCCTAAGATGGAAGGAGTCGTCGTCATTCATGTCAGCTATTGGTCGAATGGTTGATTATTCCAGAGTATGCAAGACGTTTCATATGTCATAGATAAACAGCTCAGAACACACGAAGGGTGGACCCTGCTGCATTGCCATTGATTACTCAATTTCGGGTAGTCGAATCTCTCATCAAACATGTTTGCTCCGTAAATGGTAATGGTCTATTATAGACTTTGAGGAATCGGGAATAACCTCTCACTGACAGAGGTAGATCTCGAAAGGGATGAACGCAACGGGGCTAAACCCACCGCCTCAGGATACGAGATAAGGAATGGACTTTTCAGGTATGACAAAATACAGACAAAGTAACTGCACAGAAAACGTAAGTGCTCGGACCTGCAGCTAATCAAGACGCCTGTAGTTACTGGCTGAGCGGCTTGTCGCGGGTAGTGAGAAGAACTAATAATCCCCCGGCAGCAAAAGGATCGGGGCTGTCAGTTGACGATCTACGCATATTCAAAATAGATCTACGAATGTGCCTCCCTTTCGAGATACCGTGTGCAACTTACGAGTACCACGAAGTATATGGCAGACCGTTTTACGATTGAGATTGAAATCTCTTTTCAGCTCGGCTGCTATAGAGCGATCAGTAATCATTCTATATACATATCCATGAATGTATCTGAAGTCGGTGTCATCCAGAAACTTGAACGCAACATCAAAGAAAGGAGGCCCTACGATTACCAAGGACCAAGCCACCGGGTCAAGTTTAGGGGCACCCTTCGTTCTCATTGATTCTGAAATCTTTTTCCAATGCATCGATCCTCTTGCATCCGGGCTAGGCAAACATGGATTAGGGGCTTGTTTGCTCCCGGGTTACTTTCTTCTTTCTTCTTTCTTCTTTCTTTTTTCTTTTTTTTTTTTTTTTTGCTCTTCTTTATTCAGGGATCAGCTTATTGAGGCCGCTAATGTCTAGACATGATTAATCGTCCCACGCACCATTCTCTGATCACAGCCATCGTGATCACAGGTGCGTCCATGTCTAGACCCGGCTTTGTCGCCTCATCGTCTTCACGGCTCCCTTCTTAGGTTTAGTCTACCCCGCATTCGCGAATCCTGAGAAGACATTCGACTGTGATCTCTGCAGCACTAGTTCGGTGGCGGACTGGGATTCTGGCCGCTTGGTCCCCGGCCCCTTCGGCAGATGAGTGGCCTGGTGGAGCCCAAAGTTGTCGCAGTTCCACGGCCGTGCACTGGTATACCCGCAATGCTTAACTTCACTCCAGGAGCCCACGTGAATTGAATCCTGCTGGCCTTAGTCCTTGTAATTAGAAGATAGAGGCGATGGGGGCTGGAGTGCCGGTGAAAGCCAAGGTCTTGTCCTCCCGTTCGAGTATCATTGAGCGCTTACGGAAGGAGATGTTACTAGATGTAGAAATGGTCAAACAGAACAGAACAGAATAGGGATCGGAATCGTCTAAATATGGACATAAAAGCCTCCCAAATAATCCCCGAGTATCCGTAGATTACCGTTTGATCGAATGCTATCTCTAGAAACCCGAAAGCATGGAGCCAGGCCAATGGGCGACGTGACTGGTCGATCACATTGTGTTGAGTGTGAGACCAGCATTGTATTAGCTCCCCACTAGTCCCTTTCTTACCCACGGAGATCATCTCCAGCCAGTCCCAGGGCCGTTGCGGCTCCGCCGGCGTTGGCAAGAAGAGTCGGTCAGGGTTGGATGAAGATCAGGTGTCCTGTGCCAGGCTAGCGTGGCCACGGCATGTCTCCGGTCATCCTGAGGCCTGGGGCTGAAAGTCGAAAGCCACAGTAGGCTAGGATGACCAAATGGCCCGTGATCTTAATATGTCATCATTTGAAACTTGCAGATCAGCCCTTGGGACTCGACTATTTTGACTGAAAATGGCGACATTATCAACGATCTGATCCAAACGGGTCACGACCGACACGCCCCTAAGCCGGAGACCTCAGCAGCGTCTTTGATGATTCGCTTTCACTGGGGATATCAAGCCCAATGAATCCTTTCGCGTTTGAGGCTTCCATATCGTAATCCGTCCTCCGCCCCTATCATGGGCGCCACTAGCGGCCAAGAGACGTCTCTCCACCCTCCCCTACCGGAATATCCGAAAATGATTGTAAATCCTCAGCGATTTCCACCATCCGCATCACTTTACGCCATCCTTCCCGGGCATATGGATCCCTTGACTAACGACGATGTTTGTGACCGAAAGTGCCGACTTAGCCATGCGTGATCATCAGCCTTAATACCCGTAAGGGGCGAGTAAGGCAGGGGTCGACATATGCAGCGAGCTCAATCGAGATGCGGATAGCTTCCTATCTCTCACGCAAGAGCAGGCCCTCCTGTCCGCCAAGGAGGGGCCAAGAAATCGACTGTGGCAGAGCTTCCTGGGTTTCTTGGAATCTCCCACTTCTCGGGTATCAAGGTCCGCATTTGTGACTTGGCGCCAGCGCCAGGCGGCATTCTCCTTGCGTAGCCGATTTGATCATCTGATTTTGCGCGGAATCAGGCACCCTAGCATCATCTCTCGCCAGACAGCTCGAAGTCTTGTCGCAGTATGACGATGATAGCCGTTGTGACGTGGGAGCCTGATGGCAACTGACGACGCCGTGGCTTTTCCTGCCGCACCCGCAGTTTGCGCATGCAAGCCCCAGTTTCATGACGGCACCAGAAGCGGGGGAGGCAATGCAGATGTCTCTCTGTTTTAGCAGTATGTGTAGGGTACATACTCGGAAACTAATATCGAAGGAGTGATACATTTTTGATTCAGAGGAAATACAACCCGGAATGAGTGTATGGGCAAGAAGCTAGCGTTTTACCCCTGGTCAGACTACATCAATCAGGCCAGCCGTGTTTGCGAATGCCACCTTCCTTCTGCTGCGCATGATAGTATATGAGCTTAACTAAGACTTCGTTGAATCCCTGTCTCTACGACCCGTCAATTGATCCATGGTCTACCCCATCAATATTCATCACAGGCCCCGTGTTGGCAACGTCTTCGTTGGATCCCTAATCCTGGTCAATAGTAGGGTTACTTACAGTGTAAATTAAGGATTCGGGCTAACTTATAGTACGAGCATAAATAATTATATCTCGATAGACGACTGTTTGCCTTCAGCCACTAGTGAGTATCACCACGGCACAGTCGCATGCCATCGCGGACGCCATCGCGGACGTTATACCTCTTTCCATGGCCGGGCAGGGATGTCGCGGCCGAAACTAAAAGGTCTGGTCACAAGATTGAGCATACCATACCCATGGAGAGTGAAAAATATACAAAGATCCTTTTTATGAGCATGGAGGAGCATATCGGGTTTAGACTTGGAGGTGTTGGTTTCGGCGGCACGCCTTAGTTGCGCGGAATGATCTTCAGCCTTCAGAGAGCCGTGAGAAAATATAGCCAATCGACAATATACTTCGAAATCATGAAGATGGAGACGCTCTATCAATGATTTTCGGATGGCAAGTATGCATTAGAGATTGAATCTTCTGGATGTCAAGACTGTGATTGATGCCTAACAGACCCCTGTTCATCCAACCCCGCTCAGCCTCGTTAGCCTCGTTAGCCTCATCTGACGGCGGGGGAATATTCGGACATTTGTCTGTCACAATCGTGAGACTTGCTCTTACGGAGTAGTCGGAGCCACTACCATGTCGGTAGCATGAGCAAAGGCTGGCCACCTTAAGCCTGACATCCGACTGGCCCAAGCCGTGTCTGAGTTCGAGGCAGAGCTTACCAGCGAAGAAAAGGCCATTTTCCGAAACAACAAGGCCACAGCTTCAAAGAGCCCCCCAAGCACTGAAGATGTTATGCGACTTACTGCTGAAATTGCTCGCTCCGAGAAAGGAGGCCATGTGTTCGAACCCAGAGCCATGAACATAGTGCTCGCAGTGCAACAATTTGCGTCGCTGGAAGATATCATCATCGGAGGATCACAGAACTTGATAGCATGTGGGGTCTGGACAGTTGTTAGAATGTCGCTTTTGGTAGGCACTTCCGATTCTAGACATCAAGTGTTGTAGATTGGCCTATTCACATATCTTAGACATTGGTGAAATCTTCGTCGCATCTTGAAAAAATTTCAACGTTGCTGTTACGTGTTGGCCGCTCAGCACCTCGGTTTGATAGCTTGGCTGCTCTCTATCCACGCTCCCCGGCATTGCAATCGGCTTTATTTGGACACTTTGCGACGGTTGTGCGCCTCTGTCATTACATGATAAAGTTCACGCGCAAGTCCAGCCTGGGAAAGCTTGGAAGCTCTCTCAATAGTTCCACACTAGATGAATATGGATCGTTGCTTGATACATGGGGCAAGGAAATCAAGAACGAAGTAGGATATCTCGTTGCGTTGCGCGTTGAGACTGAAGCAACTGCAAATTCCCACTTCCGATCCTTCTTCAAAAGATCGAAAGGCCAAGAGATTGTACACAGCAAACAGAGAGTCCTAAATTTCTATTCATCTTATGACCATCGAGCTGCCTGGCGACGAATTCACAAGGCAGGGAATACTATGGCTTTCAGAGAGGTCGATGAGTACCGAGACTGGAAGAAACACGGTTCAATTCGCACGATTGCTTGGGTGGCCAAAGTTGGAGCCGGAAAATCCGTTTTTCTGGCGAATCTCATTGATGATCTGCTCTTAGATTCCAAAGAGAGCACGCCCATCGCGTTCTTCTTTGCCCGACATGATGTAGCTGAGAGCTTGAGAGCAATTACCATTATTGGATCATTAGCTCATCAGATACTAAGCCAGGGCCATGATCTTGCCGCTGCTAGTCATTCATTACTCCGGAAAAATGAGATCCACTCGATTGAAAACATCATGAAGTTACTTCTGTCGACTCTCAATCCTCAATACCGCGCATTTATCATCATTGACAGAATGAACGAAATCGAACGCCATGAACAAAAGCTGCTTTTTGAGCAGTTGAAAGCACTGCAAGATAACTTTCAAATCTCGATATGCTTGTCTTTCCGATGGAATCCCTATGACTCTTTGAAAGCAGACTTCTACCACCTAGCATCTGCGTCTGTACGCACAATGCCAGACAATACACCTGAGATTGAGCAATTCATTCAGGAAAGATTAGAAGAGCTAGTCAAATCCGAAGAATTGATGGTCGGGGATCCTCATTTGATTACTGAAATCAAAGAAGCGCTCCTTAATGGATCCAAAGGTATGTTCTTGTGGGTTGCTCTTCAGATATCGGAGCTTTGCAATATGCAAACCGACCATGCGATTCGACAAGCGCTTTGAGATCTTCCTAAAGATTTGCCCGGAACCTTTTCAAGAATCTTGAATCGATCAGGAGCTTCCAGTGGCTATCAAAAGAAGCTCTTACAGCTTGTTTCTGTAGTACAACGTCCTCTGCTAGCTGGAGAGCTTGTGGAAGCCTTGAGTGTCGTCCCTGGGAACACAAATTGGGATCCATCAATGCGCATAAACGACATTAAAAGCACATTACTGTGCTGTGGAAGCCTGATCATAATTGACGAGGACGAGCTTACCATACGATTTGTTCACCATAGTGTCAAGCAATATCTCACCGGCCCCTTTCATGGACACCACTCCTCAGATTCAGATAGAGGATGCAAACACGGTGATGTCTCAAATAATTCTTACCTATCTGAACTGCCCGCAATTTGAAACAACAGTCTTGATGCACAATCATTCCGAGGCCAAGGCAAAACCTGCAATGGATAGTATCCTAAAGTCAACACAGGATTCCTTGGGTAGGAAAGGTGGTCAAGTACTGGAGCTTCTCAGAAACCGGCCAATCAAGCCCGCCGACGTTGACATAAGCAAGAGCTTTGTATGTCAGCCAAAAAGCCCTCCTTTCGGATCTCAAATAGGAATTTTCAAGGCATACGCGAGTCATTTTTGGGGTGTACATGTCAGCCTCTCTGCCTACTTACCAGAGACATACAACACCCTGGCTTTTAGAATCGGTGAAAAGAACATTTCAATGTGTCCAGACGGCAAAAGATGCATTGCAATGATCAAATGGATTGCGAAGACAGATAGCATAACTTTCGCAAAGCTTCATCTTAAGCTCAACACGTCAACCCTTGATCTCATGCTCAACACATCATATACAGATTATGTGACGTCGCTTAGCGTGCTTGCTATATTGAAATTGATGCTCCAGCAAAACTCTGCTAAAGTATTCAGACTGTTCGCGAAATCTTATTCATTGCCATTGAGTCAAATCGATTTCCTTGTCGAAGATTTGAATTTGGGAGAATGCACCATGGAGATGTTTCATAGTATTTCATACTGTCTGAGTCCGGAAGGTTCCCTTTATCACCCCGACGGTGTTATTACGCTATTGCAGAAGGCCTCAAATAATGACAATTATGATATGGCTTGCTTCTTACTCGAGCTACTGGGCCTGTATAACTCGTATCAAAGTCGGCGCATTTGGCTTACAATCCTTACAACTATCCAAGATGGCAATTTGAAATACACCGAGCTGATTTTGAATTCCCCAGCTATACCAAAACTCGATCCTAAAGAAGAAGATTCTTTATGGCCTTTGACACGGACTATCCAAGTGACGCAGAAAAATGGGACTCATCGGCTGCAAGCTATCAAGCTACTCAAAGCGTCTGGGAAGCCCGAACTTCAACTATATAAGCAATAGTTTGAGTGCTCAAGCACATTTGAACCTTTTACAGACTTTGGCTACTCTCGCTGATGCAAGGAATCAAGAAGCTTGCCAAATTCTACTTTCCGACTGTGAATTGGATCATCAAGTACAAATAGACGCGCTGTGTGCTGCAGTCAAGTCTGATAATATACCAATCATCGGGGTTTTACTGGTTCCTGGAAACCAATGGTTATATGGTAGCGTTTTTTCTGAGGGGTAGTCAGACTCTGTTCCAGTTCGCAGCAAAGTACGGGAACACCATGGTTGTAGAGTTTCTGCTAGACTCCGGTTATGCTTGGCTCGACCTCACAGACAAGAGTGGTCATACAGCCTTCTGGCAGGCAGCACATAGCAATCGAGAACCTGTGACCAAACTTCATGCAATTATCTACCCATACAAAGGGACCATTGATGATTCTGATCGCGTTAAGATTGAGAAGCTGATCAGGACTGCCAAGAATGATCCATCATTCAAGATGGATAACGAATCGGTGCGTTTATGTATGCTCAGCTAGGCAACGTCAACCTTCCAAGGTTGGAACTCTTCGCCGATTCTACATATGTTCCTTCGTGGGAAACTAGACCCAACACGAAGAAATGCAGTATTGGACGAATTGTCTTTTCATTAAAATAGTTCAATTGTACCCAAAAGATATGTAGGAGGCATCGGGGGGCAGATAACCTGAGCTTTGTCTCTATGCTATTCTAAATACGACCGAGGCTCTCATCCTGAAAAGTCACGTCACCAACTAGTCAGCCCTCTTTCCCGGTCAAACCCAGCTCTGAGTTGCTTCCCAGGCTTCAGAACCTTCCCTTGAAGAACAGTATACTTGATGATATTTTCACACTCTTCTGGCCGCACACGCGCGAGCCAAATGCCCTGTGCAGCGCCCTCTTCTCCCTTCTTAGATTCCTCGTCCTCATGCTTATACCAATCGAAGTCCCGCCGCCGATATACAATCACATTGGCAGAATATTTGTGGCCACCAACATGACTGATGAAGTATATACCAACGCCTCCGGGTCTTGTGTCATCCATATCACGGTATAGACCCAAAGGTCGTAAATGACGCTCGAATTCCTTTCGTAATAAAGGCGCTGACTGTCCGCAGCGTGCGTCACGAGTACGCTGGGAGCAAAGTAGGATTACTGCAGCGTGCGGGCAGGAGTGCGAGCTGAGTGCGGTGGGAATAGAGGCAGATTCGGGTTGAGGCTCGGGTTGTTGTTCGCTACCGCCATTTTGCGTTGTGTCCGGAACGCCGCTTAAAGGTGTTGTGGTTGTCAATGACTTGTTGACAAAGTTCTCAATCAGATCTGGGGCTAATTGAGGAGTCACGTTCTCGACAATGGTGAAGCTAGGGAGTAAGAGGACGTTGGTAGGTTGCTTTCCCGAATCGTGCATATGGTATTCGTCTGGAACGGGCATGTTGGAAGCCGAGAGCTTGAGGCGCTGTTTTTTATTATATGTTAGCTTTCGTCCATACAATATGAAGCCCTGGCAAAGATAAAAGCGACAATTGGGACAATGAAAGGTGTCCTTACCCCATTACTTGGCTCTACGCCACCCTTCTCAATTGCCTCCATAACGCTGCCAACTTCGTCGGCCACATCTCGCACCCAGTCGGATTTGCCTGTCGCTACTAGCATGTGTGTGGCCCATCCTTTAACCTGGCCATATAGCTCATCCTCCATATCAACGTCGAACTTGGCGGGGTATTTCACGGAGCATGTTGCACAATCGTGTAAGCAATCGTCGCCGTCAACAGTTGGATCAGGCTTCGCAAATAGCTTGTCGCTCTCTGGAATAGTCTTAAACTCGTCAACCGCAAGTGCGCCATCGCCCACGGCATCTGTGGTAGCATCGGTCTTGGACGAAGCCAAGGAGACATTAGAGGAGCTGAAGAGCGATGACGTGCCCCGCCGGAATAGATGCATTTTGAGGTCGCTTTTGGTCTCTTCAAGCCAGTTGAATATGCAACAAGCTCAAGAATGAAGATCGCAACACTCTCCTTCGTGGTTTAGAGTTTTCTGCCCGCTGCAGATCAAGTTTTCGAGAGTCGGAGATGGAATTATCTTATCAATCATTTTGCATTTACGCCAAGAATCCCACAATTTTCGGCTTTAGATACGTTACTAAGCCCCCACGCGCGCTTAAACCGACAATCCCGTCAAATCCGAGGAAGTAATTCCGAGCTATAACTAATGTACAAGCGCTAACAGGACACGGAAAAGTGGAGGAAGTGGAGGTGGGGTTATCGGTCGCGACCTCCATAGTCGATTACATACGGCAAGCCCGCCGGTTCCTCGGGCTGTCTCAATCGAATCACACTGCCTCCAGAGTCTCCGGACTGCGCCGAATAAACACGCCTCAATGATCGGGTGGAGGGCGTGCGGAGTTCCCACCCTAGCTGGGAACCGCTCCGGGGAGAAGCGCCTGAGAAAGGGCTTTGCTCTCCGGGCGCAGTATCGTACCCAGACTCGGTCTCGAAAGTTGATGCTTGCGATGGGCGAAGGCTGTTGCTCCGCACAACCGAGGCACCATATCCAATTTGTTCTCTAGTATCTGTCTCTCCTTCTTCGTCGGAAGGGCCAATGACCGATTCAGTATAGGAGCGATCATAGCTAGCACTGTCCCGAATCTCGTCCAGTACGGGGGCTTCGAGAGATGTCATACCGCGCAGAATCTCTGCAAACAGATGCATCAGGTCGCGGAAATCCGATTCGTGTAACTGGTGGGAGGAAAATCGCGCGCGTTCGTAAAGCGCAAGGAAATCTGCCCCAAGCTCTGGCGGATCAATTGTCCCCAACGAGGTGAGATGCGCGATATACTGCCGTAGACCCATTGACGTTGGCCGTCGTAACGCATCCACCACCTTCGTGTCCGGCATGCCAGTCTCCTCGGCGGTTTCGAAAGGATGTAAAACAGGCGTGGAAAGGGCGTCTGCGGGCGCGAGCGAAACAGCCTTCGCTTCTATCAGGTTCGGTAGTTCCTGAATAACGGTGCGGTACGGTAGATTCGGTAAATCAGGCGAGGCGGGAGAGGACCAGCCAGGGTGCTCGATAGGGCCCCATGGCGGCGTTTCGCGGTTGACCAGGAGGTGCTCGTAGTTTTGGAAGCTATCTTCCTCCTTGGATATGTCTCGTGGGCGCGCTTGGTAAGAAATGACGGCACTCCGCGCGAGCCCTTCCATTACAAGGCGCCTCACGCTTTTATTCACATCCTCCTTTTCCACTGGAATCCATGCTTTTGGTATACCGGTCAATGTACTTCTGTTGGTGTACAGGCGGGTCGCATAAATGAGAACCGCTAATATAAATGTGATAACATAGGCGCCCGTGATGAAGAAGATATTGGTGAGTCGGCTCGTCTCGTAGCATTGGTAGATGGCGTCAGCAGGGGTCAGCAGAATGAGGCAGAATAAGACGAGAGCAAAGAAGAAGAAGACAGTCGAGTTGCAGAAGCGCTCGAGTCTCTCAGCCATGGCCGTCCCACATGTTGTGCTGAGCACGCAGCATGAGCAGGAGAGTTGCCAAGCTAAGCATCGCGGGAACGGCAGGTTCACTTCGCGGTGTTATCACGTGCATACAAATACAGTGCTTAGCATATGTAGTTATACAAGGGGTATTTTAGGGTAAATGAGGTGAATATTGATATGTACATTGTATATTACAGATCTAGAGAACAAGCGCTCGTACTGATAGCTCCTTGCCCTAATCCACTCGCTCACTTGGTGATTTGATCAGGTACCATGAATCACGTGACGAAGATCTCCCCGATCAAAAGTGTCTGCCGATCAACAGTCCCTAAGATTAATCAATAGCCCAAAAAGGGGAAACAATGGCAGTCCCAAAGACATCTTCCGGCTCGCCCGATGACAAGTACATCCTAGTAACAGGTGCAAACAGGTACGTGCAATATTTCAATTGAACAATTCAGACCCCGCGGAGGACAGGAGAAGAAACTAACATACATCCGCCGCAGTGGCCTGGGGTTCGCGATTTGTTGCCGTCTCGCCGACGATTTCCTAGCAACACACCCAAAAACCGGGTCAATTAAAATCATTTTCACTACTCGCAGCGCGCGAAAAGCCGCAGATACCCGCCAACGACTCGAATCGCACCTCAAAGCCAATGCGCCAAGCCCCGAGGGAGTAAAACGAGTCGAGTTCGTCTCCGAAAGTGTCGATCTCTCCAGTCTCGTCTCTGTGCGCAATCTCTCCCGCCGGCTCCTCGAAACTTTCCCCAAGCTCGACGCTATTATCTTGAATGCTGGATTGGGCGGCTGGTCAGGTATCAATTGGTTCCAGGCTGTCTTTGGTATCTTGACGGACTTTGTACACCAGACCACATGGCCGAAATACAAGATTGCGCGCGTGGGCGCTGTGACGGAAAAGCAGACAAATGCTGACGAGGAACCTGCCCTTGGTGAGGTATTCTGCGCGAATGTTCTGGGTCATTACATGCTCGCGCATAATGTGGTGCCATTGTTGAAGCAAGCCACTGGCATTGACGGACCAGGCCGTATCGTTTGGATCTCAAGCATTGAAGCTACGAAGAAATTCTTCAATCCTGAAGATATTCAGGGTCTACGGAATAATGCCCCATACGAATCATCGAAGGCTCTCACGGATATTCTCGCGTTGACATCGAACCTCCCGAGTGCTGCGCCGTGGGCCGTAGACAGCTTTCTTCGCTCTGACGACATTACCAGCACCAAAAGCCAGGATTCAACGGCTGCTGACAACCTACCAGTCACACAAGTTGCCCATCCAGGTATCTGCGCAACATCAATTGTTCCATTAGCTCTCCCCCTCGTTTGGTGCATGACCCTCGCTTTCTATATCGCGCGCGTGCTCGGCTCTCCTTGGCACACCGTCTCAACTTATATCGGTGCTTATGCCCCTGTATTCCTTTCATTGGCTCCCAAGAGCGACCTCGATGCCGCAGAGGCACCGTACCAGCAGGCTGGGGGAGGCCGAGTGAAATGGGGTTCCGGGTCAAGTCTCTTTGGCGTTGCAGCCTGCAATTCCACCGAGACGGATGGCTGGGGACATGGAGGGATTGTTGGGAAATCAGTCGTCGAAGCTGACCGGCAACGACGAAGGAAGCGGGGAGCTCTCGATCTTACGCGGGAGGATAAGGAGCAGTTTGAGGAACTTGGGCGACAATGTTGGAAGCAGATGGAGGATTTGCGAATGCAGTGGGATGAGATCTTGGACAAAGCGGAAGGAAAGGCATAGTGCGATCATGTAACTTATTATGCTTGGGCCTCTTCATTTGGAGATTTGCCCATTTTCTTAGCTTTTAATTACCCGATTCTATGTACTAATATATCATGAAGATAATTCCTTATATCAACCTTGGAGCATACAAGCACAATTTTACCATAGGCATCGATCGACTGCGTATCTTGTTTTTTTGTTATGAAAATCTGCCTCCCAATTATTTACAACAGCTCCCGCCCCGCGCCCATCATATCATTAAAACAGGTATTGCATGATTCCTTTGCCCGCAAAACATCACAAAAGTAGAGAAATTGACGAATCGGCGCAAAGGAGCGAGGATTAGAGTTGCAAAGTCTGAAGCTTGCAACGAGCAAACAGAGAAAGGACTAAAAGGCATAATTTTCAGAGAAAGAACATGGTCGCACATCTCTAACCGTCTAGGTTTCAGGATGGTATGGATTATCGGGCAGGAATGGAGAAACAGCGAAAGCTCATGATGGGGGGCATGGCACCATCGCGGGCGACGGGCAGGCAATCAAAGGTCGAAGCAGCTCGAGGTAGGAAGGGAAGATCACGCAGAAAACGACTCCGGATCCATGCATCAAGAGGGAGGAAAGGTATTGTTAGGTGAAAGGGTGTAAATGGCGTATCGACGTGAGGATAGAGGAAAGGGATTACATGATGATAGCAGGAACTGGATAGCTGTTAGTATGGCATATTCGATTAACTGGGAGGGGAGCGTACCATCAATATTTTGCTTGATGCTCTTGTGGGGCAAGACAGAGCCACCGTTGACATACACCTCGTCGGCAATGGTGACATCGTCTCCGAGAACAGTAACGTTCTCTAAACGGGCCCAGCGACCAACGGAGCTGTTCCAGCCAACGATGGTAGACTTGATCCAGGCGTGGTCCTTGACCTTGCAGTTCTCCATCACGACGCAACGCTGCAGACGGACACCGTCGCCAATAACGACATTGGGACCGATGACAACGTTAGGGCCAATGCGGCAGTTGTTACCAATCTTGGCAGATGGGTCAACCATGACATTGCCACCGTGCACGTAAGGCTCAGAGTGTGGCGCGAGCTTCTCGGGGCTGCGCTTTGACAGGGAGCTCAGATACAAGCAAGTACCAGTAAGGAAGTCCTTGGGCTGACCAACGTCCATCCAGAAACCCTCAAGGTCGAATGAGTGGAGTTGACCATCCTTACAGATGGCGGGGAAGGTCTCTTGCTCGATCGAAGTGGGGCGCAGTTCGATACGCTCGAGCACGCTCGGGTTCAGGATGTAAATACCGGCGTTGATGCGGTTTCCGACGAACTCAACGGGCTTCTCAACGAAACGATCGATGCGCGACGGGTGGCTGGGCTTGTGCACAACGACACCGTATTTCGAGGGCTCGTCGACCTTGGTGACCACAATGGTACCCTCGTTGCCGTGAGCCTTGTGGAAGTCGGCGAGGTCCTTAAATGGGTAGTCGCAAATAATATCGGAGTTGAGGACGAAGAAGGGCGAGTCGTCTTTTCCGAGAATCTTCTCGGCCAGCTTGAGCGGACCAGCCGTGCCAAGCGGTTCGGTTTCGACGGAGAACTCGATGTTCACACCATATTGCTCCTCGTATTTCTTCAGGGCTGCGACCATAACATCGGGGCGGTAGTTGACAGCCAGCACGATATCAGTCACACCAGCAGCAGCCAAGCTCTCAACCTGGTGCAGGATCATAGGCCGGTTACCGAACTCCACCAGAGGCTTCGGGAGGGTGAGGGTCTAGACCGAGAGGTACATTGTTAGCGAGGGACACAAGCACGACAACCCCTCCCAACGATATCAGCCCACCAATTCACCTGGCAGGGATCGATTAGGGCCAATGGGAAGGTAATAGTATGCGGCCACCTACCAGAGGACGAAGACGGGTACCAAACCCTCCGACGAGAATGAGAGCTGCGGATGGTTAGGAAAACAGTGAGGGGCATATGGCATGGAGGGGCACATACCCTTCATTGTGGGGTAAAGGGCAATTGAGGAGAGCGATAAGGATTATACAGGAATGGAGCCCGGGAGGAAGTCAGGACGAGAGACGAGGAAGTAGGGGAGGAGAGGTCATTATTTAGGGAACACCTGGCCGTTGATGGCGATTATTTTTATCGGGCAGGTGGGGCACGTGAGTGGCACTGATTGGAAGACCTACGTTTGCAGCCGCGAAAAGGAGGAGGCATGGAAAAGGGGGAGTGGGCCGCTCGTGGTCTTGTCTTCTCTACTTCCGTTCTTTCTTAACCTTCTAGAGTCGCATTTCTCCAGGTCGTACGCATTGAGCGCCTTCTGGGGTACCCTCATGGGCCCCAGTTTGATGGCACCAGAGTACTCGAGCATTGTTCCGATTGTTCTCTTGCGGTCACATTGGAAGCCCTGGGGGCAGCCCCTCGATGGGAATAGGGGGCAAGGGAGATCCACCGAAGCGATTTCCGTGCTCTCGCCGAGTGCTACACATGGGAGCTCTGACTGGTCAAGCCCGCCACCCGATCCTCGACTGAAGCCACTTCCCGTATCACTGGCTCGGCCCATTGAGACAGCTTCCCCGCGAAATACAGTTGGCGCTGGCTCGAGAAAGGAAACGACGTGCATGATCTCCCGCTGGTCAGGCGACGTTGCCCCTCGAGCATGATCCAAGGAAGCAAGCTGGGGGTTGTCGCTTGCGGTCATGGGTTCTGCATGGGGCTGTCTCCCCATTTGTTTCACTTATGACATTGCATCGTCATCCCACTGCGGATCCCTACCCCTGGCCGTCCGACGCTTGTGCTATTCTTGCACTCCTGACCGGAGGCACTGTCTCGGTGTTCCAGATATGATATTCGTAGAAACATTGCTGCTGCCCAGGATAATGCTTCCGCAACGATGCACGTCGGCGGTGTGGGTCAGCAATATCCTGAGATCAGTAGTACAACATAGATTGGACTCAAATAGATTGCTAGACAAATTCATGGATATTTCTGCTCCAATGGCATTGCGATTGCGATAAATGCAATGCGATGTCGTGGACAGCACTACGTCCCGCGCGGGATCTACCATAACCTTGGGATCTGCTTGCTTACTGCGAAATCTACTCACATGTGGTAAACAGGATGTGACTATTTTATACCAATTTTTCATTTCCCCATCAACAATCTAAATTTTCAAGTTCACTCACCCTCATTCCTCGACCTTACTCCTTCATCTACTGCCTGACTCTTCCCTTCGCTATAGTGACCTGCCTAAAACTCTCAAACAGCTTCACTCTATACATTGCACTAGTCCTTTCTCAAACCTGCTTGGGACTAGCTTCCAGGCTGCTCAACAAGATCACCCTGGGTCAAACCCCGCCTGCTACTGCAAAAAGCAGGCGCCGCTTACCGGGGGTTTTGTCAGTCCTCCCTTTGAAATGGGTTTAGTACAAAAGCAGTCGGCATAATGAAAAGAACATATGCAAAATCACACATGGACATGCATCAGCATGCATGCAATATATGCACATCTCTCGAAGAGTCTCTACGAGCCAAGCGGAGAACGAAAACAAATCCTTGGATCAAAGAAAGATGCTACAGCCCATAGTCAGTATCATATTTCAGGTATAAATGCATGCTTAATCAGTTGCATAGAGAGGACCATGTTCCAACAGCCTGCGTTGAGGTATTCAAAATGGCATTTGTTGAGGAATCGACCACTGGCATTTGATGTAAAATTTCATCATTATGGCAATGTCTGATACCAACGAGATTGTTCAAGTTCGTAGCGGTTATTCTAGTGGAGGGCGCACGGTGTGGGATATACTGATATTGTTCTAAGCAATGAGTGCTATAGAATTGTTGCATCAACCTCTTCTCCGGCATCTTTCACGCCATGGAATAGACGAGGTACTGGGAGTGAAACGCATCGTGCGAAGCGGGAGGTGTGACGGGGCCGTAAGCTCAGGCTTGGATTATGAACTGAGTCATTGAAGTGAAGGTAGCTCTGACACATCTCGAGCTGTGATTAGAGGAAAGAGGTCAAGATAGTACGTAAGTCTTGGCGTGAATATAGATACAAACGGAAGATGCCACAGGTAGAGATTGGTTTTTTGATCCACCTCCAACCGTAACTTCTTCCTCTAAATTCTCGTACCTTGTGAACTTGATACCAAGATTGAGCCTAATCATCAGCATTCTCAATCACAGGAAGTGGAACATTTTCCTTATCATCACCCTGGCACATTTACCCTTTAAGATACATTCCAACCTCGGCGAGTCACCGCTGCACTGACTTGAATCTCACCACGTTCAATCCGCTGACAATCGGGTTTGGCAAAGATGGAAGAAAGATTCAGCCGGCTGGAGCGCCTGATTCAACAGCAGAATCAAAACTTTGTGGAAACGAATCAAGACCTTGTGGAATCGAAACAGGAGCACAGGGAAACGAGACAAGAGCTTCGAGAAACGAGACAAGAACACAGGGTCACGAAACAGGAGCTTGCGGAAACAAAGAGAGAATACAACCAAAGGGAAAAAGAGCTTGTGAAAGCAAAACAAGACCTTGAGAAAGCAAAGCAAGGACTGAAGGAAATACAGTCGGAGCTTGGAGAAACAAGAAGGGAGAGTGTGGAACTGAAACAAGAACTAATTGGAACCAAACAGCAGTTTCTACAAGCAAAGCAAGAGCTTAGTGACACAGAACAAAAGCTTGAGGAAGCACTACAAGAGATCAGGGAAACAAAACAACAGCTCGTGGCAGCAGAACAAGCTCTCGGATGGGCAAACAACCGATCGAACCACTCCAGAACGCGAAATGAAAGCCAGCAGACTTCCAATCATCGACCCGATAACTTGGAAAACGAGCCCAGAAGACACAATACACGATCCCGCGCTGCTTCTGCTGGTCAGTCAAACAATTTAGCTTCGAAACACTCCCCAGCGGAAGATATTGGCAGCGATCAAGGTTCTCCGTCAACTGCAACACCGTCGCGACGCAGCAGAATAAACCAAAAAAGTTCTGGCAAGATACTTCGCAAGAGAAAAAAAGTGAAATACTTCTAACAAGAATTGTCAGGGGATAGGAACATACTGCACCATTGACTGTATACACGGCATAGTCAATGGAGGTCTGTTGGACGAAAAATGCCCAAATTTCCAACGCCATCTGCAACCAAACAGCGACAAGCATCCTGTTGGCCCGAGCGAGTTTATCCAAGAACTTAACAATCAACTCAAGGCAAATCAGTACATGAGCTTTCAAAATTTAGATATTCGTGGCGCAACAGGTTTTCTGATCAAGGCAACCCTTTTGAAGTACGGATACACCGTGGTCATCAAAGCTACTTCGGAAGACAGACAGCATCGCCTTCAAGCAGAGATAGAAAATTACCACCGCCTGAGAGAATTGCAGGGCGAACATATTCCCGTCTGCTTGGGTAGCTTCAAGCCAGACGTCATGTATTCGTACGCCGGCAAGAAAATGACGATGATGATGGTCTTGAGCTGGTCTGGGAAGCCAATTGAACCAGATGACCCAAATATCGATTTCTACAAGAAGGAACGCAACAGAGCTCTGGCTCGATTATCGGATAACGGAGTTACTCACTGTGATCGTGCATGGCGCAACATGCTGTGGGATGAAGAAGGTCGCAAGTTGGTCGTCATTGACTTAGAAGACATGAGATGGAGTGCCTAGAGATATTCGAATCACATACTAGACATGATCAAGTTCGAAATGAGGCCTAAGGTTTATCTGGATATGGATGCTCAAATTACGATACGAGGCAAGTAGTCATGAGTCCCTACTTGCCACCTTTGAAGACTGCATTACAGATCATGAGCCTTTGCTAGAGGCAGGTATTCTCCCTCCATGGATCTCAATCAACAATATTCTTATTAAATTTTCTCAATGCTGTGCTATTGTTCCATGATAATCACCATAGTAAACTGAGGATAGTTGAGTCTAAATCTCAATCGCGAGCGAGGAGCTCATTGTCTGCAGCGCTGAATACATTCGGTGGCCTGATAATAGCTTACCCCGTCATTCCACTGCGGATTCTTGCCTCTGGTAATCTCACCAACATTGTCATTTTTCAATCCTGAGTGTCTGGAGGCAACTGCTGGCCACGTTGTGCCTCGGACACTCCAGACAAATGACCACTTGCTCCATCTGTCCCCACAAATCGGAGGATCCATTCCCGTACTCTACGAACCTTCTGCGGTAGATCGTCCTTGCTCGGTGGGATTGTCTTGTAGAACCCACCCGTACTCGTCACGTTCGCTGGTCGGTGCAAAAGGTCCACTTGGGTCATTCCACCGCGAAGACTTTGTCCATAGACCTGGTCTCGGAACGAACTCAGCCCAACGGTCCGGAGAAGCACGATATCGCGTGATCGAAGGGTGGCTAAAGATCGGCCAAGACGATCGATCTCGTTGGTCTTGGCACCAGGCTTGGGGGCTGGCAGCCAGAAGTTGATGCTGAACCCTGCCCTTGTCTCGTCCCCAACCACCAGCTCAACTATATCAAGCTCTGTCTTCCATCTGGTTATCACCCGCCGAGATGGACGGACGGTGATGACTCCCGCAACAAGATTGACTGTGACCGTTTGCGGTATGATGGATTCCAAGTAGTTTGCCGTTGGGATATCTTGTAAATTGCTGAGACGCCCAGAGATCCTGAAAGGTGGCGTGTCCGGTGTGAGATCCTCCCCGGATGTGGCTATATCTGTGTCAAAGGCTGTTGAATCGGTATGTTGGCTCAGATCCTCGTCTTGTGATGCAGATAATCCCGAAGTTTCGTGAACTGCAAATGAATGGTCATAAAATTGAGAAAGAGCGGTTTCCTCGTTCTCCGGAGATGATATTGATTCATTGGCGAGTTGATGCAGAGTCAAGAAGTTTGGATCCTGGGGACCATAGTAAAAGAAGGCGTGAGGATCATCTACCTCACTCTGTGGTAGGGGCTGTAAAACCCTCCATTTAGCCACGTTGTGTATCAAGGATAATGGAACCGCCCTGGTGGTGTCTGTATCTTGAAACGGAGCCACGGGCGTATTGAGAAGCTCATCAGAATCCCAATCAAGACTGCTCGGTAATGGGGCTCCCATCAAGAATATCGTCTTTGATGCCATTGATTGCGCTAATATTGAGTATATTCGCTCCTGGAGGCTGAATCAATGGCCTTTCAAGCCGACCAGCTACGGGTCCGCCTCATGGAAGGCTCTTGTTGGGTGTCGTTGTGTGTCTGTCAAGCTTCCACAGTTGGTCGAAGCTCTCACGGCTCGTTTCAATTGAACTTTGGCGGGGACACTGCGAAGCTGAAAGAGAGAACTTTGTGGTCCATGAGGGAAATCGTATTGAAAAGAAGCCGGGGCTCGGGAGTAGACAATAGGATCTCGCCCATAGGGTACGTACAGTCTGTCGAGGGTCTAGAATTCAAACTCGGGCCAGACTGAACCGTGGAAAGCCAAGTGTAGCAAGTATATTTTCAGCGCCGTCATGCCTAGAGAGACTGTGAAGAACAACAGGGAGACGTCAACCGTCAATGCGGTATCTCAAGGAGCAGTACCGAGCATCGCTTCCAAAGGCCAAACATGGATCTAGTCCGCAGCCAGCGCTAAAGTACAAGTACTGCAGCGCAGGGATCTTGGTGCCTGTTAACGTAATGCTCCACTCTATAATACTGCCGGCATTTTCTTGGCGGTGTGACCTGACGCCGCATGACGAGGCGGTCAGGAGCTCTTCCATCGGTTTCCTCCACGTGACCCTAGGCGACTGGGCCTTGATGGCAACCGAGTTTCGCCGCATTGTTAAGCATCATCATCGTTTCATGCCCCGACAGCAGACGAGGATGGCAGAATAAATCACCGGGAACTAATTTTTTTTTATTTCGGCAAACGCTACCTGAAGTGCAAATTGCTTCTCTAACGCGGCCCTGCGCCGCCGTATATCGGACAACCATGGCCTTTCAAGTTACTATCCCGCGGCCGGTACGGACTGTCCTTTCTTTGCCCTGACTGTTTTGGTTCACATCTGATACTGATTTGATTCGCACAGAACGTCGCCGCCGTGACAACCGATATATGGCCATCGATGTCTACTTTGTTGGCTGTTCCCTGGAGTCAAGCAGGACGAAGCCCGGCTACCATTACCCGCAAACTTCCCAAGCAGCAGGCGCACAACTTGGCAGTGGTAGGCCTCAACGCAGCTCATGAATGTAATCGGCTCTAACTTCATCTTAGAAATCCGAGACCGCTGCGCTCCCTGATTTTCTGGAGTCCGTGCCGCTGGATGATCTGAAGGCGCGCGTGACCAACCAATTCACGCCGCAGAGATGGACTCCGCTCTTGAGTGGTGGTATGTTTGTTCATGATACATCGACCCATAGAAGATATCTAATATTAGTTGGCAACAGGTCATCCGTCTTGGAACGGACTGTCATCCACACTCGCCCGCGGCCTCTCCCAACCGACAACTCGATCATATTCCACCTTTACTGCGTTCCGATCAAGTCAACTCCGTCCCACCAGCAGGATTACCGGCATGTCAAAATTACAGCAGCAGCGTTTCATATTTGGAGGGCCCTCGCAGAATATTTTGGCACAGAAGGAGAAGACCGCAAATAACAACCCGAATAGCGCCAATGCCCAGAACGCGTTCTACCAGGCTCTCATGCGCGCCAACATGCCTGCTATCGTCGTGGAGAGATACCGCACTGGTCACTATGCAAGCAATGCCAGCACGGACGCTATGTTCAACAAAGCCCTTCAGCGAGTTGGAGTGCCTGATTCGGGAATCGTCGGCGGGCAAAACCAAGGATCGAACTTGACATCAGAAGAATTGCAGGCTGTTGGTCAAGCTGTCGCGGCGCGTGCTAGCGGCAACCAGATTGGCATGGCTAATTCTCGAACCTCCGGCACTGGCGCTAAAGAATCGCCGCTGTATGTTGTGGTAGACGAGTCTATCGGCACCACCATCTTCCGCTGGTTCAGATTCCTTAGTATCTTCGTCCTCACCATCTACCTCCTCATGATCGCCTTTTCCGTCTTGATCGAAAGCACCGGCATGTTGAAGAACATGCGGGGCTCGCACCCCAGTGAAGCGCAGCCTGAGAAGCAGACTGTTCGGTTTAGCGATGTCCACGGCTGTGATGAGGCGAAGGATGAATTGCAAGAGCTTGTTGAGTTCCTTCTCAACCCCGAGAGATTTTCTTCTCTGGGTGGTAAACTCCCCAAGGGTGTCCTCCTGGTCGGTCCTCCTGGTACTGGTAAAACTTTGCTTGCCCGTGCTGTCGCCGGCGAAGCTGGTGTTCCATTCTTCTACATGTCCGGGTCCGAATTCGATGAAGTCTATGTTGGCGTCGGTGCCAAACGTGTTCGCGAACTTTTCACTCAGGCTCGTGGCAAGGCTCCTGCAATCATTTTCATTGATGAGCTGGATGCGATAGGTGCTAAGAGAAACGAGCGGGATGCTGCTTATGTCAAGCAAACCCTGAATCAGCTGCTCACAGAGCTTGACGGATTTTCACAGACAAGCGGTGTCATCATCATCGGTGCCACCAACTACCCGCAACTCCTGGATAAAGCCCTTACTCGGCCCGGTCGTTTTGACCGCAAGGTAAACGTTGGTCTTCCGGATGTCCGTGGTCGTATGGATATCCTGCGCCACCACATGAAAGAAGTCCAAATTGGCACTGACGTTGATGTCGCTGTGATCGCTCGCGGTACTCCTGGTTTCTCGGGAGCTGATCTCGAGAATTTGGTCAACCAGGCTGCCATCCATGCTAGTCGTGATCGCCAAAGCAAGGTTGGACCCTTGGATTTCGATTGGGCCAAAGACAGGATCATGATGGGAGCTGAGGCCCGCAGCCGTATCATCCAGGATAAGGACAAGCTCAACACTGCTTACCACGAGGCTGGTCATGCCCTCGTTGCGTACTTCTCCAAGTCTGCCGTTCCCTTGTACAAAATCACCATTGTCCCCCGTGGCATGGCTCTGGGTGTTACTCACTTCCTGCCTGAGATGGACACAGTCTCCCGAAACTACTCCGAGTACCTAGCTGATATTGCTGTTTCAATGGGTGGTCAAGCAGCCGAAGAAATGATCTTCGGTCCTGAGAACGTCACCACTGGAATTTCTGCAGTAAGTTCAACTAATATCCTTTCACATGTATCACATTGTTGACACGTTTTTCTCTTCCGCAGGACATTCAGTCAGCTACTGAAACAGCTTTCAACCTCGTCACCCGATTCGGTTATTCCAAGAAACTGGGTAACGTGGATCTGTCCTCAAACTACGACAGCCTTTCGTCAGAGACAAAACAGGAAATCGAACATGAAGTGCGGCGACTTGTTGAGGAGGCTCGCGCACGAGCTTCCAAGATTCTCACCGAGAAACGCAATGAGTTGGAAATTCTCACCAAAGCGTTGATCGAGTACGAGACTCTCACAAAGGAGGAAATGGAGAAAGTGCTTAAGGGGGAGAAGCTTGATAAGATAAGCGCTGCGCCCAATGCACCTATCAAGCTACCTGATGCTCTTCAGGCTGCTGGCTTAGTGCCTTCCGCAAAGTCGGATGATACACCCACGGCAGCAGAATAAAATGGGAATCCATTATTGTCGGGCTGCAATCCCCTGTTTTACTAGTGCTCTATCGAGTCATTCATTGCCTTTTGATTCCACTATGTTTTTGTTTACTATCCATTGTGCATTCCCGGATCGTTCGGGCGTCTATTGAAAATACCATTTTCTTTACTCTTCATTAACACTTTTACTGGTACATATAGAATTGGCATGCTGCCTCTGTATTGTATATGAAATTTGCATAACACATTGCAATCTACCAGTCAATTTCCCTACCAACACAGCTCTCAAGTCAGATAACATTAAAAGCCTCCAGCGACCAGTTCAAAGAACTCATTCTTGGCACCAGCCCACTGAGAGAACGAAGTGCTGAATTCCTGGTAGGAACTAATTGGCAAGAAACTATTTAGTGTAGTTCTCGTGCAATTCTCTTTGGACTCAATTGGCTTTCCGTTGAAGCGGTCTTCTATCCATTGAAGCCATAGATGCCTGGTAGATTCCATAGAAGGAAAGTGACCAACGCCGTTTATGCCAATAAATTCAAAAGCTCCACTGTAATGATTCTCACAGGTTGAGTCGAACGTGGCTAGACTGTTCATGTATGACTGGTTCCCTTGATCAGCGGTTCCTTGAAATAGGACCATAGGGGCTTTATAAGGGCGGTTTCCGGGATTGGAGAAGTCACTGAAGGCCGTGTTATACCACGAGGTATTCCATGCAGGATTGAGAATTTCACTCGCATTCGCCAAGAAGAGTACTTCGGATACATATTGGCCGCCTTGGATCTGAGTGAGAAGCTCTGTACGAGCGATGCCAAGAGGCGAAAGCCAGTCCGAGAGATTGAAGGTAGGATACATCAAGGCTAGATCCTTGCCGATCCAAGGACCAAATACTTGAGGTATAGATTCAAGTGCATTGATGCCTGGCGCAAATAAAACAGAGCCAAGATAGTCCTTCTCTAGATCTTGGTATTCCTGATCAGTATTCTCAGCAAGGACCTCTGAGACACCCCAGGCTGCTGATCCACCTTGACTGTGGCCAACATTGACGTATTCGTCCGTGAGTCTATCGGGGAATGCGCTACGGGCAGCTCGAAGGGCAAAAAGGCTGTCAAAAGCGTTGGACAGTCTGTTCAGATACTGGTGTGGAACATAACTCCCGTCCCATGATTTCTGGACACCCAAGCCAGCGTAGTCTGTAGCGACAACAGCAAACCCAGCTTGCGCAAGGGTAAATGGCATGATGTTACCATAGAAAAGAGATCGATGCGATGATGGTGAGCCATCGGCAAAGAAGCCAGAGGTGCCATGCGACCAGAGAACGACAGGAGCTTTGCCATCTGAGGCCGTCACGTTTTTAGGAGTGAAGGGCCACAGAATGTACGCCGAAGCGGGTATCATTGTACCATTTGCGTTCGTCGTCGTATAGATGAACCGGGAAAGGGCAGTCGTAGCGGGCAAGTTCCAAACAGCGGGATCGGTAAAGTTTTCGACCTTGATGGGTTCCCCGGCAGCATTGGGAGTGGTGAATTCATGGTCGAGCTTATAGAAATCATCCTGGCTTGGTCCGCCGTGGGCGAGTTGCGAGCGATCGAAGTTGAGTATCGTTTCGATACTTTCTGCAAGATTCGGCCAGAGTTTACCAAGCTCGAGTTGCTCATCTGAGAACTTGAATGAAGAGTTCCAGGCCGTTGATTGGGTCTCAGCCTTGGGTAGTTGAGGAAGTGATTGAGCGAAAGTGGCTCCTACCAAGAGCAACGCAAGGCAGGCTGCCTTCATCATGCCGATTCTATGGGACGAGCACCGGGTACGTTGGCAAACGAATTAATTGGGTCGATTTGAGCTTCTACCTTCGGCATGCAGGTCTATTTATATTTCCTGCTGAGGAGTATCTACCTAAGTACTCTGCGAGGTTCTTGATGCGAATATGGCTGGGACTTGAAGTGTGCGTATAGATGCTGGCGTATAGCGTATCCCATCAGTTAGGGTTCGATCCGGGAGATCACCGTAGCGTATTGTACCGGAAGGGCGTAATGGAATTCTGAACGTATGACGCATTTCTAAAGTTCTTACTCAATAATGTACATAGAGTAAGTGGAAACGGTTTATATGCAATGTAGATAGAATGAGATTTCCTCAGCTGATTGGTTCCCAAGGACTCCGTACACATGGACTGCAAAGTAGCGGAGAACCCTGTGGGAGGGGGTTGAGGGTACGCGCATTACGCAGTAGGTTTCTGTGCCACAGCCACAACTCGGGGCATTGATAGGGCTGCACCATCCCTGGCTTCTAGCTCGACATTTTGAAGAAGTACTCTGATGTTTTCAGCATCTTCTTTCATGTCTTTCTTATCTAGTGATTTCGCAAACTCCTCCATCGTCGCAAGATGCTGCTCTCCATTTGCAGTTATGAGTTCCTTTCGATCTCCAAAGTGATAAAGCTCCGCTTTCGTAAACCCGCTCTGTTCTAGGATGCCTGGCAACTCCATCACCCAGTCATGGCGACCATTTGAGTACACGAATTGACGCAGTTGATCAAAAGCGGGTGTTTCTTTGGCGGGATCTGCTTTTGCGATATGGGTTCCAGGGTAATCGAGGTCATCCCATTGAATATATCCGCCTGGTTTCAGAAGGCGAGCGACATTACGGATAACAGGAGTCGGATCGCTGTTCTCCACGACAAGAATCAGGAGACGGAGATGCACAACATCATATTTTCCTACTAGGTGGTCTGGTACCGGGTCAAATATGCTCCAGTTGCTCAAAGTAATGTTCTTTGGCAGCCATGGAGTAGCTGGAGTATTCGACAGGTCGATGTCGTAGCCATCAAGTGTGGCATTAGGAAGTGACTTAGCGATATCTAGTAGCCAAATTGAGGTCCCAGTGCCAATGTCTGCTATGGCTGGATTTGAAGGAATCGGAATTGAAGGATGAATGTTGAACTGAAAGGACTCTTTCCACAAGTAGAATTGAAAATTGAGACGACACGCAGCTGCATGGCCTCGACCAAGCATATAGCCTTTGCTGTTGGCAAGATGAAACCCGGATTCAATGGTGGAAGGCATGATGTAGGAGATATGTTCTTCGGGCTGATTAGAGGGCTGTAGGCTTGGAGTTCCCGTTCGAATATTTAACGAGTGCCCCCCGCTGCGGAGCAATAATCAGTGACGTATGTCTCTTATATTATAAATCCTGGCCTTATTTTACTAGATCGAGCGGTCAGTTGTGCACGCTGTTCTCTGAGGTATCAAGAGGGGCGACAAGCTCGCTTGGGCCCTATTGCGCGGCCCTGGGCCAGGGAGAGGGGTTCCAGTTAGGAATTCCAAATTGGGAAGTGGGGTTTCTAGATAGATCGAGCGCATGATTCAGCTGAATGAAGGTTTCCCTCGCGGATCAATGTGGACCGGTGGATCTAGGCGTGAGGGACTTGGGGACTTGTCAACTGCAAGATAACGCACGTCAACTCGTGTTGACTGGTGTTCACCGACTAGTTAACCTTTGAAGACAAATATAAATTTCGGCTTCCAAAAGGATTTGACGCTTTTTCTTCTCAAGTCGACATATAGTCATACATCATGAGTTCCCTCCTTGTTGGTTTAGCCGTTGGCAACGGCACAGGCCCCGAGTTGATGGCCATTTTCGAAAGGGTCATTGTCTCTCTAGCAGCTCAACGAAACCTGGAATTGCGATTCGTCAAATCTGACCGAATTTATCACTCTTATTCATCCCTCTTGGCGATCAATGATACCGAAGTATTGACCGAGGAAACAATCATTGATGCAGACCACTATGAGCGATTCTGTCGTGAGGTTGCTCGTCTCGGCGTTCATGCTATTTTTCGAACTTCAATCAGTGCACAAGCTCTCTACATGGTTCGTGACAGATTGCAAGCTGTTAAAGTGGAGCAATTCAAACTGAGCTCCTCGTCATCGGTCTTGCTCGTGCGTGATCAAGCACAAGGCTTTTACTCAGGAATGAACGAGATTGACTCCAAGGGAACCACTGTCAAGAGAAGCTCCTATTTCTCTAAAGATGTTTTTGAACAAGTCCTGAAATTCTCACTTGCACGTGCGCGGGAGACTTGGGGACCAAGTGTTCCCATCAACACTGTCACATTGGTCTATAAATTCCATCTTTTTGATGGATTATTCTATTCGTGGACCAAAGAATGGAAAAGCACTTTTGGAGTCGATGTCAAATTCATACAGGGTGACACCATGAACCGCAACATCCTTGCTTTTGGTATTCAAGGGCACCAGCTTATGATTTGCGCCAATGAATACGCCGACATAATGCAGACTTTCCTCCTAGATCGTTTCGGTTATGGAGCTCAGGAAATGGCCTGTGCGGAGAACATTTACCTTGAGTCCTCTCTAAATGTTCTTAGTGAGTACCAGACGGCCCACGGTTCCGCCGATGATATTACCGACAAGGGAATTGTGAATCCTTCAGCCACGCTCCGAGCTGCAGGTGACCTTTTGGAGCGCTACGGCGGCTGCGTTGGAGCCAGTCACCAAGTGGATCTCGCTCTAAAAAATCTTTTCGTGCAGAACATTCGGACCCCAGACCAACAGGGTACCACCCGGACGGCCGAGTTTGTGGATGCCTTCTTACAGGCTACTGCTCAAAGCCTCCAATCCAGCCCCGATACAACGTATCTTCTTGAAAGTAGAGACATGGCGCTGAGCCGCCCCAGCGGCAAATCATGTCTGCTCGTTATGGATTTCCAAAACGACTTCATGGCACGATACAAGGCCCCTCATGTTATTGATCGACTCAAGGAACGCATCCCGCAGGCTGTTGACTGGGCACGCAAGCAAAATATGGAGGTAGCTTTCATCCGATTCCTCGGTGATGAAAAGTATCAGCCACGAACCTGGCGTCACCGCAACAAGAACCAAAAACGGGAGCCATGGTGTCTTGAGGGGAGCTCGGGCGCAGCTATTGCCAGCTGCGTCCCTGTGCAGGCACAAGATCAGGTTTTTGACAAGAAAGCCCACTTTGACCCGTATTTATCTCCTGAGTTCGAACGCTATGCTACGAAATTCGATCATTTTGTGGTAGTGGGTCTTTATGCCGATATCTGCGTGGATGCTGCAATTCGGGGAGCGTTTCAGCGGGGGTCTTGGACGACAGTGATTCGGGAATGTACTGCAGGGCTACACCTGCCGGACGATCAGAGTTTCGCGTATATGCAAGCTGTCTATGGGAGTCAGGTTGTTTCGATCGACGATCTAATTCCAACCAACCGTGTTGCAAATCTATAGAGCTGCAATTCTTACAAGCGAGCAGGATAGATGCGATTACATTGATGTCTATTTGAATTTGAACTTAATTAATCATAGTATTTGGCGGCATAAATGTGTTGCTAGCGTCAAAGAAGCTTTGAACTTGATTGCAGACTGTATTCCTCGCCCCGATCTAAGATGAATTAATCGCTCAATGAACATATTTTGCCCTCCCCCAACACAGGCGTAAGGAACGTGCCACCTAACTATTCGATACTATATCCCCTACATATTCCTGTTTAATCAAATCGTACTCGTCACATGCAATTGATAATATACATACCGCTATATGCGTTGTTGAAGAGCCCTTACGAACTAGATCCGTGTGCTTTCCTGCGATTCATTGTCAAAATAAAAGGAGATTCAAAGGGACATATGTTGACTGACGCAAATCTACTGCGGAAATCCGCGTGGGTCTCGAGTGGGGGATGGCACAAGATCTTCGTCGAGCGAATTTAGCAGCAGCGGTCGGCTCAGGTAGCACATACAACGCCACATGCCAATGAAACAGGGAAAATCTAGGTAGATTACCAAACTCTATTTGCTTGATCCATGCACTTTGCCCTGGAAATACATAGAATGCGTACATACAGTATGTGAATATGCGCTGTAATCGTACACCGTACATGACAGTGCATTAGTGTACTCGACGTCTCTACTAATTTTGTACGCTAATAGTTGGGGGCCACGTAGCAAAATGGCAAAGTCCACATATATGGCGCCAAAATATACGAACAACCATCGTACCTAGGCAGTAGACCAAGTGAACTCCAAACATGTCTGCTCAGGCCATCGATTGCTCCGTCTGGTACCAACAAGAGATCGGCCCCCGACTAACGCCGGGTACCCGATTTGTCTTCGAACAGTGGAGCGGGCTGACGGGCCAGGATCTAGTGTTGCATCTCCATCGCATTGTACGTAAACATTGACCCTTAATCTATTTTCATTTGCAAGGCGCCCTTGGCTTGATTAGCTTCTTACCCTTGGAAATTATCCACAAGCCACGAGTTCTAATGTTCTTTACAGCGTGATGAGGCATGGCCTCTTGGAAAGTTTCCGTGCATTGGCCTCTGGATGTTCCTGCTTCCGGGGATCGCAGGATTGCCCGAGTTTCCCGAGGTGCTTGAAGTCGCAAAACGGCCCCACGCGAACATAATAGATCTTGGTTGCGGCCTCGGTCAGGATTTACGGTTGTTAGCCGCCCATGGTGTGCCGACGGATCGCATGTGGGCCCTAGACATCGAGGGGCAATTATGGAATCTCGGCTTTGATCTGTTCCGTGACAAGCACCGCATGCAAGCCAGTTTCATTAACGCTGATTTTCTAAAAGCCGAGTTGGACGCAACTAGCCAATTTGGTGCATTACAGGGAAAGGTGGATTTGATTATGGCTTCCCAGTTTTTGCACTTGTTTGACTGGGAGGGTCAGTTGGCGGCAAGTAAGAAGATTGTCAGCCTATCCAAGCCTGGCACTATGCTTGTGGGTTTTCAACAGGGGCGAGAGCAGGCGAGAGAATATATTCGTCCTTGGGGGATGATGTTCTATCATAACCGGGAGTCGTTCATACGTCTCTGGGATTTAGTCCAGCAGCAAACCCAAACGCGCTGGAGGCTACAAGTATCGGCCGTTCCGTTGCAGCAATGGGGAATGCAAGACGAGGACTTGACATGGATGCCAGAGGATCGTATGGGTATTAACTTCGCGTTGCTGAGAGAGGAATAGCCTCAAGACAATGAATTTACTTGATCTGAATAAATTTGATTGCTATCCGTGTTCTCGATGGGCCCTTCGCTCGCCGAGGACCCCTGCTCGAAAGCTGCATTAACTCTAGGGTAGCTCGCGGATAATGTCACTAATCAGCGCTAGTGTTTTCCCCTTTAGATCAAGGAAAGGTGCACAATGGCTTGATGCAATCTCTTTGGTAATCCACTCTTTCTGAGAAGATTCAATCATGAGGGATTGTGCCTCCTTGGGTACGGCCTTATCCATTGTAGTGATAATAAACGCCAGTCGACCCTTGTATTCCTCATCCGCCCAAGCAGGATGTGGCTGGGGGGATGTAAACGACAAGGATGAATGAGGCTTGACTTCTGCGAGGAATGGATTGGCCAACTCGGGCCCAACTTCAGCAGCAAAATTAGCCCCGGGTTCATCGGGTATATTCAAGCCTGGCGATGGCTGCGACCAATTAGCAAACCGCGATACATTAGTTCAAGGAGCAAAGTGACGTCGGCTTACATTGTCGAGTAAAATCCATGGCGGCAGTGCTCCTCCCTGGAGACCCGCGCAGCTCAGGCCTTCGGGCACCACAAACGCCCCGATAAACAATAGTCCGACCACGCCGCCCGCTTTGCCCTCTTTGGCCCGCTGTGTCTTGCTCAAGTTGATGGCTGCAGCTGCTCCGGGCATGCCAGCGTAGGAGTGCATTATGAGAAGGACATCTTTGCCCGCTTCCACAACAGGGCCGAGAGTTTCGGCAATCGCCTTGGCATCAGCCTCGCAATCGTAGGCAGAGGGCTCCTTCGGATCCAGGGAGGGATATCCAGCGAAGTGAGTGTCAAATCCAGCTTCCTTGAGCACTTGGAGAAACGGCGCATAAGCCACTTTTGTAATCCAAGCTCCAGGGACGAAGACGATGGTGGTCATTTTGGGTGAGATACGAAGACAGGGAGAATTAATAAAAGCAAGAGAGTATGATTGACGAGGTTAATATAAGTTTCCCGGGCTTTTAGTACGATTGGTTTTGACAAAGAGCTTCATATGCAGTGATTAAATCTGCATGATGTGCGGGATGGGAATGTCAGTGATTCCACGGCGAGGCAACCACCAGAGGAACGAACAAAGAATCCGACTCCGGTGCCTTGCTGTAAGCTATCGTGTAAATACTACGTAAATTTTTATAATTCCTGAAATGCCAGGGCGAAGTGGCTGTTACATTATTTACAAATTAACCCCGCCCCTGGGGCCGTTCCATATTACCCGGGGGCCAGGCCGTGCATTCCAAGCCATCGAAATAGATAGGGCCACCGATGCATCGGTGGATCATCTCGGTCTGCGGATCTTGAGGCGTCTGAGGCACTCGTGGCGCTGGGGCCAAAATGACACTCACGCATGAACCCTTCAGTACGATGCGTGAATTTTCGTATTCCGCGTCTGTTTTATGCTCATGCATATTATTTAGCCTCCTGCATCCCTGCTAGGTCTTGTCGAGCCATTTTCCCCTCCTCGAGGCCCTCTCGGCACGATTTCCATCAAGATGGATCTCACACCTCCTCCTGGTATAGATCTGAACGAATCGCAGCAGGCCAAGCTTTACGCTGCGTACTCGATCACATATGCCCTCGCGGTGGTTGCGGTGGCGTTGCGTTTCTTATGTCGGCTGAGCATAAAGAGGACAGCTCTGTGGTGGGATGATTGGATGAGTCTCTTGGCACTGGTACGAATGGCATTCCAACCCCTCCTCTTGCTTCATTTCAGTGCTTGTTATTCAGTAAAGTGCCGAGTTCTGATCTCCAACGATGATAGGCTCTCGCAACGGGGAACTATGTCGACATGATAATATGGGTTCAACGCGGCGTTGGAACTCACATCTACAAATGGGGTATCGCAGGGGTCTCACATTTCTACATCAATCTGTTCGTCTGTGAGATCCTGTACACGCTGGCTCTGTGCGTGAACAAATACTCGATGCTACTATTTTTCTGGCGCATATTCAAAAGCACGACAATCTCGATCCCGATCTATGTATTAGCGGGTATCATCACAGCTTGGGGTCTCGGTGTGGTATGATATAACACTCTTTCCCGCTTGCATATTCGACGATTGCTCATGCCATCCAGATTCTCACGACAGTTTTACAATGCATGCCTCTGGAAGGGCTTTGGAATTACAATGTCGCGGCACACTGCGGAGTGAATATTAACAACTTCTTCATTGGCAATGCAGTGCCGAATATCGTAACAGACTGGGCCTTGTTGATTCTGCCTCTTCCATACGTTTGGTCGATCCATCGCAACACGGTTCAAAAGATTGCCCTATGCGGGACATTTGCTATCGGAGGATTGTAAGTTGCCCGGTATATTCAGACACTACCTGATGCGCGAAGCTAACGTGAGCAGTATCTGCATTATCTCGATTGTCCGGTTGGTTATCATGTTAAACGCATATAAAACGCCCTCCGTCGACGTGACGTGGGTTTTCATCGGCCCTTCGACATGGACAGCTGTGGAAACAAACATTGGCATTGTATCTGGTAATTTGCTCCTCAATGTCAACTCTGTCGGATAGAATTATGCTAATCAATCTTTGAAGCCTGTCTCCCTTCACTCCGACCTCTTTTGCGAATGGCCACCCGCCGAATTGGCTATGATAACAGCACGGATAATGCAAGCCATAAACTTCACCAATACTCAGGATATGCATCTGGATATGGGAAGAATGGCGAGCAATTCCATGATAACAGTCGCCTTGATGGGCATATTGATGTGACTACTGATATGCATGTTGACATTGGGCCGAGGGGAAGTATGAGAAGTAATTGACATTTTGAATTGACAGCGTTCTGGGAGGCTTGTATCATAAAAATTTCTGAAATCAATCAACGCACGATTCCGACCTATTCTTATTCTTAACCCATAAAATATGCCTTATATCGCTGCTAGGTATACTAATCTTGGATAAGAGCCAGGGCCAAGCGCTCGCTCGTATCACGCGCCCCTGTCTACTCTAGCTAGTTTGGGAACAGCACAGCCCTTGGTCAGCTGATTGTGCGGCTGAGAGACGAGGGCACCCCCCCGCGGAGCCAATTCCTCCATCATCGAGGACTAAAAACAGTGAACCATGGGATCGCTTTCATTTGGGAATGCGAATTCTAGTATACAGATCGGAGTGGGTACCGGATCCATCAACAACCCGCAGTTTTATCTACCCGCAGGTAAGCACGACCCTGAGTAACAGGACAAAGCCTCTAACAATATTTCTCTCCGCCAGAACCTACCGAGCCCTCACCAAGTCCCTTGTCAACTGTTCCGTGGCGTCGAGACCCAGATTTTGTGGATAGTGGAATCCTAGACCGAGTTACGCAAAGAGTGGCAGAGCAGAGTAGCTCGCGGATAGCGCTTGTTGGGCTTGGTGGCGTGGGGTGAGTTTTGCGAGGCAATAAAAGCGTGATCAGTCTATCTAACTTCCGACTCTCTTCGAAAAGAAAATCACAGCTTGCTATCGAATTTGCTTATCGAGTGCGAGGTCGATCGCCCGAGACGTGGGTTCTCTGGATCCACGCAAGTAACGCAGCCCGATTCAAACAGAGTTGTCAAGACATCGTTGAAGACGTGAAGGCACCAGGTCGCCATAGTCCGAATGCCAATCTGTACCAAGTCCTTCGTAACTGGCTTCAGGATAAGGCCGGGCAATGGGTCTTGATACTGGACAATGTGGATGACGATCAGTTTCTCTTTGAGACTCCTCTCGGAGAGAGCGAGGCTGCCAGCTACCAACGAGATAGGTCTCCAGATCGCCCGATCTGGGCCTACTTCCCGCAAAGCCTAGATGGCTCTATCCTAATTACCAGTCGCAACAAGCGTGCAGTATCGAGGATGGTCAAGAACGAAGATATCTTCAACGTTGAGCCCATGAACTCACATCTCGCGAGGCTGCTGTTCGAGAAGAAACTCAAGATCCAAGCAGATGGTGAGGATATTGCGCAGCTAACTGAAGCACTTGAGCATATGCCGCTTGCAATCACAACAGTGGCAGCCTACATCAACCATCGATCGCCTCTTGTCTCGGTCAGACGATACCTTGAAGATTTCCAAGGCAGCGACCGCAAGAAAGTCAGTCTTTTAGGACACACAGAGGACAGAGGCTCTTTGCGCCGAGATGAATGGTCTGAACACGCGATCTTCAGGACTTGGCAAATAACATTTCATCATCTACGTGAGACAGAGCCAGCAGCAGCGGACCTTCTTTCTCTCATGAGCTTCTTCGACAGGCAGGGAATCCCTATTGAGCTGCTACAAGTCAAATCAGGATTTCCTGTCGTATTGAAAGAAACTCTGAGTTGTGAATCAAGGGAAAAGGCCGGTGTCCGTTCCTGGACAAGGGAATCGGATATACCAGGATCTGTCGACAAGGTTGAGGATGCGATTTCGATTTTGAGAGACTACTCATTGATATCAGTCAGTGGAATCGAATTAAGCTTCACAATGCATCGCTTGGTGCAGATATGCACCCAGGAATGGCTTCTAAGCAACGGTTCATTCGAACCTTGGAAGGAGTGCTTCGTACGGCAATTAGCTATGAGCTTTCCACAGCCGTTTCCCCAAGATGTCAAAAAATGCGAGTCGTTATTTCCACATGCACAGACCGCATTTAAACAAAAACCAACCTCGAAGTCTTCACTGGAGGATTGGGCTTCTCTTCTCTATGCGGCCGCGTTTTTCGCACACAATAAGCGGGATCAAAATGAGTGTTACGAAATGGCTGATGCCGCAACTAGTTCATTTAAGACTTGCAGAGGCCTCTATGACGAGAGATCTATTCAGAGCACCCAGCTTATGGCCTCCATTCTACGTTGCCGAGGAGACTTCAAGAAGGCAGAAGCTATGCAGCTCAGAGTTTTAAAAGCTCTCGAACGAGCACCACCTTGTGAAAATATAACTTACACGGATGCCCTGGAGGTGCTAGCTCTCATATACTATAACCAGGGGCGATTTCAGGAGGCATTAAAATTGCAAATGAAGGTGGTGGAGAAGTTGAAACGCGATTTAGGACCGAAGCATGCGAGCACGTTGAACGCTATGGGTTCATTGGGCTCGACACTGTGCACTTTGGGGCGATTTGACGAGGCTGAAAACCTCCAAATAGACTTTCTCGAAGCCTGCGAGCAGAGAGAATCACCCGACAGTATGATTATCATGGACGGCATGGCAAATCTCGCCGCAACATACAGCGCTCAGGGGCGGTTAAATGAGGCTTTGATTCTAACGAAACATGTCTTAGATACTCGGAAGAGGATATTAGGGCCGAATTCCCCTGACACACTGAGCTCAATGATGAATCTTGCCGTGATGTACGAAAATCTGGGGCGGTTGAAAGAAGCGGAGGCTCTTGGAACAACGGTTCTGAAAGAATCGACAAAGGCCCTCGGGCCAGATCACCCGGAAACCTTGTTCGCAATGTACAATCTTTCATATACTCTCAGGGGCTTGGGGAAATCCGAGGAAGCAACACTTTTACTTGAGAAATGTTCTTCGCTCCAGCTTCAAAAGCTAGGAGCCGATCACCCCGACACCAGGGAGTCAATAGAAAAATTAACTAGTTGGAAAACAGAGGATTCAATGATGTCTTCATCGACGCCGCCAGAGAGTGATTCTCGAGCAGAGACTCCGAGATCGCTACAAATGCCAGGCTTACCAGCTCCACCAGCTGTCCGCAAACGAGACATGCTTTCACGCTTCTTCGTCAAGGCTCGGCTCGGCACGCGTCCATGACTAAATCATGAAATCAAGCATGATTCAACAAAGGTACCGTGAGAATAGCCGGGATCTATCAGGAGCAGATACCCAGCCAATGAAGCAGCGTCTTTTCGTCACACCATCTCACTATAGATCTTGATGGGGCTCCGTAGGGCCATGATGTCATTTCCGAGAATCAGGAACAAGGTTATCTCCTCCACCCGGATGCCCGGTTCGGAAGCGCGTTTGACGTTGTTATCCAAGGGCTGGGGAAACGGTGGGTCTCGCGCAGTAACATCATTGTGATGTTGAAGATCGGCAGGGAGATTGCGGTGGGCCGGTGGCATTGCAGGACATATCTTGCACAGTGCAGGATTGAAATGAGGGAGCCTGGAAATATGGGCCTATCTCAGGTATCTAATAATGATTCTATTCTAAGGGTAGGAAAGTGAGACTGTGAGACTACTGTAGATGGAGTATGTGATTTGGAATTTTTATTTCTTGTTTCGGCGTAATTCCCTTGGATATATACACAACACAAAAATTGAAATGAAGGAAATGAAAATGCACCGTCAACATCGTGTCTGACGTTTCAACCGCCAAAAACGAAACATAGCCAAAAATGGGGCCCGGCTCTGCTCCAAGTAAAGGAGCGAGGAGCGGGGCATGAAGAGGCAGAAAACACAACCATTCATCACGGTCATGAGGGAACATGGTCGCTGAGACGCCTATTAGGGAAAAGCTTTGAAAGAGGAATCTCTAAATATGTATGGGGGGATGAGTATGTGGCCCGCAGAACCAAGTTGAGCGGGGCAGTCGATGCGGGGAGGCGAAACAATGAAAAAGGTGTGGCTGCTTCTCTCCTTCGCCGCACGGACATGCGGGAGAGGGATGTGTAGGTTGTTTGTGCGCGACCAGGGCGGGGGAATAGAGGTCTCGAATGACGGACGGACCGGCTAGCGGTCGGCCCTGTGGCAAGAAGCGAAGAATTGGGATGGCATAGATGGAATCAAAAGACGGTTTACTCTTCATCGTCTGATTCTTCCTTTGCCTCCATCCATCCGCGAGACATCTCCACAGCCTTAGACCACTTATTGTACATGCGAGCGCTAGCCTTGGGGCCAATAGAGGGTTCGAAGGTGGCGCGGTTGGCGCGGTTCATGTATTTGAGGTCGCTGAAGTCCTTCCAGACATCGATAGCGAAGGCAGCGGCGATAGCCGCGCCGAGGGCGGTAGTTTCGTGCATCGCGGGTCGTTCAATAGGGATTTGGATAATGTCGGCTTGTGTCTGAGGCGGGGTCAGTAATTGTTTGATACCTCTCCAGAGAGGGAGACACACCTGCATGCAAATGTCGGAGTTACTCATGCCACCATCCACCGCCAATTCTGTGAGCTTTTGGCCACTGTCCATCTCCATGGCATCCAGGATAGCCTTGGTTTGGAAGCAGGCAGCCTCCATTGTTGCGCGGGCGATGTGCCCTCGCTGTGTGTGGTGGGTGATACCCCCTGCAAATAATTAGCCGTAGTCCGGTCAAAGTATAGCGGGGTAATCTCACATATAGTTCCCTTGGCGTCATCAATCCAGTAAGGAGCGAAAAGACCACTGAAAGCAGTCACGAAAACACAACCTCCACTGTCTGGCACAGTGGCTGCGAGGTCACTGACTTTGCGCGACTCGCGGAAGAAACCCATGTTGTTCATGAGGAATGAAATACCACTACCTGCGACGGCTACACTGCCCTCCAAGGCATAGACAGGCTTGCGATCCCGACCAAGCTGGAAACCCACGGTGCCCAACAGACCGTGCTTGGAGATGACGGGTTTCTCACCAACATTGTAAAGAAGGAAACAACCGGTACCGTATGTGTTTTTGGCAGAGCCCGGTGTGAAGGCGCAGTGGCCGACCAGCGCCGCTGCTTGATCACCAAGACAACTAGTGATAGGGACACCAGCCAAGGGGCCCTCGAAGATCTCACCGAAGCCTTCCCGGTCGGCAGAGGGAAGAATTTCGGGAAGGCGGATCTTATTACGGTCGATGCCGAAAAAGCTCAGTAGCTTGTCATCGTATTGGAGGGTTTCGAGGTTCATAAACATGGTTCGCGAGGCGTTTGTCACATCAGTGACCAAGCGCTTGTTTTGAGGGCCGCCATTAAGACAGTAGATCAACCAACTGTCGACGGTACCGAAAGCAGCCCGACCGTCCTCGTAGGCGGACTGGATGTCGGGGAGGTTGTCGAGCATCCACCGTAATGTGACGGAAGAGGGGTATGTAGAGAGAGGCAGACCACACAAATTCACCAGGTCTTCAGCACCGGGCTTTTCCTTCAACTCACGAACCAAGTTCATGGTCCGGGTATCGGTCCATGTAATGGCATTGTGCAAGGGCTCTCCAGTCTCCCAGTCCCACACCAACGTGGTCTCTCGTTGACTGGTGATGCCCACCGCCTCGATATCGGCTCGGGAGTGGCCCAAAGCCAGGAAGGTTTTCATAGTCTCTTCAATACAGATGAAAACGGACTCAATCAATTCGTAAGGATCTTGTTCGTGCCATCTAGAATGCGGGGTACAGTGTTAATTGGGATCCCACAAACCGCGGGGGCTTCGAGGAGGGGGGGGAAGAGGGGAGCCTCGTATTGCAAACACCTACCCTGGATGCTGGTGAATTTGACGGAACTCGGTCTGATATTTGGCAATAGGCACACCGGTGCAGTCGAAGATAATAAAGCGAGTGCTGGTAGTACCCTGGTCGATTGTTCCAATAAATCGCTCCTTGAGGTCGTCGCTCCGTCGGTCCTCATCTTGAAGCAAAGCGCGGTCTCCATCGTCGGTCTCAGCAGGAGCAGGACGTATGGGCAGCTGGTCCTCTCCCTCGTTGGCGAAGTGGCGGGGCTCATCGGCGGGCTCAGAACTGCCGTCGATGCTCTCCTCGTCGAGATCAAAAGGGTTCCGCATTGTGAGGGTGTGCGTAGGGGGGGGGGGAGTAGAGTGTGCAAGGGAGGGATAGTAGGGATGGCGAAGATGAGGAGGGGTACACAGTTAAAACGGTGGGGAATTGGCAGCCAGAAATTACAGGGCAGAGAATGGCGATAAAGACTACAAGTGGCGGGAAAGGCGATACGGGGAGCTCCCAGAGGGAAAAGTGGAGCGTGACGTACGAGGGGGAGGCAAGAGTTGGAGGGACACCGCGACTCTTTATCGAGGGCGAGAACCAAGAAAAAGGGAGGGTGGGGGAGACGTGCTCAAGTACGCAGCAGCAGCAGAGCAGGAAATCGAATCGCAGCCAAGAATTATGGAGCCCTGGAAGCCCTGGAAGCCCTGGAGCCCCCCGATGCTCGCCAAATCCGGTTCCTCTTTTTTTCTGATCAGAAGACCTCCCCACTTTGATCTATACTGCCCCTGTACTTCCACACTTGTACGGAGACATGAGACATGAGCTGGCCATACCACTTCCACTGTCTTTCTGTCTGTCTCTGTCTCTGTCTCTGTCTCTCTGTCTTTGTATCTTATAATCTTTCTATCTATACACACCCTCAATGCAATTGTTCTGTAGACTGCCCCGTCGATCGGCCACATGACACCCTCTATTTTTCCTCCCCCTTTCCCCTGTGCCGGTTCTAGACTGCTCTCTGGGCCATTGCACTTTCGCCCACGATGCACGCTAGGCCCTTCATACCCGTCGAGCCCTCTAAGCGCCACTCGTCACGGGGCTGCTATTTCCTTTTTTTCCCAGCGGGATGATCTCCCTGTTTCCCCTATCAGCAACCCAGAGGAACATTCTCTGCCATCTGCGCTAGTGCGGACTAAGAACAACCCTCGAAGCCTTGCTCTGTTCCCCCCATTCCGCCCCTGGATCATCGACGTCTCCACCATTGCCGAGAGAGAAAAAATCCCATGATCCCGTGCATCTTATATGGAGCAGACCCTCTTGCAGAATGCTGATCCGGGTGGGGGGTCGCAAGCGCTGGCCCGAACAACGGGACCACGGCGCCGATTGATATCACCAGCAACCTCGCTCTGTAGATGTAAAACAAGATAGTCAACTAGCAGCCCGTTCCCAATCATGGCACCACCAAGCTGATGACGTCTTGGATCCAAGAGCCCAGCAAAGGCTGTTCAGTCTCGGCATCTCCAAGCGACCTATAGGAGGCCCAGCCAACGCGGGGAAGTAAGAGGCCTCTCAGACTGGGGATCGTGGCCTCTGCCAGGGACCTGGGACGTGCGTTGGCCCTTGGAGATCACGCGAGGTGCCGCAGGATGCGAAATAATTCCTTCGCCCGTTCCACTACCGACTCGATACATTCAACGTGCTCTGTGCTTCATGCTGCTCCCCTTAAAATTGAAACACTCCTCCCCTACCCTCCGCAATCCCCAGACCCGGCTCCCTACCCTCAAATCTCAGATACAGGCCCAGTGCCGGATTCCCATAGGATCGGCACTGCAATGTTTTCTCTGTCGCAAGCGGAGTCTGGCATTAAGGGTCTGGAATATGAACACGCGGCTCGCCTTACCTTCCCTTTTTCTTTTTTCTTTTTTTTTCTTATTCTCACCCATTCTGTGCTGACTGGGGGGCACTGGGTTGTTTCCGGCCATGTCAACCACGGGTAGCGGACGGAACTAAAAAAAAAGCTGCCCCGTAGTGTACGCGCCCGTCCAAGCTTTTAGGCCGGGTAGATCTCGAAGCACAACAAGGAAATTTTTATCATAAAAGTAAACATTATACGCGCGCCACCTTGCTTGGAATTGGATATTCGCTACGATCGGATAAGCCAATTGCCCCTGGACGGAGAAATCTAGATTTCGCACGCCCGGTTTAGCACTGGTGGAAATGTAATGCTGAGAATGCGGATAAGCGCCTTTGGATAGATATAAATCTGGACCCCCATTTATCCGGCCTTCTGGAAGTCCTGATGTCCAGCACTTGAGCACTCCAGTTGTGGCCTCGGGACCTCCGGGGGTTTTAAGCCAAGTAATTCAGAACATTCTCCAAAACCCTCACAATCTACTAATCTAATCGATCCGCAATTCTGCATCCGCCCTCCACCAGGGCGCAATGCATCTCCGTGGATGTCGGCCTCGCTTGGACCTCCAGGGCTTCTGGGCCGAGCGGCAACCCGGACTACGAGGAACCGTCTTCTGTCGCCGAACGGGATCGTCGCCCACGGGCACTATGCACTATTGGCCCAGAACTCAATCTAGCCTAGTCAGTAAACTGCACGTGGTCAGCAGGTGGATCACGGCGTTTGCTTTTCTTTTCTTTTTTGTCTTGCAATGGAGTCTTGGGGCCGATGCGCTGATAGGTTCTTTCGTGCCCTGAAGACACGGGGAATTTATGCTGCTAGCGCGGGTCTGGAAAACGGGGCGCCTGCCGCTGATATACAACATGGAGGTATGTACGGAGTACGGAGGAAATCTGGACCAGGTCGATTGCGGGGCAGGAGTTGGAGACAAAAGAAATCGAATATAAAGTCTTAGCCCTAGTGCGTTCTGCGTATATTCTACAGGAAATCACGGGGAATGCAAACATCAAGAGAGAACGCGGGGAGAATAGGAACCCAACAGTCTCCTCCGCCTAGACAGGTACAAAATATGGAGTTTATCCACGATACATTTACTCCTCAAGCTCGGCCTGCTTGCGGGCCTCAGCCTCCTCCTTCTCCTTCTTCTGCAGGAAGATCAGGGCGTTGATCTTGTCGGTGATGGTGTGCTCGGTGGCGATGTTTGACTGGATCTGCTCACGGCCGATCAGGGTAGCGACAATGCTGGCACCGACGACGAAAGTGAGGACGAAACGGTACATGCCGTACCAGTGGGGAGCACGGCCGACGGCAGCAGCGCGGGCGTCGTTGTAGTACAGGAAGGTGAAAGCCAAGAACTGGCTGATCAGGGCGTACTCGACGGGGAGCAGCAGAGTAGGCCAGGCAACGGCGGGGGCGATGACACCGGCAGCGTAGCGGCGGTAGCCGAACTTACCACCGTAGCCAGCCCACTCAAGACCCCAGTGGATAGCACCGAGGAAGGAGAGGATCTAGGTGTCTGATGTTAATGTGGATCCCGGGTATATGGTTTGATGTCCTTTGATATCAAAGTGGTACTTACGACGGCACCGTAGGCAACCTGGACGGGCTCGAGCATGTGCAGCATGAGCTCGGCACTCTGGCCGGAGAAGATCAGACCATCACCAGCGGCGGCAGCACGGTTGATCTCGAAGGAGAGGGCAACGGTCTGCAAAGAGGTGGCAAGGTAAGGGACGACACCGGCCATACCGAGGTACAGAGCCTCCTTGGGGACCTCGGACAGACTGAAGGTGTCCTGGATAACTTTCTACAACCGCAATCGACTGTCAGTATGGCATTCGCGCGATATGATCGGAGAGAAGTGCAGAAAAACGTACAGCCTCGGACTTCATGCCCGCCATCATGTCGACATCACCGTCCTCCTGTTATACCAACAGTTCGTTAGCAATTGCGCACGATCCATATTCTGAAACATCGCCGAATGAACACCCTACCTTAGCGGAGCTCGATGCGTGACGAACGAGAGCCATGGTCACGGGCTTGTGGGCGGCCAGTGCGAAGCTGGGCTTGACGGCCGGGCGGAAAGCGCTGCGTGCGGAAGAGGTCAACTGGGCCTTGAAGACGGAGTTGCCCAGCGCAGAGCGAGCGACGGAGGCATTGGAGCTCTGGAGAGCCCGCAGAGTAGAGCGGGCAGCGACGTTGCGGAAAAGCATGGCGGGGGATGGGAGCGCTGTCATTCGGATGTCGTTAGCAGTTTGCGCGGGCCAAAGAAAAAGGCTCGGGTGCTTCGGCACTGGAGGACCGACGTACCCAATTGGCCTCTGTAAAAGCTGGAGGAGGAGTTGAAGAGTGGAGATGAGGGTATTCACCCAGGCAGACTCGAGGGCGAGGTCAGGGAGGCCGTTGAAATCCGAGAGTGAGAGAGCAAATCAGAACATCCCGAGAGGAAGTGACTTCAGCGAAGATGTGCCGTCGGGTAGACCGGAGAGACCTAAAGTGCACGAATTGGCAGGTGGATTGCTGCCTCAGGCGCAGAGGCTAGGGGAAACCCGGGGATCCCGTGACCCGGGCGGTGGGAAGCTCCGCCCGGCAAAAAACCCGCTTCGATGAGAGCAGCGTTGATGTCATTCCGCGTAAACAAGCGTTACGTTCCCGTACGAGGGGTATTGCAGCCACAGCCATCTGGTCGGGCATATGGTTTTGGTTGACCTGGACACAAATATTTCTATTAGCCGTCATAGAGATATCTCCGAATAATTCCTAGCGGAATTACTCAAGTCAGTAGCTGTAAGCTAAAGTATACGGCCGTACCGGCACCTTGGGCGAGGAACCGTTTTCCTTGGCGGGCGCCGCCGTACCGCTTGTGTACCGCATTCTTGGCTCTGCCCATTTTGCGTACCAGCAGATACGGGGAGAGCAGCCATTGATCCACGCAATCCTGGATACCCAACTGGACTCGATTGCGATCATATCGCTCCCTCAAGTTACTCTTTACAGCCCACCCATCCCTCAGTCCTCACACCACATTCCCGTGAGACACTTCTTCAGACGGAGGTGGTCCTTCCCGGTATCGCGCTCGGCCATATTACGGTGCCTGCATGGCTCCCCCCTCCCGTCACTGAGGGTCTATGGATTGAATGTTGATGCACCACGTGAGAGCTTATACCACCGCGCATGCCTTATTACGTGCCAAGAACTACTGCTAATGTGAATATTTCTCGAATGCAGATCAGAAACTATTGAACTACAAGACATCCCCGCCTAGTGACTTCAACTTCGGCCTCGAGCCCAGCCACCGGGCCTGGTTGACGGCCACCATCCGCCACCATGTTGGAAGGCTTGGTTGCCAATCTTCTGAATCGCTTCCTAGCCTCATACGTGAAGAATTTCGATGCGAAACAGCTCAACATTGGTATCTGGTCCGGTGATGTCAAGCTACGGAACTTGGAGCTACGTCGAGAGGCGCTCGACCAGCTCCGTCTGCCGCTGAACGTCGTCGAGGGTCACCTTGGTGAACTGACATTATCGATTCCTTGGTCAAATTTAAGAGGAAAGCCAGTCAAGGTTGATATCGAAGATGTCTTTCTTCTTGCGGCCCCCAAAGAGGATGCGGATTACGATCCGGAAGAGGAGGATCGGAGAGCGCATATGCTGAAGATGGAAAGGATTGATGGCGCCGAGATCATTCGCGAAAGAAACGCAGAGGGCATGAGTGCGGAGGAGCAGCGCCGGAACCAGAGCTTCACCCAAAGCATGATTACGGCTGTCGTGGACAACCTCCAAATCTCGATTAAGAATGTGCACCTTCGATACGAAGATTCGATCGCCTCTCCTAACCATCCGTTCGCTCTCGGCGTGACCCTGAAAGAGCTCAGTGCTGTCAGCACCGATGCTGAATGGAACCCAACCTTTATCCAGTCGACATCCGATACTACACACAAACTAGCAGTTCTCGGTGCCTTATCAGTATACTGGAATACTGATGCAACACTTCTGGGAACCGGAAGAGGTGGCGATATTGGTGCTGAGGCACAAGGAATCGACCATGATGATTTGATGAACAAACTCCGCGATGGGATCGACAATGGCGAGGGTAACCAGTTCATGCTCCGTCCCGTTAGTGGACGTGCAGGTTTGGAGCTTGATAAATCGGGCAAGTATGACCGTCCTGCTATGAAAGCACGATTGCTCTTCGATGAGCTCGGTTTCGTTCTTGACGACAACCAGTACCGCGACGCTCTCATGCTGGTGGACCTCTTCCACTATTTCATCCGCCACCAAGAATATAAGAGAATCCAGCCCAAGTGCACAGTAAAGGAGGATCCTCGAGCTTGGATGAGATTTGCCGGAGAAGCTGTTCTCAGCAAGATCCATGATCGCAACAAGCGATGGACATGGGAGTTCATCAAGCAACGCAGAGACGATCGTATTGCGTATATTGACCTCTTTAAGAAAAAGAAGCGAGAAGAGGCTTTTACCCCTGAAGAAACCCAGACAATGGATAAGCTTGAGCAGAAGCTCAGCTACGAGGATATTCGCTTCTGGCGTTCCCTTGCACGGAATCAGCTGCGCAAAGAAAACGTGGGCATCAAAAAGCCTGCTCAGCAGCAGTCATGGTCGGAGTGGTTCTGGGGTGCTGAGAAACACGAATCCGAGGAACCTAGCATGACAGAAGAGCAGCGCCAAGAGCTCTACAGTGCTATCGACTGGGATGAGAAGAAAGCACTAGCGGAAGATGTGGATGTTCCCCGCGAATGGGTCAAGCTTCAAATAAACTGGAGTCTACGTGCGGGAAGTTTCACGCTCAAGAAAGACCCTCACGGTGCCGCGATCGAGGTCATGAAGTTGGTTTTCGACAATTTCCGTGCCAAAGCCCTTCAGCGCCCAGATTCCTATCTTCTTGACCTCGACCTGGGTGGCTTGAAGATGTACGATGGCACTACTCCTGGAACTCTTTACCCACAGATCGTCAAGGTCAAGGACTCTCTGCCCGAGCCTTCTCAACAACGCAGCACAGACGACGATGAACTTGCATCAGAAGCTAGCGCCGATGACTTGGTTGACGAAGATAGTCTTTTCCACCTCCAATTGGAGAAGAACCCACTTGAAAGCGACGCAGACTCAGCGGTCAATGTCAAGTTGAAGAGTATCGAAGTCATCTATAACCCTAGATTTATCGTGGGAATCGTGAAGTTCTTCGAGCCTCCACAGCTGCATATGGACTCTATTGGAGCACTGCTAGACACCGCTGGAGCTACGGTTGAGGGTCTTCGTCAACAGACTCGGGCAGGTCTGGAATTCGCTCTTGAAGAGCACAAGAAGGTTGATGCACACTTCGATGTCCACGCTCCTTTGATCATAATTCCAGAAAGTATTACACAGGAGAGCTCACTTTGCTTGATCCTCGATGCGGGTCACGCCAGTGTCAACAGTGAGCTTGTTGATCGACAAGCTATGCGAGACCTTCAATCCAAACAGAAACGGCAATATGAAGAGGAAGACTATAAGCAGCTCGAACATCTGCTATATGATCGTTTCCTCATCAAGCTGGATTCAACTCAACTGCTGATTGGACCTGGCGTAGATGCGACAAAAGCGCAGCTTACGTCTGATGTCGAGTCCAAAAACTTCCATATTGTTGATCGTATCAATGTGGATTTCGTTTTGGAGATGTGCATTGTCCCAAAGGTGACGCAGCTCACCCGCACACGCATTTCTGGAAATCTCCCCGAATTGCATGCTTCAATGTCCGACACCAAATACAAGGGTTTGATGAAGCTCATCGATATTGCGATTCCGCGCTTCGATGAGGGAGATGCCTCACAACCGCAACTCGAGGCACCATCTGAGGACAAAGCCACTACACGGGCAAGATCAGCATCATTCCAGCCACCGGCTCTTCGACAACTTCCCGTCGTCGATGACGAATTCGAAGCCGACGCAGAGGACGACAAAGCATCAAAGAGCCTTGAAGTTCCCCATAATATCCACCGCCGCGACTTCGAATTCAAATTTAATGTTGGCCGCTTGCGTGGCTCGCTTTTCCGTTCTGATGCTCAGGATCCTCGCAAGGATCAATTACTAGTAGAATTGGTCGCAGAAGGATTCGAGCTGGACTTCTATATGCGACCCTTCGACATGGTAGCCGAAGTGGTCTTGAAGTCTTTGGGCGTGGATGATTATATTGAAGAGAATCCCCTCCCCGAATTCAAGAGAATCATCTCATCGAAGGGATTCAACGCCGACGAAGGCAGCGACCTCTTCTATCTGAAGATGGTCCGTGTGAAGCCGGAGTCACCAGAGTTCGAATCAACGTACGAAGGCATCGCGATGAATCTCGACATCTCAGTGTCCACAATCAACCTTGTCGTGACGAGAAAGACACTCCTCACCCTATTGGACTTCATCCTCCTCACATTTACAAATCCCGAGCAACCCGCTGAGCAGGCCGCCCAGCCAGACAAGGCTATTCAAGACACAGAAGACACTACTCAGAAGCCACAGCAAGCTGGAAAGCTTCGCATCAAGTCCAACTTGAAGAGTATTGCTTTGATTCTAAACAACGACGGAGTCCGTTTAGCCACATTGAGTCTGAATACCGCTGATGTTGGAATCTTCCTCGTTGGCCGATCTATGATTATTCAGTCGCGAATCGGCAGTTTGACCTTGGTCGACGATGTTAACCTGGGCGCTTCAGAAGAATCAGATGTCCGCCGGCTCTTGACGATCGAAGGAGACAACTTCGCCGACTTCAAATACGAAACCTTTGACCCCGAGAGCGAGAGTTATCCTGGCTATGATTCGGAGGTATACTTGCGATCTGGTTCGATCAAGATCAACTTTCTTGAAGAGCCTTATCGAAAGATCATTAATTTCTTGGTCAAATTTGGCAAGATGCAAGCGATCTTCAATGCCGCTCGCCAAGCTGCAGCAAACCAAGCAAGCAATCTCCAGGAGAATGCATCGCGCATGCGGCTTGATGTTGTAGTCAAGACTCCCATTTTGGTCTTCCCGAGGGTGATGACTGACGACCGTCAACGCGACACAATTACCGCTCACCTAGGTGAGATCTATGTCAAGAATGAGTTTGTTCCAATGGACGATTCAAAGGGCAGCCCTGCTGTCAATGTGATCTCCACCGGCGTTCGCAACATCCGTTTGACATCGAAGTTCCACTTCGCCGATGGTCTGGAGGAGGAGCTTGAGATGATCCAGAAGGTGAACCTTGAGTTCAGCATATGCTACCTTGAGCACCAAAAGGACAATCCGCGACCAGACATGGAGATCGAAGGTTCACTATCTCCAATCAACCTTCGCATCTCACAGGCCCAGCTTAAATTCCTATTGGCACTTTCGAAGTCCATTCCCGGTGCATTTGCCACAGACGCCGAGCAACAAGAGCTAGAGGCACTGGAGGCATTGCCTTCTTCAGTCACTGAGCCTACTACGACTTCGAAAGCTGTTCAAGCCGAGAAGGCGCAAGAATCGAGTGCTGCGGAAGATGGCGCAAACAGGGAGACCTGGGTCCGACTCGACATGATATTCAAGGTCGACAGTGTCGGTCTTGAGCTGATTCTTGCTAACGACGACCAGCCTGTCGGCAGCTTGGAAGATTCAAGCTTGTCGAAGTTCTCTCTCAATGACACAAGAGTCAAACTCCGCATGCTCACTGATGGCTCGTTGGAGTCAGAGCTCTTGATTCATTCGTTCTCGATTCGTGATAGCCGTCGCCAGGACTCCAACAAGTTCAGAAACATCATGTCTTTGATCAATAACGATGTTCAACAACAGTTCATGGCTAGCGTCACCATGTCGCCTGGACCGGACAAGCATCTCATAGCGATGCTGACTATTGATAGTCCGCGAATAATGTTTGCCCTGGATTATCTCTCAGCCTTGCAAGCATTCAGCAATTCTGCGTTCGCATCCGAAGAACCGGTATTAGAGATAGAGGAAGACGACCCCGACTCAGCCGAAGGGTCAGAGCAAGATTCAGAGCGAGAAAGCTCTGATAAAGCCATAACCGAAGCTTCTTCTGCTGATACCCAGAGCGGTTCCATGACAGTTTCGTTCCGCGTCAATCTAGTTGATGCCCAGGTCATCATGGTTGCGAATCCCGCCATTCCTCATTCGGAAGCAATCGTTCTTGGTACGAAGGAGATCCTGCTTTCTCGACAGAACGTGTCAACTTTGCAAGTCCAAAAAGTCGGCATGTTCTTGTGCCGCATGGACAAGTTTGAGACTAGTCGACTTCGAATCCTTGATGATTTCACCTTGGAATTTTCAATTGACAGTAGACCACAAGACAGAGGATCTGCTCTTACATCGATTGAGGTTCACGTTGAGCCTCTTGTTCTTCGCCTGTCCCTCCGTGATATTTTGATGGCTATCCAAATCGTCAACAAAGCTTCTGAACTGCGAGCTCAAGGTGCTCCTCCAGTCGAGGGTGGAACGGCAAAGAAGATAACCGATGGCAAACCCAGCACACGAGCTCGCTCTGCAAGCAAAACCTCATCTTTAGCCCACAGGACACGCCGCGGGAACAGCCAAAGCCAAAGCCAAGCTGCAGAGGCACAATACCAGGCTGCTTTGCCAGCAAGCTCGGCTGTTCTCAAACGCGAGGAGCTGTCAGCTAAGGTGGACGGCGTGCGTGTCATTCTCATCGGTGACTTGCATGATCTTCCGTTGCTTGACTGGAGCGTCAAGAAATTCAATGTAGATGTACGCGACTGGTCTTCGACATTGAGTGTAGACACCAACTTTGAAACATTCATTAATGTCTTCAACTTCTCCAAGTCGGCTTGGGAGCCCTTGATCGAGCCCTGGCAGCTGGGATTCCACATGGCGAAGGAAACCAGCCCCGATGTCTTCTCAATTGATGCCTACTCTCATAAGAATATGGAGTTGACCCTAACATCAGCCACGATTGCTCTAGCTTCGAAGTCATTCCAGTTCCTTTCCACGGATGAAGACGTTCTATCGAAGCCGAGAGGCGCAGATGCTCCTTACAGAATTCGCAATTACACAGGCTTTGATCTTCGAGTATGGACTGATGTCAGTTCCGGCGAAGAGGGACCCGCTGCAAAGTTGTCAGATGGCGAAGAATACCCCTGGCGATTCGAAGAGTCTACAGCAATCCGAGAGACTCTTTCACCAGAAGGACAGGGTGGAATTGTTGGAATAAAGCTGGAGGGAAGCGGCTTTGATAGCATCAACCGCATCCCCGTCGTTCGAGAGGGCGAGATGCTTTACAACCTGAAACCGAAGCGAGACAGCATTCTTCATCGCCTTCTTGTTGAGGTTAAGCTGGGACCTGATAACGTCAAATACATCACCTTCCGCTCGCCGCTCTTGGTGGAGAACAACACCCAGATTCCAGTTGAACTGGGCGTTTACGACCGTGAAGAGGGCCATCTTTTGAAGATCGAAAAGGTTCTTCCGGGCGATGCACGACCAGCACCCGTCGGCTCTGCCTTCCTCCACTCAGTCGTTGTTCGACCTGACCAAGGATTTGGTTATGACTGGTCGACTGAGCAGCTCAACTGGAAGGACCTTATTCGTCGACCGACCAGAACTATTAAATGTGTCAGCGACAATGGGCAACAAGCTCCACCTTTCTATTTCCAGGTCAATGCTACGTACGATAGCAAGAGCTCACTCTCGACCGCATATCCCTACATGAGAATCCGAATCTATGCCCCAGTGGAGATCCAGAACCTCCTGCCGTACGACTTCAAGTACCGCATCTATGACAAGAACACCAAGAAAGACTGGACAAACTTCCTGCGGAAGGGTGGTGTGAGTCCAGTTCACGTCGTGGAACTCTCTCATCTGCTCTTGCTCAGTATCGATCTGGAAGACGCGGTGTTCCGACAGAGCGAATTCGCCATCGTTAATGGAAATTCCCAGGACTATCGTAGAGAGCACAGTCTGTCGCTGAAAGACGAACGAGGCCTGCAACTCAAATTGAAACTTCACTACTTTAATGTTCCTAACAGTGGTGGTGCTTTCAAGGTCTCTGTCTACAGTCCTTACCTTCTCCTGAACAAGACGGGTCTGCCCATGGATATCCAGAGCAAGGCCTTCCTTCAGTCGGCACGTAGTGCCGCTGGACAGGGTCTCCGAGTTGATCCAAGAGACGGTGGTCGCGCACTCCCCTACATGTACTCTTATGGAAACGACGACCAGAAGAATCGGTCCATTCTCAAGGTCGGCAACTCCGCATGGAGTAAACCACAGACATTCGAAGCTCTGGGCAGTACTTTCGAAGTTGTCTTCCCAGACCAGTCGGGTAGATCTGAATTCCACTCAGGTGTTTCCGTTGCTGAGGGCGAGGGCAAATACAAAATGACCAAGGTGGTTACGATTGCGCCAAGATTCATCTTGAAGAGCAAGCTCAACGAAGACATCCTGGTCCGCGAGCCCGGCTCTTCCAATGTCATTCAGATCCAGAGTGGCGAGCTGGTGCCTTTACACTTCCTCCGCCAAGTCGCAGACAAACAACTCTGCCTGTGCTTCCCTGGCGTGAATAACCAGTGGTCCTCTCCTTTCAATATTGCAGATGTTGGTACCGTGCATGTTAAATTGGCTAAGGCGCAGCAGCGCCAGAAGCTGGTCAAGATTGACGTGGTCCTCGAGGATGCAACATTGTTCTTACACTTCAGCTTTGAGTCTCGCAATTGGCCATTCTCCATGCGCAACGAAAGTGATACAGAATTCATTTTCTACCAAGCGGTACGTATTACTAAACTTGATCTTGAATTTTTTTGGCACTGACAGATATCCTAGAACCCTAATGTTGAAGACGATGAAGACGATCGGTCGAGCGGTTGGAGACCTATTCGCTATCGTCTCCCACCTCGGAGCATCATGCCATACGCATGGGACTACCCGGCAACTAAGAACAAGTCGCTTGTTCTGACATGTCAAGGCAAAGAAAGACATATCAAGCTCGCCGAAATCGGAAACTTGATTCCCATGCGTATCCCGCCATCCAGAGCTGGCGAACCTCAGAAGATTGTCGACATCAATATCGTCGCGGATGGTCCCACCCAGACCCTTGCCCTGAGTAACTTCAAGCCTTCCAAGAGTATCTATAAGCAGCAGAAGGGCCAAGCTTCACAAAGCAGCATGAGCACTGGATTCGAAGTTAAAGAGATGAACTCGGATGTGAATTTCAAGGCTCAACTTCGATTGGGCGGCATCGGCATTTCCCTGATTAACCAGAACCTGAAGGAGCTTCTCTACATGACGTTCCGTGAGATTGAAATCAAGTTCCGAGAATCAGCCTTGTACCAGACCCTAAATACCACCATCAAGTGGATACAGATCGACAATCAGTTGTACGGTGGTATCTTCCCTATCCTTCTCTACCCCAGTGTGGTCCCCAAGACTGGCAAGGAGATGGAGGCCCATCCAATTTTCCACACCATGGTTACGCGTGTCAAGGATGATACTTATGGTGTTCTTTACATCAAGTATGCCACCCTCCTCTTGCAGCAAATGACTCTTGAACTCGATGAAGATTTCATCTTTGCGATGCTAGACTTTGTCAAGATTCCAGGTGCATCGTGGACTGAAGAGCATGAGGGCAAACTGTGTGACGAGGATCTGAATATTCCCGAGCCACAGCAGAGAGAAAACGGCCAAGACGTATACTTCGAGCTTCTCCACCTTCAACCCATGCAACTTGATATTTCGTTCATGCGCACGGAACGTGTCAACGTGGAAGATGCCATGCAGCCTTCCAATCCTCTCATGTTCATCGTGAATGTGGTATCCATGTCCATGGGCAATGTGAATGATGCTCCAATTCGACTGAACGCTTTGATGTTGGAGAACGCACGTGTCTCATTTGGAAGTCTGGTCACTAATGTTCGTGCCCATTACACCCAAGAGTTTGTGCGTCAAGTTCACATTATCCTTGGATCTGCCGATTTCCTTGGTAACCCCGTGGGTCTTTTCAACACTGTCAGCTCTGGTGTGGCGGATATCTTCTACGAACCTTACCAGGGCCTGGTCATGACCGATAGACCCCAAGAGCTAGGAGTTGGTATCGCAAAGGGTGCCACTAGCTTCGTCAAGAAGTCTGTGTTTGGTTTCTCCGATAGTATGGCCAAGTTCACTGGAAGTATGTCCAAGGGTCTTGCTGTGGCTACCCTTGACAAAGAGTTCCAAGACCAGCGTCGGATGTCTAAATCTCGTAACCGCCCAAAGCATGCGCTTTATGGAATTACAGCAGGTGGCAATGCTTTTGCAAACAGCTTAGCTAGTGGAATTGGTGGCCTCGCCCGTCATCCCCTCCAGGGTGCTGAGAAGGAAGGAATGGCAGGTTTCTTCAAGGGTGTTGGAAAGGGTGTTCTAGGCCTTGCTACCAAGCCAGCCATTGGAGCATTTGATCTCGCCTCTAATCTCGCCGAGGGAGTTCGAAACACTACCACCGTCTTCGATGCCGAGGGTCTTGATCGCGTTCGTCTCACCCGATTCATTGGTACTGATGGCATAGTTCGCCCATACTCCCAGCGTGAAGCCCTTGGTCAATTCTGGATGAAGACAACCGATGACGGGAAGTACTTCACCGAGGACTATATCGCTCATCTGGAACTTCCGGGCCGTGACATGCTCGTCATGTTGACCTACACTCGCATCATGCTTGTGCGCACCAAGAAGCTCTACACCGAATGGGATATTCGATTGACCGACATTCAAACGATATCTAAAGAGCGCACGGGTATGAGTATTACACTCAAGGGCGGTGCCAATGGGCCGTTCATTCCTGTCCAGGACGAGAGTTCTCGTAACTGGCTGTACAGACAAATTGCCGTTGGTATGTGCAATCCCACCTGACATACCGAGTCCAAAGCTAACGTTATACCAAAGCCGTAAATGCTTTCAACGAGAAGTATAATTCCAGAGGATAGAATGAGCGTCTTAAGCTGCGTTAATGATGTCACGAACATGGGTTGCATTCATGATGAGGAACTAAAATAAACCGGGTGCAACGATCGACCCGTATCTTTCGTTCTTGTTTCGTTCTCTTTCTGGCACGAGCATGATGATTTCGGTCTTCGGTTCACGTATATACATTTTTACTCATTGTGTTTATTGTTTAACGTTTCGTTTCCTACTTTGATAGTAATATAAATCTTGGAATGTTCAAGACAAATTAAAAGTGGCCGACAGAGCTTGGCAGGCGTCATGTCCACGGCTCCGGACAAAGGTCACAATCGACCCCTAGACTTTATCGGAGCTTAACACCCGGGCAAGGCAAAAGAAGCCCTTATTAATTTCTTATTCATTATAAAAAATATATACACATCAAAGTGGCCAATGCAACATTGTGGCGCTTGAAACTGACATCCGGCTATTGAGAAAGAATCGGGTCAAACAAATGAATGGACGGGTAAGTTTAAGCAAATGGCTGCTTGTGCCTTTCAGGAGCCAAAGAATACTATAATCTACATCACGATCTTCCTTCATGATGAAGTATTTAAACTCCCCTCGACCTGTTAGAAAAAGTATCAAATCAACTTACTTATTCACACAAGTACAAATCCAACTTGGAACTCAAAGCTACAAACAACACTTTCTGAGATTGGATATAATTCATTCTCAACATCCACTCAAACTTAACTAATAAACTTACTACAGACTTCATATTATACCTACCCTCCAACCAATCATGACGACTCCTTTAGACTCATCCTGCTACGTCAATATCTTGACTTCTCAACGGGATTATCACCTACCAGACAAGACTCTCATCGCGCTTCTCATAGGCTATCTTGGAACCCCGAAAGCAGGTATTACCGCCTTGCCACAGGAAAAAATCCCTGTCTGTGTGTCAATTGAGATTAAGGAACCCATCTCTCGGCCTAAGGAAGAGATTTTTGGAGCTGCCGCCAACATCCTGCAGAGTTTGGGTGACCGTATCGTGAAAGATGAGACTAGCTGTGCGTTAGGCGCTACTCTTCTTCCAAGAGCTTCGAAAAGCCGAAGAACCGGTAATGCATCTATAACGCCAAACTTAGCGAATATTATTCAACCAAGCGGCTCTCCTCTAACGTTAACACCCCATGAATCAAAATCAAAAGAAAAAACCCGTAAGTCAAATGTAGCCCGTCCAAAAGTGACCCCCACAGATTATACTCCTGGGACAGCGACAGAAAATTCCGAAACAGAGACAATTATTCCTGAAACAACAACAGAAAGTTCTGTGACAGCGACAACAGATGCAGCGACGGGGCCAAAGGAACCTGCGATGGCATCAGCAGATGGCACAAGAGCGCGACAGCTCCTACGAGATCAACTCGAAAGGGGACGAGAGCAACCAAAGAAGAAGTTCTGGGGAACAAGAGCAACGCCAAGTTCTGCAACAACGACAACCGATCCTGCGACAGAGGAAACAGAGTCAGTAGAGGCTCCGATGGCAACAGCAGATGGCGAGAGAGCGCGATTGCTCCTACGACAGCAAGAGGAGAGGGCGCGAGAGCAATCAAAGAAGAAGTTTCGGAGAGGACGGTAAAATGCCACCCATTCAACTACATAAAGCCATACAAGTGATAAGATAACTCTTCATTAGCATGCTATGCATTGAGGTAGCTTGCCTCCTAGTGTGGAGGTAAGAGCATCCATAAGCTGACGAAGCTAGAGGATTGAGGTAACATTAAACGAGTGATTTATGGCGCTGACCTCGAAAGATGCCAAGCCTAACACACGTGCAGAATACAAGGACATTGAGAAAGTTTACTGATGAAAATTCCCTTTGAAAGACACTATGCAATTGCGATTATTACAATGAATTGGGTTTGATGCTTTTCTGCCACCCGTCTGACCTTGTAAATCATAAAATTCCAGGCTCAAAGTGGCACTAGTACCCATATAAGTTGACATACCATGCTAGCAGGCTTGAAGTAGCTTGTTAAAACAGTAGATTATTATTTTGCTTTACCCATATTAAATGCTAGCTAAAAATACAACGCCGATATCTGTGCATAGATATAATCCTCCGGAATAGCTGTAGTGGGATATGAATAAAACACAAATGGTGAATAGCATCGATCTAAAAAAAAATCAAGGAACCGCACGATCCGGCCCGAACCTCTTCTCGCTGTTTTTGATCGGGTGAAGGAACATGCTCGGGAAACAATGGCGTCCATGGATGATTTCTTCAGACTATTAGTAAATAAGGCATGTTAGTAAAACAGTAATCCCATAGAAGTAACCTGAGAAAAAGCTGCCTTACCTTTTTCCTGCCCTCATTCTCGAGAGTCTTGAAACCAAGCCAACGCCTGTACATATCCTCACCGTTATGCGTTGTAAACATGTAAGTTAGTCGATACATAATATGATCGTACATATGGTTCCAGCTCCAGATACTTTCAAAGTCCCCATTAATATTTTCCGGCGGACCACGGTTGAAAATACTATTCAGCTCTTGCGGCGTCCACTTGCCATCTGCATAGATGGGCTGCGGGATAGCAACCGCCTTGAGCCCGTGATACATAGCCCACGAAGGACCTGTCATTTCAGACGCTAGGCCCAGTCCACGGGTGGCCTGTGCGTGGTGAATGAGATCCAGCAAGCGGCGCGAGTATCGGCCCATTGTGACAACAGCGGTGCGGCGAGGGGTGTCAAGGCCGTACTTGAAGTTCCAAACTCTGTCCGGGAACGTCCATGTTGTGTCTTTGGGATTGAAAATAGGTAGGAAGGAAATGAAATCTGCTTCTTCGCCGACACCCCATTCATAATTTTCGTCTTCAGGGCGTAGGACTGGTGGATTTGGGCCTAGCGGTCTGATACTTGTTCCTAGCGGAGGACCCCAGACTGTTACTCCGGGGTCTGAAAGACTGTTATGCACGAATTCTTTGAACTGGGACCACACCCCGTGGAGACCGGGTATGTAGAAATAGGCATTACGCTCCCAGAGATATTTGCGAGGCTGCTCTCTTGCAAATGAAGCTGCTCGTTCAAAGAAGTGGTATGCGTGACCGAGGTGACGACCGTCCATTTCAAGCTGCCAGTAGTATTCGAAGTTAGGAAACATTCGGGCAAATATTTGCAGCGGTTGATGATGCTGAAACATGGCACTGATATATTTTCATTAGAATCTGCGAATTTGTGCTATTATCACAAGAAGAATACGTTACCTGTGTTCTTCGATCTTCGGATACCACGCCTCCAGCATCTTTGTGTTGAAAAACAGGGCCATATTTCTGAATTCCTCGGGGATGGCGTTGCGAAGGGCCTCCACTGTCGCGGGATCAGAAAATATAGGAAGCTCATCATCTTTCACATGGACCAGGAGAAAAACTTCATACTCTCCTCCCGAGTGTAGCGAAAGCTCCATAATCAGCGCGCGGAGATACTGGCGATGGTCCTCCGTCCATTTCATCGAGTTCCAAGACCGGATCAGCAATGCCGAGCGGGCATGATAGCCCTTCTGACTCGAAGAACCGAGATTCTCTCTCGATAATTTATTTGCTTGTCGTTTGAACTCGAATGAAAGTGGTAGTTCTTGCGTTCCATTCAAGATGCTTCCCGGAAGATAACGGTCTGCATTTCGTTGAAGACATTGGGCTTGCAGATCGTGCCAATCGACCCTGCTCCAGTCTACCCTAGGCGGTCGACTGAAACCAGGAACGTCCTCATCGCCTGCTTGGTCGTAGCCATAGGCGCCATAGCGTGAGTATCGGTCCGTGCAGACATTTCCATCAATTCCCACAGCCTCGTAGGATCCGAATGACGGTTCTGGAAAGTCGATCTGCTTTCCTTTGTACACAAGCATCATATCCTCTTGTTTGGTGCGACTGAGATCTCGGCCTCGTGGCCCAAGACAAGGCTTGAACTTGCCGACATATTGTTTTCGCCATTTCCAACGGTTGTAAGCAGGATAGGGATCGTAGATAGAGGGCGTTGGGTGGATACCCGGTTCGGCAATCGATGTGAGATTCAGTGTACCACCGACAAAGAATCGTTCGTCACTTCAGAAGAAAGAGGCAATCAGCTGTGGGGTCTCATTTCAAATAAAGAATTTAGTATACTCACCGTTGATCGTGAAGTGTGCCTGTCTCATCCACCTCCTCGATGCCCTCATCTTGTTGGACTTGTTGGACAACGAGAGCCTGCTTCCCACTAAGATCCAAGTATTGACCCGGTCGAATGACGTTAACGCGTTTATGGTGATGAAACCAACCGAATGGTGATAGTTCTGGGTTATCTGAGAGACTCGAGAAGGTCCATACGAGCGCAACGGCGCAGAAAACGTAAGCCACAAAGGGAAGTAACCTTGGTCGAAATGCGCGTGCGGCGTATGGGGCTTGTGGCCTGAAGATAGAAGTTTCTTTGTAACCCATCTTGATGACCAGAGTTGGGTGAATGTGAAGAAAATGAGAGTGATGTGATGACTGAAGTAATCTGGCGATGGAGTGAGCGTGTGTACCTCGCAGTGATGCGCTCTGCGCACAACAAAGGAAATGCAAGATGAACGAGCAGGCTTTCAAAGAGAGCCCCTGGGATGAGTACAGTCTGAAGTTTCAGAAAGCAATCGACTCGAGTAGCAGTAAGAAAAATTCGGCGACCGAATAAGAAAGGAACGATGTCATCACTACGCGGTCCTGACTACATGGCCGACGAGCATTCCCTTTTACATACCAGCCTAGGTCTGATGGGTAAATCAAAGACAGGATTGGATCATATTTCAAGGTTTTACGAAAAGCCGAGCCGCGTTAAAGACTGGGGAATATTGTATCCAGTACGTCTCACATTAGATGTACAGGACTAATCTCTTTAGGCGTAGCTGTGGAGCGCGCCAAAGGCAAGGCGCTACTAAGATGATCAACAGCGAATCTTTGCGAAATATAGCTATTTATCAAGCGAATTCCTCTAAGAATTATAAGGTTGCGCAATTAAAAGACCAATATCCTCTAGACTATGACACCAAGTTATGAGTTCTTCCACTATACACATCCCACCAGGCGGGACCGTGAGTCCGCTCTCATCATGCGGCCCTGCCTCGATAACAAATACAATTGAGGTCTGATTCTAGGGCAGTGAAAGCTTCTTTACAGATCAAGGAGGATTTCCATGGGGAATTTCCTAGCCATTGTATAGGGCTCACGATTTAGTTTCCGTTACTGGCATCTACATTCTACATGTTGTCACGTACATAGCCTGATAATTCGGTGGACTGTGCTTCCTAAATAAACATGGATCTTTGAAATTCGAAAAAAGGGCCTCAACGTGGAGACAAGTCATTTCTCATGCCTCTGGCCGTGGAGCACAGCACTTGTGCCCGGCTAATGCTAATATAAAACCAAGCTTTACTTGCGTGAGACAGTCCCTCAGCGATAAAACATTCTGGATGGCCGAGCACGAAGCCTCAAGTTTCGAGGGACAACAGTTAACGGTAGAGTTCAAGGAAAGTTTATATCTCTAAAGAGACAAAACCATTAATCAACCCGTGGAACATGAAGTGGCGGTGCCTGCCAGCCTATACGACTCCAACCCCGAGACATCCCGCGAACGCGTCGAGCAATATCGTCCGACGGAAACCTGTGCTACTGTAGGAACTGAGCGTGTGCGCAATATAGAATACTAGTAGTTGGATTCGTTGGCTTGGCCGGGTATGTACAACAAACGGACGGAAAAAGAAATTCTACCATAGTCCCCCCTGTTTCAGCTACAGTGTGACAGGGGTATCCATCATCGCTTTGGAGGTTGAAAGCCCGGAGACCGGAGATATCCCACGGGGTTGTTTGATATGTCGATAAGGGGCTTGTTAATATCTACCGAAAGACTCAAGTCTTTGCAGGCGGCGGAAGGAGTCGTCTATGCGAAGTAGCTCTTCCAAAGTACTCCAGAGAGATCTTCCAGCTGATCAGAGGTAAATGCCTAAAAGTCAAGTTAGGAACTGTATGATAAAGGTGCAGACGCAACGTCGCGGAGAAACTCACCTTCGCATCAATGTGCCATGTATCTTGGCGGGTCTTCTTGAAGTCGCTGATGATAGACTTGACACTAGAGCCCACCACGCCTGGATCGCTCGCAGCGCGGATGCTCAAACTAGTCAAAGCCTCAGGCATCCAGAGAGGAGGGGGACTGTTGTATGGGAATGCCTGGATAAGAGCGCCCAAGCCCAGAACCGCACCGTGTCGCACAATGATCAGGCGGCTGTGCTCGGGCGTTGGAGTGCCCGTGCCGGATGATACCGCCGACGAGAGGCCAGACCGCGCGGCCTTGGTCTTCTTAGGAAGGGGGTTCTCCGCAAGGGTCTTTCTGAAGCGCTCCAGGAACCGATGTACCATCTTATCACGTAAAAAGACGGGGGAGCAGCGGATCATGCCGGAGAGAGTAGCAGAGGCGCCTGCTCGGACTTCATGCTGTGGATCTTCAAGCATGGCGGCGATGCACTCGAATAGCTTGTCTCGGTCAGAGGAGTCGAGGAGGAAGAGGCGGCGGAAATAGATAATTTGGATGTTGATCATGACACGGAGACGTTGGTGCCATGACGTCGATGTTTGACCGATACGAATGAGAGATTGAATGAACTGAGAGTTCTTCTCGGCTGGGTATGGGATGTTGGGGAGATGGCGGAAGACGTGGTAAGCCAGGGACTGAAGCTCGGGGTCTTCCTTGACGTCCATCATGTGCAAAAGCTGCGCAGTGAACACATCTGGGAAGAATGGTACCAGCTGCGTGCACTCGTGGGAAGATAGAGTCGAATCCAACCAGAGGAGCACAGTCTTACTTCCGGAGGTGTAGGAAGATGGGGTTTGCTGGCCTGGGACTCTGTCATGACGCCATGCTTCAATCCGATCGAAGACTTCGCGGATCATGGCCGAGAATTCGTCCGAAGGTTTATATGGGTAAGTGCCGACAGATGAAGCATTCTTCTGATCATCCAGAAGGTGTTGGATATCAGGATAAGACTCGTGGTATCTTGTGCGGTATATAGTAGCAAGAGTCTGACCCATAGCCTCGCGAACTCCCTTGTAAGGATGGTCTATGTGGGCCAGGAAGTCTTGCACGATCGGCTTATCGAGCTGGAAGTGCCAGCCGGAATCGATGATGCACTGGTGCAGAAGATTGATCTTCGAGCTTTCCTTGAATGCTGCATTAGTTGACATGTCCAAACGGAAGCTTGCCAACCAATCCACCAAAGGCCATGCGCGTCGAGGGTCGCGACATTGCAAGATCATGTGCAAGAAGGTCGTCCAATATCCAGAGTTCTCTGGGGTAAGACCATCGGTAAAGACCCTCCGCATGATAGGGAAAGCATATTCCCAGACCTTAGTGCGCCCGTCCACGCTGCTATCGGCAACAGCACTGATCAGGCCTCCAAGGATTTCTGCGGTAGCTCGGTGCTGGTGCTTGTCACTGCCATCCTCAAAAACCTTCTGGATTTCCTCTTGAATATCCTCAAATGTTGCTGCCGTGAGACCGTCTCGAAGCATCAGCTCAAAGACATACAGAAGCATCAAAGCACAGGACATGCGGAATTTGTCTGCAGATGGATCCCGAGGCTCTTGCTTCAAGTACTTGAAGAATGAGGCGAACCATTCGCGAGTGAACAACTTGCCTATCTGCTTTCGCACATTCCACTCAACTTCATCGTACTCGATGTCCCGGTCAACGTTAGACTTGTAGCCAGGCATTGTCTTGCCCCAAACCAGCCAACCAGGGAAATCGTGGTCAACGTAGTATTCAGCCTCGGGTTTAGCAAAGCTGGAGAGATACTCCTGAGTCCACTCTTTCTCATGGGGTCGGGTAGCAACTTTGATCTTTGCAGGGAAGCGTTGATGTCCCAGGATGTAATTCTTGTGCTCGTGACCGCAGAACGCACGCATGTCAATCATGACAAACAAGGCCATTAGAGCTTGGCAGTACATAGCACGTAGACCAGGGTGATCATCAATAGCGCCTTGAGTAACAAGCTCGACCAGGTTCTCACTGGCGATATAGTCGAAGCGAAGACCCATCGTAACGACAATTGTCGCAGCACGACAGGCAATCTTCCAGTGCGAAACACGGGCAAGATTGACCAATTCTTCAGCGAGGTCGGCTTTCTTCTTTTCGATAGACACTCGCTTGACACTGATCGCCTTGCGCTTCTGCTCGATCTCAGCTGCTACATCAGCGGAGGGGGCAATGGCCTCCACAATGCCTTGGTCAAGAATAGCCATTCGTTCCATGGCGCGACCATAGTCCATGATCTGGAAAACGGCAGCAGAGCAGATCTTTTGTACAGATGGCTTATCGACTGCACTGGCATCGATGAAGGCTCGGACTAGGGTCGGGGTGTATTTCCAATTCCGACCAGCAGTCTTCGCAACACTGCTTAGAAGCAGAGAATACAAACCACCCTTAATACGAGCATGGTCATTATCTTGTAGACCATTCTGCAATGCCTTCAAGAGAGGTGGAATGATAAGCGACCGAGCGCCCCAGACAGATTTGAGCGCTGACTCGCCCGCATTCTGCGCATTGCGACGCGTTTCAGTGTACAATGATACACATGATTCTGCGAGGTCGAATAAGAGAATTTCATCAAGTTTCGACCTGATACGAGGCGCAGCGTTGTGTCGCAAACGCTGGAGATGGTACACGTTGGCTCGGCGTACAAGAAGAGCTCTCGGGTAGTCTTTCCGGATACCACTCATCTTGTATGGGTGAATATCTGCTGCAAGGAGACGTGTGACTCGGTCAAGGACGTGAGCAGACCTTTCAATGCCGACATCAACGAACCAAGAACGGAAAGCTGAGTACAGGGCTCCGAAGCAGGGCACGTCATCCTCTTGTTTATCACTCAGGAATCGGTGGACCTCGTGAAGCACCCAACCTGCCCGCTCACGAATTTCATGAATAGTGATGTAAAGGGCATCACCCTCCTTCAAAGGGTAGCCTGTCGGATAGGAAAAGCTTTCTTTGATGGACTGTTCATCTGAACTGTCAAGCATAGCATCTGTCTCCGTGTCGGCAACACCATTAGATTCACCATCGCCGGGAGTCTCAAACTTGGACGAAGCATTGTCCACAGAGTTTGCGATCTCAGTTGAAGTCTTAGAGGCAGCCTTAGGGTCGAACAATACTGATATACCGGAAAGCAAAAGACGTAGGAGGACAAGGTTGCGCGTGACCTCATCGGACCACTCCTTTCCACTGCCGTCTCTCTTTATACTAGACGTCTCGTTTGTCAAACCCACGAGATGATGCAAAGCGGAATCCGCCTGGTTCTTGAACACCTCAACGGCAAACTCGATTTCTTGGCGCTGGGGTACATGCCACTGGATATTGAGATTATTCACGTCCGCTTGGTAGCTCCAGTGCTCAGGTTGAATACCATTCTTCACATCTGATGACTCGTATAGGGAGTAATCCCTAGTATAAGTTCCAGTAAGGTTGAGAAGCAGGTGGTGGATGAAGTTCGAGATGTGGACAGTAGGAATGCCCCGGCAGTTTTGTTGCATGTACACTGCAATGTCGAACAGCTCCTGGCGATGAGCAAGGACAGAATCGCCAACGTGGACCACACACATGCTGAGCATACTGACGTTCCAAACTAAACCACGGTCACGGGGGAGGACATCAGTACCAGTGGTTCGAGTCGAACCAGCTCCATTCTCTTCGATTTCAGTGCGAATCGCCTGCGTAAGAACTGGGATGAAACATCTGAGGGCCTTCTCGGGATTGACCTTGCAGAGCGCATTGCAAATAAAAGCCATCGCATCTCGGGCCTGGTGAATAACGTGATTCGACACGAAATCGACGATCTTTGTCAGTGCGATATCGTAGTACTCAGGGGAAAGAGACGCAAGAAGAGGCATGAAAGTAGCTGGGAGTGTGTTGACGATGTTCTCTTCTGGTGAGCCATTGCGGACCCTCGTCACATCCGGCAGGTTCTCCAAAAGAGTGAAGACTCGGCCGAGGAACGAAATTGTGAAGTCGCCAAATCCGCAAGTGGAGGAGCGCAGGATCAATTCTTCGGTTTCATCGTCCAACTCCGTCTCATAGTTGAGCTGCACGTCGGCTCCCTGTTCCTCCATTCTCTCCATTTCGCCGCTAATCCATTGCAATGCGAGCATGTTGCAGTTCACATCTTCCCGCCCAGTAGTGAGGTCGATCATGGGAATGTTGTAGCACGCAGACTGAATGAAAGATAAAGCATGGAGTGACTTCTCTAGATCATTGGCGTCGATACCAGGCAAGGCTAGTCCCAGGAGGGTCGTCATGTGGCAGCGGTAGCCTTTAGAGCGAGTTATGACACGAGAAAGTACTTGCATGGCGCGTAGGGAAGAGGTCGTGCGGTGCACTTCAACGAGGCCCTGAAGGGAAGGATAGATTCTTTGAAGAGCACCTGGAAGAATAAGGTGCGGCTCCAAGTAAGCAAGGCCTTGAAGGGTCGAAAGAGAGAAAGTCATGGCAGTACTGCTTTTGGCGTAGATGCCCATAAAAATTACATCTTTCAAGCAAAGCACGAATCGACGTCTTAAGGCTTCATTGAGTCGTCGCTCTGCTGGAATCTTCATTTCGCCACTCTGCTCGCGGTTCCAACGCATCACGAAGAAATCCGTTAAGTAGTATACAAGCTGGGATAGAGTCTTGGTCCAGGATCCTGAATTCGAAGGGTGGAAGAACGTCTCAACAGCCTGAATGAGACCCTCGAGCTGAGTGAGAATCGAGTCCTCTGACTCTAAGCAAGCGGGAGAAAGCGACATTACGATCCATCTAGCGATGTGATGGGCCACCGGATGCTTTCGACCATCGCGATCAAGCATTATGCCGAGTCCGGAGGATAGATCCACTAGAGCACTATATGATGAGGTAGACTGGCCGACAGGAATCTCAAGCAGTCTCAGGACCGCGGTAAAGATGAGCGAGGATTGTTCCTTTGTGAAAATACCATGCTCGGAAAAAGGTATATGTTCCGCAGGCAAGGAGTCGCGGGCCAATCGAGAGAGGTAGTCAAGATATGTGTTATCGAAGGTCTTCGAACGACCAACAAGCGACCAAAGATGGAACTGGGTTGGCAGATGAGTCTGCGGCAGAAGATCTTCTCGGTCGGCTGGCGGAGGAGAGGTTGGAAGCATCAAATTGATCAAACCCGCTACCACAAAGGCACCTTCCGAAAATGAGGTTGTGTAATGAGGTAGGAATTCCTCAAGCATCCCAGGTAATTCGCATGGATCAATAAAGAGCTGAGCAAAGGCGCAAAGCTTTGTGAGTGTCTTCACATTTCGCTTGAGGTTGGACGTTTGGACGAGACTGGGTTCGGTAGGGAGGACGAAGGCCTTGAGTTCTTTGTAAAGTGGCTTCCAATCGAGGGTGAGGTCTATCACGGGCTTAAGGTAGTGTTTTCGCCTATGACATATGTGTTAGTATATCAGCGTTGGGGGCCAAAATGGCGGAGCACAGCTTACTTGGTGAGAAGCATGAACATGCTCGCGAAACGCTCTGAAACACCAGGATCAATTCCAGGAGCCAAGGAAAGCTCATAATAGAGCTTCACGAGGTTTATGCGATCCCTACGATTAGGGTCAAATTTAAGTGACAGCCATCCTCTGAGCTCGCGTGTCCAGTGCACAGCTCCAGGGCTGAAATCTCCAGCTTCGACGGAGACGTAGAGCTGATTCAAGATCTCTCGTAGTGTTCTTTCCCGCTCTGCTTCATCCTCTAATTGATAAGGTAGGTATTTGAAGTAGGGGTAGGTGCGAGGTCGAACACGAGCTTTGGGCTCACCATCGCCGTTCATGGCGATCGGCTCTCCTCCGGGCGATGTCGCCCGTGAGATTTCTTGTGCATGTGCGAAGTTATCGGAGGTTAGAATCGCCTTGACTGCTGAGGCGTCCATAGTCGCATTGGAGGGCGGGGGCGTGAGAGGTCAAGCAATGCCTATGTGGAGATGGGGTCGACGAGGATAAAGGTCGTCAAGGTCAGATGAACACTACAATGTGAAAGGTTAGCTACTGGTTCCTGTTTCACTGATAATGATTATGATCTGCTATCGCAACGTACTGGACAAAGTCTCTGAGGCTGATGTTCAGAGGCTAGAGTTCCACTCTGGAGTTTGCGGGAGTTGGAGCCGGTGGTCTTGCAGACGGCTTCGCATGAGGTACCCACGGCAAGACAGCGACGGGGGCGGAAAAGGTGCGGAGAAAGAAAGTTGAGATGGACGAGGAGGTGATAGAAACAGAGGAGAATCGGTCGGAATTCCGAAAGGGCTCCCAGAAGGTCCGGGCGTGAGGTTGGTCAAAGGAGAGGTTTCAGAAACTGGATGACATAACTGGAAGTCGAGAGCGGGAGAAGAAGAGCTTTGGCCAGCTCTTGGGACCCGCGTGGGAATGGGGTGGGTTGGCCGTTCAGAGAGCTCTGCGGCGCAAATCTAGACCCCAAGTCAAAAGTGGAGGTTGATTTTCAAATACGAACAGGTGGCTGAAAGAAATTCTTCGTTCAAAATTTTAGATAGCGGTCAATTCGTCCGCCAGAGTGCCTAATAACAGGCCCGACTTTCCTTAGGCAGATGCGCCTACGCAACCGGCGTGGAAGCGCCCGGGTGGATTAGTGTACACGGTGGGAGAACCCAATGGAACAACGACAACCTCGTATAGTCAAATCACATTTAAAACCACTCTATCTAAGGTTCTATACCCTGGTTTTTTATGCAGGCGGTAGAAAAGAGCCAAAAAGAACTGCCTGAATCAGTGCGTAGCCCACCATAGCCTGGGCAGCGAGAGACAGATAGCGATGGCCTTTGCGGTGATCTTGTAAGCTGTCCATCGCACTGAAGGCGATGAACCAGTACCAAACGGGGTACCCCGACGAAATTCGGTTCACGATTTGAACATGATAGCTGGTCAGGGCCAGTACCGCCAATAGTCCTTGAGGTACGGCAAGGCGGATTAGCATAGAGCCTGGGTTGAGAGGCGAGGGCGACTGCTCGCCCGACTCAAGCTGGAAGCGCAAGGACTTCCGTAACGCCCAAGCTGATGATAGCACCATTATTGTGAGCACTGGTGCTGCCAGCAAAAAAAGCGGCAGATTGGAAATTGTCCAATAACGAAGGAAGCCGACATTCCTAAAGTGAGGCAATTAGCTATCGAGATCATTGGCTGTATGCAGCCTCACAGTTATAGGTTGTTCACATACCAATAGAATCCTTGCACCCAGGTATAGATACTTGGGAGAATCCAGGTACACCAAGGTCGTAGATCTCCCTCCGCTAGGCAGTACTCATTGAAAGCGACTGCCTGGGGTATCAATGTTCCTAAAGCCACGGTAGCACCGCTTAAGCCAACGACTAGTAGTCGACAAATAGCTTGAATCGAGGGCCCCTTTGTCATTATTGTCCAGGATAAAAACAATGCATCATAGGCAAACAGAAAGCCACTCAGGATGCCATTGCTGCGGACCGTGGTAGCAATTGCAAAGAGCAATGCAGAGCCGAGCACACAAAGATCTCTGAAAGTTGGGCAGCCCTTGTTCTCGGCAATTAGAGAGGATGAGTAAAGGTAGAAGCCAGAGATATTCAAGAAAGAGAAGATCGATTCCCCGTACGGCGCCGAGAGGAAAGCCCCCCCAGGGCAGATTATGTGCAAAGCAGCTGACAGGAAACATACGAGCTTCCGCTTAGTCGTCGATTGACCAAAAATATTGACTGAGAGCAGATACAGGGCTAGCACAGACAGATAGTGTGTAATATGGGACAAAATCACACCCACCATTGCCGTGGTCTCAGGTCCGCCTCTGCCACCGATTCGGTGAATCCCTAAATGCCGCGTTAGTTGGGTGGCAGCATAGGATTCGGGGATTAAGGATATACCGGAGACAAACCATCCCAGCACCCTGGGGTAGCTAAAGGCCCATTCTTGCTCGAACACATATCCACGTTCAGCGATGGGCAGAAAGTAGATGGCGTCCCAACGCGCAAATTTCAGCGGCCAAGGAAAGGACAAACTCCAGTCAATATGCTCAATTGGCATCAAAGTAGTAGAGGTGTCATAGCCTGGACCGGGGCAAGCGACAGCGGCAACAAACACCACTGCTTTCCATAGCCAAAAGGCCAAAGTTAAGCTCCGAATTGGGCGATCCAGTCGGAGCAGTGTCGCGGAAATTGGACGAGCGGCCATTGCCAGACGGCCGAAATGAGGCGACGTAACTTAGTCCCTCTTTTCCTGGTTCTTGCTAAGTGGAGCTTGGCGCGGACATTCAACAATGGCTCCGAAGCACCGAGGAGGATGTTGACACGGGATGGCGATGCATAAAGGCCGTCAGATCCATCATGTGTGCATAATTAATAAGCGGAAAACTTGGGCGGACCGGGGTCCGGGCCATCTCCAGACGCCGAAATGCGGCGTGGCATAACCTTGGATCCGCACCAGGCCAGTGAAGGGTATACTTCCAAGGTTGCAGTTCAGGAAATATGCAATATGCATACGGGGTAATAGGTACGGGTGTTCATGACGGCTACTTCAGGGACCAGGGATTCTACTAGAGGCATTAATTGGTCCCTCGTCCTGATTTATGAGACCAGTGGCAAACCACACGAGCAGGAAAGTCTTGGCTTGGCAGCGATGAGGGGAAGCTAACTTTGATGCCTGGATCGCCCCTCTCATAGCACCCGATTTAGCCCTAACTTTGACTCGTCCGTTTGTGGGAGCACAGCGCCGCTGATGCCACCAAGATAGAGAAAGAGAGGCTCCTCAAGCTATCCCAGCTGGGTAGCATCTCACTTACCGTGAAGGGTCACGATATAGATACAGCCGAGACTCGATCAGCAGACAATGCAACTGCATAGGTTAGTCAACCTTGCTGGGGCCCATAGCCTCCGATCAAAGCCGAAAGGAGAAGACAGTTTCGGTACTAACGCTCTTCCGCGCCGAACTATAGAGACCCACGGAGATCGCGCCAAAGACTCTGCGCACTATGTGCCCCAACGCGGGAAGCGATGCGGTTCCGGGGGACAGGTTCGGCCTAGGTGTCAAGCTGACGATGGGGCTGAAACGCCGCGGAATGTCCTACGGAGTAAAGCAACTGGATACATCACGAGAGGAAATAAAACAAGTGCTCAGCATGACTCGCCCCTCCCCCACTTTCGATGCACGGATCCTGGAAGCCCTCGTCATACCGGTCCATTTCGTAATGGGCAAAGGCCACGAGCGCCAGAGTCAGCGATGAGGCTGCAGTGCGCCGTGATTGGAATCGAGACCGCTAATTCCTGAGCAGCACTGAGCAAAACTTCTAGTGTATTCTGGCGCTGAATCAGTCCCAATCCTGCTCGGCAGCCGGATGTGCTCGGAGGAAGCGGATCCCGGGGGTTGTAGATCCCGGTTGTAGATGAAAAAAAAGGAGGGAAAAAATGAGCGCAAAAAGTAGCAGAAACCTTCTTGGGCCCAGGGCTTTCTGGAACACCGGCTCCACCCATTGTATAAGGCTGACCGCCCATTTTCACGCTTTGTTCAGAGTTTGTGTAATCGATAGTCCCTTCCGTGCATAACTAGAAAGAAAACACATTCCCCCTGCGCGGCCCCTTGCATTTTCCATATTCCAAGGGCCTCAGATCTGATCCTCCGGTCCAGACTCTCATCTCATTTCTCAGATCTTCGTCACCCGCGATACTTTTCAGCTGGCACGCCTCAAGTGGCTTGCGGCTGATATTGCAGAACCGCCCCGTCGTTTCGGCTCCTACCTCGGTCTTCTCGTGATCGCTATATTCAGATGCCCGCCCCTCTTCACACTTAGACTCGCTGGTTTGGCATTCATCGACCTTTGAAGCCTGCTGGCTCCGCTAGAGTCCAAGAATGTTACTAAATCTTGGTCTCGCAGCGGATGCCGCAGCAGCTCACACCAACGATCTTAGCGTCGACCCAGAAACGCCACCCGCGCAATCACCGTCGTACTCCCAGGGCTTCTCGTTCTCGTCGCTGCCGCTCCTGAGCTCTCTCTACAAACCCAAACAAGCCGATGGTTCGCCTCAACCCGGCGTCATAACGAGCGTGGCCATGAGCCCTACCTCGTCCGCCGAGGATGAGTCCTCGCACCAGCCGCCAGCCTTAAACGCGGCTCAAATTTCCACGGCTCCAACGCCTACTGCTCAGCCGATCCGGAAACCAACACGCACTAAGACTACATATCAACTCGCTCACCCAGCCAGCCATGCTCGCCACAAGCGATTAAAAATGCGCCCAAAGCTGCTTCTCCAATTGCAGCAGATCTCACAAGCTCCCCGTCCTCTCCCAATTCTCGACATCTTGCCGTCGTCAGTATACTTACCCAGACTAGGGCGGAAGTTCCCTGCTATGTTTCGCAGCAGAAATGGACTAGGCCCCAATGACTTGATCATCGTCATGAGCGAATTGTATGAGCGCACAATGGCCAGCGACCCGGAACAAAAAAGCAATGCAGACGACGAAGACCATCGAGAGGTGGTGGCTACAATCTGTCAGATGCTTCAAGAAGACGCTCGGCAAAAAGGAAAGGCGGAAATTTGCTTGAATTTTGGTCCAGTGTGGGAGGCCACCCCTCTTCCGAGCGGCTCGTACGAATTCGTAGCACAGACTGACCATGGCGTGCAAGTCATGCGCTGGGCTATGCGGGGACCAAGGAACCGCCGAGTATCTGCGCCCCAAGGAATTACATCAAGCGACGATTCGAAACGATTCACGTTCAGCCTCATAGATCCAACGACCCGCAGACATCCGGTTATTGCTTCCATGACCAAGAACCAGCTAGAAGTGTCTGATGTATACCCAAGCTCAGTTAGAAGTGCCAACGGTCACGTTACACCAAGCTCCAACATGTCGATTATCAGCGACGCTTCCGACGATATGCCTTCGGACGCCAACCTAGTTACCCTGGATGATGGATTGCGAACCTTGATTATCATCACAGGTATATGGGTCGCTTTCCGCGAGGGCTGGTCACACAACTTCAGCTACGCTGATTCCATCTCATCACCTACAAAAGGCCCAGCCTCTCCAGCATCTGCCAAGCCATGCCCGTTCAATGGAAATATCAAAAGCGAGAACAGCAGCCCTGTCGATGCGTTGAAATCTCCACAAGGTAATTCCAACGTCGCAAATCCAACGGCTCCCACATCCAAGTCTCGCCGCTCGAGTACAATGGCCACTATGGCTGCCAATGAGAGCAAATCTTATGGAGACTTGACTCGTCGATCGAACTCAACTGGAGCTGCTTTCATGGACAAGGTCAAAACCCGAACTGCATCTTCAGCGGCCGGCGGCAGACGGAATCGGCACAGCTTGCTCAACGGCGCAGTAGACAGCAATCGCGAAATCGTTGTGTCCCGGCCCCAGTCTATACGGCAAAACTCGCTGGAACGGGAAGAGGCTGCCAAACAACCAAAGAGTAAACCCCAGTCTCAGCCATTGCGCTCTGAGGACAATAAAGCGGCAAAAACGAAACCCAATATAAAAGCAGATCGCCTTCGCGCTCCTCCTTCGGATAACAATCTAGCCTGGGAGGAAGACGATCTCAAAGATTCCAAGATCCTCAACAACACCACGAACAAAAGCAAGAAGCGCCACAGGCTCAGCGCCATGTTCACCGTGTTTCACCGCAAACAGGAGGCGCACTGATCATCCTTTCTCTCTGCATGTCGATACCCAGCATCTCATCAGCGACAACATGTATTCCTCTAGCATATCTTTTTTTCTTCGGCTGCATCGGGTTTGGGCGTTTTCTCTCCTCTTATGTGGCTCTGGTCATTACTGGGCGTCTGGAACGACGTAATGCCATATCTTCACTCTTATGTTTTTCACTATGGTACATGTCGCCTAGTATGTTCAGGTTCTTAGCTCGGGGTCTTTCTTCAACCTACGATCTCAAATAAAATGCCACCCTGCCTCGGGTGCTTCGCTGCGATTTAATCCTTCGTATCCCAATTAAAAGAAAGAATGTAGTTTCTGATGGGCAACTGCATATTCAAGCAGTCGTCATGGTGAGAGAATATGCGCAGAACCTTCATCTACAGAAGAAGATATAAGAAGCTTTAGGGGCGATTATCTGTAATTATATTATAGGTGTTCCTGAGATCTAAAGGATCATGCGGCTCTGGGCTGAGTGGAGAATAGGTCTGGCCTGTGAGTACTCGCGGTTGCTCTGGAAAACCATTTCCGGGTCTAGTCTTTGGTGCCTCAGGCCCGGGGAGCCTCTCGTTTTCAGTAAACTATCTGCACTCGATGTTGCGATAGTTTGTTGGTTAATACGAGAATTAATTGCTCTCAGGGAGTCCTCTGGCTCTAAGTTTAGGTGTACGAGCTCTATTAGATGGCAATACTGGAACACGATTAATCAATTGATCAAATACCACCTGGGCAGCTTCTAGTATGCTGCTAGTCAACCGCCCGGGTGGGATATACATCGAAATTACCTAGCGAGGATATCGTAAGCTCTATGAAAGATTCGGGCCTGGGAAGCTCTTGCTGTGCTTCTAAGGAAACACTGATTCTGGTGACTCGGCATCCTCGGGGATCAGGTTGAAGCAGGCAAGAGGGATGGGTTCTCACAAGTGAATTCCCTTCCTTCCCACACCCCACAGGGACGCCAGTGATCGCCAACATCCTTGGAAACTTCCCATTCCAGATGCTTGACGCCGCTCATAGGCAACTTTGGAACAAATACGCTATAAGCCAATGATCATGTCTTCCACCGACATGAGCATGGGCTCTACCAAAGCCGCGACGAAATGGATCTCTCGATTCGCCAAAATTGAAGACATGACCCCCGAAAAAAGAACAGTGCTTATCCAAGCCTTTGCCGACGATATAGTCGCGACATTACTCCTCATCGCCGACCTCGAGGAACGAGGAGTTCTCCACGCGGAAAACACGCGCGATATCGATCTCGTCGCCCGCATCATCAATGACACAGCTGTTAACCGCGCCGTGATGCTGGAAGCGAGAAATCGGGTTCTGGAAGATGAGATGAAGATAATGAGGGTGCAAAATGACAGACTCAAGACGGAGCTTGCTAGAGCGTTTTCATCGGGCCTTGTCGAGAATCCGGAATCAGCGAGGAATTCTCATTCCCAGTCGAGCGGTCCTTCAAGTGAGCAGCGCGAAGTTTTCGAAGCTCAGACCGCGCAATGGGTTGAGTGTGGTTCGTCTCGATCTGCGTCGAAATCATCATCTGAAATGGACCTTGAAGCCCGTCTGAAGACACGATCGATTGGTTGAGATGCGCGCATGCACGACTTTGGTCACATTCATCTGATGTCCAGGACAACAGTTGCTTCGCTTTTGGATGGAAATCCTCTTATTTCAACAACGAGCTTCGTATTACAGACAAATTGTTCGTCTATTCGTCGAGTCTTCTGAGAGACAAATTTCGGCAGTCAAGCTGCCAATGAATTCATATACAAAAATACCGATCAGACGCAATAACCCTGCCGCTTTACTGGATATGGGGTTTCTCTAGTTCCATAATGAATGACCTGGGTGACAATTTTAGGCTCTGCATGTGTACAAGTCTTGTATTATGGCATTCAAAGCGATAAAGAGCTATTATGACCTCATTCCACATGGCAACACGTTTTGAAGCGGACAATTGTATAATCTATTCGAAGTCAACCGAATACTGTTAGACAAATAGTATCAACTGTTTGGCAATTTTTACAAACAATATACTAGAAGCTAAGCGTTTAAAAGACATGACCAGAGCTTCGCATCTCCTAAAAGCCTAGAACTCAGCTGGCTTAAGACCCTTAGAAACATAAGGCTCTTCTAGGTACTTCATCTCCTCCGGAGTCAACTTAACCTGAACACTAGCAACAGCCTCATCAATGCGCTCCTTGGAGTTGAGCCCGACAATAGGGTACTCGCTAGGGTGACTCAGAGACCAAGCCATAGCAACCTGGGCCATGCTGACACCCTTCTTCTTCGAGATCTCCTCCACGCGGTCAATGATAGCCTTGTCTGATTCAGTCTCGCGGGATCGAATAAGAGCCTTGAGTGCACCATCTGTGTTCTCACGCACGGTGGTTCGAGAGCCCCATGGGCGGGTCAGAGCTCCACGGGCAATAGGAGACCATGGGATGATAGAAACGCCGCTGTCGAGACAGTAGGGAATCATCTCGCGCTCTTCTTCGCGGTGGATAAGGTTGTGGTAGTTCTGCATCGAGATAAACTTGTGCCAGCCGTTGCGAATGGCAATGTTTTGCAGAGTTTGGAACTCCCAAGCGGCCATCTGTAAGAAGGTATTAGTAGATGCCATTATAGGTAAGGGAGAGTACCATACCGAGCTTGCACCGATGTAGCGAACCTTGCCGCTCTCAACCACGTCGTTCAAAGCTCTCATGATCTCCTCGCGGGGGGTCTCCCGATCGAGACGGTGGATCTGAAGCACATCGATGTATGTACCCAAACGTTCAACGCTGGCATCCACTGCCTCCAGGATATGTCTGCGGGAAAGACCGACGCGGTTCAAGAAGTCTCCCGAGTTCGAGGCCGCAGATGCGATAGGAGGTTGTTTGCCCTGGTCATCAACTCCGAAGAAGCATTTTGACAGGATCACAACCCGGGAACGGGGAATGTTGTACTTCTTCAGAGCTTTTCCGACGATTTCCTCCGACTTGCCGTGCGAGTAAACATCGGCCTACGGAATCGTTAGCTCTGCTATCGGTTCATCGCGCCGCGCAGCTCACAGTGTCCCAGGTGTTAATGCCGCTCTTATAGGCATGCTCGAGAAGGGGCAATGACGCTTCTTCATCTAAAACCCACTCCTGCCACTGCGGGGTACCGTATCCCATGGTCCCAAGGATCACCTTCGAGACCTTCAGGCCTGAATCTCCGAGTCTGTTGCGCACAGCAGGTCAGCAATCGGTCTTCACTTCCGTGCCATGCTGCAAATAAGACCTTCCAGATCGGTCTCATGGAGGCGAACGCGGGGTTCATACCGTGCGTATTCCATTTCTGCGGTTTCGTATGGCTTTCAGCTGAAGCTTCTGAATAGAGAGAATCCTTAAGAGATAGGGGTAATCTCTGAGCGTAAAGCCGGGATTTAAGTGAAGAAGGAGAATTGAAGCTTTGAAATCAAAAGCCCGCAAGGTCAATGACTCCAATCGATGACGGTCTCGCGCGGAGTTAAGATGATGTAATTCCGTCTGGTCCGTCGCACGGTTACAGCAGCAATTGAGGCTAACGCGGGCGACAAGGTGGGAATTTAAGATTAATAAGATTTGTCCTGAGCTTGTGCCGTGATACCGAGTTTATGTCCCGCGCGGAAATCGAGAGTAAAATGGTGGCATGGCGGGGTCAATACGACCAGCGCGCCAGGTGCTCATTGCCGAGTCATGGAGCCGAGGCCGCGATCTACATAGTCGGAGATCGGGTGCTCGGGATCGGCCTCTATAAAGGCACCTTAATTATTGAACACTTGTTCCGCTCTTGGAGCCTCATTGCGGGCTGTCAAATTAAGTGATGGAGTTCGTAATTGCATTGGGAACTGGATACTCGTGTGGCTAGCGCCCTTGTACGTAGCATTCAGCCGGTAGTCCTTTCAAGGCCCTTGTGCGCTGTCTAGTACCACAAGCGACGTTCTGAGGACAGTACGAGCCTAGGACAGCCGCGTCATGAATTTCTTAAGCCATCATTTTTCCTAGAGGTCGAGGTACTTACATGGAACGAGGAAACGATGAAGATAAGCCAGTAAAGTCGTCCGTACAGAGTGGGAACTCCTTGCCTCGTTAATACCAAGAGATTAGGATTTAATTTTTAAAGCGACGGAAAATAAACAACGTGTGGTTTGAAGGAACAAGCTTTATTGGTGACACCCTTGAGAGACAAGTAGACAAGGCTTGCTTACGTGGGCACAGGGATTTCGAAGGTGGGGTGCACAGCACACAAAGAACCCCATCAATTAATGTTATATTGTCGCCAAGCACAGAGCACAGCATGAAGACTTGCAAGTTCGTGACAGGCAACCCAAACAAGGTCATCGAAGTCAATGCCATTCTGAAAGATGCGATACCTATCGAGCCACTTGCGCTGGATATTCCAGAGATTCAAGGCACGCTAGAAGACATCGCCAGAGACAAGTGTCGCCGAGCATCTAAGATTGTGCGGTCGCTTCTATAATTCCCGAAAAGACACATGCTGACAAGACGGTAGATCAATGGACCTGTTATCGTGGAGGACTCTGCGCTAGAGTTCTACGCCATGAAACGACTACCAGGGCCGTACATGTAGGCATTTCCCAGTCTATTGTGCAAGCTAGAGGGCCGTCTTACTCAATCTGGATCCTGTAGCAAGTATTTCCTGGACGCATTGGGCAACGACGGATTGAACAAGCTTTTGCTGCCCTACGACGACAAGCGTGCAGATGCTGTGTGCACGTTCGCCTTCGCTGCTGATCCTAGCATGGAGCCCTTGGTCTTCCAAGGCAGGCTCGGGGTCAGTCTGAAGTAATTGAGCCCGCGTGAACAGCCGCTGATCTAGAACTAGGGCAAGATAGTGCCCGCTAGGGGTCCGCCCGTCTTCGGTGAGCATCATTTTCCAGGGCAGCTGGTGAAACAATCCGAAGGATCAACTAATTCTGGCCAGGCTGGGAGCCTATCTTCGAGCATCAAGGGGAAACACTTGCAGAGATGGAGCATGACAAAAAAGTGAGACACGGATCCCACATCGAGTATTCGATATCGTATTGACGTCAGCAGAATAACCTATCGCATCGATATCAAGCCCTGTTCAAGTTCCAGCAGTGGCTGGCAGAAGGAAACAACCGGATGAATTACTTGCATGATGATCGACAATGAAGTCAGTATGTATAGACACGCTCACGCGCGGTACCCGTCGACGAGGGGCGACTTGCCGCCATTAAACCCTCCGCTCGGGATAGATCCGGTCTATAGATGTAACGGGGTATATTTCTCCTTCCTCGACCCCGCGTTTTCGGATCTGGCTGCTCGGGCCATCCTGCAGTTCGTGGCTGGAAGAAGAGACGGGCCCAGTTTCCTTCATCCTTCGCAGGCAATATTCCCCGCCCTTGACAGCCCCACATTACCCCAGTCCACCAGCCAGCATGAAGAACCCCCAAAGGTCACTGGGCGCTTATTCCACCCGCGGCTTCAATCTCTGGTACGCTATGCTGTCTCACGGGGTAAGACTGAACGAGGTGTTGAGTTGCTCCCCACGGGGCTAAGTATTGCCCCTCCATGGATCTCGATCATGGAGGGACGGGTGCAATATACTTTCTGGGATACGAAAAATTAGACAAAGAATATTTATACCAGACACCCCTCTATCTGTCAATACCATCTACTCCTCTTCATTCGATTTGCATTTTCTTCTCTGAGACCTTTCAGCATCTCTTCCATCTTCAAGATGAAGTCTGTTCTCTCGGTCGCGCCCTACGCCATTGGGCTGCTTTCGTTTATATTCATTTACTTCATTGCATTGCCTTATGTGGAATACCTTCGTGACCCCAAGGGTAGGTGATTGGTAAATATATTATTTTGCGACTGGAAAAGCTAACCTTGAAGCCAGGGTTCCGCAAATACCCCAACCTTCACCCACTATCTGGAATCACTGCCATCCCTTTCATGTTGATGGCTTTCCGAGGTCGCCGTTCTATGGAGTTAAGAGAGTTGCACAACACACACCCTGTAATTCGCACGGGACCCAACATGCTCTCCTATGGGGACATCCGCGCTATCAAGGATATCTACGGCCACAACACCAAGTGCTTGAAGGACGGTTCATATACTGAGACTTCCGGCCCTCACCCCAACCTCGCTGATGTCGTCGACAAGCCCGAGCACGCTCGCAAGCGTAAGGTCCTGTCATCTGCCTATGCTTTGAAGAACCTGGAGAGCTGGGAATTCAAGGTCACTGAAAAGCTCTTGAAAATGTTCCAACACTTCGACTCTGTTTGCACTCCTGCCCCCAAAGAGGCCGTTGCCACCGGAAAGATTGCTCCCGATCCCTCCGAGATCACTCTCGACTTCCGCTCATGGACCAACTTCTTCACCCTTGACGCTATCGCCTCCATTGGTCTTTCTGAAAACCTCGGTCTTCTTGATAACGGACACGATATCGTTACTGCCGAGCGTAAAGATGGCACTACCTACCAAACTTCTCTCCGCGAGGCCCTCTACCCCAATGCTCGCAAGCAATCATACATCCTGTGGGATTACAAGTGGTATCCTTTAGTCAACAAGCTCGTCGACGTCTTCCCCTTCTTCGCTCGCATGGGCCAGTCTGGCCGTGACTGGGAGAACATCATGTGGCGCCGCGGTATGGAGCGTCTCCGCCGTTACGAAGCCGGCGAGAAGCTCGACGACTTCTTCCAGGCCCTCATGGAAGACAAGAACGGAAAGCCCAACAACCTCGAGATGGGCGAAGTTGTCTCAGAATGTAACATCATGATGAACGCCGGCAGTGTCACCACCGCCATTGCCATCGCCAACGTCCTCTTCCAACTCATCAAGAACCCCCGCTGCATGGAGAAGCTCCGCGAGGAACTTGACTCTGTCCTCGATGAGGACGAGGTCATTGCCGATTACGACAAGGTCAAGCATCTCCCCTACCTCCGCGCTTGCTTGGATGAGTCCCTCCGCATCTACCCTCCAACTCCCCACAACCTGGGCCGCCAGACTCCTCCGGAGGGATCCAGCATTCTCGGTGAATGGGTTGCTGGAGACACCTCTGTTGGCATGTCTGCTTTTGTCGCCCACTGGGATGAGGGCGTCTACCCCGAGCCTCACAAGTATCTCCCCGAGCGATTCCTCGGAGAGGAGGGCAAGGCCCTTGGTCCTTACTTCATTGCTTTCTCTGCCGGTGCTCGCTCTTGCATCGGTCGCAACATCTCATACCTGGAGCAGGCTAAGGCTGTCGCATCTATTGTGCATCGCTACGATATTGCCCTTTCCCACCCCAACTGGGAGATGAAACGTGAGGAGACCATGAACTGGATTCTGGGACCCATGCCCGTGAAGATTTGGCAGCGCCAGCGCGAGGCCACTGCATAGACGTTGAGCGTTCTTGGATGTTATTTTTAATGTTTTTTTTTTGATGAGATATACCTGTGATTCCCAATTTAGAGTGATTTATGCATATAGGATTGGCAAAAGGATACAATATTCTAAAAATTATGACAATTTCCTCTCAATAACTAGAGATGTAGCCAATGAAGAGAGCTGGGCTGTTATCTACAGACCTGATGGCCTTCTAAAGCGTACTTGTTCGAGTGACAACGTTGAAAATGAAGAATGCATAATTCGCCACTACATCCAATCGGCTTCTATGTAGTATTCACCTGTCAGTTTGTCAGATAGTTACTGTGCATTATCTCGAAAGCCTCATTATTGGCTTAGAGCCTGGAGAGATATTGATGTGCATTGTCACAGAATAAAGCCAGCCCTGCCCCCCCCCCCCCCCCATAGGGCTTGCCTCGCCAAGTCTCTACATGATGTACCCCGCGGTTCAATGTAAAATGGCCGACTGATCGGGGAAGTTACCCCGTCTTGGTCGCCCATCATCCGCGCTGGGGAAACGCCACGGGGGGATGCCGAGCCTGTAAGAGCATGTCGCGCCGAGTGCAGCCCAAAAGCCTCGAAATTCAAATTGCTTTGGAAAGGCCTACCCTGTCAGCTGGAGACATCCATACACCTAATGAAGTCGGGTCGTGTTGTTTGAAATGCTTCAACCAAAGGTCACCACAGGCAAATTTAGGAGTATTTCTGCAACGGCAGAGGTAAAGCCTTTGTCTTGCAGCACTTATTTTGATTCACCAGTTGAAAGGAATCAAAAATATCTAAGGGCGTTGTTTTGAAGGGATCATTTACTTCACATCGCACGCGATACACTCTGAAGTTAGCACTACAAAACTTTGTAGACCAAAATGCTGGATTCGCGACACGAAGCCGAGACACAAGTCCAATGATAATCATCCTATTGATATTCCAGAGTTAGCCTCGCCACAAAACAACTCCTTATCCCCCGCGCTACGATGTGGTATAATCTACCGGGCCTGCTGATCATGCACAATGCATGCTAGGCTGGCGCGCTGGTCAAAGTACTGGGGAAAGTGGGCCTGAGCATCGTCATTCCCAGGCGATTCCCTGCTGAGCCCAGCAGGGTAATTTCTTCCCCTCCAAAGACTTTCCCCACGGGTCCCGCCACGACCCAGAGCCACCGGTTCAAAAGGAGGGCTCTTCGTGACGTTCGGCGAGATGTCGTCCAGAATGGGAATTTTCCCCCGCGGGTCGTGGAGTGGAGCACTCGCTCGCCATCTTAATTGCATCCCCGCAAATTGGCGATCGGGGAACTTTGCCTAATCTTTATGGACCATTATGGAATTAATGGTCGCGAGCCTCCATAATGAAGACCCCGCGTCGTGGGGAAACAGCTTATATGGACCGGTGATTTCGCAGCATATCTTTGAATTTTCATTTTTCTCTATGCTTTGATTTTCTTTACGCTAGAAGACCAATTCGTCTCTACCCTCACAATGCTGTCTATCGAGCAGCTCGCCCAGATGGGCATCCCTCCAGAGGTCATGCAAGAGCTTAGCAAAGTTGCTACTCCAACTGGAATTGCGGACTACACTGCCCTTGCTATACTTGCCGGTGCTGGCATGACATACCTCTCGCGCGGCCTCCTTTGGGACAAGTCCGACCCATTGGCATATAAGAACTTCGAGCGACCGCAATTGAAGAACGGCGGACAGCTCAACAATGCTTCAAAAGAAACCAGAAACATTGCGCAAAAGATGGAGGAGACTGGAAAGAATGTGGTGGTGCTCTGGGGATCGCAGTCTGGAACTGCTGAAGGCTTTGCCAACCGTCTTGCCAGAGAGATCTCCGTGCGATGGGGCCAAGAGACCATGGCTGCAGACCTGTCGGATTATGACCCAGGTACCATTGCCGATATCCCCGAGTCAAAGTTGGCCATCTTCCTTGCCTCGACATACGGTGAGGGTGATCCAGCTGACAACACTGTTGACTTCTGGGGCTGGATCAACAAGGCTAGCGATGTTTCGCTGTCAAATTTGAGATACGTCGCATTCGGATTGGGTAACTCCAACTACAAGTTCTACAACAAGGTCATCGACACAATTGTTGAGAACCTGGAGAAATTCGGTGCCAAGGCACTGATGCCTGTTGGCAAAGCCAATGATGCCGAGGGCGCAACCGAGGAAGACTTCATGGCATGGAAAGATCAACTCTACACCGTGTTCAAGGAGAAACTCGGATTCAATGAAGTGGAAGCCAAATACACCCCTTCTTTGGAGGTTCTAGAGGACGAGTCCCTGGAGCCAATTGACTTGAACCACGGCGAGCCCAGCAACAACCATGACGGCCCCAAGTCTGCTGCCCAGACCTCCGCTGTTCGGTCATTGACCATCGCCAACTCTCGAGAGCTCTTCAAGGGCTCAGATCGAAACTGTCTGCACATGGACGTCGACCTGAGCAACCAACCAGAGTTGACATACAAGACTGGTGACCACCTTGCCATCTGGCCCGGTAACCCTGACACAGAAGTCGATCGCTTGTTTGAAGTCTTGGGCAACTCATCTCGTCGTGAAATCCCCTTGATCATTAGAGCCGTTGACTCCGCAACAAAGGTCACCATTCCATCTCCTACAAGCTCCAATGCTCTCTTCCGCTATTACTTGGAGATCTGCGCCCCCGTCAACCGTGACAATGTTCGAGACCTTGCACAGTTCGCCCCAACTCCCGAGGCGAAGGCCTTCCTACTCACGCTGGGCCAAAACAAGGAGCACTACGCAGACTACATCAGCCAGAACAACATCAACCTCGGCCGTCTCTTGCAGGCCGCAGCTCCCGGCCAGACCTGGTCCAACATCCCCCTCTCATACCTCGTCGAAACCGTCCCTCACATCCGCCCTCGCTACTACTCCATCTCCTCAAGTAGCGTCGTCTCTCCTCGCAAGCCCTCCATCACAGCCATCGTCTCCTCAACCCCGATCTCCGACAAATCCTCCGAACTCGTCCACGGTATCACATCGAACTACCTCCTCGCCATCTCCCAACAAGCACAGTCCCAGCCCCACCCCCACGGCCTCACATACCACCTCAATGGCCCCAGCAATGCCTTAGAAGGCGGAAAGGTCTTTGCCCACATCCGCCGCAGCAAGTTCAAGCTCCCAATCACCGGCAAGACTCCTCTAATCATGGTCGGTGCTGGAACCGGTCTCGCGCCCTTCCGCGGCTTCCTCTCCGAGCGCTGCCAGGTGCAGAAGGTCGGAAAGGAAGTCGGTCCTATGATCCTCTTCTTCGGTTGCCGCAACCCGGAGGAAGATTACATCTACCGCGAGGAGCTGGAGGAATTCCAGGCCACCCTTGGCGACAAGCTAAGGATCGTGACCGCTTTCTCTCGCCATGATGGCTCTCCCCGCCAGTATGTGCAGGACCGTGTGTCGGAGCTGGGCGAGGACGTCGTCAAGCTTATCGACGAGGGTGGTAGTTTCTATGTCTGTGGTCGTGCGGGCATGGCTCGGGAGGTAGAGAAGGCTGTTGGGGCGACTATGCAGAAGGTTAAGGGATGGTCGGACGACCAAGTGAATAGCTGGAGCAAGGCAGTCAAGAAGAAGAACAAGTGGCAGGAGGATGTGTGGGGTTAAGCTCCCATCTTTCTTGTCTGTTGTTTGTTTAGCGGGGGATTAATGAAGACTCGAGCGATATCCATGAGTTATGTGCATGTTTACTTATACCTTTGTTAGAGCTATGAAATATACTCTAGATCGATTAGACTGTTTGGCAGAAATTCTCAGAAGTCTACTTTTTGTCTACTTTTTGTCTTATTCCACATTCTACATGTAATGTAAGCAAGGGGCAAGGATGTGGCGCTTGTAACGTGATGAGGTGCATGCAGATCAGCAGGAAGCCGAGAGCCGCATGCACTGACATAAGCTCATTTCTAGTTCACTAACTCTTCTATCATAATTTCATATATATATACTTGAACTTCTAAGCCTGCTGATCAATAGTGGGGTAGTCAGTGTAGTGGAACGCATTGTCCTCGAAAGGTCCGTAGAAACGAGACCGATCGTAGGCGTTCAGAGGCAATCCATTCTTGAGTCTGTGCACGAAGTCTGGGTTGCTGAGGAAATAACGGCCAAAGATGAGAGCATCATACTTGCCCGACTCAACAGCGCCCCAAGCGTTCTTGTTGTCAAAGCCTCCGCCAGAGAAGAAAGGAGTCGACCCGAAGATTTGCCGGAACCGGTCCAGAGTGACGTTATCGAGGCCCCAGCTCTGCAAAAAGCCGTCCTTTTCAGTTTCACTGAATATTTGCTCGTATCGCTACCAGACTGTTAGCAGTGGAACCGTATTCCAGGAGGCTCATTTTAACATACCGGCTCAATGAAGCTGACATATGACAGGGCAGGGTGGTTCTTTTTCAAGCCCTCACACAGGTGCGTCCAAGTCTCCACACGCTGCTCACCACGAGCCTGATTGAACAGCCCAAATGGCGACAGACGAATAGCCAAGTTCTGCTCCCCAATAGTCTTCGCTAGCTCAGCCATCAATTCGAAGAGAAACTGGCACCGCTTCTCCGGCGAGCCGCCATAGTCGTCAGTACGCTTATTAATGTTAGAGCTTAAGAACTGCTCGGGCAGATACCCGTTGCCGCCGTGGACCTCGACACCATCGAAGCCAGCATCGATAGCCATCTTGGCCGCGGCGCAGTAGTCGCCGATAGTCTGCTTGATATGCGCAACCGACAATTCAATTGGCGGGTGGTTCGCGTACGGCACGGGCTCGGTGGAGCCCACAGGAGGGTGCGAGTAGCACTCCGTAGGCGAGTCCCACACAGTTGCCGAGGAAGACACGGCGGGGGAGCCGCTCATCTGAGGGATGGTAGCGCGCCCGGCATGCCAGAGCTGGCAGTAGATGTATGCTCCCTTGGCATGTACGGCATCAACGACCTGTTTCCACCCGGCGGCTTGCTCAGGGGTGAACAGACCGGGAACACCGGGCATACCGTTGCTCTATAAAATCGGTTAATAACAAGGTTTAAGCCACAACGTGCCTGGCAGGGATTGCAGAAGGACCGAGGCACGTACCTCGAGAGAGGGCGGGATGCCCTCTGAGATTATCAGGCCCCCCTCTGTTGCCCGCTGGGCATAGTATTCCTTGATCAGGTCCCCAGGAATCCAAATACGATTGGGGTTCTCGGGGGTGCTTTCGGCATTCTGAGGCACACCGCGATTACGGGTCAGCGGTGCATGCACAACACGATGGCTGAGTTTAATGTTGCCGTTGGCGATAGTCAACGGATGGAACAATGCGGAATCCTCGCCGGCTGGGTAGCGAATAGTCATGGTTTCTGGCTTTTTCCTTTTGGTTTCCGTGGGAATTGGATAATCGGAATAGAAAGTGGGAAGAAGAGAAACAAGTCGACTAAAAGGGGAAATCGGCTAAGAAGCATAGTCCACTTATCTCGCACTGGTCCCCCCCCTTTTCCAAAGCCACTGAGACAAGTGCCCGCTATCCCGCTGTCAAATCTGTCTACCAGGGTCTAATCGTCTAACTACCGAAGGAAAGTAGAATTAAATTGGAGGCCCACCATTTGCCGTCTGCCTGGGAGCTAGTTCAGCAACTTGTGCAAAGTAAAGTTTCCTGGGTTCTTCCCACGGACCTCGCCATCCACTGGACTTTGCCTGTTGGAGGCAGTGGGCCTATCAAGTGGAGTCGGACTCGACAATCCGATTGTGTCGAGAACCGCTTGACGGCGTAGCACTACGTAATAAACTCCAATTGCCTGGCTGCCGAGCACGAAAGAAGTCCAAGCGCAAGGCAAGAGCCGTACTTCACATGCGGGACGTGGAATGGAACGTGGAATGGAACGTGGTTGAAATTTTTGCACAGTCAAAATGGTTCATGTCGCTGCAGGGATAATGTAGGGCTCCCGAGACCCAAGCAGGGAGCATTATTCTATACCACCACGAAGGATTTAGTCGCAAATTTGTGACTGTGCAGCCGCAGCCTCGTAGAATTATACTAGCACCTGCCACATCCCCGAGAGGTACTATGACAGGCCCGCGGCACACGACCTCTTAGTGCGAGTCCATCTTTTTGAGTTCGAAGATCAGTTACAGATGAGCGGAGCTGCCCATCGCTGCTAAAATCCGACCCGTCTTTCCGCTGCCTATCATCATTTTTCATAGCCGGAGACCACCTAGGACCCACGGAGTGGCGCGAAGGTTCGATGGGCTGGCTTTGAGCCACTCCCGTTATGAACTGTCTATTTCCCCGGCTGTTCGTGGAAGTTCGCGCGGATTTGTGTTTCAACTGGCACCTCCAAGATGACAGTCGAGGACCCAAAGGATGTCCTGCACACGGTCAACATAGTGACACAGGCATTGTGTATTCCTCTTGTCACTCTTTTTGTTATTCTGCGTTTCTACACTCGGATTCGCTTCAAGCAGAGTTTTGGTGTTGAAGATGGTGAGTCTGATTGAGGAGACCTTGAAGAGGGCTTTACTAACTTCTAGTCAGTTGCTTGCACGGTGGCTTGGGTAGGTTGCGTATTAGCATGTCTATCCTATGATTGAATCTAATGTTTCGAACAGGCCCTTTTTATGGGATACTGTGGTATCGGTTTAGCACGTAAGGGTCATCATCAACAACTGAACCTGCGAAAGACTAACCCAGGATATCAATAGTTTCAAAATATGGCGGCGGATACAACATCGACGACGTGGGCCCTGCAGACCAAACCCTGTTCAAGAAGTTCTGCTATGTCGCTACAATCCTCTACTGCCCAATGGCACTCTTCGTCAAAATCGCTCTCCTATCCATTTTGACTCGCATCTTCGCTCCATACCGTGGTAAGGTCTGGTTCATCTGGATCTTCCTTGGATGTCTTTGCACCTATTACACTATTGCTTTGATCGTGAAGATTCGCATTTGTGATCCAATTCCCATGTACTGGCTCGGGCCACTCCCTGGCGGTTCTTGTCTAGATCAGACTGCGGCTCTGATTGCAGACTCTGTCATCAGTGTGGTCAGCGACATCATCATTCTCATCCTGCCACTTCCATTGACGTGGTCATTGCAAATGTCACGAAACCGCAAGTTGCGAGTGATTGGTCTTCTCGGCGCAGGTGGCTTAGCTACTGCATTCAGTCTTTACCGACTCGTGCTTGTTTTGACGAGTGGAAGCTCACCAAACCAGACCATTGTGTTTATCTGTGTTATTCTTTCGGGGTATGTAATCCCGTTGTCTTTGTCGTCTCACTTCCTACATGCTAACTATGATCTCTAGTAATGCCGAGGGTGGTGTTGGATTAATCTGTGCCTGTCTACCAGTCCTAAACGTCCTCATCGCCCACTACAGAAGAGAGTACTCCTCCCAGAAGTACTACAACCAGGGCTCCGAGATCCCACTCGGAGATCGAAAGGTTGGCACCGGTTCAAAGTCCGGTAACTTTGGTCCCAACTTCGGAGACCAGAGCCATCTCATCTCCTACGCCGGCACCCCTGAGGGTCACGACTCCATATACCCCGAAGACGGAATCCGAAAAACAGTTGCAGTAGAGCAAACTGTTGAGACTGCCGAGAGCGCCGACAGCGCCGACAGTGATAGCCGGTCACGACGCTCATGATTGTACCATACTACTACGTGTATCTCCTTGTCAAAATTCTAGCACCTAATTCGATCCATTACCTGATCTCGACGATCATTCAGACGACGATCATTGCTACCCCGTGCAGTACTTTTGTAACAGATAGCCTGGCAGCAAAAGCAAACATAGTGGGGGTGCCATCTGCCCCACTAGCTCAGAGAAGCAATTCCCCTTGGCATCTCAAAAATGAAGATATGCACCTGCAGGATCGGGGGCGGAAACACTATACTGTCCATTGGTTTTTGATTAGTGAACTACGGAGTATTCGTGGAGGAGCCTCACCTGCATGCTATACTCCGGACGGGGTGTCCCATGCAATAGGGGCAAGTCGAATGACCTGGCCCCCGGGGCCGTCTTCTGAAAGGCTCGGTCTGGACACCACTCTCAAAAACAAGTCTAAGACAGGTCATTGGATGGGCTTGGACTTTTGAAAACTGTATAGGGCTAATCAATGCGACGACTCCTGGGACTACTGCATACATTTAACATTATGCTAACGGTGTGCGGGCCTTAGTGTCCTCGGCGCTGCGACAGTCATTACGAGCAACTGCTAAGTTGGCGGAGATCAATCTATCGGTCTTTCTTTGGTCTGCAAGCATTCGCACATGCAAAATTTGATCCATTATTGAGGGGGCTCGTACACTCCGTATCATGGGCCACATTTAATTTCTCGGATAAGCCTCCCTGGTTATCTTATTCTTTTCTATTTATGTGTGTTGATCAGCAATATCCTGTCAAATGAGACACCCGAGATGGGCTCCCGGACCTCTCCGTAGATCACGCCTGACGTTTCTTGGCTTGGAAAATGCTCAGCACTAGGCCAGGGGGGTGGCCACATTATGGTCAGAGCCACAAGTCCCAGAGGCTACAAGATCCCAGCATTGCGGGGTCAACATTGTTGGGCTGACCATGAGATAACAGCCAGCTGAGTACTGACATTGGCTCGACAGAGACTAACAATCGCCACCGTCGCATAAGAGGTGCTAACTATTAGCCTAGCACGAGCTCGATGTCATTTACTGACGGAATTGGCAGGTTGCTCGTGCTGCGGTCGGCGCTCTCCGACTCCGAAGTGGGCTGCGCATCGATCTTTCTTTTCGTCCGCAAGTTCCCAGACATCGACCGGGCATTCATCGGGTGCATTTTCTACATTGTATTTTCCAATTTATTTCTCTTTTTTATGTTTGCTTCACCCTCACGCGGCTCGTGGGGATATTTTGGAGATCTGTCTCCTTATTGTGGCAATGTATGCCCCCCTTTGATGAAGGGGCTCGTCATGCATGGTTCCACCCCCTATGACTGCAAATACGATTATTGCTCCAAGCTGAAAAGTGGAGTTGGGGTAAATTGGAGGCGATATCCACTCAAGTTGACCGGGCCATACGGGATCACACCTGCGGTTGTCCAGATCCTCTGATTCCCTGTGATAAAGAATAGCGGTAGCTGTACAAAGTAGGCATGAGATAATCCCTGGCTACGTGTCTGCTTTGACCTGGAAATTAAGGACCTCGCTCATTTCTGTGAAGATGTCCAGATTTCGATAACGCTTTCCATCGCTGTGTGCAGATTCCATTTGAGGTATTGATCGATCTACGAAGTACTCAAAAAGGCTTCAAAACTCAAATCTCGTAAAGAGCCTGAGCCAAATACTTCTATGATCGATACAGACTTAAATATAGAGCTGGCGTATACAGAGGGCATTTACCCTCCCCGCTGACATACTAAACACAGCCGTACCCAAACTTTCGATTATTTCTAGAACACTGAGTCGCCGCGTCAAACCTTGGGGTTCAAGGGCGTTGGTGCCGCACGAGAAATTCCGCGACATTATCATACGTCGATATCCTCAAGATGATCGCGATGGGAGACTTCCAAAGTTATAGTCTGAACGCAGCCATTCCGTAAGCGCTCTACGACTATCAGCACGAGAGGCGCGGCAATTCCGACGGGTCCTTCCGCGCAGGAAAACCGGAACTCGGGTACAAAGAGTCATTTTATAAACATCAAGAGACATTGTGTGTTCGCTTGTTCAATCGAATTCGAATTTTATCTTCATAATGAGTCCGACCACGAGAAATATTGCAATTTTGGGCGCAGGTGCCATCGCGTACGGCACAACCGCGTTACTCTGCCGCGATGGCCACAATGTGACTGTATGGTCGCCATCTGGAAACCGCACAAAGCAGATAGCCTCCGGCGAGCCTCTTGTCGCGACGAAAGCTATCAATGACAGCTTCAAGCCAAAAGTTGCCAATTCTTGCGCAGACGCATTAGCCGAAGCCGAAGTCGCCGTTGTCGCCGTTCCAGGCTATGCATACCGCAATGTTATTGCTGCTGCTGCACCTCACCTGAGGAGCGAACAAATTGTGATATTCAGCTCCCATATGTCATTAGCAGCGCTTTACCTCGAGCGTTTACTGCGAAAAAGAGGCATTACGACCCCAATTGTGGCCCTTGGGACCACTCTTGTCACAGCACGCCAGCCATCTTACACCAGTGTTACTGTTAAAACAATTCGACCCCGTTTAGATGCGACAGTTCTACCAGAGTCTGCGACTGGCCATGCAATGAACATCTGCCGGAGTCTCTTCGGGGACAGATTTGTATTACGCCCAAATATGCTCGCAATCACCCTTGCAAACGTGAACCCGGAAGTGCATCTAGCCATTATGCTATGCAACGTCAGTCGCGTCGAGCTCGGAGAGGACTGGACGCAATTTCGAACCTTGACTCCTGCTGTTGCCCGCATGCTTGAGGCTTTAGATGTTGAGCGCCTTGCGATCGCGAAACACTTCGGGCTTACGGTGCGCACTGTCCATGATCATTTCCATTCGTCCAACAATCTGCCCTATGGCCCTCTTGGAGAAATGATAAAGCCGCTTGGTCACCCATCTCGGGATGTGAATGGACCAAAAACACTCGACAGTCGTTATATTACGGAGGATGTGCCATTTGGGCTTGTGCCGATTGTTCGCGTGGCGGCGCTTGCTGGTATTCCCGTGCCTTTGCATCAAGCTGGTATCTGCTTGATGTCGGCTATCTGTGACACGGATTTTGAGACAGGAAATGATATCCTCACAGAGATCGGTGATTTATCATTGGCCTCTCTGACTGGGTCAGGGACAGAGCGAAATCTTAGTGGGAAGCTGTGAATCCCTTTATGTAAATACTAGCTGATATTCGCATAGCAAAATGTTAAAGAGGCGGAGACAGTATGGATAAGCAAAATGCAATAGATCTGTTTCTCTTAGATGAATAATAGCCACCTCTCAGATAGCCTCGGATTGACTTGTGCTTCGCTTTGGTAGAGGAAGATCCAGATGTTACCTGTGCTTGATGAAATTGATGTTATCTTAGAGATATGTTATGATCGAACAAGCCAGAATTGTGCCACAGCCCATCCAAGCCAGTATCAAATCCAGCTGACCAGGAAGCGTCGATGAAAGGCCATTGAAACATATCCGTCTCAAAATCATGGTGGGTATTGAGTGCACTGTTATCTCGAGGGAAAAGAGCAGGATCTCCATCCAAGGCAGGTGACGTTGCTATTTGTCTTTCCCCGTGCTGTTGTGCTCCGACCTGAGGCTCTGCGGTCATTGACCTTCGGGAATGCGTGTTCTGGTGGGGATGAGACCGAATATCTCCGTACTCGTCCAAAGTCCCCCCAAGCGTGAAGCGTCTGGGGCTGTGCATACCACTTTCGGCGTGCGTCTGGGTGTTTCTCACGGTTTCGTAGAAACGATTCGCTTCTTGCACGGTTCGCCACTATTTTTAACGGTCAGCTTTAGCGAAAATGCGAGTCATTTGGGAGGAACGAACCCAGCTACGGCCTACAGGCCACAGTTTGCTCAATCTCTCGAGGTATGTGAGATTCCAGCCTTTCTCTTCTTCTGCTCGCTCTAGTCCACCAGGATAACGCAGTGGTGCGATAGTGCCGTACATGTTGATGTGAGCTGCTACAAAGACGCTAAAGCCTGAATAGGGTGTCATGACGGATGCCTCTGAAGCTTCAAGAGCCATCAAGACACCACTGATATGTTGAGCAGCCTCAAAGAGCTCTTTTATTGTCGCTGGTTCACACTTATCATCGCCATCCATGTCATGGAAAACGTCTGAATGGGGCTTTAGGTTGGAAAGAAAGCGGTCTCGGTGCAAAAACATGATACTGGAACAAGGATTAATCGATTGCCTAAGTCTTGAAAGATAGATTTTGAAGCATACCTCATAAAGTAGATTAAGTTAATGTACGCAAAAAGCTCTCCATAGCCTAACGCAACGTGAGCCTGGACACTTGTGGCGGGGTATTTGACCGTAATGTCCTGTAGCGACCGCCATTCTTCCAGCTGACCGCTGAGAGTTTGCCATGTTTGGTGTAGAGGAGATGTTCCTGATTCCTCGTTTCCCATGCATGCTAGAGCTCGGCGATGTTCATTAGCGAATCTTAGTATTCGGACAAAGATATCAAATCCTCGGATGACGATAGTGAGCCCATTTTCAATAGTAAGATTTCTAGCCAAGTTGCATTTGCTGTTCATATCCACGGGCATAAGTCTCTTCTTAGCAAATTGATTGAAGGTGAAATCCCGGTCGCTGATGGGAAGAGGTACTGATATTTGAGAGAATGACAGAGCAAAATGCTGGCGGGCCCCGGAGCTCAGCTCGCAATCCTGGGCGAAGCAGCACCAATAAGTACGGACGAGTTGCTCATATTGGGTTTGAGAGGCGTGAAACTCATGGGGACTATTCTCCATGCTATCGTCGGCCATTTTCAGAAGGGATTGAATCATATAGGTTGCCATCCCTATACAGCTTTTGTTAGCCCTCTATCTGAGTACAATGAGACATTGAACATACCACTGTACATCCATGCCTGATATGGTCGACCTGTCCCCCATTCATAGAACGAGATCATGACAAGTGACTGTGCAAGATACAGCGAAGGCGTCTCCATGACACGATGCGCTAAGTGCTTTCGCGCATAGTCCGCATATACTTCTTCATCTTCAAGCTCATCGACCGTGATGAAGCGAGCACATAAAGAAAGGAGAGATGCGATGAATACCGGGTCGACAGACTGAGGATTCGAAGAAACATCTGATACCAACGTAGGATAGTGAAGAAAGTTGGCAATGGGGAACTTTTTCCTGTAGGTTTCTGCAGCCGTGATCAGGGTCGACGATGGAAGCATCGATATGATCCGATCATCGCTCTCCGAGACACTCCGCGAGATCGTCCGACTATGGGGTTCCTCGACACTGTTGCGATGCGACAACACAGCGGAAGCCCGGCGTTTGCGTGCATGTCTGGAATGGACTAACGGCGCTCCTGTCCTTGAAGCCCGGGGGTCGGTCAATACGCATCCATCTGTGTTCGACCTCGTGCAGCGTCGACAGGGCGGGCTGCCTTCATGGATACACTTGACCTTCGCACGTCTACAATTAGTTAGTAGTGGGCTCCGACCGTTATTCTCACGTCACTGACCGACAAGCATCACATGATATTGATAGTCTCATGAGGATCGATATTTTAACTCATGCACTTGAAATACCAGCGAAAAAATACATCGAGATTCCCCAAGAGACAAGTGGGAAGACAACAGCGCTTCTCAAAGTGTTGGCTTTCCGATCGATGGGGAAGGAAGGGGGAAATTCGCCCGAAATTACAGGTGTCGTTATTTCTACCTACGGTTAGACGATCCTGCATCCTGCACGTCTTATTTAGGCATTTTATACTTCGGAGCTAATTCTTAGGTCATACGAGGCTTTGTAATTAAGGAGTCTCTGAAAAGTGTATCCATGCTTATTATGCTCTATCATGCTAATGTTATGATGTCGTGATGCAGCGCTAATTCGTCAAAACCTATTTCGAAGCAACCGTCCATTGCTCCACCCATGCATTAAATTTGTCGACCTGGAGCTCATCGGTGGCCCAAGACGTCACAATCCGAATGGTCAATGAGCCATCCTCTAGTTGCTCCCATGTGTAAAATCTGAAGCGATCTTCCAGTCTTCGCACCAGCGTTGGTGGCAAAGTGATGAAGACTTGGTTCGTGGCTGTTTCTGCAGCCAAAGAATATCCAAGGCGCTCAAAGTTGGCCGAGATTTTCTCGGCCATGGCGTTGGCGTGTGTGGCCAGGTTGAAGAAAAGATCATCCCGGAATAGCTCCATGAATTGAACCCCAATAACTCGGCCCTTCGCCAGCAAAGCGCCGTGCTGCTTGAGGTAGAAAACGAAATCCTCTGCTAACGCCTTCTTGACCACGATTGCCTCTCCTAGTAGAGCGCCAGCCTTGGTTCCTCCAATCCAGAACATATCTGTGACTTGAAAGATATCGCGCAGAGTCATATCGTTCTTTTTTGAGCACAGCGCAGTACCAATCCTAGCGCCGTCCATGAACAGCAAAAGGTTCAATTGCTTGCACATGGCAGACAATGTGCTCAGCTCCCGCTTGCTGTATACAGTCCCGGTTTCCGACGCATTCGAAATATAAAGCAAGCGCGGCTTAGCCATGTGCGGGAAGAATTGATTTTGCTGGATGGCTTTCTGGAGATTTGTTGGGGTCATTTTGCCATCGACTGGCGGAACCAGAATTAGTTTGTGGCCGGTTGCCTCAATCGCGCCTGCCTCTTTGCAGGCGATATGCCCCGTATCTAAAGTGATGACCGCCTCATACGGGCGGAGGCAACTGGCGATTGAGATGAGATTTGCAGAAGTGCCACTGGGCACGAAAAAAATATCGGCCTCGTCATCGGCGCAATCGAGTCGTTCTCGGATCAATTGGCGTGCGGCATTGCTGTATTCGTCATTTCCGTAGGAGACTTGCTGGGTGGAATTTGTGCGGAGGAGAGCTTCCAGAATTTGTGGGTGGGCTCCCTCGCTATAATCGTCCATGAGACTGTATGGAGGACATATCTCGTCTTGGCAAATACTTGTTGCCGGCATCCTCTCAATTGGTATGGGGGGAATTGTTTTCGTAATGAAGAAGGATAATTGGGTTCAGAAAGAGACACAAATAGCTTTGAGAGCACAAGCAATCCATGATGGCAAATTTGAGTCACTGTTGACTAAATAGAAACTTGGAACCTTCGGGAAAGAGAAAAGCGATAGGGTCGGGAATGATAACTCGGGAATAGAGCCGGTTCTATTCCCGAGACCCGAGACCCGGGAATCCCTTGCAACGCTAATTGAGTTATCCTCATGTCATGCAGTGGGCCAGAACATGTCGAAGCGACCTGTTTACATTAATTCGAGGGGCTTCTTCTCCGCACATTACTTGAAAATAGCTGCTGGGATTGGAGACAAGCTTTGTGCGACTGGGTCCCGCGGGATTGTTCGGCATTCATGGAAGTGTTCCCGTGCTCTCTCCAAATTCCACCTCACGGATATCATGGAAATAGGGCATGAGAGTAACTGTGCGTGGATCAATCTTGTTAAACGCAATACCCCTTGCGCAATCAATTGCCAACCACCTGCAAGCCTGATCATAGACCAATCACGCCAAGCTACTGCTTCTAAAAATGTTCTTAGGATTGTGGCGCATCTTTACTTGTCACAGCAAGTACCATCTGCGCATCGCGGGGCGATAACATAGTAAATTGGGATTTTGGAGGTATCAGAACTCAATGCTAAGATAAGGAAACAACGCCAAACTGTCAACATGCCAAATATACCCACCAGGGGAAATGAATGTACCAATGACTCTAGTAAAACATGGAGGGGGAGTGTTAAAATACCCCGGGACGAGATGCACTGAACGTCTCTCAGTCAGCCATCTCAGGGTTAAGGCGTGCTTGTTCTTCTGGAAGCCCATCTTCTAAAGGCACACGCTGATAGAGACGGACCCGCCAGCCTCGAATCAACATATAAGCAGCCATCACGCCAGCCATTCCACCAAGAAGAATCAAGAGCGCGAGAATACCCCCAACGCTACGAAGGGTGCTGTATGCACCAGAGAGCATCTGTGTGGCTTTCTCAAGCTCTGCGTCCGCGAAAGTATTCGGTGAGGACGAATCGCTTTCCTGGTCGCCTGTTCCATTGAGTGAGCTTCCAGCTCCGACCCCGTGAAGCGTAGCCGGGTCATTTGGCTTAGGAAGGCCAGAGAAACCGGAGTATCCCGTAGAGCTCCAATCTGGAATCTCAGGGCGGTGGAGCTCAGATGTACCCAGCACAGTGCCATTGGCATCAAGTGCCTCGACAGAAATCCAGTCCATGAAGCCCTTAGCGACGAACATGGTCTCGAAATCCTGCTTCTCGATCTTTCCGATAGCTACAGGCTCGTCGAAATCCGACGCGCGGGCATAGAATTGCCACTCCGCAACATCGGTGGCACCGTTCCAGCTGACATGGACGGTGGTGACAAGGTTTGCCTCATCAGAGCCGTACACGTTCGCCACAACATCAGGAGGGGTGTTAGGCCGTCCGGTGAATTCGAACTTGTAGGCGCGGTAGTTGGAATAACGTGGGGATGTAAACTGCGCGGACATCAGATGTCTGCCGTCCTCGGAAAACTCCGAGATGTATCCGCCTTTACTCCAGCACACAAACATGTTCTTGTTGGGCAGTACTTGGGAGTTTCCACGGAGTCGGGTAAGGTCTTTATCGGGGCGCTCATAACGATGAAGAACGTGGGCAGTCTTGGGCTCTGTACCAGCCTCAATTTCGACGATCAAAGCCGAAGATACATCCTCTGATTGGAATTCCTCATCAGATGCGTTGTTCATCAATGAAATGACGTAGCGAGTTCCATCGGTGGATATAAATTTCGCGTCGTGCTGCTTAGAGAAGGTAAAGTCTTGCGAAAAGTCGCTGCTATTCCCCGCCAATCCACCAAGTCGCCACACAATGTTACCAGTCACTCCAGAGATGAGGTAGATGGTGTTTGTGAATCGCATGGAGATCAGGTAATCGCCATTCTCATTCTTGTCCGCGGAGTTGATGTGCACGTAGTCCCAACCCGGGAGCCCTTCAACCATAGACGAAGGGTGGTAGTGCACACCCTCTGTGATGGGAATTTCCGCGAATGAGTTCCAATGGTAAAGAATTTCCGCTGTCTTGAGATCGATTTCCGAAAATCCACCATACTCGAGCCAAGTTTTCTCTGTTGGGCGACCGAAAGCTTCCAAGGTAATCTCTTGCGATAGATAGTTTGTGATCAGGGCGGTTTCGCCGTTCTTGAGGACATTAAACTCGTGAATATCGAACCATCCAAGGTCGTCTCTGTTCGGGAGCATATGGCTGATCTCATAGTGGTTATCGAGAATGACACCGTATCCATGATCGCCGTCCTCTGTGCCGTCGTGGCTGTATTGTCGAATCAAGGAAAGATGGGGCTCGTCGCCAAGGCTATTTACAACTCTGAAGTCGAAAGTATTTCGGTTATCGAACATAGTCGTTCCGGTCCAGACCAAGCGCTAATCGGGGAGCCATCTGGTTAGCAAGACCATATTTGGGGGGCGCGACAGCTCGACGTACTCCATCCTGGTCGTATATATGGGGGCCTGTCTGGTATTGTTCGTAAAGACTGGTGTGCTGGTCTGTGTCCATGTGCAGATACGGCGAGACGAACCAATAGCCCGGGGAGAGGCTGTCGCGGTCTTCATACTGGATATCGAATTTGAGGGCCCTGACGTCGGGGAGCTGGAGAATAGGCAAATTCGTCAATTCGGACCCTTCCACAGAGCCATCGGTCAACTCACGGTCTTGAAGGACATCAAGTCATCATCGGAATGCCATGCGACGGCATTATGGGCCAACAAAAGCACGAGGCTAGGCCAGATCATGGTGGTTTAAAGGAGCGGAAGTGTTTAGGAAGAAGCCATGTGCAACAGTGCAACACGAAAATGATTCCAGGGGGATGATGCAGATCGTTGCGGCCTTTGCCCGGAGGGGCCCTGGATTCATGGGCAATTCGAGGCCGGACCAGCAAGTCTGGGCGGCGCTGGACCCTGTCAAGGCCAATTAGGGGTTCGCTCTCCAATTTTCAGGCGCTCGGATGGTGGATGACGCAGCCCTTGATTAACGGGACACCCGATCTACATGGCGCCAACAGTGTGCGTTCTGGAATATTATTAGATCTGTTCGTTGGAGATGTAGAGTTTATAGTAATTTAGAGTGTTAGATTCAACTGACTAGCGCTTGCACGATTGGGTCTGCATTGCTCACAGTGGCATCATACCGGGGGCATATTGCTCGCTCTCTTGGCTTTTCTGGGGGACAGCGGGCCACGTAAGTGCCGCCTGCGCTAGACTCGTTTGGGTCCACCGTAGCCACTGTGGCTGACACTCTATTAATTTGAGGTTTATCATCTATGCATTTTGAAAGATACCAAGCACTAAGTTGTAGTATCCGAGTAGAGCCACGACATCTGGAGGTGGTATTTGTCACCAGGGGTCGCCCCATCCACAGAAAATAGGCGACTGCGGAGCGCACAAGCCAGGATAAAAATACACTCAACAAAGCACACAATTAACGACTTCGACGAAAAAGGAGTGTATCCTGATCTTAACATAGCAATGAGTTCGAACGAGCAAATATCGCAATAGTAGCTAAATCTTTACATATTCGTGAATGTCCATCGTGGACTCATTGCCGCTGCTTCCACTCCGCATACTTGCTGTAGATATCACGCCGGAAGACCTGCTTTAACTCACTCGTCTTTTCCATATCTAATGGAAGAGTGAACTGTGGTGCACCGACACCACAAAGCCCGTTCTTACGATCGATAAACCACGTCAATGTCAGTCCACCTCCCCAGGTCAAAGTATTTTCGCCATACCATCCATCCACATCTTCTAGCGTAAGGGTGCCACTCAATCCATATCCCATTTTTGTATTGAGATCAACACCCACCCGAAAGTTGGGACCAATGGGACCAGCAAAAGCTTTCTGAAGATTATCAGTAGCTTCTTGGCCAAGTTGATGCTGGAACATGATATCGGCCGTCTCCGGTTTCAGAAGTTTCCCATCATTGATAAGAAGAGAATGAAGGAGCTTGACAAAACTAGTACCAGACACAAAAAGCCCATGTCCACCAAAGTCTCCCTTCGATCGCCGATTCATAGAAGCATCGCCACCGACGACGGCAAGCCCAAGGCCTGATGGATCCTCGGGGTTCAGGTTTACCATGCGTGCTCGCAAGTCGTCGCGAGTGACAGGATAGAATTGCGCATCATTGATGTTGAGGGGATCAAACATATACTTCTGCATGAATTGAAGAAGTGTGAGGCCAGCGATTCTCTCGACAAGTAGGCCCGCCCAGTCTAGCCCTGATCCGTACATCCAGCTGGTACCAGGCTGATAGGACAAGGGGTCAATGAACATTTCCTCGACAGCAAGGCCTGTGGGAGCTTGTTCAGGTTTGACCTTTCTGCGCCATTCCATAATCTTGGGATCTAGGAAGTGGTAGTTTAGACCAGCGCTGTGTGTGAGCAGCATTCGGAGGGTGATTGGACGAGCTGCTGGCTCATATAGCGGGGTTTCTCCATCTTCAGCCCAGCCGATTAAGACTTGCTTTGCAGCTAGCTCTGGAGCGATAGTAGACAAGTCTCCGTCGAGAGTTACGAGACCTTCATCAACACATCGTAAGGCGGCGATGGTGGCTGTTAATTTGGTAGCCGAGGCGAGGAACAGTACATCATCCACTTGTTGGGGGCGCTTTTCACCCGAGAGGAGCGGTCGTTGCCCAATGGCCTTCTCGTAGACAAAGTCACCAACAGAATTGATGACACAAAGCACGGCACCGTTAATTTTGCCCTCGTCGATGGCGGCTTGGTAGCACGCCTCGATGCTAGTCGCCATTGCAAGGTATGTGCTAAGCCGCTGGTGGATTTCACCCGTCGATGCTTTTATTTGGTTGGAAATTCGACGGGGAAATGGTCTTTAAATACCGTAGGAAAGGCCACTTATTGAGTCACTGAACAAAGTTCGCAAGGCCAGCCATCTAAATTAACAAGAAGGTGAGTAGTTGCAAATTGAAGTGGAAACGGCGGGATTGGCTTGTTGAATCCCGGCGTAGACTCCGAACCCCGCCGCGGCCATCTACAGAACCCCAACAGAGTTCAATTTCAGACACGCCTTCTCTAAATGCTTGGGGTTTATAAACCGAGCTCCCAACTATGAAAGCTCAAGTTCAGATGCTAGTGCGTTCATTTCATCTATTGTCATATCTGTATTTATTGGAAGCATTTAGGTAGTTTCAAGCAAGGGAATATCATTATTAAAGAATCAGGCTCTAGCCATATCTACTTTCTATGAGCTCTATTGAACCTTCTGAGAGCTAATTTCACGCAGCTTCAATACTGCTTGCACATGGTCAAACTTGACACTTTCTTCCTTTGACCAGGCCAGCAAGCTAGCCGTCTTGATCAAGTTCTTGATCTGTCGGCCGTTAAGTTGGATGTCGGCCAGCTTGTCGAGCTGTTCATCCGAAAAGGCACCGGCATTGGATGAGCCAGCCAAGAATTGGTTCCAAATATGACGGCGTGCAGAGTGATCAAGGTCTTGGTAAGCTAGAGAAACGTGAATTCGTGACTCAAATGCTGGGTCGATATTCTCAGCACGGTTGGTGGTGAGAAATAGGATACCCTGGAATAAAAGATTAATAAGAAGATCGATGCTTAGCACAATATCATATCATACCTCGTAGTACTCCAGCATTCTCAAGAAAATGGACACAAGCTCATTGCGCACAAGGTCAGTGGCAGTACGAGCTTCCATGAAAACATCCGCCTCATCCAAAAGAAGCACTGCTCCCCATTTAGGAATCATGCGGAGTACTTCCTTGAGTTTCCTCTCCACGGTATCTGCAGAAGTTCCAAGATCACCAGCACTCATGGCGTACAAGGGAACCTGCATCATTTCTGCGACACTCTCGGCTGTGAGTGTCTTACCGACTCCGGGGGGTCCAGCAAGCTGCATAATAGTACCACGACCTTTACCCTCAACCACATCATCGAAGTTATCAACCTGCTTTGCCTGTGCCTTGGCAAAGGCCAAGATCAAGTCCTTCAAGTCCTCTTGGCCTGAAGGAAGAACAAGCGAATCAAAGGCACGGGTATCCCAAACGATGTCTGTGGAAAGATCGAGGTAAAACCGAAGCCACTCCTTGTCTTTCAGAGAATAGCCATGAACCATAGGAGAGGTCACCACGCAAAGATCATCACTAAGCTCCTCAGAGAAACTCTCTTCATCATATACCCCGACCGACACGTAGGGGTGGAAAATGTTGAAAGCCTCATTATCAATGATGATACGACTCTTAATGTGGTATTTCACCAATTCATGGTCCTCGTCAAAGCCGTGGGCTACACCCTCGTAATTTTTGTACCGATATCCCTTATGCTCTTCCCATATTTTACCCCGGGAAATCAAGGCCTCTCGAATAGAAGCTTGATCAGAATGGAACTTAAGTGGCGATACTGCGAGCGACGTGATGGTGCAAGTTCCAATAAAAGGATAGACTCGGAAATCTTCGTCACGGTATCCGAAAGAGTCACCATCATAGTCAACATATTTACCAGTAAGGATCCATGCCTTTGTCCGGCAGTCGATGGCATCCTCGACGAAAGTAAATGCGCGCGTGCGTCCACCGACGGTGTTTATCATAACATCACCAGGCTCAAAGATTGACCACAAAAGGCCATGAGTGATGACTCCGTTGCGCAGCAGATCTTCCTTCTGCGCGATTGTATCACGGAGCTCCTCCTCCAAAATCTTATAAAGCAGAGCCACGTGGTCTTTGGTGGTTTGATCTTGCTCTTTCTCCCTGCAGCTGAGGAAGTTCTCCCATCGATGCACGATAGGCTTGAATGGTCGGTGGAACTCGAGACGCTCCAAAGTGGTAGTCACACCGGGGTATCCGTCGAGGACCTTGCCGAGGAACTCCCTCAATGGCTCACTCTGGACAACGATTGAGTCAATCTGGAGACTTTTACGCCCATCGTAGCACTTTGCGTTGCGCACGATGACGGCGTACTGTGCTGACTCGGCATCCTCGGCGGGTGCTACTAGGGTTTCAGGAAAGTCCTTTGTCCATGTAGTCTCCCCGTTCTCATCTGGCTTGGTTTGATAGACATTGTGGACATTGCAGATGGTTCCAGGGGGAGCATATGATTTTTGATCTTCAGTTTCAGACTCATCTGTATTGAACCAGTCAGTCGATTGTTTTAGCATGGTTGGTATACCATTCAAACATACCAGAAGTCTTGGTGGCGTCCTGCGCCTTTGGGTCCTTGATTTCTTTAGCCATGGTGAAAGGTAAGGACAAGGAAGAAAACATTGAAAGAGAGAGAGAGAGAGAGAGAGATAAATAAGTAAAAGAAGTAAGGAGAACAAATAGGAGAATCAGGCTTAAGGGTATTGAAGAGTCGTGAAAAAGCTGATTGATTGCTTTGAGACCGGCGTTATCTCGAGCTTATATGCTCTTTCGCTGTCACTGGGAGAAAAAAAGCCTCAATCTTTCAACAGAGCTGGCTTGTCTGCAGGAATCATGCAAAGGTGAGCTGTTGGCGTCCCATAGGCTGCAGCTCCGAGTACAGCCTCTTTGCCCCACGCTTGTTGCCTCAGCCTTGGGTGAGTCAAGAGCTCGCTGCCTGCGCGACCGACAAGTTTCTTCCCCGACTTCCCAATCAGGTTCCCGATTTGAAGCCTCGTCCAACTAAGAATCCATCATTGGCATTTTCTCCACTGCAGGATTCTGAGCCAAGACGACTCGTGCAGATTAAGCTGGCACTTTGCCTATGGGCGGGTTCCGCCCGGCCCCACGATATACCTACTCCCGAGGTCGAGTAGGTAGCTGCCTGCGGCGCCTAGCTCGTACTAGTAACGCATAGACCAGCTGAACAGTTCAACTACATCATTGACTTGAGCTATTGCGCACAAGTAGCCGCTTCTAGCCCTGTCATCCTTGCAATACTTTTTATCATCTCGGTATTGGAATAATTGATGGGTTGGGCAATTTAATCAAGCCTTGAACTACTCGTCGGTCAAGTATTAAGTACTGGTACATTATGCCCATTTCACAACTTTAATGGTCCTTTATAGGCCTCTGAGAGTCAAAGAAATGGAGTTATCTGTCATTAAATCGTGTTAATCAAAGTCAACTTGCCGCGAACAATCGAAAAAGGATTGAGACCCGAGAAAAAAATCTTCCTACTGCAACACGCTTCTTTGGAATCATATGCGTCATGAGATTTCTCGCTGGTTTATTGAATTTGAGCATATTCAGTCATCTGTACCAGTGTCAGTCAACCGAGATTTGATGGTCTCTTGCGAATCTTCGGTATCTAGCTCGCTCAGATGGCCCGAGCCAACATCATAGATGAGACCATGTATCTGAAGACCACGTTCCTGGATAGCGTTCGAAACGACTCCTTTCTGTTTGACAACCTCTAAACCCTCGCGTACGTTAAGCTCCACAAGTTTGGCGGCAGCCTCGCCCGGCGAAAGCGACTGTAGGAGGGAAATATTGTGCTCGCGCACTTGACGCAAAGGCTTTAGCCACAGGTCCAGGATTCCAAGCTGCTGGTTGCTCATCGCTGCAGCTACACCACCACAGCAGGTATGACCACAGACGACAAGGTGCTGCACGCGCAGATGCTTCACGGCGTACTCGATGACGGCGCTTGAGCTCAGGTCGCCCAGGTGTAGGATGTTTGCGATATTTCGATGCACGAAGACATCGCCGGGTTTGAGTCCTAAGATGCTGGTCTCGGGACATCGTGAGTCAGAGCATCCTATCCACAGGATTTGCGGCTGCTGGCCTGTCGCAAGGGAGGGGAAGAGATCGGGATGGTCGCGGGCCGTCTGCGCAGCCCATTCCTTATTGAGGCGCAAGGCCGTCGAGAAATGATCTGGTCAAGAGATGTCAGTCTTCGTTCAAGAATTGTGGTTGCGTAGGTGAGGGATTTATGAATATCGCAGGGTATTGAAGTAGAAGTTCAAAAATGGGAAGTGGAGGTGGCTACGACAGCAGAGCATTAAGGCCATTTGTGTTGTTGAAGAAGTGTCGGAGACGGGACTGCGGCAACCCACAACACCCTGCACCACTCTGGTTCTGCACATAAGGACTCTGCGAAGACACTGTTGGCTGTGTGAGATTCATGACGAACTGTGGGGATAGCACGAGTCGGGCTTAGGGCCAGGGATGAAGTATGCAGACACGGGAGGGCCTCAAAGGGATATATCCAACGGCAAGGCCTGCTGATAGCACTAGACTCGCGGAATTGACTTGGTCAAAATGCATTGTCTCGACTCGAAGGTGGAAGAGACAGATGCTGGGGAAGGGAAAACTGGGGAAAGAGACCCGCTGAAGAAAAAAATCACGACGAGCAAGCCGATAGTACATACCTTCAGGCATTGGGACAAGTTGAAGCCAAGCCGAGCCTTCGACAAGAAAATTTTCAAGGAGAAAAAAACATCAATTTGTGGGTTAAATGAACTTATCTTCAGGAAATGAAACTAGGGAGTGTCTGGTCCCTGTTCCTGGCGCCCAGATCTCTCCGATGCGTAACCACGAAGTCTGGGCCGTGTGTGAAATCTTGGCTCTTCACACAATGTGCTCGTGGGAAAAAGAATCTTCAGCACTTGTGTTCAAAACTGCGCGTTGTGAAACCGTATCCAAGATGGATTCGTAATAGTCGATGGGAACTGGGTAACGTCAAAATCAGAATGTCGCATGCCCGTCTGAAGCCCTTTCGGATAGAACCTTGGAATGTTCGAGTAATGCTGGCAAGAATCCTTGGCCCGCCGGGAACGGCATTGGCTAGAAGAGAGATAGCTAATTTGTTACTGTCAGCCGCATTCCTCTGTCGCTCTGCGTAATATGGATAGTGAAATGCATGTGTTGGTAATTAAACCCTAGGAGAGTACAATCAGCCTATGAGAGGTTCGTTGCACAATTCAATATGACAGCTGCCTGGAGTCTCTGGTCTATAAGGAAAGCGGATTTGAAGATCCATAAATTGTGTTTTGTCAAGTCGTGAATGTGAATTTTTCTCTATATTCTCGCCCATAAGCTTGAGTTCTTCCTCGTAGCTGGGAGTCCCCTACAACATGTAGAATTGCTTTCATCTGGATTCTTGGCCTTTGAAATTTTTTATTCTATCTTTGAAGTGTTTTCTCTTTAATCTTGTTGGTCTAGCCTTGTGAAAAGACAGTAAAGCAACATTGCGGCCATGCGCTTCTTCAGGACGCAGAAGATAGATGACCATGGAAACAAGGTATATCTTGTATGCTTTGGACGTCCATGTTTGCTGTCTATATAAACATGTTTGCAGCGTGATTGAAATGATTCCGTGTGGTATAAATTGGGGATCACAGAAATTCCATAGCCAGTAGTGCGCCTTTGCAAGCTCACATGGCGGTTGCTGCACTAGTCTATTGAGCATTGTATTACCACATCAACAAATATTAAGATAAGAGCTAGACAGCAGTGTCCTGGGGTTGAATTTGACTCGAAGATATCGACGTAATTTAAGTTGCGACTGCCAGAGACGATGTTGAACAAGGCCAACGACGAGATTGACACTTGACTAAGACCAGGGGTTATGAGGGGAAACCTGGCGCAGGGTGTCGCTTTCGTAGTAATCCTTCTCAAGCTGCTTGATGATAGATAGCACATAGTCTATCACAAGAATAGCAATATCCTATGTTGTATCTAGTACTTCGCAAACCGTATGAGCCAGGCTTCAAGCCACTTTTGGCCCGTGTAGTGAATATGGTGTACCCCGCCTCGCATTTTCTCGCACAAGTTCAAATTTTTGGTTTGTATTTCTTTGCTCCCATGATTTTTCAGAAGAATTGACTTTTTTCCGCTTGTTTCTCGCGCTCTTCTCGCCATGGAGTAGTCTCAGAGCCTTGTGGCCAGCAAAAATCGTTTAGTAAAATGGCAAATTGGCATGGATTATCCATAACCCCTCTAGTCTGTATCATTTGAATTCCATACCTGAAGTACTCATTGACAGCAGATACTAGAGCAGAGAAGGATTTCCTCCTCCACTTTACACATAGCAAGCTATGGTTATTTTCAAGGTTGTGTCAAAAGGACCGCCTCACAGATGAGTCAGCAGATAGGGATGTCTGCCTGAGGTGTCAATGTTTTGTCCTAGCGTCGAGAGCGCGTTCAGGGGAGTCTACAACTGACATCATCGCAGTCAAGGGCGAGACTAAGAATTCTCGCTTCATATCTCCCAATGGGCAATTAATACCTTCCTTTGAGCCCGACAAGAATCCCGTCCCAACCCCAACGCCTCCGCGACGTTGCCGCATTGGTCTATCGAAGTGGCCATCTATTGCACCACCATCGCGGGACCGGTTGCCCGCAGAGTGCCCAAGAGGCGTATTCCCTGTCGTCTGATTAATTTCGAGTGATATTTTGATGTCGTCGCAATGATTCCTCATCGAAGTACCGGCCTTTTGGCCATCATTGTGTTCGTCGCGCTACTGCTTTACATCTTCTCGTCATCGCCCGTGCCTGCTCCCATTGTCGAAGCAGGAGAGGAAGGCAAAGACGATGGATCAGTCAAAGTCTTTCCTCGACCCCAGCTACCTTCTCTCGGTGATCTCCACCTACCCTCATTCCGAAAACCTTCCCATGAAGCTCCCCCTGAGCAGAGCAACAGCACTCACGGTGAATCGAAATGGTTCAGCACATGGGAGTGGCTAAACCCATTCTCATCTGCCATCACACTCGACGAAAACCGCTCGGTCCTGCCTCCATTACGCGATCGTCGACCAATTTACACCTACTACAATCCCAACTACAATCCCAAGAAACATTCCGGCAAGGATCAGAAGGAGGACCGGGGAGCCGATGCAGAGCTTCTTCTTGCTTGGCGGCGAGCCTGGTTTGCGCAGGGCTTTCGCCCCGTGGTCTTGACGCCAGGTGATGCTATGAAGAACCCTCATTATGAAATAGTCCAGAAGCTTAAACTCAATCCCGAGTTGGAGAACGAGGTGTTCCGCTGGCTGGCCTGGGGACACATGGGATCTGGTGTCATGGCTGATTTCGAATGTTTCCCTATGGCGCGATACGATGATGGGCTCTTGGTATTCCTCCGCCGTACCAACGAAGAAGATGTTATCACCCGATTCGAGAATTTCCAGGGTGGCCTCTACTCCGGAGAAAAGCACCGCATCGACTCGGCGATTGATACCGCGGTGAAGAAACTTAGAGAGGACTCTCCTACTTTCACAGAATTGATCCCTGCAGAGTTCTTCAAGCCCGAGAAGCCAACTGCCCTTGCATACTACAAATCCTCGAACATCAACACTCACTACCCGACTCTCCACGAAAAGATCAGCCACGATCCATCGAACGGACGTCGATTGCTGGCGCAATTGATCAATGCGCATCTTCACAACACTTTCCAGAACTCGTTCCCGGCTGGCCTGGCAGTTCTCAAACCATTCCCTCAGCACACTACAGCTCTGGTTGAGCCTGCCCTCCGTCTGGCCAAATCACTTACTCAGTGCCCTGAGTCTCCCGATCCGACATCTTGCCCACCGAATATTCCAGAGTGCCGCCCATGTAGCTCCTCGAAGCAGCCTATGGTCATTAGCCAGCCATCCGCTTACAAGAAGACCAATTTCTTATTCACCATCGGCACTCTCCCACACCCTTACACTCTCATCAGTCTACAGAAGAGCTCCAACGATATTTCAACTCGCCAGATCCGCCGCGAGACTGACCGAGACTCATGGGTTTCGGAGGTAACCAAGGAAGACCTTGGATCCGAGATGGGCAGTTCCTACCGAGGCATGGCTTTCAAGCAGGTTGTTGCCGGCGATCAGGCCGTTGCAACATCTCTTTGGATGACCGTGGAGTCCCTGCCTGCGGAGGCGGGCCAAAGCTTGCCCGCTGAACTACTCGACGAGTTTGAATGGCAACTTGGGTTCAAGATCCCTCGTGCCGGGGCTATCGATCCCAAGACGGCCGGCGACAAGGAAAGCGTACAAAACAAGAATCCAAGTCAGCAAGGCGTGAGAGAAGAATATGGAATCATCTCCAAGGCCCGAGAGGTTCTTAACAGTGCTAAGGGCGAAGGCGTCAGTATGAAGGATGTCGCCGAGGCTTGGAACATGGCCGACACGGAGGTGTGGCGGTTTGTGAAAGCCTACCGGTGAGTTCCACCTGCATTTATCCGTGCATAAATTGCTTCTAACATTACCATGACAGGGCCCGAAGTGTTGTCGAGCGACAGAAGTGGGAGGAAGAAGAGAAGAACTTTGCTGGGTCTAAGGTATGATGTGTAACGTGTGATTTGTATTGTGTTTGCGGCCATTTGATTCTATTTCTTCCCTTCTACGGTACATGTATTTATTTCCCACGATGTTTGGATGTACTTGAGCATTTCCGGCGTCCGGATATAGAATGTGACAGTCTTTATGCCACAAGCCAGCGACGATGAGGCTGTTAGTAATGCTGTAGTGTTTGTCGGGCGGTGCCGATCCCCGCATAACGGGCAGCTCGAGGTCCACGGTGGAGGTCGGGTGGGGTTCCCTATCGGATCGCGAGTCTTTGAAACTCGTCCGCACCATCTGCCCCTCTCACTGGTGCAGTCCGGCGTGGCCAATTCGAGAGCTTCAGGAAGGTATTGGCGGTCTTTTGTCGCTATAAAACTTCTCCTCCGCACATAACTATGTACCCCTTGCGATCGTGAAGCTCATCTTGTTTGCCACAAGCTCCACACCCTTCATTATGGCGCCCAGTATCTTGGACACAGATGCTGCGGTGGCGGTTGAGAAAGTGTCGTCTTTGGCGGCACTGACCGAGGACTGGGATGACACGATTCGATTCTATCTGAACGGTACCAAGGTCGCTGTCGAGAATATCAACCCAGAAATAACGCTGCTGGAATACCTTCGAGGCATCGGCCTGACAGGCACAAAGCTGGGATGCGCCGAGGGAGGATGCGGTGCCTGCACCGTGGTATGTTTCTATTTGGCTTTAAGACCAGTGCAGTCAACTAATCATGCTGCTCTGAATATAGGTTGTATCACACGTAAACGTGACCACCAAGAAGATCTACCACGCCTCCGTTAACGCCTGCATTGCCCCTCTGGTGAGCATCGATGGAAAGCACGTCATTACAGTCGAAGGTCTTGGAGATGTGAAGGCTCCCCATGCTGTTCAGCAACGAATTGCTGTGGGCAATGGAAGCCAGTGCGGTTTCTGTACACCGGGCATTGTCATGGTATGTGGGTCCAAGTCTTTGAGACTATCGCCTTCGGTACTGATAAGAACAGAGCTTATATGCGTTAATTCGTAACGATCCAAATCCTTCAGAGCATGCGGTCGAAGAAGCTTTCGATGGAAACCTTTGCCGCTGTACTGGATATCGGCCTATTCTCGATGCTGCACAGAGTTTCAATTCTCGGAATAATTGCGGGAAGGCCAGTGCTAACGGAGGATCTGGATGCTGCATGGAGAAGAACGGCAATGGTGGAGGCTGCTGCAAAGATAAATCCAGCGAGAAGGAAGAGCCCACCGAGCTTCTATATCCCGTTCCAGACTTCAAGCCCTACAGCCCTGATACGGAGCTGATTTTCCCTGCTGCATTGCGAAAGCATGAGTTCCGACCGCTTGTTTACGGGAATAAGAGGAAGAAGTGGTACCGACCAGTCACTGTGGAACAGCTCCTCCAGATCAAGAGCATCCACCCAGAAGCCAAGTTGATCGGAGGAAGCACGGAAACACAGATTGAGATCAAGTTTAAGGCTATGCGATATTCGGCCTCCGTATATGTGGGCGACATTCCTGAGTTACGACAATTCGCCTTCCACGATGATCATCTCGAGATTGGCGCAAACGTATCACTCACAGATTTGGAATCCCTTTGCGACCAGGCCGTAGAGCGATATGGACCTGTCCGGGGCCAACCGTTCAAGGCCATCAAGAAGCAGCTTCACTACTTTGCAGGAAGACAAATTCGAAATGTCGCATCACCAGCTGGAAACCTTGCGACCGCCTCACCTATCTCAGACCTCAATCCAGTTCTTGTCTCGACAAACACTATTCTTGTTGCAAAGTCTCTTTCAGGCGACAAAGAGATTCCTATGACAGAGTTCTTCCAGGGCTACCGAAAGACTGCGCTGCCGCAAGATGCTATTATTTCCAGCCTTCGCATTCCTGTGGCTCAACCCAAGGGCGAATTCATGCGTGCTTATAAGCAAGCGAAGAGAAAGGATGATGACATTGCCATCGTCAACGCTGCTTTACGTGTCTCCCTGTCTGACTCTTATGAAGTGACAAGCGCCAATCTCATTTTTGGTGGAATGGCTGCTATGACAGTACCTGGAAAGAATGCCGAAGAATTCTTGATTGGAAAGAAGTTCACAAACCCAGCAACATTGGAAGGCGTGATGGCAGCCCTGGAGAAGGACTTTAACCTTCCATTCGGAGTCCCGGGTGGCATGGCTACGTACCGGAAGTCATTAGCTTTGGGCTTCTTCTATCGCTTCTACCATGATGTCCTCTCTGAACTTGAAGTAAAGGCCAAAGATTTGGATGCGGATGTTGTCGCTGAAATTGAACGAGCCATTTCGTCCGGAGCAAAGGACCACGAGGCTTCTGTAGCATACCAGCAGAAGATTCTCGGAAGAGCCACTCCTCATGTGTCTGCGTTGAAGCAAGCGACCGGCGAGGCACAGTATACTGATGACATCCCCGTACAGCAGAACGAGCTCTTTGCCTGTATGGTTCTCTCAACAAAGGCCCATGCTAAGATTCTGAGTGTTGATCCTTCGGCTGCCCTTGAGATTCCCGGCGTTGTCGATTATATCGATCATCGAGATCTGCCAAGTCCTGAGGCCAATTGGTGGGGAGCACCTGTATCCGACGAGCTTTTCTTTGCAGTCGACGAGGTCAATACTGCTGGACAGCCCATCGGTGTGATTGTGGCCAACTCGGCTAAGATTGCCGAAGAAGGTATGAGAGCTGTTAAGGTTGAATACGAGGACTTGCCAGTCATCCTCACGATTGAAGAGGCCATTGAAGCCGAGTCATTCTTCAAACATTTCAGGTGGATCAAAGACGGCGACACCGAAGAGGGATTTAAACAGGCCGATCACATTATCGAGGGTACTTCACGAATGGGTGGTCAGGAGCATTTCTATCTTGAGACACAAGCCTGTCTTGCCATTTGGAAACCCGAAGATGGTGAGATGGAAGTCTGGAGTGGTACCCAAAATCCCACAGAAACGTGGGTAACTCATTTCCCTGAACGGATTGAATTTGATAGCTGACCGTCACTCTAGTCAGACTTACATTGCTCAAGTCACCGGCGTTGCTGCGAACAAGATTGTCTCTCGAGTCAAGCGACTTGGAGGCGGCTTTGGTGGCAAAGAAACGCGATCGATTCAATTGGCCGGAATCTGCGCTACTGCTGCAGCAAAATTAAAACGACCCGTGCGCTCTATGCTTAACCGCGATGAGGACATCCTGACCTCGGGCCAGCGGCACCCATTCTATTGCAAGTGGAAGGTCGGAGTCACCAAGGAGGGCAATATTCTGGCTCTTGATGCCGACGTGTATGCAAATGGAGGTCATACACAAGATCTGTCTGGTGCCGTCGTCGAGCGAAGTCTATCCCATATTGATGGTGTTTACAAAATTCCTAATATCCACGTTCGAGGAAGAATCTGCAAGACAAATACTGTCTCCAACACTGCCTTCCGTGGCTTTGGAGGGCCCCAGGGTTTGTTCTTTGCAGAGTGTTATGTCTCAGAGATTGCCGATCATTTGAATATACCGCCTGAAGAGGTCCGCGCCATCAACATGTATCAACCTGGTGAAAAGACCCACTTCAACCAGGAACTCAAAGACTGGCATGTTCCCTTGATGTACAAGCAGGTCATGGAAGAAAGCTCTTACAACGAGCGGCGAAAGGCTGTTGAGGAATACAATGCCCAGCACAAGTGGTCTAAACGCGGACTGGCGATTGTACCAACCAAATTCGGTATATCATTTACTGCTCTTTTCCTCAACCAGGCAGGTGCTTTGGTACATATTTATCATGATGGAAGTGTTCTCGTTGCACATGGAGGTGTCGAAATGGGCCAGGGTCTTCACACGAAGATGACCATGATCGCTGCTGAAGCTCTCCAAGTACCGCACGAGAGTGTGTTCATCTCCGAGACGGCCACTAATACCGTCCCCAATACCTCTTCTACCGCAGCTTCGGCTAGTTCTGACTTGAATGGCTACGCCATCTTCAATGCTTGCGAACAGATCAACGAGAGACTGCGTCCCTATCGTGAGAAGATGCCCAATGCTACTATGAAAGAACTCGCGCACACCGCGTACTTCGATCGTGTCAATCTCTCAGCACAAGGATACTACCGAACTCCAGAAATCGGCTACACTTGGGAGAAGAATACTGGACAAATGTTCTTCTACTTCACACAAGGTGTCACAGCTGCTGAGGTACAGATCGATACCCTGACGGGTGACTGGACACCCCTTCGAGCCGATATCAAGATGGACGTCGGTCGTACTATCAATCCCTCTGTGGATTATGGCCAGATTGAGGGCGCCTACGTCCAAGGACAAGGATTGTTTACCACAGAAGAAAGTCTCTGGCATCGCGCATCCGGCCAAATCTTCACTCGCGGGCCCGGAAACTACAAGATTCCCGGCTTCCGTGATATCCCACAGATCTTCAACGTCAGCTTGCTCAAGGATGTTGAATGGGAGAATCTGCGTACCATTCAACGCTCTCGCGGTATTGGTGAGCCACCCCTGTTTATGGGTAGTGCTATGTTCTTCGCGATCCGCGATGCACTGAAGGCAGCTCGAAAGCAATGGGGCGTGGAGGACGTGCTGAGCTTGGTCAGCCCTGCTACCCCTGAGCGAATCCGAGTAAGCTGTGCGGATCCGATTGTTGAGCGGGCTCGCGTTCAACCGAAAGAGGGAGAGAAGAGCTTCTTTGTGGCTATTTAGCGAGGCAACATCTGGCTTACGATTCATGCATGTATGACAATAACACGTTTTTGGTGGTATAACCGAGTCATAGCATAGTTAAATTGGATTCTTTTACACACAAGCTAGTTGGAACGTATCATTGTTGTTGAGATTTTATTTTTAGGAACTCACGTATGCAAAGTCTTGTTCACACACTTCTTGCTGTAGTACACTTGGAGACGAATGACAGATGTAATGAACTTCGAAGGATTGAAATCTTCGCACAGTGTCAGCCATTCAGGTAAAAGAAAGAACTCCATCGCAATGCTAGGAACTTCAAATACGGAACTCTCAACCCTTCGTATCATATTCCACATAGCTACTCTTCCTCAAAGACGGATCTGCAGGAGCCTGAACAGTATCATAAGTTCTTTGACCCGCAAATCTCAACTTTTCATCGACATAGGAATTGGCATCATGGAACGGGTTCTCGCCTCCCCCGCCCATCGCACGCTTCTCATTGTACATATGAGCATCGTGGAACGGGTCTTGCGCAGCGTTCTGTACTGGAACAGCTCTCGAGGCAGGGACCGGCACAGGCTCACGAATCACAGGTACAGATGCTGTGGCTTCCTTTGGTACTGCTGTTAAAGGAACATCATCGAAGCCTCGCATTTGACCTTGCATGGGCGGAGCAGGTCCAGGCCCAGTAGGCATAATGGCTATGGGATGACTACCGCCATCTCCACGATTGCGGTCGTGACCCCACCAATGGAACAATGCACGGGCGACACCGATCAGAACGATGAAGACCCAGATCAGTAGAATAGCTAGAGCGATGTATACCTCGATCTTGAGAGCCTCTTCAAGTGCGCTGATGACTTTGTTGACAACTTCACTAATTTTGTCAGCAGTCACGTCCCCTGGGTTGGAAAGGAAGCTGCTTGATGACCCATCGTCAAGAGCCTTTTGAGCTCCCGCGGCAAAGACATTGTCGGGAAATGTTGGGAAGGAAATCTTTGCATGATCTTTAGCCCAGTCAAGACCCTCTTTGATATCACTCAGAACGTCCGCAGTGCAGTTGCGGATCGCGTGGTAAAGGCCAGAAAGAATAGTGTCGTCGAATGTGTTATCCATGACGCCTCCGATCTTTTGTTCAATCGGATCAAGAGAATCAACGGCGGAGGTAACATTAGCAACCAATGAAGCAATGTTACCATTGAACGAGTCACTGAAGGCAGACGCATTGCCGTTTGTGTAGTTGGCCCATTGTGAGGAAGTGTTTGTCAAACTGCTGGCAACTTTATCGGCGTATGCTCCAACTTCGGCGCTGAGCTCGGGAACAGTGTGTGAGATCGCACGGAGGATGATATACTGCAGTAAACATGATAGAAGCGCAGCGATAGCTATTGCGAGAACGAAGAGAGCAGGAAGTGAGGTTGCATAAGCCACTACCCATCGGACAAGTGTTTGCCGGCGGCTGTTGCTGAATCGACTGGCAGCCATGACACCAACTGCGGAAGTGTAAGGCCGTGAAACTCTGTAGACGACGTCCATAGGATCATCGGCTTCCTTTCGGACCAGCTCAGCTTGCTCCTTCATACGACGCCATCCTCGAATTTCCTGAATGATATTAGGAACACAAACCAAAATCGCCGCAGCGACAAGCACCCCAATAATAATCTTGCGGGCCGTAATTGCAATGTCCGTAACTCCATTGAAAAAATCGTTGATACCTTTGAAGCCGTCATCCTCGCCACAGAACTGAAGCTGCTTGGCCTCCGGTGTCCATAGTTGAGAGCTATCGAATTGGTGTGATTTCAACGTGTCATTAAGCGCGTCGATGGCAAACTCAAATGGACTGTGTATCATATCTTTGAGGCCGTCCATGATGGTGGTGAAGTTCAAGGGCTTGATGTTCTCAATATCGGTCGTAGTCTCATCGAGAAAGCTGTCGACGGATGAGTTCCAGCTGGTGAGGTCCTCGATGGTACTATTTGAAAAATCGGGAATCATTTTGAGAACGTCTCCACCAAGAGCTACATGATCTTCGAGGAAGTCTTTAGCATCTTGAATTTTCGAGACGAAGCTCTCAATTCCGCTAATGCCACCAGATATGGCGCTCTGGATCTTCTCGGTCACGTTCCCAATAGAATCTTGAATTTCGCCGAGAACAAGGTCCGCAGCCCAAACGCCTAGACAAACATACTCCGCAGTAATGACTTGGATGAAAAAGAAGATAATCGCAGGTATGATAACCAACACGTCGGTTAACAAGGCGACTGCAACCTTCAGAGGCGCGTTGATCGCCGATGCAGCAAGATCATTTGTTCCTTCTGCAAGATAATGCGGCATTGAGGCCAGGGCGCTTCCCATGGATTCCACAGATGTACATGCCGACAGGGCTTCGCTTTTGGCACTTGCCATGTCGTGTCGTATATCGCCGATTGATATCAGAAGTCGAACGAGGACAAGCAGAATCAGGATCGTCCAGCGATTGATCCATACTTGTGATAATCGGGCTCTCAACCCAAGGTATGGCGTGAGATCATCGGGATGTAAGGTGATTATTCTTCCAGGTTCGTGTGCTTCATAGGGCGGTAGTAAAGGAAACCCCGTCCTTCCAGAGGACCCAAAACCCATGATGTGCTGTTGTTCTAATATCTCGGTCTGGCAGTAGATAGGTGATCAGGCGGAGATGCCACGATGGATGCGTGTCGTTAGAGGGAATTGAGATAGGAGGCGGCTTTTGACAAAGAAAATCGTAAATGTAGAAAGCCAACAAGATTATACAATAGGGCGGAGTGGCATAATGTACATCGGCCTGCGATGGTGAATGTGAGGCTTCAGTGGAAACAGGAGGCAAAAAGAAAATTCAAAGTAAAGAACAAGCTGTGACAAAGGTTAGGCTGCAGGCAGCTCTAAATACATCCTTGAACAGCCAGCAAGAAATTAGTGTCTCGTCAGGCATGCTGGTCACAAGCGCTTCCGTTGCCTCCACTGGAGCACGATCTCTTTTGTCAGGGCAGTTCGTGAAGGAGTGGGACGCGACCAATGAAAGATCGCTTTAGCCTTTGTCTTAGTTGAAACGGTGAGCGAGTAAAAATAACATCTTGCAAACCAGCGACAGGCGATGAGCTGTTGTTTCATCTTCTTTGGCGGGCGCGTAGAGCCGTGCCAGTTGCCCTAACCCAAATATAGGGTGCTGGCCAGCGCTTAGCGCCCGCTGCGGGTGCCCAATAAGCACCACCAAGTGCCCCTTGCACGACTGACGCTCAAACAACAGACCCTATCACGACCGGACGGCTTCATGTTGCCAGAGATGTTTCGTTTAGGCAGAAACCCAATGTTTGAGAATCCGATTCAAGCATCAATCGCCTGCTGTTTGACATTGATTCTCTTTTAGCGGCACCGCGGACAAAGAGCTGCCTATCGTATCGCAGGATGCGCAGGATGCGCAAGTGAAGATTCATACGGCTCTCAGCTGTGGAGACAAGGCTTTCATTTGTTCGCACCATGTTTTTGTTTGTCTTGATCGCCTTTGTTGTCCAGACGGCGCTTAACTACGGCACGTGACCTTGATGGCCGCGGGTCACGTGGCTTGTTCCCTGTCGTGCTCGACAAATGATTGCAGAGTACCAAATTTGACGGGTGGCGTACAGAGTAGCATCGTCATGTATGCTGAAGATCTCTCTAAGACTCTGGTTGAAAAGTGGAGCGAAGAGAGGGGGGATTAGTAGGGCCGCTGGTAACATGTACTTCGGGGGTGTACAATCGGTGTCCCCGAGGGCCATAACATTGGAGGCCGCGTTAGAGCGCAATCGGGCCAAAACCATTTCACCTCCCGGTGTCAAGATTTAGCAGCGTGCACATCGAGCGACGAGAGTCGAGAATGATTTTTTACTTCGGAGTACAGAGCTTCCAGCATTCAACCTTGGAAATGTTGGCTTTTCATTATATATCCCAGCGGGTGGGGCCGTAAACACGACATCAGGCCGCTCAGGCTGCATGACCTCAACTTTGGAACCGGGGGATCATTTGATTGGCGTTTGCCCATCTCCAACGTGATAGATGTTGATAGGCCTTGGAACCTTGAAATGGACCAGAATTTCGAGGTTTGTAGGATTCCAAGTGTGGAAAAATATTACCACAAAATATCTCAATAATGTTCGGGGTTGCAGAAACGAAGCAATGAAGTTCCAATAAACTGACGATCGAATGACTGTCATGAGTTGGCAAAAAGCAAACGAGAAACAGACAGAACCTGGGAAACTGCGGGGAAATGTTCCAAAGGATCCCTCCAAGTCAACAAGGACTCAATAGATTTCTATTACTCCATGTATAGCGATAGTATTTTTAGTCTATGTGTAATGGGTACCTGGCTATTGCCCACCGGTGCTGAGCAATGATAGGGCTCTTCCATGGCCATGATGTTGACCCTTCAGATTTTGAGTCAATGAAGGCACTGCAAATCAAAAGTTGTAGATCTTACGTACGAGGTGATCTCTGAGGACAACGTTAATCTTCGAATCTGAATACCGCTTTATCTTCACTCACTTCTATCTTCCTTGGCGGAGGCTCAGGAGGAATCCTGACCTAAAAAATAATCAGGAGTCCGACTGATTCTGAAATCCTTCTGTCCCGGAGATTGTACGGTCATCCTAGAGCAACAGAGTCCAAGATCATTCCTCCTCCACCTGAACACAATTTTGTCCCCTCCATTATCAAACCTTGACATCCAACACGCGTGATCTCGAAAGATATTGTTTCTCTCATACAAGCAGCCCTCATTGAATCTAGCTCGAGAACTAATGACTCTTTCTTTTAGGCCAATACAGCTGATCTCAAGACGCCATTCACTGCATCCCTCCTTAGCCTTTTGAGCAGGAGAAATAGTTTCAGTCGTCCGATCAGCAGCTTGAACCCAGACAAGTCCACCACCCGATACGAACTCAGAGTCTCGCTAAGCCGTGCAATATTCAACACCAAGTTCCCTAGACGTGACCAAGAATTTCTGAACTCTGCAACTGTGTCTCAAATCCAGCAAGCCCTCAAAAGAAGCATGTCCCTCATTGCAAAAGAAGGGCTGCCTGAAGACCAGGAAGCTGACCGGGGCTCAGATTTCCAAAAGATCGAAACAATGCGTCTGGTTGATGAGCATCTTGAGTCTACTAAAGAGGGCCCTGGTGGTAGCGATCACTTGTCGCTGAACTTTAATGGTGACCTGGAAGGAGATTCAGGTCGCAGTGGGAAGGGTCGCGAAGATTCCTCTATTGCCTTACGCTTGACCATCTTGAATTGGCTCTGTCGGGCCAGGTGGTATATGCTTCAGGTGACAGATCCTTTGCAAAGTGATGTTACAAAGAAGTGTATCTTTGAGATACCCCTCATAGAGGCAGACAAAATAGTCGTGCAGTTCAAGCTGCCGGTCGATTATCCTGGTGGACACGCTCAGCTTCTACACCGGGTGAAAGGCCTTGTCGACGGCATGCAGCATTATGGTGTCGTGCAGACTCACGTGGGTCGAAAGATAGTCCAAGCCTTTGCGTCGAAGGTCAATGGAGACTGCCAGAAACGTCGCGTCAACACTAGATGGTCTTCAAAAGACCATCAGCGCAATACATACCGGAGCAAGTGGCTAAGAGAATGCCCAGGGGCCACTCCCAATTTTCAAGCAGGAAAAGTGTTCTTCAGCTTTACTTTTGGACCCCGGGAGGAAGACCAAATCGCGTTTGAGGTCGACCAAGAAAACTTTGAGTATCAAAGGCTTTCTGGAGGCTCACCGGTAAGAATGAAGACAGCTTTGGAATTCGCACACAGACTAACATTTTATAGGATGAGTTCATCAGAATCATGGGTTATCCTCTGGGAATATGGCTAATGCTTTACTGCTCAGCCTTCGACTTGACAGTCAATGACCCAGACAGGAAACCCAATTTTCTGGAGGGCTCCGTAAACAGAAGCAAAGATATTTTCATGCTTGGCATGTCCCGAGAAGAAGATAAAGTCGATCAATCTCGACCGGGAGAAAAGAAAGCTGGAAAATACGACCGTCACAGAGAGCGCCGTGCGATGAAAAGGGCAAAAGAGAAGGAACTCAAACAAGAGAGCAGACTACGTCGAGATACTAACTTACAAGATGTCATGCCTGAGAATCCATATGCGCAAAGCACCCTTGAAAATGTCAAGGACATACCTGAGCCCTTTACTCAACAGGATTCAACTATTTTCGGGACCAGCTACCACATGGACGACAAAAGTGATCTAGGTAAGTGATGCCATTCTCCAGGATGAATTATGAAATCAAATCCTCGACCTTACTATACACCAGCATACCCCTCTCTTTTCATTCAGAGTTCAATCAAAGCTAATTTACTCGGTGGAAACAGAAATCGGCGTGGATCATGAGGCTCCCTCATTCAGAGCTGCAGCTGACCAAGAGGCGAAGGATCTTATCTCGCCTAGTATGATCAAATGCTCTACCATATATAACAAGGATGATACTAACTTTTGCATATTAGTTACCGCGTTGCACCTTTCCCCCAAAGTCAGTCAATTCCAAGCTACGGAAGATCAGTCACAGGCCAGGGAGAAGGCTCTAGACCAAGGAAGTTCGGAGGCTAACAGCCCACGAGAATTAGGAGCCCATGTGGCTTTAATACAAGAGGAAGAGCATACTTGCACTTCTTCGGCCGCCGAGAAGTCTCGCGAAGCTCCCCACTCGCAGGGAGGTTTATCGAAACCTATGACCCGCAGAGTGACAATCCCAGTGGTCCCTCTGCCATTCAGATCTTCGGAAAGCTCTTCGAAATCCGAAGCCGACGATGAAGATTCCTTGTGGAGTGCTCCGAATGAAGTTAACTTTCCAAATATCACAGATGAATGTGTGACTCCCAAGCGACTGTCTCCTTCGCCGCCACTTCCACCACCACAGGGAGACTTACCTCGCAGCCGATTGCTCCGTGCACCTAAATCCAACCGACTCCCCCCTAGACTGCGCGACAAACACATTGATATTTCACATTTGAGAGTGGTGTGTCGAATGCCCGGTTGTCACAAAGAATGCGATAGTTGGGATGGCGCAATTTGTCCAGGGTGTGGACCCTACTCTGCAGTTCGATACTGCGGGAAAGAACATCTTCTTGACGATGCGACGATCCACTGGACTGAATGCGGCGACTATTCGGTTGGCATCTATTATTCGAGCGATCCGGCTAAGACTACTGCGCGAATCTTAGATCATATACCCCCGTTACTCCCGAGTTACCACAAGTGGGACAATCTCGCACGTCGTCGCCAGGCCTTATGGTACAACATCTGCCGTGATGAAGGAGAGTACTTCCTCTTCGATGAGTCCCCCAGAGCGGATACCAATGAGACTCCATTGATTGTCGGAAGCTCATCCGTGGTGCAAAAAGTCGTCAAAATCGGGGATCCAGCAGAGAAGGATCGATTCCGGAGAATGCTGGCAACCTGCTTATTCTATTCCCTTGAATTACAGGGAATGGTAGGATATCTGTATCGGATGATCTGCGAAGCACTGGAGAAACAAGGAGACTGGAACCCTGAGGTCAAGTCGATTCTCTTACGCCAATTTAATACTGAAATGGGCACAGGAGGACCCCGTCTCCTGCCCATTACAGGCGGAGACATGCGCCATGTCTGCATACGCGAGTGGACAGGTAACCCAAGAGAGAGTTGCGCGGACCCTGCCCATGCAAACGAGCCAGTGCGTACTCAGCCTCTCAAAATAAAGAAAGGAATGCCTGTTACTCCAGGTTTCATGCGCCGATGTGATACACTGGAGAATGGCTTCTGGATTCTGCGCGCACATCGGTTTACCCACCCGACTGTGAGAACTATCTCTGCGCGAATCAACGGTGATGGTTTCAGCGATGTCGTACCATTTAGCAAAAGAGCTTTCCGTCGCGGTGACGGCTGGAATGCGGCTGATCTTAGCTTGAAGGGTCCTCGTTTAGCTTAGGACTGAGAAGAAGAATTTGATTCTGTTGAACATAGGCTAGCAATAGGCCTTGAAAACTTTGCCTGAGAATGAGGGAATCCGATACTCGGGATGCCTTTCTTCGCGGAATGACACGGTGGACAGGTCGATGGACAAGTGATAGCTTTACATGGGTTGAAATTGAGGTCGAATCCTCAAATGCTAATAGTCGTCCGTGGGGTATGTTGATGATGGTAACTGCCTAGCATAAATCAAGCAAATGGGATAAGAGGGTACTTCCAAGGTTGAATTGAAAATGTTTATTGTTCTAGAGCTTCTCCTATGATCAGGGCGGAATCTGATCGATAGAGGATCTATAAACGGAAGTACATGATATGAATAATCTTGGTTCTTACTGGGAAATATACTTCTGCAGGCCACGAAGTCTCTCCTTTGCGGTCTCAAGAACATCGTCGTTTTTACACACAGCAAAACGAAGATAATCCGCACCAAGGTGAGCATTTTCATCCGTGTAGAACTCTGTTGGGGGGATGGCAGCAACACCGACCTCGTGAATCAGGAACCAACAGAGCTTGAAGTCACGAGGGCGACTGGAAACATGAGGAGGGAAAGGATAATCCTCGGGAAGCTTGACCGCAGCCATGTTGGCGAGAACAAAGTATCCTCCATCGGGGATCGAGTACTAACACAATTGAGTTAATGAAAAGGATTTCCAATCCACATAAGGATTACATACCGGGATGTTGAGCTCATTGAAAACGTTGCAGAAGCGTTCGATCTTTCCTTTCATCTCGTCACGGGCCTGGTCCCAGAAGCCTACCTTGTCGGCTTGCTCGAAAGCCACGGCAGAGGCCTCTTGTAGAGGGGATACACTGCTGAAGCAAATACGAGTGTGTGCTGCAGAGACATACTTGATCAGGTGCTCAGGGCCGATCAAGTATCCAACGCGCCAGCCGGTGGCATAGAAGGCCTTTCCGGCCGAGCCAACGGTGATAGTCCGGTCATAAAGCTCAGGAGAAAGTGTGCCAATTCGGGTGAACGGTACATAGAAAAGACGGTCGTAGACTTCATCGGACAAAATGATGACGTTGTATTTGATGCAAAGGTCGCCAATGCGTTGGAGCTCTTCCCGCGAGAATACTTTACCCACGGGGTTGTGACTAGTAAAGTTAGAAATATTCTGTATTGTTCGCAGATATTTTTCTTACGGGGAGTTCAAGACCTATTCCATAGTTAGCATGCGAGAGCAGACACAAATAGATTGATCATCTTACAATCATCTTCGTCTTGGAGCTGAACGTTTTTTCCAATTCCTCAAAGTTGATAGTCCACTCGGAGGCCGGAGAAGTCCTGGTTGCTCCATCCTTTGGCGGGTGAAGGGGAACATAGCGAATCTTACCGCCGGGCATTTCGATGTTGCTGATATATCTGTCCAACTTTTTAGTCCCATAGACACTGATCTCAAGGTGCCGAGGCTTACTGGTCGAAGAAGGGCTCAAAAACAATGACTTCATCGCCTGGTTCAATGAAGCCCATGAAAGCGCTCAGCATTCCTGTCGATCAACAAGTATAGATTAGCCTATGTTGCGACCATTCCATCGCATCAAAATTGACACATACCCTCGTTTGCGCCAGTTGTGATGGTGACCTCAGTGTCTGGGTTCAAGGTCTTGCCAAAAAAGGGAGAGTATGCATCTGCAAGTGCCTTCTTTAAGCGAGGGCGGCCCTGATTTCTTCATAAGCTCATGCGCGATTTTCTGGTTGTCCAAACTGTCCGTACCTTGGTCGGGGAATATTGATTGCAGTCAACCTTGTCGAGGGCGTCTTTCGCGGCATCAAGGACGAATTGTGGGGGGTTATATCCACTAGAATGAATTATTTGTCAGTGGGGCTGACACAGACTTGATTTATGAAGCAATTGGAAAACCAGTGAACAACTTCACATACAAGAACCCTTGCCCCATGTTGACAATGGGCTGAACCGGCGATGCAGCGGCGGCCTCGTTGACAATTGACCTATGAAGACCATTTAGCATCACAGCCCAGTGAACAGGAATCTTCATCTCGAGTCGTACCAAACATCCTGTCGCTGACCAGCAACCCGCTGTGCGGGGCGAAATGGGTCGGGTCGAGCAGCTGTCGCCGACATTGTTCTTGCGCCGCAACCGAGAAGGCGAGAGATTGGCGGATTGGAAGTAAGACAAAGTCTTGCCGAAGGCTTCGATCTGACAAAGGGCAAGAGGGGACGACCGACGAGCATGGAGAAGGCGGGGGTGGGTTTTGGGAGTTGGAGTTTGGGCGGGAGTAATACAGCACCAATGACGTGCTCCGAGTTCGGAATCGAGCACTTATCGATAGCGGAAATCAACTCTCTTCAGCCATCTATACCGCTTGCTCTGTCCGACACTTCTCCTTCGACGCCTTCTGTTCTTGCATATTGTGCGAATCCACAAAAAACATCTCTTCGCGCTTTTTTTTTTCTTGATCTGTCTGTCCGCTAGATGGTTCTTGCATAAGCGCGTACCGTACGCGACCAACGCGTCTCCGCATTATCTTCGCGTTCGGGGAGCTCCGTGTCTGGTACTGGCTCAGCATAGGCTTAAGCATCATGGTATCCTGCCCAATCTGTGGGAAATCAGTCCCGCAGGTGAAGATCAACGATCATATCGACTCTGATTGCCAGAGTTTCATTGAAGAGCCATCTTCTTCCCCGGGAGAGCTATCCGGCTCGCAGAAAGCAGTCCCGAGCATTTTCCAACCGCCGTCTGCACGCAAGGCCTCGAATCAAAATAATACGACAAATGAATCCCCATCACGGCTCAATGCCACACCTCGTCCATTGAACGCCAAACGATCCTTTACACAAGAAACACCCCCTCGAGAAGACAGCGCTGGAAAACAGACCCGCGATGCAGGAGAGCATCAAACAAAACGGCCGAAGGTCAATGCTTTCCAGAAGGCAGCTCCGCTTGCGGAGCGCATGAGGCCAAAGACCCTGGAGGAGGTTTGCGGGCAAGAATTGGTTGGTCCAACGGGTGTTCTACGCGGCCTCATCGAGCAAGACCGCGTTCCAAGTATGATATTGTGGGGCAGCGCTGGAACTGGAAAGACAACAATTGCACGGGTAATAGCATCCATGGTTGGAAGCCGTTTCGTGGAAATCAACAGCACAAGCTCGGGAGTTGCTGAGTGCAAGAAAATATTCGGCGAGGCGCGTAGCGAGCTGGGTCTCACTGGAAGGAAAACCATCATCTTTTGCGATGAGATTCACCGGTTTTCGAAGTCGCAGCAAGACGTCTTCCTAGGGCCTGTCGAAAGCGGGCAGGTCACTTTGATCGGGGCGACGACTGAAAATCCATCGTTCAAAGTCCAAAATGCGCTGCTCTCGCGTTGCAGGACCTTCACGCTTGCAAAACTTACGGACGAGGATGTTGTATCGATATTGCAACGCGCACTTCGGGTGGAAGGCCCGAATTATTCTCCCTCGGAGCTAGTTGACGACGAACTCATCGCCTATCTTGCCAAGTTCGCGGATGGCGACGCTAGGACATCTTTAAATCTTCTCGAGTTGGCTATGGATATATCAAAACGACCTGGTGTGACCAAAGATGAAATCAAAAAATCCCTTACCAAGACCCTTGTCTATGATCGGGCAGGCGATCAACACTACGACACAATATCAGCTTTTCATAAATCGCTCCGCGGGAACGACCCTGATGCCTCTTTATATTACCTCGCACGCATGATCCAATCTGGTGAAGACCCGCTGTACATCGCTCGACGACTGATCGTAGTCGCTTCTGAGGATATTGGCCTTGCAGACAATTCTATGCTGTCTTTAGCTATTGCAACCCACTCTGCAGTGGAGAAAGTCGGGCTCCCAGAGGCTCGCATCAACTTGGCTCATGCAACTGTTGCTATGGCCATGTCCAAAAAGAGCACACGGGCCTATCGTGGACTCAACAAAGCCTTTGCAGCATTGAATGAGCCTGGCGTTGCAGGCCTTCCAATACCTATACATCTGCGCAATGCTCCTACCAAACTCATGAAAGAGCTGGGCTACGGCAACGAGTATAAGTATCCCCCAAATTATGTCAATGGTCTGGTAGAGCAAGAGTACCTGCCTGAGCCGCTTCAAGGTCGTCAATTCTTGGAAGAACTTGATTTGGGAACACAGCGAGATCCTGACTTGGGGGTTAGCAAGGGAGGCTACGACATGGGAGCCTTCAACGTTGCATTTTGACCTATTTACACTGCATATACTCTTGGTGACGCCTACAATACCCCAATAATTTGTGAAATAAACAGACATAGCAGATCACGCGGTGTTTGTTTACGGCAAAACAACTCTGCTTCCAATTACATTAGCGTCTCTCTTACTAGCACTGGAGAAAATCAAAAACTTCTCGTTCCCGCACCTCTAGAAATCTTTCTTCAACTGTAGATCTTTTGTTTACTCCAATCTCCAGAAAATCGACGATAGCCCGAGACTAGCGCACTCCACCATCATTCCGCGCCTCGGCGCGTCAAAAGAATCCTCTCCACCGCCCAAACACCTCAAACAACTCTTCTCCACCATTTCCGGGCCACGAGCCCATTCCTCATCCCTCGTGACCCCAGCCATTGACAATACCCACTGCGAATAACTCCCACCATGGCCTCCGGCCAACCTTTCGCGTCGCGCTCGTACGCAGGCAGCAAGCTCCCTGAGCGATCCGCCAACGCAATGCCATTCAGCGCCTCAGCTTTCTCACGGCATCGCGGCATGGCCCAGCCTGCAGCTGCTGACTTTGGCGCTGTCGAGCCCCAGAAGCAGTCTCAACAGCCTGGTGCCGGACAAGCTGCTGCCCAATCGCACGGTCAAGCCCAGGAAGCGAACCTCAACCGATTGACGGAGGAGCAGCGAGAAGAGATCAACGAAGCAGTAAGCTAACCACCTCAAGACCCCTTGAACCCCACCTGTATTGTCCATTTATCTGGATCATGGACGTTATTCAGTCCGTGGGGATTATGTTGAATGCATCGGGCCACAATCCACCATATCCAAAACTAACAACCAGCACAGTTCACGCTCTTCGACCTCGACCGCGATCGCCACCTCGACTACCACGAACTCCGCGTCGCTTTCCGCGCTCTAGGATTCACCCTCGCAAAACAAGAACTGATCTCCCTCCTCACAACCTACGGTGTCCCCCGCCCACAGGTGCAGCAGCAGCAAGGCGGCGCAAACGCCAACCAAGGGCCTAAGGGCGGAAACCCGCAACACCCATCGAACCTGCTCATGCCGCTCTCTTCGTTCCAGTCAATAACTGCGTTGAAGATTCTGGAGCGGGATCCGCGGGACGAGATCCTGCGCGCGTTCGAGTTATTTGACGAGGGCGGGAAGGGATTTATTGACCTTGAGGACCTCCGACGTGTTGCGCGGGAGCTTGGAGAGACGGGGCTTGAAGAGGAGGAGTTGAGGGCTATGATTGAGGAGTTCGATCTTGAGGGTGTCGGGGGTGTTACTCGTGAGGCTTTTGTTGGAATTTGCTGGCAGTGAGGGTTATACGGCATCGGCTTTTTCTATTTTCTTTTCCCTTGTTCGAGGTGTTTGGTTGATATTGGGCTTTTGTGTTTTTTATCGAGGGTATTTATTTGCTTTGAACTGTAGACATGTCTTCCGTCTACGATGTGAAACTTTCCAGTCGACGAGCAGTTTATATGGATGTCTATGGCTAGCATAAGTGTTTGCTTGCTTGCCTTGGGATTACAGCTGTGCAAATTGAATCTGCCATCAAGCAATGAAAACATTTCTTTAACTTTGGATGTATTGACAAGAAGAAGAAAGTCATGTATGCCCCCGTCGCCAGAAACGGTCCAAGTAATAACGCCTACAGAATTCCAATTATACCGAATTCAAAAACCCAGCCCGTGATGCATGTCATGACAAGATTCCGTATAGAAATTAAAAGCAAATTAGTAAACAAGAAATCAAGTTCTCATGCGAACCGCTGTGGAGGCCCGTTTCCATAAGGTCCATTTTGGTAACCTCCACCATTGGGATATCCAGGATACCCGCCGCCGCCGCCGCCGCCATACCACTGGCCACCAGGCGGTGCGCCAGGAGGAGGTGGAGGGCCGCCGACATAGCGCACAGGCATCGGTGGCTTCTTGGTTATCTTTCGACGAGCAGCAGCCATACGGCAACGGCTATAGATGCAGTACAGAAGGGAGAGCAGGATGAGACCGCCAACGCCAACACAGACACCGATAACGATGTTCTTGTGATCGTTGATCCAGCCAAGGGCAGAAGAGCCCTTACATTGACCTGAGGAACAGCGTCCACCGTCCTCGCAGGGAGTACCATCGAGATAGTTTTGGTTGAGCTCGACGCAGGTTGAAGACCCGTACTCCTTAGCGATTCCAGGTGCACCGCAGACAATGCTGCAAGATGGGGCATTGGTGTTATCACAGGCCCAGCTGTCGTTGCTCTGCAGATTGAATGTGCCCAGCACAGAGCGGCATTGGTAATCACGACTAGTGCATTGTCCACTAGCACAAGCGAGGCCATCGCCAGAGTCGCCACAGCCAGTCCCGTCCTTCTCGAATGAATCGTTGGGGCAGGAGCTGGAGTTGCCGGAACATGTCTCGGCCTTGTCGCAGACACCAGTGCTTGGGCGACAGACTGTGCCTGATTTGGCATATTGGCAGGAGTCACAACAGTTGTCATTGGAGTCGTCGCAGATAGCACTGCCCTTGAATTTACATGTCTTAGCATCACAGCAGGCATTGTCTCCGCAGCCAGTCTCGCCGCCACAGTCACAGTCCTCGCCGGCCTCGACAATGCCGTTGCCACATTGGCTGCCAGTGATAGTACTGACACCACGGTTGTCCGTGAGACATGAAGACTTGATGCTGTTACGTCCGATGGCAGAACAAATATTACCGATCGTGCAGGCGGAAAAGTCGCTCATATCTGAGTCTGCGTAAGGGTTCATGATGTATTTCGCGTTGGCATCACAGGTCGACGAAGTGAGTGGACAACACTGTGATGAGTCCTCTAGCCCCTGAGCGCAAGTCTGGGAATTGCAGTCGTGAACTGCACCAAACGTATGTCCTGACTCGTGGGCGAAGATCTGCCAGATGCTCCCTTGGCTTCCAACCACCACGTTAGCACCAGAAACAGAGTTTGAGCCATCACTGCTCAGATCAGAGGTGCAAAGTCGACCCATCCATGAAACACCGACTTCTGAGTCGGTGGGACAAGCAGTGAGGAGGGTCCAGTAGGCATTGTCGTCGGCGTTATCTGCGCGCCATTTTGAAAACTCGTTCAAGCGCCATGTGATGTTACCACTATCGCAGTCAACATTCCAGGGAGTAGAAGAGTCTGCCTGAGTGGGGCAAGACGCCTTGTTCACTGTAAGATTGCGCAGGCCGATAGAAATGTTGAAAGCATCTTCATATACGCTGGACGCGGTATTGATGATGTTGATAATGTAATCCTGGGCAGCCTTGGACGAGTCATTATTCTTGGTGATGAACTCGGTCATTTTGCAGTCAGTAGCCACTCCAATCAGAGCAACCTTCTTTGTTTTAGGGCACCCAGAAGTATCTCCAATGGTGTTCTTCAGGTTCACACCACCAGAGTTTCCAGATACTCCTCCCACGTCACTTTGGCGCTTGCTCAGTCCGAACATGGAGTTCAAGGAAGCAACGCCCCACTTGCTAGACGATGCATCATCCATGCCTGCTGGGAAAATCGAGTTCGAGAGATCGGAATTGTAGTCGATTTGGTCCGCGAAACAGCCGGCAGAAGCCGGTTCCAAAGAGCGCTTGAGCTCGTTGTGCATTTTCATTTTATCCGAGTCACGGTAAACAATCATATAGTCTAAGGGCCGCTCTTGGATTTTGACATCGATGGGTCGTTTCTTCGCCAGATAAGTCGATTGTAGTTCGATGTGGTGTTTATCATTGCCGATACTGAAGGCGCCTTCGAACAGAGGGTCTAGACCATCTTGACGGATTGCTATCCTAGCCCATCCCGATGGGGTCCATCGGCCTTTGCCAGACCCTGTCAATGTGCGCCCGCGGAAGATTTTGTGGTGGTGTCGATGAATCGGTTCTCCCGCGGTCAGGGATCCATCGTCGCCAATGAACTGCACGAAGGCGTCGTCGGCGAGAATATCGTGATTAGGCTCTAATTCTAGTTTTATCCGCTGGCCGTCGCGGTGTAACTCAAACGTCAGATCGAAGGAGGCCAAGTGGTCGACCTGGTGTGAAGGTGTGCGGATTATTGCATTATCGATCGGTGTGACTTTGCGGATCGCCTCTGAGGCCTGCGATCGCCCTAATATCGGGGAAAGCCCGTTAGCGGGGTAGAGATTCGAGACATGCAGGCTGGATCTTACCTAGCACAGTGGTAAATAGCGTGGCAGCTGCGCCTAGCCAAGGCAATACGGCCTGTGAGAACCTCATTGCCAGATGGCCGGGGGGATGAAGAGATCGGAGAGTCCAAGGAGACGGGCTGGGATAGGGTTCAGGGTCCCACGGCCTGGGGCGTTTCAAGGGTCTCCACAGGGATTACCTCCTCTGGGGCATGTCGGTACCAGGTGATTTAGAGGGATCTATGCTCAAGTGAAATGAAATTCAAAGAGAGAGAGAGATCGAAGCTGGAGATGCTCAGCCCGGAGAGGCCGTTTCGCCAAGCGCGGAGGAATCCAATGGCAGGCCAGACTGTCTTGGCGAATTTATTCTTGGAGAGAAAGATTGACGGCAGCCTTGTCGGTCTCAGCGCGAGATCTGCCGTGACGACCGAGCGTTCATGTGGATGATTCATCGATTCAGGTACATTTACTCTTACTAAGAAGCACGTCCATGGATCATCTGTCTCGACCCATTTCCGCTGCATGGAACGTGGAATGCGCGATCGCCGCAAATTGAGGCATTGCCGCGCCACAGATGCCACACTCGCTCAGGAACGCGGCCTCGTCTTCTTCCTCGTCATCGTCCCAAGCCACCTCCTCTGCTGGTTCAGCGTTGCAGTTATCTGCTGTATCAGCCCCGCCACTGTTGTTCCCGCGAATGTCAGACTCCGGATCCACCGGCTGCACTGTCCACTCCCGCAGAACCGATTCTTGCTGTCGAAACATCTTGCCAATATCCCGCCCGCTGCTCTGCTTCTGGTCGCCCGCGCTTTCCACCATGTTGGTGACCGCCACATTCATTAATTGGAGATCCCACCCGCTCTTCTCCGCGTGGAGCTTACGGAACATCCCCAGCAAATGATCGTGCGCAATCCGCTCAGCAAGAGCGTCAATGTTCTCATCCTGGTGAAAAATAAACCCTGGCAGCGGTGCCGATCGAGAAGTACGGTTCGCATTATATGTCCGGACCCCATCGGTTTCAGGGGCATTCCGTGGGCGCGTAGATAATCGCAGGGTTCGCGGGCGGGCTAGCCATCGCGGCTGGGTTGCGTTTTCTTCCGTTTTGTCAAGCAAGTCCGTCCTCATTCGTCTGATTAAACTCTTCGTCAGGATAATCAACTCGCGCCGCACGTTCTCGACGCTATCCAGGCGGCCGCGACCATAAGTGTCCTCAATACTAATCTGGGTTGGGAGGTCGCGAGCCTCGAGGACCTCTGTGTTGTCCACTCCATGCAAGATGCTCCATATACGCATCCCAATGCCTTTGGCGGCTCCGGGCCCTCCAAGTGTCCTCTCGAGCATCGCAGACCCCATGCCATCGAAGAGGCGGACATCACGCACCATGACTTTTTCATCGCCAGTGGGCTCTCCAGTTACGCGACTCCGTAGCTTCCGCGCGAGCTGTGATCCGATGCCAGGAATCTTGCGAATTTCATGTTCGTCCAAGAATTGAATGACGTTACTCACTGGCCCGTCCTCGGTTGTCTCGTAAGGCGGCAGAAGAGTGGTCTGGTTGTTTGGTTTGTGCACGCTACCCACTAACTTTGCGAGGAGTTTCGATGTTGATACGCCTCCTGTAGCTGTAAATCCCTTCTCATGCTCCAGCCGGCTCCGAAAAAAGCCTGACAGCTGAGATGCAAGTAGAAGTCTTGTCTCGAGTGAGTTTGTTTCATGTGTGGTTGTAGGAGCTCCATCTGGAGGGTATGTAGAACCAAGAAAGTTGCTTGCATCGTAGGAAAATCCCACAGTCGGATCTTTAGGATCCAAATGGAAAAACGAAGATGAAAGATCATTCGAGTTCAAAAGACCAATATTGTAATCAATCATATCCGTGACATCGAGGAACTGCTCGTCAAAGCCGAGTCTCTCCACCCGGCCACCCCAGATAAAACTGCGAGTGAACAGATACAGATCTTTCGAGGCATCTCGAAACTTGGTCAAATCTTCGCCCAGAACAATAACAACCTCAGGGCATATACGCTTCGCATCTTTGATAAGCTGCAGTTTATGCAGCCCGCGTCGTCGAGCCTCGTAGTTGCATGTCACCACAATCTGCTTCTGCTGTACAGCGAGGGGTAGAGACTTCAACGAAGGCTGTTCTGCTTCAAATACCGAGGCATAGAAGCAATCATAATCCTGTCCAAGTCAGGAAGAGTTTAATATACGTCGGTTGGGGAACTCACCAAGTGGATGATGATGCGGCGATCATTTCGTGCCGGGATCGCAGCCATGAAGCGTGAGTTCACGTGTTCATATCCATGAGGTTATAGGCTAGAGATCCTATTCAAGTTCTCGCGCGGCTGGTAATACCATGAGGCTCTTCCAAGGTTGACAAGGTCGGAGCAGGCGCGACGGATCCCCCGATGAGAGAATGTGTGGCGGTGGGGCGGTGGCAGCGGATTCCGATTTGCCCTGAAGGCCTAGTATAGCTTCAGGCTCGAGCTGGCTGTTCACAACGCTCACGTCACGGGTGCCTAGTATATTATCAGGCTCACTCCAGTGACTCGACTCTCAGACCCCTCAACCCTTGCCTGAGAACATAAGGACAGCCAATCATAGGAACGGCTTTTTGGAAGTGCTCAAGCCGGTCACTTGTGAAAGCCTAATCTATCAATTCAAGATCAATAGTGACGATGCAGTGAACATGGTGAATATCCAAGGGCCTTATTTCATGGCTATAAAATCCCAGTAGGTTTCTTAGTTTCCTCTTCTTCTCATCACACTGCTCAGGTACGCAAGACACGGACGATTCTTAAGATACTTCTTACCAAATCGCGTGAGATCATCTCAAAAAGCTTGAACAACCATCTATCGACAAATTACCAGATCAATTAAGATTTATCAGACTCTTACTGGTAGCTGCAGAGCACAAGATCGCTACAATGGCAAAGGACGCTTCTGCTGCTACTGCAGCTCGAACAGGTGCCTCCCCAGATTCCCCAGATGCCTCCCCAGTCAAGGCCGCTGACGCCAGCAACACCACCAAAACGAATACCAATGCTAACACCAACACCAACACCAACACCAGCCCTAGTACCGCGACAGCCAGTAAGAAAGGCACTAAGAAGGTCACTTCGCCCTTCAAAGCCCCAAACAAAGTAACCAAGGCTTCCAAATCCAAGCCTCGCCGGAATCTCGGTCAGCCTCACGATCCCACCAACCTCTTCAGCCATTCTCTGGAGGCTAAGAAGAAGGACCTTGGACGAGAGACGATTGTTGGCCCGGACGGAAAGGAAATAGAAGTCACTATGGGCGACCGAGGAGTACCAAAGAGAGTACGTAAGGCATGGGAAGGGATGGAATAGCCACGGGGCTTGTTTCATGCTTCCATCCTTTCAATGTTCATATTGAGACATTGCATGGAAGTTCATTATTATGGTTCATGGTGTATATACACCAGAAAACCAGAAGCCACTTCTAACATATGGGACAACGCGCCGGAAAATCACAAACGAATCACAAACGAATAAACGACCTTGAATTACGCTTTCCGACCATGAAATACCTTCATACGAAACCGAACATACTTCGATTGCCTTTTAGATATTATTGAGGACTTGAACACATCTGGCGAGTAGCCAGTTTTTCAGAGCATCAAACTGTTCTTTAGTAGGGCTTCCACATTTAGCTAAGATATCAAACAACAAGTAGCTTGTCAAAGTAGGCTAGTCGTAAAATCTTGGATGAGTCTTTCAAGGCCTTCAAGGTCTGCGAATCATACAAAATGGGTAAAACAGCAAACTAATTCTGCTCCTTTCACTTGACACAAGACTCTGTAATGACATATTTGGGGAGTGGATCAATCAATGGTGGTGATGATGATGATGGAGAAGAAGCTGTCGAGCTTAGAGAGCTAGCTAGGCATAGGCAGAAGGCGGAGACCTCCAATATGGAGATCTCCAACGCTCTGTGGCTCTAGACTCCAGAATATTGAGAGCCATACAGCAAATCTACAATCCATAATGACATATACAGCAGTTTATTCATGATCATAGCCATAAGTCAGGTCCCATTTTAACGCAGTCCGATGAAAGGCCGTCCAACGCTCAAGAAGTGCCCGATTTGAAAGGCACAATTTGTTTGTGATATTGATGACTTGCGACTCTTTGGAAAATGGAATCATGCATCGAGAATCTTAATTAGTTGGGGTCGGGAAAACCCGTCAACAATACGGAGTTCATAGACGTAAGTCTAGATCTTCTGGACACTACTTTTGGGGGCAGAGAAGAGGAAGGCATACTCATGTTGTATAGCGCTAGAGCCGAAGAATCACTCATCGGTAGCGGCTTTCCCAATTATCTTGTTCTCACGCCCATTTCTCCATGACTTGCTAAAGACGCTAACTTTAACACCCCACTTTGCTGTACTAAACTAAGCCGTTCTGTCCACGAGTTTGATAGAAGACACCTTAAATAGACCGAGTAGCATGGGGCTCTCCTGCCGAGGCAGAAATACTCAGGGGTAGAGCTCTCATGAAAAATGCTTCGATGCTGTTAAACTATATTCACTCGTAAGCCCTGTCGAGTGACGCCAGTAATCCAAAATATCCTTGCAAAGAAGCCGGTCGAGATCGAACATCGCACGCCTGACAATATATGATGTGGCTCGCAAAAATGACTCAATCTACACCTCAGGCTAATTCTACGGCGCGGCAAAATATTGAATGTCAGAAGTTCCGTTTCAGGCGTGCAAGCGCGTGGACTCAACGCGTGGGGTTATGCGATGCGTGAAAGAGCACCATATTAGGCGACACTTGCGTGCTATCTACCTGACCGACTTTCTCTCAACAGCAAGATAATCAGAGCTTATTCTAGAAAAAGGAAAGGTGGCCTGCTTACACTTTCTCAAAGGAGGCTCAGGGACCCCATATACTCTACTTCTCCACAGCGCATTATGCGGCCCCCACCATCAGCACCGCTGCTCTCAAGGAGTTCCGAAAGAGGAAAAAGGGCCATCCGAACTAAGCAGTCGTATTTTGAGAAACGTGAGCCGTGAAGAATTTTCTCGCCCCAGGATTGGAGCCCTCGGAGGATGACGTTGTGAGGCGTTCGATCCTGCGGCGATCGCGGAGCGGCGAGCCTGAGCGCTAATGCTAAAATAGCAAGGTGCAGGATGATGTTGATCCTGGGCTTTTGTTTGCATGACAAAGTTAGGGTCTCTATGGGATTTGGATGACGACATGCTGCTTTTAGTCGACGCAGGGTTCTCTCCGGGGACCTGTATGGGATGCGCTTTGTTGCTGTGTTTATTGCTCGGACATTGGGGTTACTGGTGGGAAGCCTTTAGTGATTACCTCGTGCACACGGGCCTCTAGGCTCTTTGTAGGGATAACAAAGTACTCGTTGAAGTCTTGCGCCAAGTGGCCTTTGAACAATTAGGATCTAATATTGTTGGCCGTAGCAGTAATGTTCTTTATTGAATACCAAGGTTCGCTTTGAGCAAGCCAGTGGGTCTATAAACAGATTCTTTAGTTCCAATGCCGGTCCAAGATAAGCAATTAGACTATTTTGGAGGATCTTCCATCTTTAGAATATTCAAGTCTTTGAATCCACATTCGACAGTAGAGGCGTGACACTTTATGGTTATATTTCAGGGCATAATGGAACTAAACTTGGAACTATCCAACAATTATACAAATAAGTATGACGCCCTTGAATCTCTGGTAAATTATCTGCAACTTCCAAGTTTCCGTGAGCTGTCTATTTTCAGCTATCCGTGTGCTTATGAAGCGCAAGTCTTACTAGGATTCTAGGTGCCCTGGTCAAAATGGATCTTGACGTCAGCATTCCACTGAACGTTGTTCTCAACATTTAGGTCTATACTTCGTGATAGAGACATTCTGACCCAGACTAATTCCAAGAACTTCCAAATGAAATTAGGAAATAGCTGATTATAGTTCACAATCCTCATATTAAGAGCACTTCACAATTTATGCCTTAGCCTCCAAATACGCCTAAGTTAATAGCAAATAACCGTGCTCCTGAGCCTGAAGGTCTCCCTACAACGTAGCCAATGGGGATACAGTGCCGATCGTTGACAAATACATCGGGGACCAAACAAACGGTGGAGAAAGACCGTGCCAGACATGGGTTAAATTTCTATCAAATTCAAACATTTGGCCCCCGGTTGCTACAAGGCTGCTGCGGATTATGGCGCTCGCCAAGACCATCACCACCCGAGAATGGGCTGTGTACTACTGTTGGATAACCGTTGGCTTGCAAATTATCAATTATTGAAAGATGAAAGGTAATTGTTGGACAAAAACTAATTATATCTTATATCGAGAATGAAAGCGCCCGTATGACCGGGATGCTAGGGAATTCGCTGAAATGATCCAAAAATAACCGCCCAGCGCCTCTATGAAAATGAACATGAGTCATGACTTGCTATATGCAATGCCGTTAGGCATGAAGAAAGAAAAAACAAAGAGCCAAAGCCAAGTTTTAATACAGTATAAGCCACGACGGCTATAACGGGCACTTTTGAGCGTCCGACCGCACCTCGTCCACGGTGCACGCAGAAGAGGCTGACAAGGACTCCGGCGTAGTCGTCGACGAAGCAAGGCTCACGGGGCTAGTGTCCAGCGGCCCTAGAGTCCATTTCCACTCCCTGCGCCGTTTCGCGCGGCCCTGGTGCGGCGTAGGCGGTGTATTTGAGGCATAAGCATCAGAGTCTAAGCCGTCGAGAAGGGCTACAGCGCGGACCTGGCGCTCGGCGCGGATAGATCTGCGGCGTTTGCGCTCGATTTTAGACAAAGGGGTATTCTTTGCGGTTTCGTCGGCGCTGGCGTCTTCGGAGGTGCTGGACTCGGAGACTGAGAGGGAGGAGTCGGTGTCGGAGTCGTCTTCGGTGGGGTCTACGGGTGGAGCCTGGGGTTCAGCGACAGCCTTGTCTTGCACTGCCTCGTCATCCGCAATGAGATCGATGTGCTGCGCCGTGTAGTGTACAGTGCGAATCTCCTCTTCCAACTGAGACCTGTAGCTCACTTGCTTCTTGGCGGGGAAAAAGACCCGGCGAACGCCTGCGCTGGCGGGTCCGCTGGCTCCCGCTGAGACGGATCCGGAGCGGCGTCGTGAGGCAGTGTCTAGTGGGGAGTTGCGCAAGATGCTTCGTACACCTAATGGTTGTTGGTAGGGGCGGTGACTTGAGTGCGTGTTTTGGTTGAGGTTGGGGGTGCTTTGATTTGAGTGGAAGAGTGGTGGCATGGGCTTGATGTTTAGTCGGTGGCTGGAGCCCTTGGGCGAGCTGGTCGCGGAGGATGGCGAGGGAACATCGTAGGCGTTTTTGAAGGTATTGCGAACAGTAGGAGAGGCACCAGCAGCAGTGAATGGCAGCGAGAGGCCGGTTGATGAGGAGCCAAAGGTGCGCGGTAGGGCGGCGGTTTGTAGAGTGAGTTTGGGACGAGAGGCTATGGTTCGGTCGCCAGTAACGCAGGACATGGTGGTAGACGGACACAGCGGACGCATATCAGAGGTAGGAAGGACAGACGAGAAGCATGCCGGGGCTCGTAGAGAGGATATAGAGCGGGGGTCTGCGCTAAGAATAAGTCGCTGCAGTAGGAAGTGACGATTGTTTTCAGATCCCCGCTCAAGGCATGCCAACGCTCGACGATCCCTGCCGGGGGAGGAGCGTTATATGTTAGGGCCTATTTTAATTTCTTGATTTTTTTCCATTTCTAATTATGCTGCTTTAAACAGAATTTTCGGCGGGCGGTTTAAGCAACTATCGACGCCACATCCAGCCCGGCCGGAGATGGGGATCGGCCTGGTCCAGGTGTCCCCCAGCCAGATTTAGAGTCATGACTACTGATAGAGATGGGCATAGCGTCTGGGGGGGAGGCAAATCCGCATATCCGCTCTTGAGACATTAACCTTGGAAATCTTAGGATCAGCAGTGAAAGGAAATCTTTGGCGGCGAAAGTCAGACCTGCCTGGGGAGACGATGACTGGCGGGGGCGCTGTTCTATAAAAAGCGCGAGCGCCTGGTGGAGTCGGAGGCGACTGCGTTCTGGCCGCTTGGCTGCCTGCGTTATTTTTATAGGTAGACTCGTGATCCTGTTTGGTTTTTTTTTCTTGATCTGAGCTCTGCTTGCTGGGTTGTTTGTTGGTTTGTTCATTCGAAGATTGAGCCGTCTTGTCAAAATTCAAGTAACTTTTAGCTTAACATATCGGCCCCTTCAAAGCGCCGATCTTCGTATCTCGCACTAACGGGCACATCCTTTGCCTATCCTCATCTGGGGCCCTAGTCATGTCCTGGCAGCATATTTGCCCCACGGTTTATGCTCACTCTGACACCCTCCTCCCCTTATGTATATTAGTAGTCCCTGTGTCTAAGTGTCTTACTGATCGACCAAAAATGTGATGCCTGACTGTACTAAGTTTTCCCATGATCAACTGTTTCTCTGTTTAAAGCCCCTTCGCTTAGAATGCTAACCCTTGCATTTCACTCTACCCACCTGAGCACGAGCACAGTACGGAGTTCCGGAGCAATCTTGGTAGAGACACCCACTTGGTGGGTCTATTCGTGTATCACCACGAGGCAAGAAGCTTGTGCCGCCTGGAACGCTTCCAGGCCTGTCAACAACGCCCCCATAAACTACGACGCTAAGGAAGGTAGCGTCTTTTACTGGGAACCGCTCCCACGACACTGAAAACATCAGCCTGACAAACCAACTTTGCCTTTCCCAGCTATTTTCTACAGGTGCAGCCACTTTTGCCGCAGGGAGACCTTCCACGGTGAGATCCAAGAATAGTTCACGTTCAATGCCGGAAATCATGCTGAAGGGTGTCACGTATATAGATTACATCCCGAAGTCTGTTTCGTAGCTCATCAAAGTAGATAGGTATACACATTGCTGCTAGTACAGGCCCTAAGTTTCAGTCTCAACATCCGGCTCGCGACCGGTCAAATCAGCAGCCCCAACCTTCTTCTTCAATTTAAGCAGTGCGAATTTCGCTTCATCCTTAGCGAAAACCGCATTACGAGCTGGCCGCCACTGCATCAGTCCCCGCTGCTGTCGCTGCTCGTTTCGTCGATTGGCTCTGTCGTTCTGCGCACTGCTCACCTGCGACGAGGAAGCTGCCGCGCTCCCACTCAGAACAGAAGGACCCCCACTAGACGCGGCGTCGCCCGAGTCGTCGGAGTCGCTCTCGTGATCCTCTTGCCCTTGCTCTCTGCTCTCGAAGCTTGGCGCGCTCGCAGGCTGGCCCCGGAGGGGCGGAGGGGCCACAGGATCATGAGCCGGTTCATCCTTGCCGGGTTCGGCAATCTTGCGCCCAAAGTCGTCGGTATACGCTCGAGGATCCTGACCGAATGCTCCGCTCCAGTCTGCGCCTTCGCGGTCGATCCAGCGACGACGCTCGGCGGGCTTGGCTTGCTTGAGCACGTCGCGGCTGTCAATCAGAGATTGCTCGTGCTTCTGGAGGACTTCGGCGGGCACCTCTGCGGTAACTGTCCGAGACCTGACGCCCTCGGCTAGACATGCTTCCCAGGTCTCATAGGACTCGCGTGAGTCATTGTCGAGCACAAATCTCTCGTGCGATTCGTCGACGCCTGGTGAGAAGCGGCAGCGGAATTGGAGTCGGCCAACTTCCTTGAGATCTTCCAGGCCGGGGACTTCCTTGGCGCGCCAGTTCTCTTCTGTCACGTAGTTCTGGGTAAGGCGAGCGCCCATCTTCGTTGTCCAAATCGGGATGTCAACGTCTGTATCGTCGTTGTCGACGAGATGCTGCAACCAGAGCACTGCGTATGCGGCTGCACCGCGCTTGCCCTGGTTGTGGAACTCGAAGACCACAGGTGAACGGTATCGATGCTTGACTGGCATTCTAATTCCATCGCGGAAGGTCTCGTCAGATGTATCGTAGGTCACATCGCTGCCATCGAGGTGGCCCTTGGCCCGGGGAATCTTGCCAACACTTCCACCGGTACGCATCTTGATCTTGCTTACGCGACCATAGCCCTTAGCCTCGATCTTATCGGCGATAAACTCGATAGTGCCAACGTCCCAGCCTAGCATCTGAGGTGGCAACTTGGTCTCAACATGACGAAGCAAGATAGAAATACGAATGCGACCAAAACCAATTCCACCATCCAGTGGGTACCATCGGGTAACCTGAGAGCTGGTCTGGAGGAGATCAGATAGCTTCAAGGGGACCACGCCTAGAATTGGATCATGCTCGCGATATCGCTGATCCCGCACGGTGACCGTAACGATAGCCGACCTCCAGTCTCGGACAAAGCGTTCAGTTCCAGCGTTGAAGATTGGCTTAGAAGACACGGCCTTGGGACGGGTACGGTAGATCTGTAGAGTTGGTTGTCAGTAAATAAGTCTTCAATATCTCATTAGAAAGCTCCCTTACCAATTGGTCATTAAGGGAGATCTTGCAGTAGCTGGTTGGCAAATCTTGACCCTCCTCCTCGGTGTTCTCACCAAATGGCTTCGCAGGCTCATACTCTTTGCCTCTGCGATCACCATCGCTGCCCTTGATGTTCTCGAATTGGAGATTGACAATTTGATGCACGACAATATTCACAATTCCACTCGGCCAAATTGGATCAGGTGGTGTATGCACAACAGCATCTTCTTGCTCATTTTGAATGATTCCTTTCTCATCCTCGAATTTCGGATCTCCTTTCAGGTTATCAGGAAGATCCTTCTTCTGTCCATCCGAGCGCAACTCAGGTCGAAGCTTAGGCTTTCCGAAGTAGCCAACCTCCCAGTGTAGCTGGCCAGGCATTTCACTGCCATCTTGCATTCCTTGTAGCTTGGAAATCTGGGGATACATGCGACCAGGGTGCTGGAGCATCTCACGAATTGGCATTTCAACCTTTCCGACGATGTCATCAGCGGTGTTACGATCGGAATCCCAAAGCTCGATGCTGAGGCTCTCGTCCGCCTTTATCAGCTCGGGAGTCACAAGCAAGGCGGCTGTCTCCTCCCACACGGGGTTGAGATCATCCGTGATCACTCGAGTACAGTACATGGGTTTTCCATATTTAGAGAAGGAGAGGTTGATGTATGGGTCACTGCCACCTCCCTCGCTACCACGTCGATCCTGTTTGCTCAAGCCAACAGCCCGGTGAATGCGAACCCACATAACACCCAGGGCCAACGTATCTTTGCTGATGTCGTCTCCCTTGAGCATCATGCTAAGATCCATGGTCATAGACTTGGGAGCGGCGAACATAGAGCAGGCTGCACCGATGGCGGAGTTGACAAAATTAGAAATAAGAGGGAGATTTAGGATGTTCACTCCACGGCGCAGCATTGGGACACAGCCAGCACGCACATGTGGGATGCCAACCAAGCTGAAAGTAAGATCTTTCATGAAGGGAGGCTCTGGCATCATTTGGAGTCGTAGACGGACAGTGCCGACTAGCTCCGTCAGTTCGACGAAGACGGGGAATGGAACACCGAAAAGGCCACGGATACCCAGGTAAAACACGAGTCGCATGTGCATGTTGTCGGCCTTGGAAGATGCGGACTGGGAGCTGGGCTTCGCATGGTAGGCGAATGAGGCTTCCATGTTGTAGTAACTTCCGCCCTCTTCGATAGCAGCTGCTTCCTGTGGATCCTTGTTCTTGATGTTTTCTTCGTGGATGTTGTCCTTGAGGTTCTGGACATGCTCATCGGGAAGAGCACGCATGCTCAAGATACGGAATGGATTGTTTCCTTGGTCGATTTCTGCGATTCGCACATTTTCGACAACGCTAGGAGCAGACGCCTGCATAATATCTTCGATGGTGTCGGCCATTGGGGTTAACATTTCAGGGTTCATCAGGCCCCATACAATGCCTAGGAAGGTGTTCATCCATTCAACCGATTCTGGCAGAAGATTGGCAGTGGCCTTGGTTTCATCGTCAGCATCCCTCGTCCATAAAGAGGTTTGTGGATGTTCACATACCATTTGTCCTCGTATTTGCTCGCTGCTCCACTCCATATTCTTGCCGCTTGTGATAACTTGTTGCATCCATAGCCATACTCCGCTAGTTACGCAAATGGATAGTGGAATCAAGCCCCATAGAGAGCCTCCAAAGAATCTCCCGAGCACGATAATTGCAACGGGGATCGCAATACAGAGCGACCTAGCGCGATTCTCCAATTGCTCAAACATAGGCTTGAATGATACCGTAGGTGTTGGGTGGAAGAGCACGTTCGTCTTTTCGCCGCGAATAGGAACATCAGATGTTGTACCCTCAGCAACTGGGTCAGGGGGCGCTGTCACATCCTGGTTCTCTTTGTATTCATCGAGCTCCTGATCATGGCTGGTCTTCACCTCCTGAACGAAGTGTATTAGCTTTGGCACTCAAGCTATCTGATCGACATCTACTTACTGTTGGTCGTCCGAGGTTTGCATTTGGAACAGTCAACTGCATTCATATCAGCAATCGGCGAATCTAATAATTTTAGGGGTCAGTCTTACCATTGGGTTCCTGACAGCTTCCATAGAAGTCTCGTCCTGGTCCTCCACTCCGATATCTCTGCCTGTAGTGGGGTCGGTCACGGTATGGATCTTATGCCAGGGAACTTCACGCGCTTTGTGCGCTTCGACGTCTCCATCCTCCTCTGCTTTCCCTTCCTGAGGCTTCTGTGACTCTGGCTGCTGTCCCTTAGTTGTGTTCTTTTGCTGTCTTGCGAGCTCATCTCTCAATCTCTTGTCTTGATCGATTCGCTGGTCGCGCTCTTTCTTTTCGTGATCCAGATGCTCGATGAATTTCTGCACTGTTGGCACGGGATTGGCACCACTCCAATGCTCCCCAACTCGGTGTGTCTGCGGCGAAGGGGCCTCCTTCTTTGTAGAGGCCATGATGCCCAGGCCGTGGATCCCGTCTCCCAGTCACGTATTATGTCGCGGAGCTATCTAGTGCGGGATGATAACAAAGCAGAGTTCGCCGAGAGGTCGTAAGTTGGAATCAGAAGTTCAATTGAAGGAAACGCAAGCCTTGAAGAGACAAAGAGCAAGAAGTAAAGATGTAGACTGGGCGGATGGGCTGGCCGACAGCTTTCCCCAGAACGACGTCATCGGTGGGCTCTTACCGGGAAGGCGCAACAATGGAACTCGATTGACATGACGATGCCAATGCAATCCGATACGTGGGCTGCTCGTTTATCTGCAACGCCTGGGCCACACAGCGCTGTTCTCAATCTCCACTGCGATGAGCTGTCGTCGCCGTAAGCGGGCGCTTGGCCCATGGGCATCCACGCCATGCTTTGGCTCTTGCAAAAGTCGCAATTCCAAGGCATGCACCCGGCTACGAAACAGGTTCCAAAGCTTTAAGAGTATGTCCTACATAAATCCAGCTACGAGCATGCTTGATCCTTTGTTTCAGTGCTAGATATCATGAATATTAGACCCATCACAATACGGGCGGCTCGCATGATGTCACCACAGTTCTACCAATTCCACACAATATCATAGCATCGCTAAAATATTGCTCCTAGCATGTTCTGCGAATTGCAAGTCTAGAACCTTCCCCCCCTGTTCTCAGCGCAGACAAGCCGATCTATGGATAGCAAGTGAACACGGGCTAGTAGATCGGCAGAACTAGCGATCTGAGCAAGTCCAGCTTGACCAGATCCCGGAGCCAGCAGAAGACTATCATGACGATGGATTGAACTCTATATAGAACACATTGACTTCCAGCTGTCGATCGGTGTTACAAGCCCCAAGCGGCCTGATCTTGTTGGGGAATGAAGATGTCATGATAAACACTCGTGGGGCTGATCGACGCTCCCACCGCTTCCACAGATTGCATTGCGCGCAGGCAACAAAATATCGTATGTGGATTGAGATCAAGGTTCTGGAGTTGTGTACAATGGCATTTTCACAGGAATTGAACCGCCGCTCGTAGAAAGTCATATATGAGAAATAAGCACTAAATGTAGAACGTCTCCAAGTGAAGGACAGCAAGATGGGGCGGTTGAGCGTCGCCTCGTGATCCAGGCACTTTCCTCTCCGCACCTTAATTTCAACCACGATCGCACGAGCGCCGCAAGACAGAACCTTCGACCTCCGCCTTTTCCGCTACAAGGCATCTGTGTAGCTCAAGATGTCAGCCCCCGAAGAATCTGCAGCACAGCGAGCTGCTCGTCTACGCCGCGAACGCCGCGAGGCCAAAATCAAGGAGGGCGGCTCAGCACGTCTCGACAAAATCACCAACCTAAGCGGTCGCACTCCGCAATCAGGTACGCATACCCCTTCAGAACAGAAATAGTCGCTCTTGTCCTAGTATCGCCTGTATATGCTAATACGTTTGATCTACACAGCTCGCGAAGATGCCTCTCCATCCCCTCAGCCCGCCATCTCTCCATCTCCGTCTCCCGCACCACAAAACAGAGGCCCCCAAACCCAACAAGACCAAGAATCGATCGAGGCAATCCAGGCCCAACAAGAAGCCTTCCGGGCCCTTCTACGTCAAGCTGTGCCAGAAGGAGGACAGGATCCCCAAGCAGGCAATGCAGAAGACCCCACGGCGAAATTCCTGAGCTCGCTCCTCGACGGCGTCCCCGGAGACCCAAATATACCACCTGGAGCCCCAGGCGCGGAGCCCCCCGTGCCGCCATCTAAGGTGGCATCGATTGCATCGATGCTTGGCCTACCGCCCTTTGTCGCGAACATGATCGGTCGTGTCCTTTCAGAGCCAGAGCAGAACCCGAAGACTGTCCGCCTCTGGAAAATCTTCCACACTGTTTTCGCTCTGGGTCTCGCTATCTATGTGGTATTCCTAGTGGGATCATCTGTATCGCTCTTTGGCTTCCCTCCGCCAAAGCCTGCTACGGCGCAGAACCCATTCGTTATCTTCCTCACGGGCGAGTTGCTCTTGATCTCGAGCAGGATACTGCTTGGTGGACCGGTTGGTCTTCGAACAACTCTAAATCTGTTCAGGGGAGCTATCGGCGATGGAATGATCGTTATGTTTGTGCTGGGTCTCGCAACATGGTACACTGGCACATGGGAGAGTGTTACGGTTTCAGGAAAGTCCGATGCATTTGCTAGCGAGTGATTCTTAATGGCATAATGAATGTATTACAACTACAAACAAATATCATACGCACAGAATACTATTTCGTATCATGTCATTCACGTCGTAATTTACTTCAGCTGGCTAAGGACCGCTGACAGGGTAAGACGGCATTCCGAAGCGCCCCCATTGTCTCTGGTGATAGCCCCCAATCGCCCACCCATTGGGTCATGCGGGCGCCCTTTCTAAAATGATCTGTCAAATGCTCTGCACGCAAAGTCCAGCTCGACAAAGAGCAATCACAGAAGCCACAGCGACTTAAGACGTTGCCGGCGCTTCCTTGCCAGGCATCCAGGTCTGGAATGGGTGTCTTGGTGCATCCGTGAAATTTGCGCAGGTGCTGCCACAGGTAATCCTTGCGGCTGAAGGATCTGTCTGCGGCAGGCTTTTCTGCACAAATGTGGAACTCATGTTCTTCCAGATGATCATGGGTGGAACATTGCTTGTTGCAGAATGGACATTCGGCTACCCTCTCGGACCAGCGAGTTTGGATATCCTCTAGATTAGGCGTGCAGACCCAAGAATCAAGTCGTAGATGCACGCTCTTCTCATGTCGAGCCCAGTCATGCCTCTTTTTAAACGACTGAGTACAGAAAGTGCACTGGTATTGATGAATGTCTGTCGAATTATTCCCTCGTGAGCGACGAGAGGCCGGTTTCTTCGGGAGAAGTGGGAATGGGAGCCCATTGTCACCTGAATTTTGACTCCATGCTGAAGAAGTGCTATCAGAAGTCTCTGATGCACGGCTTCCAAAGCTCGAGATTGAGGAGCCGAGATGAGAAGAACTCTCGTCGAAATTATAAAGGTCCATAGCAGACCCGTCTAGTTGGAACGGATCATTGAACAAGTCTGCGCCGGTATTAATGGCATCTTGGATCACAGACTCTGGCACTGGGTCTTCATCCGGAGGGGATGCTTTCCATCGCTCCATCGGGGTCAAAGAAGTCAAGGTGCTGGTTATCAGAGGCGAGCCGGCTAATGGTCGAGAGTCGGGCGCATTATTTGAGATATTGATTTTTTGTTTCTGTCGTCGACGTGCATTCGCAAACCACGTCACTATACGACGATTTGAGAACCCTGATTCTTGGGCCAATTGATTTCGTTGAGATTCATTGGGGTAGGGGTATTCCTGGTTCTGGTAAAACCACTCCCGCAGGACTCTAGCTCCTTTGCGGACAAACTGTTTAGATTCTTTGCGATCCACAGTTGGCTCCGTATTGGAGATAGGTGTATTGGGCTACTTCAAATTAGCTTAGCCACTTTTGATCAATGGAAGTTACTTACATCTTCTGCGTCCTCTGGAAGGCCGTGCAAATGGCCCAAGACGGGGGTATATGTTTCGAATCCGGACGCAATACGTTTCTCTCCCCTGGCAAGACTGCATTCTCGAAACAAGGCAGCACAGCTAGAGCAAGAGTATATCGGGTTCGGGTTTGCAGGCGACGTGCGTATGATCAAGCACTGCAATCGATGTCTGCGACAATGGCTGCAGGGATTCGGTGGGCGATGAGAGCCATCAAGCCATTTAGATACATTACCCAAGTCCTCCAGCTGGGTTGAGGTCAGATCATTCATGAGTTCCTGTGATGGAGCATATCCACTAGCAAGATCTGGCGTTGGCAAAGTCGAATAGTCATGTCCTTGTACCCCGGAGAGATCTTGTGACTCATGCGCTGGCCATTGATCCCCTGTCTCCAGATCGGCCCCAGACGAGAAATAAAAATCAGCAAGTGAGTCCCACTGTGCAGTCAGATCTTCTGGGATCCAGCCATCTAATAGATCGGCGTTCAATCCCTGCGATGCCTCGTCCGGTACCGACTGTGGCAATTGATCTGGAGTTGAATCGGGCAACTGGAAATGTTCCATTTTCCCGCAAGGAGCCTCAATCCATTGAACTGTGCAAGATCGGCTCTCCGTGTCGATTAAAAATGATTAGATTGTTTTTGCGTTCAACGATTCAGAATGCAGCGAACTGTTGTCGTTGTGAGTTCGATATGGTCATGACTTTCCCGCCGGCGGTCTGTGCTCACCAAAGACGGTTAGCTGTACATGGAAGGCGGAAACGAGCGCATGTGGCGGGAAGGAACGGCCGCATATACGCCAAATCCACGAATTACAAGACTTGGGTTTAAACAATTTACGCATAAGCATGGTCAAGTGCACCAAGGCTGGTTGAAATTGAATGAAATATGGAGCTCAAGCGTCACTGCTCAGATTCATGAATCAATCTATTCTAAGCGAAAGGAGAACATGACAAACGTGTTTAAAAGGAAGTAAATGCAAACTTGCAGTGCTTCGGTGCCGAACTCAATAGTGCTCAACAAGTTGATTGCGTTTATCGTGAAGACCAAAGCCCTTGTGAGATGTTCATGTCAGCTCATCAGACTTCAATAACGTGGTATACCTTCAAGTAGACTTACATCTTGAATGAAGTTTAGCAGGATACTACTTCAGGAGGCCTCTGTTTTCGTGTCTTCGTTGTTCTGTGATGTATCTATCTTTTCGTCTTTCTTTTCAGATTCTGCTTGCGATTGAGCTTGGGTGCTGTTGTCTGACTCTGTTGTAGTTTCAGAATTTTGGCTGGGCTCGGGCTCAGAATCATCGCCATTATTCTCGAAAAGAACCAAATGAGACGCCCCAAGGATCATATTGGTGATAATATTGGCGGTGGAAGTGGTTCGAAATAAAAGACTAAAAATGAATTCTCAGATCGAGATATCGCCCAGACGAGGAAGGAGAAGCTGCTTTTTGGTGATATTGTTGCATCAAATGAAGGAATACCTCGCTAAACTTATATAGACGACATCTGGAGCTCGGCCAATTGTGTAAACTATCCGTTGCAAGGTTCTGAGAGCCTCTATACTGAATCTGCCTCGGGCTGAAACGGCATTTCTTGCCTGAAAACTGAACATGGGGTCCTTATTTTGTTTTCATTGGTAGATGTCAAATTTTCTATAGGCCACCTGTGAATCTTCAAAGTTTTACAATTTTTTTAGTTGTACACTTTCGGTGATAGGGCATGCGATCTTCCGACATAGAATCTGTTCGCCTTTTTGCGGTCTTCCATTTGGGGCCCACTTGATGTAGCTGAGAGCTGGGCTGTGTAAGTGATCAGCCAACGGGCTTTCGTCTTCAAAGCAGCAACCATATTTATTGGCTACTCTACGACTAGTTTGGTCGTTGAAGTATAGCTGAAGTTATTTAAATCGCGGCATAATACATTAAACAGTAAGGTACGCTGTCCCGGTTATCTGATGTGGTAAGAACAGCCGCGTATCTCATTGGACGGAGTTTCCCTATTATAATTAAAGTAGGGAGCCTAGTCTGCCGACGGCAAATTTTACTACAGATCGCTACCATATCGGGTTATGCGCCGCGCTCCGCAGATCTCATGCTCAGCTGGCCCCACTTGGGACCAATGTGGTGCTATGTAGCGCCCATGCCATACACAACTTCTAAAAGTAGAGATAAGCATGCATAAATATGCAGTACCATCTTCATACGACAGAGCAGGTACCAAGTATTGGATGAACTATGGACGAATAGATAGATATAAACGCTTGTAATATACAAGACTCAGGCCCAGAGTCTCAGAGGCCATCTTATTGGCAGAAGTCTTTTATCAGGTTCGTATACACAGCTTGGAGCTGCTGAAGACTTCTTGCCTGAACCCATTCCTCTTTACTATGAAGACCCGCGCCAACAGGTCCAAAAACAATTGATGGGATGCCAGCTGATCCTAGCAACGCTGCATCGCACCAAAAGGGGGCCGTTTGAACGGTGGTGTCATTTCCAAGGACAGGTAGGGCACACTTGATCGTCTCTTGCACAAAGGAATGAGTCTTAGGCAGCTTCGATGTCGGCCGGGACATAGTGACTCGAGGCTCCGAATAGCGGAAATCTGGTTTCTCTTTGGCAATTCCTGCGAGCATCGTTTTGATGTCATCGAGAATAGAGGTCTCCGACTGCGAAGGAATAGTTCGGAATTCAACTGTGATTGTGCATTTTCCAGGATAAGACGAAGGCTCTTCGCCACCCCTGATCAGGCCACAATGCATTGATGCTTTGCCTAGAAGATCGTCAACAGGAAGCTGATAATCCTCTAAAGCTCGTAGGAATCTTCCTGCATGAATGATGGCATCCACCCCTGAAGCAGGGTCTGACCCATGCGCTGCCACACCATGAATTTCAATTTCCACCCACACAAATCCCTTGTGAGCAACGACGATTGCATTCATAGTGGGTTCGGGAACAATGGCTGCATTGGCTCGCCACCCGGCAGCTATGATATCCTGTGTACCTTGAGAAGCATCTTCTTCATCCGAAACAGTGGCGACAATTATATCACCTCGAAGCTTTTGGCAGTGTGCATTCGATTTGGTATTTGCTAGCGCTGCCAGTGATGCTGCAACACCACCTTTCATGTCAAGGCTGCCTCGTCCAAAAATAGCTTGCTCTCCATTTTTCATACCGAGAGCGCCCGACAGAGGATCCACTCCATCTTCGTAGCTGAAAAGAGTCACTGTGTCAATGTGCCCGTTGAACATGAGAGACTTGCCTCCTCCGTTGCCACGCAGAACACCGACCACTGAGGGTCGACCCTGAACGCGTTCAATGCGGTGGAACTCGATATCTCGGTGTGCAAACCACGCGCTCAAGTAATCTGCAATCTCACTTTCACCAACTCCGTCGCTCACAGATAACGTTGGGTTCGACGAGTTGATCTGAGTGAGAGTCTGAGTGAGGCCCACTGCATCCTCCACTGACACATCGCGGGGAGTTTGATAAACCCGCGACCCTTCCGTGCTCAAGAGGACAATTACCGAATCCTTGCCTAGAGCCGAGGGCTCTTCGCTAGCCAGGCGCCGCAAAGCTGCCAGAGAAGCGCCTCCACAGGGACCAGCGTGGACGGACTTTGAGCTCAAGTACTCGACAGCACGATGACTTTCAAATGACGAAACGGTCACACTGGCATCAACAAGCCGCTTTAAGTCCGGCCATGCTGTTGCAGATACTATTCCACAGTTCATGCCATCCATGATGGTGGACGATGTTTGAACGGCTGTAGACTTTCCAGCACGTAGACTTTCGAATAGACAAGGAGCAGAGTCGGGCTCGACAGCAAAGACTTTCAGATTTCTTGACTTGCAATGCGTAGCGACAGAGTGAGCAAGGCTACCAACTCCCACAGGAGTAATCACAGCAGTAGCTGGAAGCCCTAATTGAGAGGCTTGCTCTTCCACTTCGTTAAGCATGGTTGAATATCCTTGCACAATCCATGATGGAACATCCTCGTATCCCTCGAAAGCAGTATCCTGGATGAGGAGGGAGCTTGGCTCCTTTGACTTCTCGGCTGCTTCTTTGACAGCATCGTCATATGTGCCCTGGGCAACTATCATGCGGGCGCCTTCTGACTTGATGTATACCTTCGTGGCTTCATTCATTGAGAGTGGCACATATACATTCGCTTCAATCCCCAGCAGGTTTGCCATGTATGCAACTGCTCTTCCATGGTTTCCCTCAGTGGCAGTAACAAGCGAGATTCCGCTGGTCTTAGCTTTAGCACCAAGCTCTTGCCAAGTCACGGCGGTTGGTGAAAGCTCCAGATGTTGAGCCACGGCTTTAAAGCAGCCCCATGACGCTCCGAGAATTTTGAAAGATGGAAGACTAAATCGGCGACTTTCATCTTTTACCAATACACCCTTCACTTTGAACTCGACAGCAAGATCTGGCAGTGATACTAGTGGCGTTGGTGCATAGTTCGGAAGTGACTTGTGGAATTCAAGAACCCCCGCATTTTGCGGGGTGTCACAAGTTTCGCTGGCCGCCGATGGGTTCAAATAGATTGGACGCCTTGACGACATGATGGCTTTATCTGACGATTATGTGTTGCGAGTGTAAAAGAGCGGGAGCGAGAGCCATTAGCGATATTTGAGAACGAATCTGTCTCTGTCGGCTCCCGGGACAGAGACAAGAGGCGCCTTCCGAGGACATGGTATTTGGAGTAGATGTGGAACCCGCCAAAACGTCTGTTTTCTCGCCGTCAAATTTTGCACAAGTATAATAACTATTACATTCTCTTTACAAATTTAAATTCATAATTGGAATTAGAAAGCCAAAATCGTCGGCGCTTTCCTGGATCATTGATAGGAAGTGTGATGGTGATTTTATTCCACCGTGTCAGAATTCCCGACCAAGAGAAAGTTTCCATACAGCATAGTCACTAAGTGATTCTGAAATTTAAAAATTGGGCTTAAAAAAAGGTCTCAAAAGTAACCCGAAATTCATTTGTCTATCTTTCGCTGATTCTAGATATGCATTCTCACGCCTACTTGGCCTCACTCAGTCGGAAGTTGTCATAGTGCACAACTGAGTCCAGAAGGGCTTGAGTTCCCAAAGCACTATCAATTATGTTAGCTGCATTGTTCTTCCGGATTTTGAGTATTCTTACCAGTGCTCTTGGCTACAGTATTCCGTCGGGTGGTGGCTCACACCATCTTTGCATGGAACAAAGATCATAGTTGTTGGGCAGTGCTTACTAGTGTAGACACTATCATGTCCAGCACCACTCGTGATTGGCATAGAACCATTGACACCCACAAGACTGTCAGCTGCCGCCTTCACTGACGCAATGCAGTTTTTGTCGAACTGGACCGCTGGAGAGTCAGTATCCAAGGTCCAGTCGAAAGTGACGCCTTTGCCATCCTGAGCTGCAATTGCCGCAAATTCTTGAAGGCATTCTTCCTGGACTGCATGGACAACGTTGTCATACGGGTGTCTGATATCCAATGTGAAAGTCACTTCAGACGCAACGGTATTGGTAGAAGCGTTCGAAGGCACCTTGATGATGCCCGTCGAAGCCAATGCATCATGTCGCTTAGCGATGTCGTTGGAAGCCGCAATCATCCGAGAAACCGCAAGCAATGGGTCATGGCGCGCACTTAAAGGCGTCGTTCCTGTGTGTGCATCCTTTCCTTTGATGGTGAATGTGAACCATCTATAGCCCTGAGCGCCTTGGACAAGACCAATTGACAGTCCATTCTCCTGGAGAATAGGACCCTGCTCAATATGAAGCTCGAAGTGGGCACCGAGCTGGAATCCCGAGGTCGAATCGCACGGTATTTCACCCAAATATCCATGTCGCTCAAGCTCTGAGCGAAGCGTAACATCGGGGTTGTGGACATCTCGCAGATCCCAAGCCTTCTGGATAGGAATAGCTCCAGCCCAAACTCCAGATGAACACATAGATTTGGGGAATCGAGCGCCCTCCTCACTGCAGGGCTTGCGTTAGCTATTTGCTGCATATTTCATCATGTGAAGACCTACTTAGTCCAGTTCACGATTCCAACGTCGAACTGCGTTTGGAAGTTGTTGTCTTTCATGGTTCTCAAAACTTCGAGTGCGGACATCACCCCCAGGATTCCATCATATCGACCGCCGCGAGGCTGGGTGTCAAGATGGCTACCCATCGCAGTCATGGGCGCAGTAGACTTGAGCTGTCCAGGGCAACGAGCGAACATATTTCCCATCTGATCCACTGAAAGATAGCAACCCAGTTTCTCGACCTCAGAGGCAAACCATTTGCGCACTCGGGCATCGTCGTCGGTGAGAGTCAGACGCGCCATTCCAGTCTCTGTGGACTTCCTATGCGCAGTTCAGCATTGTCTCCATAGCTATGGGGCTTGTAGGTTTGAATACATACTCTCCATATTTATGGGACTCGCCCCATTTACACGTCTCGTGCAATGTCTCCCATAGTCGATCGGAGTTGATCTTGAGTCCAGAGATCCCTTGCAATCGGGTCGTTGTAGTAGAGAACGACCGTAAAGGTTTTGAGCGTAATGCTCGCGACACATGTGATGTACCTAGCATTTTGAAATTGAAAAATAAAATAATACGCCTAGATACCCAACCGCTCCAAGACGGTTGCAAAGAGCCAGCAAGGGATTTAAGGCGAGGGTGTGCACTGCCAAGACTGGCTCTGTTTTGGCCTGAATCGGCGCCTTCTCACAACAGAGCCTTTCTGGTGGAGATCTTATGCGGTCCTACCGTCTCGCTTGAAAGCTTGATTAATATTCCCCCGAAGCCAAAGGTTCGACAGCGTACAAAGTGTATGGGGGCGGATAGACGGTGAACGGGAGTTTACTCGGGCTAGGGCGGGCGCCTTCCGACAACATCGACATGCACCAGAGATTTCTCCAAGGGCTGTAGCCATGACACAATATTACCAAATTCATTTAAACCTCTAAAGTTCAAATTTGGAGTAAGGGCAACAAGCTCGCATATAATAAAACGAAAAGTGCGTTACTCGTTGAGTCAGTGGCCGATAGATATCCATGACAGCCGGACTGTAGCATTGAACTGAGCCTTCACCTGCACCCCGGGAATTCGGGACAGTTGCCACCTTGGAATCTCAGAACCATTCCAACGCTGTGATTTACAATGAGAATCATAATCCATAAACCTTCCAACACTCTTAGAATTCCCTGATCCCAGCTGAATAGCACCATATTGAGTATTCAATTTCATTGGCCTTCAAATCCCATCGCATTTCACACCTTTACCGCGGATAACTTTTCCCGCGGCAACAACTGCCAAAACACTGATCTCCTGGGAAGTGTTAATATCAAATTTTTTTTATACAAAGTGCAGGTCTACCGTTATAAGGGAGTGGTGCTGTGTCTGCTGTTTCCTTGGATCGTCCACTGCCCTATATTAGACGACTGGTACGACCACAAACGAGAACATCTTACTCCAATGTTCTCTCTGAGTCGCTTTCATATCCCTTGGACTTTGAGTCACTAGAGGGTAGGATTGACCAGACTTTGACCTTCAGATCTCTGATGTTTTCTCTGGTAGTCATTTTATGGCGTCGATATGTGTATATCCGATATAAATCCCAAGGAGTGCTTCTCTTGGAATGACCTGATGAAAGAGCATCCCAAGAGGAGATCCTTCCTATATTTATCTTCCCCCTGGAAGTTTTTTCCACTCACCCCAGACTTATATGACGCGCTGTGGAGACTGAGCGGCGCCGTGCATTTCGGGGGGCGCCGATGTCCACTAACTACTTTCAGACTTGAAGCGTGCCATCGTCAAGGACTGCTGAAAGGCTATGTAGTCACGATATCCTGTTGGCTGAGGGCTTGAGTGACTAGCGTAAGTACCATAAAGAGTGTTGATTTTGAGGATTTCTTTTGCTTTACCAACGAGAAGGGGTTATCGAGTTGTTTTAGATAGATACCCTAGCGCGTGATTCATTGGCTTTGATGGCGAAATCATTCTACCGTCTGCTTGAACTATGTTCCCCAGACATAGATACTGATCTGCTACGGCTAAACTTTCCTGACTTCTAATAGAAATCATCAGCAAGATCTACGGACTTACATGCTACAAATCTAAGCAGCAGATGGAACAGACATGAAACCAAGAAAACGGGATTACCTCTAACTGCTCTCTACTCATCTGCTAGATTGACCATGACTACCCATTCTCAGCAGTAGCTGAAATAATCTTACAAGCTATCTTGGTACTAGTGAGCTCTTCCATCCAACAAGATCTGATAAACATACGAATATTCCTTATAGTATTATCAGTACTTGTATTTCATATGGCGAATACTGACTGCATGAAAAATGTCAGATTCATTTATTGCAGAATTTGTAATCGTCTCCGGAATCCGGCAACTCCGGGATCACATATCGTGGAGCTATACAAAAATGTAAGAGCTTTTGACCCAGACTTGAAAGTATCTTCTCTCAGCGAGGCGGCAGGGGCTCGGTAATCCCAACAATTTTGGAAATACAGGAAATCAAATATGAGCTTAATAATGAGAGTGCTTCGACTGGAAGACAACAGTGGCTTTGATAGAGAATCTCTTCATGTTTGAATGGGCAACGGCAATAGCCCGGTTTTTTCTCGGAGGCAGCCCACTTCCATCCCACGTAGGATCGGATGCCCCATCACTGCCTAATCAATTCTCCAGCATTTTATTGGACAAGTCTTTGTCTATGAGGGCATCCATCCGAATGTCCGAAGGCCTTCGGTGTGCGGGATTCGGACAATCTCGTATTGCATGGAGTCTACAAAGGCGCAGGACAAGGATTTCCGGCGGAGTTACGGGGCTTGGCTTGTTGGGACTAGCAACGGGCTGTCGACAGGGGTGTTGAATGTAACTTTTTCTTAGCTTCTTTCTATGGCCCGCAGCTGTGCGCAGCTGCATATCCCACTAAGGCTCGTAGGGCCACAGGCTTTGAGGCATGTAGGGTAAGCCTGACAGGCCTGTCAGGCCTGACAAAGAGCGCGTTGAGTTTGGTGCTACTGTAACAAAGCAGGTCCCATTCGGCCTCCGTTTCATTGCCAGACGAGCCGATGGCCTCCAGAGCCCCATTGGCAATGCAACCGACGATCGCAGTTCAATTCCAAATCTCCCATGAAACTGCGAAAAAGGGGAAAGCACCCAACCAGGGGGTACCTGGAAGCGCGATTGCCCCTCCGTCCCACAGTGCGGTTCCCACCTTCTCCACAGCGTCGACCGTCTGGCAGCAAAAAGACCGTGGAATCATTTCGGCACCGTCAACATACGCTTGTACTTGCACCTGAGACGGCGCTAGGGATAAATTCTTGCCCAGCGGCACTTAGACTAGCGGATCCCGGATGCAATAGGCAAGACCAGACCGGCTCGTGTCCAGGCTCAACCTGCATGCTCCCCACGCGCTGGAACCGCTATAGAAGCACTACTTTGGCACTAGAGACACAAAGTACGAGTCAAAGCGAGAACAGGCATTAAACTTCCAGCCGCACTGGGCGAATCACAGGCGGTGAGAGTGGCTGACTCAGCTCCCCGCAAGACCTATAGAAGCAGTTGTGGCAGCTCCAGCTGCTGTCTCGGCCCAGTTGGACCAGCAGGGCCAAGCTGTGCAGGGCTCGGGAACCTGGGGGGAGGGAGGAAAGGCTTGATGTTTGACATATGACCTGCTCTGAGGTCATCGTGCCATGGAAGACCGAACTCAGTTGTGCTAAGTTGTGAGTCTGGGCAATGCATTCCCTCGCCGAGATCCTTATAGCCGCATCTCTGATCGCCCGGTTTGGACCGATTCCGATCTTGTTATGGCATAGAGACACCGTGAGCCTCGGGCTAATGGTCCCCAACGGACGACGGGAGACGAAATGAACAGGGGGGAGGGGTACCGATTGATGGAGGGGTGGTGGCTGATCGCTGGTTCGACTTCCCCGGAGCAACGGAAGACGAAAGCCAAGGGCCCCCGCATGACCGAAGTCTATTGCTGTGCTGGGATGGAGAGCATACTAGCCCGTGACGATACTCCGCCTGTAACTCGAGACAAAGCAGATGGTAACAGCTGGCTAACAGGGGTGAGTAGTCCTCAATATGAGCTTCAATGCTTCGTATGTTTGTAGTTGTAGACTGCGGCTGCTAGAATCCACCCGCATTCCTCACCCGCACGGCCCACGTTGATTGCGGCAGCGCTACCTGTTGCGGCAGCAGTGTGCGCTTTACCCGAACCAGGGCCCGGAAAGGTATTACTTTATCCACTCTCGCGGGGGGCAAAGATTGAGTCCTGGAGCACTACTAAATCGTCACGATTCCCCCCTCCATCTTTCTTCCACTTCCTCCTTTGTTCCCCCTCTTGGATATCGTGCTGCGACTTTTCCGGTAGGTGATCGCTCGACACCCCCACCATGATCGATATGCAGAGCTTATTGATCCGCTTCCCTCTCTGCTGGTGCTTCTTGCTGACCAGCTTTCTACAGAATTGGCGCCGTTTTCTCCTTGACTTAAATCATTGCGTCCACATCAACCCACCATGGCGGACGCGACAAAGCCCTCGGTGGTGAGTTCCACCGTCGTTTGGTCTCAGCAGGACCCGAAGCTCACTTCTCCATTCGCAGGTGCACGAGGCCCACGAGGTCGATACCTTCCACGTCCCACAGGCTTTCCACGACAAGCACCCTACCGGAACTCACTTGAAAGACATCGACGAGTACAAGAAGCTCTATGACGAGTCAGTCCAGAGCCCAGACACCTTCTGGGCCCGCATGGCTCGCGAGCTCCTCACATTCGACCGAGACTTCCAAACCACCCGCAGCGGATCTTTCGAGAACGGCGACACCGCCTGGTTTGTTGAGGGTCGTCTCAATGCTTCTTTCAACTGTGTTGACCGTCACGCGCTGAAGAACCCCGACAAGGTTGCTATCATCTACGAAGCTGACGAGCCCAACGAGGGCCGCCAGATCACATACGGCGAGCTGCTGCGTGAAGTTTCTCGTGTTGCCTGGGCTCTGAAGCAGCGTGGCGTCAAGAAGGGTGACACAGTTGCGATTTACCTGCCCATGATTCCAGAGGCTCTGATCGCCTTCCTCGCCTGCTCGCGTATCGGTGCTGTGCACTCGGTCGTTTTCGCCGGTTTCTCTTCCGACTCATTGCGTGACCGTGTTATTGACGCCAACTCTAAGGTTGTCATTACTTCCGACGAGGGCAAGCGTGGTGGCAAGGTCATTGGCACCAAGCGCATTGTCGACGAGGCTCTCAAGCAGTGCCCCGACGTGAACACTGTGCTCGTCTACCGCCGCACTGGAGCTGAGGTCCCATGGACCGAGGGCCGTGATCTCTGGTGGCACGATGAGGTTGAGAAGTACCCTAACTACATTGCTCCAGAGTCCATGAGCTCCGAGGACCCTCTCTTCCTTCTGTACACCTCCGGCTCCACCGGTAAGCCCAAGGGTGTCATGCACACTACCGCCGGCTACTTGCTTGGAGCTGCCATGACTGGTAAATACGTTTTCGACATTCATGACGACGACCGCTACTTCTGCGGTGGTGATGTTGGTTGGATCACCGGCCACACTTACGTGGTTTACGCTCCTCTGCTTTTGGGATGTGCTACAGTTGTCTTTGAGAGTACCCCTGCGTACCCTAACTTCTCCCGCTACTGGGATGTGATTGACAAGTACGATGTCACTCAATTCTATGTGGCTCCTACTGCCCTCCGTTTGCTCAAGCGCGCCGGTGACGAGCACATTCACCACGAAATGAAGCACCTGCGTGTGCTGGGCTCTGTTGGTGAGCCAATTGCCGCGGAGGTCTGGAAGTGGTACTTTGAGGCCGTTGGAAAAGAGACTGCCCACATTTGCGATGTTCGTCCCCCTACCCGAATCTCCCAAGTTGGAAGAATATGTTACTAATATGCTTACAGACATACTGGCAAACCGAGACCGGTTCTAACGTTATTACACCGCTGGGTGGTATTACCCCCACTAAGCCCGGCAGTGCTTCTCTGCCTTTCTTTGGTATTGAGCCCGCTATCATTGACCCAGTCTCCGGAGAGGAGATCACTGGCAATGACGTCGAGGGTGTTTTGGCCTTCAAGCAGCCCTGGCCCAGCATGGCCCGCACCGTCTGGGGTGCGCACAAGCGATACATGGATACTTACCTCAACGTGTACAAGGGATACTACGTGAGTCCTTTCCTTTCGTTCAATCTCATATCGCATTTGCTGATGTTCGTTTAGTTCACTGGTGATGGTGCTGGTCGCGATCACGATGGTTACTACTGGATCCGTGGCCGTGTTGACGACGTCGTCAACGTTTCTGGTCACCGTCTGTCCACAGCTGAGATTGAGGCTGCTCTCTTGGAGCACTGTAAGTAACATATTACGCCTGTGTCTACTTGGTTGAATCTTGCTAACAGTGATTAGCCATGGTTGCGGAAGCTGCCGTTGTTGGTATCAGCGACGAGCTGACCGGCCAGGCTGTGAACGCCTTCGTTGCATTGAAGGAGGGCAATGAGACTAATGACCAGGTTCGCAAAGACTTGGTCATGCAGGTTCGCAAGTCCATTGGTCCATTTGCGGCTCCTAAGGCAGTCTTCGTCGTCGAGGACCTTCCTAAGACCCGCAGTGGCAAGATCATGCGCCGTATTCTGCGCAAGATTCTGAGTGGTGAAGAGGACAGTCTTGGTGATATTTCTACGGTATGACTCACTGATCTCGCGCAATCACTATACAATACTAATCTAGTCTGCAGCTCTCCGATCCCAGCGTGGTCGAGAAGATTATCGCCACTGTCCACGCCGCTCGTCAGAAGTGAAATACCCCCAAATTAAATGAGCTCTAATGATGTTTTAATGGCGAACCGTCCTGTCACTTTGATCTCGTGTAAAAGGAAACGGCTCTGGTAACACTGGAGTCATACATGAGGATTGGGAGAATGATTGGATTTTTTTTTGGTCAGGGCACGGACTTTGCCTGTGTATTTGAGATTCCCTATCCAGTCTTAGGAATGACTGCGAATACGAATTTTCTTTCGCCACTGTTAAGTCACACTATAGTTGGAATTGCGCTCTCATAGATCGGGTAAACAAACCTGGACCAGCGGTCCAGCGACCACTGAACGTAGGCTCGAGATCATCGGTCTCACGATTAACAAACCATGGTCCATGAGCAACCTGTAGGCTGTGGCTCGGAGTAATGCACTCAGGCAACGATCCTCTGCATATGCAGGTCTGCGCTGTCGAGGCACCTGCATTGGGCGAGTGTTCTCCGGCTGCGGGTTAAGGCAGCCATGCACGTGACGGACTACTGTTGCCCGTGGGCTGACATAACCAGGCTTCCTCCTTCTCAGAACTTACTTTTCTGTCGCGTCTCCCTCTCTTCACGAGCAAATCCCTTTCCAACTCGAATCCGGCAACTCGTTGTCTCCCATCTGCGCAGCTTCACCCTATGCTAGCGTAAGGCATCCTCAGCTTCCAATTACGCCAGCATGTCTTTCGGCTTTGGAAGTGGAGGAGGTTTCGGCTCGAACAACCAGAGTGGTGGCTTCGGCACCTCTGGTGGGTTTGGAAGCTCCAACACCGGTGGAGGTAGGTCTTTCCAACAGTGATTCGCAATTGTTACTTCGTTTGGAGTCCCCTTTTCCCTTTTCATTCCTCTTTCCCCTTCACTCCCCTGCTTGTTTTGTCTGTCTCCCACTCTCTGTCACGACAACAACTCGGCGCTCCTGATCCCGATCCGCGAATGCATGACACGCGCAAGGCATCCCCCAGCCTCCTACGGTCTTGAATACCTTCGCCGTGCTACTCCACGCTTTGCAAACGGACGATCTTGACGTTCAGCGACGCCGCGACAAGAGAAATGGTTGCAAGGGCCCACTTGAAAATCAGTCCCTCTGACCGCGATCCCTCCCAAACATCTAGGCTTTGGATCGACTGGCTCCGCCTTTGGATCTGGCAATACTGGAACTACGGGAAACACAGGCGGAAGCCTGTTTGGGGGCACTGGCAACAACACGACCAGTGGCTTCGGCAGCACCGGCGGAGGTACGTTCTAGAGGCAGCAGAAATTTGCGACTTTGCTCGTTTCATTATCTTGAAAGGGATATCTGCTGTTCTAGGGCGTTATGCACTGCAGAGGGAGTTGCGCTTTGGGTTCTTGCATGCGCGATTGATCAAAGATTGCTCAAGTGATTCTTTCTGCGGTGGATTCTCCTTCAACAGCCTATGGCGCCAGCCTGATTTTTCTCTGGGATATTAAGCCTGGAGGAACTCTTCCTCTTTCTTCGGATTTCCCCCTTCCTCTCTCTTGTCTCTGCTTTGCAAAGTTTCTGTTGATTTGTACCTTGTCTTACTTTGAGCTGACATGAACATTTTACAATGACAGGATTCGGTTCTAACACCCAAAATCAAAGTACTTCCCTTTTCGGTGGCGCCCAAAACCGGCCTGCGGCTGGCGGCTTCGGCACCTCAAACACATCTACTGGGGGCTCCCTTTTCGGAAACACTGCCACTGCTGGTAGCAACACTTTCGGCTCCGGAACCAGCGCATTTGGGTCTGGGAACACCACAGGCGGATTTGGTGCTAATGCTGGCAACACGGGGGGAAGTCTTTTTGGAAAGAGCCCAAGTGCCTTCGGTTCGACGACCAACACAAATACCGGAGGCTTTGGCGCTGGTGGTGGCTTCGGCGCAGGAACCACACCAGCTGCCACATCAGCTTTTGGTGGCTCAGGAAATGCTCTCCAGGGCGCTTTGCAGCCATGTGAGGGCACGGGAGCAACTCCATTCAGCCCTTTCACCGAGAAGGACACCAACAACACGACGATGAACCACTACCAAAGCATCAGCTTCATGCAACCCTATCAAAAATACTCCCCCGAAGAACTACGACTAGCCGATTATAATGCAGGTCGACGATTTGGTAACGGTAGTGCGCAAGCTGGTGCTTTTGGTTCCTCCGCCTTTGGTGGTAATGCTGGTGGATTCGGGACCCAACAAAACAACAACACCTTAGGGGGCTTTGGCGCTGGTGCTAGCACCACTCCATTCGGAGGAGCTGCTACCAGCACACCTGCAACTGGGTTCGGTCAAACTCAAACCGCCGGTGGATTCGGCGCATCTACAACCAACAACACCGGGTCCTCCTTATTCGGAGCCAACAAGCCAGCAACCTCAATGTTCGGCGGCGGGGCAGGAGCGGGAACAAATACTCAGGGCTCCTCTCTGTTTGGCGGCGGCAACACTGGCTCGACCGGCGGTGCATTTGGCTCAGGAGGCACAGCAGGTGGCTTTGGGTCAGGTGCTACTGGAGGAGGCAGCTCACTGTTCGGAAACAACAACCAGCAGAACAAGCCAGCTTTCGGGGCGAGCGGCACTACGCCCGCCTTCGGCGGAGGCGGTGGTGGTTTTGGAGCTCAGCAAACAACTGCTTCCAATCCCTTCGGTGGGACCACGGCTACGGCATCACCTTTCGGTGGCCAGCAGCAGACAGGAGGTGGACTGGGTGGCTTTGGCCAACAAAACAACCAGCCTAAGCCCGGTGGATTGTTTGGTGGTGGTGGCTCAACTGGCTTCGGTGCTTCAAACAACACTCAACAACAGGGGTCCAGCCTATTCGGTGGTGGTAATACTACTAATAATGCTACCGGTGGTGGGCTTCTGGGTCAGCAGCAGCCCCAGCAGCAAAATTCTGGTGGTCTTTTTGGAGGTGGCCAAACTCAGGCAGCAGCTCCCAGCGGAGGCTTGTTTGGCCAACAGAACAACCAGCCTAAGCCCGGTGGACTCTTTGGCGGAGGCTCTAGTACTACCGGATCAAGCCTGTTTGGAAACAATCAGGCTCAGCAGCCCAGTAGCACCGGCCTGTTTGGTGCCAACCAATCTCAGCAGCAGCAAAAGCCTGGCGGTCTGTTCGGAGGAGGAGCAGCTGGTGGTGCTGGTGGCAGTCTTTTCGGTGGTGGTCAAAATAGCACCAACCAAGCACCAGGTTCCTCTCTGTTCGGGGGCCAAAGCCAGCAGCAAACGGGTAACAACAGCTTGTTCGGCTCGCAGCCAGCACCGCAACAATCTCAACCTGTTCCCGGCAGCTTAACCTCCTCGCTTCTCGATGGCAACCCTTACGGCAATCAGTCGATTTTCCAGGGTCTTCCTACCCCTAACGCGCCTTCCCCCGGCCCATTGGCTACGCCTCTCTCGGCCAGCATGAAGCAGAAGCAACGTACTCCCTTGCCTGTGCACCAAATGACACCCCAGGCCGCAAACCGTCTTGTCACCCCTCCCCGCAGACAAGGATACGGTTTCTCTTACTCCACCTACGGTTCACCTGCTAGTGCTACCAGCAACTCTAGTTTCAGTGGAAGTCTTCTAGGCTCTGGGCCTTCTACCAACACCTTCCGTGGAAGCCTCAACGGTGGCAGCGTCGGCCGAAGCTTCAGCAAGAGCTACTCGACCAGCAACCTTCGCAAGACATTCGACCCAGACTCTAGCAGTGTCTTATCCCCGGGAGCCTTGCAGATTGGCAGTGGTCGTAACCCTGGAAGCAGCCTCAAGCGCCTTACTATCGACCGAAGCCTGCGAAACGATTTGTTTACTCGCCCGGCAAGCTCGTCTCCCGCGCCTATCACGAATGGAGACGATGCTGTATCTGGAGATAAGCTAAAGAAGAAGGTCAGCTTTGACTCTACGACTCCCACTATCTCTGGTGGTGAAATCGTTCCTGTGGAGGCTAAGAGCCCCGAGCCAACCCCTGCAGAGTTGGGATTCCTGCGATCTACTCGTAAGAGTGGTAGTTTGAACGGCATTGACAGCGCCGAAGCACCCGAGATGGAGTCTGTGGGCCGTGACTTGGCCGTCGTTCCTGAGAATGGCGAGCCTCCGTCTTCTGCTGAGGCCAAGGCCATGCGTGTGGCTCCTTTCTCCCCCGATGGTGACCCCACCCCTGGCGAATACTATATGTCTCCTTCTCAGGAACAACTGCATCGTATGACTCGGGATGAGCTGAAGCATGTCGAGAACTTTACCGTCGGCCGCCAGCTTTGCGGTCAGGTTACTTTCAATCAACCCGTTGATCTCACTAGCATTGACATCGATGACATCTACACTACTATTGTGGACATTGGCATTCGCAGAATCACTGTCTACCCTGATGAGAAGATCAAACCTGCTCGTGGTAAGGGTCTTAACGTGCCATCAACTCTTCGCATCCAAAACTCCTGGCCACGCAATCGCGATCGCAAAAGACCTCTACCCATTACCGCTGGCACAGGGCTATTGAGGCACATTGAACGTTTGAAGAAGGTCACTGATACCGAGTTTAAGGATTACGAGTCCGAAACCGGAACTTGGGTCTTCAACGTTCCTCACTTCACAACCTATGGACTTGACTATGACTCAGATGAGGAGGAACCTCTTGATCAGAGTACGTTGAGTGCAGGTCCTCCTGACAGTGGTACCCCAAAGGCTCATCGTGATCACCCTGTGAGCTTTGAGCAATCCGCAACCTTCTCTATCGACGAATCTTTTGTTGGCTCTATGGTTGGAGTCGATGATGACACCTTTGATTTCAAGAAGCGCAAGCTGGTTCCCGGCTCTTTTGGCCTTGTGCCAGAGGATCAAGAAATGGAATCTGAAGCTGGAACCGAGTCTTTTTTAGAGGAAGGCTCCACGGGTTCAACTACTGAGCATGATGACGAATTCGTCACCGAGAGCCAGCAATCTGGCGACTCTGTAGTAGGATCAGATGAGGATCAGGACATGGACATGGCGGGCTCCTTTCCCAATCTTCATCGCACCGTGGAGCAGGACGACCAGAGCACCGACGGTGACCTGGACACCACCCAGCCCAATCTGAAACCATTTGGTACTCCCACGAAACCTCGTTTGGATCTTAGCGGGGACTGGACTGAGCAACTGCAACGAACTATTAGTCCTCGCAAGCAGAACCGTGATGCTTTGCGCGAAATCCAGGCAAATGCTTTTACTGATCGCCCTCTTCTAAATGACGGATCTCCGGCTGAGAAGGCTTCTTCTCCTAAGAAGGGGTTCACGAACAGCATCGACCTGATGAACTCTTTGTTCCAGCAACAACCCAGGAAGCAGGCGGCTCCCTCTCCTTTGAAAGCTTCCACGTCGCAGCCTAAGGGCTTTGAGGTTCGCTCCCCCGTTTTGATTTGCCCTTGATTACCTACCCATCCCCCTCTCCTCTTTTGCATAATTATAAGCCCAAGCCTTTATCTGCTGTCATATTCCTTTTGATTTTGTTGTACCTGTTGAATCCTCATGATGTACCTAGCACCTGCACCCCCCAATCACTCCCACATGTAGTTAACCAATCCGAGACCATATGAGCTAAAACATCCTTCTTTCTTCTGTATAGTGGCCCTACAACAAGCAGCCCAAAACATTTGCGGATGGCACTACAATGAACGAGACCGACGCCCAATTCCATGGTTCTTTCAAACCTCGGTGGGGCCCAAGAGACACCATTGTCTGCGCCAAGAACGACATGACCGAGTCTATCTCTGGCGTCAACAACCGCTGGCAAGAGCGCTTTACGGTGTTCAGTGAAGAAAGAGATGTCGCTGTCTTGGAACGCACTCGCTCTGTTCTGGTATGTGTTCGCGGTCCAGTTTCATTCGTAGCCTTTACTGATTCCTCACGTAGTCCAAGGAACTCCTCGATATCCAAAGTCAACAATCTACAGTGCAACAAGTTGACTCTATTCCACTGATTCGCTTGTCCCGACCCGATCTCAGTCAATACACCTATCCCTCAACGACAAGTGAAGAGCGATTAATCTGGCAATTGACGAATGTTTTGTTTAATGACGATATCGAAGACGATATTTCAGCCGGTGTGCCTCCTCAACTGCGCTCTGAGTTCGCTCATCGCATTCAAAAAGACCGACTCAGTCGTCTTTTAGAAAGCGTCATTCGTGATCGCCATGCTCGCACTCTCGATCACATCCGGTCTCCCGAGGAGCGTGCTGTTCACCTCCTTTGCTCCCATCGCATCGAAGAGGCGTGCAAAACGCTTATCGAAAGTCAAAACCTTCACCTCGCCACTGTCGTCGCGCAGATTGGTCGTGATGCCACTTCGCGCACTGACATGGCGAATCAGATTGAGGTCTGGCGCCAGAACAACGTGCTCTCTGAGATGACCGAACCGGTTCGTGCGCTCTATGAGCTTGTTGCTGGCAATAGCTTGCGCAGTGAAGGCAAAGCTGGAGGTGCGCTTGAGGACCGTGCTTCTACATTCGTCTTCACGGACCGATTCGAGTTGGACTGGTTGCAGGCGTTTGGTCTTCGACTTTGGTATGGAATTACTGAAGATGAACCAATCGAAGCAGCTGTGTCCAAGTTTCTGGATGACCTTGCTACTGGGTTGGAGCCTGCATTCCCTCGTCCTGCCCACGAGGCCGATATTAAGACATCTGTACAGCCTGGGACCGATACACTTGGTCGTGAGTCTCCTCTTTGGGTCCTTCTGAAGCTATACTCCGCCTCTAAGGGGGGTGTAAAGACCCCTGGTCTGGAACTCCCTGCGGCTTTGTTGCCTGAGTCCGTGTCCGGCGATCTCCTTGACAACCGACTTTCATTCCAGTTACATTATGTCCTCACGGCTGTTATGGGTGAAAGCGACTTGGTCAAGATTGACGAAACTCAAACGGACCGCCTTGTATGGGATTATGCATCTGAACTTCTCTCCAGCGGTGAAATTCAGTTGGGACTATTTGTCCTCCTTCATCTTTCTCAGCCGGAAGAGCGCAAGCGCGCAGAACAGGATGCTCTTGCTCGATTCGGCTCTGTTCTTCCCGATCCCACAGTCCAAGATACTGCCGAGCCTGACCCAGCTTGGCAGCATCTTACCATGGAGCTCAATATTCCTGAAGCTTGGATCTGGGTCGCCAAGGCCCTCTTCGCCCGCGACGCTGGCGATGCTACCCGTGAAGTGGATTGCCTTATCCGAGGCAAGCACTGGAACGACGCCCACGCTACCTTCTGCCGAGTTGTCGGTCCTACTTCCATCATCTCTCGCGACTATGACACCCTTGAGAAACTTATTACTGGCTTTGGAGAAAGTCCCGAGCGCAAGATGCGTGGCTGGGCTTCTGGCGGCGGTATTTACGAGGATTATCTTCGTCTAATTACGGCCACGCGTGGCCGACGTGACCCGACCCGCTTGGGCCGTTTGGTCAACGCCCTTGTTGCGACAGGCGATAACGTTCGCAACCAGTCTGGCTTAGAAGGTCTGGAAGAGCGTGTTGCTTTCAAAGAAATGAGTCGTGCTGTTGCTGGATGGATTACACACGAAGACGTTCACGTAAGTTTCACCTTGTACTCATCTATCATCTCGATACAGTCCCAACTAACCCTTTTCTTAGTCTATTCAGTCCTCGACTATGCTCCGTCTACCGCTCACCGGTGATGCACGCATTTTGCAAACTGTCGAGATGAGCCGACGCTACTTCAGCGTCATTATGGGTGGTGGTTTCTAAAATCTGTGCAAAGAATCCTGTTGTGATTTTCTCTTTTCCCTATGTCATCTCACGTTGTTTCGTTTAGCAAGACCCTTTTCATATGTATTCTCGACGTGAACATGTATTCTACTTGAAATTCTTCGACTGTTGAAGCAGTGTCGTTATTGCATTACTCCTCGTTGTAGATCATCTGCGAGATCATGAAGGTATAATTTCATATATTCAAACTTCAATCCCGCTGCTCGCGTAGATTGCCATCAATCACTATAGAAGGCAACTCTACAAGAGACCGGAGTGCGCTACTAGCAAACTCCTTGTGAAGACAATACGTAGGCATCAGCTCCGACGCATAGGTTATGAAAGAAAGCCAGACCTTCGAATGAAGCCAGTCTATGATAATAGACCTCCCGAGGTCGGGATATGAAAGCTACGTTAAACTCCTACGAAGAACGTTACCCATGATTCATTCTCGCTTGCTTTTCTCCACGAATCGGCAAGAATGGTATTCATCGATGATCAAATCGTCGCCTCTGATAGAAGATTTGTCTGACCAGCGCTCGAGCCAATTCTAAGTTCGGAAACGTATAAACCAGGAGTTCTTCCCTTTCCCACTTCTCAAATGATTTGTCGAGCCGCAATCTTGTTCTTTAGGGTTCTCAAGAGATCTGTGCTTTAACAAAGACTGCACTATCGTCTCATTATTGCTTTGCAAAGCGTAGGACAAGGCATCCTCTCCATGATTTTCTTGCAGGTACATGTTAGCACCACCTTCCAACAAGATCTCAACCGCTTCCTCGCTTCCAGCATAGGCCGCCCATATCAAAGCAGTGCTACCCGTATTATCCTGAAGATCGAGAAGTGCACCACAAGCCACAAGTAAGCGAACCGACTTGGCGACACTTTGATGACCTTCCACAAGAGCACATATTAAGGCAGTGCCGCCATTGGAATCTTGTAAATCCAAGGCAGCACCTTTCCGTAACAGCGCGCAAAGCGCAGAGTGAAGATCACGTCGAATAGCCCAGATCAATGCGAAACCACCATCGTCGTCTTGAATGTCGAGATATGCCCCGTTTTCTATCAATGCTAAAGCAACTGATTCATGGTCTTGCTTGATGGCATATATAAGAGCTGTTTTACCCTGCGCGTCCCTGATGTTTAAATCGGCACCACTTCTGATCAGCATATCGACCGTCTCAGCACACCCGTGATAGGCACCCCATATCAAAGCGGTACTGCCTGTGCAATCTACCAGATCAAGCTGAGGTATTTTGGTGAGCAGCAAAGAGATCAAATCGCTTCTATTATCAACGGCCGCGCAAATCAATGCCGTGCCACCATTAACATCCTGGAGGTTCATATCCGGATCACCTTTGAGCAGAATTTTAAGTGTGTCAGGAGACTTGTTATGGACCGCTTGGATCAAAGCGAAATTGCCTGTAATGTCTTTAAAATTTGGGTTAGCGCCAACTTCCACCAGGGCTTCAGCAATGCCTGTGCAGTCATTTGTAGCCGCTGTCAATATAGCCGAGGTATGCGAGTTATCTTGAAGATCAAAATTGGCCTTGAACTCCAAAAGAAGCCGTGTCAACTCTTCATCATCATGTCGCGCAGCATTGTGTAGGGAAGATCGACCGAAAAGATCCACTAAATCAGGATTGGCCCCATGTTCTAACAAAACTCTCGTTGCTGCGTGATGTCCATGGCGAGCCGCAAGTTGTAGGGGTGTATAGTCTCCTATAATGACATCAGGGTGAACTCCCTGAATTAAAATTGACTTGATTGACTCAGTGTGGCCACGACGTGCCTCGCATATCAGCTCAAGTTGACATGAGTGGATTGATCCCTGCTCATGATTTTCGCTTGCGAACAATTTCGCAATTTCAGAATTCCCATTGATGATTGCCCATATAAGAGGAGTCGTTTTAAGTTCATCTTTTGAGTTTATGTCAAGCCCGCACTCGAGAAGATACTTCGCAACCTCCTTATGGCCATGCTCTGCTGCCCATGATAATGCGCTTCTTCCCCAATCATCTTGCGCTGTAATGTCTATTCCTTTCTGAACTATCGCCTTTGCAAGGTCTTCTAAGCCAAAATAAGCTGCTAGATGCAGGCTCGAAATCTTTTTGGGGCCTTCAAGGAAGTGAAACTCGCAGCAATTTCTTGGTAAAACAAGTTGACGTGCAGAAGATAACACCTTCGATTGATCGTCGAGAAAGCGAAATGCTAGCTCTGTGTCGATCGATTGAAAACGGGCATGATGACCCCAATTTTGTGCCGAGTAGGTGTAAAGCTCCAGATTATGGCATTGAGGGTTGAAGGCTTCACTTTCGATGCAATGATACGACAAATATGTGGTACAGGCATCGGCCATATCGCGATGGGCTTGGGGAAACCAGTTCACCCAAAACTTGTCGAAAAATTCTTGTGCAGTGTAGTGAACTAGACGAATGATTTTGCTCTTCTCGTCTATTGCAACAAGCCCAGCACAAACAGAGCCTATTAGTACGACGTCAACGAGATCTTCTGGGTCGAAAGAGCTCTCTCCGTTCTCAATAGCAAGTGCATGTTGAAGTTCGATTGTTGTCAACGGTCTTTGGGCACAGGCAATCCACGAAAGTGCCCGGATACCTAATTGTCGGAAGCCCATCATTTGACTCTCAATACGCACCATGGCCTTTTTATATGCCTCTTCATAAGCATCAGATCCCCGGGGAAGCTTTTCTAGCGCGTGCTTCATCATTTTGGGGGTAATTTTATCCTGCAATGAATTTAAATGAAGCCTTGCGAGCAAAAACCTGATTTCAGGATGAGTAAAGAAAAAGAAGAAAATCAGAAAGAAATCACTGGCAGGGTGAGACTCACATTCCATTTGCAGCCCTCACAATTTCACCTTGAACTTGATCTATCATAGCTTCGCTCTCGGTGACGAAAGAAGGCAATTGTAAAACATTTCCTCGAACAAATGTTTGTACGTCTTCATCCACAGCACGGATCTCCATTAGATCACTGTTCTTCTCCTTGAATATTTTCTCGATCTCTGGAATAAAACGCGAGGTGACGAAGAGATTAAGCCCGATGGTTTCTTGTAATTTGAACAAACCTGATATGAGTCCCAGCCGTCCATTATCGAGGGTCTGTATCTCGTCCAGGGCATCAATAACAACATAGACACGCTCTAAAGTATGTTGAGAAGAAAGCGCACTGAGAATATCGTCTGGTGATGGCTGAGTCCCCAATCCCCTATGCTGAGCGAAGAGCTGCTTTAGTCTGGCAATCAGGCGGCTATCTTGCCGAGCAAGCTGCTTTAAGATGGACGACAAAATGTCATCAGCCTTTTGCTGGTGTTGACGACGAAAATTGCAAAAGATAAATGCAAGGCCGGAATGACTGTGATCTTGTATCGTGTTGCGAATATAGTCGTTTACAGTTGCAGCCATGATGGTTTTTCCAGCTCCTGGAATTCCCTGACAAAGTAATGTCTGTCCCTTCTTATGGAACCAGTTTTGAAACTGGGAAGAATCCAATAGCCATTGACCAGTTCCACGCTGTCGTTTATCGAGGAAGTCACTCTGCTCTGCTCCGTAATCGAGCGGGCAGAGCCAATCAAGTATTTGCCCGATATGATCGTCTTCTACCTTTTCAGTCAATTTTGTTACATTGGTTTCTACCTTCTCCAGAACCTGTGAGACTTTGAAGAGTTAGAAAAGGCTCAAATTATCATTCGTTCACATACAATTCTCTGCAATTTGGGCTGCGATTTCCGCACGAGAAACTTCCTCGGGTTCAATGATGCGTAAAAGATCTTTCGCGTATGTAGCAGCTCTTGCAGCCGCATAACGCTGCCATGCATCGTTCTTGTGGTCATCAGAGTAGTCTGATATACCCCTGATAGTCAGGCAAGGGAAGTCGTTCATTAAGCCCGCTGCTTCCATTTCAAAGCAAGAAACACCCCAGGTGTCTCTCAAATGATCCCGGTAAACAGCTGACTTCATAACAGCATTAGCAGATGCTATCAGACCATAGTGCACACCAGGGTCGTCGTTCTCGCGTTCGAGTCGCTTTTCGAGTTTCTCAGTCCCGCAGCCTGAGCAATTAGCGCCGCCTGCGTGTGGATGACTCGTGTGATATAATTGATCAAGATGCCGACCGGGAAATTGAAATCCCCATTTCTTCAGCTTGATAGATCTTGTGCTGATATCATCAAAATACTGGTTCATTTGCCCCACCCCGATCTCGTGGTCTGATTGCAACAATCTCATGGCCGTCAACAGGATCTGAGGAGGTTTGTTTAAATGAGATCTTATCTCAAACGACCCATCACTTATCCATCGGCCCTTGTCATACTGGAGTACTCCTCCTTCAAGTTGAGATGTCAGTCTCTCTAAGTTGGACATATGGAGGTCAACGCAGGACATACCATGGCTGCCTTTCGGCTCGCTAACAACAACATCGCCAAGACGAATATCGTTGAAGGAATCATTTACATCAGGAGGCGCCGGGGCTGCTCCACCTATTCCAACCATCAACCCGAACCTGATATTGGGGAAGGACCGCAACAAGTGTGCTGCTGTCTGCGAGATGACATCTGACCCATAAGACCCCGCCCCAGGGAATGCAATGACAACGTTGTGACCTTCCATTTGGCCGACGATATAGTTATTACCATCATTCGGTTGTTTAGGGGGTCTTTTGTGTTCTTCGTCGAGTAAGACTCGGGAGGCAGTCACCTCATCCTTCAGAGCACACACCCAGCCCACAGTATAGGCACTGACATCAACCTGTCGAGCCATCGTCTGCTGAGTATCAACAAACCCGGATAGTTCCATGGGCAATATGCCTTGCGCGAGTAGAATAGGGCGAATGCACTGGAGAGTTGATTTCGAATGAAATTGTTGCCATAGAGAAAAGGAAAATCGACAGTCGATTTGTCACGCTGGTTACCTTCTGTTTGCCGATCCATCGTCGTGCGTATTTTCTACGCACAGTGCGCCCGCTCGGCCGTCCTCAGGGGCAGGCTTTCCATCGCGTGGTTCGCTGAGATGATTTCTTCAGTCCCCTCTACCGTCGGAATAAAAATAAGCCTTGTGCTGAAACTCGTGCCACTTTTTGGACTTAATTGCGCTCCCAATCACCTGATTTCGTGCTTCGACACCTAGGGCAAAGCAAAGCCCCGCAACTATCGACGGCTTAATGAGGGTGATCGACTATCTACCCAAAACATTGGAGTGACGGTGTTCCTCTTGATTGCCAATTCGAAAGTTCGAAGTCAATTCCAGCCTCCAGGGATTCGTAAGGTATAGTACTACCACGCCAAAGAGGCGAACACCTCAGTCCGCGCGGCTGATGTCTCGTTGGAACCCTGCGCCGGACTTGGTGGGAGCTGACATAGACTGGCTAATTAGAGACAGTATGGTTCTTGATTTAACGCACTTTATAAACTCCAATCAGAGTAGGGGTCAATACCATGTGCTGTTTGCGTAAGGCTGTTGGTCTATTCGGTACATACCGTAATTAGTGGACATTTCCACCATACGCTGTTATACAGCGATGCGAGAGCCTAAATAGCGTGTTGCTCTTGCACCTATTTTATCACCTCTTTGATCGTGTTGCATACATGGTATTCTTTTATATTGCTCCCCTTGCGCACATCTAAAACATCATGGGCCAAACCTCGAAGCCTATCTATCGTACAAGGAGGGCAATGCCAAAAGGGCTCCGGAAATTGGTTGGAGACTCCGACTGGAGCCGGATTTTGGATACACGAAGGGATCGAGCTGTGGTCACGCAAGATACAGACTGTCCCGGCGATTTTGCTCTGAAGGAGATGACATTGCAAGAAACTCTAAGAAATTCTGCTGATTACCCCGGATGGAAAACAAGAGTGGCGGGTTATCTTCGCGCCAATAAACTAGAGCGCTTCCTCGATCCCACTATTCCACGACCAGATATCAATGGAGACCGAGAGGCAGGTCGCGTTTGGGCAGATAAATCAAGACGTATACGGGACTGGCTGGAAGCTTCGATGTCTACGGAACTCGCGAGAACAGTGTTGGCCCTGGGCGATTGCATCTACGCCGATGAATTCATGTATGCCGCAGAACAAGCATTCGCCGATGTTGGATGGGGTTCATTTCAAAAGCTGCTGGAGAGTCTGCTTGGCATCAACCGTGATTACTACCGCTCTAATGCTCAATTTGTACGTGCTTTACTTCAGAAGTATAGCGTTGTTCAGTCCATGTGCCCAGATGCAGTGAGCCCACAAGTGGTCACGACCCTGATGATCAAAGGACTTCGCAGTACAGCTCCACGATATAGCGAGGCCTTGATTACACATTTGAATCAATTCCAGCTAGGCGGATTCAAGATCCCTACTACGCATGAGCAGATCGTGGAGCTATTAAACAAGTCAATAAAACACTTGGCCAAGCACGACGATTGAAAGAGAATTCGCAGGTGCACTTTAACAATAGGTGTCCTGAACAGAGCATCAAGAAGTGGTTTCCAACCATTGGACTGAAGAGGCTGCAGATGAATATGTTGTGGGATAGCTTGGCACCTTGCAACGGGTCCAGATGTATCCATGGATCTACCTCTAGCCTGAAAGGCTACTTTACGAATTCAATCACATTTTCATCTTCGGTCGATGAATCGATAATTCTCCTGGAAAAAGAAAAGCAGCAGTGGGACAGCCTCTACTAAAATTTACGTTTACATCTATAAGAAAATGTGTGAAGACATAAAATGCATCAATTTGCTACCGACTGTACATGGAAGGAAATATCACCTAGACGCGATAGGAAGGGGATAAAACAGATAAGAAAAGGAAATATAAAGACAACCCCATTTGCAAACCGGGCAAAAGAATTACCAGCGAGCAAGCGAGGTCTATGGGGATCTAGTTATGGAGAAACCGACCTGCTCCTGTATGTGTTTTTGAGAGACAAGGAAGGGAGGAGTTAAGTTGGAGGTAGATGGAGGAAAGGAGGCTCAAAGGGTTAAGGTTTTTACATGCCGGGGGAGATCAACTTGCCCTCGGCACGGCTCTCGGGCTTCCAGCCACCGGCGTAGGGAGAGGCACCCAGCTCCTTCTGGTACTCTTGGATGCGAGCCTCCAACTCAGGACGGAAGTGGCGGATCAGACCCTGGATGGGCCAGGCGAAAGCCTCACCCAGAGCGCAAATGGTGTGACCCTCGACTTGCTTGGTAAGCTCCTGGAGCATGTCAATCTCACGCTCACGAGCGTTACCGGTCTCAAGACGCTGCATCATCTTCATGGTCCAGGTGCTGCCCTCACGGCAAGGAGTGCACTGGCCGCAAGACTCGTGCTTGTAGAAGCTGGAGAGACGGGAGATGGCACGGACGATGTCGGTTGACTTGTCCATAACAACGACGGCAGCGGTACCCAGACCAGACTGAGAGTCCTTAAGGGCATCGAAGTCCATCAGCTGGTCGTCACAGACAGACTTGGGAAGAACGGGGGTGGACGAGCCACCGGGGATGACGGCAAGCAGGTTGTCCCAGCCACCACGGACACCACCACAGTGCTTCTCAAGAAGCTCACGCATGGAGATGGACATCTCTTCCTCGACAGTGACGGGGTTGTTGACGTGACCGGAGATACAGAAAAGCTTGGTACCGGCGTTGCGCTCACGACCGAATGAAGAGAACCAGCTGGGTCCGCGACGAATGATGGTGGGGACAACGGCGACGGTTTCGACGTTGGTGACGGTGCTGGGGCAGCCGAAGACACCGACGGCAGCAGGGAAAGGAGGCTTCAAACGGGGCTTGCCGGCCTTACCCTCGAGGGATTCGATCAGAGAAGTCTCCTCGCCACAGACGTAGGCACCCATTCCGCGGTGAACGTAGACATCGAAATCGTATCCGGAACCGCAGGCGTTCTTGCCGATGTGGCCAGCTGCATAAGCTTCGTTGATAGCCTGTTGCAAGACGGTCGCTTCGTGGTAGAACTCGCCACGGATGTAGATGTAGGCGGCGTTGGCGTTCATCGCACGTCCCACAACCAAGCAGCCCTCAATGAGCTTCTGGGGGTCCTTGCGCATAATCTCTCGGTCCTTGCAGGTTCCAGGCTCACCCTCATCGGCGTTGATAACCAAATAACGTGGTCGCGGGTCCTTGTCCCAGTCCTTGAAGTTCATGAAAGACTAGAATATCGAGGCACGAATTAGAATCGGAACGCGGTGATCCCTCAAAACCGTTGCACGGCGGGGTGTGGAGAAGCTCAATTGGGGACATACGTATTTCAGACCTGAGGGGAAACCAGCACCACCACGGCCACGAAGGCCTGAAGCCTTAATCTCGGAAATAAGCTGTCAAAAGCATCAGCAAACCCATTCCTCGTCCATTCCGTCTTGTCCGAATTGCCGGGAAAGCGAAACACCCACCCAGTCATCGCCCTTCAGAACGATATCCTTTGTCCGGTGCCAGTCACCGTACTTCTCTGCCGACTTCAAATCCGCACCATGGTGTCCGTAAAGGTTGGTGAAGATGCGGTCCTGGTCACGAAGTCCGCCATGGTGCCGCACGGGAGGAGCCTCTGAGACGGTCGCGAAGGAGCGGGCGGCCGCCCCCTGGGCGCGGAGGGAGCGGGTCGTGAGGTAGGAGAGGGAGGAAGTGGAGGGAGCCGCCGCTCTGGATATCATGATGACGGTTTGGAGCAATGCGTGACAGCAGAGGGTCAAGCGGTCATGGAAAGGGAAGGGGGAGCTTTGGTGGTTATTGGCAATTCCTGCATTTGCTGAACGATCCGCCTTTACGTGCAGCCTGATTGGCTGGAGGTCATGTGATTTATGCTGACTCATCACGGTGGGCATGACGCGCCTTCCCTTTTGGGCCAATCTGATATCGTATATTAGAAACATTATTAATACTCCTCTAGAGAAATTGGCATATCAATGGCATTATTACACAATCTAGAAGTATACTAAACTTAGATTTAGAGCCTCAAATACTAAAATATGCGACGATGCACACAGTATCTGACGAAAGAATCAAGTCTATGTGAGACTCGGCTCTCTAATTTTGCTGCGAAATTCTATTTCCTCTCTAAATAATCGCCATCACTCCTGCGGAACATACAAAACTGCTTGCTTAGCCATTGCAGGGTCCTCAGTGAGTACTTGCAGTGGCTCAAGCGGGATCAGCACTCGCTCGGCATCTCCAACTGTGCAAGCCCATTGCAGCCATTTCGCATCCATCCATTCCGCGCTATCTGACAGCCATGTGACACCACAGTCGGCAGCCGCTAAAAGGAATCGGTCTCGGTTTGATCCAAGGAAGTTTAAGATTTCACGGCCCTGGCTTTCATCTGCGCCCTCGCTGGCTCCCTGTGGATATTCTGCAATGAGGAAATCCACCCATCGAGTAAGTCTTGACGGCAGAGAAGATCGTGTCTGATCTGACCTGGCGGTAGTAACCAGGAGAAGAATTGCAAGTGAGAACATGACCTGTGGATCTGTGGCCCATGGTCCAGTCGCGATATGTTCTGCCCAGTATTTCCCAGAAACACTTTGTAGTTCAGGCGGAAGTAAGGAAAAAAGCTCCATTAACCGGAACAACTCTCCATTCTTGGGCGCAAGGGATTGTCTCTCTAGGACTCTAACGCGGACTTTCGATAGTATCTCGTCAGGGAAATAGCTAGCGGGAATTTTAGACAAATGTTCATTCAGCATGACCTTGATGTCTTCCCAGCCCTCTGTTCGACCATGCTCACGGGCGCGGGCCAGTGTCCAAGAAGTGATTATGAGAGCAGTCTTGTCAAGTGTACTTTGTCCATCCCGGTAAATCTTAGCGAACGTCTGTTTGAGGTTGGCGGGCTCTTTTGGCAAGTCTTCTCCAGCGGCACGAAGCTGTGCGATATGCGCAATCAATTCGAAGCTCACTTGGGCCAATGCAGCAAGTGTGCTCCGCCCATTTCCATATTTATTCGGAATGGAGATACCCGTTTCCTCGATTTCGACCGCCTTGCGCTCGCGCTCATTGCCTTCAATGACGGTCAAGGCGTTAAACAATGCTGGGGAGATAATGGCGTGCTCCATAGGACCTTCAGGTGCCAAGAGAGGATAGAACACATTGAAGATATAGTAATGATCATCTGCCTTGGCAAGGTGTGGGAACAATTCTATTTGACGAGCCTTTGCTTGGCCAAGTGGGCTGTCGGGCTTCACCCCCAGTTTCACAATACGGTAATCAGTCGGATTGTTTGTTAAACAAAACCCATAGTTCATTAACACTGTTCCATGTCAGATCGAAGAAGAGCGAGAATTTTATGTTTCTGGGTTCGACTCACGCTGCTCATTGTTTCTGGGGCCATAATTGTTGGAAATCTCTTCCCCAGGAGCAATATCCTCTAGCATAATCATACCCACATCCTCTTCGCCGGCTCTCCACTCAACCTTAGCCAGAGGACGATGGTTAGGTAGATCTATTAGGGGCAACAATACAGAAACCCCTTCTTCGGGCAGGTCATCTGGTTCCACCGCACTTGATAGGACCTTTGCCGAAAAAGCTCGCGAAGTGATAATGGTCCAAGCCCAGAGATACAAATCCCTAGAGAACGACATTAGTACAAAGGTCCATTTCCTGACCGTTCAACAAATCAAGAGCTATAATGAGAGCCATACCATGTATACTGCTCCAATCCTTGGAACCCCGACTCATCCAATCTCTCCATACAGAAATCAAACTTTTGATCCCAAGTCTGGAACCTCTGGACAGAGGCATCGGGAATCCCAGTGCCCTGGATCCAATCGACATCCTCCTCGCCAAAGAATAATGGCGTGGTCATTTGACCCGGCTGTGGAAGTGTCCGCAGGTAAGGATACCAGAAACTGTCTTCCCCGCTTAGGAACTGGCCCATCAAGAAGAACGCTGTCGTTTCCTCGCGCCCAACGGCGTCAATGAATGTTTGCGGGAGCTCGAATCCATGCTTTGAAAACGATCCTTTCGATGAGCTATACCCGATAGCATTGAAATAGGACATCGTTATAGGTAGCGGCGTGTTCACCACCCGTGTGTCTTTGCTGATAGGCGCGGGCCAGTCTTTTTTCACTTCCATGTGCACGCCTCGCGAATCATCATGCGCTATACAGACGCTGTCTGCCAGGTAGCCTCCATAGCCAATAGCCCAATCTCTCAAAGCAATGTGAGTTTCTAAAGGGTCTTTTGGGGTGCTGAATGTGTGTTAGTATCGCTTTTTGACAATGAGATATATACGCAGCGCGGGACGCTTATGCGTAGATCCCTGGATGGGATTTCCCCAGCTTGAACCTACTCTGCAGATGAAGCCATGACTGAAGACTTCTCGAAGGCCTTGTTAAGCCTTTATGGACTCCGTTATCACAGGAAAAGAACCAGAAGTTGAACGGCGGGACTTTGAGTGATATCATCGAGCCATGAAAGATTTGGTGGGAGGCGGCCGATCTCGACCCACTTTTTTGTGTCTTGTGTGAATTGGCAATTTGGAGCACCACGAGCTCTACAATCAATCTACTATGTCTTATGAATTGGACTTACGAATCAGTCTCAGCAAATCCCGAATGGAAATAATTGTAAACTAAGCATCAGTTACTCTCAAATATCGTACATAGCACAACTGCCACCCTCAAAGCCCCGTAGGGCTCACCCCACTAAATGCACGCAACCGCCCACAGATCGAAAAAGTGTAAAAGCTCCATGCAAGCAGACTCAGATCCTTAGGATGCAATTACCCCCGGAGATCACTTAACGATGGATACTATGTACAAGTGCCGCGCTGTCGCAACAGCACGGATGTAATCATCCCCAGATAGCAAAAAAAATGACAAAGGACACCGAGCACCTATAACATGCCTCATGTTGAAGTTCAAGTGTATGCACGGGCAAGACAGGAAAGCGAAGTAGCATGGACAAACGACGTTAGCCACTAGCGCAATTTTAATTGGAGGTTGATGATTTGCGGCCAGGGACTTGTATTTCGACCAAGCCGTCGTCTTCGCCATCGCTGCTATCGTTTGCCTCGTCTTCAGCCTGCGTACTCGGGTCTCCAGAGCGCCGAAGCCCGGAGTATCGGTTGGGACCTGTCAAATTAGAATAACCCAATGATTCATTTATAATAGCCTCCTCTTCCTCGTCGGAATCAATCAGGCCAGTCGCGCTGGGTCCAACCATCTCGCCCATCTCGTCGTCGTCATCCTCGACCTCTAAGGGTACTCGGACGCGTGTTCGCAGAGACTCTCCCTGCCCTTCGCCGTCACCCTCTGAGGAGTTACTGGATAAGGAGTCGGGTGGGCTGAATCCGGATTCAGGGAACGGCGAGAAGGTTGTGTCCCCTGCGCCGCCAAAGTCAGTGTTCGGGAACGCCGAGCCACCTCCCTCGGTGTCATCGTCAATGCCAGCAATGACGAATGGATTAGTAGACCACTGCGGGTCATTTTCCTCGATCTGGCCACCTTGTTCCCCTTCGGGATTCTCAGCAGCCTGCTTTTGGGCGGCGAGGCGAGCAGCTAGCTGCCGCCGAGCTCTTGATGGCCCAGTACTGAGAGGAGCAGGCGGGGGAGGCAAGATGGGGATTGGTTGACTGACCGAATTTTCGGATATCTGGAGGTGAGGTTAGCGGTATGAACAGAGTCAACCGAATAGAATATGAGACGAGGCGATGGTTGCAGAGATGACCGGGTGAAGAGAACAAAAAAATCATCAGGCAACCAAGATAGACCACCGCTATGACTATCACAAATGTAGACGGACATTATAATAGATGATTAAGAGATTCACAAAAGAAAAATGGAGTACAAGATAATACAGATAGAGAAAATGTGTATGAATCATGCATCAATGCTGTAGCTTCTCGATAAGGATGCACCCACCAAATTATCGGAATCTCCCTGATCCGCAAAGCCAGCCTCCCTGTCCTCCTGATCTTCTAGATCTTCATCTTCATCGTCATCGCTGGAGCTAGCGAACCCACTCAAAAGAGAAGTACCGCCTCCACCGAAAGCACCACCAGAGACACTGCCCTGATTTAAGTCGAATCCTTGGAAGGTAGATCCACCAATGCCGCCATTCAAGCCAGCTTCAGCGAGTGCATTCGAACTACTGAATCCTTGGCCTGAGCTAAGTGAGGTAGTAGCCTGACGAGATCCGATGGACATATCTGGGCGGACGCCTCCAAGAATAGCATTGTCTCGTTCTCGAGTCTCGGAAAGTGTCTGCTCAACGTAGTCAATCCACTCAGGGTTCAAGACCGACTCCATCACGGATCGAGAGAGGAGTTCTGGAGGATGACGCTCGCTGAATTTGACGACTTCCTCTGCGACGAGGGTCAAGTGGCCCATGTATCCGAGGCGGATTTGCTTGGTGTTTTGCGCCTCGTCACTGCGCTTCTGACCTTCGACAATGGCAGTGGTAATGTGGCCGACTTCAAAAACATTGATGGCCAGGGCCCGGTTGTACCCACGCTCCATTGGACCATTGAATACTTGCTGAACAACATCGTATACAACGTTGTGGAGGAAGTTGTTCCATGGGAAGCGGAAGAAGAACTCTAGAATGGTGGGAACGACCTTGTTTTCAACGAACATGATCTTGAGATAATCACCAACGACCGGTCGTCCGTCTGTATCGTATTGGATGTATTGCTCGGCGGGATCTTCAGCACCACCATCATGGGCCTGCTCCACTTCCTGGGTAGGTTCCACAGCAGGAACAGTGGCCGGCTGGTCAGCCGACTCAGGAGTGGCCTCTGCAGGTTCGTCCTTGGGAACAGAGAGCGGAGCCGGGACATCTTCAGGCTTAGGGGCAACAATTGGCTCTTCCTTAGCCTCCTCGGGTGAAGACTGCTGGGCTTTCTCTAGCTCAATTTCACCCATTTTCTCGGCAAGACCAGCGGTGGAGGGAGATTCGGAAGAGGCGGGGGTATGTTGTGGGGAGGTAGTGGACGATGTCTCGGTTTGTGAGATTTCTGGGGTTTTGGGAGGTTCCTCCGGCTCAGGAGTGCTTGCAACCTCCTCCACCGTAGCTGTTGGCTCGATTGGACCTGTCGCAGCCGCTGCACCGGCCTCTTTTGCAGGTACAATGTCACCTGAGGCGGCAACGTCTTCGAAGCCCTCCTCTTCACCAGCGTGAGGCATGTGTGTGCCTTTCACGTCTTCTGGGGACCCAGAGCCCAGAGCCGACCCGTTCGCAAAGTCTGCGGTAGTATCGTTGTACTCAAGTCCCGAGTGGTCGTCACGGTTAGGACTGAAGAATCCTTCGCTAATCAAACGCTCACGCTCCTCGTTGCGATGTTGGATGTACTCGTCACTGCCCGGTTCATTCAAAAGGCCCATATTACTGCAATGCAGAAGTTCCGCCATCAATTCACAAGTTTTGAATCTGTCAAATCCAAGTGGCTCAATTTTACCACCCCAGGCGGAGTTCAAACGACCGCGGTCGACCGATTTGAACTCATTCCCATCGTGGACAGCATGCTTTGAACTTTGGATCAATGCCATGAAATTTGGGATGTGCTTAGCAAATAAGCGCAAAAGATTACCCAGATATATAGGGTCGTAAGGCGTGGGCAAAGAGTCTGGCCCACCCAAGTGCTCTGGATCATAGTCGGAATTGTTTTTACGAATGACTTCGATAACAATACCAACACCAACTGTCAAGGGGTTTCCGCCCTTCAACATTGCGTCGATGAGTTGCTGCACGCACTCTGGCGAGACAAGTTGCCGTGTGAGACTGTTGGGGCCGATGCAGGATTGGTCATTGGGAGTCGCATTCGCAGAAATTGTAATGATCGCCTTCAGGAAATCACCAGCTGAAGTTTGGACAGACGCAGGATGTTCCGCAGATAAGAAAGAAAGGAGGGTCGGGATGAGGTTTTGCGATTGTAGCCAGTCGACAGTTCCTTGCCCGCCTTCAGCCTTCTCCAAGCTAATGATCTTCAACAAAAGATCCATAACCATGGGATTATCGACGTGCTGCAAGAGAGCCCCGACAATTCCATCCATAGTTTTGAGAAGCTCCAACATCTCCTCTGTTTTCTTGTCCAGCAGGGTCTCGTTTACTTTGGTGAAATAGCTGGCCTGTACGGAGTCCAGAGGAGGCGATCGCCTGAGAAAGCCCCAAAAGTCGCGGAGATGGGAAGGGCTCTCCAACAGGGTTTCCAAAATAGTCCATGTTTCGGACGAGAGAATTTCGCAAGCCACATAGGCGTGCTTCAAACGTGTCTTCTCGACCTTATCCAGGTCATCTGGGTCCAAGACGCTTTTCAAGGGGTCGGAATCACTGTCTTCCAATTCGTCCTTGTCTCCATCTGCATCCGCTGTTGCCGTGGGTGCGTCCTCATCCTTTGGCGCATCCTTCTCATGGTCATCACTGTCGTCATTTTCATCGTCATCATTCACTAAGCTCGGTGCGGTCACATAGTCCATAAGCCGTTTCAAGACATGATCCTCGCGCAGATATTCTATGAGTTTGGTATTATGTTGTTTGAGCTCCTGGATGATCTCCGGCTCATCTAGAAGGTCTTCAAGAGTAACCTCGGGTTTATCGAGGAGGGTATCAATGGTGGAGATACTTGCATATCCCCCAAAACGCCAGAACATGATGGTGTATATAGCCTAGGAGCGATTCATGGGACGTTTCAAATCGTGGGTATCCGAAGGGTCGTAACGGAGAGATCTATGATACACGGATCGTGGCTGTCGGTCTGAGCAGCGTTCGCAAGGCGATGCACCGAAGCGTCCGTCAATGCACACAGAAGTCGCGAGAGATGAGGGGTTGAAGAGCTGGGGAACAACCACGCGCGAAGGAGAGGGCGAGATCCGTCAGGAAGAAAGTATAATAGACTGGAGCGAACCTGGCGCTATAAAGGTGGAGAGTTAGCTGAGAGTTCCGGATGGGTTGCATCAGCGATGAAGCTGATGGTGTGCCGCCGAGTGGGCTTGATCTCACAAGATCGGAGTCCACAAGATGGGGGTAGATCAGATGGGCGAGGATCAAGAATAAGATCAAGAAAGCGAGATGAAAGCTTCAAAAGCAGCAAGACAGGCACGAACCTCCGATACAAAGAGAGTGACGAAGGGAAATCTCAAATCTCCGGTGTGAGGATTAGGCGACAGGTTGCAGGAGAGGGGATGAAGAGGAAAGTTAAAGTTGTCGCAGAACTGAAAATGTAGGAAGTCCCTCAACACAGTCCATCCGAAGAGCAAGGTGGGTGGAAGGTGGAGGTTGGAGGAGTTGGAAAGGAAGTTCCGAGTGCAGGGGCGGGTTTAACACACAGAAGCCCACACACTCGTAGTCATCACCGCGCGGGGATCGCAAGCCCGACCAGCGGCAGATAAGACCAAGACAAAGCCATTATCCACGAGGAAACTGCTGTAGCTCTAACCAGCACTATGGTCTGTATATTTACTACTTCCTAAGCTACTCGACGTCGTTGCGCCTCTGTTCTGTCTATGACGCCGCTGCCGCGTCCCCATCGCGCCAAGCGCTCGTGGATGCGCCTTCGGAAGGATGTTCTTAGAAATCCATGTTGGAGTTGGTCCCTGCAGCGTTGGGGCCGCCGACAGCCTCGTGCGTAGGGCCCGAATGGGTCACTGCTGACTTCTCCATGCGATCTCCGATATCATAGAAAAGGTCGGCATGGGGCCTACGATCATCTGGGATAGGGGGAGGTTCACGCGGAGTCCAAGGTCCCAAGTCCCGGCTGTCGTACAGTAGCGAGATCGTGGGGTCTGAGGGACTCGGCACCGCGACGGGTCCCGCCCTATGCCCAATGTACCCAAAACCTCCGCCTGACAAGATCGAAACATCGTCGCACATGGTGGCTCAGCTGAAAGGATCGCTCAAGAATTGGTCCTCTGAGCTAGATCCATCGATCAGCCACCTCTTTCCTAGACTGTAGATTTGTCGTCCATTGTTTGCAAGTCCATAGTTTACATCAGCCTTGCTGCCTCAGGCCACACTCCATCTGACGTCGGCCTCCGCATTATCAATTCCAGCGATCGCTACCTGTGGCCAGCACGATCTCCGAATAGCTGCACGCTCCAACAGGAAAGACCTTCCTTGTCTTTCTCAGCTGTCGCCTGAATCCGCAAGTGTCGCCCAGACCAAACCTGAGACTTCGCGCAGCTACAACCCCTCCTACCCCTCCCTTGACTGCCATATCCGCCACAATGAATCGTCTATTTGGAGCCAAGAGTTCGGCGCCCAAGCCAACTCTCGACGGTGCGATCACAAAGGTATGTCAGAATAGGCAATGCCACAGCCGAATCCAACACGTATACTAACATTGCCCCGTCTAGGTTGACGACCGCATCTCCAGCCTCGATGTGAAACTCGCCGCGCTAAACTCCGAGCTCTCAGCCTACCAAGCCAAACTCGCCAAGATGCGAGATGGTCCAGGGAAGACCGCCTTACGGCAGAAAGCACTCAAGGTGCTACAAAGACGCAAACAATACGAGTCCCAGCGTGACCAGCTCTCACAGCAATCGTGGAACATGGAGCAAGCAGGCATGATGCAGGACAACCTGAAGAATGTGATGACGACAGTGGATGCAATGAAGACAACAACGAAGGAACTGAAGAAGCAGTACGGCAAAGTCGATATTGACAAGATCGAGCAAATGCAGGATGAGATGGCTGATCTGATGGAGGTGGGCAATGAGATCAATGAGAGTATTTCGAGGTCCTATGATGTTCCTGAGGAGGTGGATGAGGCAGACTTGGATGCTGAGCTGGAGGCGCTGGGCGAAGAATCCATGTTCGAGACGGGGATCGGCGAGGATGCGATGCCGAGCTTCTTACAAGATGAAGTTGTGCCACCGCAGTTTATTGACGAGCCACCCGAGCAGGCCAAAGTCAAGGAAGCCGCAGGTGGTCTTGGCTAAGGGCTAAGATGTGACTCTTTTAGTACAGGCTGATGATGGCTACGGCGTTGGTCAGGGTTTGGATTCAAATACGAGTCTGACTGTTGTATCGTTTACGATAGGCTTTCGTTTACCCGCAAGGTGTTATGCAACATATGCAGCGTTCTGTTTTCAATTGAATACCTAGGTATAAATGCAAGTGGTGGTTTACTCGTTGGCTCACCCCATATCGAGTTCCTTATGATTTCGCTTCTCGGCGTGTAGATCACGACGCTTTGCCCATTCCCACGAGGACGAGGAGGGCCACATTCATCACAACAATTAGGAGCCAGACGAGACCAGCAAGAATTGAGAGAAATATGTTGTTTCGGAAGGACACCTGCTCAACCTGTACATCGCCAGTAGTCTCGTTGGTTCGCTCGATGGGGACTGACATGTATTTAGTGAAGCAGGTGAACCAGATAAGAGGCGCAGAAACAAAGGGGAGAATCACACTGAGAACAACCTGACTGGCAGTCAGGGTCTTGTCCAGACCATCTCTACCCACTGCCGCAGCAATAATGATGCTGGGAATGATGCTAATGGATCGGGTGATCAATCTTCGGAGCCAGGGCTTGATGGTCCATCTTAGCATCCCCTCGCTAACCATCTGTCCAGCCATGGTGCACACAATCCCAGCGGATATGCCAGAAAGTAAAAGCGCCAAGGCAAACACCAGACCAGCGCCTGGGGAGATAGAAGACGAAAGCAACTTATGAATACCGAATAGGTCGGCGTCAGCACCGCCAGGAACATCATAGAGAGATGCTCCTGCAACGATGAGGATTGCACTGTTGACAAACAAGGCGAAGGTGAAAAGAGACAATGTGAGCTCAATAATAGAGTACTTCATGCACGCGCGAATGGCATAAATAGTTGGTCTGTATTCCACTTCGCCACCGTTGCTTCCCATTGGAACTGTAGAGTCGACGTAACCAGTAGTCACATCGAAATCCTTCAGGCGGGATTGCACCACTCCGCTGCCAAGAAACAGGGAATGAGGCATTACAGTGGCGCCAAGAATACCGCAGCTTTGATAAAGTCTTGGTCGGATTGTAAGTAAGATGTATGTCGGACACGGAGAATTTAGAGCTGATGCTTACCCTTCGGATTGAACAATGGCAGAGGATGGAACATATCCTCGAAACACCTCCCCAACCGATTGGCCCTGGATCATTGACAGCTGGATACAGAAGCATATCACAACTGCCAAGACTAGACCCATGACGAAAAACTCAAACAAGCGCAACCCCCACATGGATCCATTGGGGCGCCAGAAGAGCAGTAGGAAAAAGACATCGACCAAAGTGATGGCACAGCCAGCAACTAAGGGAATATTGCCGAGTAGATTCAGCGCAATTGCTGAGCCAACGACCTATCCCTAGTGATTAGCAGAATCCAAGACAGCTAGAACAGATAGAACAGATAGAACAACGTACTTCTGCGATATCAGTCGCAATAATCGCGGCTTCTGCGAAAAAGTAGAGGATATAAACAATCCAGCGGGGTAAATGCTCGCGACAGTTTTCGGCAAGGTTGAGACCCGTCACCGACCCTAGCTTAATGCAAAGGGACTGGAGCAGAATGGCAAACAGATTGGAAAGAAGGACGATGAAGAGCAATGCATATTTGAACGAAGCACCAGCTGCAACATCGGTGGAGTAGTTGCCTGGGTCGATATAGGCGACTGCGATGAGAAACCCGGGGCCAATGAAGCGACCAAACTTGAAAACCTTCTGCACCAGCTGCGAGGCATTTCCAGTAATAATTTCTTTGAACGGGCGGCGAGGTGACCTGCCGGCTCTGGAGGGTGATTCACCCCCTGAGCCGGCTATCACATCGCCGCCGGGGGACTTCTCGTCCCCCGGCTCCGAGTCCAACGAGCTCGGCGGTCTAGGGTCGATACCTATCGTATCGTCCCCTATTGCACTGCCAGATCCAGGCTTCCTGCGGTGTGCGCGGGAGTTAGCCATGCCGTTGAAGTCGTTGCAAGTCGTGATGTCGGGACTGAATGGTGCCGGACTCTGGTTCCATGCCGGGTTCTTAATAGTGTCGTCTGTCCGAGAGGGGCAGTTCATGTTGGGCAATTGTCAGACTCTCTCGAGGGCGTCGAATAGAGTACAAGATGCTTGGAGAAACAGGGTTGTGAGGGAAGCGCTCGTCTGCTGGCCTGCAAGTACCTTGTGTGTGTGTGTCCGAGACTGCCCGAAGTCTAATCGTGCAGACAAAAACGTTGCCTGGGATCGGTGGGTCGCGCCCAGAACTACCCGATTGATCGCTGCATACACATGGCACGCAAGGAGAGCAGCCACAGCCAGATTGCGATTGTTTTCTCTGTGTGTGTATCAGTGGAAATCCGAGTTGAGTACTTCGTGGGTGTCTTGGTGGGCGATCGGGAGATGTGGTTGCAAACGGTAGTGATCTTGCCTTCCGGTTATGGTGGATCGCGGCCTCTTTGCCACGTTCCAGAACCATTCCATTCCAAGGGACATGGCGCCCTACGTCTGGGGTAGGACAATGGCGTTTTATTCGATCTCGACTGGCGTTGGACCTATGGGGTCTTTTGAGGGGAAAGCACCATCTTCGGTTCATTACGAGTCAGCGACTTGTGTTGGCATGGCCATCCTAGTCCTGCGAGGTCACGAGGGGTTATGATAAGTCTTATTGGAAGTGATATTGAGAGATTTATCGGGAGAACTATTGATTGGGCATGAAGAGGCCCGTGAGAAGTCCAAGCTGATGTCGCTGATGCCGCTGATGCCGTCATGTTCAGGGCAAAATGAATCTGACGTCGAGAGGAAGAGCCCGAGATATACATGATATCATCTGCCCTGAGCTTAGACCGGAAAGGCACCCATCCGAGGGCCCCAGGGCTACGTCTGTCATAGTACTGGAAGAGGTATCGCGCAAGTACTTTGCGGGTCTGCTGGACGATAAACAGGGCCAGGCCGGAAGGATACGCGGATATAGATCGGACACGATCTGCAGCAGGCCGTTAACCCCACCACCAACAGTGACCAGGGTGAACAAGGGCAAACAAGAGCAATGCAGGTCTCGCTGTAGCAAAGATCTAGATTGGGCGACACATCGATTTAGTGGAATCGACTCGTGCGAATCTGCAAGATGAGCTGTCTCTGCGGGCGCGAGGACAAGCCCAGCACTGACCGCCATTGCCCCCAAGTTGCGGCGTTGCCCGCGCAACCTCCTCCACCGCACGTTGTTTACTCCTCCACCCTGTCATCCAGCCAACCCCAGGGATCGACTCACGACGCTAGTTGTCCTAACCCAATTCGAAAGTGGAGATTGGATCCTCAATGTTGCCGTGGGAAAGACACTCAAAATCCTCGGCCTCCCGTTGTTTTGCCCTCACCAGCTCTCCTCCCTGCATTGCGTGTGTTTAGTCCTTTCATTGCGATTCTTTTCTCTTCTTGGGCGGCTTCGAAAGGCTTGCCAGTGATCCTTTCTCGATTCCTTTGGTCAATCAGCCACATTGAAACATCTCGTGAGTGAGCCGTGTTGTGATCCGCATACTCAAGCCCAGACACTAACAGTCTCATAGTTGCTGGTCAAAGGTGATAGCAATGGCTTCAACAACTTCCGGTCCCCAAATTTTCGACGATGCCAGCCGTGCCCCGGCAAAGCCCTCTGTTTTCAAAGCCATGCTCTCGTCTAAACATCGACGGAACCAGTCTGCCAACGATGTAGCGCCGGTTCAATCACCACCTCAACTTCCTCAAATCCGACCTGCCGACCCAGTCGCTTTCCCATGGGCAGAGAAACCACTCCCACCATCTGGACACCTTCCGCTGTCCGAAATCGTGCCGAATCGCGAGGCTGGAGACAACAATGTGCCTCTTTCCCGGCCCGGCAATGAGAACAAAGCTGTCTTACATAAAAAGACCAAAAGTGCTGTGTCATTGAAGTCTCTCCGCAACTACATGGAGAGAAAAGATGCCAAAGTGGACGAAACTAGGGATGCTCCACAGCCCGAGCTGACGCCAAAGAAGGCGAAATCAGCCAACAGCCTTTCGGCAATTCTCAAGCGATCTCAGCGAGGCCGCAAGGATGAGTCTAAGGAGGGACGTGATAAGGAAAACCGAAGCCCAACCGATCTGGTAGACAGCATGCCATCTCCTCTATGGCCCCAGGACTCCAATCCTCTTTACAAGCAGGCATCCAACCGCTCCAGACAAAACTCGACAACAGACCGACGTCGAAGTGTCGCTGACGAGGTATCGCTATATACCCCAAAGGGATATAGCCCTGCCCATCAGAGAAACTTTTACGATTACCATCAGCCTTCTCTTACTAGGACAGGAGAAGGAAAGTCTCGTCCGAAGTCAGAGTCCCTTGTAGGCAATAAGAAGCCAAAAGATCTCGCTATGCCGGCGCTGCGCCCCCCAGTGATGAATAACAATGTTGATAGAGTGGACAGTGCGTCTTCGAGAAACCAAAGACTCGAGGCAACCAAGAGAAACTCTGGTCAGGCGACGCCTATCCCAGCTTCCCCAGAGAAGCAAAAAGAGAAGGAGCCTGGAAGACTGTCTCGAGTTCAAGCTGCGATCTCGGCCTTCAACGCCAAAGAAAAAGAAGCTGATGTTCAGAAGCACCTCGACTCTAAAAATGTTGAGAGCGAGTTTGAGAGGCTATTGGTAAGTTTCATAAGCATGGACCGAACTAGAGATGTTTTTCTAACTGTGCTTAAGGACGCGAGGAACATTCCTCATAACATGCGAGACAGAATGCGCTCCCTAGACACTAATATTAAGGTTGATTTCATTCAGAAGTCTGAGATTGTTACGCCTCTGAGTGCGGGAGCTTCTGACAGTCGTCGGGGTCGTGGGAATGAGTCTAAAGACGAGAAAACGCAAGACCGCAAAGGTTCTCGTTCTCGTTCCCGCAGCCGAGGTTTCACCTTTGGACGTGGTTCTTCTTCCCCTAGTAAGAAGACTCGCCCAGCGAGTGGCTCATTCAGTCGACCTCGTTCAATTGATCTTTCGCAACCTGTTGGTGTGTATTCAACTCTTCACCCAGGGGGTTCCACGACTTCTGTTGGCGATGCAACGGCTGTAGATACGGCCGCAGACCCTTCTGATTTCGTTCACTACCTGCGAGAGATCCAGAAACCCGAGATGGTCGAAGTTGGTAAGATCCATAAGTTGCGTTTGTTACTGCGTAATGAGACTGTCGGTTGGGTTGACGACTTTATCACGGAGGGCGGAATGAATGAAATCGTGCAGCTGATCTACCGCATCATGAAGATGGAATGGAGGTGAGCATTAGTCATTGTTTGCTACTGTCATAATTTCCGTATACTAACCCTTCGTCTTTTTAGGGAGGATCATGAGGATACTTTACTCCATGAATCTTTACTCTGTCTCAAAGGTCTTTGCACTACTTCAAACGCCATGGCTCACCTCACTCGAATCGAGGGAGAACTCTTCCCTGCTCTACTTAAAATGCTGTTTGACGAAGAAAAGAAGGGTCCCAGCGAGTTCACCACTCGTGGTATCATCATCAATCTTCTATTCACCCAGCTTTCTGCGATTACACCACAGGATCCACCTGTAAAACGGGCTGAGCGAATCCTCTCCTACTTACGAGACCCTTCTCCGGATCACGAAAGCCAGCCCGTTTCGTTCATCGCTGAAATATACCAAGCTCGTCCCTATCGTGTATGGTGCAAGGAAGTCACCAACACGACGAAAGAAGTCTTCTGGATTTTCCTCCACCACTTGAATGTGATTCCTCTCCCCAAATCAGACCAGTTAAAGCCTGATGGTTCAACAAATGCACAAAGCTTCAGCGACCGCCACTTCCCTCCCCCTCGCCCTCCTGTGCCAGCCGCTCCATATGTCGGCGGCGTGGAATGGGATGCTACAAACTATCTGGCAGCCCATTTGGACCTTATGAATGGTCTGATTGCCTCTCTCCCTACTAAAGAAGCCCGCAACCGCCTCCGCGATGAACTGCGTGCATCTGGATTTGAAAAAGTCATGGGTGGGAGCTTGCGCACTTGCAAAGAGAAATTTTATTCATCAGTCCACGAGTGCCTGCGAACATGGGTTGCCGCAGCCGTTGAGGATGGCTGGGCATATCACTCTGTCCGCGAGGGCCCTCCTCGCCCTGGCGAGCCTGGATCACCCATCAAGTCTCCCAAAAAGGCACCCGGTAGCCCCAAGAAGGGCCTTGTCGACGAGAAGCCACCAAAACTTGAATTGGCCCTCAATTTCCCCGACAGCCGCCCTGCTGCCAGTCCCGTCGCTGCTTCTGCTGACATGCGCGGCTGGCTCTAAGCCAAGTCAAAACCAATCTTGATTGATTTGTTCTTTATTACATTTTCTATTCTTCATATGTTTTCTTTTCCCATTTTCCTTACTCATTCTGCTTTCCACTCCATATGACTCGGCGTTTCATCATGACTTTATGCTTCATTATTGTTTTGAAAGGCCTGCTGGCGGTCGAAAAGAAAACCGCTGGTCCTATGCAACATGGCCACTTTGGAGTTTTTGATTTTCCACTTTCATCGGAGTTGGCATTTGTGGTGTTTTTGTGATTTACATGTTTCCATTTCCAGACGAAGTCCTGGTTAACACGATGTGATGAGGTCAGATTGCGAATCAGGCACTGGCTAGATTGGATATTGTTCTTGAAGTGCTTTATCCTGATGTCCAACTAGATTTGGTCAGACAGATCATTGACAGATACGAGAATTGAATGACACGTCATTGAACTACGCAATAAGCTGCCATCAGACTGTAGGCCATCGATTGTACGGTTTTGTCATTGACTATCCTAATCCCCCAGGTTGGAGTAAGTATTCTTTAACTCAATTCAACATTCCATAGCAGCAGTGAGATAATTCCGAAGTCCTCAAGGTCGAGTTGTAAGTGCCAGCGGCCCGCCCCTCACACCGCCGCAGTCGCGCTGTGATGCGCCCAGATGGCACCGATTTGCGCAAACCTCTGCGCAATACAGAGGCAGCATGCCTCGACGCGTGGAGCTGGACCCCTCCATGCGAACTCGGCTTTGCGAACTCCGCAACACTGCCAAATGGAGCTACGCCCGTATTCATGACGCCTATCCCCATATCCCCATCCCTACTATCAAAACCACTGTGCGGCGAGAAAAAGAACGCATCGACAACAAGACTCGTCTGAGATCTGGACGACCCCGCAAAACGAAGAAAGACAATTCTCCCATAGCTGATGATGTTACGGACCATATGTACGAGACTTATGATTTTTCTTGACCATTGAGGATCATATCTGACTTGTGCTTTGTAAAGGCCACAGCAAACCCAAGACTTACTCCAGCAGCAGAGCAGAGAAAATGAACAATCGGAGTCTACTGAACTCGGTCGTCTTACACAAGGTCTGATACAAGATAATAAGGAGCAAGGCTTGCCTGTAAACACAGATCGAGATATACAGCGAAACGGACTAGATTCCGTTTCAGAACGCGTGGAACGATCAGACGCGAGCACGATATAATGTACATTATTCTTCATACACAAAACCCATATATAGATGGATGACTCGGGAGGGGAGTTCGCTATATGACTGCATTCCTGATTCACATTCAATCCTTCTCTTCTGTTCGTTTAACTGGACTGGGAGGCGGCGGAGACGAGAACACCGCTCCAATACTCGAGAAAACATTTTCTCGGATCTGGCAACAAGTCGAAAATTAGCATAGCCCATGCTATTCGATAGAAAATGCGCCATGAACTCACCCCATCGAACGGCGTATCTTTGGTATCCCAATCCATGAAAAGCACAGCATAGATCGCAACAACTAAACACAACCATGTCAGCACATATGCCCTACCAAGTATGCGAAAACTCGCGAACAATTTCCGCATAAACTCACATCCAATAATCACCCACTGGGCCAGAGTGACAGCCTTAATGAACTGCGGGCGCGCGTACTTGAGTGCCGCGCGCCGGCGGTATTTGCGCTCAAGACGGAACTGGTGCTTTTGCGATAGCTTCGTCATATCTGGCGGCCATTGTCTCTTAGGTGGGTATTGGCTATAGGGGTCTTCTTCGGGGAAAGGGAAAGGTGTGTTCTTGTCGGAGGAGAGGCGGAATGGTGAGGATTTTTGGACTGCGGAGAGACTGAAGCGGGCGAGGGTTGTCTGGGAGAAGGGACGAAGCGCGGATGGTATTGAGTGTTGTTTCTGAACCGGTCGGAAATTAGTATCTAATTTATTGTGTGGTGTGCCGGGGCAGCGCAGCCTACAGGGAGGTAGCATGCTAGCGGTTGGGTGCTCGGAGTCGTGAGGGTTGCGCGCGAGACCAGGCGAGTGGACTGCGCCGCTGGGGCAGCCGTGATTAATTGACGGATCATCTGAGACGGGCCGAATCTAGGTGGTCTATCGAAGCGAAGTTTGTAGAGCAGGCACTGACTGCTGCTGTTGCTGTGAGGTTGGCGAAGGACGGGGAGTTGAAGAATTCGATGTGCCAAGGATGGATCCGCGCCTCCGCAAAACCGTCGGATCTACACACCTTAGCACGAGCACTTGTATATCCAAACATGGACGGATCTCAAATAGTTTTTTTTTTTTTTTTCTCTCTATCTAGGCTCGAAGTAATTCGAAGAAACCGAAATCTGATCTATTTATGGTGTGGTTTTTTTTATCACTAAGCATGTGGACATTACTCGGACCTGAGCTTTTACTAGTTTGGCGTCGCCCTACTTCTTGTATGCCCTACTGGGTTATCGCCTGTGGATGATCAACTCTTACCTAAGAACTTCAATGACAAAATGCCGGCTATAAAACATAGCATACCTGTCCCGGTGCAAAATTAGCAACTAAGACAAAGCGGAAGGGGGAGAAAATTATCGTAGTGTTTGAGGAGACACATACCCACGCTGTAGTTCATGTAAGAGTATCCAAGAACTCGAGTCATGAACCCGGTCACGATAGGCCCCAAAAGCATTCCCAAGGTCCAGCAGAAATTTGCTATAGAATAACCCGAAGACAATCTGCCATTTGGACCAAATCTACCTGGGCGTTCTTGTTCGAGGTCTTTCATCACGTCTGAGCGAATTGAATTAGCATCAGTAAAGAATCTATGATGTCTGTTCGTGGTACGCTTTGAGACTCACTTGTTAATTCTAAAACTCCGCAACCCGAAGTCAAAGTTCTTCCAAGCCCAACGCCCCCAATGGCTATCATGTAGATAATTTGACTCGTGGGTTCATCACCGAAATTAGGTATACCAATCAGGAACATAAAGATCGCTGTCATTTGGAAGCCGATAGCAGTAGGCACCCTGGTACCAAATTTGTCTTTAAGCACACCGACCAGTGAGCTTAGTATCAGAGACGGTATTTGCAATATCAGAAACATCAGACTGACCCGGCTTGGGCCCCAACTAAATCGTTGCTCTAAATAAAGCGGTAAAGTAGTGTCGAAGCTGACCAGAATAATAGCCGTTGTAAAATGTCCAAGAAGACCGGAGACTGCGCGAGGGCTCGACATGATTACTTTGTAGAAGTTCTCATATACCTGCGTATCCTGGCTATCCTTCTTATTGCAGCCTTTCGGAGGGGAAGGTGCAAGTAGAGTCGATCGTTCGTTGACGCTTCGGACATGGTGCTCACAGTTCATTTCTCCTGACTCGACATCCGTAGAAAGAACACTGTTTGGATTGTGTTCTCCGTTGCTATTAGACCGGTCTTCAATCATGACAACTCGCATAAACATATCGACGACCAGCACTGCAATGGCAGCCATCCATGTGGGCCAGTACCCCACCAAGTCTAGCAGTGCGCCGGAAAGCATTGGTCCGAATAGCAGTCCAGAGACGAAGAAAGAGGAAACTGCGCCCATGATTGTCCCTATATTCTCTTGTCCCACGGCATCAGCAACAGTTGCGAGCCCAACAATCCATGCTGCGTTTCCGCCAATTGCTTGAATAGATCTTCCAACGAGAATAATAGGCACTAGGAGACAATGGAAATTTTAGCTCACTTTTTTGAAGCATTGAAAGAAAAGATGGGAATACCATTGGTTGCGAACATAATTGTGATAGTCCCTATTGCCTCTGCCGCGAGAGACGCCAGCAGAGACATCTGTCGGCTATGAATCTTGTCGGCAAGGTGGCCCGTGGGAATAGCAGTCATAATTCCGACAAACGCATGGACAGAGAGGACTAAGGATGTGGTGTACTGTGCATTTGATTTGTCTACATGGAGGCGAGTTTTGATCATCACTGGAAGTATCGGGATGATGTAGCTGTATATAAAGTTCTCTGGATGCAGTCAGATATCATGGCTGGACTGGCCTAATTGTTGGCTCACATTACCAGAAAACAGAGCGATGGTAATGCAGGTAATGATAAACCATTTCGCCGAGCGCCACGAGTACCCAACTGGGGTCGCTCTGGTCCATGGCATTTCGAAATTTCACTTTTATTATTGAGCAGAGCTCAAGTTTATGTTCGCAGGGATGCCAAAGTAGAGCCTTGGAAGGTGTATAGGAGTCAAATATTTCCAAGGTAGAAATTAAAATTCGTCAATGACGAGTTTAGCTAATGAATCGCTTTCAAGCCAAAGCTGAAAGATTCCCGTCTTGAGCAATTGGTAGGTTCCACTCGATCGAGTAATACAATAACTTGCAAGGGCAGGATGCCAGCAATCACTGAGGTGGTACAAACTGGCACTTTTCCGGATTGTCGATCCTTTGGCCACACATCGGAACCAATGACGGTCTGATGACTGGACTGCATGTTTCATGCGCAGTTTCTTGATCGCCATCGGACTAGCTCTGACGTAGAAATGCAGGGATTCCTCGTAAAATCTGGGTTTGGCATATCCTAAAAGGCCACTTGCTTTTATCCTATCTTTGGCGTCATTACTGGCTCATCGGCCACTCGCGTACTCTTGGTCGGGGATCGAATCCTTGCTCCAAAAAATTACATTTAATGCTTTACATAGTTTATTCGGAATATACTCGCAAGCCGAAGCGTTGGAAAAGGTCTTGTGCTCCAATTACAAGACTGTGACTTTTGATAAACTATATCACTTGCTGCTGAGTTAATCCCATGGGAAGAGCTATGGGCTCTTCAAAAATGCTTTCAATGATTTTATGACGAAGAAGTCTCTCCGTGAACTTCCAGATTTGTACCGAGTTATGCGTGTGAAAAGCAGCTCCTGTGTAGAATGTGTTGCGTAGCCCCTGTAAGGCATTTAGATGCTTATAGAAGTTTTCAGACACAGCTTCAGATGAGACTCGCAGCCCATATGGTGCATGAGATACATAACGAATGATCTCAGGTTCTTCAATAACCTTATGTATGGCACATACTTTCTTGATGCCTTTAATGCTTTCCGCTCGGACCTGAGCCTCGGACATTGCGACTTCGCTGCCATAATGAACCACAAAGTAATCCGGGTGAACAGTAGGGGCAATCGAATAGATTGTAGGTAACTGAGGTAGCTGGCTATCTCTCGCTGAGTCTCGATTCAGAAATGAAGTATTCCCAGGAAATCTCGGGACTTTGGCAAGCATAGTATGAAAAATGCTGCTATTGAACTGACCGAAAAGTTCCCGCTCTGACGGGTCCAGATCAAAAGACCCCAAAGAGGATAGTAGTGGAGGAATCGTGACGAGTAACTTTTTTGCACGAATTAACTTTGGCCCAGCTGGTGTAACGACCTCAACAAATACCAAATCTCTTCTCGTGGATCGGTCCATCGAGATGACATTGCTATTGAGAAGAACATCTTTCCCCAGAATCCCCGTGGCCGACTCGTATATGGCGCTATTATTTCCATGTCCCACTCTGTAGAAATGATGTTTGACCCCGTCGATGACCCCTGGGCCGAAGTATTTGAGAGAATAAACGGCCGGGTAATCCCAGAAGTTTCCCAGATCTTGAGCAAACCCAGCCACGTCTTCAACGACGGCTTCCAGCTTGTGCCTTTTGACAAAGTCCCCGAAAGAAATGTAAAGGTCTTCGGGGACAGGCTCAGGTAAATCAAAGCCCTTGTCAAGACCAGCGTATCCGCCTTGGATTCGAAGTAGCTCGGATACAGCACGGCGGGCTTGGACCTCATCCACAGGGTCGAGTGGTTTCCCGGCCTGGAAGTCGAACCGTTGATGTTTGGTTCTCGGTGCAAATTCGAATGGCACCCCAAGGGAGTCGAAGTAGGATCTCAAGATAGCATCATTCTGTAACCTTTGAACTCCATAATCAATTGTTATTCCGCTATGGGGCTCAACATAGGTGATGGTATGACCGCCAAGGCGCTCTTTGCTTTCCAGGATGATGACGCTATGGCCCATCTGCTGTAGTTTTATCGCCGCATAAGTGCCACTAGATCCACCGCCAATGATGCAGACATCTCGAGTAATAACGTCAAGCTCGTCAGAAGTCGGATATCGCGCCGCGCCGTCTGCTACGGCAGTCGCGATTAAGGCGAGACTCGCGACGGAGCCTTGAGCGAGGAGACGCATAATGCTTTTGAATGATCCGGGGCAAAGGAACACAAAGCAAAGTCACTCCCTTAAACTTTGAGTTCCGGGGAAACAATAGGAACAACACAGCGGCGGAGTACAGGCTGCTTTGTTTACCGCGCCAGCTACAGCGGCTTGTATCATCACACCAATTCCCGTCAGAGCAAATGTCAGATTTCCAATAGCCCCACCTCACTTTACTGGCTGTGAGATTTTCTCCTAGCGACCTGAAGCTGCTCGGATAATCCAATGTACTAGCAGCTTGCGCTCGATGTCTGTTTGGAAATGCCTGCTTCACACATGCACCATGCAAAGTATCATTGGCTTTGCGCCCGATTGACTTCCCAGAATGGCAGAAAAAAACGTCTTTGTCAAAACTTAATGCGTTATCCTGCGATGTTTGTGTACATTAACTGCGTATGCGTGGCCTGGATGAGCCTCGAAAACGACTGCCAAGACGCAGGGTTGGCGTAGGTTTGGTACGGAAAGCCTCGTTCGAAGGCCCGGCCTGGGGTAAGTTGCCACTGGCCGGGTTGTGAAAGCTGTTGTTGGGGGCAAGTTTTTGAGGGCCGATCCCTGTAGTTTGTATCTGGCTAGTTTGATTCATACCATGAGCTCCAAGGATCGATCTATTCCAAGAAGCGGCTGCCTAAACATCATGGTCTTTCTGAGATAAGGTAATACAAATCCCACAAGTCGATGCAGCTACAAGATAGGTCTTTTACATATCTTTCTCTACCTACCGTCACTTATGGAGTAAAGTACGGGGCTTTTGGAAAGAACATTCTAGATCCTTGTGATCAAACATAAGGTTTTTCACGGTCGAGATCTATTAGCCATTAAAACGTGACGTGCGTCAGGCATGCATGTCCACATACCATTCAGCGCAACTCTAGTATCTTCATAGCAGCGGGAGAGGTACGGTCAACGATTCTTTGCATTAATTTGAATCTCACTCTTCGCGGAACGCCTTATTTTGTCCTTCATACACATGTGTCCGCCTTGGAGCACTCGCAGTGAAATGGAGACAGCCATACCCTGTGTTCCAAGAACTCAGTGCTACTTAAGGTTTGAAGCCAAATCCCGATTTTCAATTTGCAAGGGTCCAGTGGCAAGACTTTTCTGTCATTTTGCGCACCCAAATTTGTGCCGCTAAACACTTTCTCCAAATCGCTCAATCCAAGGAGCCTTTGAGAATCGGCGCTATCGCATGGCAAATTGCAGCGAATGGTATTTTTACTGATGGGTTCAATCAAAAAGGACTAAACTGATTTCACCCATGCTGGTCATCGCTTCGTCGAACAGTGCAACCTGAGGGCCAAAGGCTCTCATATACCAGTGTGGCGTGCGAGGTTGCTGAAAGCCATATGCCAGAGATGATGTCAGGTGTATGAACGCGACTGCAAATATGTATCCAGTGCTGTCAGTACTTTTAAGCTCTGGTTTTTTGGGGGTTGAAAATCAAGAAGACTATTCGTGGAACAATTCCCATTTGTCTTGTCCAAAGGTATTAAGCGTTTAATGAGTATGCAACAGTATTACAACCAATGTAGGAAGAGCAGTTTTATAAACACTAATGATTATCTGAGCTTTTTTCTCAGGCATCCCGTTCGCTCTCTTGATGTTTTCTCCTTAATGCTCTGGATAATGTAGGCGAAGGGGGTCGGGCATCTACGATGATATCTCAGTGTAGGTGATAAGTGATATAGTAAGTCATAACATCATAGATTAAAATCATGTGAACAAATTTCTTATAAAACATGAAGTCACAAACATTAAAAATACATATAAAGAGAGCGCCGTGCTCTCCTATTAGATGCCATGAGGAACGTAGCGGCCGTGGTATTTATCATGCGATGATGAATCGATGACAGAATTAAGGAGAGAAGAGGCGAAGCAAGAAGCAGGAGTGCCATATGGTGGCAGCGAGGCGGAGATTTCCAAGACGGAGACATCCATGATATCACTAGACCTTGGACTCTTCTGGCGGCTCACGCGGGGCGTGTTGTAGTACATATATCTCATACTCGGTAATTAGTCGACACAAAGTGGCTGATGCTAGAACTCGCAATACCACGAACGGGGCATCTCTTGCCGATATGAATAGAAGGCTCGAAAGGACGAGAGTGGCGTATAGAAGGACAACATAACTCAAGACTTTCGTGAGCCAAGAGAATAGGATCTCGGTTTTGGAACACTTCTGGAGCTTTTTGTCAAGATCTGCATACCCCTTGCCTTTTGGTCGTTGTCTTCGAACCCACTCGAGAAGACTGAGTCTCCGACTGAATCCCCGGGCAGATTTCAAAAAGCTGTCATCGGATCTGGCAATGATACCCAAAACAATCGCTCCTAAAAACTGGATACAGAGTGCCAACACAATCCAGAGTGGAAGTAAGTACAATGCACTTTGCGCAATTGTGAAGGACGCCTTTAACGTAAGCTCTATGGACAAGTGGAGCATGTTAGCGACGGCCGCTGATGCTAGGATGTACTCTGCAGTCATAACATAAATGTTCGGACCCCAGAGATTTTCGCTTGGCAGTCTGTCTTTGCAACATAATATGGCAGAAACTTGGTCGCGAAATCCAACAGTATTATCGAACAGCAAAGATGGAGCCCCCAGTCGAAGCATAGCATACAGCACAGGATGGTCACCATAAACAAAGAGCATTGCCAACTGATGGAAATCTGGACCGAGATTCACAAACAAAGTTGGCATCAGGCCCATCAGCACCTGCGAGCTTGACATGACAGATTTGTAGATTTCGGGCGTGTTGTCAAGAAGGCAATTCAAGAGGGGCATCACGGGAGAGTCGATATCCCAGCCTAGCAATGGTTTATAGGCTTCTGCACCTTTCAAAGATCCTGTCTGGTACATCTTGTACTCTCCCGAACAGTTTCCTTCAGTAAGACTGGTGAAGATAGAGCTGTAACGTGGGTACCAGGACTCGAATCGATGCATTTCGGCGTTTCCAAGTGTTGGTAGGAAGAAAAATGCTAAAAAGATCCATGTTGGATTTATTCGAAGCATCTTCGTAGAGATGTTGAGGAGATCTCAACTATCTGAGCGAGTGATAGTAGAGAGTTTGAATAAACAAAATTGTCTGAATGAATAGTCTGATCATACATGGTAAAAAATCCGTCGATGAAATGAAAGATGGCTATATTATAACATTGAAAGCTCAGATCTTTAGAGCTGAACAATCGCAGTGGACTCCTAAAGCCCCTAGTCGAAAGTCCTAGAATTCACTACTCAGCCCGCTCAAAATTACAAGATCCTGGTATAGACGAGCAATGGAACTACTGTCACCCGGCCCGCCAAGGCGATCTTTTGGCGGCCTAATGCACTTAAGCGCTGCGGGTCATTTTTTTTTTTAGCCACAGTAATGCATATGCGGCGCATAACTATGCTGATGCCTCAGGGGGGCAGAGACTCAGCCCCTACAGCTTAATACCCCAGCCACTCTTACGTAGTGTCTTGACGTATTACGCAGGAAGGGCGGAAACGGCCAGGCGATTTTCAAATATCGCTGCCTATCTTGTTCAGACCCCAACATCGCGAGGCGAGTCATAGACATGGCGGTCCTTGTTTTTGGGAAAACTTTATTTCGAATATTCCAAACATGAATTTTTACCCCTCTGGTTTTGTCATGTTTTGAGGCTGAGCTGTCATGCGATGAGGCTCGATGCTCGTTAATGCACAGTACAACGAACAGACGGCCCCAGGGTGGGGTCTGCTTGTCTATTATACCGGGCCGCGCCGGGATTCAACCAAAAACAGACCTATGCAACGCATAGTTATATATAAATGGAAGCCCCATTGTACATGTGTTGGTTTAATGTCTTAAGTTGATTATTTACGGGACGAGAACCCGGAACTTTTTGGACCGAACACGATCGCCCATTGAATACGCTGTGGAACCGTGCTCATTGCCCCGGTCTCGCACGACTGATTCCTTGCCAAGCTCGGTTTGGTCTTTAACAGGTCTGAGTCATGAAAAGTGCAAGATCATAACGAAAACATAATCGGACTCGGTAGTGGTGTTCATCCGATTGTATGCACGACACCCGAGTCCGAGGACCCGTCATCTTCTTGAAAGGGGAAAAACTGTCAGCTTTTCGGCAGGATGCAACGCCAAGACTAATTCCATCGTCAAAAGGGCAATTAATGTCAGTCTACTTCCAGGACATTCTACATCAGAATTCATTTGTAGAGAGCCTCGATTTTGATCTCTGTAGTATAAAATGATTGTTCTCGCCAGATGCTTTTGAGAATATTAACTATCAAACATTGAGTAAATAATTCAAGCTTTCTTAGCAATTTACTCTTTCTACGATGTCTCGATATGCAAGCGCTCACGCCAACCCTCAGGGTCCTGGGGATGCACGCCCTACGGCTATTCAAATAGTGAAAGACGAGGGCATGGAAGACAAACTCACCGGGAAAGTTGTGGTTATCACGGGTGGGAACTCGGGCATTGGGCTCGAAACCGTTCGAGCGCTCGCAACCACCGGAGCTTTCATTTACGTGACCACCCGGGATATCGCCAGAGCAGAAGCCTCTCTCGGAGACATATTGACGCCCAAGCAAGTGAAACTAGTTCACATGGATCAAAGCTCCTTGGCCAGCGTCCGCGAAGCAGCACAAACCATCCTGAGCCAGGACAGTAAGATCAGCATCTTGGTCAATAATGCAGGAATCATGGAGGTTCCCGAGCTCCAACACTCCGCGGACGGATATGAGCTGCAGTTCGCCACCAATCATCTATCTCATTTCTTGTTTTTCCAACTCCTCAAGCCTGCTCTCCTTGCTGCCAGCACGTCGGAGTTCCAATCGCGGGTGGTGAGCGTGGCGTCTGCAGGACACCGGACGCGCGGCATCAATCCATCCGACAATTACCACTACCAGAATGGTGGCTATGAGCCACAGCTGGCATATGCGCAGTCAAAAACTGGCAACGTATATCTTGCCAATGAGATTGAGCGTCGCTACGGATCTCAGGGCCTGCATGCAAACAGCATCCACCCAGGTATTGTTCCGACGAACATTGGGAGATTCTGGTCCGAGGAAAAGATACAAGAACTCGTACAGATTCCGGGTGTGACTGCTTATTTGAAGAGTCCGGAACAGGGAGCTGCGACAACTGTCTGGGCGGCCATCGGTCAAGAATGGGAGGGCCGTGGAGGTCGATATCTCGCGGAGTGTGCAGAGACGGGAGAGGGCCCAGAATCTGGAGATTTCGGTGTTAGCCCAACCTTATATGTGAGCCATACATACAAGCCCGAGGACGAGTCGAGACTCTGGCAGGATTCACTGGAGATGGTTGGCCTGAAGGAGTAATAGCTGATGAGCAGCTTGGAAATTTGGGGTCTGTATGCAGAGTGATGCGATCGTGATTCGTGAATATTTAATATTATAGATTATCATATGTCTTTGAAGTCCGGGTGTTGAATAATAATCCAGGGAGCCCCGAAGTAGTTCACAGAGCGCAGTGTTGCTGTTAGCCTAGGTTCTCTCGGTCCACATGCAGCACATGCCAGAGCACGCGCACCGACGTCACCGCTTTCACATGCGATCGGCGCACGTGACCTGAAGTTTGCTTGAATGGGAAATCCGGGCCCGCAACAACGATGATCCGTGGGACCTCGGCAAGTTTGGGGTGCTCAGCAAGCAGCGGCGACCTCGCGACAATGGCAATACCACCGAACTCCACGGGCTAGTTAATAAAGGACTTCCCCATCTTTCATCCGGAGATTCTCCTCGTTCCTTCCCGCATTTTTGGTGCGTTGTGATATCCCATACCTCATATCTTCAGTACCTCATTTACACTCGGCGTCATGTCTTCAGGTAAGTCTAGAGGTCCCGCCAAGAGATCCACACATCATTAGAAGTGTTACCCGGGGGCAATTTTACTGATTTTTGATCTGCGTTACAGCTCAACAGCGTCTTTCTCAGGTCTCTTCGCACTTCGGTGGCAAGAAGGGCGCCGCCGGCATCACCGAAAAGCACCCCGATGATATCGTCGTCACATGTGCCTTGCGCACTGCCTTGACCAAGGGTGGAAAGGGTGCCTTCAAGGATACCGCTGCAGCAGATCTCCTGGCCGGTGTCTTCAAGGCCGTAATCAACAAGAGCGGTATTGATCCCTCAGCTGTCGAGGATGTCGCTGTTGGTTCTGTTCTTCCTCCCGGTGGTGGTGCGACCGAGTTCCGTGCTGCTGCTCTTGTGGCTGGGTTCCCCGAGACAACTGCCGTGAAGAGTCTGAACCGTCAGTGCTCCAGTGGTCTGCAGGCTATTGTCGATATTGCCAATGCTCTGAAGGCCGGTACTATCGACGTCGGTATCGGCGCCGGCGTTGAGAGCATGACTTCGCAATACGGGTGAGTGCAGACGTATGTTGAAGAATCCATTGGATCTTGGAGCTGACCATTTGGAACTTAGCCCTGGTGCTGTTACTGAGTTCTCCGAGCTCCTGGAGAACCACCCCGAATCCGCCAACTGCAAGGTGCCTATGGGTGTCCTGTCAGAGGACATGGCCAAGGCTCGCAACGTCACCCGTACTGCGCAGGATGCCTTCGCCGCTTCCTCATACCAGAAGGCTGAGGCTGCTCAGAAGGCCGGTCTCTTCAACGAAGAGATTGCCCCTCTTGAGGTCAAATGGACTGACCCCAAGACTGGCGAGGAGAAGACCATCACTGTCAAGGCTGATGATGGCATTCGCCCTGGCATGACCGCCGAGTCTCTGGCTAAGATCCGTCCCGCCTTTGCTAAGGATGGCTCCATCCACGCTGGTAACGCTTCTCAGATCTCTGATGGCGCTGCCGCTGTTCTGCTCATGAAGCGCTCTACTGCTGAGCGTTTGGGCCAGAAGATCATTGGCAAGTACGTCGCTGCTAGCGTCGTTGGTGTCAAGCCTCTGCTCATGGGTGTTGGCCCATGGAAGGCCATTCCCGTCGCTTTGGAGAAGGCTGGCATTAGCAAGGAAGATGTCGACATCTACGAGATCAATGAGGCTTTCGCCTCTCAGTGTGTATGGTGTGTCAACGAGCTTGGCTTGCCCATTGAGAAGATCAACCCCAAGGGCGGTGCCATTGCTTTCGGACACCCTCTGGGCTGCACTGGCTCTCGCCAAGTGAGCACACTTCTCACTGAGCTCAAGCGTACCAACAAGAAGGTTGGCGTTACTAGCATGTGTGTTGGTACCGGCATGGGTATGGCTGCCGTCTGGGTTGCCGAGTAAACGGGATTTGATGATCTTCTATTCTCTTCATTTGCACAGCGGCCTTTTTCCTTTGTCTATATCCAAAGATTCTTTTTCATGTATTAAATAACTGGATACCACGAGAGAATGAATTTTCGTACATAAATTCACCTAAAGCTTTGTTTCTCAACACTGTACCCTAACTATATGTCAGGTGTTCGATCGCCATGGTTTCCTTGGACATCTATGATCTGAATTTCTTAGTAGCCTCAGTCACACTCAAACCCTGTTCCACAGCCTCTTTGACCTTATCGTCCATGCTGATGAGCTTTGGGATGAGATCCAGAACCGCGGTCAGTAAGTCCCGCGGGATAGCGACAACTCCTTCCAATGGGTCACAGAAAATTATGTCTCCCTGAAGCTGATAGTCAGCACACGTCTCGCATGGCTTATCGTCAATGAACTCACCGGAGACACCGTTACACCCGCAACAGAAATAGGAACATCTCGAGCACCAGCCTTAGCTTCAGCTCCAGTACCTACAGTCGACGTAGATTGGGCCCAGATCTGTTTTGGGGTTAATACATGCAAAGACTACGAGGGCTATTTGAGAAACATACCGGAAGTTCTGATGCTTGCAACTCCCGCACATCTCGCACTCGGCCGCCCACAACCGTGCCCTTGATTCCCAGGTATTTCATGCGTGCTGCCATGATACCACCCGTCACAGCACAATACTGCTCGCGAGGCTGCTCGATTACGACAATTGACCCGGCCTTGGAAGGGTCTGCTGCCGCATAGTCCCCGACAAAATCTACCCAATGCTTGCCGGGTGGAAACCCATGCTTTTCTGGATTCTCGGTAGCAACAGAGGGCGGGGTGTCGCCCTTATTGAGAAACTTGAACGTTGTCGCTGGGGCAGCAACCTTGCGTGCTGTGTCATTCCTTCCGAGGATCGGGGAAATTGGAACTGTTGAGGTGTTAGCTATGAAGGCATTGAACAAACATTTACAATACCCGACGAAAATAAATTTGCATAGCAGACAATGTTAAATTACTCACTAATATCGCCTAGGAATCCAGCTCGAGGTGCAGAGCCCTCGGGTACTTTTTGCAGCTTCAAGAGGGCATCTGATACCTATACAAGGACGTTATTTGAGATTCCGTTCATGCAGAAGACATGCTCTGATGAACTAAAACCTGTTTTTATTCGTTTCAGGGATACATACATCACATGCTGTATAGTTGCCGACTAATGTCGCCAATTGATCGTTGAGGGAGGACATTGCGGGGGCGGGGTGGGGATAGATCGGTTCGACGTGAGATGGCTGGCTAAGCGCAACAAGAGGTTCCAGAGTATCAGCTTGAAGATATGTCGCAAAGTTACAAGATGTCAAGTTTTACAATTAATTGGAGAGAGCTTTTTCATGAGCCGATCGTTGGAGAACAAGTAAAAGGTCCGGATATCGGCGTCATCGGCCCACCCGAGGATATCCCCAGTTGGTTCGAGTCCGATAATTTCCGCGGAATGCCTGTGAATGTCTTGAGTCCTTTCGAACCTTATCCCCGATGAGCGTCCACATTTCATGAAAGGCCATACGCTTGTGAATTACTTCATAGACAATATCCTGGCTGTATTGATTGCGCCCATCTTAGAGGTTTTCCCTACAAAATCTATACTCCCCGGATTTACTTGTTAATGTATGTAGCATGCATTTCAACGGAGTAAGATTTGCAATCCAGTTATTTCTGAAGTTGCGCTACACTAAGTCATTAAGATTATATGAGCTCGCTAGCAGATTACTGATATATTGTCACGTAACTAGGGCACGGCCTGTCTTCCACGAGGTCGCTTTTTTAGCTCATGGTAATGTCAGTGGTCTTGCCTTGGAACAAATTGACCAGACTTATATGACATGATTGATAGGCCTGGCTCCAATTTTGGCAACTATGTACTCAAAAGCAAGTAAGAATGTTTGATAATTAAACTGTCTGGCATACATTAAAAGTATGATCAGACTGACAGGTGATATTGCTGGTGCATAGCCGTTTTGGACTTCTCACATGTCGGTCTATCATAATTCACTCCAGACCGTAGATGGTAACCTATTCAAGCAAAAGGAAAGTGCAAGTCATCCGGCGGAGGCATTTTTATCCACTACAGTATATCGTGGGTGCGTCGCTTGAATGTTTGGGGTTTTCCGAATCGGCGCCCGCATTGATAAGATCTTCAGCAGAATATTACCCACCGCCTTCATAAAACCTATCGAAACTCACCGCCCAGTAAAATTTCCCAAATCGAGCGGGAGAAGATCTTTCGAAGACCAGATTCAACAGCACAGCAAAGATGAAGCGCAAATTGGATGAAAATGATGTCCCATCCCCGGAGCCTACGGGCGCTGAGGAGCAGGGTCTTGACTTCGAAGCTCTCGGCCTCGACCCGCGATTGCGCCAGGCTCTTATCCAAGAAAAGTTCTCCAAACCAACTTTAGTCCAGGAAAAGGCCATCCCCCTGGCCCTCGAAGGAAAGGATATTTTGGGTATGATATCTTGTTGATAACGATGCAAGGTTTATGGACGCTAACATATTACAGCTCGCGCAAAGACTGGCTCTGGCAAAACGGCGGCCTATGTTCTTCCTGTCGTTCAGGCTATTCTTCAGCAAAAATCTGTTTGTCGCTCATCGTACACGAAAAATATCCTTGAATGCAATACTGACAGATATATTCTTCAGAATGACTCCTCGTTAAAAGCGACCACCGGCCTTATCCTTGTCCCGACCCGCGAATTGGCTGAACAGGTCCAAAAAGTTGTGACATCTTTCACTGCCTTCTGTGGCAAGGACATTCGCTCAATCAACTTGACCCAAAAAGTATCCGATGCTGTGCAACGAAACCTACTCGCCGACTTCCCCGACCTCATCATCTCTACACCCACTCGTGTTTTGGCCAATGTCAATAACTCGGCTTTGTCATTGGAGAAGCTTACACACCTTGTGATTGACGAGGCTGACCTGGTTCTATCTTACGGATATGATGAGGACATTAATGCTCTGTCAAAGGCTATTCCTCGGGGCGTGCAGACTTTCCTTATGAGCGCCACGCTGACCTCGGAAGTGGACACGCTAAAGAGTCTATTCTGTCGCAGCCCAGTGATTCTCAAGTTAGAGGACAAGGAGGAGAAAGGTGCAGGCGTCAGCCAATTTGTCGTCAAGTGAGCTTGCTCTGGAAATTCATTACCCGCGAAATTGCGCTAACCATTTTAACAGATGCGCTGAAGACGAAAAGTTCCTTCTTACCTACGTCATTTTCAAACTGCAACTAGTCAAGGGCAAAGTCATTATTTTTGTTCACGACGTCGACCGATGCTATCGCGTGAAGCTCTTCTTGGAGCAGTTCGGCATCAAGAGCTGTGTTCTCAACTCAGAATTACCCATCAACTCACGGGTCCATGTCGTGGAAGAGTTCAATAAGGGTGTTTATGATATTCTTATTGCTGCGGATGACACCGAAGCAATTGGTGGGCCTAAGACAAGCAAAAAGGCTGCCGAGGCTCCTGAGGTCGATGATGCAGATGCGCCAGAGAAGGAGGAAATCGGAAGCAGCGACGATGAGAATGAGGAAGACGAGGCTTCAAGCAGCAAGAAGAAATCTCGACCTGACAAGAAGCGCAAGATGACTGGAAAAGACAAGGACTACGGCATTTCGCGCGGTATTGATTTCCAGAACGTGGCTTGTGTCCTGAACTTCGACCTTCCTACCACCTCTAAATCTTACACCCATCGCATTGGCCGTACCGGTCGCGCCGGTAAGGCCGGAATGGCCCTGTCTTTCGTTGTCCCAGCCGATCTCTTCGGTAAGCACAAGCCTACTTCGGTCTCAAGCGGCAAAAAGGATGAGACTGTGCTTCAAAAGATCGTCAAGCGACAAGGCAAGCTTGGCCATGAAGTGAGGCCCTACCATTTTGAAATGCAGCAAGTCGACGCTTTCCGATACCGTATGACCGATGCGCTACGCGCTGTCACCCGATTAGCTGTTCAAGAAGCACGAGCCCGCGAGATCCGACAAGAGCTCATCAAGAGCGAGAAGTTGAAGCGCCATTTTGAGGAGAACCCCGATGAACTGCGCCAGCTGCGCCACGATGGAGAGCTACGCGCTGCACGGGTCCAGCCGCATTTGAAGCATGTTCCCGAATATCTTATGCCAGCCAAGGGCCGAAAAGGTATCTCGAAAGAGGATGTCGGATACGTGGGGTTCAGGAAGACAAATGAGAACCGCATTCGAAAAGCCAGAGATCGTAACCGGGGCAAGGGGAAGAAGTCTGGCGGTGGTAAGGTTGATCCTCTAAAAACGTTTAATCGGGGTCGCAAGTGATGGTAGAGGCGAGATATGCTAGGATCATTGCATGATATATACCATTGTACATTTTATATGCAGACACTAAAAATTTACTTCATGTCTATTCAAAGAGCGTTGACTTTAGTTCCTTGCGGACCATCAGCAGTGGAGAGCGCCGAAAATACCCACCACGACCAACACGAATAATTTCCAAGGTTCGAGAACAAATATATATTGTAATTGTTTTGACAATCGGCTTGGAGCACTGCCCTGTTCATTACCAATTCCATGAGTCAAATTGTACGAGGCTGAGGACTGACTCATATACGCTCACTAGTTAGTGGGGCCGGAGCTACTGATACTAAAGCCCGCCGAGCCCGAGCCATCGAACCGACCTTCACCCACTTCATACACACCTCTCATGCCCAAAAAGCATAAGAGAGTCTTTGCAGTAAAGCCCGCAGGAACTTTGCACCACTCACTCTCGCCGAGTTCGCAGAGAAGTCAAAATGGTGCCTCGGAGACTCGATCAGTCAACGACCTCATCTCACATCTGCGCCGCACTCAAGTAGGCGGTGCGCCCGACCAAGCTACCTTCGCATCATCACCAGCTTCGTTCCAGCGATCGGTTCACCCGGTTTTACGCCAGCACCTTTCGCTCCCGGACTCTCCAGCTCCTCGGCCCCGTCAGGAAGGCACCCGTGTCGGCGAGCGTCCTCGACGACAAACACCCGGTCCACGGCCACCCGAGAGTTGGTTCAATGGCAACCATGATGAACCCTCTACACCTCAACCTAGCGATGAAACGAAGTTCTGCGAAACTACATATCGGTTGCAACGCCTACCGGGTGTAACATTCCCAGCGCCGAACAGCCTTGGTGATTTAGTGCTAAAGAAAATGAGCCAAGAATGGCCTGCATACATTGAAGAGAATGGACCAAATCTTGCGCTGTTTCCAAATCATATAAAAACACAACTGCTGAGCTATCTTGCCATTTATGGACCCAGTGATGTACGATGGAACATGAAGGGACTCTACCCTTTATTCATTCCCGGGGCCGTCGCCTATAAACTTGGAGGGAGGGATCCGGAATTCGGAGCTGAACAGTGCATACTTGCCGATTCCATGCTTTCGCGATTAGATCTCTCCGGAGCGCTAGGGAACTGGCTATCCATGCGAGAACTGGTCCATGAAGTCGCTGTTCGACAACCGATGATTCATGAGTTGGCAAACACCATTCCTGATTCATGGGATGAAACGAACACCACAACAGAGACCTCGATTCCAAGCACCTTGGCCCCAAAAACGCGCTTTGCAGAGCTCCGCTATCTCTCACTTGCACACCCGGCAGCCAGTGTCTCTTGGACATCATTGTTGCCTCTATTTCAGCATCTCCCCACTATAACTCATTTGTCGCTAGCTTTCTGGCCAGCACCTAGTGGTGCAAGGTCCAAAACTGGTCACGCGCTAAGTGGCTCTTCCAACTCAGCTGACCAGAGCGACATTCTAGCTCAAGATGCTGGAACAATGCGCCAGCTGTCCCGTTTGACCTACTGCCTAGAGTGGCTGGATCTTGAGGGGTGCACCGATTGGCTCGCTGCACTTACTTGGACCGGCACAGATCCGGATGGAAATCCGTACGCCTTTGGCTCCGGTGGTCCCGAATGGAACAGAAGCTGGAGAAAGCTGAAATGGATTAATCTCGCTCCAGGGCGGACGGTCATCCCAAGAGATTGGGACACAGACAGCGCTCGATACGAGGAGGAGCTCCGTGCATGGAGACAAGATGTAGATGTCGCTTTGCAGACGCAAGCGCAAATTAATGATATCCGTAGACAAGTTCGCGGGTCTTTCCTACATGCCTATGTGGGAAGGGGAGACATTAATATGGAAAATTGAAGTGGTTGGCGACTTGGCTAGTACAAAGGAATCATGAAAGATTCAATAGCTGTAAATAACGGAAGTAATCGAACGCAAAATTAGTGAAAATGCAATATGCTATCCAAATTGTGGTAGCTTCTATGATTTTATCTATACATTATTTACAAGTTATACATCGAAACAAGAAGTTCCAAGATCAGACATCCCGAACCCAGGAATCGTCCTTCATGTGCCCTTCTCGCTTGGAACCTTCCTCGAGCCACGTCTCCACAAGGCCCTGCTTAGGATCTTCATCCGGCAGGCCGCGGGATCGACGGACACCCAGTACGAGGTTGCGGATTTTAATCGTCACTTCTTTGCGCAGTTCCACCGCCTCCTTATCATGCAGGAGTCGATCACTCAAGACCCCAACAGGAAGATCTCGAGATTCAGGATCAGCGGCCTCTGCCTTAGCTTTCAGCTTTTGCCAACGAGACCTGACCTCGCCGAAAGTTGCTTCAGGATCCACCTTAGAACCGAAGGTCACGTTGATCTTCTTGCCAGCCCGAGGGAGGAAGCGAGGAAACTCTCGGCTTTCATGCATGATTTGATCAAAGCCCTCGATCCACATTGGAACGACATCCGGGCATTCCTTGGACTCGAGGATCAGCCGCGCAACTCCCCACTTGAAGTAGCGCATTGTTTTGTTTGGTGCCTGGTGGATCTTTCCCTCGGGGAAGATGTGTATCCATGAGTATGAATTTGAGGCGTATGCGGACGGTGCCATGTGTGAGTCTTCTCCGTTGGTCGAGTATGCGACAGAGAGATCGGAAAACGGATCAACGCAGACGTTTTGCAAGCTCCAGTGTTGGCGTTCCGGGGTTGCACGGTGATGGTCAACAGCAAATGGACCTTTCGAGAGCAATCTAATAGCTTCGGTAATTGCAGGTTGGCCAAGGCCGCCAAATTTAGAGTGCGCGAGACGATGTGTGGGAAGGACTTGGCCCATGGTGAAAAAGAACGAGAGAGGCCTAGCCAAAAAAAAATTTCTGTGAGTTCATGTATGTATTGGGATATCGGTGGACTCGACACACCTTCCCTGAAAACATATATCGTGGCTTCCAAAAGACCACCGCTTGTTCCAAAATCGCACTGGTAGTAGTCCCCAAAGTAGTGGATCGTCCATCCTAGTTTTCCGATACGATGTCAGTTGGATTCCTTTCGGAATGAAAGACCGTCTTGCAGCTCATGTTTTGTCGTATACATACACACTTATATGGTTAGATACTATAAGATATAAAAGTTAGAATGGCTTCCAATTCATGCGTTGTGACAACAGTAGAGGCATACCTGTAATCAAGCCCTTGGTCCTTTGCGACGGGTCTCGTCGAGAGTCAAGCAGCGCTGAGAATTCCTCAAGACCATTTACTTCTGAGTGACACAGAGTCGACAGGAATGCGCGACACAGTCCTGCTACCCCCCACATGGTAGCGTTTGAAGAGATCCGCCATGGGAGGGAGGGCGTATCGGCTGTTGAGTCGGAGGCCATGGTGCTAGTAAGGGCGCAACGCTAGACAAATTCCATAGACAAATTGTACAGGGCTCAAGCTCGCGCGAGCTACACGGTACTCGAGGCAAACAGCGCCTTCCCAGGCAGCGCGGTGCAATTGTGAACGGAGAGAGAAACAGGTTCTCGGAGATCCGTTTATTCTTCGTGATCACATGATTTAACCCGGGGTAAATACAAGGCAGCGTCATGGCATGATTCTACATGTATTTTAGCAGTATATGAAATTTTGACTATATCCAAGGCTTTTAATATTTTATTCCAAAATATGTTATTCTACAAGCCATTCTCGCTGGCAGGTTGCAAAGAGAACAGTTGGCGAAGTAAACGGAGCATCAACTCTTCCCGCACGGGCCAATTGAATATCCGTCCTTGAGCACGATTTTCGCCGCGCCACTCCCTCTCCCTCAGCATCGCCATGTTCAAGCCCACGCAGTCCCTGTTCTCGGGTCTTCTCTGGTAATTACTCGCAGCAATTCATCGCTTTCATTATCATAGACTGACACTCTGCTCTTTTCTCGCACAGGAAGACCCCGTGGCGTCTCTCCTCGCCCCAGAAGGCCCGGCAGCGCAAGCGCCTGCGCAACGTCGACAAGGTCGTTGACACCGTCAGCGCGGCTCTTGCTCGCCAGAACCAGACTATGAAGGCTGTCGAAAGATGGTACACCGAAATGCCGCGTGAGGAGGAGATGTTGCCCAAGGACAAATACACCCTCTTCGATAAGAAGGAGAAGTCTTACCGGAAGAGCATTCACAGTATGAAAGCCCTATCCCATCAGATTCTTGGCCATAGTAAATGTGTATTTTTGGACTATGCTAATCAATCTTCTTTCCTCTCCTTCAGAGCTGCCGAAGTGGACCCGTGTCAGCCAACGTGTGAACCCCCCTGGTTTCTAGACCTACCCACCCTCCTTATACGATGAATACCCTCCAAATGTCTCCAATCTACGAGCTCGACTCGCTCAATGTACACTAAACAAACCCGAACGACGATTGCGAACTTCGAGATCCCGTCGCTTGTCAGGTCTGAAGAGATCAGAAGGATCCCCGGAGTTATTGGCATTTGCGAAAATGTGGCCGCCGTCGTGGGCCGTGTCATTTACAATGTTTTATTATCAGCGCCTAGAATTTTCATAAATCAACAACTTTAACTTTGGATTCAATTGAGCTCTCTGGGTCTTCTTTAGGCGAGATAGCAATAACAAAGGAAGGAGGGGATTAAAGATACCTGACAGTGAGATCAGACCTGACAAATGCAAGTTTTCAACGAACATGAACGGTTTAAGAAACAGACTGTCGCGAGCGCAAGATCTCTTCCACCTCCTTGCATTTCAAATTCGCCGACACCCGACGACAATATCCATTAACATTTGTCGCAATTTCCTTGATACGATTTCTATGTGCACGACCCTCGTGAATATGCTTGTGCAGACGATACCCTCTCCGGACGTTCTGCCAATCCTCTAACTTCTCATGCCACCCAGCACCCCCCTCATACCATGCGTCCTTTTGCTTGCTTGACACCTCGAAGCCTTGGGGCGGTTTAGGCAAAATCCAACATGCCGGGTCAATATGGCCATCCGGAGGCTCTTCAGCAGATTCTTCGTATATATCCACACGATTGATTATGTCTTGGATCCCAGAAGCCCTCCTGTGTCGGTTTACTGCAGCGCGCCAAGAGTCGATTTTAGGAAGATGTGCCTTTCTTCTCACGGGGACCGGGTATTTCGGTCTTGGACTTAGGTCTGGCATTTGATAAGGTTTGTTATATCTTGGATCTCCGTTCCTCCTTCTTGCGTCTGAAGGGGTCCTTGAAACAGGGTCATAGACAAGCCATGTCTCTCTGTTCAGCCAATGGTTCGCCAGTAATGCGAAATGGTAGGGCTTCTGCCCGGGAGTGGTTTCATGGAACATCCAACCCAGCTTTCGATCAAGTCTATCCATCAGTCTTATTTCCCAATCGCTGAGCTCAGGCAAGAGCTTTGATGTGTTCCCTTGGGATGTTCTTTTCGGGAGGGAGATGCTGTGAAACTCTGTGGGTATGTCCTCTCGCAGTGAGCAATTTTCGCTCGAGTTTCTGGGGAGAGATGGCCGCGTATCACGTACAGAGCCCCATGGATGCTTAGCCCTTTTTGCTTCTAGTGCATATCTCCAAATAGGCAAAGAAGCAGCATCGGGTCTGTTTCTGTCTCTCCCCGAGCTCTTCGGCTCTATTGTGTTCGGTTGACCTTTAGATATCTTGGTTTGATAATCTAAAGAATTTTCGTCAAAGGATGTTGCTCTGTGCGTCTGTAAATTATCACTTGGGTGCCATCTCGCGAGGCCACTGTCACCTTGCTCCGAGATTAAACTGGCCATGATATCTGTGATGGGGGTTCCTGGGGGGCCGGATGAGTCCCGTTGATTGCGCATGATTGATTCTGTTGCTTTCACCTGCATTTGTGCGGCCCATGCACGATACTTGCGTGCTCGCCGGTTTCGAAATGTTGGTACTCGAGGTCCCCTGTCTGCACTGCCATGGGTAGCTGTGATGGCGGGGAAACTGGGTCGATGCTTTGCTACTCGAACACTGCCACTACCATCGAATGATTGAATTTGATGCAATATGCCCCCGCCAATGTTTGTGAGTGAACAATGAAATTCTTCACGGCTTGCGTTAAAAGCGATCTTTGAAGCCGGGTGTGCTTGATCTTCTCGCGATATTGTCGGTGAGCACATTGCCATTCTTGCGTCTGCCCATATTGAGCTACCTAAGTTATCTTCCGATGTTGCGCAACTGATTCTTGAAAGGTCACATATAGAGTTCTTTGTGGACCGTTCGATGACTTCATCGTTCGCAGTGACTGGCCTATTGAGACATCTTGGGGACAAAGGATTCCCTGTATAGTCGCGGGATTGGGTCGCGGTTTCAGTCGATAGGGATCGTTTGGACGCCGGAGTATTCGAAATGGACTCAGAGATCAAAGCTCCATGACACTCGACAAGAGATTTCGGGTTCCAAATTTGATCTGCGGTTTGATAATCATAGCTCCTGAGGTACTTTGGTAGCCATCGCAATGGACGTCGATCCTGAATTCGGGCTTGAAGTGCTTCTTGGTTAGGATCCCACCATACCCATTGGTAATCAGCTCTCGTCGTCTTCCACTTCGTCCATTTCTTGATGAAAGTCCATATATTTCGGAAGAACTCTTTGTTTCTCTCGTGGGTCTCAAGCTTGACCCAGCCATACCATGTCTTTGCATACCGAGTTGTAGGGCATTTCCCAGCTCTGAGCACTCTATGTCGGTTGAATGAGCGAATACATCTGCCACTTTTCCAAACCACGACTGCTAATATGAATATTCCCACGGTACCAGCAAAGAGCTCGGCGAATACAGTTGGATCAATGCGTGCCGAGACGTCTGCTGGTGGGATCGGCGGCCCTAGTGCAGGGCTTGGTGGTGAAGGAATGAGTGCGTGGTTCTGGCGAGCAATTAAAGGTGCCATGGTCTGGAAGCGCGTTTCCTACCGTGTACACCGATTAACGATATGAGGCGAATCTTTCCATGTGGAGCTGTCTACTGGCTCAAAGTTGAATTCCTGATTGACTTTGCAAGTACGCCTATGCCTAAGGAGGAACCGTCTGTACCGCTCCTTCCGTCTATGGGGACGTCTTGGAACATCACACTTAGATTCCAAAACAACCATTTTCTCGTCACTTTATCATACAAAGTGCCATTCAAAAACAATCAGACAAATTACGTCCAGGATTATTCGCGGCAAGTGTGGTTTAGAACGGCTATTGTGGTTCAAGATGTGTACATAGATCAACGGTGCTTAAAAGTGGGCCCTAACTAACTCGGGAAATTCAGAAGTTCGGGCCCGATTTCTCGGTCTTCGGTGCTGCCCTACAAAATTCGACCCGCATCGACCATTAAGCGTTCTTTGCGGCGAATAGCAAAAAGCTTAGTGGCTCGGAGTCGATCATAATTGTACTGTATGCTTAGCCAAACGTACCAGATTTTAACGCCGTCCCGTAGTCCGAAATAGGCCCACAGCCAAAACGATGGATTCTGTCGGTCCACGTCGCGGCATCGCTCTTCGGCGTTGAGATGGTAGCGATGGGATTCAGCCTCAGGATATAAATATAGCCCTTGAGCATAATGAATTCATATCGATTCACAGAAATACAAGCTTATCTATCACACTCTTACCACTCCAATTCCTTGAAAGCCTCACGTTCTATCAGTTCTACCATGTCGCCAATCAAGATAGCTATTATGGGCGCCGGGCCAGTTGGGCTCACCTTAGCTCGTCTTTTGCTCAACAAACCAAATATCGAGATTGCCATCTTTGAGGGTGAGAAATCAAGATCTGACCGTGGTCAGGGTGGCACTCTCGACTTGCATGCCGAGACTGGTCTTGAAGCTGTGAAAGCCATGGATTTGTGCCAAGAGTTCGAGAAGTATGCTCGATATGATGGCGAAAGCTTCATCGTTGCAGACAAAAATCTCGTCAAATATATCAACATGCCGGGCTCGGACCGAAGTGCCTCTCGCGGCCGTCCTGAAATCGACCGTAAATGTCTTCGGGATATGCTTCTAGACTCTATCCCTGCAGATATGATCCAATGGGGTCGTCACCTGCGCTCGATCGATGAGAACCGCAATCTCATCTTTGAAGATGGCACCGAAGGTGGCTTTGACTTGGTCGTTGGTGCAGACGGTGCTTGGAGCAAAATCCGGAAGCTTGTCTCCAGTCAAATGCCAGAATACTCCGGGGTTGGAGGTTTCAGCTGCGTTATTCCTAACGCTAAAGAGGATGCGCCTCGGCTTTACGATATTACCAACCGGGGCTCAATGTTCGCCTACTCCGATGGAAAGTCACTTATGACACAGCAAATGGGGGACGGCGGTCTGAATGTGTATTGCTTCATGGCAAAGCCTGAGTCTTGGCTCAAAGATCCACGTTTTGCCAACAACGATATTGAAACTGTCAGGAAAGTTGCTATGGATGAGTTCCATGACTGGCATCCCGATTTACGTGACATCATCCGCAAGATGGAAGACCCTGTTACTCGGCCATTGTATATGCTTCCCGTTGGATGGAGCTGGAAAAATCGCGCAGGTATGACTCTGGTTGGAGATGCTGCTCATGCAATGACGCCGTTCGCTGGCGAGGGCGTTAACCTGGGCATGCAAGACTCTCTTGTACTATCTCGAGCCATACTCAAGGCTGCGAACTCACCAAGCCCTCTCACTCAGCTCACTGATGAAATCAAGGCTTACGAAGAGGACCTTTTTGTCCGAGCAAAGCGCACTGCAAGCTTGACAAATGACAACCGGAACTGGATGTTTTTCACGGAAGGCTTTCCGCGATCTGTCGTTGACCAATTTGCACTCCGAGCTGCGACTTACGAGGATAAGACCTTCTTTGACTATGCAAGATATCCTATCCTTGCTGCAGGCATTAAAGCCTATTTCTTTTTATTCAAGCTACGTCACTGATAATATTGGCCCGCGCCTTAGCATCTTGCGTTTGCATTGATTTTTGGTCTCTTTCTTCTTCTAAGCAATAGAACTCAATTACTTTAAATTTTACAAAAATTTCGATTTGCGCGTAAACCTAGTAGTCATGCAAGCACTTGGTCAATGAACACATCATCTGGTGGAGGGACGAACAGTCCATGCTCGGATTGCATGTTTAAACAAGACAGGCTGCCTCGAGTCGATCGATATGTCATTCCGATGACTCAACTGATGCAGTTCCAGGATTGAGAAAAGGGTCAGCCTGTTGGGCTGCAGCCTGCACATCATGTCCACACGGAGACACGATGCGTTCTCAACTTCTCGTATGAACTGGGGGGTCCTGGGGCAACCTCTGTTCATACAAGGGGTATCCCATGCACAAGGAATCGAAACGAACTATTGAACTGCACTGTTACTTCAGATCTCATGAGCATTGCGGGGCTCAATCCTCGGTTAGAGAGCTTGCGAACCGCCAAGCCTTAAATTCGATGATCTTGAGTACAAGGATCGCCCAAATAGCACGCCCGACGAACGATCTTAGTCCACACCGCCACATATTCACCAGCCACTCCTTACTTCAGCCACTCACGGGACGGGAAAGCCACTGCGGCTGAGGATGTGGCTGAGCGCTATCTACCCGTCTCTGCAACAATACGTCTTCTTCGCTTCGGCCGAATTCAAGATCGGCATGGAGATCCAGGAAAAACAGGATCTGATCGCAATTTGTTGGGATCTCCTGGCTGCATTCCATCCCCACATCGGAGTCTCGGAGAGATCTCGCTTTGTCTACTCTAAACAGCCCAACAGACTCTGATCGGCCCTCGTCCTGCCATGCTTGCCCTATTTCAGGCCCGCGTTCTGCATCAAACTTCAAGCTCCATGAGCTTGACACTACTCGTTAGGGAGCCTGTAGTTTCTTCTCCGTCTTGGTGGAAAACATGAGCAACATCCCAAATCTAGCGCCTGGCATATTTATGTTCCATGGACTCGGGACTCGCCTAGGCGCCACGCAATTATTCGCTTGGCTTGAATTTGAGAGTCGGCCGATTTGAATCGAATCGACCCAATCAAACATGGACATGCGCATCATGTTTGCACGAGTTGAAAGCTAAAATGCTACCTTACTGTCAATTTGGGACTAGCTGATCCTGCGGGCACTTTTGCAATGTTGCCTAGCCTCTCATGGGTTGATACTGCATCGACGGTCCGTGTCAGATCTGCATAGTGGATCCGAGGCTGGAGCCACGGCATCAAAAAGGAAGTCCCATGGAAGCAAAACATGTCAATCTTCTCGGGAACCTTTCCCATGTCTACGCTAATGAGTCTTAGCGCAAAAATCGCGTGCAGTTGGAAATGTATACCCGGGTTCCCCGCGCCAATAGTCCTTGCGAGAGGCTCTGCCTCACTTTAGATTGACGAGCTCGGCGTGCTGAGGTTGACAATTCGGCATGCATAGCTGATGGCTGTGACCAGAGGCCGCTTTTACCACTCCTATGGGAAAGGCTAGTATATTTGGACGGCAATTTTGCTCCCCAAGACGATCGAACATGCAGAGGAACTAGATACCAGCAGGCTAGTACAATCAAATATGGGTCAACTTTCGGGTTTAGATCTCGGGTTGAGATTTCGGTATGCCCGATGGATCGAACCTTGTCAAACTTGGGGCCGTCACGCTCTGTAAGTACGCCACAACTCACCGTTGGCTGTGGCGTGCAGTCTCAGTGTCTGTAAAAGGGTCACATTATGCAATAAGAACTTTGCGGCCTGCTCTAGCCCTCTAATGGCATGATTCTGTGAGTGTCCGCCCTTACAGTTCAGCTTAAACCTTGATCCTAGTTCACAGGACTAGCCATTCTTGAAGACGCATGCGACCCTTCTTGCGAGGCTTCGTCGCCGGTCTCTGCGATGGTTTTCCTGCCTTTAGCCATATAATAAGTGTAGGTGCAAGACTGAAGGTGTCAAGGGTCGGATGATTTTTTCAAAAACAGCTAGTGGGAGGGAGATGTTGAGAACTTGGTGGATCCGTGCACGAAACTATTGGCGCCATCTAAATGGAGACATGGCAGTTTTCCAGGACCCCTGTGCATGGTGAACGTCGATCTTGCATGCCAAGCGATTTCAATCGATCGCTCAATGGCCCACCCATCGTCTGGTAAAAGGGAAAATGTCATACAACTTCCAATTTGGCGGAGGCCCCGAGTCCTTCGTCAGTGTTCCGGGCACGGTCCGTGGCAACATTAGATCTTGTTGCAGTGTGCATCTGCGATCTCTCAGATCTATGATCTGGAATGCAATGTATATGCACCCCGACGACACGTATTCATCCTTAGAACAGGATATCGGGAATTGTTCCTGGATCACTATTTCTCTACGGTCCGAGTCGGTCCCTGTCCCATAACGTGCTGCTGCAGGGAGTCTTGCAGGGCTACGAGCCATCCTTCGAGTCAGTTACCCCGCTGGGTGGATGATCTCGCCTTGTCCCGCTTGATTACCTGTGAATCACTAATTTAAATTTCACCTTTTTTGCTTTTCCCAACCCTTTGGGTTATGCAGATTGCCCTCTGATTCGTACGGGATGGCGGATACCTCACCGTCCCCGTTCCGGCATCTTGGTCAGGGTGTATGTGTTCGTCAGCTAAGGTGGCAAAACATCTAACTAGTTCCTGGCTTGTTCCAAAATCAACATGGGCGATCTATAATTTTGATAGTTCCACTCCGATGATTTGTCTTAATTCTCGGCTGTGAAGACAGAAACGAAAACTATTTGAACCCCAGGCTCTTCCACTTTAACTTCATTACCCCAGACCCTCAATTTTTCTGACTCCTGGTCATCATACATTGCATTTCAGGATATAACCTCAACTTCCACTTCCAGTCTTACCAATATTTTGAATTATCCTCCCTCGCTATTCTCTCCAGATACAGCGAGTTTTCGGCTGTCAAGTTTGTCGGATTTCAATACCGGCATCACCAAACTCTATTGTCGATCCACATACTTCCCCCGATCTAATTATCTCGATTCCGCTAAGCACCGACACCCACTCAAAAATCTTGGATTTACAACTCAAGTTTGGTTGATCGCTGCAGAAATTATCGGGTGCCCCCCTCCTTTAAGTCTTCTTCAATCTCCTGAAACAAGCCTCTGTACGGAATGGCCGCACCACGCGAATTCAATCTTACCTTTGAACTGGGGCCTCCCGCCGCCGTACGGCCAGGGCTACCCTTCACTCTTCCTGTTGTAGTTGCAGTGCGCCCTATCGGAACACCCTCTTCAAACACACACCTTGTGGTGAACGCCTCTTTACGAGATGAGACGGGCGCCACCGCCACTACAGGTTTATCTGGTAATCTTACTGCCAGTGTTCGGAGTCGTGGTGATTCAGCGGTAGGCGGGTACGCGAAGCTCAGTCCTATCATGATATTGCGACCAGGGAAGTACAGACTGCGCGTCATGCTGAGTTGTTCCTCTGTCAACGGGGTCTTTACAAAAGAAATGGTTGACTCCAGCGTCATACATGTTCACGCGGCTGGAGCTGCTACGCAGCGACCATGTGGGTCCTTCATTCCTTTTCCTTTCCCTACTTGACTTTCCTGTTTGGCAAGTCGCCTGTCTGTGATTTCCCTTTCTGGTGGTTTGCATCTAGAGGAAGCATCGCTGGCTGTGATCATCTTTTCTACATTAGGATAATTGCTGATTTCTCGGAAATTTTAGCACCCACTCAGTTGATAACATTACAGCGCCTGACGGCTGAGAATTTGGAAATTTCAGCCGCGGATATTTCGGGGTGGCAGAGGGCATGATTGAATTAGGCTAATGTCACGACCCGAGTCGCTGGGAGGCGCCCCCGGGGTTTGGTCATCACGTTTGGTTTCATTTTTCCTGCATTGGCGAGTTCTTTAGCAATAGCGTAGGGCAGTTTTTTTGGGTTCAATTCAATCGTCCTCTTATAAAGCAAAAGGCTATTTCTCTTCACCCACCACTCGCGCCAATACCTTTGGCAGTTGCATTTGAAGCCCGTATGTCAACAGTCACTCTACATTAGTCTATGTTGGTAAACCCCAAGGCGCTGCTAAAACTATTGTGACGGTGTGATGGAGACCAGGTTCCCGCAGTCGCCGCAGCAGAACGTGTTACGACACGTCAAGCATTACACAGCATGACATGGAATTTTAACATAAGAATCTTGGAATACTCAAAGTGTGGGTTTACTTTCTCCACAGACCACCTTCATTTTTGAGAATCCTCTAGATCGAAAGGTTCTTGAGTGGTTCCGCAAGAGAGCGCTCCAATCTCCTTGCTCCCCATGTGTTTGCTAGCCTCGGCATCCACATTTCTAGTTGAACACAAAATGACTGGGGCAAAATATAGCTGTAGATTGCACAGCTCACTTATTTCTGCGCTTTTGACTCTTGTGGAATTGGGCGATTCAATTCCATTCAATAACATCCATGCGAGGTCACACTGGCCTCGTTATATTCTATACGAAGCCCCGGTCGGATATTTTGGCTTGCAAAAGGTCGTTACGAGAATAAGCTCGCCACTCGGTTGTCGCATGAAATAACTTGACCTTTGATCCATCTCAAGCCCCTGTAAGGCCTCTGTCCATAAACATGAGTTTACGCGATGGGCGAACTGATCGCGGGCTGGCCCTCAAGATCGGCCGAGGATCGTCATTTTCTCCGAGGCCTTGAAGGCTATTTCGCATCATATTTTCCCGTATGAACAACCTCTTCCATCTGCATTTTTCTTGGACTCATTACGAAATCTATCCATCTCGCTATTACTGAAATCTTGAATGAGGACGACCGCGTCTTGCCCACGGTGCCTTGGGAGAGGTTAGAAGCAAATACCTGGCAATAATTACTCGAAGGTAATATTTCCAAAAGAAGAATCACAATAGTCTGAGGAACAGATATTCTTATAAACCCTGACACACTTCCAACTTACGTACTGTACCAATTGTCGGCGCGACTTTTGTAGTACGAAACTCCTGGCATTGCTAAACTAATAGTGTCGACGATAAGCGACAACCGCATCCAATAATAGTATGTTCGGCGCCAGTCAGCGCTAAGGATTTCCCTGGAGAAAATGAGTCTGCTCCCTAGGGAACGTGCATGTCCTGGTACGGGTGGCTGTCTACTCCGTATTTGACCAGAAATAGCGCCCGCTATGACCTGGTCTGTTTGGGGGCCGTTCAACTTAGCGTTCCCGCAGTCTCATCGTCGGCCCCGGTTGCTTTGAACACGAATCCTCCTGGCCGTGGGGTAACAAGCCTAATCTACGCCGCAAAATTTATGAATAGCTTCGCACATCTTGATACGAGCAATTTTTTCGAAGAGAGAAATGTTGATATTCATTGATACAGCATCTTGAAAGCTATGGAAAAGTCCCTTCAAACCTCCACGTGGAACAGTGACTTGAAAGAGGTCCAAGCGTTATCGGCTTGGAAAAGTGGTGATGAACATTCGAGCCCATTAATGGAAAACCGAAGCCGTGAGACCGGTGCGCTTTTCCCATGACAAGTGTACCTGTTAAATAGCTTATATGGTCATAAGCAGGGTATGTGCATATTGACAAAATTGTCTTCAGACGAGCCGAGTTCAGTCGCAGCAATAGCGACCGCATGACGCAGGGGGTTGTCGATAATCCCCCGTGCAAGAAAGCGATTCCCTCGAGACGCAAAGTTTCACATCTTCGATGAAAAGTCAAATCGGGAACTTTGGACAGGCCGAGAATAGATGTTTAGCCCGTGGAGGGCGTTCTTGAGATAGCAAAGAGCCATGAAGTGGCAATTCAAGCAGTGTAATTAAAACGGGTAGGCAGACTGAGCCATTCAGCTCTCCTTGTCATGGTGACGGAGCTTTTCAATGCCATCGCGAACGGTGTCACGAACACTGAAACCACCAAAGAGCCAGTCATTTGAGTGGCGTCCGCAATGATTGACGGTTCCACTGTAGCGACGATAGTCGTCACTATTCTTGCGGGTAGGTGTAGTAGGTTGCTTGGAGGCAAAATCACCCTTGAAAGACCGAAGTGAAGCATTGTCAGGACTCATGCCTGTTTCGCTACCATAGTATTGGTGATCTTGGTCAAAGTAGGAGGACTCGGGGTTGCTCCGGGGGGTGTCTCGAGGCTGAGAACTCATGGTGGAACTGGTATTCTTTGGAATGGTGATGGGTGAAGGAGACTTTGACCGTGCTTGACGAAGTTTGGAAGCAAAAGGATTGGGAAGTCTGAAATTCTTCTTCTCGTCGGAGTATTGTGTACTGCGCGAGGAGCTAGTAGTGGTTGATGTTTGAGATAGAGAGCGAGTTGGACGGTTTCCACTCTGATGAGACTGAGATCGCATCACTTTGAATAAATGCAGTCAGAGGAAGTCTTAGAGGAGGATATAGGGGAAAGAGGAATAAAGAGGAATTGGGTGCTGACGTGGGAGACACGGAGGTTATTTATCTCCCCTGTCCCTCGAGCGCAGCTTTCTCCTCAATTTGGTTCCTCCGGGGATCGTCAGAACCTCGTAGGGCAACCAATCAATCCCTAGCGGGGTCATTCTAATTCTGCTAGTTCAACATGTCGGAAACTGCTTCAGGACCAAGAGAACCAATAGTCCTCCTGTCTCGGTTCCATCATGCGGACCGGTCCTGAATACACCAACCGGAGTAGCTCGAGGATTCCCCCTGCTCCACTTGTAAGGTTGAGCGGGCGTGCGTGTCGGTGAGAATCGCACAATCACGATCCTCCACGCCGAAAGATGGGAATACGGCCGTCCAGCGAGCCAATCCTGATTGCTTCTGCCTTGGAGCCTCCTTCGCATTGTACTCGAGTCCCCGCAGATACACCGCTGCTGCACCCGAGTTGTGCCAAAGTCCTGGTCCTCCAAAATCAGGTTTGGCCGTCTGTTAACACATGGACAAGTCCCATTTCCAAAAGCCTCCCAGCATGTCTTTTCACGGCACTTCTTCACAACCAAGCCAGCTAGCTATCAGCAGCGTCGGCCTAAAAATGCCAGGATGGTTAGGCAACCAGCATTCAGCTGAAGATCGTGACCAACATGGAGGAAAAGTGGGCCCAGGGCACGGTCTTTGGCCAATGTTCGCCCGGCGCTGTCTGCCCTGAGCGCCGGTTATCCGAGTCCCCAAGGCCAACTTCGCGAGGCAACGACAGGTTGCATTTGTTATCTCCACTTGTCTTCCAATCAGCCTCGGGCGAGACGAGACATTACCCTTCTAGCGCCTTTCCAGAACGTCTTATAACCGAGGACCGACACGTGTGTCGGATTTGAGTCACGAATCCCCCCACTTCGCGCTGCTGCAAAAGGTTATGATGCAATTAGCAGAGTTACTAGCGACCCTAGGGCTTTGTCCTTGTTTCCAAGATGGCCCATCCCTCAGGGTTGTGTGCCGATGTTCCGAGACTGCCAAATACTTGATTCTAAAATTGGCTTAACAGGTATTCATAGAAAACGATCCCCATATTGCGTCAGGCGAAGTGTAATCTCTTCCGTGCTCTCTTTCATGCAATACTTTGTGCTGTGCTTTCATCCCTTAAAATTGCCTTTCCTTAGTGAGAAGGCCTCAGCTCTGGTTCGATAAACATAAGCAGTCAGCACGATCCTTTAACACGGAGCAATTGGTGACAGTGCTCCATGAGTGGACCATGATCTGTTCCTCGGCTCGAGTCATGCCAGTAGGGCTGAGATTTCCCCACAAGACCCCTGTATTTAGTACTCAACCTTCTGGAGCTCGTAATGGGTGTATTCAATTTCCACCAGCTACTTGTCTTACATTAGTGCTTGCTGCAAGTCAATTAGCTTCACAGATAAAAAATTAAGCTGATTTCATTCAAGTCTTCCTTCGTTTCACGTATGGTAGATAGATATAATCATGAGCAACATTTTTGGTAAACAAGCCGACGCAATTGGCATGAAACTCTTTATTCTGCTCGCAATAGAGATGGGTTTCATACATGGTCCCCCTGTGCCAATTCTGCTTTATTGGAACAAATTAACTTTGACGAGCGGCTACACGGCATGGATTTCCCCCCGGTAAGAATATAGTTGATAGCATCCCGTTGTCTTCGAAGTCGTGTACATTTCCCGATAGACCATTCCAATTCCAAAACTCAGGTTTACGCATCGATCGCATACGACTTGTCGCAAGTTACAAATAGTGAACAGGTTTATGTGGCTCTGGCTTTTGTATATCTCTGGTTTATTTATTGCCTTGTTCTCAAATTCCAAAAATTGAAGCGCTCTCCTGCGTGTGTTATTCAGAGCAGGCTGTTGTGCTTTCCTTCAAATCAAATTCTTATATCCTCCGTGTTGAAAATATCCCAAATTTCTCACTTATCAACACCTGATTTCACCGATAATGCAAGTTTGTAATAGATAAACCACTTTCCTTATCATTCCTCCTGCAGAGTCCATAAGGTTGCACTTGGTTCCCTCCACGACCGTGGCTGCTCCGAGTGACACCTCCTATGTCGCCGCTCGGCCATAAACTGAGGCGACGCCGCCGCCGAAGGAACGGCTCCGCGCGATCTTTCAACAACCATAACCGGGCGCGCGGCTAATCGTGGTGACATCCAGCCAGAAATCATAGACTGATCCCCAACAGTCATCATGGTGGGCATCACGAATAGCGAGCGAGTCTTGTCGAGCGCAGGGCGACGGATAAGGCGGCGTAAGACACTCCTATGCACATGCTTCCGGGCTTCTACTGTTGTAGCTGCGACTGGGATTTCGGGTTGGCGTAGACCTTGCATTGGGCGAGACCATAGTCGGTGAGTTCGGGAGCTCTGACGAACTATGCCTGCCATTTCTGCGTCATCTTCCTCGTTGGGCTCTTCGACGATAAGGGGTACGTTTGTTGCTTGTTGAAAATGCCATGGCTGATGGCTTGATGGGCCTTGGGCTGGCTTAGAGAGACGGAGCTCCACACTGGATGGGGCACGCATGCACAATTCAGAACCACAATGTGGCCAGGAATGGTGTCTTCTGTGGTGGCGGGTAATGGACATTTTATGGGACGTGATGGATGGCGATGTGGGGTGCGTTATAATACCAAGGCAAGAGTATATGTGAATCTTCTTTCTTATCCCAGCGCCATTATGAAGCTCAAGTTTGGCGGAGCTCTTTCTCTATCGGATTCAATAGAAAGGAGCAGAGGCTTGGAGTAGGTAGATAAGATATGTATCTACCTGGCAGAGCACAGCATTATAAATCCAATAGAACTCCTCCACATAGGCACTCGCACGTGTTGGGCCATCGTCCCATCTACTGCCCAGGTGACGACGAATCACTCGGTGCTTCAAACCTTGGGGTGACCTAACCTTGGAATGAATTCTCAACCTTCCAATGTGGGAATGGAAGACAGACCTGAGGCAGCTGCAGGTGAGTGGTAAACATGAGAGTTCCAAGATGGTAAGATGGTATTGTGTTCCAAGGTTATCTTTCGAGGGGTGACCTCCCGACATTTGGAGGTCGGTCTTACTTGAAAACGCCTCGAGATCTGGCTCGTTTTATATATCCATGGGTCCAGATGGCTCAACCTTCAACGCGGGTAAAATATATTTCAACATTGAAACCTTGGAAACTTTCAAGCTCTAGATGAACAAGAAGGTTACGGGCGCTCCGTCGGTCGCGAGGTACTAAAGATAGGAACAATTAAGCTCCGTAGACGTGGCGATGCATCACTGGCGATACCCCTATTGTTGAGGTGAATTTTAGATCGCGGAGAATGATCGCCTGGGGTGATCGGGTCAAGCGGGCGCAAAAGAGCGCCGGGTCAGTAGTTACGCCCGAGACGCATGACCAAAGCCCACTCATTTGCCCTGACACGAGATCAGCCTGGGGAGGCTGACAAGATTAGACTCAACTTTAATATACAGGAACCTTTGATCCTTCGCAGACTCTGTCTTACCCAGGGCTCTTCCCGGTCGCAACCCAGGGCGACGAGCGTTATTATTTCTACTTGTAGGGCAAAAAGAGGGGTTGACCTACGAAGAGCCCGGGTTAGCCTTTCTATCGAGGCTGAGATTACCTTCACAACATACGGGCTAGAAACCAGAATGGTTAGAATCATCCCTAGAGACTGAAAGGATCGTTGCCCATCTAGAGTATGGGCGATCATGGCTTTAAGGTCATATTGCATTAAAGTGAAGATCCTTCATCAACCATCCCAAGTGGTCGAGTGGAACTCGGCTAACATCTTCCTTGGTCTAGTGGTGATGATTTCCGCTTGTCATTAACACCGATAAGCGCGGGAGACCGGGGTTCGATTCCCCGAGGGAGAGATCTTTTTTGCTCATGGATTTATTTATATTTTCTTCTATCTCACGGTTTCTTATTTTTTTTTTTTTTTCGCGCGTAGCAAAAGTACAAGCATTTTCTTCTTATTAACCAACACATCACATCGCCTGCGAAACGATGGCTTGTGCCGTTTCCTGAACAAGTATGACCACGGACCTAAACAGCGCCGAAAAAGCCTTGCAGAAATCGATGGGTGAATTTGATTTGGAAGATCATTGAATATCTAGCTCATAATATAAAATGTTCTTCCTTTGCTAAGAGTTATGAATTGCTTCACGCAGCGCGCCCAATATCTTCGACATGTTCATGCCCATGCTCCGCCCCGAGCTTGGTATCGACAGCAATCGTAGCAGCAATACGCTGGGCTTCTGCCTCAATAGCTTCTTGTGGTCGTTTCGATTGCTTTGCGGCCTTGTCGTTAATGCGGATGATAGTGGTATGATTTGAATCTCGGTCAAAGTACACATCCAAATCCTCAAGGGTTCGGTAGGCGGTCTCTGGGTATAGGAAGAAGACCACAAATATGAACACAAAGTTGAACACGGCAAAGACTAGAAATATGTTAGACTCTACTTAATGGTAATGCGTAGTGAATCTTACTGATGTAGAACTTGTAACCGATATTTTCGATACCAGTGGCTGTGAATTGGGTGCACACAAATCCAAATAGCTGAATTTGGAAATTAGCCACAACTCCAACCAACATTGAGGAGAGAAATTACCCAGTTTGTTGCTGTCGCAGCAGCCGCGCCAACAGTTCGCATTGCTAGGGAATTTATTTCGGATTGGTAGACCCATGGTACCATGCCCCAGGTGCAGCCAAATGCCGCATAATAGAAGAACAGAAATGATACGGCAACAATTCCCCACTATGAAAGGTTAGATTCCTGGGGGGTTAGAAATAGGAAAAAGGGGGATAATTTACCTCACGAGGCGCTTGATCTAGCATGGCAATCGAGATAGCGACCATGACATAGGCCAAACACTGCAGGCTCAATCCAGTCAGCATTAGAACACGGCGACCGGCTCTTTCAATCAACCAGAATGCGCAAGCTGAAGACACCATGTAAGATGTCGCGTTGCACCCAGTGAGCACTCGAGCCATGAAGTCGGTGAGACCAATATTGTTCATCAAAATTATAGTGAAATAGTAATTTAATGCGTTGATACCGCTGAATTGCTGTTTGGTTGTCAGATTATCTCTTTAATTAAGACACCTGACCAACATACCTGCATAAATTGCCCTCCACATCCAAGAAGAAGTCGTTTCAAGTGACTAGAGCGATCCCGGCGAGCAAGAACCTGTGTTAAGGAGATCTTTGACTCTCGTTCGATTTGAAGAGCACCTGTTATCGAAAGATATTCGCCTTGGACTTGAGGATCATCGATAGCAAGATTCTTGCCACTATAACGACGGATAGCTTCCAATCCTTCATCCATTCGTCCTCTCATAAGCAGCCATCTCGGGCTGTCAGGGACGAAGGGAAGGAATGCAACGAGAAAAATAGCGGGAACAAGCTAAGGGGTTCGAAAATAAAAATGATTAGAAAGGAAAATCACACAAGGCACTTCGTTGAGGTTGAATTACCTGGAGAGCCAAGGGAAGTCGCCATTGGTATCCCCCAGACGTGAAAGAGCAAGCTAGGGTTAACCAAGTCGCAATGCAGTAAAAGACAACGTTGTGAAGCACAACAATGACGGAAAGTTGCCCGCGACGATCGCTGCGGCACGATTCTGCTTGGAAAACACCACACGTCGAACTGTTGATACCTATGGGCTCGAATTAACCCCAAGGCCCACATCCCAAGGATGGAATTTTTGTGTAATTGCGAAGACCTACCATTTCCAACTCCATTGATCACTCGGCCAACGATTAGTTGGGGGAAAGAGTATGCAGAAAATTGCAGAATTGCGCCAATTGAGCTGACAAGAGCACCCAGTCGAAGTGTATTTTTGCGGCCCATTTGGTTGCCGAAACATGCTGCAATCAGACATCCCGCCAAATTTCCCAACTGGAGAAGTCATAAGTTTTCCATTATCGTCATATCGATAAATAAGACATACCGAGAAACAACTCGTAGTAATCCCTTGTATGGAAGAAATCTTGGTTTGAGGGAAGACATCAATGAAGTCTGGACTGATGATCATACCACTCACAACGCCCTAGAGAATATCGTCAGAGCGACCTGCGTAGTGGGTGTCGGCATGATGCCGGTATGGAAACGGGGAGAGAGTTCAGACCTGGTCATATCCGTACCAAGCCTGAGCAGCGGAGTTAGCCGCCGTCAGCACGACTTCAAGACCGTATCCGTCTAACATGGTCGGAATATTCGAGGACGAGAGAGGCTGATTATCACGGATGATCGAAGGGGCTGTTCGCCGGCATTTAAAGACCGGGGCCAAGGCTACCGACTCTGCGTCAGATTGTCAGGCGGTGCTACATCATTACCCCAGGTTTTTGTATAGATCCCCGGAATATCCACTATTGGCTCCCCGCAAATCTAATATGTAGCCGCATTGAGCCTAGCCCACTCTGGGTCCACTCGTACTTTCCCCCTCAATTCGCTGCGAGCGGGCCGTTTGCACCCCGGGGTAAGGGGCTTCAGCTGCTCCCGCCTTGATCCGGGCTGGAAATGGCCCGGTGACTTGATTTGCAGGCTTAAGAGATATTCATTGGTCTAACTACATGCTGAGATGGTATCTATAGAAGTGGTGATGTTTCATGTCTTTATCCTTCATACTCCTATCTCCGGCGTGAGGTGGAGTCCCGGCTCACACCATTCACGGAGGTCGTCCTTGATGTTGAGCGTCGAGTATCGAAGGTCGTAGAAACGGGCTGGGAGGGATGACTCGGAGACCAGGGATCGATGCTCCGAGATCGCAGTCCTTATCACATTCTCATATCGGAGAGCAAGGGGCCATCGCTTTCCCGAACAAAGAAGCGCGTAAGCCATAGTCCGCACGCCACTCGGCACATCGGCATTAACTGTTTTGGCATACACTTGCATCCTAGTCAGTCCGTGGGGTATAAGTAGCCGAGAGGCCTTGCAGAAATGCACATACCGATGTAAAACCGAGCAACTGTGAAGAAGCAGAAAACAAGATGGGGGTTGCTGACACTAAGCTCCTCATCTGTCATGTGCCTTACTTTGAAAACCATATTATCGCACGCGTAGGTGCATCTGTTAGTGGCATATTGCCACTTGCAACGGTGTCAGCTCTGAATGCGAGGCGCGCGGGTGGGTACCTACAGGCTCTGCAGAGGGATCAATTTCTCGGGGAATCGTGGAGATTCTCTGGAACAGTAGAATCACCGCACTATCTCATCAGCTGAGTTTGAATGTCCTAGAATGCATAAAACTTACGCATCCAACACACAATTTGTCAAGACAATATTTGGATCCATTTCGGCTCGTTCCTCTTGCGCATACTCTGCGTTGATAAGCCTATACACAGCAGCGACAAATTCCTCTCGCCACGCGGTTAGCCGCTCATCAATTTTCTGTGCCTCAGTCTGCCAATCAATTCGATTGTGGGCGTCCGTCAAATCCCATGATTTCTGGAGAAACCCGTGGACAAACCAGAGTTCGTTCGTGGCAAGAATTATACACAGTGAGAATGCCGATGAGTAGCGAAATTGACCGAATGACCAAATGTTGATGATGTGTTCTGGGAATGCCCATAGAGAGTCGCTGCATGGAAGAATACCATTAGAGGTGGGCGGCGATGCACCTGTGTCCCAATCCACACCAATCGTAGACATGCCATCGAGCATTTCAGACATCCAATAGGCCCGAATTTTCTCTTCCCGATCTATTATGGTAGTTGACAGGGGGTGAAGACGCGGCGGCACCGATGCAGCAGCCTCGAAATGGTCGGCTTGTTTTCTGACTAGTGCACCGTATCCAAGCTGGGAGGACATCCTGTATTAAGTTAGGAAGATTGCTGACAATGCTTGTATCCACGGAATGAAGCAAATACCTCTTGCATAGCGCTATCAAGTTCCAGAACTGTTCAAATCGGCCTTCTCCATATTCAAGATTCGAAATAATTAATAGCGCCTGCACGGAATGTAGGCTAACTTGATTCAAGGCTTGAGTACAGACAGCATCTCGCAAGCTGTCAGACCATTGCTTGCGCTCTTCAGAGCTGACCAAGTGAGACTCATAGTGACAAAGAGTCACGGCGCATATAGCTTTGACGGTTAAATATGGATTCAATGTTCCCGATCCATCCAGATGCTGTAACGATGCTGTGAGAGAAGGTTGATGAAGTATTGGAAACCACGGATGGTACTGATTGAACCAGATAGAACATAGCTCAGAAAGCACAGGATATGAAAAGGGATCGAAATGAACAGAGCGCGTTATGAAGCCACCACCATTAGGACTAGCATTGGGAGTGGTGAGGACTGATTCATTGGGCCGGTTGGAGATCGACAGATCCTTGTCCTGCGAGAAGATTGTGCTCGACAGAGCCAAGTTCGACTCGCTCACCATTGGTGATGGTATCTCTTTATCATTTCCCAAATGACCTGCCATATGTTAGCAAAGACGAGGGAAGTTCGCACACCGATGCAAGATGCGTACCTCCGTTGCCATGCTCTAGGGTTTGAACTCGGTGCTCAAGCTCCACTACTCCGGATTAGAATATCGGGCTACAGATCTGGGACGATAACATACTCAATCGCCGGTCTAATTTAGCGATATAGCCCGCGCGTACACCGGGCCGTCGCGCCGCCGCATATTCGCAATCAAATTGGTTCTTGTCGCAGAAGCCACAGGATGGCTTCTTGCGGTCGCAGGCAACCTTGCGGCTGCGGCATGTCATGCATCTTTCATTCGGGTTAGATATAACCAGTAGCTAGATCAGAGGGACAGGGCTTACGCTGCATTCGGTCTGGTAGACATGGTCGGACTGGGAGGTGTAAGATCCATCTATTCTTGGGCGCTGGGATCTCCCAGACCGTGCGACTCGGGCCGTGCGGGGAGAAGACCGGCCACGGTACCACCAGATGATTCCGGTTGGCTTGGAAGAAGCTATAGTTTCCTTTCACGGGTTGAATACTTGAGGGTCATGAGACGTACACGAGTCAGGCTGAGCCGTTAGGTGAACATGGCGCGACACTTCCCCCGCGCGAACCCCCACAGGCATAGTTCGGCGCCAATCCGGGGTTCTAATCTCCACATCGTGGCCATCGCGGCATAAGATCCGAGGCATCGGCTTCTAAATGGCCCGTTGATTGGCCTCTTATTGGGTAAATCAGTCATATCCCCCACCCTCATTATGGGAAAACGTGTGTATCGGCGCGTCTATCGCCCTCGACGCGACTTGTACTTCCTCCTGATGATGACACAAGGGGAATGAGGAGGGGCAGATATGAGGGGCAACGATGAACTGTCCGGTCGGAATTGTGCTATTTATTGGGAGTCCTTCGGGGTGATGAACAAGATATTTCTTCCTTTAACCACCTTTGCGACGGTGTGATTGAGTACGGCTTATCTATTTCGCCTCTTGTTTGACATTCTTCCATTGTTGGATACAGAGCCATTATACATCTACCGAAATGTCGCCTTCAAAGGTCGAAACTCCCCCAGCAAAATACGATCATATCTACACACTTCCAAAGACAGCTCCTGTCGACTCTCCAGTCGATGCGCACAAAATCGCACAAGAATGGCTTAGCAAATTGGAAAATATCCTCTCATCCGGCGACTTCTCCCGTGCCAGCGAAGTATTCCACGAAGAGTCATGGTACCGTGACATGATTGCTCTCCAATGGGATTTCCGTACTCTGCATGGCCGAGAGAAGATCGAAGAGTTCCTGAGCGAACATCAGCCCAAGGCTGCTCTATCCGGCCTCCATCTGCAAGAATCTGGACATTTCGCCCCCAAGCTCGAAGACGTGAAGACGGACATCGGACTCTCCTGGGTGTCTTCTTTGTTCCACTTCAATACTCGTCTTGGAAAGGGATCTGGTGTCCTGCGACTCACGCAAGAGAAGACCGGAGAATGGAAAGCATTCGCCTTGTACACGGTTCTTCAAGAACTCACTGGGTTTGAAGAACGCCTAGGCGAGAGGCGTGTTTATGGAACAATTGACTCGATGCCAGGTAGCTTCTCACGCGGTACTTGGTTTGAGCGTCGAGAGCGACAACTCAACTTTCTTGACGAGGAGCCCCAGGTCTTGATCATTGGAGCAGGTATATATTCAACTAAAAGCTATCATACAATTGTACATCTGATACTAACGTTTTGCAGGTCAGGCCGGGTTGAATCTGGGCGCTCGACTTGAAGCCATGGGCACATCTTGCTTGCTCGTTGACAAGAACAACAGAGTTGGCGACAATTGGCGGAACCGATATCGAGTAAGTGATAGAACTACCAGGTTGAAACCAAGCTGTTGACGTATTTGAACAGACCCTTGTGACCCACGATCCCGCGGAGTTTACTCATATGTCCTATCTTCCTTTCCCTAAGAACTGGCCGCAGTTCACACCCAAGGACAAGCTAGGCGACTGGTTTGAATCATACGCAAGCCTGATGGAGCTGAATGTATGGACAAAGACAACTGTAGAAAATGCATCTTTTGATGACGCAAAGGGGAAGTGGACTGTAGACTTGCTGCGCGATGGAAAAACACGCACTGTCCGCCCCCATCAGGTTGTCTTCGCGACAGGACATGCTGGAGAACCACTTGTCCCGTCTTTCCCCGGACAGCAGGACTTCAAGGGCCTTGCATACCATGGAAGTCAACATGAGGACGCGTCATTGCATGATGTGAAAGGAAAGAAAGTCATTGTTGTGGGCACTGGTAACAGCGGTCACGATATTTCGGAGAACTTTTACCACAACGGTGCCGATGTGACGATGCTCCAACGAAGTGGAACTTATGTCTTGACTTTGGACACGGGCGTCTTTATCCTCCACGAAGGAATGCACTGTGAGAATGGGTAAGTTCCCAGTTGCGCCAGCCTGAAATGCAACATCTTCTAATTGGTAAATAGGCCCCCAACCGAGCAAAGCGACATAGTCTGCGAGAGTCTGCCATATCCCGTGGGATTTGCCTTGAACATCGACATGACAAAGCGCATCGCAGAAGAAGAGCGAGAGAACATCGAAGGCCTCAGGCGTGCCGGATTCAAACTCGATTGGAGTATCGATGGCGGCGGTATTGCTCGACTTTACTACACCCGTGGAGGTGGCTATTACGTTGATGTTGGCTGCAGCAAGCTTATCATCGACGGCAAGATTAAGATACAGCAGAGCCCCGATGGAATCTCTGGCTTCACTTCCGATTCTCTTGTGCTGGCCGATGGCACCGAGATGAAGGCGGATATTGTCGTTCTAGCCACTGGATATGACAACATGAAGACAACCGTGCGAAAGGTCTTGGGTGATAAGATCGCAAACAGATGCAAGGATGTGTGGGATCTGGACGAGGAGGGAGAGCTCAATGCTGTAAGTCATGTTCATGATGCCCTTGTTAATAGGCATAATTGACAAATTGCACTAGATTTGGCGACCAAGTGGCCACCCTAACTTTTGGTATATGGCTGGCAATTTGGCTCTGGTGCGCATTTATTCCAAGTACTTGGCTCTGCAGATTAAAGCAGCAGAAGAAGGCCTTAATGATTTCAATAAATAATTTAGAAGGGCGCATATTGATGATTAGACTGCTGATATGTTAGTGCTTTCAATTTGAGAATGTCCATGAAGGTGTGATTCTACCAAGATATCTTAGTCTTAACGCGCTTGAGTAATTCAGAGTAGATGAACACAAAGATCTGCAAACAGTAATTTATGGGTAGCCAAAACTTCTTTTCTGTGCGAAGAAGATAATTAACAAATCCAATTCCAGTGCTATGCTGCTATGTATGAGCTTGCCACAAAAGGGTAGAAATTTGAACAATAAAATAATCAGTATGAACAGATGCAGACCAGCTGATTTCATTCTTTTGATTTAGTGGACATAAGAAAGCCGTCTACCTCCCGCGAGAAAATTCATGAACTCATTTCGATCTATCGAATAACGTGAGCTCGGTGTCAACAAAGCAGTGCAGAAACGGGACTTACCATCTGCTCTTTGAAAAGCAATCGTAATAGCTCCTTCGCGATTCGAAGACGATTCTTTCGGCTGTCTAGCAGCTATATGCAACATATCCAGACATGTTCCTCTGGAATAGGGCTGCTTCGGAATATTGACTGTATTGTCCTTCGATGCCTCGGCGCATCCTATCGGTAGCGACATGGTAAACCATTTATCAGAAACACTATCATCCCACCGAGCTGCTAGCTGCAGAGAGTTTGTCCGACGCCAAAGCTGGATCTCAGCGTAGCCTTTGCTCGATTTCTTCCCGAAAGGCGTTTTGCTCTTGGTGGAGAGTGATGGGATGCGGCGGGAATAGACTAGATCGTGCATTGGAGACAATGCGCTCAAGAATGCTTGCGGAACTGACGAATCATTGAACTCGATGAGAAGCGTTGCATTTCTCTTATCGCAGTGTGAGAATGTGACTTCATGATCGGCGGCAAAGAGTTGTTCGACGTGGGTAGACACGTATTCTGTGTAGGACGCGGCAGGGAACCGAATACTCTGTGCCGAAGTCGAGTAGTCAAAATCTGCATTGCGATACAGATAGTACACCTCAATGAAGCGCCAAGATGCCTTCGATTGGAAAACAGTGACAGCCTTGTATTGCTTGCGACCTACATTAGTGTCGACCACGTCGTAAATACGACCGGAGCTGAGAGGCTCTGACCAGCTAAAGACCGGATTAGAATTGATATCCAACACAGCCTTTTCAAAGTCTTCCGCCCCTTGCTGAGTGCCAAATTGTAAGCTCATTGCGATATTTGGCTTGCTAGGATCATGAACATGGGAGTATAGCGTATTGTAATTGCCATCGGTTTGATCTGAGCGTTCTTGGGTTGTATCAGACCATCTCAAGAGAACTTGACGGGACATCTCTTCGCGATTCACCTGCACATGACTGAGCGGCATCCAGAATTCGATGCACCGTGGGTTCATTTCGGCGGCAGATGGACTGATCACGACTCGACGTGTGTTATGCCAAGATTCTCCAAATGATCGCTCCAATATTCGGACCTCGCCGGATTTGATGATTTGAGGAGGATTCATAGGCTGCCTGCCTGAAGTCTTGAGTCGCTCCCATGATTCAACTGAGCCTTTATACACGACACTTTCGGTGAACTCGGGCGAATCTAAAGGCTCTCTCTGCTTAACAGCGTCGAAGTATAATTTTGGGATTGTGATTAAAGCAGCAATGTCTCCGTCAAATTGGAAAGACACCGACACACTTGTGCTCTCGAATTTGAAGGGTACAGGATCTGATGTCTGAGACCCGGGAAACCCAGCCATTGTGGCGTTGGCGAGATTTATTAATGGTGGTAGATCATCCGGTTCAACTAAGAAAAGGTCAGAAACACCCTGGGTTCGGGAGAATTTAGTCCTTACAGTCACGTTGCAAGCAAAGTGAGCCACTTTGATTACAGATGATGATCTTTGGCTCGCTCTCGCCGTACCTAGTGGCCAAAAGAAGCAGATATGGTGCACCCTTAGTCCGCAAGCGAGATGTCTTTGCGCCAATTCCTGCATTCACAAATGTACGGTAGATGACTCTTTCCTCTTCAGTCCCACCGTCCTCTTGATTCACTGTGATCCAGCGAGCATGATCACGACCATAGCCAAGCTCGGGGGCACTTTCTGAAGCTTCCTCAGCCTGAATTTGCTCCCATATCTCGAGATTCTGGGATCGAATGCTTGATTGATCAGGTGTATCTACACTTGTGTATAGATCAAGCTCCTGATTTATGCCCTGAATGAAGTCAATGTTTGTGGGCTTGAGAACGTATAGTGTAATAACTTACCTCAGAGAGATCCGATATTGATTTTCGGTTCTCGTCGGTCAAGAGAGCGGGAGAGTTCTCATCCCTGAGAACAATATCGTAGAGTATATATGAAGCCTTAAGAAGGTCCACATAGGCTTGATTAGCAAGATATCTAGATTCCAGTCCGCTATTGCCACTCATGCTGCCACGGGAGTTGACAAAGGAATGTTTGTTAGTGTTGGCCAGCGTAGCACGCGCTTTTAAAAGCCACCAAGTAGCGACCCGGATCCAGTCTCTTGTAATCAGTCTCCTAATTTGAAGCTCTTCATTCACCGAAGACTGGAATGCGCGAGTGGTTTCAGAACTGGGTTTGTGAGTTCTACTTTGCGGCTCATAGCGCAACGGTCGTGCGGCTTGTTCTTGCAGTCGGACTTGGTGCAACTGCTGCATGGCCCTGTTGACTGCTTCTGTCACGTTGCTTTGACCAAACTCCGTTATCGAGGAGTCACTGCCCTTCCCAAGACTCTGCTTCTCTTGGGTATCAGAGCTGTCTTCCCAGAAGACTTTTTCCATGGAGCGTCCATCCAACACAACGTCAATGTGTTGTTCATTTCGTCGACGAGCTGAGTTCATCCGCCCAAGCAACGCTTGGGGTGAGTTGCTGTCATTGTTTGACAGTGGAGAGACTGGGGAAGCTCTTCCAAAAGCTGACGTGTCGGATGCCGCTGCTGAAAGCACAGATTCCGAAGAGAACGAGGTTTTTCTAGGCTTAGGCGGCGATGATGGATGTGGTATTTGGCCCTGGGATGGATTTCGCGATCGCGGCGTGCTGGTTCCAGAGTTCTCCAACTCACTGACACTTTCTTTGAGGCTACTGCCTTTCACACTAAGTGGAGAGACTATGTTATCTTTGTCGCGAGATGAGCCGGTGTTGAGAGGTGACAAGGCCTGCTCGTCATCCTCAATCGCCTGCAGCATCCTTTGCTCTAGACGAGCAAGAGCCTCACTAATATTTTCTTTAGTAATCCTCATACTTCAAAGGAGGAGAGGCCACCAACGTGTCAATTGAGCTCATGCATAAGCTCAAGGTAGATGTGTGGACCATAATCTTCGATTTGATCTCTTCAATCTGAGGACGCTGGGTAATCCATTGGATTCTCTGCCAAAAGCTCTTGCCATCCGATATTCCCAGCTCGCGGTATCTTTCCAACAGAGCCTTCAATCTCTGAAGAGTCTGAAGACAAAGGCGAAGACAACGCCCCAGAGTTTTCCGCCGGTCGTTGTTCATCCGTTCAAAAAAGGCAGTATTGGAGCTCACGTCGTCACTGAGTGCACGCAAGGCTCCCTGCAACGAGCCAAGCTCTGTAACCAGACCACGGAATCCATCAGGTGCGTCTTTTGCGATGGTTCGACATCGGCTATAGAGCTCCCATGTCAACTTGTTCAAGGCCGGGATCTCGAGGACCCCAAAGCTCCCTGCCATGCTGAAACGGAAGCAAGGAACTAGAAGGGGCGGAATCAATGGGATAGGCAGTTGCGGGGTTCTGACTCAAGAGAAAGAACAGACAAGAAATGAATATCATCCCACGTCGAAATCTGCATGTCAAACCTGTACGAGTCAGGATTAATACTGCTCCCCGCAACCAGGTAGGCCTCTTCCTTGGGACGAGACTAGACAGAGCCGTGACCGGGGAGTCTTACCAGTGCAGTATTATTTGAGTGATCCTCGAGCTCTGCTCGCATGGGTTTGGCAGGCACTGGGTAGCTATGCCGAGAGAGATCTCCGACGGGCGATGGAGAAAGAAGAGGACCAGCTTATCGCAGCTCACGAAGTCAGGCCGTGGGCCTTTCCATCCAAGGCCCAATTACGCGAATCGCGGTGCAGATCGGGTCAGCGAGCAATCCGGCCAGCCAACCCGGGGAATTTTTGGGGGCCAGCAAGTGTGATCACCGGGTCCCAACCGCCACCCACAGCCAGAGGCAGGATCGTTTAGCAATACGCGATCGGCCTGCCTGCAGGCTTTGCAGACTCGCAATCATACAACAATGATTTTTGTGGCGCCATGTACCGGACTTTGGCTGGTTTCCTCAGGTCGGCGCCACCCGCGGGAGAAGAATCAGGGCCCTGGGGTGCTTGAGACGCTAAATGGATGTCCCCCACAATAAGATGAGAGGGTTTCAGGGTTCTCAAGTCTTCTGCAGTTGCTCAGTTGGTAAGCATGCATAAAGTATCAGAATATCCTCACACACGAGTAGAACAAACTCCGGTCGTAACTCGTATAAAGCGAGCCCCTCGAGTACTCGACCCCGAAGTACTCCCCCACACTCCGCAGTCGACTCATGTACTCCAGGGACTCCACATCTAAAGCTCCCCACCGAACCCACATACCATCCTGAAAATTACCTTGCGCGAGGGGGAGCATAACACACTTGTAGTTATCTCCAAGAACCCTCCTACAAGTAAAAACATAGTAGCTTCGAGACTCGAGACTCGAAACCCTCCTCGCCCCCACAGTGACACCTCAGGCCACCGTAGATCAGCTCCACAAAAACATCCACAGCTAATCGCCTCCTGAAAGCTCCAAATAAAAACCAAGCTTCACAACCCCAATTGCCCATCCAACCTCCTCAAAACCACCGGGTGAACTCCCAATCCCACCCAACATGTCGTCCCCCGACACCTTCACCCTCGACACCCCCACCCTCCTCTGCCTAAGCTTCGCCCTCTCCTTCCTCCCCCTCGCCTACATCCTCAGCAGCCTCCTCCCCACCCGCTCCCTCCGCAACCGCATCCTCTTCTTCTGGCACGCCTACGACGCCCTAACCCACATCTTCATCGAAGGCTCCTTCCTCTACGAGTGCTTCTTCAGCTCCGCGGCCATCCCCGCCGGCCTCGCGCGAACAGGCCCCTTCTTCCTCGGGCAGCGCGATCGCATCTACGGCGCCGCATACGGGAACGGCCCCAGCGCGCGACTCTGGCAGGAGTACGCGAAGGCGGATCACCGCTGGGCGCAGGCGGATGTGGGCGTTATCTCTCTCGAGCTGTTAACTGTTTTCCTCGGCGGGCCGGCTGCGGTATACGTCTGCTATCTTTTGTGGAAGAGTTGTGGGGAGGGACTTAGTGCTTCGAAGAGGGGGAGTGTGAAGGCGACGCTTTGGTTGGTTATGGTTGGATTGGCGACTGCGGAGCTTTATGGGGGGTTTATGACTTTTGCGCCGGAGTGGCTTTCTGGAAGTGAGGCTTTGGCAACGGAGGATCCGGTTTATTTGTGGCTTTATTTGTTTTTCTTTAATACGCTTTGGGTGTTTGTGCCGATTTGGGTGCTTTGGGAGGCGGCTAAGGAGATGAAGGCTGCTTTTGTGGTTAAGGAGGTGCAGGTGGAGGAAAAGAAGAATTAGATTGGGAATTTCGAGGGGGGTAGATTGGAAGACTAGAAGGTTATGGAAAGGATTGTGGATAGATTAGGTGAAATGTTTCTGTTAGACACAATGAGATTTAACTTAATATGTCGGGGTTTACAGTTAGCGATATAGATGTGCTTATGAACGTCTATAGCCACGTTTAATAGAATGCTTGTGCTGTGAAACGCATGCATATTGTCATTGAAACCGTCACTTGATCAACCAGCGCTTGTAACACTAATAGAAGGTACTATACACAAGAAATAAATCGTATAGACAATGATAAGAATCCACCCGTTCAAACGAATTACTCACCCTTAGTTTTCTCCCAGAACCAATGATAAAGACTCTTCCATTCCGCAGCCTCGTCCTCCACATAGTCACCGACCAGCTCCGCCGTCTCGTTCACTTCTTCCGGCACAGACGAAATGCTTTCACCAGCCGTCTTCGCCGCCGTAGACGCACCCGAAGTCATATCCACAGCCGCAGCACCACTCTGATTGTCCAATGCTTCACCTGCATTCTCGCGCACCGTCTCCGCAAGATCGCGAGCACCTTCACGCGCGATCTCGGAATACTCCTCGGCCTGTTCGCGAGCGCGCTGGATCAGCTCCTCCGGGCTGGGATAGCGTCTGCTCAGGATTAGGAGCATGTAGTACATCTTCACGATGGAGGAATACACGGCATCCTTGGCGAGCATGGTAAAGCCATGTGAAAAGAACCCTTTCAGGACTTCGCCTGGAAGTCCAGCGTAGAGAGCAGGAATGCCTTCTGTGCGGTAGATCGCTGCAACAGCTTGAAGGACCTTCGGCGTGAAAGCAGAGATGGGAGAAGTCTCCGAGTCGGTCTTTTTCTCCGCAGAGCCGAGCGCCTGCGCTCGTGTCTTCGCGAGAGAGATCGGGTATGTCACAGAGGAAGCGGCGGATTTGCTAATTGCCGCTAAGAGGAAAGTAACGAGTGGCGAGGGCTTATCGCGCTTTGCGCGGGGGAGAAGAGCATATTTCAGGATCTCGTTGAGGAAGAGCGTGATTGATGGGTTGAGGGTTAAGATGACAGAAGCAGAGTAGCCAGACCAAAAGCCTGAAATACCCTGTTCCTTACGGATTTTAGCGGCGATGTCCGCTGTTGACAGGTCCGGGCCATTCTTGCTCGCGGAGGTCTGCTTGCGCGTCACAATGTTGGACAGCGGGGTTGTGAAGAGCTTGCCGAAGGAGCCGGCTATCATGCCAATGGCGAGTTCATCCCAGATCGGAAGGACGATGTTTTTGCTTTTTGCGGCGCGGGCTGCGCCCACACGTGCGACTATGCGACGCTGGCGGATGATCGTGTAGGCGAGGAAGAAGAGGAAGGAGTCTGCGACTGATTTGAAGGTGTCTTGAGCCAAGCCTGGATAGAAGCCGGCAATGCCCTGCTTCTCGTAGATCTTGTATGCCGCGTCTAGGATGTTGTCGTATTCTTCCTCCTCTTCGGAGCCTTCTTTCGACTTGTCTTTCTTCTGTTGCGTTTGGAGTCGGGCAACAATGACGTTCAGTGGGTAGACGACCACGTTGGAGATAGCTGAGCCTACGGCACCGGCTACAGCGTTACCTAGAATTGGAAGCGCGGGGCCACGGAGGGCTGCTTTTTTCCAATCTTCGTTGGGGTCGTTGGCTTCCCATCGGTAGGAAGGGTGGAAGGCGTCCTGCGATAAGAGAATAGTTAGACCCATATTTGAATCACGATACTAGAGGAGAGGAAATACCAGTTGGGACTCGTATGAGAGCTTGAACTCGGCCATAGTGAGGGTCACTCTGTCCCGTCACTTCAAAGGAGTCGTTATCCGCCGACCGTGAGATACTTGTTTATACCTGCGTTGATGTTCACAGAGAGGGTATTCCACATGCAGGTGCCTAAGCAGTGATTGTATTCATGTTACCAACAGCTAGCAGCATCTGTCGTATGTTCAAAGGATGCAGAAGCCAGCTCGCAGGAACAGGGTCATATATGAACGTGAAGGAGTAGACGCTTGGCCGAGGTTGCGGAGAGTGCATTACATCATGCCGATCATGTGGGCCGTGCAGGATGGGCTCACTTTCCAACGCGCGGTCGGAAACCACCATCCGATAACAATAGTGAATCATGAATAGTGAATTTCGTTGAACTACGACGGAATATCAAAGACTGGAAAGTAATCGATCCATTGCGGCTCGAGCAGAGCCTTCCAGTAACTATTTTAAAACCGAATAACCGTAAAACAATTCCTATCCTCGTAACCCCGAAGGCAAACCATAGCCTATCGAACCATATCCGTGTAAAAAGATCAAGTGTAAAGCGAAGACAACCATCACACCATGACACGTTAAGAAAAAAAGAAAATCCAAGACACAATCGCCCGACTCAGTCTAGATACTGAAGATAGTTGCAGCCAAACCAAGCCAGCGGATCCAAGGTGGAAAGCAGCTTAACCACCGAAACCGTAGAGGGTACGGCCCTGGCGCTTGAGAGCGTAGACAACGTCGAGAGAGGTGACGGTCTTACGCTTAGCGTGCTCGGTGTAGGTGACGGCGTCACGGATGACGGACTCTAGGAAGGACTTGAGGACACCACGGGTCTCCTCGTAAATCATAGCGGAGATACGCTTGACACCACCACGGCGGGCCAGACGACGGATAGCGGGCTTGGTGATACCCTGGATGTTGTCACGCAAGATCTTACGGTGGCGCTTGGCACCACCCTTGCCGAGACCCTTACCGCCCTTGCCACCTGTCAATTCATGTTAGTTATACAGATACGTTACGAGGCAGCGACGTGAAGACATATCAGAGGGTCGACAAGGTTGAGGCAAGGGAGAAGCGAGGGCAGCGAGGAAGTATAAAGACCCGATGGGGGCTAGCGTGGTATGTGGGTGCCTGAGGCACGAGCAAAGTATCGCCACCAATCACGTGTCCCAGGGGCATCACCACTTCAACTTCACTGGGGGAAAAATAAAGAACATGGCAGCGACCGCGACCGCGCGCGAAGCCACGGGTCCAGAGTGAATACATAAACAGATAACTTACGTCCAGACATATTCAAGGTAAAAAAAGTGATGAATTGATAGGCGGGTGGATCAAAAAAGATGAAGTCGACGATCTCAGGAGACGCGTCGATAGGGGTTGGCGGGCGAGGATGAGAGGGGAAGAAAGAAGAGGGAAAAAGATGCGGAAGAGGGGGGCTAAGGGAATTAAATACGGCGGATGACTACGCGTGATTTCGGGGGTGGGAAACGATGAAAGGGTTAGGTAATCGGGCTGTGGTTTTACATTCTGCAATGCGGCGGTGATTGGCAGGCGGGCAGGCAGGTAAAAGGGCGTTATGAAGGGCTGGATTCGAGCAGGTCGTGGGAAGCTTGGGGCTGCCCGCGTTTTCCCACGCAATCCATATTGGATCACGTGGCGATAGCGATAAGCTCCCGCGCCACCGCCCGGCACGGAAATGCACTCCGCCGAGCCCCCCTTCATTGAGGGGCAGGAACTGTGTAGTGTACTACGAGCTTGTTAAAGTGTTCGGTGTTCGTCTACTCGTCTAAGTTGCTACTCGGCTTACAGATAGCACCAGTAATAAAGAACTCATGTCAAATTCGCATTTATTCATGTTCGTCATCGCGTCAAGTCTCCTTGACTGTAGTTTCGTCCGATTCACGGATTCATATCATCCATCGCGGCATGCCTGCAGTCAAGAGAAAAGTGTCTCTGATCTCTGAAGTAAAAAAACACAAGGAAAAGAAAAGGAAAATCATTAAAACCATAAACAAACGCCCTAGAACACCATGCACGAGAAACAATGTAAAAACACAATGCATCGAGAGCGGAGGGGGGCGGAGACTTAAAACTTTTTGGTGATGAAAAGTGGAAGTCTGCCCAGGGGCAGGAAGAATCGAAAGCCTCGACGATAATAGAGTTGCTTGGAAAACAGCACCAAGGTAGGGTAGGTAGGTAGGGTAGGGTAGGGCGACAGCGAGAAAATCGTATCGTCATGCATAATTAAACAGTTCGCAACACAAAAGACCAAACTTCTTGCAAAGAATCTCGTATCGATAATTCCAACGCGAGATAATGACCAGTCCCCAGAGGAGGGAAATAAGCTGCGACGAATGGCTTTCGCGGTTTATTTTGCATCGCAAGAACCAACACCGACAAGCTTATAGTACCCAAGGCTCAGGACAGCCGTCCCTCGGTTATGAAATCATGCGTGTCAAGATATAATTGAAGAAATCGATCCACAATGTGCAGCATTTACTGCGCGCTAACGCAAGTAGCAAAAGATGGAATCGAAAATGCGTCGATCGAAGGGCCCATTCCAGATAGAGAAACGTCCAACTCCCTTCAAGTTTAAATGTCAACAGGTTGTTCATGTGGTTGAGGTCGCAAAGAACGCATAGTCGGATTTCCGAGGCTCTTGAGCATTTTGTCACTCACCCTCTAATAATTGGGGACGACTGGGGGTCGCTCATAAAACCATTCTGCATAGTCTTCTGATAAGGGTAGATGTGGGCCATAGGCGATGGCGACGTTCGCGGCGAGGATCGGTGACTCGGAGATGCAGAGCGCATCGTAACACGAGCCTCACGTGGGGTCTCGGCCGCTGGCGATGCCAAGGGCGCCGGGGAGCCAGGGGACAAAGGGGGCGAGGGAGTGCTCGAGGCGTGGCGCTTTGCAGTCTCCTCGCGGGGAACATTCACAGTAAAGCTCTGCTTAGTGCTGTTTGACTTGGGTGAACCATACTGCCAGAATAAGTCAGTCGCGAGTTGCAGGAAGAAAGCCAACCCGGAATGCTACTTACGAAACAGTACTTATCGACCAGCTCTTGGTACCCTGACGACTGGAGCCATGGTTTGGCTGAAACTGAAGGAGAAGTTTCCGATTCCTTCGCTGGGCTGCCATTGGGTTTGGCGTCGCTCACGGGGGAGGACTGACCCGGCGAGGTCTCTACTCGTTTCTCAGACGAATCAACCGAAACATCATCATCGGCCTTTCCAGATCGTGCACGGGCAGTCAAAGTGGTGCGGTCAAGCGGAGCCTTTGTTTGAATAGCGGCGGACAAAGAGGCGCCAAAGTCGTATCTGTTGCCAAAGGCCTGCTTACTGGGCTTCTCTCGACGCTTTGGTGGTCCCAAGGTGTCAATATCATCCGAAGGTGTTCGGGTCAACTGTGCGCCTGAGGAGGTGGTGAAAGGGTTCGAGAAAGGCACATCCTTGCTGGGCTCTGGCATATCATTGAACGGTGGCGGCATAGACTGAGGCCGGCCGTTATGCGAACCAGTGAAAGTTCGACTGCGAGGTAGAGTGGGGCGGCGGGGTGCGCCTGATGATGCCTTGGTTGGGCGCGGTTTGGGCATCTTGTTGAAACCAGCTTGGAAGTTCAAGCCATTGTTGTTATCCCAGAACTCTTGACCGTTCACGTTGTATCGAATACAGACGAAAAGAGTCTTTTGTTCCAAATTGGCTTGATCGTTCAGCTTGATCTCGAAAGAAAACCGGTCATAGCCGTCATGAGCATGTTGAGAAGACGACTCTTGGCTGTACACCGCTCCAACTTCGGATACTGTCCTCCAGTGGTCAAAAGTAAAGCGAGCAGCCACGTTTTTGTGGAAAGCAAGGTTTGCCACAGCCACTGACCCAAACAATACATTCTTGTCACTAGAAAGAGACATCTTCTCCAAACGGACAGGGGCGGTCGTACGCGAAGACACGTCCGGAAAGTTTGCCAAACGAAGCTCCCATTCCCATGATGGAGCACTTTTATCCTCGCCGCCGAACGGAAACTCGTTGTCTGCATCGTGATTATCCACCGGGGATGTCTCGGCGCTGACAGCTAATGGCCGATCAAGCTGCAAGAAATGACGAATGTGCTCTAGATGAGAGTCGAAGTGCACCGCCTTTGAGATGATTGGGGTCCCCGGCATACTTGATGGTCGACGACGTGCCGAGGCAGGACGAAGAGCTGGGCGAACCAATTCACCCGACTTCTTTCTGACCATCGGCGGCTTCGACGGTGAGTCGCCATCGCTGTCGTCCGGGGAGCTAGTCAATGCCTCTTCATTTGGCAATGTGATCGAAGGCTCAGTTGCTGATCGACAGTGGGAGATCTTCCGTGCCTCCTTCGAAAGTCGCAAGTGGTGAGGCTTAACGACGGGGATGGCGATAACGGGCGGCGGACGCCTGGCTGGTGGATGACTCGATGAGGATCGAGCCTCTGTTCCCGGTGCATTTGCAGGCCCCATTCCCTCCAACGGGCGATCTTTGCGTTGTTCAATTGCCTTGACTGCAGCCTCGAGGTCCTCCAAGTTGATTCCTTCAATTGAACGCGGTGACTCCTCGTCACTGTTCGGGGCAGACTCTGGGGGCGAGATTACCGCCCCTGGTGGAATACCGGCATTGCTTATAGGAGGAGGGGACTGACGAAGACTAGCATGAGGGTCAATTGGAGCCGACGGCAAGGGTGCTTTGCTGATGGAGGGGCTCCTCCGGTGACGGCGAACGTACGAGGTGGAGGAGTAGGAACGGGAGTTGTGGATATTGGCCGTGGCCGAACGAGGGGAGGTCAGTCGTTCAGGACCAGCAGGCCTAACATCAGAGTATTCAATGTGCTGCGCGGGGAGCAACTTCAACGGCGCAGTGTATGGCATCCGGTCGACTTTTGCGTCCCAGACACAATGAGGGGTTTGTTTCATTCACGGCAAGCTCGGAGGGTAATGTCTGAGCACTATAGCCGGGTCTGCAGGGCATAGGAGGTCAGCTTCTCATGGTCCCTTAAATTGAGGTTGGTGTGGCGAGAGGAGTTCTCGATGACGGCGGGGGCAAAAGAGACAAGACGAGGTAAGCAGCGACGAGGGCATAGGCACACCGGCAGGCAGTATTGCGATGAACAGGGAGATGATGCGCAGGAGAGGATAATTGCAGACAGGAGTGGTACTGTCGACAAGACATGGACCAGTGGGCAAGGGCAGATGCGAATGTACTACCAGCCAGGCGTGACACGGTGAAGAGACTGGTCGAGAAGGTAATGGGGGAGGCAAGGACCAAATGGATCGAGGGGCACGATAATGAAGCAAACGCTGGCTGAAGCGACGGGTGAAGATGGGTGCATACCGTGCGAAACGACATTAAAGTCGGGTATCTCGGCGTTCGCGGAAACGAAGTGGCGAGATAGGCGGATAATGAGGCGCGTCCAGTTAAGGAGTACCCTCCGCAATGCAACGTTGAGAAAAAAACGAATAGAACAGGAATAGAGATTAGAGAATACAGGGGAGGAGGCGAGGGGTTAAAAAGAGGAAGAAGCGAAAGCTCAGGATGAGAACGGGCGGGATTGGATGATATGGTGCAGTGATCACCTCACTGTACCTCCCAAGTATCGTGAAAGTAGAGATCGACCCACGTTGCCCGGCGACCCAGTGGTTAGACACTGTTCGACTTTTGGTTCTCTAAACCCAATGTCCCAGCTTCTCGTGAAGGAGAGAAGAGTAGTGCTAAAAGAAAAAAATCAGATCGGAGATAAAGGCAGCATTATAGCAGGTTTTACGAGGTGGATTTGGGGGGGGGGGGAACAGGCGTAGGGGCAAAAGGGCTAAGTGGAGCCCGTAGATAAATAAAGCCGGGTCGCAAGCGCCCATTGGCAACGCAAGTGCGTCTTCTTTGCATGGCTCCGCTCCGATACTACAGTCAGTGCGTCCGTATAGGGGGCACGGATATTCAGATTTATTTTACTGCTATTTTATCCATTTTCCACCGCGACTCCGTACTTCTACTTTATTTCAATAATACTCTTACCAGTACTCTCTCCTCCATCTTGCCACCATTATAACAAGGGGGAGGGGCTAATCCGAATTATCCGCTACATGTGGCGCATTGTGCACGAGGGCCTTGGGTGATCGCCATTGGAGAGACCGATCGAGATCCTCCTTACGGCGCCCATTCCAGTAAGCGTCAATTCCCTTCCGATCTTTTTTCTTCACTCTGTGTTCCCTGTTTTGAACCAATTGTGCAACCACTCCCAACTGTCAGAGAGCATATGTAACCGGGTCCATTAAAGGAAGGAAAAAAAAAAAAATGGAGTGCGAAAGTGGAACTGGGGGAAGGCGCTATCAAACCACCCCAAAAAGCCCCAAGAAACGGTACACAGATCCTTATCAACCGCTTTCTTTTAGCGGCGCGAGGCCCGTGGCCTCTCGCCATCCTCCATTGGCAACCCAGATTCTCGTCTCCGGATACTGCGGTACATGCACAAAAAATCATTTACCAAAATAATTTAATGATCAGAGGCGCACCCACTTGGCGCAATGCTGAGGCGTAGTGCCGCCCGCACCCCGGATTGCTGGTCCAGCCCTCTCTCTCGTGCACACACCGTAGGCCAATGTGGGATAGAAACACGCCAATCCCATGAAACCTGTTCTCTCCAGGCGATCTCTGCGCTGAGAACCTGCGTTCCATTGCGGGTTGCTCGCCGACCATGGAACCGATAGCCTGAGTGCATGCGAAACCAAGGCAGTCGACCAAACCCCAAACGAACCACGCTTTGCGCTGATAAGAGACTTTTGTGACTTCAGAAGAAGCTTCCAGGAATGCTAATTATATTGCACGCAAGGAGGCATTTGACCGGCTTCCAGCGGTTATTCTGTCGTGGGACGCGATACTGCTATCTGCAATGCCCCTCCGATCGCATGGTCCCAGCATGACAAAGCGACATCTCAAATTGCCAGGTTTCTAAAATTTCTCCGTGACATGCATGCACATTGGAGGGTGATCATATTGCCCTGTGGATCGACGCAAAAAGCTGCACTCCGTACTCCGTAGTTTTTGGAGGCTCCACCCGAACGTGCCGCCAAAGCCCGGGGACTCAACGGGGCCGAACCCAGATATCGTGAACAACTCTTTTCAAGCGTCTCTTTTCTCTCAGATGCAGATTCAGCGTCGGCACCGAGCCGGCATCAAGCCGAGGGGAGAGGCATTGAACTGACTAGAGAGTGTTATCCGGCGTGGCTGCCTTGATTCATGAAGCGCTAAGAGGTGGATGCCAGAAAGCGGGAGAGAGTCTGGAGTATGAGAATCATGCGGGCGTGGAAATACCACACAGATCCCCAGGTGAACAGCTACTTGCATGATGTCACAGTGCATTTGACAGGCCCGAGAGCTGAAATTTTCCTTGGTTTTGTGCCCCTTGGCAGCAAGTCTGGCCTTTGCATCTTCTGTCGTGCAGCCTCGCCATCCCCAGAATCCCTTTTAGTGACTGTACGTGCCGTTTGCTTCACAGTTCGCGGGGCCCTCCGGAGCACAATCAGCCGCAGACCCTCTTCTCATCGTCATTGCGCCAGGTTCCAAGGTCCTCGCCAATCACACTGGACATCATCTTGACGTATTTCTAAGAGCAGTTCGTAGCCTCTAGCAATAGTCAGTTCTCAGCAGCCTCGATTTCAATGGCTCGTCCTCATCCTGGCCCACTGTAGGGCCATCTGTGACACGCTGCGTTGCGACCGGGGGCTATAGTGCCACATACTGTGCTCAAAGCGCAGTCTACCAAGTAGCTTGTACCGTTAGTCAGGCAACCTGTCTCTGTATACACGGCAGGCTACCGCTGGCAACTCGATCCCGTGTTTCACGATATCAATAGCGCCCAGACGTTGAAAAATCCTCCTCGGGAGGCGCATGCTCTATCTTTTTTTTTTTTTTTTCTCCATAATTGCTTTTTGCATAGTCGCGGTCGCAAGCCTAGCCCCACTCCCGCTCCAGGTACCTCCCCGCTAAATTTACTAGCGAAGTACCGCGAACTATGTAGTGGGTCGCGCAAGAGTTCTCCAGATCTACTTCGTACTCCGTTCTCCGTATGAACTTTGTCGTTTCATCAGGTTGATATAAACTCATTGCTTGAACCATGGCACCCCATCCCCTTCTTGCCAAATATCTAGCCTGAACATATCGAATTCAGTCTCAGTGGCAGTATAAGATAGGCGTGGCTTTATCAAATACTCAGCTTCCTTGATTTGGCTCGCGCTAAAGCCCAGATTGGCAATGCCGGAGTAGTCTAGGCCACAGTCGAGACTCTCTTCTGACACACACAATCCTTCACTGCGATCAGCTTCCTGCAGAACACGGCTCGCCCAGACACTTCTAACCCCCATGGAGACTCCCCGCCTGATGTTGTGTGATCACCCGCGGCACTACCCAGAGGGCGATCCTGATAACCGGTCGCATCCAACCCTATGAATCTCCTCCCTGCAGAAGGTTTCCCATGGCTGTGCTGCGGCAGGGGCGATAACGCTTGTTGGCTGCCCCTCCCCCTTCACGATAGTAGCTCCGTGCACTTTTCGTCCGCTATCGACTGACTCCCTTGTCATTCTTATCGACGATCGCATAATCCTATCTAGCTCGCCATTAAGGCCGCGCAAGTCTATCTGACAATTCCAAAGCTCGCTGAATTACCCCTGCCCCTCGCGCTTGGTGCCCTTGCCCATACTCGACAGCACTATCGTGCGACCCTCGCTTCTCCTCGACTCCAACGAGTCTAGTGGTGGTCGAAGCGCCCCGGTCGGACCAGCTAAGTTACTGCCACCTCTCGCCCAGATAGAGCCAGCATAAGGTGCGTGCAGATATTTGAAATAACAGCGACGCTCGAAAAGTCGAGCATCTGAAAATTCTGGCGTGCGCGGGCGCAGGCTGGTCCGTGATTGTATGATCGAGTGGCGAGATCGCGATTAAAGTTTTCCGCATAATGTTTGCTTTTTGAGAACAATACTCACGGTATGTTAGACATCCCACACCGCTTGGGCTGGCAATTGTATACATGATCGTGAATGAAAGCGATCGCTTTCGCGCATTTGCGCCTCCACGCGCGGATCCCCCCCATGGGCTCACCGGCGCGACCGTTGAGACCGTCCGCGGAGATTGTTTCGCGGGGCCTGCGAGGTTTCGGGCGTGGGCGTTGCGGTGGCTGAACTTTGAATGGAAGTACCGTTCGGCTTGTGTCGTGGCCGAGTTGCCAATTTCATACTTGCTGGTCTGATCTAATTAGGTCCTGGGCTTCTTTGTTCTTCTCGTCTGTCTAGATGAGGTCTCTGGATCGCCACGGCTTGCCACTAGGCTTGTGGTTGCGAATCGAGATGCGAGACGACGCCGTACTTCATGGATGTGGCTTACAAGTATATGGGAATAGGACAATGGGGCCGTGGTGAGGAAGGTCAAACCGTGGATGTCCTTTCTCGATAGCTTCTATTCCATGGTTGCTTAATTGTACCTTGCGGTCCCCGCGGCAGAGACTGTTCTAGGGTCCATGCCAACTGCGTGCGGCTCCCTGCTCATAGTTGCGGGGGTCAATGGATACGATTCACGATGCCAAGGGTTCTACGAATGGGACGTTTTGCCGTTTATCTGCCTAATACGGTTCTATGGTTCTATACGAACAATGACAGGCTAGATCTGGCGTTTTCAGCCTGTTGAAACGAGTGACGGCGATGAATTTTCTCATTGGCAACTACGGTAGGTTCTGGCTTTCAATCATTGACCGCTGCTTGTCCTCATGTGCGCGGGGAAATCAACCCCCCCAATTCATAGTAGCGTGATCGGAGGACTGTAGGCGTTGCACTGTCGATGCAGCCCAAGCATGCAGTATCTAATATCTCGCATCACACCAGACAAACCTTAGCTGCTCCTTTGCATAGCGCTGGCCGCATGACTATTATTCTTTGCATATGCAGGGATGGAGACACGCTACCGATGGGGACATTGTGAATCGTAAAGCGTCGAGGCGGGTTGATAGCCTTTGCACCCTTCACAGGGACTAGAAGCGATGGCCCCATCGCTGCCGCGTAACTTGGCAAAGGCTACTTGTCGACAGCGCAGCCAATGCGCTCGGACGATCAGGGACAACCGTTTTGGTCTGTGCATATGCAGTTAAGAAAAGCGGCTACCCTGAACACGTTGGGAGGACAGGGATGCGTGGGCCGCAGCTACTCCCGTACATTACCTAAAGCTCTATACTTGACGCCGAGGGTTCCTGCACGGCATGCGAGGCCATCCAATGGTTCCACAGAGGCCGGCAACCACCTTACGATAAGGCTAGACAGCTTTGTACCGATAGTCAGTGCGTAGGTTCCCGAGCATACGACTCGACGGCGAGTGCATTGACAGTGGGGCCGTGGCTGATATAGCTCGAGGCGTCTGTACTCCAGGCCTTCGGCGCTGCATTAGTGCGGCGAACTGACAGTGGCTTTTTGGAGGGGCGGTCCTTGGCGCGAGATGTCTCCAGCAGGGGGACCCATGAAGCGTCTATCTCAGGGGCTTCAATCTCCAAGCGGAGACTTGTTTCGCATTGGAAATCCGCCCCCGAATTAAATTAGCATGCTGACCGACGTCTACAATTAAAAGTGGGACCACTTTCGCTTCACAGTTGACTATTTTGAGGTTCTCGACGGTGCAGAAAAAGATAGATGGGCTTGTCTCACCTGCCCTTAGAGTTCCACCTTCGTATACTACCCTCAGACCCCAGTGGAACCCACGTAGTTCCCGTTGCCGCCTGGGTCGATCGTGGATTGAGAGCTCTCGAACTTCCGATATTCGCTGGAAAGGCTCACTTGTACTTGGAGAAGGTCTGCCGCGGGAAGCGTCGATCCCGCTTCGAAAAACAAAGGCCTATATCATGACGTTGTATTACTGGGGCAGCAACGGTGTCAGGCGAGCGAATTGCGTGATGGGGCGGCAAGAGGAAAATATGACACAGTTGCTATGAATGTAAGCCTCGACTTGTGTGGCGGAAGAGGCGCCCGCTAGGCGGCACTACCATCGGGCCCGTTAGTCCAAACAGATAGTTCGATGTACATCTAGGTGCTCGTAGAAGCGCCACAACCCCAACGCTTTTGATAGTGAAGCTTGGGCGAATCAAAACCGATGCTACATTTGACCTGATTGAAGGCAACGGCGTACCGGTGACTGATTATAGGATAACTTTTATCTAATAGCTTCGTCGATGCAATCTCTCATGAGGAACTATGAGTAACAAGTTGGCTAGCCTAGTACTTTGTATGCACAGGTATACATACTAAAGAGCAATGGCTTCGGCCTTTTATCGGAAAGAGATACGGCTTGATACGATACTTTATCTCATGCTTACTCTGTTTCCATAAACAATATCAGAAGAGTCAATCCACTTTCCTCCCATGATCTACTGCGTACCCCACACTCTACAAGGTGGATCAGCTAGCTGTCGGTGTCCTGCTGCTGCAGCGCTCGACCCTGAGGAGTATGAAAAGCGCTAAAAGCGGCCCATAAGAGGTTTTGTGACGCCGAAACACCGGCTCCTCATGCGTAAGCTCGTACTAGTATGCATAATCGGCTAGCCTCACATAGTTAACACCGGGAATTCTATCAGCCCAACCTCCTATCTCAGGAGTTATTGTGGAGATGAGCTACTTTGACTTTGCCCTCACTCAGCATCGTCGACGGAGATCAGCAGATTCACTATATGCATGGTACGCAGCTGGTAAAAATGCGGGGTGCATGGGATACTCCAAGCAGCTTACGTCGGCGGAGGCCATGAAGTCTTACAGCTTATACAACACATGCCACCGAGCGCCATAGAAGGTCCACAGTGCTCACGCGTGCCCTGTTCACGGCCCTGGCGGAATAATCTGGAACTACCTGGAGAGGACGACCAGCAGCATACCCTTGGCCCCCTCTTTACCCCCCTCATTAAGGCTCTATTTCTGTACTCCCCTCACGTTTCGGTATTAATGCCAACCACCGAGTCTCACAGATGGCCCGAGAACACCTGAAATGAACAAAGCTCCGTTCTCTACAAACGCCGCCAAAATAGCTTCCTCCCCCCGCCCCATTCAAACCACCTACGTACCACAACGCCTCGCGCCGGACCTTCTGCACCGCAGGCCTCCTGCATAGTTCTCAGCAGAACCTCAGTTGCGCACGTAGGACAGCTAGAGACAGAAAGACCTCACATGATCACTCTTCATACACCGAGCGTCAACATAGTTCCGGCGTTCCGGCCTCGAAGTGTCGGCTATAGCACGCTCAGGCTTCTGCCACCACCAGATCCAAAAATTCAATTCCTCGTTTCCGAACCTTAGGATTGAGTTTGGCTTACCGCCGCGTACTCGTGGGACTTTTTGCTTCGAGTATGAGCTGGCCAGCCACCCCCGCCACTGTGGAAGACGAGGTTCGAAACTTTGTGCTGGGACCCCGGGCTTCGCCCCGTCAGTGGCAAGCGAATGAGACGTCGGGCACTCATACGCGCCAGGCAGAGAGGTTAGGTATCCTAGTTGTCTAGGAGAAGTACTACTTTAGAGTGATTTTCATTGGTTTAAACGGATTCTCACATTCTCAGCGAGGGATGTGTCTTGCATTGCCGCCACCACTGACACAGTGGTTGGGCCAGGCTGAAAGTTTTATCGCGGAAATTTCTTAGTTGATCTTGTTATAGATGACGATTTTGTTAGTCTGATGTGATATCTATCAACAGGGAGCCATTGCCACTTAGAGGACTGAAAGCTACTTCCTCTCTGTGCTTATAGACAAAGAGACTATGGATGGGACATGGAGGCGGAATGCCGTCATTCACACTATGGATAGTGTTTTATGCAGAGTGCTACGTCTATGGCTGACCGGTCGATACCACCAAACTCATAGGGTTGTCACACAACATTTTCATCGATCGATAGAAGGCCTTCTGACGATTGCATTAGTTTTCTGGAAGGCTTCTCTTGTCTTGAAGGTTTGTCTTTTGCAGGGTTTCTTTCCGCTTGATTCCGTTTTCGATTGAGAAGTAGCTTGGGTATTTTACTCAAGAGGTCCGCCATACTCTATAGCCAACGTATAGAGCCGTTGATGTAAATTGCCTCACAAAGTATGGATTGACTTGCGACTGCTAGTCACTGAAATTCTTTTGTAGGTGTCGAATATAGACGTTACCTCAGCAGTAGAAAAAAGAACGGAAGAGAGAAATAGAGACAGAAAATCTTATTGTTTACTTCACATAATTTGTGTGAGATTGCAACCAGAAATGGTCTTAAGACTTGATGCGCTCAAACATCTTTCTCAGCTCACTAGAATAAGGCCTATAGGTGAATATATTTTCTTTTAAGACGCAAATAGGACAGCAAGCAAGGCTTTCATGTCAGATGAGCCATTTTTATTTCACGCATCCTGTAATCAGCAGCTTGCCCCTTATTATGGTCAAATACCTTCCAGAGTCTCTTTCAGAAGCTTTTTAATGTGGATATATCTTCCCGAAGACCGAGAAATGCTACTTTGTTTATATGCTGTGTCCTCCATGTGTTTCTGGAGATCGGAATAGGGCTATTCACTATGATTGATATATGTAACTGACTCCCGTAAGATTGGAAGCAACACTATCTTCATTCTGGGGGAGCTCAGTTTCCAATGATTCCTTAATAGGAGCATCTTCCCCGCTGTCTTTTGAACCGCCCGGTTTTGTCTTAGTGCGCCGCAAGTCTGGCGTTAGGTCAGTTCATGATGCAAGAAATTGTTCATTCCAATATATAACTCATACATACCTCTGATCTCATGTGTACGTTTGTTATACCCTTGAATCTCCTCTGTAATCATTGGTCGATGTACAATGATGTGATCTTTACTTTCCGCGAATCTTTCATTCCCTAGTGTCAATGCCCCTGGAACGACCAGGCGCCGGTCGATTTTGGTCCATAGAGAACTAGGAGGTAGATTCGGTCTTTTGATAGCTTTGGAATCATCGCCTGTGGTGCAATCTCCTAACTTCATGAGATAATGTACAAGATTTATGAGTTTCAACGAGGACTCAAGAGACATACAATCGTCTTTTCGAATTTCTTCCTCGGGATTCGTTCCCGAAATTGCATCATTCACATCCGCGTCAAGACCCTGCTCCTCTTGCTCTCATTTAGGCACGAATAACAATTATAGTTCTTCTAAATGACGGCCCATGTGCCGTTGAAATCGGGCAGCAGGCATTGAGCCTTCGTTGCAAAGAGGACAGGTATACACATAACCAGATTCTACATGAAAGTTGTGAGTGTGCTGAATATGATAAGACCATTGTCTTCTACTCTCGTAGAGTTTATTTGGCGTGGGGCAATCTTGAAATATGCACACATAAGGCAGCAGATCTCGAAATACGTGACGAGCCCACGATTTCTTGTCTCTCATTGTGATAATGTAAAAGCACAGAGGGCACTCAAACGGCTGTTGATCAACAGCTGCTTTTGGCATAGGCGGAATCTGTGATGTATGGTCGCCTGTTTCATCTAGCAGCATGCTACCGTACGAGGTTTCTGATATTCCTGTTGCAAACATGCTGTCGTTTGCGTCCTTGATTTCTAAGTCCTGATTGAGCTTTGCGTGATTTCTTTCTCTATACTTTAGTATCGCTCTCTGTTGAGCCATTGCGGTGGCCATGCGCTCTAGGAGAGCCGTATCTGCGTCTGGAAACTTGTGGGAAACATGTTGCAAAGCCCAGTGACGAAAGGGCTCTGAATCTATTTTCTTGACTCCTATTAGATGGTCATGGCTTGCTGGCGCTCGGGTGGCCATGGACATATGGTAAAGCTGTGTGATAGCTTCGATGACTTCGTGATAAATTTGTTCAAGTTCTGTTGCATAACACATGTCACTCATGTCATCCTCATGAAGATCATTCTCAGTACTATCGTCTTCCTCGTCTTCCAATAAGCTGGATAGCTCTGTGAGGAGCTCCCGGATGCCATGTAGCAGGCTAATAACTTGACCCCTTATGTGTGAGGCATCTCGAAGTCGATAGTCTAAGGAAGACTGACGAGTCTCCTGTGCACCAATGTTCCCTGCCCAAATGAGAAGACGACCCAGTTCAGCCCTCCACTGCTGTATCGATACCTCAGGGGTATGGTCCGAAATCTTCGGCGATTGAAGTATTGAATCAAATTGGGCGCGACAGAGATTGAAGCTATCAGCGACTGTGGTCATGATGTCGTAGGCAAATTATTGGTGGATTTCCCATGAAGTTTGAGAGATGATGAATCTCTCAGGAGAATTTGTCCTCTAGGGGTTATTCCATTGGTCCACGTTGGATGGCTTGCGGCTGTGGTGAGGGGTAGCAGCGAATATTGGGGGAGGGGAGTCTCCATCATTGCAAATATTATTTCTCAATACAGATTCTCGAATACGGAAATATTTATCTGAGGCACCTATAACTTATAAGAGAAAATGGCAAGTGGGATCGAAGACGCAGGCCTCGCTCTAGCCATTCTTCCGCTGGTAGTGAACCAGATTGATGCTTATATTTTAGGAATAGAGCGTATAAAGCTTCTTCGGAGATATCAAAGAGAGTTCAAAGGCTACTCAAGAGGCCTCAAAACCCAGCAAGTGATACTATTGAACACCCTTGAACAAGCCTTAGAAGGTATTGTTCATGACGAAGAGAGGGTGGTGGCTCTGATCAATGATCCCCTTGGACCCGGATGGAAAAGCCAGGAGCTGCAAAAAAGCCTTCGGTGCAAATTGGGAAGAAGTCATGACATTTTCCTCGAAAATATGGCTGAGCTTCTCGAGTTAATCGAAACACTCTCTCGTAAGCTTCAGATAGGCAAAACAGGAGAACAAGTAAGTAAAGCGCTATTCAAACCAAGGACAAGCTAACGATTGTGCTTTTTTCTTTTTTTTCGATGACAGAAAATCCCCAATGAAAACTGGGACTTTAGACAACTCCGGAAAATATTCAGTAAAGCCATTTACAACGATCTTCTGCAGAGATTGAATTCAGCAAACACCATACTCAAGACCCTTATCGACTATGCGGCTCATAGAGAGGAATTACAGAGCAGACGACAGCTCTGGTCATATTTACTCAAAGGATACCGTGCAGTACGCAGGCAAGCAGAAGGTCTTTTTAACGCCATTTTAGAAGGGAATACTTGGCCCTGCTGCTGCAAGGATCAACATTGTATTCATTGAAATTGAACACCAATCCTTTGCGGAGATCAAAGGCCGATGGGGAAATATCTGATAATGAGTTCCACTTTCAAATAGTGTTCTCGACCTCGACCAAAGTGAATAATGAATCTCCATGGGCATGGACCGAGGTTACCATGGAGCCATATTCTTCAAATATCACATCAGCCGTCGCAACAATGTCTTTATGTGATGAAAGTATGCCCCACGGCCATAACGATCGAAGGTTTCAATTTGGGATGGCCCCAGAAGATACTGTGGGAGTAGGAAAAAGGAATAGTGCCCTTGCCTCTTCCCTTATCCAAAACCTGTGCTCTTCTTTGAGCAGTGAAGATAGAGATGACGGCTATGTCTCCGATGCATTCAATTCTATGAGATATTTAATGCACAGGGTTAAAGCCTTGTCCATTTGTATACCTCAAAAGCCTCTTATAGAAGTTCTTTCAGAAATTGGTGGACAGTCACGACTTTATATTGGCGCTATGCTAGCCTGCTGTGTTGTACAATTCCATGGAAACTGGCTGAAATACAATTGGAGCAATTCTGACGTTCAACTGGCCACTCACAGCGATGGCTTTGGGGTGCTCCTGGAAAATCTTTATCTTACATGGCCAGTTCATAACGAGTATACGACAAAGAACATCGGAGCCCTGCACCAAAAATCAGATGCGAGGAGTGATCATTTGTTATCATTAGGAATATCTCTAGTTGAGTTATCCCTTGGAAAGCCACTTCTAGAGATACTGGATTCAAAGCATTCAGAGGACGAGAAGGATCTATCAGTAACCAAACGTGCTACGGCCTCCTATCTTGTCGAACAAGTTTGGCCAAAAAGCGGTATCGAGTATGCAGATGCTGTCAGTGCCTGCTTCTCGTGGTCCGGGGTTTGTCACGAGCAGTGTTTCGACGATCGAATATTTGAAACTATAGTGTCTCCCCCCTTAACGAATTTGTCTTTTCAAGAGGGTCTCTAGCCATTTTTTGTCCGAACACAATAGATACTTGAACTCAAAAGCATGCATCTTGTAAAAGTTTTTTCGTGGTCTCAAATAGACAATGAAAGTAACCACTAATCTCTTGGTATATTTGAAAACGGCAAGCCTCTTAACTCTAGAGAATTTCCGTAATAGTATGCCTGATACTCTCTCTATCCACCGGCGCAATGTAGATTTCAAATACTTTGCCCAAAGCAGCCACTCGCTCTTCATCCGAAGTGAACGTCTGAAGTACCTCTGATGTGGCCCCTATCCGCCGCTTTAATGTATTATTGAATAACGTCAAGTCCCCGACAATATTTTCTCCTGTCTCATCGAGGACCATGCGGACACACATAACATGAAATGTGAAGAAGCTGTCTCGACTGTTGCTCATGTAGTAATTTATCATTGTGAAATCCTCAGGAAGAAATTCGGTTTCCGTAAAGCAATATGCGGGCATCCAAGTGCCGCCTCCATTTTTAATCTCATATTCCCAGAGAGATTGTTGATTTTTGCTAGTATGTTGAGCGATGGGCCCATATCGCAAGTGTCCGGACTGGTCACCCACGTTGTGGAACTCGAAATCTTTGATCAGAGGAATGGGCTGATTTGGTCCGTTCGATCCAAACCCCACATCGACTAGATATTTTTGTTCCCCGATAGTAATAAGGTTAACCATATGATTCCTAGAGATATTCGTTAGTAAGGAACTTCCAAGCGGCTTGTATCTCGGCCTGCACTATTTCACAAAAAGAGATTTTGAAATAATTCCCTCGAGGCTTCTGTGTTTAATGCAGAGAAAGATGACTTTGCACATACCATCCATCATATTTTGGGCCTCTCCAGTTCTTCGAAGCCGACATCGGCTGTGCAGCTTCATTGACTCTTCCTCCGACAGATGTAACATCGTAGCCTAGGCTTCGCAAGACGGTGCCAAACAATGTATTGTTCTCCATACAATATCCTCCTCGCTTGGAAGTGTTGTCGACGATCTTTTCAAAAAGCTTTTGCGCATCTATTGAAATAGAGCGATGGGCTGAGTAATGCAAATTGAGATTTTCAAACGGCACAGCTGCGACTTGATAACGCTGCAGTGTCCTCAAGAACGATAGCGCAGCCTCATCTTCAACGCTCGCATGGGACTGCTGTGCGACGGGAGACTGTCTGAGATTTTTGGGAAGTTCAATCCGATCAAAGTACTTGCTCAGTTGATCTGAGGAGTATACAGGACGCTGAGACCAGTCAATTGTAGACGCCATTTCAAAATTGACGGAGGCGATTCCTCGAGATTAACAAAAGGCACAGAAAGAGGGCGGAGCTTCTTCAAGCTATCTTGAAAATTTGAAAAACGGCAGATTTTGCGACAACCTTGGAAGTCTTGGTGTTTCGGGTGATTATCGGTTTGATGGCTCGGGCCAGGGATGGAGCACTTGAGGAGCCGGGAAAGGTTTCCGCTGGTTCTTTGAGAAGAAAAATATTTCTGGGGATAGCGAAGTGGCCGTCGGGGACTTTCATGAAAATACGTTTACCCCACATGATACGTGGCTCAGGTCTTTTGACGGCCCCAGGGCCCCATATCAGCCATGCGCAGGTGATGTATATCATGCAGTTGTAATAAAATGGAGCTGAGAGTGGATCGAAATGCCGAATCATTGTCTGTCAAGGTTGGCGGGGCAGGATTCACTTGAGACCTTTTGTCCTTGAGGGTTTCCACAGCCACATATCTCATCGGCGTTCACAAAAAGACGCTTCATCCTCCAGTGTAGTGCCTTTTAGAGGCTGCTTTTACCAGCGATGGGGTGCTTTTCTGGATCGGAGATAGCTATACCAAGACCAGCCACACTGGGGTTGCACAGGCTATTGAAGTTGCCCCTATATTTTACAACAAGAAACATCACTGCATCAACTGTGAAATCTTGCATGTGTCACAATAATGTATGAAGTACTTCATCTACAAATGGAGATCTTGAGTGGATCTAAGGAGTTGGCATGGGAACTGTTGATTTTTCCGATATTTGGTTACCCTTTGCCACCACTTGAACTGCGGTCTTATTTTTCTAACATGAGAACGGATGTGAACAAACGTTCATGATGACTTAGCTCTCCGCATTATTTCTTTGGTAGGTTTTACTTCGTACTTGCTTCATCACTGCCATCTGACCAGGGAAATTGTGATCATGTACGAAGCGGTCTCAAACGCATTGCGAACAACTTTTGAGTGATCTTCTAAGGATGCCAAGAAGAATAAGAAATACACTTCATATTTCCTCCTCATAATCAAGAGATGCCATTCTAAAGAAGCGCGAGTTTTCAAGGCCCATATCTTCTTTGGCAAATTTAGTCAGCTCCATCATCCGCATTAGGCAATTCAGGTCAGCCAACCAGGTCTCCACTCTTTATTGTCATCAAATCTGCTCTTAGCAATACCCAAAGATCAGGTAATGAGTTCGAAACCGCTCGAATTAATTTTATGGAATGGCTGACATATTGTCCCGGATGCCGACGGCATTGGGCCAAGGAGTTCGACCGTCTCAATCCCGCAACTGATGCTTGACTGACAATCATATCCTTGATGAAGCTATATAAAGCCTCTTACACTCAGAGCAAACAATTCAAAAGCCTTTCTCATCAGAAATCTACCCTCTAAAAACAAGTTCCCAAGCCATGTCTTCTTACCTCGTTACAGGTGCTTCGCGCGGCCTTGGGCTTGCTATGGTATCTCACTTGATAAAATTACCTCCAACTGAAGTGGCTGTCGTATTTGCGTCTACAAGATCCGACTCCTCCAAGCTTGAAGAGCTTGCAAAAAAATCGAATGACCGAGTTCATATCATTAAGCTTGATGTCGGCGTCAAGCAGAGCGTCGAAGAAGCAGCAAGCGCCGTCGAGCAGAAACTGCAAGGCAAAGGGCTGGACTACCTTATCAATAACGCAGCTATTGGTGATTATTCTCCAAACGGACTATTGGATGGAATGTAAGGACTGAAGTTCAATCCACTTGATGAAAGGCCAAGGTAGCAAATGCTCATATCATCACCAGGGAGAGCTTCAATGAGGTTTTCAACAACAATGTCACTTCTGTCCACATGATCACGCAAGCCTTTTTGCCTCTTATTCGGCTAGGAGAGAAGAAAGCCGTCATAAATATGTAAGAGAACAGAAGTTCAATGCGATGCGAAAGCACTGACACCTAGTTCCGAACAGCTCTACCACCTTGGGCTCATTTAAATGGGTTCATCACTATCAGCCGATGGTATCACCAGCGTACAGTGTGACAAAAGCTGCACTTAACATGTTAAGTGTCAACTACGCATACCAGTTGAAGGACGAGGGTATTACTGTGGTTGTCATCTGCCCCGGAGTGAGTCGTTTTATCCCTGCCATACGAACCATTCGCTCACCTTATTAGTGGTTGAAAACAGACATGGGTACACAGAATGCGGATTTGACCGTTGAAGTCGGCGCTGAGAAGGTTTTGGATGTCGTTCACAAGACCGAGCCATCCATGAATGGTAAATTTTTCAACATCCACGTTCCTGGATGGGAGGAGCCGGCAGGGCTTATGAATCACTTCTATGACGGCAAGGAGTTGGGTTGGTGAAAGAATATGGAAGCCCGATTGTATTAGTAGCTACTTCACTGCGACTGGGCTTTAAGTAGAAATATGTTCTATCTTTGACTGCTTAGCTGTCCTGGGAGTATTCCAAGGTTATGTCTGCGTTGTTAGAGCTTGGAAACTATAGTTTTGAGCTATTTAGAGAATCCTCTTTCAAGCATACTAGATTGAAAATCGCAAATGCGACCGGAAAATCCGAAACTCTGTGCTCGTACAATATTTGCCGTGAGCAGATCAAATTCATAGCATTCGTCGTTTCCCACCTGAATCTGAAGCCAATCAAAATAAATTGGCGATTCATTGACGCGGCTTGGAGTTTTTTTTCATCCGGGAAATGCATCACCTAAGGTCCATTGAGTACAGGCTGACCATAAATTTCACATAGCCGCTCGATGTTGGAATGGGGTATCTGATCCTCGCAGGACATGATCAGTCAATTGCCGGTCGAGCCAAAGTGGTGGGGTTCTTCCGAGGCCCAAAAGTTCGATGCTGCACATCGGTCTGGAAAAGAGCATGTGGAGTGAGTGACGCGATCGAATGGGCAACAAAACCTGTAGCTCTCGCACTATTTGAGATCTGGAGTGGAGATTGTCGCAGATTCATGACGAGAGCGACGCGATAGTCCCGTGTTGTGGGCGATCGGTGGGACACTGTGGACCCCCCTGAACTCAGCATTTCCGGTAGGAGAAGCTCCCCTTGGTAGTTGGACACTCGGTCGAATGGCCACGCTATTGCAATTTGGATTGCCCGGGCATCTGGAGTCTTCAAATGCAATGTTCTTTCTCACTGTTTAGTAGAGCACTCAAAGCCTCATTGACCAACTGAGGGCCGGGGAAAATGCCGAGGGTCATTGAGTTTGCAGAGCTAGAACTCCCCCGGAGAAACGCAAAAGCTCCGTGGCGTCCTGCAATAGGCCCGTCGAGAACTCAAGGAGATTTCATTATGTCAATGTGAGCGACAAGATCGACAATGCAGATTTGGGCGATCAAGAAATGCAGATCCCTTCGTGAAGGATTCCGGTGATCTCGGCCATAAAAATTATCTGCCGCTTTATAAAGCAGGAGCGACGTTCCACGCGATCAGTCGCTCGTCCGAATTCCACCTAAAATGTCGAGTGAAAAACTGCAGTCCGAGGCTGAAGAGCCAAAAGACGATGTCCAGGACTTTCCCGATGGAGGTTGGCAAGCATGGACGGTCGTGCTTGGTGCTTGGTGTGGGCTCACCCCAACCTTTGCGGTGATGAACATTGGAGGAGTGTTAGAAGCTTGGCTCGCAGACCATGAGCTGAAGCAGCATTCGAAATCAAAAATTTCCTGGATTTTCAGCTTGTGGTGCTGTCTACTCTACATTGGAGGCATCTTTGTTGGTATGCAGCGTGTATCTGAACTTTGAATGCCCCAGAAACTGACTCGTTAGGTCCCATTTTCGATAAATATGGCGTGAGATACACAGCTTTACCAGGATCCATCGGTGCTGTACTCTCTATTATGTTTCTCAGTGTCTCCACTGGTATGTGATGATTTGTGCTCGGACCATCCCAGCTCTAACAGATTGAACAGAGTACTATCAGTTCATCCTGGGCTTTAGTGTCTTGGGAGGGCTCTCATTTTCGACTCTGATCACACCCAGTCTCGGTTGTGTCGCTCATTGGTTCTATAAGAATCGTGGTCTCGCTACTGGTATTGCTTGCACTTCGGGTGGCATTGGCGGAATCATCTTCACGGTCTTATTCGGTGCTCTCAGCAATCGCATTGGCTATCCATGGACGATACGGATTCTAGGTTTCATCTGCCTTGCTCTCTGCACCTTGAGCAATCTTTTACTCCGAACTAGACTTCCTCTTTTCCGTGAGAAGTCGGCATATATTGACATCAAGGCTTTGAAAGAGCCGGTGTTCCTCGCGACCACTTTATCTGTTGTGCTGGCAGAGGCTGGGCTGATTATCCCGGTGATTTATCTCCCATCATATGCACTTGCTCACGGCATCGACAACAACCTCTCCTATCAGCTGATGAACATTTTCAACGCAACATCGATCGTCGGACGTATCATCCCAGGTCTTCTTGCAGACCAAGTCGGTCGCTTCAACGTTATGACAGTGACCAGTGGAACCTGCGCTATTTTCAATTTTGCACTGTGGTTAACCACTGGTTATAGCCAGGCTGCTCTACTGGCCTTCGTGGCACTTTGTGGTTTCTGGTCGGGCCCGGCGATCAGTCTTTCCCCTGTTTGCGTGGCTCAAGTCTGCGAAACTAAAGACTACGGCAAAAGATATGGCACGGTCACATTGATGGTCGGTCTTCTACTGTTGATCATAGTGCCCGTTGCAGGTGTGATTTTGAACGATCAAAATCCTACAGGGCCTCAAACAAACTACACTGGCCTGATTTGCCTCTGTGGTGCTCTATATGTATGCGCCAGTGCATTCGCCTATATTGCGAAGGGCCTTAAGGTGGGATGGAAAATAACCGCCTTGTTTTGAGCAACCGACGATGGTCGCAACGAGAATGAGACATGCACAGTGATTTATGAGCAATTGGAGTCTACGAAATATAGCCTTCAAGAATTATCTCTAGTAATACATTCTATGTTAATATGTTTCAGCGAGCCATATTTCAATACATCAAAAGTCATTTTATTCCCACGATTCTATTGCCATCTGCTAGTCTGGGGGTTAGATAGTATTGCTGTCTCGGAGGTTATGTCTGCAGCCCTTTCGGATGCAAGGGGAAATGGAACTGCAGGGCCACTAATAACAGTTGAAACCCCTTCGACTCGATCGCTTCAAGAAATAAAAAGTCATTAATAACTTCTACTACGTTAAACATTAGTTACTCATGCTGACCGCCAGATGGCATGCAAGCTATAGTTACAATGTTGGCCACTGCACTCCATTCATGGATCCATGGATGACTTTCCGGCTCTATGATTCTTGTATCATCCTTCCTTAATTTTCTTGTTTATCTCTCAAATATTGACGGGGAAATATCCGGATCGTCAGATTCCTCATAAAAGTCTGTTTACTGGGCCCACCGACCGGACATTCTTGCTTTCAACTCATTTCACACAATACACCACCAGGTCCAGATGTTAACTCCGAAGTCAATAGGAGTATATAAACGAACCGAGCTGTAATAATTAATGTGTAACAGCCGAGATCGGTGCGACTTGCACCTTTGTTCGCCGAGCACTATACAAGTTGCCGGATAATAGCCACTTCCGACATGAGAAATCGGGCGCGGATGATACATTTCTGAGATTTACATGTTGAGACTGAAGACGCGTGAGATAAAGATAGCTTGAGGGAAAGGATCTATACTTGGGGCTGCAAGACCCGCAACTGGGACGTTTCAACAAGGAATCGGCAGCGTTGGAAGCTTTGCCTACCCACCATCTCCAAACCCGTACTTTTATTTGAGGGACTCAAGGATCCCAGGGAATCTCAAACGTCGCACGAGTCTCCATGAGGCACCCAGGCTGTCAAAACGCAGAGTACAAATAAGGCCCATGAGGCCGGCAGAAACCGATCGAGAGCGAGATCGCGATAAGATTGGGTGGAGAGAAGATCACTTGCCCGCCTTTTTCCAGTTCCAAGTTTCCACGCTCTCACCCACCGCTGATTCCTCGGTTCTCTCTTCGGTGGTTCCGTGGATGGTTCATCTCTGATAAACAAAAGCCTCCATGTCTCTCCAGCCTGGGTTGGCCGATCTGGAGAAAGAGCTGGGTTGCTCGGTAAGTGCTTGAATGCTTCCATTCCGGCCCCTTGCGTAGGGCCCTCGCTCACTGCTTTTTTTGAATGTCCTTAGATCTGCACCGAGCTCCTCTACCAGCCCCTCACCCTCCTCGACTGTCTCCATACGTTTTGCGGCTCTTGTTTGAGAGAATGGTTCAAAGCACAGGGCTCTCGTCGCTTGCCCTCCAGCTCTGCCCCGCGATTTACATGCCCGTCTTGTCGTGCTGAAGTGCGCGGCACTCGTCCAAATGCCACCGTGACTACGTTACTGGATATGATCCTGGTGGCGCAACCAGATCGCGCCAGGACCGATGAAGAAAAGAAAGAAATCGCCGAGCGATACAATCCTGGAGACTCCGTGTTTCCCCCGCCTAGAGAACCTGAGAGCTCGGAAGATGAAGCTGATGTGCGCCTCATGAACGATGTTCGAGATCTGAGTCTTCGTGAGAGTCGCAGTCAAGCGCGGAGAGAGGCTCGTCGAGCGGGGCACTCAGAAAGGACCCGAGACAGAAGCAACAATCCTTCCAGGCATGCAGACAATTCTCGACGCAGAAGAGACGACTCGGAGCGGCAACAGCGCACGGCTCGCTCGCAGAACGATAGCGAACGGAGCCGGCGTATAGAGCATCAGTCTAGCCTACGGTCACTACTCAGTCTATCCTCTGAAACGGAAACGATGGAAGAGGAAATATTGCGGCAGATTATGGAGGAGGGATTATTGGACGATATTGACTTGGACAACCTCGGCCCAAGGCAAGAAGAGGAGCTTAGCGAGCGTATTGCTGACGCATATCGTCGGAGGCATATGCAACAGTCGCGCACCCGCCCAGAGCAACGCCGCCGACGGTCGCCCGGTGGCACCACCAATCCTCATCCCCGATCGCAATCTGCCCGCAGGTCTGGCGAGACAAATACATCAAGTCGCGATAGTAACGACAGAAGACCACCAGTATCGCGACCACATCTACTTGGCTCAACACCGTCTCGACCTAACGCAGGCCACCAACGCCGAAATTCCGAACAGGCAACTGACATTCGCCGTGCATCGCCCGTTCGTGTGAATCCAGCGTCTAATTCAGATGATACATTGCGCCCTGCTGTTAGATCAGCCAGCGACATGACTGCAGAACGTCCACGCAACTCCCAGCCCGTCCGATCAAGGGCAGACTCCGCCGCGCATAGACCTCGTCGAGCGACAGAGTCAGATCATAATATCTCGGATGTATGGATGGGTGGAGGACGAGAGCCGAGCTCTTCTCGAAATCCCAACAGCAGTTCCGCAAGCTCGATCCCAGTAGAGCCCCCGCCTTCGTCACCTCTCGTCCCTTTGCGATCAGAACGACGCCCAAGACCAGCAGCGCGATCCAGTGCTCACTATATCGAGCCATCCATATCCTGTGATGTATGTGGAAAGGCCAATATTCAATATGACCTACACAAGAGGTGTTTCAAATGCAAGGATGGCAATTTTAATCTTTGTCTCCGGTGCTACCGTGCAGGCCGGGGCTGCTTCCAATGGTCTGGCTTCGAGGTGTCTGCTCAAGGAATGTTTGAGCTTTTCATCGCATCCTCAAATGGCCGCCCGGCTCACATCAGCGACCCTGGCCACCTTTTGAGTTCCTTCAAGTATCAAAGACCTCCCGAGAACGCAAATTCCGCCACCAACGGAGACAGACAGTTGACAAATAGCAACCCTTCGCGACGTCTGGAATCTGGGTTGTTCTGCGACATCTGTGTATCTTCCGCCAACGACTGCTACTGGAAATGCAATAAATGCAACGACGGCGACTGGGGATTTTGCAACAACTGCGTTAATCAAGGCAGATGCTGCACCCACCCTCTATTGCCTGTTCGCCGCATGTCTAACGACCCTTCTTCTCCGTCTCCCTCTTCGCCATCTAGCTCAGCTACCGCTCCGGCCCCACTGGGCGAGAAGGAAAGCTTCAAGATTCTTTCCTTCTCTACGAACTGCGATATATGCACATATCCAATCCCAGCCTCGGTCACCAGATTTCATTGCCTTCACTGCAATGACGGCGATTACGACGTCTGCACAAACTGCTACCTGAAGCTAGTGGCAACTTCAAAGATCAGCAAAGAGAACGGTCACAGTGGCTGGCGTCGATGCATAGCTGGCCATCGCATGATCATCGTTGGCTTCGAAGACCATGTCGAAGGTCAAAGAAGAGTCATCGTCCGGAATTTAGTTGGCGGTCACGCCTTGAAGGACGAGCATGTCACCAGATCCCCAACTACGTCTCCTGCCACCAGCGGGCCTATCGTATCGCCGGATCTGGGCATCGCACACTGGACCTGGAAGGAGGGCCAGGGTCAAGAGCGCCGAAAGAAGGCGTCTCGGATGCGAGGCGCACTTGGCTCTTTGAACGGAAGCACACCGCATCTAGCAGACCATTCAAACCCGAGCTCTCCTGTCTCCCAGACACCACCTGCGTTGAGACGATTTCCACCAGATGGGGGAGTCGGCCTGATCGTTCGCGCGAAATGGTCATTCTTCCCTGAAGATGATGTTGAGGACGAACTACCTTTTCCACGCGGTGCAGATATCACCGAGGTCGACATTATCAATGACGAATGGTTCTGGGGTTGTTACGCTGCCCGTACTGGGCTGTTTTACGGGAAGTACGTTGAGGTGATCCGAAGCGTTGAATCATAATTTGATCTGGAAAATGCTTTTATGCATCGATTCCTCTTTATTTAGCCGACAGAGCATGAGATATGATAATTACGATGATGAACTTGACGAATGCATGCATTAATTCTGTATTGCCCAGTCCATTCATACTACAAGTATACCCTAGTCAAGAAAATATAGCCTTGCAAATGTCGGAAGCTTCATTTTAAATCGTCAGACACGGATATCGATAATAAAAATAGTAAATAACAAGATATGCAAGAAGAAAGGATGACAAAAAGCCGCCCATATCAACCATTAAGCCCCATTATGTACGGCGAATGCAACAACCATAGCGCAAACTACTGAAGCAGCGCAACCATCAAATCGCGATAATCACCAGATGTCTCTCCACGAACACGCTGGATGAGATCCTTTCCATAGCGACGCTGGTATTCACTCTTCACCCGCTCCTTATGCTGCCTATCCCAATGCACGCGCACAACACGCACGACCAGGCGCTCATCCTTAGTGCCCATGCCAGCCATGCACTCTTCGAGAAGAATAGCATCGCGCAAAGCCGGGTTCGTGGCCGAGCGCAACATAGTAATAAACGCATCCTCCATGTGACCCGAGAACTCTTTCTCAATATGCTTCTCGAGCTTCATATGATACCGCGCATAGAAGGCGTCATCGATAGCCTTGAGCTCCCAGTTCGAAGACCGCGAGAAGATCCCAACAACCTCGTCGATATTGTTCACCATCCGGCCTGCTGTTGCGTGGTGCAGAGCGCGGACTTCCGCGTCAATGGCCTGTGGGTTTGGTGGGACGCTTTCCTCGTGTCTGTGGCTCCGAAGCACGGCCTTGAACAATGTCGCTGTCTTAAATGATAGATCCTCCTCGACGTCCCGAGTAAGCGACTTGTGGTATTTCTGCTCGTACGCCATCTTGATAGCGCCGAGGTCTGCGTTGGATCGTCCAAGTAAGATGTCGTTCATAAGCCACTCTTTTGTTCCGACGCCTTGGATTGAGTCCCGCGCACACTGTACGTCGTGGCCTAGCGGGCCTTCGATCACGGCTAACAGTCCTTGCTCGAGGTATCCGCCTGTCTCGGACTTGACGTCCTTGTATAGATCTCTGCCGAGATGCTGCTTGTACTGCGCGCGCACAGCAGCCATCTGGTATGGGTCCAGTCGGGCGAGGGTCTGGATGAGAGTCTTCTCGTCTGTGCCGAAGCCCTTCATAGCCTTGCGCAGGACGTCGCAATCGCGGCGGAAGTCGCCTGGGGCGACGTGGTTTGGCGCAAAGCCTGGAGATGGAGGCGCAGGGGCGCCGAAGTTACCACCGGGTCCCGGCGGGGGTGCGCCGTATCCTGCTGGGGGCGGATAGCCCGGTGCGCCGTGTTGTGGGGGAGGAGCGCCATAGGGAGCTTGTTGCGGGGGTGCGCCGTATGGTGCCTGGCCTGGTGGAGGGTGGCCGTAGGGTGCTTGGGGAGGAGATGCGTGGTAACCTCCTGCTGGAGGCTGAGGAGAGTGGCCGCCATAGTAGCCCTGCTGAGGCGGGGGAGGGCCTGGGGGAGCGGCGTAATGCCCGTGGCTCTGCTGTGGGGGTGGTTGACCATATGGTGCTTGTGGTGGTGGGTAATGGCCTTGGGGCGGAGGGCCTGGAGGAGCTCCGTATTGCTGTTGTGGAGGGTATGGCTGGTGATAGCCTTGGGGAGGAGGCCCCCCTGGCGGGGGAGCACCTTGGGGAGGGTGCCCATATCCACCACCGTAAGGCGGCTCTAATAGTTCGCGGATTAGTAGATGCGGAAGTATGCGGGGTCGATGAACTTACGGTTTGGAGGGGGGTATTGATAAGACATGATGGGTAAAAGAAAGAGAATAACTTCAGATCAATTCGAGCCTCGTTTAGAGCGAGCAGAGCCAGGTATAAATAACCTGGATGGCCCCGGGGGAGTTTGCTTGGCTTACTGTAATGGTTCCACGGTTTGGTGGGCTGTGGCGCAGTGACTGCGGTGGGGGCTCTTGTACAGCCTTGTGGGGATTCTAGAAAATTGACGTAAGAGCCTTGTTTCGCCTTATGGCAATATGCAACGCTAATTATATTCTAGGCATCATAAATCATAGGGATTTTCGTATCTATACGAGTGTTCTAAGTCTTGTTTGAATCATGGGATGGCAAACTGCACACTATGATCCGACGTCATCGGCACACACCCTGGCCTATGATATTTGGAAGGCAAAATGTCAATAAACTTCATCCATTAAAGTCCGGCTTCTAGAATGTAAATCGAATGTAAGGGTTATCAAAAGACCAGCCAAGGATATAACAGAGCCATGCTAACAATCATCAAGATCATAGGATCATGCACGCTGCGCAAGTAGACCGCGAGGTCAATGCAAGTCTTGTAGTATATGGCATAGAGCTTGCCTCAGTAAACGCTGAAATCAATCTGCTGACATGGCGACATAACGAAAGAAGAGCTGAGATAGAACAAAAAAGAAACAACAAGGGTATTTATGAAACGATGGCATTAGGTAAAGAATTCAGATGCATCATCAGATGGAATCATGTCGTAAGAATATTAAGTCATTAGACACTGGCGGTTCGTCGCTTGACCTCGCTAGGCTTCTGCGCATAAGCGATAAGCATGCGGAAGCCGGTACCGCGCTTCTGGCACTCGCGGAGAACCTTGCGATCGTTCCACATGCTGGGATCGGAGTCGCCAGTGTCGGGGAGGACAGGGTCCTCGTAGCACTTCGTATACCACCAGCGACCGACACGAGCCACGATCTTGGCGATGGACTCGTCGTTCGCGGCGGATGGAGAAGGGTCTGAGAGCAAATCTCCCAGTGAGATGTTGGTATCCTCGGAAGGAGACTTGGAAGCGGTCTGGGTGCTTTGGCTTCCTGCGGTGGTGATGGAGATAGCTGGTAGAGAGAAGCCAGTTGAGGATGTCGTAGCTGTCGGAAGAGACTTGTTGGACGAAGAGGTTGTTGAGTCGGAAGATCGAACGACCATTCCTGCCACTGGAATGCGTACCATACAACGTCGAAGGTTGTCGAAGCCTTGGGTTCCGAGAAGGCGTTGCAAATTGTCGCTACTTGGCTTGAGGCTTATGGAGGAATCGGCAGAGTAGGTCATTTCCTTCAGCCCACGAACGGCTCTCCGGGTTCTGACACCCATGTTGATCATGTCACGATCCAGGAGACTCATTTCCATGTAGCCTCCAGAACGGAGAACACGTCTGCATTCCTGGATAATGTTGTTCTGTACAGACTCAGGGCTGGCTACTGGGAATCGTAGGACCGTGACAGTGAAGTAATCCTTCGGGAACGGGAGAGGATTGTGAAGACCAGCGTGGTAGACAGTGTGGTGGTTGGTAGGAGGCTGCCATGCTGCAGGATGAGGGGCTGCTGTAGAGACTGGTCGACCGCTCAAACTGTAAACCTCTGCATCGGGGTAGGTCAAAGAGCAGTAGAATGACCAGTCGTCATTTCCTAGACCATCGATTACCAAGATGCGACCATGTGTACCAGTCTTGACATGGTTGTGTGCCGGACTAAACAGAACTCGCCCAAAGGATAGCCAACGGCTAGTCATCAGGGAAGCAGATCTCATATTTGTACGAGTAACAGCATCCCAGTCTCTTTCAGAAGATGGAGGCATAGCTTTGCGCTCGCCCTTCTCCTTGGAGGCTGGAGTCTTCGCCAAAGACTGCAGGAATGTTGTGTGTGGCTCCTGGATCCTCACCGTGGGGACTGGGGGGAGTTGTGCAGCGGGGCTTTTCGGACCCTCCTCATCCATTTCCCCATAGCTAGCAATCAAATTGGTGTATGATGGTTGGCTTGAAGGAGAAAGAGAGGAGTGAAGGGCAGAAACAATCTTCGATCGACGGAGTCGAGTAGAATCCAAACTTGACCGCGCCGAAGCATCGCTTGGCATCAGATGTGTCGAATTCTGTGAGTTGGGGTTGTTCAACTCGTCTTGCAAAGCTCTGCTTGCGACAGTTGCGAGCTCAAATCGGTCATCTTCCTTCTGCTTCCCGTGGTCCGAAGCCTTCTTCTTCGACCTTGGCTCCTCTGGAGAGTAAACATGGTCGATCAGATCATCGTACTCGTTCCAGATCTCGTCTTCCATAGGCTCCATGTTTCGATCAGGCACTACCGCAGTTACAGCTGCCAAAGCCCCGGAGCTACTTGAGGAAACGGAGTCCTTGTGTGGAGAGAAGTGGATGAACTCGCCGTTTGCATATGGTCCTGTGAGGAGGTCCAATGCCGCTCGTGCTGGGACGTGGATGTTCTGCTTTGAGCCGTAAGACCAAGACTGAGGCTGGCTTGAGGACGCCTCTGCGTTTGGGTTCCATTGAACGTCTTTGAAACTAGGCTGTGTGCTAGGACCTGGTTGGACCGGAGCCGGGATGCCTGGTGCCTCCGTGATGCTGAAAGGTCGCGAAAAAGACGCATTGGCAGGTCGATGTTGCCTATCACGCCTGGAAACCACTTTCGGGATACGTCCGACGGAAGCGAGCCGCCTTGGGCGTTCTGGCTCAGCGTTTGCTTGAAGCTCGGGGCGGGAAAGATTGCTGTTGAACATTGCAATTGTAGGAGACGGGCGATCATCTTTCTGGAACTCGCCATGCATCTTTGGAGGCGAAGGCAACAGGATAGAATCTCCTCTCTTGCGGATATTGAGACCATCTGGGACCTCCACAGGAGGCACCACAGGCTCTTCTTCTGTGGGCGGGGAATCCTCAACTTTGTTGACGATAGTCTCAAGCTCATCCGAGTCAGTATCCACAAGGGCATAGTGGGCAACAGGGCGGGTTTTGACCATAGGTGCAATTGCCGCATGAAGTTGAGCATGTGAAACAGGAACAGGAATAGGCTCCTGCTTTGGTTCTTCGACTTGTTTTCTCTGGAATGGGTTCCAGCGAGAGCTCTTGGTCTTCTTGACCTGCTTGGTCTCTTCGGGGCGTTGCTTCAAAGGAGAGGCAGCAGATTTCGAGTTTGATAGAGGCAGAGAGCTTGGCAGGCTTGTATCTTTGGAAGTAGACTGCTTTCTCCCCTTGGGAACAGGCATGCGTGACTTAGGCTGCTGGCGATCGATTGCTGATTTCTCAGGACTCATGCTCCGAATGGATCCAAGTGCAGTACTTGAATCGCTTGGAGACTTGACTTCGTAAGGAGTGCCCGTCGATATCGAAACCAGTGAGTCAGTAGATTGAGCAGTGGAAGCTGTCAGTGGGGTTTGTCGAGGAAGATTCGAAGAAGCAACACTGATGCTACTCATGCTCTGTTCACTCTGTGTACGCGAGAGAGATGCGCCGTCGACTCCACCGCCGCTGATAACGACTGGATCAAGTCTGCTTGAGAGAAAGTCATCAAGATCAAGCCCAGAATGACTAGGCATGCTGCCTTTGCTGCTGGAGACTGATTGTCCGCCGCTTCGAGTAGTGCTTGTTGATCGTGTTCGTACGCCGGTATTGCTGCCAGTGCTCGACTTTCTTCCTCTCTGGGCATACTTTCCGTATCCTTCATGTCCAGTGCCCGCAGCCGGCCCTTTGCGAGGCAGCCTATTGTGCTCAGCTGATGATCTGTCCAGTTCTGGCTTGGATTTCTTCGAGAATAAACCAAATCGCCGGGATGCTGCTGGTTTCTTGGAATCTTCCTTGTCGGAGGGAGACTCTGCCGGAGCCGCCTTACTCAAAGTCTTGGGCGACTTACGACTCATTACTGGTGACCCTGCTTCACGAGACGGAATTCGAGAAATATCTTTCAACCGAACAGAATCCAAAGAAGTCGTGGCAGATTGATTGGGGGTTGGGTTCGGCCGGCTAAGATTGCCGAATCGATCAACTGATTCTTGACGGGTGTGACCTGTCGATTTGAGATATGGTAGATCGCTTTTGGCAATAGGGTATGATTCTAGATCCAGACGATGAGTGCCTTCTCTGCTTGGTCGTGGTGGCGAAATTGCATTTGACTCAGAGGAAGCTCTAGGCAACTCGGGAGACTTGAAGATATCTCTTTCGGCTTCCTCAACTTCTCTTGCCGCTTTGACAGTGTCGACCTCGGTTTTCTTGGGTGGGCTAAAATTCACGGAGGACTTTCTCGGCGGGGGACTGTGAGGTGGTCCGCGTAGGATTGATGAAGTAGGCTTGTCGCTCACTTTGGCGGGGAGACCCAAGCCAGCAACTGGGCTTTGGCCTAGAGATGTCTGAGGAACCGCGATTCGGGACGGCTTTTGCTCTACTCGTTCGATCTGGGCGCTTTGCGGACTTGGATAAGCTGTAGGAGGCGAGAAGACTGGACGTCGACTTTGAGAGGGGCTAGGTTGCCTCATACGTCCAATCTTGCTGGAGTGCACAATGCCGGGCGAATAAGATGACAGCGAGGTTGGGGTCGAGCCACGACTCCACATTCCAGGAGACTCTGAGTATCTTGTGGACGGACTGCTAGCTGATGGGAAGAGATTGGTGGGAGGTGGTAAGTTCTGCGTCTCAACAGTTGTTCGTAGACTTGCCAACTCCACCGGCTCTTGGGTCTTTGGTGCTTCCATCGCATTTCTAACAGACCTATCTGTCGAACTATATGAAGACGAATTCGATGCTGACGGGCCAGCGGAGTAGGCATCTGGGGTTGAGTACTTCCTGGCTGTTTGAATCTCATCAGGTTCTTCAGTCTGAGGAATCACCAAGCTGAGCTTCTGCGATCGTTCCACATGGTTGCCAATTGTAGGTGCCCTCCGACGAAGGACATTGCGTGCCTTCTTTGGAGCTGCTGGGGGAGGAGAGCTGAGACCGGATGGTTTTACCACATTTGATGGAGATGGCGAGGATTGAATAGGCTCATTAAATATTTGAGAGAAAGTTGTTGGCGCAGGAGAGGTTGTGGGAGATGTTGCAGCACGAGCGCCGAGATTAGGGCGTGGCAGCCAAGATTGTCGCTTTGCTTGGGGAGCTGGCTGATGTGATGTTACTGGAGCCGGGATATTTCCTGAATCTTCGGCACTTGATAGTGATAATGCACGGCCAGTTCTCGGTTGGTTGACAGGTCTTGCCAGCAGAGATCGAGGTAATCGAGAAGCGTTTGGGTTGCCGGGGTTGGTCGATCTCATGTATACATCCGATGGGGACGGGATGTGACTGTGCGGCGCTCTATTGCCGCCGGGATGGTATGACATGGTGTGACTGTGACTGAAGTCTCTTCTTCCAGTTATGAAACCAGTAATCGAGTGATGGGTACATGTGCGTCCAAGTAATCATCACGGGTCCTCGGTGTAGGTACTATAGACATGAACAAGACCTATATTAGTCTCTCGCACTCCCCCAGTACTCTTGAAAGGTAGATTCATGATGTAGAAGAGAGCATTCCGCTTACACAGTTAATTCATTACTCGATAATGGGTCTCCAGGACGTGTGGCGTATTAATAGAAGGTGGGGCAGGCGATAAGGGTATCTTAACACAGAAACGCCAACTATAGCAAAAAAAGACCCAACGTAATCAGCAAAAATATTAAGGATTATAGAGCTCAGAGAAGACCCTTGCCCCGGGTAGATAAAAGATTAAGAGATTGAAATTCACCGACTTTGTCAGGCTGATCGGCACGGACGGAGCTGCAGCTGCTTCGCCACAGTCTGGAGCAGTGTGGCGCCGAATCTCAGGATTTTCCACTAGCCTCGGCCACGTCAGAGGGAGATCCATAGGCAACCCCGAAGTAGAAACTGATTCATCGAGCTTGATCTGGATCTGGAAATAGTAATTATAGAACGTTGCAAGAAATTAGCGATGTCCGGGATACTAGGTATCACCATGGGCTTGAAGAAGAGAAAAGAAGAAAGAAAAAGAAAGAGCGAAATGCGAAACCCCCGCGTAGAAGAGAAGCACAGGTATATCGCAGACTTTTATTGCTGACTTGGGGGGGTTCTCCCTCTGTGGGGTCCAACGACTGTGCCTACTCGAAGGCACCGAGTGGCATCATAGGGTTTGGCGGATTGACGGGGGCCCCGGCTGTGGGTAGGAGAAGCCGACCTCGGGGGTTTCATTGGCTCCCAAGCGGTGATTCTGTGATGAGTCGAGACTATGTACGCTCTGGGCTGGAACCTGTGAGAACCTGAGAATAGCAGCGAGCACCTCAGGAGCCGCCGTATCGTGCAGCTCTGAAGCAACGGCCCCATCCTGGCACGTTACTTGGAGGACGGCTCTCCACTCGAGGCATTTCCCACTTTCCTATGAGAATCGCAGTATCGTCGAGATAGAGCCCAGAAATGCAATACGAACTATACACCGTACTCGGTATTGTAACTACATCCATACATCAACCCAGCGTACACACGAAGTGGCGTTGCAGCGACACTGCGACAGTAACCGGTTGCTTGCGGTTTCTATTTCACAACTGTCTGATTCGAGCCAACAAGGACGAGTCGCAAGCTGATACTCAGGCTGAATGATGAACTGTCAGGGACCCGAGAGCTGTATCCGCGCCTGTGTCGCCGCAACGACAACTCATCGATCGGGGACGCCGAGCCCGATCTGACTGCACCGTCGATCGGTTCCCTAATCATCTTTGCTTTTTCTAGGGGTGTTTCTCGGGTCCAGTACTTGGTGGGAAGCACTGCGTATACTTCCCCAGACCTCGGAGAATTTCCCAACGTGCTCAACTCGGACCCATGTAAGGAGTAACGACGCAAGATGCAGACTCTGCATCTTTGAAACCTGCTGTGTCCCAGGAGCCTCGACACCTAGCTACAAACCCCAAAATACACTCATTTTCCTTACTATAGACGCTGCAATAGGAAGAACTATCGCCAAATCTCCACTCTATACAATATTAAGGCTTCATCCAGAGTCTGGTTCTGGTTCAGAGGGCCGTCCCGAACCATGATTGCTCTGGCCAAGGATCAGTCGAGTCAGACTCAAGAAGAACGCTGTGGGGGTTGTTTCTCATCCATCGCATATCCTCTGCTGCTAGTAAGATTCGCACCGGCCAGTGATGTCTCCCAACGAGCATTCCATCCTTGCCTAGTGTTCATCCACATCGGTCCTAGCTAGGACCACAGGCAGGATTGGGCCAGTGGGCTGTGATGCTCCACCAGAGAACCAACAAAGAACGCCTCTGGCACGCTGATTGACGTCTTTAACCGCCCTATCTCTTAGCCCCAGTAAGCCACCGTCTAAAAAAAGGCGAGGCCGGCACTCGCATTCGCCAGAACAGACTCTCCCCAAGTGGGGCCTGGCGCTAAACGATGTCCCTCGAAGGGAAATGACTCGGCATCATTGGAGCCCTCGTAACTCCTGTACAAAGCCTTCGAGCGCGCCATTTCTTTGTCCCCTCGCAAGGTCCCAGATAAGGTCGTTTGCGCGACCTGATGAAACCGGTGGATGATCGCACGCCGATCTGGAGGGGCGTATTGACGGGGCGTGCTAGCAAGTGGCCGCAACGCTGCAGGAACCAGAGGCTAATGCACTTTTCAGCTGGCGTGCGCGCGGGGAGCCTCGCCTCGCGGGCACATGACTCGGCCATGCGATAACGTGATCGTTAATCTCCGGAGCATTCATGACGCTTGCGTTCGACCCTCTGCAGGGATACTACGATCTCTACAAATGCCTCATTCGTACCAGGCCAATGCATAGAAGTACAACTCGATTGGATTGATCGCCTTGATAGCATCTCGGTAAAAACGCCCCGTAAGACCAAAACACATGTATGTTAAAAGAAGAAATTTTGCTGGAGATTGGACCGTATCATATTGAGAACAAAAGAAATGGTGAATTCACAAAGACAGCAAAGGATTACCCCGATCATGCAGCAGCAAATCGCTTCTTGCGTGCCTCCATGGCTGCTGTATCCTTGTCACTCCAGCTCTTCTGAATGCCCGAAGGATTTGGCTTTGGCTTTGCCCCAGCATTCCCACCGCCATTGCGGTTCTGAGCACCGTTTCCTCGCCCATGACGGTTGCGACCAACATCGCGACGCTTGCCTCCACGACCACCTTGCTCATTGCCCCTGCGCTTGCGAGCAGACTCATTAGGCAAAGCCTCATCGAGGCCCTTGACGCCAACGCTGGCGCTTGAATCAGCCTCAGCGCCGGCACCGGCGCCGAACCGCTTAGCTCGCTCCAGCGACTTCTCAGCCTCCTTCAAAGCCGTCTCAGCGTCCTCCTGGATACCGAACTTCTCCGCACGCTTCTTACGCTTCGCAAGCTCGGCCTCCAGCTCTGATGCGGGGAGACCCTGTGTAAAGTCCACAGGCGGCTTGGCCTCTGCCTCCTTCGCGGCTTCCTCCGCTGCGCCGGTCGATTCGACCTTCAACTCATCGGTAGCCGCGGGATCGGTGTCGAGCTTCTGGTTAGGCACGGCGACGGGGTTGGCGACTGCGCCCTTGCCGCCAGCAGCAATGGCGTTTGCGCCAGCCTCTGTTGATGGTTGAGCGGCTGCTGTTTCTGTAGGCTCGTCGTCCCAGTCGATGACATCCTCAGCGGCTGTAGAGGTAGCTGCGGGAGGGGCGCCAGAGGCCTTCTGCTCGTCATCTTGCTGAATGCGAGCAACGAGTTCTGCCTTCTTGCCTGTGTGGGGAAGGGATCGGGATTTGAGGATCTCGACCAGATCGGCATTGGTCTTCTTGCTGTAGTCGGCCATTGCGAAGGGATCCGGATAGGGATGGCACGGTGGCGCGAGTAGGTGAGGTGATGGGTTTAGAGGTGACGAATGTGAATAATCAGATGTTATGCGATCACTGAGGGCTTGCGATCATGATGCGACAAGTCGATTGTGGATAGATTGATTGATACTCCAGGGAATCGAGACGCGGCATCGCTCAGCGCGCCTGTTCGTTATTATCACGTGACTGGTTATTGATTCACCAGCCACACCTTTACTGTTCACTCATACGCTCTTCGATCATTCGCTCTAGAAAATTATCACGAGGTGCTATCGTCGCATGTAATCATACAATATTATCTTTTCGATTCTAATTACAGGCTGGTCGACGAAACCACTCGTCTAGTCTCAAACCCATGGGTACAGTCGAAATGATCAACGTGCGCATCTCGGCGTCTCCGAATAGAAAAGAATACGGTGTAGTTAGGGCCACTTCAACATGTTGGGATCTATATCATTGGCTCAGGGCTCGATGAAATTTCCAAATAGTTATTAATAAGGTCAAAGCCAGCCGCTAAACGCCACTGACAGCTGTAAATTCTCCGCGCCGTCGATCTATGCGCCCAAGCAAGAGTCCTGAGCTGAAGCTTGATCCTTTGAGTGAAAATTCAGCAGCCTCTGCGCTATGAGTCAAAATTTGTCTGGAAAGCTGCCTGCCGAGCTCCGAAACTGGTTTTTTGGTATTCGTGTCCAGTTATAGTCTTTGTTGGGTACAGCTGCATGCACTGCGCCACACTAAAGCTCTGCGCCACTTTAGCTTCCTCAGGCATAAATCCCATACTAGTCAAGATCGGCGATTGCCGGCAAAGTGGCTGCTCGAAAGAGCATGCCTCCTTGAGCGCTGAGGGACAACTACCGAAATGCATGCTTTTTTTCTTCCGGGTCGGAATCTTGCAGGGTACCTTCGGCAATTCTAAGTTCTAAGTTCTGTTCTGGCATCAGGCACATGTCAGATAAGAATTAGGTTCCTCCCTCTGTTATTCCACTTAGCGAGGTATCCGAAGTATTCTCAGCTCGCCAGTCGTGGTCGACAATTTCTGTCATACTTATATCGAGTCTTTCTGGCTTTTCGAAGTAACTGTTATATCCGGTCTTTGCTCTTTCATCCGTGTAGAAATTGACTGCTTGGTACCCAGGTACAGATGTATACTCCCGAGGTCAGGGATATGTAGCTGCCGTATCACGGCTTCAAGACATACATGTACATGCAGGTACCTAGAGATCGTCAGTAACCCACACGGTGTAGTGTTTTAGAAAGCCAGCTTTAGACGATTGAGGATTTGTGGAAATGTATTATTTCATTTCCCGTAGGATCTAAAAGAAGCAGAAACAGAAGCAGAAGAAGGCAATTTCGCTCATGACGCCACGGGTGTCAGGCTCTCTGAGAAAGTGATGAACTTAGGCATGAAGGGAAAGCTGGAGAGAGGACATGAAAAAGCTGAATCGAACTCAATGAATGCTAAGTGCTAGAACTATGAAAGAGGTAAGGAGAGAAGAGCGTCTGGAAGCTATTCAATACTCGAGGGAGGGCAGAGATCTCCATGGAGCTCTTCGCTATACGCCCACCAGACAGAGAGATGGTGAACGACAGAAGAGGATTCGGAGCCTGGGGTGATGCATATTGACAACGAGTCGGCGAGCTCCAGTCTGATATCTGCAACATTAGTATAGTCAAATGCACTTCAAGTTCAATCCCTGAAGACTAGGCTTCTAGCAAGTAAACACGCCGCCAGAATCTTACATGCGGTGCACTATTTTTGGAGCGGAAACTTGGGGAAATATGGCTATACGACTAATTATCAAGAAGTTCGCAAAATGTGATTTAAATGTCTCCTATTTGAAGGTAAAGTGGCAATTCTATAAAGAGAGCCCAGAACAAAGGTAATTACAAAGGAGTTGAAGCCGTAAAATGAATCTCAATATACCTAGGCGGGTATGTCACATATCAAGTGACCATTCACACCATCACCCATAAAACCAATATTCAGCGGCATATTGAACCAGAACCGTGCTTTTCTGTCCTGCACAGGTTGAAGGTGGAGAGCCCTCGAACGTCACAACTCTATATACCTCCTACAAAATGTCAGAAATCCTGAGTCCCAAGGCGGAGTTTTGCAGCCGTACCTTTATACCATGTCCATCTTTCTTCGTGAGCTTCAGCCACGGAACATTCTCTCTCTCAGCCTTTTTGGCCGCGCAAGACTTCCCCTTTGGTATGTCCTTAGACTGGGGTGCATCAACGGATGCGTTCTTAGCTGTGACAGCCCAATCATCAGATCCGCCCAGCCTGAGATCAAAGACAGGATCTTCAGCTGCATTGAAGTAATGCTCGCCAAGGATGAGATTAGTCGAGTTTGTAGTGAGGCTTAAGGATTCCGCTAGGAAGCCCAGAGACTCCACAGAGGCACCTCCAGTGATAGGGGGTAATTCGTGCAACAGAGTCAGAGACTGCGATGCAACACATGATGCATCGAACAATGTAGCTGCTGCACCAGTGGCCTTTGGCTGCGAGATATCTTTGGGGCCAGAGGACTCATTCGTCGGGCAAGAGTAGTTTTGAGTGCCACGGCCAATAGCAACATACTTTAGACTCAGTCCTTCCGATGGATTAGGTAGTTGCACTTTTGTATCATTCAGCGGAAGTGCTGCTTCAGAGAGGGAGCAGCCACTGAGACTGACATGGCCTATTTCCTCGTAAAGTCGAGAAAACGTAGTTGCAACTCTCAGAGGACCTGGAAGGGCCAAACAGAGACTGCATAGTCCCATGATCACAGAGAACACGAATAGCCGAGAACAACCCATCATGATATGGAATAACGATGCGAGTCTCAGCTGATGGAGAGATTCTGGGCAGGTATCAAAGTGTAAAATAGAGATAGAATTGTCGAGATGTGAGGAGAACAAAAGCGGTCGACGCAAAGAGGAATGACTTGATAGACAGGGGAAGCAAGTGACCGAAGAGAGTGTCCTAGATAAACAAATCAAAACTTTATACTATCGAGTCTTAACAAAGAGCCTACCTTGTCGATAGTTTCTTGAAATCAGCCACAGCAGTCTGCCTGAGATCGTTCATGAGTTGTCAGTCCGAAAACCTAAAAATTTTGGCTTTGCAATTCGCCTTGCGAGGCATAGACAGCATTTACTCGGGCAACTGGATATTTCGTTGGATTTCTATGCGCTGTCGTAGGAATGGGCTTCTAGAGCCAAGGAACTGACTGGGTCCGGATGGATCGCTTTGTTCATCTGCTACCCCTGCAGCAAATTACAATCTTAAAGCCGAGACTCGGACCAGTGCAGGGACCTAAATTTGTAGGTACGTCTCCAATGAAAGCCCCAGGTCAGTACTACCGTGGATCCTGTGATTTATTCTACCACATGTTAAATTCCCCACTCGAAGGCTATACAACCTAGTGTCATCTGGGTGGTGAAATGTGAACCCGAAGCGAAGGCTGATTCCAACAACCTGATCAAATACTGCGCATCATGTCAATTCCACCTCATATTGCTGCTCAAATGCTTTTTAAGATAAGTTTTTGTCCTTCGAAATCCGCCTTGCTAAGTGGCGGTGAAATGCCAGTCCTTCAGAAAATGCTTTGCATATTTCACCCCAACCGTCCTACCTAGAAACAACGCAACTTTCTTTTCAAGCACAGTCACACGCAAAGTTTAGGACGAGTTAGACATCTTCCTGGTGAATCTGAAAATAGAAAATCTCCGCACACTGATACCGGGAACGTGGGACATAAATAGCTTGTAAGCGCCGTGTTCTGTTCACCGGTGGATACGCGAGTCAAGATCAAACGGCCGCTTGAACTTATTTCCGCACGCTAAACGAGATGCGAGATTCGTTCAGGTAGTATTACCGGACCCCGGTCATTCCCGTATCACACAAGCATGATTAGCAGGCGATTTTAAAATCTTGGAATGTACATGGCAAGATCTCGGCTCCAACTAGTTAGTTATGGAGATCCAGATGTGATGACTCAGCGGATATAGAAGTCACGTGTAAATATATTAGTCATCAACTAGCGCGACTGACTTCACGGGCGACGTGCTTTTTCGCAAAGGTCGTACTCGCAGATCATCAACGCGACCCCTCATCGCAACCACCCATGCCACCGTTCTAGCGGTTGCCAGATCCGGATGTAGATGCTGCGATCTCCTCTACCTCCTTCCGCGCGATTTAACCTCTAAACCTAGCTGTCGATCACCATGTCTGACGGTAAGGATTCTCTGATGGCTGATGGCTCGTCGAGACCCTTTACTGACCAATGTACAGCCGATATCGAAACCGTGCGCCGGCTTCAAGCCGAACGAAATGCCGCTGCTGCTGGAAAAAAGGGTTCTAGGACCTTTGATCCTTCGGATCAACGCACTGATAGTTCGACCAAGGCTTCTCTCACAGACTCCTTCGACACCACCCTGTACGATCGAGAAGGGGCTGCCCGATTCGCAGGCTACGATACCTCTATCGCTGTTGACGGTAACGATGAGGAAATGGAAGATGCCAATGGAGGTCACAGTCTCGTGGGCCAGTACACCGCGACGAGGAGCCAGATCGATGAGATGGCCCAAGGCAATGGCGTCGAGGAAGAAGACATCTTGTTAGGTCGTGAGAAGGCGGCTCGTATCGCCGATCGTGAGACGGACTACCAGAAGCGCCGATTCAACCGTGGAGCTCTGACCCCGACTCGCGCCGACCCCTTTGCCGCCAACACGAATGCTAGCGCAAGCGAAGGCGAGAATGGCCAAACCTACCGTGAGATCATGGCTTTGCAGGAGCTTGAAAAAGAAGAAGAGCGTGTCAAGAAGCTCATCTCAGAGCAACGCGAGCGTGGAGAAGACGTCTCTGAGCACGAGGCTACTTTGAAGCTTAAAAATGGCGATAAGGAAAATACCGAGGCAGGGTCAACTGCCGATGCGGCGGGCAGGAAGCGGAAAAAGCGTTGGGATGTTTCCACTGACGAGCCAAAAGAGGAGCCACAGACTCAGACCAAAAAATCTCGATGGGATGAGACGCCCGTCCCTGGTGCAGAAGATGGGCCAAATAAGCACTCACGATCTCGATGGGACCAGGCCCCGTCTCTCAGCGCTGCAACTCCTGTTGGCAATCAGGGACTCGCCACGCCCATGCACCCCTCCCAAGCAGGCGCGCCCACTGTCCCGGTCGGCTTTGGAACCGATGTCTCTGGTCGAAATGCCCCGTGGTCAGACGAGGAGCTTGATGAGATGCTGCCCAGCGAGGGATACAAGATTCTGGATCCACCTCCAGGGTATGAGCCTATCCGGACAGCTGCACGCAAAATGATGGCTCTTCCGGCGGCCATTCCAGGCGCAGCTGGCGTCGGTGGATTCATGATGCAAGAGCCCGAAAGCATCCGCTCTATGGGCAAAGAACTGCCCACTGATATTCCTGGCGTTGGTGACTTACACTACTTCAAGCCTGAGGACATGGCTTACTTTGGAAAGCTTATGGAGGCTGGTGACGAGCCCTCCATGAGTGTCGAGGAATTGAAAGAACGAAAGATCATGCGATTACTTCTCAAGGTCAAGAACGGCACACCTCCCATGCGTAAGACCGCATTGCGACAGATTACAGATAATGCGCGCAACTTCGGACCGGGGCCTCTCTTCAATCAGATTCTTCCTCTACTAATGGAGAAAGCACTAGAGGACCAGGAAAGACACTTGCTGGTAAAGGTCATCGACCGAGTTCTTTACAAGCTTGACGATCTCGTTCGTCCTTATGTGCACAAGATCTTGGTCGTTATTGAGCCTTTGCTTATTGATCAAGACTACTATGCCCGTGTTGAAGGTCGTGAGATTATTTCAAACCTCGCCAAGGCTGCTGGTCTGGCTACAATGATCAGTGTCATGCGACCAGATATCGACCATGTCGATGAGTATGTGCGTAACACCACCGCACGAGCCTTCTCTGTTGTGGCCTCTGCACTCGGTATCCCGGCACTCTTGCCTTTCCTTCGTGCAGTCTGCCGCAGTAAAAAGTCGTGGCAAGCTCGCCACACTGGTGTCAAGATCGTGCAGCAAATCCCAATCTTGATGGGTTGTGCTATTCTTCCTCACCTGAAAGGTCTGGTCGATTGCATTTCAGACGGCCTTAGCGATGAGCAAGCCAAGGTCAGAACTGCTTCGGCTCTTGCTGTTGCCGCTCTAGCAGAAGCTGCCAATCCCTACGGTATCGAGAGCTTTGATGATATCTTGAACCCTCTTTGGAATGGTGCGCGAAAGCAACGTGGTAAGGGCTTGGCTGCCTTCCTTAAGGCTGTTGGATACATCATTCCGCTCATGGATGAGGAGTATGCCAACTATTACACAACCCAGATCATGGAGATTCTTCTTCGAGAGTTCTCATCTCCTGACGAGGAAATGAAGAAGGTCGTGCTGAAGGTGGTATCTCAGTGTTCAAGCACTGATGGTGTCACCGCCAACTACTTGAAAGAGCACGTCATGGCCGACTTTTTCAAGAGCTTCTGGGTGCGTCGCATGGCCCTCGATCGGAGAAACTATCGCCAGGTTGTCGAAACAACTGTTGATCTTGGCCAAAAGGTTGGCGTTGGCGAGATTCTTGAGCGCGTTGTGGACAACCTCAAGGATGAAAGCGAACCTTACCGCAAGATGACAGTTGAGACCATCGAAAAGCTAATTGCAGCACTTGGGGCCGCAGATGTTTCCGAGCGGCTGGAAGAAAAACTCATTGATGGTGTTCTATGCGCATTCCAAGAACAAAGCATTGAGGATATTGTCATTTTGAACGGCTTCGGTACTGTGATCAACGCTCTCGGCACCCGTTGCAAGCCATACTTGCCTCAGATTATCAGTACTATTCTGTGGCGACTGAACAACAAGTCTGCGACAGTACGACAGCAAGCTGCTGACCTAATCTCGCGCGTTGCGATGGTCATGAAGCAATGTGGCGAAGACGCTCTTACGAGCAAACTCGGTGTTGTGCTATACGAATATCTGGGTGAAGAGTATCCCGAAGTTCTGGGCTCCATCCTAGGGGCCTTGCGATCTATTATCACTGTTGTCGGTATCAACGAGATGCAACCTCCCATTCGAGACCTCCTCCCCCGTCTCACTCCTATCTTACGAAACCGTCACGAGAAGGTGCAAGAGAACACCATTGATCTCGTCGGTCGAATTGCTGACCGCGGCCCCGAGACAGTCAGCGCTCGTGAGTGGATGCGCATCTGCTTCGAGCTGCTAGATATGCTCAAGGCCCACAAGAAGGGCATTCGTCGTGCGGCCAACAACACATTCGGTTTCATCGCCAAGGCGATTGGTCCCCAGGATGTTTTGTCTACCCTGCTCAACAATCTCCGCGTGCAGGAACGTCAGTCCCGTGTCTGTACGGCTGTTGCGATCGGTATTGTGGCAGAAACCTGTGCTCCGTTCACTGTGCTGCCCGCTCTGATGAACGAATACCGCGTGCCGGAACTCAACGTGCAAAACGGTGTTCTCAAAGCCCTTTCCTTCTTATTCGAATACATTGGTGAGATGGGCAAGGACTACGTCTATGCTGTCACCCCTCTGCTTGAAGACGCCCTCATCGACCGCGACCAGGTCCACCGACAAACAGCCGCCAGCGTCGTTAAACACGTCGCTCTCGGCGTCGTTGGCCTCGGCTGTGAGGATGCGATGGTCCATCTTCTCAACCTCGTCTTCCCCAACATCTTCGAAACCAGTCCCCATGTCATTGACCGCATCATCGAAGCCATCGACGCTCTGCGTATGGCGGTCGGAACCGGCACCGTCATGAACTATGTCTGGGCAGGTCTATTCCACCCAGCTCGCAAGGTGCGCACGCCCTACTGGCGCTTGTACAATGATGCATATGTCCAAGGAGCAGATGCGATGGTTCCTTACTACCCCAGCTGGGCTGAAGATGGCTCGGATCGCCCTGAGTTGAACATTATCATCTAAGCTGGTTGTCTTTGATATCCTTCTCTTGCATAGTCTGGGTTTTCTATTTAAGGCAGGTGTTTTCACTACTTTATTTCTTAACAGGGACATGGACGTTCGGCGTGGCTTTTCTTATTCTGTATATCATGATTAGAAGCTCGAAGTTTATTCAATATCAACATCCATGCATCAAATGGTATGAACTATGTAGTCGCGGTAAATCCAAGCTTGAGGAAGCGTAGTATTTTAACCTTGGAATAATTCCAATGCATGTGTTTTATCCATGTGTGCACAGTGCTATATTACTACCAGCGCCGCTTAGTACTATTGATCCGACCGGAAAGCTCCCGACATCTGGGGGTGACATGCAAATATACCTTCATCCAACTCGTGGACAATTGGAGCGAGATCAGATAATCGAAAGCTCTACGGAGGCAACTTGCATCCATGGATATGTGCTGTGCATTATATTTTGCAATTAACTCGTATAATCTAAAGCAATATAATGGTGCTGGGTCTTAGAGACGATCACAGGTTCCCGAGCCTCCCGACCCTGGAACAATCGACAGCCAAGCATATTGACAAGGAACAATTGGGCAGTGATCGCTCCGAACAGCGACAATCATTGTCAATCCTGACTATCATCTTCCTGTCCCGGGCGACAAAGTCCGGGGTCGCCATGCGCAAGAGTGGTAGATGGGCCCGGATCGACTGTATATCTCCAGGTGTTCTCGAGCATCATCTACAAAGTCAAGGTTATCCGCATAACCTTAGGAATTTCTTCTCCTACACTACAAGTACCTACCTGGGTACAGTAAGTCGGCCTCTAGAGCGCAAGAGGGGCCTCCCCACCCTCCTCCATCTTCCATGTCCCCGAACCGATTCGCCACCCAACCCAGGAAAACAGAAAAAGGAAGGAGAAAAAGCGCGCAGTTACTCGTCATCGAGGGGCGGAGAGAGCAGCTCTCGTACCTCGTATCAATACTCCGTGCTCGAAGTCGCGATACACATGAATTTTCTTTTCTTATTTTGCAACCTCGTACCGAAACAAGAAAAAAAAGGAGATTGGGTTCAATCCACATACTCATCGCGTTTGCCAAGAGGCGCCAAATGCCTAAGCTTGTGGGTGGGCTAGCTTGGCGCAGGAAGTGGCCGCGTAAGCTCTGAATCCGCAGGACGTCAGGCGTTCCCTTTTAGGGCCTGTGGGGATCTGCAAAATTCACGCTGGGCCGCCAATAGACGTGCCCTGGCTGAGACCCTGAATTGGGATTCTTATTCTTTGGAGTTAGTTTAGAATAATCAATACTCTGTACGTGCCGAGTACGAATGATCAAGAGATATATTCTGATATTCTAATATTCCAATATTCTCGTAGCTTTTATCTGCATAGAATAATTCTAGTAATAACAGGTTTCAGCCCGCACATTCTTGCCCTGCATATACATACTACCACCCCAAACTAAAGTACTCTAAAAATGCGTCCGGAGTATATGGGGAAGTCGTCATCAAGCTTATCTTCTGGTCCTAATTTCCTCGTACGGCGGCACGACCCAACACAGCCTCCCCCTGAATACAAGGCTCCCCAATCCACAGGGCCCTCCAGCGCTCGAACCAGACATTGCGATCTTGCTGGTCGGTACCAGGTACAATATCCGCACTTAGCTTCAACATAGCCTTGTCAATAGATCCCTCGAGGACACACAGACCCTAGTCAGATGTGGAGGGTCCGCGTCAGTGTCCAGCAGCACTAGGACCACCCAGGGCGCCCCATTACTCAATTTCCTGGCGTGGCTTTTTTTTGACAGTGGATTTTCAGGGTCTGTTTTCCCTTTTCGGGGGGTGCTGGGGATTCAAGGTTTTAGAGTTTGGGCTTATTTTTGTTTAGCCCAGAGGGTCTTGTCTACGGAGTACATGGTTTGGGTTGGCCTTACTTCTATTGAATCCGAATTACGGAGGGGCGGAACTGTGTACTCGTATCTAGGGCATCTGATCCGAATGGAGGGTTTGTCTGGAGAACTGTAGGAATATTGCTTTTTTTCTTTTTTTTTTCTTTTTTCCTCTGATTACTCTATACTGGTGACAGCTAATAATGTTGTCTGCAAGGACTACCAGAATGCAATTATGCCGAGTCGTACGGATCCTTTAAGATCGTGGAGGCGTTTGGCGGCACCTGCAGGGAAGGAACGCCGAGGGCTTTCAAGCCCCCACTCTGCCTGTACAGTGTATGCTTATGGCTTATTTCATACACTGCGTTGGAATAAGAGTATAACGTGAGAAAGCAACTCGTTCATTCTATCCGTGCATACCAGCCCCTGCACAGACGGATAACTGTTGCAACAATTCCTACTGTAAGTACACACAAAGGGTGTACCTGTCAAGCATGCGAGATACCGCGGGTTGAGATGTACAATGTATAGACCGCGATTCACCAATCACAGCGTCCATTTTGCGCGCAAAAGGGATCCATCCCCTGGAGACCATTTACGCATTGGATGATTGGTAGCCAGCAATGCTAGCTGACCTTGCAGCCTTCATTTTGGCCCTCCAGCTATTCCCGTATCACCGCGTCCGGGCAACGGGCAAACGAAGGGATGTTCGAAGGAGGAGGGGCCGATACTGACTCTTTCCTTAGCAAGGGAGGAGCCGTCGGGCTCCCCAGCAATAACAGCGGGCAAGGGCCGTCCTACGCTCCGTACTTACAGCACTTAATCAATAATCTAGCGGCGAGGGGGGTGCGCCCGCGGTGGATACAGCCTCCTTCGTGCGCCTTGTGCGAAGCTCTCGTTGGCTTGAATGGATGTCATGTTGACTTCCCTTGCCCCTCTTCTTCTCCCTCGCTCGTGAACTGCTTACTCGGTCGCTGCGTCTAGCAGTTCGCGCAGGATTAGGGAGTCGCCCCCATTGTCAGTCATGACATCTGCCAAGCGGGGATGCATGATCCGCGTTTCTGCAGGTGCGTCTGTGCCGGGAAGCTTGATCCAGATCCTGGGCCTTGCGTCGGTGGGGAGGATGGTGGTTGTTGTTTATCGATCTTGAGATTGGCGGTTTGTGACGGCGGCTATGGACCACGTTGTTGCGTGAATATCACTGCAGCTCATTGCTTTGTTTGTGTGTAGATCAAGTCGGAAACTTCATCAGGGCCAGTGGGGCAGATGCCACGAGTGTGTATGTATTGTACATGTCTGTTCTCCGTGTACGCAATACAAAGTATAAAGTCATGTTTCTATTATTGAAGAGGCAAATTGCAGTCCGCTCTGACGCCGCGCAGACCTACTCGGTAGGTCAATTCCGATGCTCTCTCCGAGGGTCTCCGCGATAGACTCAGTCTGGAAGGGTTCACGAGCTACGTAATGAGATACCATGGGAAATTGTCGCCCCTCTTCGAAGCTTGCTCTTTCCAGAAGCAGGATAGCTATTACGGATAGGATAATTAGCATGAAGGTGGGCAACCACAGTAGCAAGAAGCCGCTAGGAATAGACATCCATTCCGATCTTGAACAGCTGCGTAAGTGGGGCCAGATGAGAGGCTCCTAACCCAATAAAGGGCTGTCGATAGTGGGGTAGATGCCCAATTTGGGGAGAAAGTCGCCGGTCCTTTGCCCCACTGCGATGGACGTTTCAGAGGGTGATTAGCGTTGACCCTGAAGGTGGCAGTGTTCCTAGCGCGGGTGGGGACTCAAGGATCGCAGACAGGGATCGTGCTCCAAGCGCTTGGAGCCAACGGGCTTTGCGGGGGGGTTTGAAGGGGGCCCTCGACGTCATGAGGCCTTTACAGCTGGAGATGCTAAAATATGCTTACTCCCCAGACAGGCTGATCATCGTAATGCGGAGGTATTAACATCCAAGGATAGAAGACATGGGCAGCTATAGTATCCCCCCTCTACACTCCATAACTTGAATACTTCTATATATAGTCGAGATATTAGGTATCAACCAAGGGACTCTCCCAGAGCCACCACGCAAAGATGCCGATATGGTTCGTTCCAGTCCTCTCTCTCCCACGAGTCCAGCACGGGACAAGCACGCGTCAGCTCATGGGAGGGGCCCGTCAGTGGACGCCACTATTGGCGGATCGTGCAGTGCCAAGATCGGCTATCGACCATCTGCCGTCTGTAGTGGAGGCCGCTTGTCTTCTTGCGGTCGCAAAGAGGACTCTGCACTGTTAGCCCCAGTTAAACTATGCGGATAAACTCGCTCCCCCGGGACGCGGTGGAGAAGGAGGGGGGGCCCTTGCTGTCCGGTATCGGGTAGCCCTTGGGCGCCTTTATTTTCAGATCCGCTGTCTTGGGTTTGCCTCTGGACGGAATAGGTGGTTGGAGAGCATTTATCCAGATTTACCCGGGTGGATTGGTCGAGTGCATACATATTTCCGTAGCTTGGGAGGGAGCAGCCCAGTGGGTGCGTTCCTGGCTGAATCCGTGTTTCAGGATAGCTCTCACGCTGCTATTTTTGCTATCTGTAACTGCGTACTTTGGTAGAGGGAGGATTTGTCGGCCTCCGGGCTCTTCCACGGTTGACAATGCAACATTGTATCGGGCTCGAACGGTGATGTGCATTGTACGCACGATATCATTCAACCTTAGTTGTCTAGAGGACAATCCCTATGACGATCTGCCGTGTGGGCACCGCCAAGATCGGAGCCCCGTGCAGAATGACAGATGGCTCCGGTGGGTTCTCTGGATTAGGGGCTAGTCAGCTCCTGGTGATCGCAGTGCCTGGCAGTGACGTCGTGGGGATCGTCACTATACACAAGTCTAATGAGGATGTTGGAGTACGGAGTATGAGGTATAGACGGCAGAAAGACGGACTACTAGATGGACTACTGCTTTGTCTGGTATAGCATGAAGCAGCAAGCACGGTCCATTCTGCAAATGTAATTCTCCACGGAACAATCACAGTATGTACGAGTACTTGGGTTGTCCAATGCCATTGTTCCCTCCGACACCCTAGCTCAGGCCTCGCAGTTGTACATACTGTAGAAGTACATATTCTCCGAGCCCAAGGGGCCAGGGCAAGGGGAGTCAGACCGCCCTTTGCAGCGCATTTTCCAGCGCGTTCTTCGGGAAAGCCCTGAGGTCCCACAGCTGGGCATTCCTGCTCGGGGGGAGGCAAATTCACAAGAGGCCTCACCCACGCGACGCGTCATATGGAGAAGTGAGCCGTCTTACGGCCAGCGCTGTTCCTGTCCGGGCTAAGCGCAGGAGAACGAGAGAAGCGGTCTGGTGGGTGCAGGGGCTTGGCCCATGCAACCTCCACCCGCAAAGCTTCAGCATGGTCCTCCCCTTTTTTTTTTTTATGGTGGGTGGAGGTAGCCAGATACACTTTCGACGATTGGCGCTCGATCGCCCTCTACCCTGTCTATCCGGCTCCCTCCGTGGGGAGGGAGGGGGGATGTGCTGGCCCCTCAACGGTCGCCGTCGGTCAGCTTACTGAAGAAGGTCCCACGTGTGACAGTTGGTATTCTGGACTGAACGTAGTCCCTATGGAGGATTGCCTATGGGATTGGGGTTGGGCGTCCAGGACTATGCCCTTCCTGTGTTGCTAGTGGTATATACCGCAGGTCTAGTCCGCAATCCGTCGAGCCTCCCGGTGAATGTCTAGTGAAATGGCTGTGGGCCAGACACGGGATGGCTTGGTATGGCGGCTGATGGCAGAAAGTGCGGCGTTCAGGATGGAGAACTCCTCATCAGTGCTTTGTTTGTGGCCTGCGCACTGACGGACATTAAGCATGAGAACAAATGCCTTCCAGCCTGTCGAATGGCTGGCCTACTCCATAATAAAACCGCCCTAGCGCGGTCTGAGCGCTCCTGGATGGAGTAGAATATTGATTTGGCGTCTCTGGCGGAGACTCGGCCAGGCCCTAACTAAAAGGATTGAACGCAAATCCAACAAGCGCGAATCAACGAACTGACTCGATGTCTGCCGTAGCGTCTCTGCTAACTAGCCCTTAGTCTCTCCATGACGTACCCTAGATCTTGGTTGAATCCTGATTGTGATTATGATTGTGATCCTGATCCTCGAGCCGAGAACTGAACGCAAATCCCGTAAACGTGCCCGATATCCAGTCGCGATGATCCACGGTCGCTGCAGAGGAACGCACGGCATGAACCACGGAAAGAACCTTGCCGCATTCGGTGTCTACACTTCATTTCCCACCTGTTTGGCTCGGGTGGGTTCTTTTCTGGAAAACCATCGTGACCATGGCTTGCTCTTCCCTGGTCGTTGGTCGCACGAGGGACATGCGGAGAGGCCAATTACCGACCGCGCACCAGGAGAAAACAGTCAAAAGAGGCCGGAGAATCTACGCTGCTACCCATGGTTCTGGGGGGAGGGTTCTCACATCGGCGCTGGTTGGTCTCTCTCGACCGAGTGGCTGCGTCTTGTATGAGATGAGCGGCCTATGGGATATATGGGATTCGGCCACGGAATGGAGCCAAAGTCAAAAGGCGCCATGTTGAGGGGGTGGTTCTTCAGCCTCCCTCGGCTACTCCTCAGATCCTTGTGATCAGCCCTGAGCTTAGTTTCCGCTGGGCGATTGGCGTGGCTTTAATCACGCCGATTGACTCCCACGGGGCTCTCCGAACCATCGCTGGATTTATTTCCGTCGCCCCACCGTAAGTTTATTTCTCTACTCCGTAGGCATGGGGGAGATATTCTCAACACGGCTGCCATTGTGATGTGTCCAAGGGATTGGGCGTGCTAATGATCACATCTGCCGCGCTATTGCAGGAGCCGCGCCGCTAATGTCTCCAGGGCGCGGGATGCGCTGGTTCTCTGACGTCGGTCGCCTCCTCTCCGAGACGAGGACGAGAGAGGTGGTCCTGGCTTCTTCCGCATTAGCTGCCCCCCCCCGAGGTCCGAAAAAAGACGTGTCGTGATAATGCCCTTTCTAAATACGAGAGGGGCAACGACGGCTCCTTTCCCCTCCTTCCCCGTCGCACGGTTGATCGCAACCCTGGAAAGGTGATACAGCTCGCATGGTGCAAGCAAATCAACGTGCTGACGAGAGTCCCTGCAGGAAGCTGGGGCTCCGTCATGCTTGCTTTTATCTTGTATCACTTTATGGATGCCGGGGCAACTCCGACTACAGACTCCAAGGTGTACCAGGTGCATGGTAAATGATAGCCCCCTAGGGGTAGGTAGCAGTTAGGTATCGGGCTGGTCGTCGTCATACACATTTTTGGAGAAATACTACCTAGAGGGAATGGCGGGATCAGAAATGCGGGCGTCAATAATGTGTATGGCTGAGGCAGGCAGACCCAGAGGATAGAGGATAGAGGCAGGGAGTTGAGCAAGGCCAACTGCCGATATCATCCAAGATGTCCAGAGCAGAGAGTAGCCAAAGTTTGAATCCCAAGGCTTTTCCTTGGATACCGCGCGACACAGAAGTAAGGCATCTGCTGCGGCGCTAAACCCAAGATGGCCCGTGTCCCAAGCCCCTCTGCATTATTTGGGGGAGAAAGACCCCGTGGGCCCTTTGGGTTTGCCTTGTCAACCCTATAATCATTGACTGGTACTCCGGACTGTAGAGGAAGCTGTGCATACTCTGTAGAGGCATTTGAGAGAATACACCTAGTTATTCGACTTGTATTGCTCTTCTATTTCTATCGCTTATCTGCCGACGGCGTACTCTGCAGAGAACTAGTGCGGGTATTCCCTTGACATACACTTCCCCGCTACCTTGAAACGCCGTCAGGGCGAACCTTGGTCGCTGCATCGTGAGTTTATTTCTTGGCGCTCCCTTTTTGCTTTTGCTTATTTCCTTTTCTTTTTCTGCGCTCCCTGTCTGAATGGCCTGAAGTCGCCTAGTGCGCTTTAGACACGGCACAGGTGGACCACTCATCGCAGCCCTCACAACTAGTCTGTGCGGGACATTCCCTGGCCAAATAGTCTCCCCCCTAATCCCTTAGTATCCACGTTGTGCTGAGGTCACTGTCTGCTTTTTGGGGTCCCATGATTGCCTCCCCTCCCCTTTCCCGTGTCGGGCTCAGTCTGGTCCGATCACGCATTCTTTTGTACTCGATCTTCCATTCCAACATAAGTGTATTATCTGCACACACGTACTCGTAGTGACTGGTCTAGTGTAGAAGTAGTGTACTCTGTAAGTGAGTAGATACTCCAACGACTCCAAGATAGTCCGAGGAACTGGTTCCGTTGAGAGCCACTTTTCGCGCTAACAGCCAATCCTGCGAAAAGCAGAATTAAGGGATTTATTTGAGATTATGGAACCCTCGAAAATCAAAATCCCAAAAATCCATATTCCTCTTCCATAATTCGGATTATTATTCTAATCCCAAACGGGAAAATTACAATATTCTTTCAGGAGATCTGCAACCGTCCCCGAGGCACGTCAGTGGCTCTGGGAAAGGAATCGTGCCTCACATCTATAGTGTTTGTCCCTTCTTAAGCTTCGCCGATCCCCTTCCCCAGACTGCTTTCTCCCTTTCTCCTGGACCGGGATTATTGCTGTTTTCCTTTTTCAACTTGTATCATATCTTGCGATCTTCGGCTTATCACTTTCTCTACACCCCTCCCGGTCAACACGATCAACCTCCCTGCACTCGTCGGCTCGCTCTCCAGCGACCCTATTCTCCATGACGATGGTCATTGAAAACCAGAACCGCCCGTATGGCGGCATGAGCTTCGATAATGTCTACCACCATAATCCGCCGCAATTCACAGACCCCTGGGCCGCCGCCCACACCACCTCCCACTCAACCCCCCCAGTCTACGCGACTTCCATGGGCAACAGCGGCAACCTGCCGCTCAACCCTGTCAAGAATGAGGAGGTCGGCCGGTCCGCGCCCATGTCTATGCCATATCCCAGTATCCCCGTGTCTGCGCCCTCCATGGTGCCCGCCGGAAACTACACCACCGCTGGCTATGGCCCGGAGGTGATGGCCATCCAACACGACGTGCCGCGCACTGGATTCGAGCAAGCCCCAACATACACCACTGCGCCCCCAATGAGCAGTTTCCCTCCTCCCAGCTATGCGCCGGTCAGCTACGCGCCAATTCACCCTTCGCAGTCACAAGACTCCCGTCGCATTTCGCAGCCGTAAGTCATTCCAGCCAGAAGCCCCGGAAATCGTTTCGCGCAAGTACTGACGCGCAATCGCAGAGACCCTGCCCGCGTGGGATCCTCCCAACCACCAGCACCCACTCCCACATTCGGCGATGCGCTCGACGCAAGCCGCGGAATGGTCGCTCTGAGCCAGGATCTGACTCCCCGAAACATCTACGGTCCTCGTGGTGCCCGCGGCTCTACTGATTCCTACGGTTTCCCCTCAACCCACTCTTCCGCCTCCTCCATCTCCTCCGGGGGCAACTACCCCTACTACAGCGCTTCAGTTGGCTCAGTGGACTCCTCTGTGACCGACTACAGCTCAACCACATCCGAGTCATACGAGTCGCGCACTCTTCCTCGACCTACTAGTCTCTTGGCTGGTAGCGCTCCCCCAGGACCCCAGTCGATGATGACCCAGTTCAGCTCGAAGATGCCATCAAACACCCAGAAGAAGCACAAATGCAAGGTCTGCGACAAGCGATTCACCCGCCCATCATCATTGCAAACACACATGTACAGCCACACTGGCGAGAAACGTGAGTTTTCCCCAAGGGCCCAATTTGCCAGAACTTTACTAATAATTCATCCAGCATACGCTTGCGATGTTGAAGGCTGCGGGCGACACTTCTCTGTTGTGTCCAACTTGCGCCGGCACAAGAAGGTCCACAAGGGCGAGAAAGACGCCGGCTCCGGTGACGACGACGAGTAAATCAAACCTGAATCTGTGACGACTCTTTCTTTCTCATGACGCCAAAGCTGCTTTGAGCGCTCTCCATTTCTATTTATTTCAATCTGCGCGAAAAACAAAAAACGCGGCAGACCCCCCTTTACCTCGACCGTGCCTCAGACCCGTCCTCAGCGAGTCGGACTCCATTCAACTGTGTTGTCTGGAGTGAGCTCCGACCACGCTCAACAGACGACTTTCTCCTATTTACCCTATTCTCAATATTTCTTCCTCTCCGGTCTTCAGTCTCTCGATCAGGTGTCGGGAGTCTCATTATATCCTATGGACGGTCTGTGATCACGGTTTCTCCGATACGGTCTCAAGCACCATGGAAAGGGCGAGATTCTTTTACGCTTTATTTTTATTTCTCATGACCATAGAGGTTCCCGGCTGGCTTTGCGTTCCTGGTTGGTTTTTCTTCGTTTCTATTCTTTCGCTAGACCTGGGAGTCACCTGTGCTTTTTTCGATACCAATGGGCTTGTGATGATTCAATGCGTGTTTGGATATTTTTCGTTTGGGGATTTGTTTTTTTCTTCTGGCCATCTTGAAGGTCTTTTTTTTTTTTTATCAATACTTAATCTTCTCGATCCTACTCTGCATACATACCCAATGCATGGTTTAGACTTTTCCACCCTACTTTGTGCCTATGTTGTAAAAGTTTTGCTTAGGGTTTCGCGTTCTCTGCCTATGCTTCTGACGTGCTGCATTTGCTTGTCTGCGGCTGCTTTTGATACCTGATTTAATGGCGCGAATGTCTACATGTCTTAGTGAATATCGATATCAGCCTACTCTATTTAGGACAACGTCCAATGAAACTATGCCTTCAGTGATTTAAACTGTTGTTCATGTAGCTTTATCCTAGTTCGATATTACCCTAGTTCTATACTTCCATGGCCGCTATCTCCAGATCCACCTGTTCGTGATACCCCGGCCCCCGGGGCCGTGGCGTCTGTCATAACTTTAATCAGGCGATCTGTATAAGCTAAACGTCTCACAAAATTGTCGTTCTAGATGGCCGCACTGTGGCAAGAATAACATAATAGTCTCTGTTTCACATACCATAGGCTCGGCCCGTTTCACAAGCTCCTCAATTCTTATAGCCGAGAAGACTTTTCTGATCTCTTGACAATATCAGCAGCATGTCGTCCAGCTCTACGACCAAAGACAGCACCAGAAGTCAACCCACTGCCTCCTGGATAATTGTCGTGAAAGATGCCTCCAAGCATCTCTCCAACGCAGTAAAGACCAGGGATTTCTCTCCCACTAGCCTCAGAGATAACCGCAGAAGTCTCTGGGTTGACAGCCAGACCACCAAAAGTAAATGTTATGCCAGAAGTGACACGAACAGCAAGAAACGGTGCTTTATCAATAGGCAAAGCCCAGTTCGACTTCGGGATCGCCAACCCCGTCGTCCCCAATCCATCCTTCACAGCAGGATCCCAATGCCCCGGCCTCACAGCCCGATTATACTCATCCATCGTCTCCAAGAACCTCTCACGATTCACCAATCCAGCTTCAGCACACCGATCCGCCAGTTCTTCCAAACTCCCACCCTTCAAATGCCTCGTAATCTCCTCCCGATACTCCTCAGCCCTAAGCCACTCCGTCGTTCTCGCATCCCAGACCTGGAACGCAACCTGCCCAGGCTGCTGCAAGATCCTCCTCCCAATCATCGCATACGTATAGTTCCGCATATCAGACCCCTCATCCACAAATCTCTCTCCATCCCGATTCACCATGATCCCAAGCGGATACCCCGATTTCGTAAACTCGTTCGACACCTCTCTGTCGCCTGCATGCGCAGGCGAATCCGCATCCCACGCAACACTATGGCACCCGGACCAATTCCCAATCGTCTTCGCTGAGACGTCCCGCTGTGCAATCTCTAACAGATCGCCTGTGTTGAATGGCGTCCCACGAACACGCGCTGCATCCCATCCAGGACCAAGATATTGTGCTCGCATGCGCGCGTTGGCTTCGAAGCCCCCCGCCGCGAGGATTACAGCCTTCGCACGGATAATATCCTTCTTACCTGTAGAAGGGCTCAGGATCTCTGCACCGAGAACAGTACCTGTAGATGGGTCTTTGATAAGCCCGGTAGCAGGTGTTTCGAAGAATACTTCTATACCGTGCTTTCTCGCCGCACGCAAATGATCCTCGACTAACCCCTTCCCACCATCCTGCGTCTTCAGCGCAAGGCCTCCCCAGAACTTAATCCTCCCATCTACCTCGTATGCCTGCCTATTGAAGGAGAGCTGGAAGCGGATGCCGTTCTCCGCAAGCCAGCCAATTGCACTTCTCGAGTCACGGACAAGGATCTTAGCGAGCGCGGGATCGGTGCGTCCGCCAGTCATGCGATGCAGATCGTGCGTAAAGTCTTCTTCTGTGTAGGCGGGCATGTCTATTTTAGAGGCTTGCGAGGCGGTTGTGTTGTTTACGAGCGGGAGGAGGTCGGGGAGGCCTTCATGGACTGTGCGCATTGCGCCGGCTGTGAAATAGCTGTTGCCGCCTGCCCAGGAGAAAGGGCATTTGTCGATTATGATTATTTTGGCGTTGGGGTTTGTTTGGGTGGCTGAGAGGGCAGCGCTTAAGCCGGCGTTGCCGCTGCCTATTACTAGGATGTCGCAGGATGTCGGTGGGGAGGACATTGCTGTGTGGGATTGAAAGGTTTCGGAGATTGGGAGCTGGGAGAGGAAGTGAAGTTCTGGATTCTTGTGCTTGTGGGTTCCCGAAAGCTTGCGGAAGTGAGGATTATGCTGGGTATAGTTTAGGATTGTCGTTCTTGGATCTCCGCATCTTCCCCGCAATCGGGGATGACCTCGGCGCCATGCTTGGGGACTTCAAACGAAGACTTGTGCTTATAGAGACTTCGAAAGACCAATTTGATACTGAGGCTGTGAGGATATTCAATTGGTAAAATTATCCCTTCATGCAACGTATGTTCCAACACGTGATGATATCTATAGACTCGATACGGTCTGATGTCACGAGACCTGTCTTGCTCGCAACATAATCAGCGAAGCATTTTTATGGGATGACCCTAAGTGCTTGATTTCACTTATCCAGGTACCTGATACACTCGCCGTAGCAGGGGCGCAAAAGGCAGCCGTATCGAGGACCAGGCTGTGCTCATCATAGTATGTCGGTGCCTACTATTTGGCGCAGGCTCCCTCGTTTTGGGGTTATTTGTGTTTATCTGCTCAAGCGATGACAGCCTTGCAGTCTAATAGTAAGTGCCTAGTTCTTACGCAAGCGTCACACGCCAGGTTTCCAAATGAGACTAATCAACTTCGGGGTGCTTTGAATCGAACTAAAGATCCTGCTGATCTGAATCAGGACATGCAAAATAAGATAGCCCCCAACGCCGCAATCGGATAATGATCCATGAAGAGAACAAATAGATTAAGCAGAAAGAAAATCTTATGATTGGGCTGCAGGCAACATGCCACAACTCCATCCGAAAGATATCGCTTAGCGAATCCGGTCCAACTTGGCACGGTTCATTGCGATTTGATCGTCGACATAATCGCTCTGTTATATGGTTAGCAATTGAGTATCGTGGTTTTCGAGGGGTATGCATACCTTTCCTGTAATACGCTCGAGATGTCTGTTCTGTTCGTCAAGCTCGCGACCTGTGGCCTTGGCCAGTCCGTTAAGTCGGCCAGCCGCGCCACTTAGAAGACCCAGGTTCTGTTCAATCTCATCTTCCATAGCCTCGTCCTCACTGTCTGCCTCGAATTGATACTTGGCGCGCTCGGTGACGTTAGACTTCTTGCCCTTGCCTGAGTTTCCAGCCTGGCGATCAAGATCCCGGAAGTCTCTCTCTAATTGAGCATTGGCTTTGTATGCCTCCGCGCGAGTACCTGAAAGCTCTCCCCGTCTCTCCTGGTTACGGGCGAGAATCTTCTCGTCACGCGCACGCTCGCGCGCATTCTTTGTGAAAGGGTTGTTCATGTGCGGTTTCATGAAGAACTCGTTGAGCTGCTTCAGCTCGCGCGCCTTATCCTCAGCTAGATGTCCCTCCAATTTTGCCGCGTCGAGACTGCCTTCGGCATCGTGAACCATCTCACCTTGAGCACCTAGGCGAGCAAGGGTCTGACGTCCGGTCTCCTCAGCCTGGGCCGCCACTCGCAAGGCATTTCGGGTTGATGAAATGTCACCTTGTTTGACATGGCGCATTTCTTGTTTTGTTGCTTGAATACTCTCTTCTTCCTGCTCTTCCGCGGTAAGCTGGCGCTCCTCGAACTTGGCCATGCTGTACTCGTTGCTGCCGCCTCCATATGCAGGCTGGCCACCTTGATCCGGGCTATAGGGCGGCGGGGCACCACCACCTGAGCCTGGCTGCTGCTGGCGGTCCCTAGCACCTCCAAAAAGCGCATTTCGATCGGTGTCTCCCGATGGGTCATTCGGGTCTGCGCTGCCTAGCCCACCGTAGCCTCCTGCGCCGTATCGGGATGGTGTTCCGCCGCCGTTGCTCCCACTGCCATAACGATTTCCACCGTAGCCACCCTGGTTGCCGTAGCTGTTGGGGGTATAGCCGCCGTATTTGTTGTCAGAGGGAATGTTGTGGGGTCCTGATCCGGGAGATTGTCCGGGAGATAGAGCTGGGGAAGGTCCGTTGGGGCCAAGGCCGCCTGGTGGCGGGGGTGCCATACCAATGCTTTGCTTAGCTTTGGTGTAAGGGTCGGTCGGGATGGGTTGAGCATAAGGGTTTGGGTTCTCTTGGGGGCTCTTGTTCTTTGATCGGCCGAAGAGAGCGCGGCGATTCGAGTCGCCTTCGTCGGCGTCCGACTTGTCGGATTTCTTGAAAAGACCCATTGCGGGCAAGTCGTCTGAAGTGAAATTGGAGGATTGAAAATGGAATTAAAGAAGGAGGGTATGTGACCGACGTACGGGAGAAAGAAGAAAAGGCTCGAACGAGTTGAGAAAATGAGTAAAAAGAGGAAAAGGAGACAATGTATGCTCCGCAACCCAAAGTGGCTCAGGGGAGCTGTCGAGACCAGCGAGTAAGGCCGAGTGTGGCGGTGATGGCAAAAACGCGGTATTTACGAGATGGCGTCATACTTAGTGAGGTAATATCGCGTATCTTACAGCTCTCGAACAGTTGGGCAAGGTATGTAATGATGACTCAGCGGTCTAAGCCCAAAGCGGCAGCTTCGCCTCCCCCGCGTTATTTTTAACTGTTTCTGCTGCCTGCGCACACTGCCTTCTTCTTCTTCCGCAATGGCGCCCGTGGGAGATGCTGACCACTGTAGAGACAAGGCCCGCAGGGAACTGCTGGCCTTGCTCGAGGGCGTGAGTACTCCTGTCGCTTGACCCGTGCCTGTTCTAATGGCGTGCAGACTCGGGGCAAGAAGAACCTCGTACTCAGTCAGGAGCTGGCCGGCCCAATCGGCCTGTTCGTCAAGTTCTCTGTGCTGCAGGAGTATGGCGTAGATCGAGTGTTTCTGCTGGAAAATGCAAACATCGATTCCTCTCAGCGCAATGTCGTCTTCCTGGTTCGTGGTGAAAAAGCCCACCAGGTCCGCACCGTGGCAGGTAGGTTCTGAGCTCAGAAATCTCTTCAGCCCCTGCACCTTGCTCTTATTCAGACCATACTCTAGTGTATGGCAATTGGGACATCAGTAGATTACACAGATCGCTTCCTACTCTGTGCAATCAGTCGTAGCATCCCTAGATTGAACGCAGCTCATTTATCTGGCTTTCCTTCCAATAAATTGTCGATTGATCGCCATCAACCTGAGCTAACATCTATCTTAGAACAGATCAAACGTTTGCAGAATAATGGAAATGTGGAACATGAATTCTCAATTATCTTTACTCCTCGTCGCACACTAGTGAGCAATACCGTGCTCGAAACGGCCGGAATTATGGGTGATGTCAATATCTCCGAGTTCCCTCTCCATTTCCTACCATTAGAACAAGATGTCCTGTCACTAGAGCTGGACGATGCCTTCGAAGACCTCTACTTGGTATGTACCAAACGTGGAACACAATTCGCATGGCGCCGGTTAACGATGAGAACAGCATAAAGATCCTGGCTGCATCTTCCAGGCCGCGAAGGCGCTGATGGGGATTCAGCAGAGGCATGGCTATTTCCCTCGGATCGTCGGAAAGGGAGATCACGCGCGCCGTCTTGCAGACCTCTTGCTCCGTATGCGCAAAGAGCTCGACGCCGAGGAGAGCTCTGGCCTAGCAGACCCCTCGGCACGAGGCTTACTTCCAAGTTCCGATATCGAGAACCTGATCATCATCGACCGGGAGGTTGACTTCGGAACTCCTCTCCTTACACAGCTTACGTACGAAGGCCTGATTGATGAATACGTCGGTATCAAGAACAACCAGGCCGATGTCGACACAAGCGTTGTGGGCCAAGCACCTACGCCACAGGCCCAGGAATCCTCTAAGTCGCCACAGCAGGCGAAGCAAGGCATGAAAAGAAAGATTCAATTGGACGCCTCAGACCAGTTGTTCAACCAGCTACGGGATGCCAACTTCGCTATCGTTGGTGATATCCTGAACAAGGTAGCTCGTCGGTTAGAGAACGAATACGAAACTCGCCACTCGGCGAAGTCAACCAACGAACTGCGTGACTTTGTAAACAAGTTGCCCAGCTATCAGCTAGAGCATCAAAGTCTTCGGATCCACACTAATCTTGCTGAAGAGATCATGCGACTTACTCGATCCGAGACTTTCCGCAAGATCTTGGAAGTGCAGCAGAGTAACGCAGCCGGGGCTGATGCCATCTATCAACATGAAACCATCGAAGAGCTTATCGCTCGTGATGTCCCAATCAAGAGCATCCTCCGACTGCTTTGTTTAGAGTCATGCATGTCGGGCGGCCTTCGCCCTCGAGACCTAGAAAACTTCAAGCGACAAGTGGTACAGGCCTATGGTCACCAGCACTTACTAACGTTCTGGGCTTTGGAGAAGATGGAGCTTCTTCAGCCTCGGTCCTCGGCGACCACCATGTTGCTTCCAACCTCTGGTACTCAAGCGGGAACAAAGACCAACTATGGCTATCTGCGCAAAAACCTGCGTCTCGTGATAGAGGAAGTCAGCGAAAAGGATCCCAACGATATCTCTTACGTCTACAGTGGATTCGCACCACTAAGCATACGTCTTGTTCAATGCGTCCTGCAAAAGCCTTATATCCTCTCCTTGGTTAAAGGCAATACTCCAATGGCGTCTACAAACAATGCCAGTGCGGCGTCGCCGGGATGGCTTGGCTTTGAGGATGTCGTAAAGAGCGCACGCGGATCGACCTTTAACATCGTGCAAAAGGGCGATGACAAGGCTGTCCGTGCCCGTCAGACCCTTAATGGCCATGCGGCAACTAAGACTGTGTATGTGTTCTTCTTGGGAGGAATTACATTTACTGAAATCGCCGCGCTGCGATTCATCGCTGCCCAGGAGGCCCCGCGTCGGAAAATTATCATCTGCACCACTGGAATTATCAGTGGCGACCGCATGATGAACGCCGCTCTTGAACAAGGCAGCTTCGCTACCGCCGAACAAGAATAGCACCGCCTCTAAATTTGTATCTAGCGTTCTCGTTCTAACCTTTTACCTCTAATGATACCACATCACTTTGTCCTGCGCCGGCTTTGACTTTGAACAAATATTTTCACTTGCCTATTGATTATCATCTCAACAACATCTTAGATTTTCAAATTTCTGGGCCTATGTAGGTGACATTTGACCCATGCATAATCTGCCAGCCTTGCTGCAATTTGAATACGCCAATGTTCATGTATTGAGAACCCATTGTAATATCAAAGATCAAAATTGTTGAACAAGCATCCCCGGCTCAGTGTGACATCTAGCTCAATACTTGAAACCAGAATTGACACCCATGAGTCGCCCTTGATACCGCTCCGTAACCTCACCCAAACGTACCATAACGCCAGCAGCTAGAGTTCTTATTTGCTCTCGCGGGTCAGGAGGGGTACCTGCAGTTGAAGCTGCCTTCGCGCTAGCTGGGGTGTTGTCGAAAACCTGTGAAGCCCATTCCCGAAGCTCAAGAACCTGCGATGCTAGCCCAGTCACCAGGTACTCCTCTCCATTAGAACCAGATGCGATGTTGAGGTCGATTGTGGCCAAGAAAAGTGTTAAAAGGGCAGCGGCAACTGTTGGCTCGCTGGATAGAGGGTTTGTGTGTAAGGACAAGATGAGGGAAAGAGTTTCTTGCGTGAGGCCCGGGAGGAATATACTGTATGGGCCAGAAGTAGAGAGTATAAGTGACAATGTTTGGAGGAAAAGAGTCAGGATATGAGGGACTGTGAAAGGGTTATAGGATGATAGAGACGCACTGCGATACTTGTTAGTAACGAACATATCACATGTGGCACGACGAGGCCTTACGTTGAGAATTGCAGCATGACAACGTTGAATCGGCTGGTCAGCGGATAAAAGAACCCTTCAGCAAGAATTCTATGGAGATCTTTCGCAGTTGACCGTTGACGTTGGGCGTCACGCTCTTGCCGTCGTTTTTCGACATCCATGCGCGATGAGAATGTCCGGACCTTGAGAGCATTTGGACCAGAGACAGCGTCCGCAGCATCGCTTGCAAGTGGCTGAAGAGATGTAAGCGACATTTCTCTGGTAAGCGCCGCCACAGGAGATTCATTTGAGCTTTGGAACATTGCCTCGAGTGCTGGACCAAGCCGTTTGGATGGGAATGACGTGTCTTTCAAAGCAGGTAAGCCCAATGCCTTCGCGTCTTCCTCTCCATTTCCGGCGATTTCTCGAGCACTTATGCCCAAGGCCGTTAGAACCGCAGATCTCTGTACTTGAGAAAGGTCCCCTTCGAAGAATATGGCGGTAAACCAGCGGCCCATTTTCTGAGGCTGTGAGACAATCAAAGCAATCATGCTTTGAAGACGAGCTTCGTGGAATTGAGGATGATCATTCTCATTCTGGAGGCCAATGATTGTCAAAGCAAGTTCCTCAAGCTGCTCTGTTAACTCAGTGCCGAATCCTGTCTTACGACGAATCAACGATGGCGCAGTCGATACGGCAAGATGATAACGTTCGACGTTCTCATTATCCCGAAGGTACGTGATGAGGTCACGAATGTACCTGGAGACAGTCAGATTTAATTAGTCGATAGGGACAGGTAGAACTTACACTGGAGCCGTTGGCTTGTTTCGTTGCACAAGAGTTGGGTCATCTTCCTCATCATCCAAATCAATGTCTGGCTTCTCATACGGAATCAGGTCGTCTTCCTCTTCTGCATCATCCTCATCATCGCTGATGACCTCGACAATCCGTGGGCCCTTAGAGGGGGCTTCTGACTTTTTAGGCTTTTGTGCAGGCTTTTGCTTTGGAGGCTCGGCCTTTAATAGTGCACTCATGGACTCAAATGATGAAGCTTCGTCAAAAACCTTGGTCAAGCTCAAGTACCACTTGGTCTCGTCAGACCTCATCTCGTCAAGATCAAACTTCATAGCATTCCCTGGTTCATCGATGAGAGAAGATATGCCTGTTCCGACGACCATACCCATGAAGCGCGCTCTGTTCGAAGAAGATGCAAGTCGGTTTGATACGGCGCTGAGATATGCTCTAGAACGACCTGCCTCTGTGGCTCGACGGGGGTCAAGACGAGAAATTCGACCAGCAGCTAACAAAATCACTTGTGCATTGGCTGGAAAATTTTTAACTTAGGCTACAAAGGTCAGGGAGAAAATCGACTTACCATCGTGGTCGCGGTCACCGCTATGATTTATTGCAAGCTTGTCACTGAAGTTTTCAAGGCTGCGCATGAGAAGGCTTTGAAGGGAATCTTTTCATACATTAGTCCCTGTTATATTTACCCAGCCATTTGAAAACTCATCTTACCAACGTCAAATATGGTAAGGATGCCGCGATATACAGCGGTGGGCAGAGTCGCAGCAAATTGCCCTTTGATGAGCCATTCTGCTATCTGCTCCTTGAGTTCTGGTCGATCACCTATAATTGAGATAAAGAATGCCGAAACACCAGAGACAGTCTGGCCACATTTGGCTTGTTCTGCAGGATAGTCACATGCCCGAATGGAGGGATGCCGAATGGGAAGATCCACAAGTATTAATTGAAGAACGGTGAGCTGAGTGGGACGCTTCAGATGGATCAGGAATAAGCGGAACTTCTTTGCGAAGTTTGAATCAGACAGAACGCTAGAGTATATTTCGGGGATTAAAAGGGCTTCATGTGTCAGTACATTTAAAAATTACATAAACCGGGGTACTCACAGGAGTAGCCGAGACTCAAAGAGCGCTCTGTTAAGGATGCCACTGAGGCCCACCCAGGCTCATCAGTGTCAGTTAAGCGTGAGATAAAAAGCGACATATTACGCCCAAGCCAAGGTGCGTAATTGCGGCCCTCACTAGTCCAAGATTCTGAGGAACTCAGTGAAGCATCGCCAAGGCAGGTAAGTGCCTCTGCTGCTACTGAAATGATCTTTCCGGAAGCAACAAGGGATACGAGTTCATTCCATGCGATTTGCTGCCGTGTTTGATCCTTATAGAGAGCTTCGATATCTTTGCGCAAGCGATAAAGAAAGTCTTCAGGCTCCAGCAACGCCGCAATGACCGATAGCAAATCTCGGATAGCTGGACTGCTGGTTCTTTCGGCTACCTGGGATGCACTTTTGGCTGATGAAAGCGCAAGCCGAAGATAAGCGCATAGAGATGCAAGACCAGGCACACTGCTAAAACAGCGGAGTAACGCAGACTTTGACTTCACATTTCTGGACTGTTTCTCGTCGCTGAGGAGTGCCCAGTGGTCTGGGATAGTGGTGCTGACTAAAGCCTGCAAAATTTGAGTCGTAGCAGGGCCTGGAATTCTAATATCAAGGTTGAAGTTGTTGTATTTATTGTAAGGATCCAGTTTCTTGAGCAGCGAAGATAACTCTTCTTGTGTTGGCCTCGACTTGAGCAAATCTATAGCTTCATTAGGCGCGAGGTCCTTGTCCAGGTCCAAAGTGGGTTTTGCGATGGCATCGGCCCGGTTGGCTGATTGAACCGCCGACAAGGAAGAATCCGATCCCTGTTTCACGGTCTTGACAGCCGTCAGAAGGCCATCCATTGCGATAATTGAGTTGGTGCGAAAAGAAGTTGATGGATTGTGAGTGGATTGTTGTATGCGGGTCGTCACGTGGTCCTGCCTCATCACCCTCGCCCATGCCACTTTGTATGCCCCTCCTCCTCTTCATCTCACTTATCCTGATATCTCCAAAATTCCGATAATCCGAGGCTATCTCAACGACCAGAATCCAGATATCAGGCTGCGTGGTCTTTAGCCTTTATCGGATACCCATTTGGGACTAATACCCTCAAGGAGAACCAAACACGGCAACACGCGGTCCAGACCCAGTAGTTGCGTTGCTATATTGAGCTCTCATTCAACCGAAAAGAATGGACGCGAGCACTGGCCAGCAGCAACGATGGTTAGTGATTGATCCAGATCTCAAATACGATCCTTACTTACGTGAAGCAGGAGGCATCTTCACAAGGTATTGTCCAAACCTGGCCCTTTCAGCGATCCAGATTGGGAGCCAGGACAGACTCCAATTGCCGCGTTAGAGTCGTCGAAAATCCTGTAAGGAACTGTGAGCGCCCTTATTGTTGAGTATTGCTGACGATTTTTTCAGGGTAATGTGAGCTATTCCAAGTGTCCAATCAAAAGACCATCGTTGACTTATTTTTTTCCAGCGGCGCTGGTGGTTTGGGTTGTGAGATTCTGAAGAATCTCGCTCTTTCGGGCTTCAAAGATATCCACGTCATTGACATGGGTGAGTTCTAACCCGAAGACCAAGCGAACATTTACTCAACGACATTATTAGATACTATCGATATCTCCAATCTTAACAGACAGTTCCTCTTCCGCCAGGCAGATATCGGAAAGCCCAAGGCTGAAGTTGCTGCTGCATTCGTCGAGAAGCGAGTGAAGGGGGTCAAAATCACACCCTATGTGGGTAAAATCCAAGACAAGGATGAAGACTATTACATGCAATTCACGATCGTCATTTGTGGCTTGGATAGCATCGAGGCTCGGCGTTGGATCAACTCTACTTTAATCGGAATGGTTGATATGGAAGACCCGGAAAGCTTGAAACCCCTTGTTGATGGTGGAACTGAAGGTTTGTGATGGCCTAGAGCTTTCCTATTTCCGAAGATCATCTGGGCTTACTTGTCAAAAGGCTTTAAGGGTCAAGCCCGTGTCATTTTGCCTACACTGTCGTCATGCATTGAGTGCCAACTTGATATGCATGCACCTCGTCCAGCAGTACCACTTTGCACAATTGCTACGATTCCCCGTCAGCCTCAACACTGCATTGAATGGGCTCACCAAATCGCGTGGCAAGACAAGCGCAAGGACGACACTTTCGATAGTGATGATATGGAGCACATATCTTGGGTATATAATGCGGCTCTAGAGCGAGCCCAGCAGTTCAACATCCATGGCGTCACTTTCCAAATGACTCAAGGAGTTGTCAAAAACATCATTCCAGCGATTGCATCCACCAATGCGGTTATCGCAGCATCTACGACATCGGAAGTGTTGAAGATCGCAACTTCGTGCAACCCTTACCTCGAGAATTACATGATGTATGCAGGGGAAGAGGGGGTATACACATACACATTTGAAGCAGAAAAGAAACCAGATTGCCCTGTTTGTGGCAACCTTGCTCGGAAGATGGACGTGGACCCTAATATGACGTTGGGCGAGTTCATCGAGAGTCTTGGAGAGAAGGCTGAGGCTCAACTGAAAAAACCTAGCATGCGGACCGAAGAAAAGACCCTCTATCAGCGCTTCCCTCCTCAGCTAGAGGAGCACACGCGACCTAATTTACGTTTGAAGCTTCGTGAGCTTCTGGAAAATGGTCAAGAAATCGCAGTCAGCGACCCGGCTTATACTATAGACTTCCGTTATCGCCTGCAGTTTAAGTGAGAAATGACCAGCTACTACGAGCATGCTTATCATGTCATGAATAAACGTTTAGCCTCAAATAAACTCTAAGATTTCCAAGACAGCTACCGGCCCTATGTTTTAATAACAAGTGATATCCGGACTCCGACCTTGCGAAGCCAAATTTTGTGCCGAACTTTTTCATAAATGTACAGCGCAAACAACGTAAGAATAAAGCATGCCAACGCCTATAAATGCATCTTGAATGAAGCCGCGTGGGACAATCGACACTTTTAGGCCATAAGATCGCCCAATCCACGCTTCCAGCGAGCACATTTCAACTTCAAAACCTTGACAGCTTCAAGGAAGAGAACATCGCTCTCAAATTGGCCTGTGCTCTCGACGTTGAAGATGAAGTGGTCCCGCACACGACCAAGCTTGACCTTGCCCTGGAACTCATCATGACGCAGACACTCTCTGCTGACGGTGTCGTTGAATGCATCCTTAACCACAGCCTTTTGCTCGCCGGCGTGTCCCTCGTATCCGCTTCCACGGCGAGCGGCCTCTGCCGAAGTCACAGGCTCAAGACCAATCACGCCCTTAGGGAAACACTTGGCAAATTTCTTCGCATCATTACCGATGATCGGGCGCTCGATCTTGATATCGGGAAGAAGACGGTAGCTGGCGGTCGCAACGGGCGAGAATTTCGCGTGGTCGGCTCCAATACCCTTGATACAGTGAAGTTCCATCTCGATTTTCTGTCCGGGGCGGAGCTTGGCAATAAGGATGTCTGGGTTGACGGGCTTGATAGCACCGTCATCGGCAAAGTACTCCTCCTGGCGACCGACTGCGTGGAAAGAAAGGTCCTTCGCATAGACATGGGCGTTGTTGTAAAGTTTGCGGGGATCTTGTTCGCCGGCCTCCGCATCGGGGTTGATGGTGCACTCCACATCGAGGTGCATCACGACTGTATTGAAATCGCTCGGGGTGTCAGGCGGAAGACCGTCGTCGTTCTCAGTCTCTTTGCGGAACCACTGCATCCAATTGATTCCTTCCACAGCGCCCTTCAGTGGGATCAGACCAAGACGTTGCGCAAGAACTTCATCTTGGATAACAGAGGTGTTGTTGTGCACGAAAACGAACTCAATAGCTAGAGTAGGGATTTCAGCCATAAGGATTCGTCGGAAGGCATTGGCGACAGCAGCGTCTAATCCGACTAGCGAGAAGGAGGCTTCGTATGGGTCATTGCGATGGAAGTCGACGTTGAAATTCTGTATAATTGGGCGAAATTGTAAGCTTTTCCCAGCTTCACCGATGGAGGAAAATTCCCTTGACGTACGTTTTTGAATTGATCAAGTGCCCAGCTGTGCGACTCTCCGGGCCAGTGACCCGGGAAGTCCGTGGAGGGGATGTTGGTAACAGTTTCTGCGTTGATACCGATGATCTATGATATATTAGCATTCGGGCTGTAATTAATTCGTAGAGTGATGAGACTAACACGGCGACGCTGCAGCTCGTCCTGCGAGGGCACAAGAGGCGCCATGGTGGGCAAGTGGAGGGGTTTGCTGGGAGGTGAATTTTACAAGATCGGCGATAAGAATAATTTCTTGAGGTCTTTTTCTGGCCGCCTGAGGCAGAAAGTAACCTGTCTATTCTGTGTCAGACTAGTCGCTGGTTTATGCGTAAAATATTCCACTCTAAACCTAGAGTAGTTTAGCGCATGGATTATGATAGTGCACTATAGACGACCATTCCAGCCAACCAGAACTCGGCTGATGACCCGAGAGCTCTGCACGTGACCTTGCCAAAATGGAGCGCGACCTCAACTTCCATGTCTCCAGTGTTCCTTTTCCCGCAGCGAGCCTATTCTCCACCTTGAAGCCATTGGATGTGCCTGGTTTGAGGCTCATCTTGCTCTCTCACTCCCTTGGACCTCTCCTCTCATTCTCCTCCATGGCCGCCTCCTTCGCTCGCCTGGCGGGCAATGGTCCCAAAAGGCTCTGTCTCCGCCCCTCCACCGTCTTGAACACATCCGTGCCTCGCTCTCGGTCAATTGCTACTACCGTGCCCCGTAGCCATGCCGAACCGACCAGCTACCAAGCTACAAGACTCATTCCGACCGACCCGACCTTCGTCTCCCTCGCCAACAAGGGCCTCCCGGAAGACCCCGACCAGGCAGCTGGTCTCGAATCCGAAGCCGAGGGCGTCGGCCGCAAGATTCGCCACTACACAGTCAACTTCGGACCTCAGCATCCTGCTGCCCACGGTGTGCTCCGTCTGATTCTGGAGCTCAATGGTGAAGAGATTGTCCGCGCTGATCCCCACGTCGGTCTTCTGCACCGTGGTACCGAGAAGTTGATCGAGTACAAGACTTACATGCAAGCTTTGCCCTACTTTGATCGATTGGACTATGTCTCCATGATGACCAACGAGCAATGTTTTGCTCTGGGTGTCGAGAAGCTCCTGAACGTCGAGATCCCCGATCGCGCCAAGTGGATCCGAACACTGTTCGGCGAGATGACCCGTATCCTGAACCACCTCATGTCCGTTCTGTCCCACGCCATGGATGTTGGTGCTTTGACTCCTTTCCTGTGGGGTTTCGAAGAGCGTGAGAAGCTCATGGTGAGTGCTTAAGTTCCTGGGTTCGCTCTACAGGCAATCGCAGAATGGCTGACCGAGCGATTTACATTGTAGGAATTCTACGAACGTGTCTCTGGTGCTCGTCTTCACGCCGCCTATGTCCGCCCAGGTGGTGTTTCGCAGGATCTTCCTCTTGGTCTCTTGGATGACATCTACCAATGGGCCACTCAATTCGGTGACCGCATCGACGAAACCGAGGAGCTGCTTACCGACAACCGTATCTGGAAGGCCCGTACGCAGGGTGTCGGTGTTGTCACTGCTGCTGAAGCGCTGAACATGAGTTTCACCGGTGTCATGCTTCGTGGCTCTGGTGTGCCTTGGGATATCCGCAAGTCGCAGCCATACGACGCCTACGACCAGGTCGAGTTCGACGTCCCCGTTGGTGTTAACGGAGACTGTTACGACCGTTACCTTTGCCGTATGGAGGAGTTCCGTCAGTCTCTCCGTATCGTCCACCAGTGCTTGAACAAGATGCCGGCTGGTCCCGTCCGTGTCGAGGACTACAAGATCTCGCCTCCTCCTCGTGCCGCAATGAAGGAGAACATGGAAGCTCTGATCCACCACTTCCTTCTCTTCACCAAGGGTTACTCTGTGCCTCCAGGTGACACTTACTCTGCTATCGAGGCTCCCAAGGGCGAGATGGGTGTGTACCTTGTCAGTGACGGCAGCGAGCGCCCTTACCGCTGCAAGATCCGTGCTCCCGGTTTTGCTCACTTGGGTGGCTTCGACCAAGTCTCTCGTGGCCACCTGTTGGCTGACGCTGTCGCTATCATCGGTAAGTTTATTCCATGTTAATTCAGAAAACAAAGCTAACATACTTCTCTAGGTACCATGGATCTGGTGTTCGGTGAGGTTGACCGGTAAAAGGCCTCAACAACGCAATAATTCAAAAAATCCTCGAAAAACAAAAGGAAGAAGACTTCATTGACCCCTTTATCTAGACGGCTGTGGCCATTATGGGGGTCAAAACTCACGGAGGCTAGTTCCTCTATGATAATCCTTGGACCCCTCATCTCTCACCCAGGTGTACCAATTTCCCATGTTTTCTCTCCATGGCGTTGTTATATTATGTCTGCCTGTTCCCTTTGTCTCTTTTTATTTCCCTCGAACTTCATCAACCCTGTGTATAGTGAGCATCTGATTCTTTTGAGACATACTGTTCCGTTGCACCGAATTCGTAGCGTATTGGAAAGTCTATCCTACTGCATAATCTGCGTCATTTGAAGGTATCTTATCATGGACTTGCCTAGCCTGTAATCCAGCCGATTTTCAGGCTGCCACTGATGGGCATCCTAGTTATGACTTATTGGCCCTCTGCCCTTGAATACTAGAGCCGGAAGGAATTGATAGAGCGTCTTCTAGAGAAGCCGAAGCATTCTTGATTTCAAAAAGGGTTCAATCATAAGTCTCGTTCCATAAAAACAACGCGTGCGATGTACCGTGGCCATCAAAAACAAAATCAACTCGTCCATCCCTTCAGCAAGGCCTCATTCTGTTCTTCCCAGATGGTTCCACGCTCCCTGATCGATGAAGACTGAGCCTATTTTGAGGGCTCTGATCGGGGCTCCCATCCTGGTTTGGCCATCTCAAACGACTCGAATTCGAACGCAGGTGCAACTGTGCACCCGACGAGCGTCCAGTCACCCAGGCTCTTGGCATGTTGCCATTCTTCGCGAGCCACAATTGCCTGAGGGCGTTGCCCCTTTCAAAGAATTAGCATACTCGGAAAATGCAATGAATCGAACAAGTGAGGGACAATCACCTTGGCAAGATCAATTCCGAGAATAAAGTCCCGAGTTGGAGTCCCATTGTCCAGGGAAAGCGAAAGCTGCATCGGCGCTCCGGCGTAGTAATGCCAGATCTCGACAGCGTCCATCACGCGGTGCCAGTGCGACAGGCCAGACTCTCCCTCGAGGAGATAATAGATGCAGGTGCTGTGAGCGCGAGTATCGGGAGAAACGGTATCCCGAAAGGTCTCAATGTAGTACCCCTTCTCAGGGTGTGGAGCAAGGCCCAGGGCCTTAATCACGTCTTGGGCAGACATCTCGGACATTTTGCAGGTGGGAAACGACACGTTGTGAGATGGATGAAGAAGGGAGAGATGTGGATGAGGCTCCGAGAAAGAAGAGTGATAGCGGGCCGTTAATCTTCATGGCTCCCCCACCCCCACTATCTCTCACCTCAGTGTACGCCCTGATGATCAGGCAACAAAGTTTCTATGATGCCACGTTTGACAGGCCTTTTAAATTTGCAATTTGAACGCTCAAGACCACCAATAAGACTTTGTTTGTCATTATTCAGTAGGACAAACGGCCTGGCGGTGAGGGATGAGAAGCGTGAGAGAAGTAAAAACGTCGAGCTGCACCCCGTTGATCGACCTTTTTAAATTCGAAGGTGTATATTTTCCGTCATCGGTCATTTCAGTTTTCCCCAGTGCGCATAAAGGCTCCAAAATGAGTGATCCATGGATATATTCGTTGTGACAGCTCCAGGAAGGTTTTGCATGTCCGGTATACGGCCCCCCCCCCCCCCCCCCACCTCCCTCACTGGGGATTGGCGGCACGAGCAACACAACGCAAATGGAAATCGTTGTCTGCTCAAACGAATCACGAATAGCGCGGATAAATAAGCGGACCCCATGGATATATACATCTACCACTCAGCAAACTTGAGCGGCAGATGGTGGTTCTCGAAACGAGACCCGGATTGGGACCTGCATGCGAGCCCCGGCGCAAGGATATATTGAGGGTAACGCACGACTCTCAAGTGCTCTACTGCCAAAAGCGGAACGGATGGAGAAAGAACCCTCGGAAAGGGCATCAATAGGTCTTTCTCCGGCAGGTTGAGGGACCGAGGATGCTATAGAGGTGCCTAGGGAGGCTGGGCTGGAGATATCCGCTGGAAACTACCACACATGCGCATATACACTTCCATCATTGAAGGCCGGAACCTTGCAGAAGGCCCAGGGAGTTGCATGAACAGAATGTGTAAAGAGCATGTCGATTGTCTCGATTGAATCTCTGTTTTACAAAGGATTAAAACTATATACCATTGAAAGAATCAACGTTCCTAATAATAGGCCAAATGTTGCCGGGACGGCGGGATCTAAGATCCCCACGGGTCTGAGCCCCTTCTGTCGTAAGCCTCCGCAGATCCCCCAACGAGATGACGACGACACTCCTCAGAGATCTTAAAAGAAACCGAACATTAGAATCCTTCCCTGTACTTAAATAAATTGTCGTCGTAATCGAGGAAGCTGTGCCACATCTGTAGATTGGGCTGTGTTCTTGGCATGCCGGAGATAAGTTCGGTCTTCGGCGGATTGCTGACACTGGGAACCGGCATGATCCACTCCGCGGGATTGCCAAGCGATTTGAGGGTAAAGTACGAACTATAGTTACGATCATTGGCGGGTTTATCTGGTTAAACATTGGCATATTGGGCTCCAGAGCTGGCGAGAAGGGTTTTTTCTAATAGACATGGAAGTTGCGCCCTGTTTATCATATGATTTCTGGGGTTGGTATCGCTGGCCATGCAGAATTTCAATGTATAATTGCGTAGTAAAGATAGAAGCTCAGGTACATGGTATCATATCGTTCAATCGTCACGAAAAGAACCCTCAAACGGGTGTTATACACATTCCCCTCCCTGATGAATAGACATCATTCAGACAAACAAGGTTCTTGCAACAGTCTTCTGATTCCTCGCAGGAGCCATATTCTGAGTCAATTAGCCCTGACATTTCAATAGAAGAATATAAATAAGACTTACCTCGACTGCAAAATAAACGATCCTCTTTCAAGGCATTGAGCGTTGCAAATGTAACTGCAACAAGAGCGAGCGTGCTGATGATGATTGTCAAGAATTGCCGCATTGTAGCTTTGGCTGTGTCAGGTCCAAGAGAGATACTAGCTCAAGCAAGTGCACTCCAGGCCTAATATACTCGCGATAGCTCTAAGTGTTAAATTCGTAATCATAGTTTTCGAACAGAGCTGCCTAGCCAGATGTCAGCGCCAAGGCGAGAGCTCATAGCTATTGGTTGCTGCTGCGCATCGTGGCCATGGGTAGTGGAGCGGCGCTTTCTTGGGTTAAGCGGTGCCGCTAGCCGGGTATTTACATGCTGGAAAGATAGTTAGTCAAAATACGGGGTAGGAATAATAAAAAGTGAGGCTTCCCGTTGGTTTCAAGTGATCTGCAATGCGTTCGTAATGCTTCTCGGTCTCCGTCCCTTCCCCGGGCTGTGAGGACGAGCCTGACAATCGCGTGCCTGATCATTGCACCAGCTTTGATCTTGAAACCTCACTATGTCGCGTGCTTCATCCTCAGAGACTACAGAGTATTCCTGACATGTCATGTCGTTTCAACCCCCCGAGAACGACTCTGTACTTTCTTAAAGTTCACTTAAACAGCTGCTCAAGCATGCTAATGAAGGCTCAGAACTGACTTCTTCCACTTGGGTCAATATCATACAAATGCTTAGTGCTCACCAGAGGATGATGCTATTGATGCCCTGCAGAATGTGGCATCATTTCTGTCATTAAGCCTATGAGGTCTGATGTAAGATACCGCCATGCTGGACGCAGGGGCTCATGTCACCCAACATCACCATGCACTTTCTGGCACCATGCCACTTACAAGCACATATCGCAACTTTAAGTTCAATATTTACAGCTAGAACACGACAAAGAGCACGGGAATTCACCAAACAACTGTCACCGAAAGATCGTCTCATAGCTCAACACAGGAAGTTGAAGTAACTCGATTCAATTTAATGGCTTCCGCATTTGCTGTCGATATCCATCCATGAATGGATGCTACATTCAATAATTAACATTTCCTCTACACTTATTATTTACTCGCTAACCATTTAACACTTCCAGAGATCCAACAACCCGCCAACTCACCCCCCTCATGCCTCAAATACACCTTTATCTCAGACGGCTTCCCCATCGACCAGCCCTGCCTCACAACAACCGGCTCAACAGACTCGGACGAGACAACCCCATTATCAAGAAGTCCAAACGTCAGCGCCGCGGCCGCAATCCCCGTCGCCGGATCCTCCAAATACCCAGAAGACTTCGGGAACTGCCGTGCCTCGACCAGTTGCTTCCCTTCATCCAACACAGCATAAGGATATAGCCCCGTCGAACCAATAGCCTCACATACCCTGCGCACAGAAGCCTGCTCCGGACGCAAAGAATCAAGAACCTCTCGACTCTGAATAGGAATAAGCGTCTTGGTCCTTGAAGTCCGCCCATTCTGCACTTTCCGACCTTCAGCAAGATCCTCAGCGCTGATTCTTAGACATTCTATAATCTGCTTGATATCCTCGATCCCTAATTCCTCCACAGAGCCTATAGGCTGCGAAACTCGTATTGAAGGCTCTCCCTTTCCTCCTCCTCCTTCAGAAACAATCCACGCCTCAATATCCCCAGAGCGCGTAGAGATAGTCACCCTCTCTTTCCCACTCGGTAGCATCCCGAGTTCATGTATAACCCACACCGCACCGACAGTCGCATGCCCGCACATCTCCATCTCATGCTCCGGGACATAGTAGCGCATTACAAAATCGTGGCCTGTCTTCGTGCCGGAGCTAACGAAGCCGCATTCATGCGCCTCTTTCCCCGCGAGACCCTGCATCTGCGCATCGGTGAGTTCGTCAGCGCCGAGGAAGATGGTCGTTGGGTTTCCGCCTTGAGCGCTTGGCGCGAGGTGTCTGGCTGGGAATACCGAGAGGTGGTGGGTGCGGGCGTGGTCCATAGTTCTTCCAGGTTTTGGCTGCAGAGGTGTGGCTCGGTGGAGGTTGATGCGGCGGTTGGGGTGGGGTGAGAGCGAGGCTTGTGTCGGGGAGGTGTCTCGGGAGTGGTCCGGTAGTACGTAAGAGGGTTTACTGAAGAGGTATGAAGAATTTTAATTATGGGGGTGATGGAGTATGGGATCTTGGATTGTCTAGATCGGTATATGTGGATTGCTATTGAATAGGAGTGTGGGTAAGATATGTTCATGTTCATTAGGGATCGTTGCTGAGGTATTATATACAGTGACTGTCTATCAGGTCTTGATGTCGATGGACAGCGTTGGCACTGAGAATGTTACATTTTCGCTGACAGAGAAGGCTTCCGTGCCGAACTGGAAGACGCCCATGTAGTCGGTTTCCTTGGGGTAGATGTCGCCGTCCTGTTGGTAGAGGTATTGGACCAAGGGGTAGACGTCGCCCGTGAAGTTCTCTTTGTTGGTGCTTGTTTTCCAGGTCAGAACATTCTGGTTCTGGCCGTTGGTTCCAGTAAAGAGGTCGCTGTAAATTGTTAGTGAAGTTCTGATGTCGTGCTGAGCATGTCTGAAGTGACTTACAAATCGACGCCGTTCAGGGTCTTTGTGTACACCGGCTTGTCGTTGTGGTATCCAATAGGCTGAGCAGCAAGACCAATCATCGCGAACCAGACCATGACTTCGTGCTTGGCCAGGGTGCTGTTCTGCGAGGCGTCTTTGTCGGAGTCAAAGAACATATCGAAGGCGACGTTAGTCACCAGATCTTGCGGGTTGTCATCCTCCAGCAGAGAGGCTGGCGACTTTGTGACGGGCTCGTTTCCGACACCGTATGTCCATGCGAGGTCGATGTTGATCTCCTTGACGGTGCTCAGGGCCTCGGGCAGGTTGTCGTCGACGTTGATGTTGGGGTAAGCATGCACAGGCTGTGTCTCAGGCCCCTGGGGATATTGCCAAGTAACAAAGAAGCTTGGCGCTGTTTCCTTTGTCGCATAAGTTTCATTGTTGAAGGTGGTGACCTAGGAGGCGTTAGCGAAACGGTGGATTCGAGACGTCGCGACCAGAGATTGCGATCTGGTTTTGCGACCGTGATTCCCGGGATGGAATCTCTTAGGATGAGACTCACGTTCATGCACAGGAAGTTGGTAGCCGTGAGGTCGCCGGTCACGCCCCATTGATTAGGATTCACTGGGGTAAGAATGTCAGTGGCATGCCTTGCGATCGGAGATCTCGAGAATGTAGATCAGGAGTTCTCGCGTGGGACCGATCTATGGAGCCGGATCTAGGCTACTTACGAGTGTAGCGATTGCCATCGGACGGCGGCGAGATACCGTAGGCCTTCTCACAGTACTGGGAGTCCGTGACGCCGTTGTTGGAGGTGTGCCCAGTGCCTCCCGAGCCGCCGCCCGTACTGCCCGTACTGTCTCCTCCGCTTGAACCCCCATCGCCGTCGCCCGTGAACAGCGGCGGCTGGCCGGACGCGGAGCGCTGAGCGTCAATGCCTAAGAGGGTGCCAATAGCACCTCCGATCGGGATCGCCAGAAGACTCGTGTTGACGAGCAAACGGAAAGCCATGGTGGGTGGATGCAGAGGCAAAGAGTGTAGCGGGCGATCGAAATCGCAGGGACGATGCTCAGCAGGCCTTCCCCCAGCAACAGGTCTTATCGGGGCTTTGCAGGCTCTGATGGCTCGATCAGGCACATAAAATGGGAAATTGCAGGAAAAGCCGGATTGGGTTTAGCGGCAGGCACTCTTGCGGGCAATCCCAGCCCCACTATGGCTGCACCAGCCACTCATTCACAGTTCCAGCAGCAGCCAAGCCAGTCCTGCTTTGGTTCCTGACGCCACGCACTGATAGTCCCCTGAACCCCCGCTGCTTGCAGTTAATTATCATTGTATTCTGCTTAGGACTGGGCCCACTGTTCTGAGGCCTAGAGCCCAGACGGTAGGGCACAATACCCAGCAACCAGCCCTACTGCTCATTATGATGGAACTATAGACGAGTCTGAAACCCTTTCAATTGTGGGAGGCGTCGCTTGTCCATGCCACTGCTATACGTCTAAAATTAGGCACTGACCGGTTTGTTCGGTTGGAGCGCAGTGGACCTTCTGAGACAAGTCGTTCGCACGCTGTTTCGCCACGGGAAGTCCATAAAGGCAAAAAGGAATTTTTCATTCCTCCGGGTCTTTGCCTAGTCAGGGAAAGACACTCTAATTAAACATAACCTGCATGGCTACTGCTATCCGTGATTTGACCCCCCTTGTAGCCGACTGCGAAGACCCTGGACTAGTAGCCCCCATCACGCCAGTTAAGCTAGCTGTATTGAGCCGGTACTTGGTAGGATCGTGATAGACAAGTCCTGCCTATCTCTAACAGTCAGCGACGGAAACAGCCCGTATGATTCGTACGTGGTATCGGGGCAGCGAAACTAGCGGCCCCCGGTGGGCCATGGCAACCAGCTGTGGCCGTATCACACGCGACCAGCTACAGCGATTGGCGGTTTGCATACTCAAATTTCCAGGTTTCGCGCGATGTGTTCTCGATCCAACCCCGGTCATCCGATAAGCACGGAGCAGAGAGGCGGTGCGCGCGCGCGAGGAGAAGGTACCGATTTGTGGTCCCCCGATCCATCCGCTCCGTTGCTTCAGTTCTTCCCCTCTCGCCGTTTTCATCGTTCTCCGTTTCACCTGCCCCCCAAAAGGCTGCCATTCGTTTTGTGATTGCTCAGATCGTGTTGATCGTCCCCGTCGTTGCAGTCGTTTTTTTCTTCTTCTTCTCTTCCTCACATTCCATCGCTATACTTCGGGATCTCTTGGCCGCCTTAACACTAAGTGCTTGGCCTGCACATCATGGCCGGCTACTATGGGAATGGTCAACAATATGGCCTTCGACATGCGCAGTATGCCAACTACGCTCCTGACGAGCAGGAGGAAATGGTCGACTTGAATGGCTACAGAAGCCCAAGGAATCTCACCAACGCCGACGATTTCACATTTCAAGACAGTCCGATTGCCAGCCCGGCGCCCACCTCCCCCAGACCGGTTGCACCATATCGTCCGGGTCTAGCACAGAAGCGCTACAGCCCGCCAGAATATAGCAACTCGAGCTCCGGCTGGTTGACTACACAGACGCCTCGCTCTTCGCGCGGCCCTGAATCGTTCCCCGACTCGCCCTACGATTCCCGCGCTCCCTCCCCAACAATGGTATGTATTGAACTTTGAAAAAGCAAATTCTGGTGCAGATAACCAACCATTCGCTAGTACTCGCACGACGTCCAGCAAAGCCACCAGAGTCTCGCGCCACTGGTCAAGGAATCCGCGTCACCAGGTTATGCCGTAGACTGGGTCAAGTCCGGTTCCATTGCGCGTCTCAACGACCGTGACGACGCCGAGATCTGGAAGGGTTGGAGACGATATGTCTTCTTCCTCGCTCCGTTCCTGACCTTTGGTAACACCGCAGTATACCTCTGCTACCTGGTTCTGCGTATCTACTGTATCATCTCTGCCCAAAACAATGCTCGTGCCAGTTTCGCCGCCGCCTGGGTGTTCGTCGCCATTGAGATCGCTGTCATGGTCCCCTCGCTCATGCACAACTGCTGGACGATGATGGCCCTGAAGAAGCGAGGACGCCCACGTCTGCGCTTGACCGGCAACGATTGTCCGACCGTGGATGTCTTTGTGACCTGCTGCGGTGAAGAGGACGAGGTCGTCCTCGACACTGTCCGTGGCGCTCTGGACCAGGACTACCCGACCGACCGATTCCGCGTGATTGTCCTCGATGACGGCCGATCAGCGTCTCTCGAAGAGGCCGTCAATCAAATGACTGTCACCGCATCAAACTTGTACTACATGGCGCGTGAGAAAATCCCCGGCAAGCCTCACCACTTCAAGGCTGGTAATCTCAACTATGGTCTTGAGCAAGTCACTCTGCTCCCAGCAGGAGCTGGTCAATTCATGGCTGCTTTAGACGCCGACATGGTAAGTTCAATTAAGCTCATTGTAAGGCGTTCAGCACTATCCCGTCGATCGGGACCGCGCTGGACCCTGAAAATCTCCAAGAAACATCATTCAGGTTCGCTGGACGCCTCACTAACGCTTTTCAGATCCCCGAGCAAGAATGGCTTCGAGGCGTGCTTCCCCACCTTCTGGTGGACCCGAAAATGGCCCTTGCTTGCCCACCCCAATTATTCTACAACGCGCCTCCCTCCGATCCCCTCGCGCAGAGTCTGGACTTCTTCGTGCATGTCATCGAGCCAATCAAGGACGCCCTTGGCGTTGCTTGGTGTACTGGCTCTGGCTACATCGTTCGACGCGAGGCTCTGGAAGAGATTGGCAACTTCCCTCTTGGCTCTTTGGCTGAGGATGTCGCAACATCGACCCTGATGCTTGGAAAGGGCTGGAAGACTGCTTACGTCCACGAACCTCTTCAATTCGGTACTGTCCCTGAGGACTTTGGCGGTCATCTGAAGCAGCGTACACGATGGGCTATTGGAACTGTCGACACGGCTTTCAAGCTCAAGTTCTGCCTCTGGGGTGATGGCGTGCGCATGATGACCTTTGCTCAGCGCTTTTCTGGTTTCCTCTACGCGACTCTGAGTCTGTATACTCTTCTGCTTACTGCTTCTCTGTTTGCTATTCCGATTATTCTTCTCTGGCAGAAGCAGTTGGTTGCTTATGCTAATGATGCCCAACTCCACTGGCTCATCTGGGCTTGTTTCGCCGCAACATTGACCAACCGTCTCTGTGAATTTGCTCTTTTCATCCCCGCTGGATACCACACCGGCCAGCGTGGCTCTCGTTACCAGCTCTGGATGTCCCCTTATATCGCTCTCTGCATTGTCCGCTCTTTCATCCTCCCCAAGTGGCTCGGTGGTCAGACTCAAGCCTTCAAGCCTACTGGATCCCTCGGCTCTGCATTGAACGAGCGTGACCCCAAGACCCGCAAAAACCTCTTCGTCCGCCTGCGCGTCATCCTCTTCAACTTCATGGGACTTTTCCACTTTGCATTCGTCTACGTCACACTGGTCGCGGTCGTCATTTCGTCCTACCGCTGCTTTGCCATTTCCAGCGGCTTCAAAGACACCGTGATCTGTTTGATCACCCACGCCTTCTGGCCCCCCGTTACTTTCCTTTTCATCGTTACTTCTCTCTGGACTCCCGTTTCCTACGCCATTGACCCCCCTTCAATGCCGGACCGCGAGGACCTTCTCACCCGTGACCCCAAGACCGGAGTTGCCCACCCAACCAAGAAGAGCAAGAAGATTGCCTTTGGTGGCCAGGCCGCTTGGTTCGAACTCGAGTATACATTGGCCACTGCTGTCACGGTCTTGGTGTTTGTTTACTCTTTCTTCTTTTAAACTTTGCCTTCTTACCAAATCTTGTAATGTACACATGCATCTGGAGTTATGATAACGAGTTCAAGGGACCGTTGAGGTTGTTTGATATATGAGCTTGGATTTAAATACCTATCCCAATCAATATTTTTCCTTTCGAATATCTACACCCGTAGTTACATCATAAACTCCCAAATACCAAAGATTAAAATTAATCAGTCTTTTGCCTCTTTTTCGGATTCCCATCACCAAACGCCTCAGTCCACGTCCCATCAAGAACACTCTCATCATTCCCATGCAGCTTAGCATCATAAGCCGCCTTAATCCCATCAATACAGATCTGCCTACGCTCATCAAAATCAAACATCGGCTTCGGGTACATCTGACCTTCCTCGTTCTTGGATTCGCTTCCATCGCCAGTAACTCTGCAACCCCATTTCTTCTGGTCCGCGATCGGCGCTTTCCACGGCTCATAGATGTACTTCTTGTCGAACTTGGCGAGCTCAGGGCAGTAGCGGCGGATAAGATCTCCTTGCGGATCCCATTTCTTGCCGAATGCAATTGGCGAGTAGCAGCGGTAGAATTGAGCGAAGAACGCTGTGCAGGAGAGCCACATCCAGTTTCCGATGTTGCATGCAGTTTCGTCTGGAAGTGTTAGATGAATGGTCATGGTTATGGTTATACTTCCTTCCAGAAGGAGAAGGAGAAGGATGTTGGACTCACGGTCAATAAGCAGCTCTTCGAATACTTCGGCGCCTCGTTCCCAGCTTACATAGCAGCCTCCGCGCGTAAGGAAACAGGCAACGCTGTGTCTTCCGAGATGGTGGATCCAGCCCTCTTGTTTGAGCTGGCGCATTAAAGCGTCGATCCACGGGAATCCAGTCCTTCCTTCTTTCCAGCGGATGAACCACTCCTCTGCCTCGGGGGAATCAACTTCATACATCTTCTCCTGCCCGTTCTTCTCACCATTGCTAATCTCTTCGATCTCCTCTGGCTTCTTACTCTGCAGATGCCAGTCCACAAACCGGACAATCGGATTCCCATACGTCCTCGAAAAGGCAGGTCCAACAGCTGCCTGTGCCCCGAAGTACATATCCCGAAACATAAGTTGACCAGGCAGATTCACCGGAGGTCCAGCATTAGACTTCTTCTCTTTCTTCCGCTTCTCAAAAACACCAAGTACATCCCAGAAGAACTTCCGCACGGAAAGAGACCCGAAATGCAGATGCGGCGAGAGTAATGTCGTTGACTGCGGCTCGAAATCCGCCGGCGAGGTACTCGGCTTCTCGAAGCGTCCCACGTACTCCTCGTCATCAATGCATTTCTTCAACTGCTTCAGTGCCTCGTCTTCCCCGCCTTTGTGCGGAGAAGTAACCTTCCCTTCTTCGATACCGAGCTCCTCGAATGTCGGGACAGCGAAGTCGCCCTTCGGTCCCATAATCTTCACATACTGCTGATCTTTGCTCGAGCGATGCTCAGCATTGAAATCCGGCTCCGAAGACACTGAATCCTTCTCCAGCCCATCAAGAGCCATTTCCTTCTCAGAAAGCGGATCCGGTATACCCTCCGGCACGGGGAGCGGCTTCGCAGGCTTCCCGCCATTAATCTTGTCCGCGGCCTTCTCAACCTGCGCCATACTCATCGTCGGCTTCCCATTATTCTTGCTAACTAACTCGTCCGAGTCGAACAATGTTCTTCCGGATTTAATAATGACCTCGACGCCGGCTTTCTCGGCTAGCTGGACGATCTTCTCGTCTCGGTCCCGCGCGTAGGAATCTGTATCTTTCTCGAAGACGAGGTGCGTGATGCCCCATTGTTTCCAGAGTTTCGGGAGAACGGTCTGCGGGGCTTCGCGAACGACCCAGAGCTTCTGTTTCTTGTTGAGCTTGCTGTAGGATTTCGAAAGGGATTGTTGGCATTCGAGGAGGAAGCGCCATCTGTTCGGGCCTACGCGCGAGCGGTAGACATAGTGCGGGTCCCAGGTCCAGACTGGGATGAAGGTTGAGGGGTTTAAGGAGAGAGCGGCGTGGAGGGCAGGAGAGTCGTGGAGGCGGAGGTCTGTTCGGTGCCAGTAGAGGACTACGATGTTGGTTTTGGATTTCATGGCTTTGGCATTGGCTCAAGGAATCCGAGTAATGGAGTCTTGGGAGGTGGTGAGGTGGTGTTAAGAGGTCTGCAGGGGTGAGACCTGTCGATTTTGATAGCTTTTCCTGTTCACACGCCGATTCCCTGTAATTGAGTTTGGGGAATGCATGACGTCAAGCTGCGTATGTGGTTTCTTGTATAGAAGTTGCGATGGTTGGCGGGCTGCTTACCCGTCGCGATCGATCGATCGATCATGAGGCTGTAGATCCGGTGGGTCATATTCAGGTTTTGACACCATAGCACACCGTGAATACGCAGTCTGCAGGATTGAAGCATTTCCAAGTATTCCTGATGGTGCTTTCCGCTTTCTGCTAGTTGATCATGTTCATTCCAAGGTTAATTTTAGGTTGACCCACGAATGGGACCCGCCGGTTCTAGATACTGTACTGATCATTGCCAGCTAAGCCGAGGCTGGGGCTACGGTTTACTTGTCATAGCTACGAAATCTCAAAAAAGAATCGTCATTTGAATTGTATCTAGGGCTGTGCACGCTATCTTATCTTTGTTATCGCAATCGTATCGTATTGCAGGGGGCAAAAAGAATGCGATGCGATACGCGATAAACATCGTCGAGGTTTCTGCGATACGATATGCGATATGCGATATGGTATCGTGCACAGCCCTAGTATCAATATAATCATTTTCAAAAAGTGACTCGAACTCTCGGTGCGCGTACTTAGCTCGTCAAGCCACTTGCGTTTCGCTTAAGCATTGCTAGTTATGGCTTCGGCGCTTTGATTACATTGGCTTGTGCGACAGTTTCCGATCTGGCTTATAGGCTACACCCACGCTGCCAAGACAAAGGGCATGCAGTGCGGGTTAGCCAATTCGTGGAGAAGAGTCAGAGGCTGCATTTCCCCGACGTTGTCAACCTTTCACGCCTGGGAAAGGCCCAACGGGGAACATATGGTCTATCACGGTTGAAGGCAAGAAGAAAATTTGATCTCTTCATGTCTACATGGCATTTTTGCTTTGAAGAACGATTTCCACAGCAGTTTTCATGTTCCTTGGCAGAGTGCGTCTAGAGGTGCCCAGTTCTTTCCTTTCCTTTCTGTCAATTGCATGGGCTCGACTCGATTCTAGAGAATTTAGCATGCGAGAAACATGTGATAAAAAGAATAATGGATCTTTCAATTTCGAAAATGAACCAAGAACAACATGGTTGTTCGTTTATTGAAACCATGGTAGAGCGCCACATCTGCTCAAAGAAGTTCATGTCCACGCAGCCAGTGGGGTTGCGAGTCAGACACGAACTGATAGAACAAAGCAGCTAGACTCCAATCTGACAGACTAGAAGTACATGATCAATTCATCCATTGATGTGAGTCACAGGCGGATTGCCGACTGCATATCCGACTACAAACGCCCGGAGGATGGCGGGCCCCACCGCAATCTGGCGCCCAGCGGGGTTCAAAGCAAAAGATTTTCAGATGCTGGTTCTCGTATCTCCTCCATCTCAGCATCGTTACTGTTCAAATCCACGAGCAGCCAGGATCATCTGAGAAACAATGGCCTCAGAAATGGAGATTCTCGATGGTCCGCCCCAGCAACGGGGCACGCTTCGCATTTTCGCGATCATGATAGCCCTCTCTGTATGACGGCCCTACCGAAACGAATAATTCCAAGAAACTAACTCGAAAATCTCAATATAGCTGTCCATGTTTGTCGCTGCTCTTGACCAGACGATTATGGCTACTGCTATCCCGACAATTGCAGCCAAGCTGCATTCTGCTGCTGGTTATACCTGGATTGGAGGAGCTTATCTACTTGCAAACGCCGCTGGAGCCTGTATCTGGGCTAAGCTTTCTGATATCTGGGGCCGGAAGCCTATCCTCCTCGTTGCGGTTGCTTGGTTCTTTGTCAGCTCGATCATCTGTGCTGTTGCTGTCAACATGCAGATGCTGATTGCTGGACGCGCTTTGCAAGGCGTTGCTGGCGGAGGGCTACTGCAGCTTGTGACGATTGTCATTTCAGACCTCTTCAGTGTTCGGTATGAAGCCTTGAATTCTTCTGATGGCAGGTTACTAACGCTTTATAGACACCGGAGTCTTTATCTCGGCCTGATGGAGTTCATGTGGGCAGTGGCAGGAGGTGTAGGACCACTGCTGGGCGGAGCATTTTCACAGTATGTCACTTGGAGATGGAACTTCTGGATCAACCTTCCCGTCTCGGGAATCGCATTCGTTCTTCTTTTCTTCTTCCTGGATGTCCATAATCCTCAGACTGGAATTATGGTTGGTGTGAAAGCGATCGATTGGTTCGGCAGCGTATCAGTCCTCGGGCTTACATTGATGCTTCTTCTCGGATTGGACTTCGGTGGTGAGACTTTTGCGTGGAGCTCGCCACAGGTCATTTGTCTGATCGTATTTGGCGCCCTCTGTTCGCTGCTATTCATCTACAGCGAGAAGCGACTCGCGAAGTATCCCCTCATGCCGCTGAGTATCTTTGCGCGTCTTTCCAACCTTGCCACTCTTGCTGTGGCATTTGCGCATGGATTCGTGAGTCTCCATTGATATCTTCGCTGAATGTCGCTCAAACTAACATTGATTAGGTCTTCATTGCAGGAGAGTACTATCTCCCACTGTATCTTCAGTCAGCAAAGGGAGCATCGCCCATGCGATCCGGTGTCTTGATCCTACCACTCGTTCTTGCCGAAGCGCTATCCGGCATGGTTACCGGCGCAGTCATCCACAAGACTGGAAGATACCTCGAGCTCATTTGGCTCGGCCTTATCCTAATGACCATCGGCAACGGTCTCTACATACACTTGGATGCCTTCTCATCTCTAGGCGAGATCATCGGATACCAGTTCCTCAGCGGGATCGGCGCTGGGTTCCTCTTCCAGACTCCAATTATCGCCATCCAAGCAGCAGTTTCGCAGGCAGACACGGCTACTGCGACTGCAACTCTTGGATTTATCAGAAATATGGCCACGGCATGCTCAATCGTTATCGGAGGCGTGGTATTCCAGAATTCCATGGGCCAGATGAAACCGAATCTTTTGGCCACTGGTATGTCCGATAGCCTGGCTAGTGCGATGACTGGAGGCTCCGCTGCAGCCAACATTGAGTACATCAAGGACATTGAAAACCCTGCTCAGCTGCTAGCTGTCCAAGAGGCTTTTGCATGGAGCATGAGGAATATGTGGATCTTGTATACGTGCATGTCTGTGGTGGGCGTGATTTTCTCTGCTTTCATCATAAAGACAAAACTGAACAAGGAGCATGTTGAGACGGTGACGGGCCTGGGCCAAGAGAAAAGGCCAGCTAATCAGACCACGAGTGTCTAAGAGGGACTTTAAAAAAGCACGGCTAATCAATTGATTCCAGCCAACCTCATGATATCAACGATGCAAACATATTAAAAGCTTTCTTGTATGTACATATCGCAAAATTGACACGTTTCCCAGAGTGCACTCGTCGCACTCCAAGGATAAAAAACATAATACATGTAAAATATCAGCTACAGCGCACGGTTGAATACTCATGACATAGAGCACCCATCATCAAGTGTACAAACAACAGGCAGATCGGCAACACTCCGTCCAACCCAGAGCTTGATGCCATCGCCATCAACAGGAGCCTTCCAGTCCTGCGAAGCTACATCCCAAACGCTCACATCCTTACGAGTGATTTCAAGCGTCAAAGTCTCGTTTTGACCCGGAGAAAGCTCTTTGGTCTTCTCAAACTGACGCAACTGAAGCGAAGGGGTATCAAGGCCCAAGCTAGATGGCAGCTGAACATAAAGCTGAGCAACAGCCTTGCCTCGACGGTCGCCGGTGTTTGTAACTTGCACCTTGACCGAAAACGCAATGTCGAAAAGGGCCGGGTTTCCACCCTGGCCTCCGCCGGCACGCGCTTGAGGCAGCGCAGTCGTGTTATAACCATCTGGGTAGGTATACTCGTTGGAGGAAGTGATTGTCTCCGGGTTGTCGAGGTAGGGATAGAGGTAGCGCCAGATGCGAGTGAAGTTCGTCGAGGACCAAGCCACTTCTGAGGGGTTTGGAATGCTGTTGTTATACTGCGGTGTGGATCCCGTGGGTGACGCCGCAGGCGGATAAGCGCTATCGAGAGGGGTCACAATTGAGATAGATGGACTTGACAGATTGAAAGTAGTGTATGATAGTCCGTGACCGAATGGATAGCGCGGCGTGATGTTGGCGTTGAGGAAGTGCCTATAGTCAACGTAGAGACCCTCCGTGAAAGTGTCTTGAATCTGACCGAAGGGTTGGTCAATGATCCCGACGCTCTCGGGGTAATTGGACTCGTTGCGTGGAATCGTATAGGGCATGTGGCCACTAGGGCTATAGTCGCCGAATAGTACATCGACTAGAGAGTCGCCAGCCTCCTGGCCTGGGAGATGTGCGACGAGTACTGCTTTGACGGCATCCAAATCGATCCATCCCTCCATCAAGATAGGACCAACAGTATGGATAACAACGACAACGTTGGAGAATTTGTCCGCGGCGGCCTTGACAAGATCGTCTCCATTGTGCCAGACGTTGAGACCAGCCGCAGTGCGGTCTCCTGGGTTGTTCTCCACGGTAATGTAGTTCTCACCAGAGTCCGCGTTGATGAAAACAACAGCAATATCATCAGCACCGGCGGTCACATCGGACGGAAACGAGTCTGTGATGTAAAACTTCGCGTTCGAAGAGATATTTGCGATAGCCTCTCGCGGAGTGATGAGATAGGGGAGCCGAGCAGTTCCACTGCCCCATCCCATAGTCAAGACGCCTTTGTCGCATCCTTGGTCAGAGCATGAATTCAATCCATCGGAATTACCACCTGCGTCTGTTCCGAATATCTTTAAAGTGTCATTGCGACGAAGCGGCAGCACATTCTGCTCGTTCTTGAGCAGGGTGATTGCCTCCCGGGCCACTGCTCGTGCAGTGATGTTGTGGTCTCCCTGCACGTTGACGAATTGGTTGACAACCCCAGATGGAGAGAAAAGAGCACCAGGGTAGAACTCTCCTTCGGCACTCTGGGTGTTTGTTGAGAAGTTGGGGAGCGGGTAATCTTTGTCCTGTCCCATCTTATACCACGTCGCGACGATTCGAGTCACCTTGACTCTAGTTAGCATGATCTTATGTTTACGGCTTTAGGCGACATACCATATCATTGAGCCGATCGACAGGCACAGTTCCGTTCAAGATAGACCTTGAAAGCTCTGAAGCCCAGTAACTATCGCCGAACAGTGGGACAGCGCCATCTCCAGGCATAGCCATGTCAAGGCCCGCGAGCGCCGAAGCTACGCCACCGTAATGGCCCAACCAATCGGTCATGACGAAGCCCTGGAACCCAAGCTCATTCTTGAGAATGTCATTCAGCAATTTGCTGTTCTGACTACACGCAGAGCTGTTTACCTGATAAACGTCAGGATAAACTTGACATAGATAAGCCTGGCCAAACTCACATCATTATATCCAGTCATCACGGAGCCTACGCCAGCACGTACACCCTCAGCGAACGGCCAAAGATATAACTCATGCAGCGTACGATCGTCGATATTAGATGAGTATCCCTGTGTAATAATACTACTCATCCGATACATCTCCTGTTCATACCCAAGAAGGTGCTTGAGTGTTGCAATCGCGCCAGTACTCTGCATTCCCTTGATAGTCTGCGCACCTCCAATAGCCTGGAGAGTTGGATCGGCGCCAAATCCCTCCCAATTACGACCACCTCGTGGCTTTCGTCCAAGAGGCCCAACACTTGGTCCTAATTGAACATTGACGCCTTTCCCGCGCGCTTCTTCTCCGATTGCAACGCCGCGCGCATACATCAAATCCTTATTGAAGGTCGCACCGGTTGAGATACCAGGCGGAAACGCCGTGTTATGGTCCGAGTTACGGATTCCCAAGGGGGAGTCCTGGAGACAGATATTCGGAATACCGAATCGTGGCGCACTACCTGTCTGTCCGACACAAGGTCCCATGAAGAAACCTGTCCCGGTAGTCAGGTTGACTTTCTCTGCGAGCGTCATGTTGCTGACCACCTGATACGCCTTCTCATAGGCTTCGGCCCATTCTGGAGCCCATCCTCCATGCGGCGTTGGGTAAAATGGCGGAGAGGCATACCCGTCAGCAGCGCGCGCATTTAGCTGACTAGACTCGGGTTCTGCTTGTTCTGGCGACACTGCCAGGGCCTGGGGGAGAAGAGCCACGAGGGCCACGCATGTCCACCGAGTCATGGCTCACGGCAGGCGGGTGTTTGGACTAGTGCAGCTATCCGTGTGCTTAACCGTGTCCCTGGGACCTGCGGTGCGAGGTATAAACGAGGGTGTAACGGTCGTCAAAGTCAGATCAGATATCAATTGAGCATCTCTGATCTGATTTTTGAGTATTAGGAACAGATATTCTGGAAAATAAGCCTAAATCATGGAAGGGCGCGCATTCCACGTGCCGCCATCCCCAGACATTCAAGTTGCGGACCGCGGGCCATCTCAGCCGGAGGGATGGATCGTCTCTCGGAACATACATCTTTGGGATGCTCGCTTCGGTGCTGTCAGGATCCCGCTAGAACTTTTCTCTCTTGCGAGCGCTGCCCATTTGCTGGTTGTTACCCACAATCTTATGCCGACGCGGGCACTTGGCACTTGGAGGATTATCATTTCCCAACTCAGGGGCCCCCCCGTCAGGGGGAGGACGGCATGATGTCCCTTTTAGGCTGTGACGAGTCTACCATATCAACCGATCTTTATCCGATTACGCTCCGTCGGGGTATTCGCCGATGGATTCAAGGTTCGATTCATGGTTCAAGCTATCGCGATCAGCACGATTAAAGAGTGTTGTCTTTTCTAGAAGGGTTGCTCCCGCCATTAGGCTCGGGAGTGGATCAAGTATGGTACATATTATCACCCCAATGGGCTTTAGATCTTGGTGTAGCGCAGGTAAGGCTTGACCTCGCGGACCTCGCCAAACTTCTTCTTGGCGTCGGAGGTGCTGACGGAAGGAGGAACAATCACGTCGTCACCCACCTGCCAGTCGATGGGAGTGGTAACACCCTTCTTGTCGCCGGTCTGCAGAGAATCAATGACACGGAGGACTTCGGCGGAGTTGCGACCGGTGGAGGCGGGGTACATCATGGTCAAACGGATCTTCTTGCTTGGGTCGATGATGAAGACAGAGCGGATGGTAAACGCAATGCCCTTCTGGTCGATGTTGTCCAAATCTTGCTGGTCGATCATGTCGTACAAAAATGCAACCTTGCGGTCGGCATCGGCGATAATGGGGAACTGGACATTAGTGGAGGCGACTTCGTTGATGTCTTTGATCCACTCGCCGTGGGAGCCGATGTCGTTGGCGCTCTACTCAGCCATTAATCAGTATAGTCCCTGGTGAGGCTGGGTAGGTGGGTGTCATACAAGTCCAATCATCTGCACTCCGCGCTTCTCGAACTCATTCTTGAGCTTGGCAAATGCGCCCAACTCAGTGGTGCAAACGGGAGTGAAGTCGGCGGGGTGGGAGAAGAGAATGGTCCAGCTGTTGCCGATGAATTCGTGGAAGTCGATCTCGCCCTTCGTAGTCAGGGCTTTGAAATTGGGGGCTGCATTGGTAGACTTAGTAACGAGCTTATGTGTAACACACCATGAAGGACTTACCAGTCGATCCCAAGCGCAGACGAGGCTGTTCCTGAGCTGGTGCTGCAAAGAAGCGGCGGAAGGTCGGCTGGGCGCGAGGCAGCTGCGCGGAGAGACTGGCCAACGGAGCAGCACGAGAGACACGCGGAGTGGCTCGGAGGGCACGGAAGGCCATTGAAGGAGTCGCGAAAGAAGCCATTGTGATTGAGAGCTATGCAGTTGAGCGAAGGGTTCCCCGCATGAAGCATTTACTGATAATCAACGATTATCTCAGCGATCACGCAATCCAGACGCGCCTCTAGCCGCATTAGGAAAATAGCTGCCATGTTTCGCATTCACGCTGCTTCATGGTTGTCTACGCGGACCCTTCCAGACCGTATCTGATTTGGTACATGCAGAACGATTTAAATGAGTTTTTTTGGTCATCATAAGATCTAGTAACTACAGTAACTAATATGCCAGCATTACGGCAAACGATAAGTTCAAAGCAGACCAACGATTAGGTGATGGTAATTGGGCTGGTAGAATCTATTTACTAACTAAGGAAACGGGCAGGATGCGGGTAGTGTGATTTCAAGTAGTGAAATAGCAGGAGGGCTGATAGCAGATCTTGTAATAAGATCCACCATACAGCCGATGATGATACTTGGAGGGAATTCTAAACTACTTTGGCTCGCGGACTCGTTCGTATAGGGATTTACATACTAGAGCCGGCAAGTACCAAATATTCATTGAGGTCCTTCATGGCTTGTTCAGCAAGAATCTATGCTTGTTCTACAGGAGAACCCGACAGTTGCACAAAATCGATCTACTTTGGAAACGGCCCGATATGTTTGAGTCACGTGTATAGTCCGTGGCGTGCAACACGCATACCACAAACTTGAAACTTGGAATCTGGTGTGATTTTATTCAGTTAAGTTGGTTGATACCTATTCTATTCTTATCGCCAGTATGAAAGGCAGAGGCAGCCGATTGGTGTCAGGTGATCCACGAGGTGCCGGGGGCGCCTAAAGAACCCTACTTTTCCAAGTCTCCCGAAAGCAGCCACTTCCCCCACCCGAGTCGCATGGACCGTCACAGTTGATTTTGCTCAAACATTTGGGAAGACTTACGCATATCAATGCTAATATTCTCATCGATATTCTCATGGCGGATGATCTGAGGCTAGAACAAAGTCAGGGGTTCACGCGCTATCGGGCGCCCAAGAACCCATTTTAAAGGACGCATTAGAGCCACTAGACGTGCCTAGCCTGCTCTATTTCATTGGCTCGCGCCTGTGATGAACCACAAATCTGCGGCTTCTCATTAGTTTTGCTCCACGCCTCCTTTAGTCTTATTTCACCACGAACTTCTCAAATCGTAGCACGCAGCACCACAATAAGTCTGGTTATCCAGGTTCTTCCTCGTGAGAAGGCTCTCATGCATTCTATCCCGGGACTACTTAGTAGGGCCCGGCCGAGCCAGCTGAGGTCAGACCAAGAACGGCACCAAAGTGGGGGCTGCAGGGCCTTTCACGAGAGTCTACTCAGACCCTGAGGAGAGTGGGTTTAGGCCCAAACAGACCCCTAATGGACCCTCGACCGCATCCGGGGGCAAATCAATAAGCCCTGCTCGTAGAAACTAAACTGAATTTCCTCTCATCCTCTGCTTCCCAAACTCCTTGCCTACGAGGCGTATTCTCGCCCACCATGGCTGTCGCTCGTTCTTCCCATATGCTTCTGACTTTATTGCTGGCGTTTATTGGATCTTTCGTCTGGTTTTCCTGGGATTTGCAGGACTCGATACCCTCATGGCGCATGAGCAGCACCTGTTCGTGCGGTCCAGATCCTTATGCCGATATAACCATCGAGACCAACACCACTCTTTCGACTGCGCCTAATTCTACAAACTCTACCGTACTCGAGCCCATCCCCGAACCCACCGCTCCCGAAGACTTCGTCGACGAGTCCCTTTTCCCGCTCCCTGAATCCCTCTCGAAGGACCAACTGAGCCTGTTTCCTTTCCCTGCGAAAGTCTGGCAAAAGGCTGGAACCCACGGCGTGGACGACAAGCGCATCCCCGATATCAAATCATGGCAACTCGTCAATCCCAACCTCCGACATGAAATCCTAACCGACGGAGCCGGTGATATCTACGTGCGCGAGAACTACGCCGCTTACCCCGACCTCCTCAACCTCTATCTCTCGCTAAACGTCCCGATCTTGAAAGCCGATCTCCTTCGACACCTAATTCTATATAACGAGGGAGGAATATGGAGCGATCTCGATGTGACATGCGAACAGCCCATCGACACATGGATCCCCGCCAAATACCGCAACCAGACCAACGTGGTGGTAGGCATGGAATTCGACGGCTCGCAATTCGCAAGCTGGACCGTCATGTCCAAGCCACGCAGCAGCCACATTGCTGCGGTTATCCGCTACATTGTGAACGAGCTGGAGGCCTCGGCCGAGGACTACAACACCACTATCCATGGTCTTACTATGCAGACTATTAGCGATGTGGTTGATGTCACTGGCCCTCAGGCCATGACCCAGGGCATCATGAAGAACCTGGAGAAAGAACTTCGCATGCAGCTTGGCCGTCCTAGTATATCGAATGTCATGGAGCCTCGCCTTATTGGGGACGTCCTTGTCTTGCCTAATGCAGGCTTTGCCGCGGCGCAAGGTGGCTGGCCTAAGGACAGGGGCCCTTACCTTGTCTCGCACCACTACGCTGGATCTTGGAAGAATACCGATGGCGGAGAGGCCGATAAGAAGCTGGAGAATGGCAAGGTAGTGGCAGTCGGAGAACCTACACAGGTCAAGGAAGAAGACAAGGCTGCGAAACCCGCGGAACTTGTGGAAGAAGTTCAGGAGGTGAAGCCAGCGGCAGAATCCAACGAGGCGAAGCAGCCCGACGAAGAGATCGTCCACGCAAGGAATGCCTATGAAGATGCGGTATGATGGTCTCAAACGTGATTAATTCTTGCATATGATTTATGTGGGTTTTAAACTCACTTCGATATTTACACTTTTGCCGTTGAGCGGTATTTTATTCTGACACTTTATGATTCTCATGCTTAACTAGCCGGACTAATGTTGTGAAATTTAATAGAACATTCACAAAATTCAATCAATTGATCTCTATACATTCAAAATTATATCATGAGCAAGAAAATGTGCGTAGAGCCAAAAAAGTAAATCATAATAATGCTCGGAGGGGTACCAAGGTAGATTGATAACCTGTGTAATGAATATGACCTTGCAACTGGCAGATTGGTGATCCATCGTAAACCTTGCTGCTGGCGGTTTCAAATGTTGTGCCTGTTCGTTCCATCTATCAATCAATCATCGAGGCTTGGGAGGGCATTGCTCCGCATGTCATACAAAATGAGTTGGATGAAAAAAGCTATGTACAGAAATTATGCATATGATAAACAACTTTTGATCCCATGACCATAGAGACTGGACATAAAACCAACATATCAATACTAACACTATAAATAAATATGGCTGATATTGGATCACTCATCCGGCTTGAAGACAGCTTCCTTGCAAAGGATTGCGACCTTCTTGAAAAACCGGCGCCATTCCAAGGGATCACCCTTTACCTTCACGAATTCGACTTCAAAGAGACCTTCAGAGACGCACTCGATCATAATCTTACCCTGGAGTTGGCACATTCTGCCGTCCTTCGCGATGACACGAATCATAGCAGAGGTATCTCCTGCCCTGACGCTTGGAACATGCGGCACAGGAACCCCCAAGCGATGAAGACCTTCGCATATCAACGGCACAAGGAGCTTCAGCTCCCATGCAGAATAGAAACGAGTCAACGAGCGCGATGGAATGATATCGTGGAACTTTTGGGCATTTTGAGTTCGGCTGATGGGTACAGAAGGCTGTTGAGAGAATTGAGACATAGAAGGCTCTTCCTCCAGGTGGCTGGCCATAGCGGCATCCTGGGAATTGAATGGTTTGCCTGTTGGCTGTGTTGAGGAGAATTTGGATGCCAGATGTGGCGTATCCCAGTCCATCACTATATCACCGGCTAGCATCTCTGGCTGGGTGGACGAGAGACCACCGCCGTTGTCCATGTCGACGTCCATGTCCATAGCATCAAAGCTTCTACTTGGGCCCTTGCGCCGTTTCGAAAGCGGGTCTTGGCTGAAGTCAATGTGTAGTGACTCGAACATGGAAGTTGCAAGATTGATCGGATCGCGCAGTTTGCCATCGTCGGATAGGAACTTGTTGGATCTAGTGTACCAAGGGTGTCGCCGCACATCCTCCATTGAGAAACGACCCTTGGGGTCCACGGTTAACATACCCCGGAGCAAAGAAAGGGTTGCGGTAGGTAATTTCTGCCATAATTCATCCGTTGTCCTCGCCTTAGTGGCAATGTACTCGTGGAACTCGTAACTGTCGTCGGTTGGGCTGTCCCAGGGCGTATTACCCGCCAAGAGGACAAAGAGCACAATGCCACACGACCAGATATCCACCAAGTCTGGGTGATACCCTGTTCCCTTATTTGAACCACGAGAGCTGCTGGTTATTACCTCCGGGGCGATATAAGGTGGGCTACCACAGAAGGTTGACGAAAGCTTCCGGGTACCTTTGTATTCGAACAGTGCGGCGAGACCAAAATCTGCGATCTTAAGATTTCCATCTGCTGTCAGAAGCATGTTCTCGGGCTTGATATCTCTATGACCAACGCCCTTGGAGTGCATGTAGCTGACAGCGCTGACAAGTTGAGAGAAATAGACGTGGGCGATGTCCTCCCCCACTCCCTCGTCTGCCTCGATTTTGTCGAAGAGGTCACCACCCTCGGCCAGCTCCATTGCAATCCACCTCCAAATACTGTCCTCGCCCGTTTGGTAGAAGCTGATAATATTATTATGCCCGGTGACATGCTTGTGGACCGTCACTTCGAGCTGAAGCTGACGCGCGCTGATTTTGCCATGCTTCGCGGCGTATTCTTTGTGGATGTATTTGACAGCGAAGACAGGATTGTCGGTGTCTAGAGGGCAGGCTTTCTTGATACTAGATAGGCAGGCACTCAGTCAGCACTAAATCTTGAGTAACCTAACATTTCAAATTTACTGACCAGGCATATGCGCCTTGCCCGATCGTTTTCGAGACAATGCGGAAGGGCACATCGTTCGGAAGCGGGGCTAATTGTGAGTGCTGCATCGTTGGGTCGGGGCGTTTGGCGAGGACTTTGAATGGAGGGTAGTAGGTCAAGGTCTAGGACATCGCCGAACGACTGGACGGGCCAGAAAGAATGGGAGGTTGGCGATGTGATCGATCAGTAAGGGCGACCAGAGGCAGACGCGATGGTGGGACGCGCGGGCCAGAAAGCCACTTAGGATTCCTCTTCGGGTAATCTGTTTATCGTCTGCCTGATGACGATCGCAGAGAGGCGCGAGTAATCTAATGATATCATGATGGACCTTTTAGACTCGATTTTGGAAACCATATGCTCAACAGTAATTCAAAGTAGACAAGATCTCGTGTATCCACAGGTTCTTGCATGACCCGCAGTGCAGTCCCAAGTGACTGGACCTGGGCCGTGCAGGTGTTCATCCGACTCGGAATTGTGATCCCATGATAGTTTAGGATATTTTTAGATAATGTTCTACAAGTGAGATATTGGAATGCGTTTGATTGTATTTCTCTGCCACTAATAACCGCAGAATCCAGTCATTCGACGAGCCTGGAGGACATGGCTTGACTGTGCTGGATGGTGGGCGGGGCTGGTTGCCGGGGCCGCAGTAAACAAAAGGTTTAGTCGAGTTTGCTGGCGCCCGTTCTCCCTCTTCTTTGTCTTGTGCTTCCTTCCTCCTTCTCACTATATTGCCTATTGTCCAGCTGGTCAACATTGTTCCTTTTTACAATCCCTTCCGCCTTGACTTGATTACTGGTTCGCGGTGGGCCCTCTGTTTCCGGATCCGGCGTCATTCCAGACAGCAACCATCGTGCTACAGTAACTCGCATACCAGGCACGCCCCGGGAATCTGCAGACTACCAGATCACCTTTTAAGATCTTCGAATCGATCGGTCTTCACGATGGACTACACCATGGAAGATACTCAGAACTCGGCCCCCGACGCCGCCGAAACCTCCAAGCTGAACTCCTCGGCGCCACGCAATGACACGCAGAGCGTCACCAAGCGGTATTTATCCCCGGAGTCCATAGGCCCGATTGAGCCTTGAATGCTGCAAAATATCAGGATGGACTGTGAGACTGACATGTTTATCTTGGGCCGATATAGCCTGCAGGCCGAGTTAATGCAACTCATGATGTCTCCCTCCCCCGGCATCTCCGCTTTCCCCGACGCCGATGGCAACCTCCTCTCCTGGACTGCGACCATTACTGGCCCGACAGAGACTCCTTACGAAGGCCTCACCATGAAGCTATCTTTCGCCTTCCCCAACAACTATCCCTACTCTCCTCCGACCGTCCTCTTCAAAACACCCATCTACCACCCCAACGTGGACTTCTCCGGCCGCATTTGCCTCGACATCCTCAAGGACAAATGGAGTGCTGTCTATAACGTCCAGAGCGTGTTATTGAGCCTGCAAAGTCTCCTGGGCGAGCCAAACAAGTAAGCATATCCCAGCATAACCCATTACCTCGCGACATATCCTAACAACATAAACAGCGCGAGCCCTCTGAATGCCCAAGCCGCCGAGCTCTGGGATTCCGACCAGGAGGACTTCAAGCGCCACGTTCTGGCCCGACACCGTGACCTTGATGATGAATAGACGCCCATATTAATGTTCTGGGGCGGCGCGTTGGCGTCGATTACCCTTGGAAAACATCCTGATCGTTCAGGACGAGGGCGGCGGAGAGCGAATGCATACAGGACCGGTTCATTGCGGATGGAGTTTTTGGTCATTAGTTATTTCTCTGTTTTTCGTTTTGTCTTGCCATGTTATCTTTATCCCACGCATTTTAAGTACAGACGCGTGCGTGAGGCCCGGGCTTGCCCTGATCGGCTAGCCTAGATGGCAAATTTGATTCCCACTTCTTTTCATCGCTACTCTATGGTTCATAAAGCTTAGAAACGGGTAATCATAGATATGTCATTGACGTTGCTATCTTTGGAAATGCAAGTACTGATGCGAGACGCTAAGATTATGAACCGAAGTATGCCTTTTCATCGGTGATGAGCATACCAGCGATTGTGGCGCTGGTAAATGTACTCAATGCACCAGTCACCATGGCACTGAACGCAACGCGAGAGACATCACCACTTCGGCCTGGCGAGACCTGTGACAGCATACCAATCTGGTTACCTAAGGAGCCGAGATTGGCAAATCCGCAAAGTGCGTAGGTGACGATGAGACGCGAGCGGTCCGAGAGATCAGCGTAGGCGGCTTCGTTTTGGAGGGCATTGAATGCAGTGAACTCGTTCTGGGGTTTGTTAGCATGCGATGGAGGCAAAGATAACCTAGAGTAAGAGGAAGACTTACGGAGATGATCTTAAGACCAATCAACTGGCCCACCTTGAGTAGGTCGCCGTCGCGGGAAACACCAAGCAGGAAAGCAAGAGGGTAACAGATATACCCAAGGATCAGCTCCAAGGTCAATGGAGGTTCGTTGATGTTGAGGTACCGTCCCCACCAGGTCAGGAGACCGTCCGCAAGACCGATCAACGAAATGATACAGAGAAGGGTAGCGGCAATGGTAGCGCCGATCTTGAGACCCAGCCAGGCACCATTGGCAAAAGCGTGGAGCGCGTTGGCAGCGCGGTGCTCGTCGTTCTCAGGGACCACGACTCGACCAGCGGTCAGGGTCTCCTCATGCTCTGGCCAGCGCAGCTTCGAGCACGCGAGTGAGGCGGGAATACTCATCACACAAGAGGAGACGAGAGCTTGCGAGTTAACACCCATGGAGATGTAAGCAATCAGCACACTACCAGAGATAGTAGCGAAACCGGATGTCATGATCTGGTGGATTTCAGCCATAGTGAGGTGAGGCACGAATGGCCGAATCAGCATAGCGGACTCGCCCTGCCCGATGAAAGGCGATGCAGCTGCGACAACAGCCTCGGCACCAGAGACACGCAGAGTCCAGAAGAAGAACACGGCGAACTTGGCGAGGAACCATTGCAAGATCTTGTAGTAGTAAAGCAGCTGGACGAAGGATACGAAGAAGATGATAGCAGGAATGGTGCTGACAAGGAACCACTTTCCTGGCTGGAGGAGCCTGTCAACTCCAGTGCTGTCTTTCACGGTAATATCGAGATCGTAGAAATCCGCAGAAGTCAAGAACTCAACTCCATCTTCTGCAAACCCAAGCAGCTCACGAGCAAGCGTGGCCACGAAGTTGAAGATATCATAACCGGCACCACTCCGGAGCACGAACAAGGCAATGATAAATTGGGTCAACATGCCAACAATCACTGTGTGCCATCGTACCTTGCTTCGGTCCTTTGAAGTGACCCACAAAGAGAATAAGATGACCACTAGACCGAACAGACTGACAGCACGGTCTGCGCGGTTGTTGGACGCGGAAGTGGGAGAAGCAAATGCACCGATAATGAAGACGCCGATACAAACAAGAGCTGATAAAGGCGTTCGGAGCTTCTCCGGGATCGCGCGAACAATAGGATGAGCTGTGCGAACCCAGACCCAAGCCATTGGCTTTGTTATAATGGTGTATGGGATGTAGAAAAAGATGATTCGCAGAGTAATGGCCAAGTACAGCAGGAAGGGAATCAACCAGCCCAGGTCGTAGCGATGCAGGATAAGCCCGGCAATCCACCAGCTAGAAACGGGCATAAGTCTCTTGCAAAAGCATGGGCTTTGACTTGATCAGCTTTGAACTTACCCGGTGAATAACAGCCAGATCACAGCGTGCGCAACATGGCGCCACTGCTTCATGGCTCGGCGATACCAAGCCCTGGCCGCGGGCTGCGTCGCTGCAGCTTCTTCGTCCTTTCCATTTTGGCTTTGGTCATCGCTTGGAGCGCCCATCGCCACTTTGGAAATACCCTTCTCATCCGTCTGCTCGGTCGTCTCGTGGGCATAGACAACTTCATCTTCGCGTCCTTGCTCAGCGAAGTTTGTATGATGGTGGTGAGCGTGATGATGCTGATTTTCCGGGTTCAGCATTGGATCAGCATGATGCTGCGATTCAACCTCCTTCGAAGCCATTGTTTCTCGAATAATGCAGTTGTTCGTTGCGGGTGGGGACCGAGGTCGATTTTTTCTCGAAGGGCCGTAGCTAGGTGTAGTGCTTGACCTTGTTCCTATAACGCAAACATACCTGTCGCGTGACACCCAAATATGAATGGTCTTTTATGTGAAGCAGCCACCAGTGAAGAACTGCAGTGAAGAGTAAAAGAAAAAAGATCAAACAAAAAGCTACGCCCGTCGCGTGAAGAGCACATTCAAGGTGGAGCACGCAGGATGTGGTTCTCGGTTATCGTTATCAAGACTCAGAGATACTAAGACACCCAAGGCGCGAAATTTTTCTTAGTGGCAAGACTAGAGTGGATTTCGCAGGCTACGATTGGGGCAGAAACCCGTTTATCATTGCCCGGCTCGACATCCTCCATTCTGTGCGGGGAAGCGCGAGTGCAAGATAAAAGAAGACAGGGGTTAAGCAATTAAAGTGGCTTCGGGAGAGTCGCAGAACCAATAATCCCGCGATTGAGGCTTGGGCCGACGGGGTCGCCGGGCGTACCGTCTCATCCCACGGGGCTCATGTAACCACGCGCGGCGAATGATAGAGTCTGCGGGTGCTATCTCGGGGGGGGGGGGGGGGGGGGGGGGGGGGGGCCCTAGCACGCTTAGCAGTTCCCTATCTTGCCACTGCCGCTCCTGGAGGCCCCTAAACGTGGTAGCCCGCGAGGGCGGCTGGGCGATCTTATCCCTCCGAGTCGCGCGCTCCGCAACTAACGGCATGTGGGGAGCGTGAGTGGATTAGAAGCTGGTCGTGTGCTTCTCTTGCCACCGATCGTCCAATTTTGTGAACTTCTGGAAGCATGAACTGTTCATGCATGACATCTGCTCGGGACATAGAAGCGTGTCTCAATAATCTATCGAGATCTGTCATGTTATACTCTAGAAGTCTCGGAGGGAATGCTTCATGCCCAGCCACTAGGCACGCAGAACTGTTTGCGTTAGTCCCAAAGAGGAAGGCATATAGTAAGATATTGTCGTCGATGGAAAGAGGTTGAAGCATTGATTGCTGTGATAGGGTGCCACCGAGATGCTGTACTCTTCATATGCGATTGGCATCTCAGTATGGGAAGGCAACCTTGGAAAGTTTATTACCTTCCAAATGTGAACAGAGGCTCTGTAGTACCTGGTCTTTGAGCAACCGGGAAGCCCGTACATGGATTTCAAGGTTGTGTGATTTGTCGGCTAGGCACACATCCATGGATGGTCAGACGAGGATACGTAGCCCTGGATGTCTATGGTAGAGAGCCCATCAGTCGCGTGACCTCCGTGGATATTCGAACTCTTTAAGTCCTCCCAATCCAGGTATTGTGTAGCGCGTACCATGATAGGATCAAATAAAACCCCAGTGATATTCCAACGCCATATGTCTATGACTTCGTTGATGTCGAGGTTCGTTGACTCCCAGTATGTTGGCTAGGTATGACTGTGCAGCTCACTATTTGTGGTTTTTCTAAGGGTATGCTATCAACGGGTTGAGGGCCAGGCTCCAGCTTTGGAAGGCTATATTCAATTTGAGCAGACATGAAGTATTTCAACATTGAACATTTATAGCGACGCTCAACGCCCAGCATAGCTGAAAGACTAAGATCGGGCGTTGATAGATCTCCATCAAGGATTATGCTGGCCGGAATGCGCTGCGATCGGCAATGACTAAAGCGGTAAAGTGGGGGATCCTCCCCTCCAGCCCACCAACGCATCGGATCTCCTACATCAACCTAAGTGGCCGAAGAACTTCGGTCTAGCAAACATGGGCCACGAAAATAGAGACTGGGAGCTAGAGGAAGGGATTCCCCAAGTCGAGGACCCGTTTATCCAGCAGTACCTCAAGGGTCGCGACGCTCTCATTGCAGAGGAACAGAAAAGACGCCATGGTCAGTAACGGGATAGGCGAGCAAAGATCTCGATAATTAACATATGACTCAGATGCGGACTTCCGAAAATCTCTCTCGCCGATTGCTGCTCGTGCTTGCAGCATAGTTGCTCAGATTCGAGCTCGTGAGCAGCAACAAATATGGACCCAAGGCTTAGATGAAGCCGCAGCTCATGAATCTGATGAAATACTCTATCCGGGTGTTATGTTCCATCATGCTCGAGGGCGAATGGAGAAAACCAACCTGTGGAAAATCGTTTCAAGAATGCCCAAAGGGTCTTTGCTCCATGCTCACATTGATGCTATGTACGATTTGGACTTTCTGATCGACCAAGCATTCAAAACGCCTGGGATGTTTATTTCCGCACCCAAGGCTATAATCGCCCCGAAGGACTTTGAAGATGGCGACTTCGGGTTTCAATTTTCAACCTGTTCGCCAGATACGCTTACCAAAACCTCCCTCTGGTCTGAGGATTACGAGCCTGCGTCCTTGATCCCAGTCCAGACAGCGGCCGACTCTTTTGCTAACGGGGGGGAAGGAGGGTTCAGAGAGTGGGTTAAAAGCCGTTGCATGATTACGCCAGAGCATTCGTTCCATCACCAACATGGCGTCGATGCCGTTTGGGCAATCTTCAAGAGCACGTTCCCTATTATCAACTCTATCCTAATGTACGAGCCTATCTTCCGCGCATGCTTTCGAAGAATGCTAGGCCAGCTCGCAGATGATGGTATAAGCTACGTTGAGTTCCGTATCGCGCGGCTGGTTTTCACATGCGAAGGACAGGACGAGCCTTCAAAGCTAGGAGATGAGTTTCTCAAGATTTTCGAGGAGGAAATTGCTCGTTTCCAACAGACCGAGCAAGGGAAGTCATTCCACGGAGCGCGCATCATCTGGGCTGGCCTCCGATTCCAGGATAATGTGGAACTTGTTGAGAGCATGAAACAGGGCATCGAATTGAAGAAGATGTTCCCCGATACAATCAGTGGCTATGATTTGGTGGGCCAAGAAGATACCGGTCGACCTCTCGTTGACCTAGTTCCACTTCTCTTTTGGTTCAAGAAGCAATGCGCCGAGGAAGGTGTCGATATGCCGTTCTTTTTCCATGCCGGAGAGTGTCTTGGAGACGGTGATGAGACCGACCAAAACCTTTTTGATGCGATTCTTCTGGGAACTCGGCGCATTGGACACGGTTATTCGCTCTATAAGCATCCGTTGCTCATAGATTTAGTCAAACAAAAGCAGATTCTCATCGAATGCTGTCCGATCTCAAACGAAATCCTGCGGCTTGCTAGCTCCATCAAAGCTCATTCACTACCTGCACTTCTCTCACGCGGCGTCGCGGTGTCGCTCTCCAATGATGACCCTGCTATTCTCGGCCACGGCCAGAATGGCCTGACCCATGACTTCTGGCAGATACTTCAAGGGTTGGAGAACGTTGGCCTTGCCGGTCTTGCGATGATGGCTCAGAACTCGATTAGATGGAGTTGTTTTGAAGACCAGACGACGCCGGAATGGAAAAAAGATGTGCAGAATGGGATTCTAGGCGAAGGCTTGAAGGCTAAGCGACTACAGGAATGGTGGTCTGAGTTTGAGAAGTTTTGTGAATGGGTTGTAATGGAGTTCGCCGAGTTTGATGAAGATAATTAGTGGAAATGCCCGTCTGAGCGCAGGATCTGTATACCGAGCAAGAAATTTAAAAAATGGACGAGACTTCCCAGAGACTTTCCTAAAGACTTTCCTTCCCACATCAATCCGGCATGCATACCTAAGTACCAGGGAGTAAAGACGACCACTAAATCCAGTGAGGCGGTGTAAGAGGCAAGTGGCATCAGCCCGCAAGTTGTGGAGCCGCCTGACTGGGCCGATCACTTATCGGTTATCAGGTGCCCACGTCTTGCTCCGCACGTCATTGAACTCCCCTCCTTCTCAAGACTCTCCTTTGGGAGCGCTCCTTGACACTCTCTCATCATCTATAATGTCTCTTGCTCGTTAGTGAATCCTCACGAGCGACGAGGCCCTTCGAGATGGCGTATTTTCTGCCGTCGTTCGTCCAAAGGAGGCTCCTCAAATATGCTTTGTCTCGCCTTGAACTGGTGGACACCGAGGCTCTTGATCTGGACAACCTGGGCATCACATTTGGTCAAAGAAGCACTGTAGAGCTTCGTGACATTGGCTTGAAGTTGACGGTAAGAGAAATCGACGACGGTGCTGGCACAGGCAGCCTTCATATAACACCCCTTGTGCTTATCGTGTGACGCGGCGAATGCTAATGCTCGGATTATTTGAATAGAAACTGGTAGACCTTCTGAACCTCCCTCCATCCTACGAGTTCCTCAGTGCCCAGATACAGTATCTGCGAGTCACAGTCCCCTCCGACATCTACAGCAGTAGCATCATTTGCGAAGCGAGCGGTATCCATGTACATGTTCGGTGTTTGCCCGAAGATCCGACGCAAGGGCGAAGCGGGAAATCTAGATCATCTAGTTCTTCTCATGGAAATCATGGCGATGAGCAAGGTCTACCTACACCGGCCAATCTTGCAGAATCGTTTTTGCAGGCTGAACCGCGCGAGGAAAAAGAGGAGATCAAATCAGCAATATCGTCACAATCACACATATTAAAGCGCGACTCTTCCTCTTCCTCTCCCTACGACGAGGACGAGAATGAAGAGCTGGGGCTTGGAAACGAAGCAACTTCGCTGCCAAGCTTTGTAGCTGGCTTTTTGAAAGGCGTGGCCGATCGGCTCCAGCTCGTAATCAAGGATGTCGCCGTGCGACTAGACATGGAGCTCAAACAAGAGGGACCGTCGAAAAGGCAGCCTGAGGAGAAACCAGATCTTGTTTCGGGCTTCTTCAGCGTAGGAGAGATTAACATTCATGGCGTTTCAGGGTTCACTGCTGGTCCAGATGACACCCTGCCTCACCGCGAAGGGAAGCGACTGCTTTCCCTCGCCGATATCAATTTTGGTCTTGTATCGGATCCAGTAGTTTTCGCGAACTACTCGCGCTTTACATCGCCTCCGTCGCCAACTACGACAATGCAGTCTAAAGGAAGCCAGCCGCTGAGCAGAACACCTTCGCCTCCCTTGTTGGATTCGCCAGGACCCGAAGAAAATCTAGCCATGACCAGGTCGACAATATTTGAGCCCCCTCCAGCCTTTCCCCCTGGAATGTCACAGAACGAGCACATGGGGTCATCTTCATTCTCCAACGATGGGCGTTTCTCAGATGCAAATTCAGACACAGACTCGATCAATCGATCGACTTACGAGTCTCAGATCCTCGGAGCTGATCCATTCCACGATAACCCAGGATATTTGGATTCTGTCATTGATGCGCAGTTTGATGATTATGATGACCAACTACCCCCTACATTGCCCTTTTCCCAGCGTTCGTTGGAGAATAGCGGCAACAATTTCAATCAACGTATTTTGACCCACCATTCAGGGTCTCAAAATTTCGGTGGAGATGGAGCTGAAGAGACACCACTGGGGGGCCATAAGCCGAATGAGTCTCAATTTTACAATTCAGAAAGCCACAGCCCAGATCAGACGCAAGAAGATCCTATGTCATACTCCTCAAAACACCCCTCCGGTGAAGACGATAATTTTATACGGCACCTGAGTGCTTCGCAAGAATCACAAAAACACCGCGCTCCTTCTTCTAATGCTGGAAGCGAACTTTCTGCTCTAGAAGCATCTGACGCAAATCTCACCGAATCCAAGTTTTTCTCGCACGATGAAGCGCAAAGTTTGTATATGAGTGCAGTCAGTCAAGGATTTCCTAGTATGCCAGGAGCTTGGGATCACTCCGAACACGAGGAAAAGCCTGAAGAGAACACGGAAGCTTCGGGTGGGCATGAGGCTCTTCCTAATACCGACGGTGTCAATGACAATGCTAGAGTCGCGACTCCAAAGCCGAGTGGACCATCGGATTCTTATTTTGGCATTAAGCCGTCACTTGGTAATGAGCAGCACTTGTCTCAATCACTAGCGCCTGATAGAGATTCAAATGCTTCCACATCTAATGTTGGCAGAATCAGGGAGATCCGGAAACCTATCCTCTCGGTAGATCATCTATTCATTTGGATTCCATCTGCTCTCAACAAGGATGAAATCGATATTGAATCTTCTCCGGCAACATTTGAAAAAGCCGACAGTGATAATGGCGACCTTGCATATGGCGTGGAGGAGAGTATGTTTGCATCAAAGGCGTATGCATCAACAAGGTTTCCAAGACCATCAACTGAAGGCCATGCATTTTCCCAAACTGGCTACTTTGACCACCAGGAGGAGGATGCAAATTATCAACAGATCGCCGTTGAGGTTTCCGCAATCAAACTTCACTTTGATATCGCCTCTGGGTGGCTTCTTGTCAAAGTGTCTCAAAATCTGTCGCGTGCGTTTCAACCACAAAGTGAACAGCCGCAGAAGCCACAAAATGCTCCGCCAAAGAAGCAGGACTCACAAAAACCTTTGGATTTAACTGTACATAGAATTGACATCAAGCTTCTTGAGCATGTGGCGGGATATCCTCATCCTACCGAAGATTCTTTCCCACCCGCTTCACCACCCGCGTTGGAGGATGTCGTCCTACGAATGAACACCACCGGATTGAAATTGAAACTGTCTCATAGCGACGAAAAAGCGAATATCCAGCTGAAGCTTTCAAGATTTGCGTTTGGGGTAGCGTCGGAAGACTTTATCTCTTTCAATGAGACCATGAAGATGCGCGAGTCCACAAGAGACATTATGTCGAATTCCCCCGATGACATATCACTGACTCTTGTAAAAACATCTGATTCTGCGAAGTTGGATGTATCGACGCTTCCTTTGCACGTGAACCTCAACATACAATATTTGGAAGAAGTCCTTGGATGGCTGGGAGGTCTTAGTACCATTCTTGAGCTTGGAAACTCCATCTCATCTATGTCAACACTGAAAGGTGCCAAGCCAGCAAGCAAGCGTCCTAAAGGAGTTCACTTCGAGACTCCTGCTCAAGCACCAGACAAAGAAAAGTCAACTCCATGGAAAGTGAACGCGAGGATTGGGGGGATCGTGTTGGATGTCACCGGGGAGAGCCATTGTCTCAAGCTCAGCACTTCTGCTGTAAAGGTCGTCAGCAGGTTTGAGGGCATTGGCATCCAAATTGACAAAGCGCGACTGGCCGGCCCATTCCAATTGAGAGATTCCTCTGATGCGCCTGCGCAAGTGACACTGAACAACATTCGCGTCGAGTTCCTGTTTGCACCAAAAGAAGTTGACCTCGATCGTCTACTCACTTTGATCACCCCATCAAAGGATAAGTATGATGATGACGACGACATCATGTTGGATACACTGTTGCGCCAGAGGAGACAGGGCTCAGTATTGCGTACTACGGTCGGAAAAGTCGAGGTCTTTGTCTCCGATACTGATGGACTCAGTCCATTAGCTTCTCTCGGGTCGGAACTTGGTCGGTTGTCTAACGTGACAAAGTACTTGCCGGAAGATGATCGCCCAGGGCTTCTTACTTTGACTCTCCTTCGTGAGTTCAATGGCCAAGTTCAGCTGAACGGAGATGTCGGAGACGTAAACGCGCACATGAAAGACGTTGAAGCTGCTTGGATCAGTATGCCTTCTCTGATCGCAACCCAGGTAGGCTCGATCACTGTGGATCGCAATGATGAGGAGGAACTCCTAGGCGAAGCTCTGCTGTCAGAAGGAGAACAGACCCCAATGAAGCGGAAACCGCCAGTGCTTATGGCGAGGTTCATTCCGGATGAGATGGACCCTACCTTCAAGATCAAGCTTCATCATCTGCGAGCGGAATACACAGTCCCATCAGTAATGGCTTTTCTGGGACTGAGCAGCGACGCAACCAGTGGAGAACTTACAAGTGGAATGGCAACGTCGATCGCCAATCTCGCTGAGCAGTCGGCACGAGTCACAGATCCATATGTGTTCTCTCCGAGCAAATCAGTGCCATCCAAAGCACCTAGCAAGCCTATGAAACTTGCTGTTGTTTTCCGAGACACCGTTCTTGGGCTTAACCCCAGGAACTCCTCATCTAAGGCCCTCGCTGTTCTCACGAACGCCAAATTCAGCGGGACCATGAATAAAGACGAATCCTCAGAAGCCACCTTTGATATCCGAAAGGCTTCTTTGATGATTATCGACGACGTTGGCAATAGTGGAAAATTAGACAATCTCCATCAGCGCAGATCAACCGCCATCCCAGGCAGTCAGATCCAAGCATACATTGACGGAGGTTATGTCCCAGTTACGACTATTTCATCTGCCACGGCAGCTGTCAAATTAATGCGTTTAGCCGGCGATGGAACTCAGTCATTAGATGTCGAGTTCAAGGACGATCTGTTGATTCTTGAGACTTGTGCCGACTCAACTCAAACGTTGATAAGCATTCTGAACGGACTGCAACCCCCAACTCCACCTAGCATAACAGCCAAATATCGAACTGAGGTGATGCCGATTCAAGATATGCTCGCATCCTTCACAGGCGATGCCTTTTCTGCGGAATCTGGCGAGGTAGATATGTCCTTTGGTGGACCAGACACTGAGTTGCTGGACAATGCGCTAGGGGAGGATCTCAATGACGAGATTGAATATGTCAGTGATTTCTATCCTGGTGGGAATGATGGCACTGGTCAACGGGGAGATGCACAAGGAGAGCTTCTTGACAGCTTCCATTCCCAGTATCAGATCTCTTCCAGCATTGGCTCGCTTGACTTCAAAGAAGATCACTTCGCTCAGAAGTCCGCTGTCGGGGGGACAGCACATCGATGGGACTCGACCCATAACTCCTATGGTCTTTCCAATGACCAGAAGTTGGAACGAAGCCCTCTGCGTGTCAGAGTCCGGGACATGCATATCATATGGAATCTTTTCGATGGATATGACTGGCAGCGAACTAGAGACACCATCTCAAAAGCGGTCGAAGACGTTGAAGCCAAGGCCACTGAACGCCGAGCCCGAACTTCTCGTATGTCGCCAGATGCCGAAGAAGACGAAGAGTCTGTTATTGGAGATTTCCTATTCAACTCGATTTACATCGGGATTCCCGCCAATAAAGACCCTCATGAGCTTCATCGCGAGATCAACAGGGACATCAACGATCTTGCTAGCGAGACGGGAAGCTATGCGACCACAACGACAGTCACTGGCGCAACCAGTCGCCAGAATCGACCTGAGCGAGGGAAGAAGCTGCGTTTACATCGGAGCAAGCACCACAAGATGGCATTTGAGCTTCGAGGTGTCTCAGCCGACTTCGTCGTGTTCCCTCCTGGGTCTGAAGAAACTCAAAGCTCCTTGGATGTACGTGTCAAAGACTTGGAAATTTTCGACCATGTTCCCACCTCAACCTGGAAGAAGTTCGCAACCTACATGCACGAGGCAGGCGAGCGGGAGACAGGAACATGCATGCTCCATCTTGAGGTTCTCACTGTGAAGCCTGTCCCTGAGCTCGCGGCATCAGAAATTGTTGTGAAGGTAAGTCGCCTTACCCTTTTATGAAGTCTCAAAACTAACTATTAATAGGCTACTATACTGCCACTGCGATTAATTGTTGACCAAGATGCCCTTGATTTTATGAGTCGATTCTTCGAGTTCCGCGACGAGTCTGCTGAGGCTCCCAGCACCCCAGGAGATGTGCCGTTCTTGCAACGAGTCGAGGTCAATTCTGTACAAGTGAAGTTAGACTTCAAACCAAAGCGCGTGGACTATGCCGGTCTGCGGTCCGGTCGCACCACTGAGTTCATGAACTTCTTCGTTCTTGACGGCGCCGACATGGTTCTACGACACGTCATCATCTACGGAATTTCTGGCTTCGATCGACTGGGCAATACTCTCAATGACATCTGGATGCCGGACGTCAAACGCAACCAGCTCCCTGGAGTGCTAGCAGGCCTCGCGCCCATTCGATCCTTGGTGAACGTGGGCGGAGGCGTCAAAGATCTCGTGGTTGTTCCGATGCGTGAGTACAGAAAAGATGGACGCATTGTCCGTAGCATCCAAAAAGGCGCAGTTGCATTTGCCAAGACTACGTCTAATGAAATTGTCAAATTGGGAGCTAAGCTCGCCATTGGCACGCAGACTGTTCTTCAAGGCGCTGAAGATCTTCTCTCTACCCCGAGTGCTCTTCCATCAGTTGAGGAAGATGGGGAAGAGGAAGAAGAGGTCAACAAAATTTCGCCTTATGCCGACCAGCCAATTGGTGTTGTTCAAGGTTTGAGAGGAGCATTCAGAGGACTTGAGCGAGACCTCCTTCTAACTCGAGATGCCATCGTCGCTGTGCCTGGCGAAGTAGTTGAAAGTGGCACGGCTGCTGGTGCTGCCAGGGCTGTCTGGAAGCGAGCGCCGACAGTAATACTTCGACCAGCTATCGGCGTTTCCAAGGCAGTCGGTCAGACACTCCTTGGTGCTGGCAACACACTTGATCCAACCAACCGCCGCAGAGTGGAAGATGTGAGTAATATTCCTCCTCATTGTTTTATTAGGGTCTAATGATTTTTTTTTTTTTAGAAATATAAACGTCGCTGAAATATATCATGTAATCTTCGCGACGACGACTGTCACGGTGTTTTTCTTGTTTCATTTCATAGCCTTTCTCTTTTATTCTTTTCATTGCTTTCCCCGAATTGCTACTTTCCTTCAGCCCATCAACCCGTACATACAGCTTGTTGCTTGTTGCGATGATACCATTTGGAACGACAAAGATACGAAGTGCATGCAAAATTGCTTCTACGAATGCAAAGTCCAGGAGTTTGTGAATTTATCCTTGGCTATCGTGCGAGCCAGTTCTCTCTTTGATAGGCTTCAATTCAGATAGAACAACATATCAATAGCAGATTGAGATTAGATTTTCCACGGATCGCACGGTATGAAATCAGACAAAAATCTAATGCACCGATTCTTGATTTCCATCAAGGACATGTCTTTTGAGGCTGACAAGAAATTGCACCTGGCATTTTGGACTGTTCTTGGATTGGCTATTAGCTAGTCTGTTGGGTGTAATTACTATTTTGAATAACGGGACCGATGGAAATTCTCTTGCTTTGGCGTGGGGGGCGAGGATTGGAAGAGTATTCCTTGTAGGGACGTCTTGACAAAGATACTGGATGAGTTGACATGACCTACAAAGAAAAAGTTGGAATCATGGCTTGGAATCATTCAAAGGTTCCAACGTTATTCATACCTGGATTGGTACAGAAAAGAGTAAGAGACTTGAGCCTTGGGAGGGTCCCTCAAACGTGGCATCAGCAGCAAGTATAGAAGAACATTTGAACCTTGGAAGGGACCTCGAGATCCATGGATATTGTTCCAAGGTTTGCATGTGGGAGTTATGCCAGTCCATTCGGCAATATCAGGCAATATCTAGTCTCTAACTTTGATCGTTAAGGGGACTGGATTTGCGTGACGTATTAGGCTTCTTCTCTCTCTTGGGCATAATTCTGAGTTCCGAGAAATTGAAATACTTAGAAAGCCCAATTTTGGAACATGGACAGGGCATCTCCCAACTTGATTTTGTTGGGCAAAACGAAGAATCGTTGTATAAATAACGGTGAGTGTATACTAACCCCGAGGGTTCCGCGACAGTAGGTAGATGATAAAGTATTCATGTATGCGGCGAAATCCCAGCGTAAGGCGGAGGAAGCCCGCAAGGCCCACTAGGGATTTTAATTAGACTGTTTGTTCTTGTTTTGCATTTTTCTTGTATCACAACAACATCCCCCTTCTGTTTGTGGGGAGCATCTGTTGCCCCCAGGTTCCGGCGGTGCCTAGTTAGGGGGCTTGGCCCGATTTAGATTCCACCAGTCTACATTTACCAGCTTCCTTGTCATCCTTGTAGGTTGCCATCTGGCAAAACATTTGCTCTTGATTCACTTAAATATTCGCACCAAAAGACCCCATAATGATATAATAAAGTGTTAGTAAAGAATCTAAATTCTGCCGGTCAAATTGCTATCCTTTCCAAGGTTAATTTTTGGCTTACTTTCAGCTTATCGTTTGCCATATCCAAGCATCTTCTACGATGAGCTCAGCGCCATTTCCTGAATCGGACGACTGGGAATTCAACGAAGAACAGTCGGAAATAAGCCAACCCATTTTTATGACTTCCACAAATGCTCCCGTGCCGTCCACGTGCGCGGTTGCTAACATGGCTACACACTCCCATTGCGTATTTACGAAGCGTACTCTCACATCGAGACGGACTTAAGCAGCATTTTAGCATTTTGAATTTTTGAGCAATGACGACTGACCTGCACCCCCGCCAGCTGGTACTGTTACCAGTGAGCACATTTGCAAGTATTTATAAATCGTCTTTGCAACCTTGGAAGAACCAAAAACTCAACAATAGCAGTCCATCCGACCTCGTTTGGAAACCCGATATTCTTCAGGAAGCTATATTCTGTGAATCATGGCAGCCTCATTCCCACCCCTTCTCACCACACGCTGGTCTGTCGCAGAAGACTCACTACAATTCCCGGTCAACAACCCTGCAACAGGAGAAGTCATTACGACATTGCAGGCAGGCAATGAATCCAGCGTGCACGGCGCAGTTCAAGCCGCACAAGCAGCATTCGATAAGACATGGCGCTGGACTTCTCCAATCCAAAGAAGTATGCTACTTTTCGAGTGCGCCAATGTTTTGGAGCGCCACAAAGAAGAGATCGCTGAGCTTCTGTGTCTCGAAAACGGCAAACCCTATTTGGACGCCCTCGCAGGAGATACGACTGTCTTGATCTTGATCTTCCGTTACTACGCAAGCATCGTTGACAAGCTTCCAGGTGATCATCATGACCGGGGCGCTTTCTACACATCTGTTATCTATGAGCCATTTGGCGTTTGTGCCGCTATCGTGCCCTTCAACTGGCCGCCAATGCATACAGGTGGAAAAGTGGCTCCGGCTCTCGCTGCTGGAAATACAATCGTCCTGAAGCCTTCGGAGCAGGCACCGTTGACTCTGATACGAATTGTGGATATTATATCTGAAGTTCTACCCAAAGATGTCGTGCAAGTTGTTCCTGGCCTTGGACCAAGTGTGCCACAGGCACTTGTTGAACATCCTCAAGTCGGGATGGTCTCATTCACTGGTAGTTCGCCGGTAGGTGCTAAGGTTGCAGAAGCAGCAGGCAGAGGTATAAAGCCTGTTGTGCTAGAACTCGGTGGGAAGAATGCCTTCGTGGTCTTCGAAGATTCAGACCTAGAACGAGCTCTGCCGGTCGCGATTGAAGGGGCCTTTTTCAATAAAGGCGAGGCATGCACAGCTACGTCACGATTCTTGATTCAGAAGAAACTGTATCCACAGTTCTGCGAGCGGCTTGCAGACGCCGTGCAGAAGTTGAAAGTTGGAAGCGGCATGGATCCAGCGACGCATGTCGGGCCGTCAGTTGAAAAGGCACAGCAAGAGCGCGTGCTGGAGTATATCGAACGCGCACAGCAGGATCCGGATGTCAAGATTGCTGCGCAAGCAGTATTGCCGAGTGATCCGGCCTTGAAGAACGGATTCTTTGTGCCGCCGACATTAATAGTTGACGTGCCGCGGACGAGTGTTTGGGCTCGGGAAGAGATGTTTGGCCCGGTGGCGACAGTCACTCCCTTTGAAACCGAGCAAGAAGCCTTGTCTATTGTTAATGAATCCGAGTATGGTCTGAGTTGCGCGATTTTCAGCAAAGACCACGAGCGGTGCCTCAGATTTAGCCGCAAGGCTGATGTGGGTATGGTTTTTGTGAATAATTATTCCCGCGGAGTGCTCGGAACACCTTTTGGTGGTGTGAAGAATTCTGGATTTGGACGAGAGCATTGCATCGAGACTCTTAGATCGTGGGCGCAGCCTAAGTTTATCAAGGAGCCCTCCGGCATGGCTCCTCAGCCAGGTTGGCGCGCCGTTCAGGATGTGTTTGATCCCAGTACACTAGCTCCGCAAGCATCAGCTCTATGGTAAAAGTTGGAATTTCCTTGTGAAAATTGAATCGAGTTGGAAGAGTTTGAATATAATCGGTTGTAACGTCGACAACCTGTCTTTCTGGGTTTCCATCAGATAAGTTAAGATTACCCGACAGATCGGAGTCAGTAGTTCTACAATCTAGAAGAACTCATATGTCCGTATTCGTAAACCATAGAATTTTAATGTGAACTGAAGTTTTATGAACATATACTTGGTCTAGAGTCATTGGTGCTCTGAAAAGTCGGTGAACGAACAGTCTTACTCGTCATCTTGTTTGAGGCAAAGAAAGTTACCAACCACCGCAGCTACCGCGACCTTCGCGTCGGCTGGAATGAGGATATGTGGAGCTACCGTTTGCTAAACTCCGGAACGAAAATCGTCCAATCTGATCATATGCAGAGTAGAGATTCAGAAATAGAATTCGATAGTAATTTCCGCCGGCCGTGAGGATGGGGCCTCCAGGCGACCGATCACACAGCTTCCCGCGGTGGCAAATTGTAGGATAAACGGCACGGTAAAAAGTTAGCGTGCGGACCCTCGAGACACAAGGTCAATAATGTGATGAACTAAGGCAATAGCGTTGTGACATCAGGGTGATATTGAATAACTCAGCTGGGGCAACGGTCCCTTTGTGGTCGGATGAAGAAACTAAGAAGACACTAAGAATATCCGACGCTCTGGTCACCAGGATGCTAAAATGTGTGCTAGAAGGTGCATTTGGAACTACTTGCATGCGCCACTGGGGCTGAGTAGAACCTGTGCCCGGTGGCAGAGTCGATCGCCGTCGATCGCATGGGCTAGTCTGCTGCTAGGCCTGTATACCTCGACGGATGTACTCCGGCAACGAAAGATGCGTCGCAGCCAATGCTATCCTCAAGATGCATAATCATGAATCATGAAACCTGCTAGGAACAAGATGCGCCCCCACCAACAAGGCACTCAACCGGTTACAATTGAGCAAAAAAAATCTGATTGGGATCCATGGTCGATTTGAAAGAGATTGTTCCGATAGCCTCCTCCGGGCCCGACAAGGACTGCTTCGTGGAGGGGTGGGGCTCTTCCACTTACATCACCACTTTGCGACGCATCACTTCAGCCGATGATTCGCTTGGAACTCATAGGGATATGCACGCCACATGTCCCGGGCTCTAAGGACCCTCCAGGGAGCACATGAGCGACTGGTAGCCAACCGATCCTGCCGGCCCAGAGACACCCAAGGCAATTCGTGCCCAAGTCATCGTCAGCCCTGAGAAATCTGGTCATCCATGCTCGTTCTGCACGCCGACTGGCCGGGCATATTCCAGAGCTGGTGGACCAGATTATGTTTAAGTGGTGGCTTAGGGACTGATTGGCCGGGGGTGGAAGGGCTAGAGACGAACTAAGATGCACGCTAAGATCACCCGATGCGTTTCGCATTAAAGAACACCCATCTATACGCCAGCAGGGCTCCCATCTTCGGCCCCAAGTCTTCTAATGCAAGTCATTCCGCAGCACCAGCCCCCTGGGCCTCTCCCCATTGGAACAGCAGACTAGAAAAGGGGGCATTTGGAATGGTTGGGTCGACTTTGGGTTGCGGTTTGGAACTAAGACACTCAAAAGTGCACCGGCATCACTCTTATGCATGCGACACCGACTTTTCGCCCTTGAAGACTATAACTCCTCCCCCGCGCCCATTGCCCGAGCCTAGAAGATGGTGTGTGACGTCTACCACTGGTAACTTAGGAAGGCCATTATGCCCGCCTACTGGTTCGACCCATCGTTCCTGAGTCCAGTCGGATCGAGACCTATGTGGGGATCGTGGTGGATCAAGAAAAAAGTCCAGGCACCGTCGTTCGGCCCCGGCTTTGCCGTGGAACATAAAACCGTTTGAATCAGGCCTTATTTTCTTGCTTTATTTTTTTAAAACTGGGAAAAAGACGGTCTCTTTCACTCTTTGAACGTGCTACATTCAAAGAGTTCATCTCGGTTCCTTGTACCTTGCATTGACGGTGAACTGGTGGGCGGATACATCAGACCCCTTGCAGCTCCCCCGCTGTAGAAAATCCGATCTATAGAACGCGAGCGTTCAGATCACCGGCTTCGACGGATATGTCACAACGCTAAACAACGACCTGGAGTCTAAGTGTTCCAACAAACTTTCGGAGCTATTTGCACTCGCTTGCCATTGCCCGCCGTTTCTTGCTTTTGTTTGGAGATGAATCACGATCTCCACCAATCCACCGACTCGATCGGTTTGTGGTCAGATAGCGAACCACAAGATAGCTCAACTTTCTCAACCGACATGGAGAATTCCCATGCACTCTGCACTCCTTTGACGCCCCTTTCTGCAGATGCAGTGTCTCTAGCCCCTCGTTCCATGGGTATCACGGGGGCCTTATCGCTACACGATTACCGCAGGCAGCTTGCATCCACAGAGTACTTTGACGATCCTGTCGATCGACAGGACAAAACCCTGAAGCGAAAGCCTGCAAATCTGAATTTAAAGCATCTGCCAGCACTTACAGCGTTTCCCCCATACGCGGCTTCAATCGCTTCATCCCGCGCCTCCAGTCCCCCGCCACTTTCGCCTTCATACTCGCAGAGTGTAGTATCTCAACGCAGTGAGCAAGACGACTCATTCGATCTACCTTGTGGTATGGCATCTTGAAACATTACTTCATGCAGCATTTAAGATAAGAGAAATTAATACTAACTAATATGCAGCTGCATTTCCTATTCAGGCCCCACGAGTGCATGTCTCGGACCTGACCCGTCCAAGACCTAATAGGAAACGATTGGTAAGGCTCTTCTGAAACAATAATAAATAATGAATCCCCGCCTTCTAACGCATTAAACTAGAATACTTTCCGGGAGAAGCTTCAGCAGAGGCAGAACCAGGCTCAATCTCAGAACTTGCCTTCCTCTAGCCTCCACCCACCCGATGCGATGTTGGCAAACACACATGCTGTCGCCACAATCTCCCATGAGGGTACCTCCTTTGACATAATAAACCCACGCAAGTCATTGGACCTTGCAAGGATCGTTTCTTTCATCGAAGATGTCGATACTTGCTCTCTGCTCTCAGGAGACCATGCACGGGACTCGCGCATATCCAACACTTTCGCCCTAGACCATGGCATCGACCGCACGTCGCTTTCGCAATTTACAGATGCTTCATTACCATCCCACTATTCTTCACAATCCTTATATACTTCCATACCTTCAACTTACAGCGCGGCCAAAAGCCAGCCGACAGAAATTCCTTCACATTCACCGAACACGCATGATCGTGTGCGCTCTCTATCAGACTATTCTCTCCCTGAAGAAAAGTACTGGTCTCAAACTTCCAACCCTAAACCAGACGAACAAATGTACCAAGATCTTGTCGGGGATATGCCCCGGCGGCGCATGGCATCTATCTCTGAGAGATTAGAAGAGCATGACGAACCTCCACAAGAGCCATTCGACAGCGAAAGCGAGTCACCACGGGATCTATCATCATCGCCACCGACCTTTTACGAAGAAAGCGAAATTGGCGAGCCAGGCTCACCAGTTTACGCAAACGGCGAATGGTCTCAGGTTGATGAGCGCGACCGCGGCATCTTCCTTGATGAGCGGCCCCCCTCGCCTTACGACACCTACTATGAAAACACTATGTCCCCTACATACGCCCAACACTACGACCCTGACGACCCATATTCCCCGATCTTCTTCGATCCCCATGTTCAATCCGTGCTAGCCGCGGCCAATGCTGAGAACATGGGCCTCCGCGGGCATCCTGCTCGAGCGCTGGACGACTTGCAGCGGAGGTATCAGAGTTCCGCCTCCCTGGTTGGGGACGGAAAGGAAGATCGGAAGTCTTTGTCCCAGCGGAAGCGACTCCGGAAGTTCTTCAACTGGAAGTCTTGATGGCTTTGCTCAAGGGGCGTTGATGTTACGATGGCTGGTTATGATATGACGATGGAACGGTGGCGTTTTTCTTTCATTCTTCCTTCTTCTCTGTATTCCTACCTCTTTTACTACTTTTATTTTTCTGTTCATATTGAGTCTGAGACTCCTGTATCCAATATCGCAGGACCTGATACGAGGATAATTAAACAACCTTTATAACTATATTTCATACTGTTTCGCTCAAAATAGATCCGAAAGGGCATTCCTTGCTACTGCTGGATTTTTAGTCTACATATACGGAGTATACGTATGTAGTTCATTTGATTGATAATCCGTGATAATCGTTGAAGCCAAGCATAGCACTGCAGCCCCTAAAGGGGGCCGCGAGCCAATGGTGACCTCAGCTCCTCAGTTACTTTTTTAATGAAAGCAGCCCGTTTTGAAATACGTAACCCTCCGGTCCTCCAGATCTTTAGGCTGCATCACGCTAGTAAGGCTGAGCGCCCGTGGCAAAATGCAGGAATAGGATCCTCCTTGTTTAGACCGGAAGTAGGCTAGCAGCGCTTATCGCTTTTCACCCGGGCCATCAGTGGCTATGCAAAGTTATTTTGCTGCCGAGACATTTCCAGTTGGAATAATGGCACAGTCTTGGATGTAAGTTATCTAGTTTCATTGAAGACTGCATGATTGTGGGCGACTGAATGTTTCTCATTTCCTTCCTCCTGGGATAGCATTGCTTGTTCGGTCCTCACCCAGCCACCCGTCGGAATCCTGCAGGTATCCTCCAGGCCCGGGTCCTTATGTATGTTCATGTGGTGCACCTTTTATGCGCGCCCCACTCATCTTCAATATTGGCGCTCAGTGCGGTAGAGCGCTATCAGCTTGCATGAGGCACCACGACTAACATACATAGATGTACTCGATTGAAAACATCCCAAGTGCGTGGTAGTCTCCAGAGGTTGTATGTGACGACTCTGTAAAGAGGACTGGCGAACTACCCTGTTAGGAGCCGAATTTGACCTTTACAGCACAGGGGTTGGGACTGAGCAGGGAGGCAGGTCGAAGTGAGGTCCAGGGAGGCGAGAGTCAAATCTCAAAGGGCTTCCAAGATTCCAGGTAAGTTTCTCATTAGTACGGGGTTTGCGGTGCGCCTGGATTCCACCGCACTTGCAGTCCGAACCCGACATAATAGGAACGTCAAGAAAGCCCCGAGGAGGGTAAATGATCCCTTGGAGGTCAAAATGGGCATGACTTCACATGTGTCCTTTGAGGGGAGTATAAATCATGGATCTCAGATAGGGATTAACCAAGGCAAAGTCAACAATTACTTCAACACATCCGGTTAGTTCATGGCGAAAAATGTCGGCCGGAATACATTTAATGATGGTATAGAACATCCAGAAACCCCACCTTAGAAGAATCCGAGACAAAACAATTTTGGGAAAACGCCCCTCATATGCATGTGGGCTGCCATGCTTGATCAGTTGGATGTCTGCCTTGTTCTTCTAGAAAATAGCGTGGATATATCTCTAAGAGATGTGTATGGAAGAACGACGCTTTCGTGGGCTTCGGAGTATGGACATCAAAATTTGGTGGGGACTTTGCTCCAGAGAGATACTCCAGGCTGTCTGGGAGGGCATGAATGGCCACTTGCATGTCGTTGAGGTATTGTTAGAACATGGGGCTGATCTATCGTGTGCTGATCAAACTGGTAAGTTGCCTGCTTCATGGGCCGATGAATGAGGTCATCAGGAGATTGCGGAAATGCATAAAAGGCGAGAGAAAGAGCATGACAACGTGCTTTTATATGAGGTGGTCATGTCTTCCCTAACTATACATGCATGATCTATAATTGAGTCAATTATCTGTATTTTGAGCGTATTGAAAACTTTGATTACAACTTTTCATTGTTTCGAAATGCTCTACTCTGGTTTCGTTGCTTTTTAGCAAAGGCATAGCCAGGTCATACAAAAAGAATGCATTTTCAGATAGCAATTCAATGCAAGTAAGGATAAATGAAGAGGGTAAGGGTTGACTGAAGGTGGAGGGCCACAATGTGAGGTCTAAACATTTCCTTGGAGCGGATCACTTCAAGGTCAGACATCCAAATCACTTTCACCACTAAAACTAACCGTATTTTTATTCTGACCCTGAAACTTCTCCCCACTGTGATACAAGTATACTCATCAAGGTTTCTGCTCTCTACCATCGTAGATCTTGATCAGGGTTTCGTCATGAATGGTAGCCGCACCTGTGAGAAGAAAAATCTACAGGAGCGTTTGAAACGAATAAGTATTTTTACATAGAACCTCGGTGAGAGGTGCAAATGCATTCCTTGCCCAAAACCTACCTGCATCGTATACTCCTGAAATTGATGAATTTCTTCAATTCTTCCAGATCTCCTTGAAAAGATACCATGGGTCATCCTTCTTGATGATAATAGAAAAAGCATCGTGGTCAGCACCGAATGGAAAATAGCAAGATGGCACAGAGCAAGGCTACAGAGTGGCTCCTACAACTCTAGAAACCCTAAACACCCCTCCACCCGGTCGCATGCAGCTTTGCCGCCCATCAATGCCGCTCGCTGAATTCCAACTCGTCTGTCCTGATAACCCACCGGTCTTGGGCAAATGCAATCCTGGGTTTTCTTTGTTGCTTTTAGCAATAAATGGGCTGATATTATCCTCCTTGTGGGTATTCAAGGCGTGAATTATTGCATCTACATAGAAGCGTCGCTAGTGTGCGAAGGCCGCCAGTGTGCATCACAACACTTGTGCATGCGTGATTGGCACAAGACCAATGCTGCAAGGATTAACGAGGGATTTGCGTCGTAGAGGGTGCAGTCCAATTACTATGTAATCATACCTAGGTATGGGACCCGGTAAGTATTAGGTGTGATTGGCGCTTCGAGTCTAATCCTTACTCGGAATGGCTCGAATGACTCCCGGAGAACGAAATTGGGTGGCGGGTGGTATTTTTGGCAATGCTGCCCCTCTTCACCCAGGTTGAAAGGAAATTCAGCTTCATTCCGCCTCGGATATACTCCGTACTTTGCCAGCATATAACGAGTACACGAGGCAATACATTTTGTGTTTATATATAAGACAAATGCAAACCTCCAGAGCGTCAGATATTCATCAAAGCACTTTATTTGGCATGTCACGTCTTCCATGGTTCCGGCCTTTACTCCTGTTATTTACGTCCTACCGGAAGAATGCTCAGGAGGTCGCACCTGAATGACCAAACAACTTACTTGAACATTGAACAAAATGAGCAATTGAAGATAATATTGCATGACTGATGCTGATCAATGTTCGTCCGCCGCAATTCCTTGTCTCTACCTTGGATCAACCCAAAGCTTCCGATTGTCATTACAATCCTTGCCACGAGTAACGCATGCAATAACTCTTATAGCGATTATTGGCGGAGCAATGGGCCCAACTTGAAATGAATAACAATAAGAAATGCCCAAGTCAAATTGATGCTAGCGGACATAGCTCCTCAACCAGTTCATGGTAGTCCACTTTCCAAGGGCAGAGAGAGAGGGAGGGAGACAGAAGGAGAGGACTGATGAAGACAAAATTCATCATGGTCTAAGTCATTCACACCGAGCTCCAAACCCCGAAAGAAAGAAAGAGAAATCTGATTCCAAGCAGGCAACTCAAGCACATCTCACCATCATCGAATCATATGACATACTGTCTTTGTTCTATCGTCAGATCAATGCCACTCTTCACAATATCCAACCTCGAGGGGGAGGAAAGTTGATGATCAACAAAGCATTTTGAGCAGATAATTGTGGCTGGCAGTGTCTGGATCGAGAACGGAGGGACAAAGTGTATGTGGATCTGGTTCATGATGATCTAACCTGGCCTGTGCTTCTTAACATGAGTTTGGACTTTGTCTTTCCGATAAAATTCAGTGCCGCAGGAAATGCATCTGAAAATATGCATTTTCAGGTGGATATCCTTCCAATGCCGCTTTAAAGCGGATTTGCGAGAAAAAGGCTCAGTGCGATTGCATTCGTTCCATAGGCATGTCAAGTCTTCTCCTGTATCGGATGCTTGATCTTGAGATGCCAATCTCCATAAGTTGTGAAGATGCTCCTCAATGTGTTCGTCCATAGATTGGACCCCATCGGCCTGGAAGGAACATCCTTGCAAGGCGCATGAAAACGGGCCAGGGGCATTGTATGGAATCCAACCTTGTGTCATACTAAAGAAAGGTCAGAACCTTGACCAAGGAGCTTGAGATATAGTCAACTTACGCTGCCGTATCGATATCGGAAGTTCGAGGAATCTCGTACATGCTCTCGTGATTGCCACCCATGTCCACATTGCTGCCCTCGTGCATCCAAGTTCCCATCCCATTCGTCGCATCTTCTATTCCATTCGTCGCATGTCCTATCCCATTTGTTGCGTTTTCTATCCCATTTGTTGCGTTTTCCATCCCATTCATGGCGTTTGTTGCATACGATGGAGCGAGATTAACCCATCCATTGCTTGTATCACTCAAAAAGGAGCAGTTGGCAGGTGCCATACGGTTAAGCGATGGCGGCCTACGCAAAACATGAAGGCCTCGGAAGAATGTCGGGTCCCACGGTTCTCGGGCAGTGGAATCGAAAGGTCTCATAGACAGAGAGGCATACTGTTCGAAACCAGGGACATATGGAACTGTTCCCCACGAATTATCATGGTCTGAACTTGGGATCGACGTGCTTGGATAAGAATATCCCCTAGCTCTCTGGCTAGAGTCGTTGAAATCATCGGAGCTCATGGCGAGATAAGGTAGTGCGACTTGATGTGATCTCCGAAGGACTGAAAAGGCATCGCCTGAACGTCAATTTTTTTCTCAGAAAAGATGGAGGGGAAACTGAGTCCCCTTCTTCTTACGTCCCAGTCTTGTGGGGAAGGGGGTGCAATGTGCTAGCATGGCTCGAGGGAGTCGACTGGCACCCTTCACTTTCCCTAAAATACGCTGACCCACCTAGGGTGCCAGATTCATGCCCTCCAAGTTATTGCAACGATACAGGGGTACTTACAAAGCAAAGCTTTATGATAACTGCAATGCAATCTTTAGAACGCGGTCTACGCCGCTCATCAGTGGACACGAAAAGCTCCGCTCATTCTTTGGATTAGCAGTATGTTGAAAATGTCATATACATCATTTGAATGCCTAGGGAACCTTACATTGTGAACTACTTACTCGTCAGTTCGTACGGTGAACAGCGGTCCGCAAGTGGGTGGCAATGCATACAAGGCTAACCGAAATTTCCCTTCAAAATATTGGTAAGTATTTCAATTTGAATACGCGAGGTAAACAAGACGCCCGGCTTATTTGAGTGATATTGAACGGAAGCATTGATCCCGACCTCATGAGGACTGTCTTACTGTTTTGAGTCGATGTAATGAAGAGTTGAAGACGATTATTTTAGTTACTGAGAGCCACTATGTAACGTATCCTTTTGTCTGCTTGGGGCTCCTAGCGATGTACTCCACTTTACGAGACCACTCCACTCACCAGTAGATCTAGGCTACGGATCTTGCCGCAATAAGTCAAACTGAGATCATCCTTTAATCTATACTTCACTCTAGACGTAACGCTTCCGAGCGAAAATATCATAATGCCCTCGAATGCTCTGTTCATGGTACCTGGTGAGATAAGTCCAAGTCATCAATTAAAAATAATGTTTACTTTCGAGGCTTGAGAGCTGGCACACCAGATGGGCTTTCCTTTTGCTATTCAGCTTCTAATCCAGGATTGTGAGAGTCCGGTGTGGAATTGGGGATTGGGAATTTTAATCGGGAAGCGAGGAGCAGTCTCCCTCGTTAGTCAATTTGGCGTCTGTCTGACTTTCTTTCCCTCTATAATTGGGCTACGGACAAATCTCTGCAACAGAGGCATTGTTACTTCCACTTGCTCCAACTAAAATACAAAGGTTTGGTGTCGTAAAGAACGGCCCTTGACAATACTGTCTTTCAGAAAGAGTAACCAAAAGCTGGCAGCAAAAGTAATATTGCCTGCCAGATCTCACCTTTCGAATGGGTACACGTTTGAGGTGGAGGGTGCAAGGTGTAATCGCACCCTTCTTTGCACGGCCCCCTCTGATATGCGTGACCAATGAAGACATCACATTCGTTGGAATTACTACTCACGAACACCCAGCACCCTGACTGACCCCGCTCATCTGCAGCAACTCAGCCCAGGTGCACCCTCGGATTGTTCTCTCAGTCTGGCTAGGCTCTCCTATTGCAAGCGTCCTTTGTAATCCGTGAGCAAACACATTGCCTCACCGTGCCTCACCGTGCCTCACCGCTAGCCATGAGAATTCAGCCTCACGGCATTAAATCAATACGCTGTGCGGAGCATGACTGGGGGGTGAATTGGCTAGATGTCAGAAGAGCCTTCTGCGTGTGCATTGCTGTCCCGGGCTAGTCTGCTTGAGGTGAAGATGACGATGTTGCGCTTGAAGGATTTCTATACATGAGAAGCAAATAGCCTGAACGCTTTGCGAGAGTTCATGACCTCAGGTATCATAGAATGCTCCTTAAAATGCTTCTTTCCAACAGCTCAAGTATATTGCCCATATACTTCCACGGTTCGGCGTTGAACGAGCATTTGCCTTACCCTCTGGGCGGCCATATGGGCTTAGTAAGGACGAGATGGAAACCCGAGGTTGGCCCGTGGTCTTGGCGGAACTCATTCCAAGGTTGCACAGCATATGGGCCTCCAGGGCTGTGTCTTCTGGAATATGCCCGGGCGAACGATACCTAAAGAGCGACGTGTCAAGTCACAAGCTTCGGGGATAGTTTGTTTAGGATTTGAGAAGCCGACTTCCGGCTTCATGTAGCCGCCGATGAATATATAGACGACCAGGCCAGACGTTGGGCTAATCGATCAATGATATTTACAATAAGTAAACGGGTATCAATCCGAAGTATATACAGATATAAAAAAAAAATTTGACCCGGTTCAAGAATCAAGGGCCCTCCACAACAGACGCCAGCGCTGCAGTGACCATACTCCGTCGTCGCAAGCCCTGCTCATTCCGCCTGGGAACCTCCCGTCCCGCGAAGTAATGGCTCTTCTCAATGCGACTAGACAGAACTGCCCCTGAGCTACTCTTTCGCCGGGAATGCGCTTCGGTAGCAGAGTTGTCTGCTGGGCCAAACCGGCTCCGATTGTGAGAAATCGCTCTCCGCCGAGGAGATGATCGCGGTGGCAGAGCGCTAGGGTGGCAGTCGTCTTCGCATGTTTCGAAGGGATCCTCTGCGTATGCTGTGCGACGAATAGAGTCAACATCGCCAGTGTCGCATTGAAGCTGGGAGATTTGCTGTCGCTGCTGGCGAATGTCGAGGTGATCTAGTTGTTCGGGGAGTTCGGGAGTGCTGTCTAGCAATGGGAAATCCGGAGGCATAGATGTCGGACTCGGGTTGGAACATAGGGAGGGGGATGAAAGAGAGTGACCATCATCGTCATGGTCAGTGTCCGGAGGCGTGAGAAGATGCCTCACACAAGGGCTTGATCTGTATTTATCCCGTGCTAACCAGGGGCGATCAGTCCTTGGCTCGCCATTGGGGGTTTGCAAGGTGTGTTCATGTAGTTTCTGAGTGAGTGTTGAAATGGAAAGACGCTTTGATTCGTAAGGGAAAGGAACGGAGGTTGGGGGCGGTTGGTGTGAGCGAAAGTAGGCCGAGCGAGTGCGTGAGATGGTGCGGAAACGTTGTGACTGCGGCGAGGGACATCGCGACGACATCGGCGAAATCATCGCGCTGTCACAGTCTGGCGTCAACCGGTCGTCGACATCAATGGCCAAACGAGGCGGCCTTGATGATGCCGACGAAAATGAGAAGTTCTCGAACATGGCTGTGGCAAATACCCCGATCGAAGGAAAATGGAAGGATTCAGGGTGTTCGAGAAGATCAATCGAAGGTTGCCTCAAATCCGCAGCGAGACGATGCCTTGCTGCACTGGGTCACTGAAGGGCACATCGAGACAAATAAAAGGGTTGAGAAAAGGAGGACGGACTGAAAAATGTCCGATTTGCCTCCAATAATAACACCCCAAAAAATCTCTACACTGTTCAACCCGTGGTCCATGGGAAGGGGCGAACACGTGACCGGTCCGGTGCTGTATCATATAACGACAAATGTTTCTAGTCCCCACGATTTTACTTGCTTTGATGGCGACTCTGACCATATTGATTAAAGTGTAAAACGAAAGCTCAAAAGTAGAGTTACTCAGATTCCAAATCACTTGCCGCTGGCGCCGCAAATTGCTTCGAAAACACCTTTGGTGTGCTCCCACACCTCTTTCCCAGTCTCGTTCTTGCGAAACTCCTGCCAAACCTTCTCCTTCCCGGTCCTGGATCCATCACACGTTAGTAAGTATGCTCCACTGCCGTTAGTGGCATCTGTACCAGTTTCAGCATCACCGGTTGCCCGAGAACCTAGTGGTGGGAATCGGGGGCTAGTCGCCGCATACAAGTGGCGTTCGCCACTCTCTTTTAGACTAAAAGACCAAGGCTTCAAGAGAAGAACTGCAACTTCGAGTCCAGCCCGAGAAAAGACCCCCATGTCGCGAGTGAGGCCAGACTTCACGATGCCAGGCCATGCGTGGACAAAAGATGTTGCTTGGTTTTGGGCCGCCAGTTCAGTAAAGGACAAGGATGTCATGGTGATGGCATGCTTAGCGCAGTTACGAAGCGAGTAGGTATGTTTGAGGGAGAGATCATCCATGTTGATAGATCCTTCGCCACCACCCTCCAACACGGACACCACCCGTGAGAGACTACTGCCAAGGCCCTTTGGAACCGCATCGCCCCCAGAGGCCCCTGCATTGGTGAGTTGAGGCAGTAGATTTGACACAAATCGCATGCGAGAATAGTAGTGCAAACTCAATTTCTTATCGAGTCCTTCGTCGGTTTCTTGAAGCGTTGTCAGTAGAAGCTCATGTTTCCGATGCGCAGTAGATTCTTGATACCGTCTGGACCCTTCGTTGTCATTACACCAGCAGTCATGAACAACAAGTTGACTTTGTCTTCCTGTTGTTGAATGTTTTCACATGCCTCATCGACGCTTTTCAGACGTGCGGCGTCACATTGAACAAACTTGAAACTTCCATCAGGGTTGAGTTCACGGAGTTCCTCGATGATCCGTGATGCTCGGCCTTCATTGCGCCCAGCTAAATATACCCTTGGAGAGATAGTCTCCCTTACAAACTCGTGGGCTGTTGACTCGCCGATCCCACTAGTTCCACCCACTGCCGGTATTCGAGTTAGTGTCAATGCTGGCTCTATGTCTGCGTGCCGAGGCAAAGGGATGTTACACATACCAAAGACGGCCACAAGATTAGGGCCATATTTCTTCAGCGTAGAGTTGTGCTTTCTGACTGCTTCAAGTGTTACCATGATGGCTATGGATTATGAGTCGTTCTGAGGTAGAAGAGAGCAGTATTTATTCTATTTGTCTGGGCAGCCTGATCAGAAGGTTGCGGCCGCTGCGGGTCCCACAAAGCTAAAATGGCCCCTATTTTGCGGCCGCTGCGGGTTACCTACGACTGGTTAGTCGCTACTGTTCCACTGAGCCTGACAAAACATTGGGTCGATGAATGGGCTAGAATTTGAGGCTTCTCAGCTAAATACTATATTGACATGATCCTTGGACCTTATCTAGTACAGCATTACTCGAAGGCCTTCGAAACAGCACCGGGGTGCACCTTTTCGATTTCCTTCGCAATAGAAGCCCAAGCTTGCTCCGCTGCGGCTGAATCAATCCAGCTGGGCATGTCATTCCTTTCTATGGATTAGTGTATGTTTGTGATCGCCTCTTTCGCTTAAACTCACTTGATAGTGCAATCGTTCATGTACTTTCCATGGCTGTCTTCGCCAGCCACAGCCCCGGCCAGAAGGGTGCGACTGCCGCACTCGGCTGTCCGACCACACTTCGCCCAGAGGCCCCTCAGCTGCTGTCGGAAAGCTTCAGAGGCATTTCGCGAGAGCTCAGTGACACAAACACCAGGGTTTACCGTATTAATAACAACTCCGTTGGGCTCGAGAGGAAGCAAAGCTCCAAGATGCTTAACCCCAAGAATGTCCAGAAGTTTAGAAGCAGGGTACCTGAGAATGTTGTTGTCAGGCTTTGCCAAAGGACCTCCTAAAGAAATGAAGAAAACCTACCCCTTCATACCGATTTCTTGATCGGCGTTTATCTTTGCGATGCAGTCATCGGCAACAACGGGCCAATATTCTCCCAAGGCAAGAGCAGAATCGCTAGTTAACACAGCGACACGAGGTTTGAAACCAAAGGCCTTAGCATCTGCACGAAGCTTGGGCAGAAGCAGTAAGAGTAAAAGAAAAGTATTGACAACGTTGACAGTGATGGAAAGAAGCTGACCATCCCCATCATCCATCCGCTCCGTATGAGCAACGCCGGCATTTTCGATCAAGGCATCAATACGGTCCAAGGACTCAATTGCCTTGCTTGCAAAAGACTGCACACTAGAGGGCTTTGCAAGATCAAGGTTCCAAACTTCAGCAACTCCCTTGATTCCAGTAGAGCCTTCAATGTCTGCTCGTGCGGCCTCACCGGCTTGGATATTTCGTACGGCCATGATGACTTTCTTGGCGTGTGCGCTCACCAAGTGGCGGCTGGCTTCCAGTCCAAGACCAACATTTGCACCAGTGACAATATAAGTCTTTCCAGAACAAATATCACTGTTGATATTCAATGGAAGCTCTGTGACTTGGTTGTACTCCATTTCGAAGAGTGTTGATTGATAGTAATGATTTACTTGAGTAAAGTATAAGTGAAATTGATGTTATGTTTGCTGGAAAAAAATCTTCGGAGCTCCAGAACTCTTATATACTCATGTTATGAAACTTCTCGGCCCCCCCCAGAAGCAGAACATTTGATCAAAAGTGTATAGTAACAAAACCCGTTAAGTCCGGCCAGACACATCCCTTCCCCACATTTATGGCTCGAGGGCCAAATGAAGTTTTATCACCGAAAGGGGCTATGTAGTGTAATGTGATGTTCTACCAATAGGAGACAGGTGCATCTGAGGCCGGTTCTGGGCGTTCGGTGGAGTTTACTTTTCTTGATGCCGATGAGTTTTGTCTGCGTATGATACTGCCATGCGTCACTTTGGAAACGGAAGGATTCGTCCGTGCTCCACACCTACTATGTAGATAATCGTTGCAAGTCTTGTTGCCGATCACCTGGCCAGTAAATCTCTTGCATTCATGGATATCTCTGGGTATCTCCGAAGAGCTCCACCTTGCTACAAACAGATAGCACTGCGGGCTGTGTTTCTCCCTCTTTCACCCTTTCCATTTTATGGAGTGTATAAGATCAGTATATAAATCATGAAAGGCCTTGAGTAGGCGATGAAGGCGAGAAAGAGAAGGAGCGAGTTCTTGGGGCTAATACCAGCAGCGGAGTAGAGTTGTCCTGACGGCGATTTCCATCGCCACCTGTGCATGGAATAGCTTTCCATGAACCGAGACAATTATGCTCATCATGTTGCCAGCTCCCTTTATTCTTTCTTTCAAGTGATTTACATGTGTCGATCAGCTAGCGTGCTGCCGCTTGAAAGCTACTTGAATTGGAAATCGATCCATTCAAAAGGACTTGTCGTGTCATCTACAGATATTGCGGGCCATAAGATTAGAACCAAAAAAAAAAAAACATTATTTTGCGTTGATATAAATCCAAATTCCAAGCTGCTGATCACAAAAGCTCCGGCACTCGAGCCCCAATGTTCCAGGGCTGGTTTAAGTGCGCTGACCCAACATTTTGAAGACCACATAAATACAGTGCATATTGAAAGAATGCTGAGCAGAACGAAAAATCTGGATTACAGTCAGTGGCATACATTGGTCCCAGGTATCGTCTATACATCCATAGTAAAGCCCTATAATCTTACCCCGAGACCTGCAAGCACCCGCGGACCTCATGCGGAGACTTGATATCAGCGGACTTTGTCCGCCATTTCCCCGCACTCTTATCAATACCAGTAAGCCAACCCAGAACGCATTGCAGCTCATTTAACTACCGCCGCAGCTCATCATGACGAGATTCAATTTAATTCACAGTCATTGGGCAAGATTGTCGCCTCGGACACTGTCTCTGAATCCAACACCAGTCACGGTCTCCCGTGGTTCGCATCGCATTTCCCTTCCAAGAACATCATATCGAAACATGTTGACTACTCAGTTGTCTGAAACCGACGTGTCTGCCCTCAAGGTAAACAAGGAGCGGCTTGCAAAGGACCTGCATGATTCCTGTCAATGGGGTGTTGGTATCCGATGGGCAGAGTAAGTAGTACTTCCACATTGTCATGCCTTCCAAGTACTCCGGACTTTTTCTGACAACACATGCGCACTCCAATAGAACACCCAATGATACAGGAATGCAGCGACTTGCGTTATCTGAAGATGACAAAAGCGTGCGAGACTGGTTTATTAAGACCATGAAAGCGCTCAATTGCCAGATTACTGTTGATGAGATGGGCAACATATTTGCTGTCCGCGAAGGCAAAAGACAAGATGTTCCCCCAATTTTCATTGGTAGCCATCTTGATACACAGCCCACAGGTGGTCGCTACGATGGGATATTGGGGGTACTGGCTGGGGTCGAAGCGATAAAGCGAATCGATGAGTTGGGCTTAGAGACAGAGGGCGGCGTCGGAGTAGTCAACTGGACAAAGTATGAACGATCCGTACAACCCACAGCTACGAGTACATGCTAATATCTCAAAGTGAAGAAGGGGCAAGATTCCCCATCAGCATGATATCGTCAGGGGTTTGGGCTGAATGTATTCCGCTTGCGAAAGCTCACGACCTCAAGGAAGTTCCCACCGTTGCTTCGCTACCAACAGCAGCATCTGCCCCGGAAACAATGAAGTCTGCACTGCAGAAAATTGACTATCTCGGCACTGTACCATGCTCATATAAAGCTACGCCCATGGCTGCTCATTTCGAGTTGCACATAGAGCAGGGCCCCCATCTTGTGTCCGCTGGCCAGAGAGTTGGCGTAGTCACCGCAGTGCAAGCGTATCGATGGTTCCGACTGAACGTTATTGGTCGAGATACACACACAGGTACGACGGCATTCGAGCACCGTGCCGATGCACTGTATGCATTTGCGCAAATGATGGTACGGGCACGGGAAGTTGCCAAGGCCCGTGGGTGTTTGGCAAGTGTTGGAATAATTGAAGCAAAACCAGGAAGCGTGAACACAGTTCCCGGAGAAGTAAGCTTTAGCCTGGATATCCGTGGCCCGGAGACAGCTCTCGTTGCGGGGGTGGAGAAGGAGCTTCGTGCCGACTTCGATGATATTGCAGCAAAAGAAGGAGCCGGTATTGGAAAGCCATGTCGTGTCGAGTGGACACTTGACTTTGACTCACCTGCTATCAAGTTTCACGAAGACTGCATTGATTGCGTTCAGCAGTCTGCCCATGCCGTAGTCGCAGATGCACCGGTCCAAGACACAAAATCGCTAGTCCGAACTATAATGAGCGGTGCTGGCCACGATAGTGTGTTCACTTCGAAGCGCGTGCCGACGAGTATGATTTTCGTGCCTTGCAAAGATGGCCTTAGCCACCATCCTGAGGAGTTTTGTTCCGCTGATGACTGTGCGACTGGTGCGTCTGTTATTCTGCAGGCCGCTATACGCTATGATCGTAAAAGATTTGCCTAAGGATGTGAGGTGGGAAAGAAGAATCTACGGGAATTCAAGGTTTCACTGATTCATGAAGTTGCCATTGAGTCTAGCTAAATCACTAAGCCAGCGTTTCATCGTTTCAACTTTTTATTTTCCTTTTCCCCCAAGTCAAATAAGACGAGAGGTCGTAAGACGTGCCAAGCACATCGCCTGTTTTAACAGAGCCCAACAATTGGAGCCTGGTATTCGTGACGAGCGTTGGTTACATCCAGCCCAAGGAAGACCGAGCATCGGATGACAAGACAATGAAGCCTCACCCTTACTGCTGGGGAGCACCGCGGCCACGGCCGAAGCCACCACGGAAAGAAGGAGCGAACTCGCCGGGAGCACCACCCTCCTTACCACCCTCCTCACGACGGCGGTAGCCACCCTCACGGGGAGCACGGGGACGACGCTCACGTTCCTCACCGCCGAGCATGCCGCGGGGAGGAGCGTGGGAGCGCTGAGCCTTGATGTGGGTGGAGGGGACAACCTCAGCGGGGAGGTGGAGCCACTCGCGCAGGTAGTCAAGACCCTCGGGGGTGAGGGTGTAGTAGTAGTACTGCCAGGAGAACTGGGTCTTGACGTAACCGCGGGAGGTCAAGGACTGCATAGCCTTGATGACCTAAACGAACGTATTCGTTAGCAGTGGTTCATTGTACTGTGTCGGCGCGGAGGTCATCGTACAAAGAGGTTCTTGGTGTCAATGTCACCGTGCTTGGGAAGGTTGAAGTCCTTCTTGGCCACGAGCACACCCTCTATCCAATAGTCAGTTGATCTGTTCACATATTTCGACGTCGAGGTGCCGCAGCTACGACATGCGCGCATGAACAGCGTTGGCGAGGGTATCACATACCGCGGAAGAGGTACTCGTGGATCTTCTTGCGGTCGTCCTTGGGGATAAGCCTGGGCCATTGTCAGTGTGAGTCGCGAGAAAATAAATCGACATGTGTTTCTTACATTGTCGCGAGTTCCTGGCGCAATTCGTGGAATCGCTTTGACAATCCAGAAAAAAGATGGGTGATTTAAAGAGTAGATTGAGAGTGGAGCACCGCGGCGAGAAAAGTGCGATATTACTCTTTCGGAAGCTCGCTAGGGTGAAGCCCTACTCACGTGCGGTCCCCAAGGTGAAGATTAATTATGCTCATTTGATTAGTCATTTATACTATCTCACGTGATACATAATCTTCCGCCTCCGAGACTCATCTTATCTCGACAGTCGCGAACTCGTTGCTATACCAGTGAGATCTTCTACGAAGCGAACACCTTGCTTAACTGGGGCCAAGCCCTCTTCTCAATCATCTCCAAAATGTCGTCGAACGTCAACGTCCTCCTTTCATCCTTCCCTGGCTTGTCGCTGCCATCGACAGTCTCTTTTACGCTTCCTTCATCTTCCAGCATTACTGACTTGACGGACAAAGTCGCCTCATATCTCCCATCGTCTCTCTCGCTACAGTCGCTTATCCTTACTACAACAAACAACAAACAAGTATTCGCTTCCACCGAACCTCTACAATCTTTGGTGACTCGCGATGCCGAAACTACAGTCTCAACTATCCTGCCGCTGCGGCTCTCGGTTCGCATGTGCGGCGGTAAGGGTGGTTTCGGATCTCAGCTTCGTGCCGCCGGTGGCCGGATGTCCAGCAAGCGCAAGAACAACCAAGGCGACCAAAATAGCTCCAGCCGTAACCTCGATGGTCGCCGCCTGCGTACTGTGAACGAGGCGAAGGCGCTTGCGGAATACCTCGCAGTGAAGCCTGAGATGGACAAGAAGGAAAAGGCTGAGCGTCGCGAGCGTTGGCAAGCGGTTGTGGAACTAGCAGAGAAGCGCCAAGACGAACTGAAGAGCGGTGGTGGCAAGCAAAAGATTGACGGGCAATGGATGGACGACAAAGAGGAGATGAACGAAAAGGCCCGAGAGGCTGTCCTTCAGGCAATGAAGGATGGCGCATGGACAGATAACCTCCGAGATGCCATTCTTGGAGGATCAAGTACCAGTGCCAGTGAGGGCAGCGACCATGATATGTCTGCAAGCTCAGAAGAGGAAGAGGAAGCTGCCGCTGCTGGTCCTTCTGTACCCGCCCCGAAGGCCGCCCCCCGCAAGTTCATCGGGTTCGACGATGACGATGAGTTCATGAGCGACTCTGAGGAGGAGGAAGAGGAGGAGGCCCAATGCAAGGGAAAGGGCAAGGCTCGCGCTTGAATTCCGACACAATATTTTCACGGCTCATGATATTTTTTTTTTTTTACAACGGCGCGGAGTTTGACAAGCGATATGTATTCCTAGTGACTTTAATCCCATGAGGGTCAAAACAGTAAACTTTTCGTACTGCTCTTATGTTTATCCAAGATTTGGCATTGCTCTTCAGTAATGAATACAATATTTTCGCATCAGAAACAGGGAGAAGAAGTAAATTTATGCGCCAGCAAACATGCCCTGATATGCTTGGATAGTTGGCCCAGTCCCGAGGCGCGAGATCGTTATCGATAAGCGCAGAAAAAAGCTCCGTTTCATCTCCGCAAACTTCCCAACTCCAAACATGTCACGTTGTCGTGTTGCTGGATCAAGGGCCTTGAGCTTAGATCTATTAAATTTAAGCACAAGGTCAAATTCTCGTCGAATAACCCGCATCATTCCGAGGACAAGTCATTTGCCGCCGCCGGCCAAACCTGCGTCGTGTGCCCTGAGAAACTCGGCGTTTTCCCATCAACGGACATTCCATTCTGCCGGCGTGCAGCGTCAGGAAGCTACAAGTGAGAACCTTATCGATATTCTCCCGGTTTCTTGTCCTGGCTGTGGCGCGTTCTCGCAGACTATCGAACCAGATGAGCCAGGGTATTATGGCGCGACGCGAAAGCAAACCCGCAAACTCTTGCAAGAGGAGCAAAAGAAGCAAAATGTGAGCAACGATAACGCAGAAGTATCGTATGATTACGATGAGACTTCATTGGGATCACAATCTCCACCGAGTGCTTTGCATGGTAGGTCGTCAATAACTATACTTGGAGTTACTATACTAATGGAGGTGCAAGACGGGAATTTGCCAATTGAACACACCATACAGTTTAATTACGATCCCTCGCCCCAGTCGCCTCAGTCGCCCCAATCGCCTCATATCTGCGATCGCTGCCACGATCTTATACATCACAATAAAGCCGTTTCCACTCCCAAGCCTTCGATTGAATCGATTCGCGAATATCTTGATGAAACACCCTATAAGAACAACCGCATATACCACATCATAGACGCTGCCGACTTCCCCATGTCTCTTGTCCCACGCATTCATTCTGCTCTCAGGGCTCAAGATCAGCGTTCACATAATCGAAGAGCCGCAAATGAGAAATACTCGCGCGGCAAGAAGCTGCCAACAATCAGTTTTATCATTACTCGTTCTGATCTGTTGGCAGCTACGAAGGAGCAGGTTGACTCTAAAATGGAATACGTACGAGGTGTTCTCCGTGAAGCCTTGGGAAAGGCAGGGAGGGATGTACGTTTAGGCAATGTGCACATGATCAGCGCAAAGCGAGGATGGTGGACGAAACAGGTCAAAGACGAGCTTCTAGAACACGGGGGAGGCATCTGGGTGGTGGGCAAGGCGAATGTTGGAAAAAGCAACTTCATTGAGGCTTGTTTTCCGAAGGACTCTAAAAGCCTGGCTAATATGGAGGAATGGATCGACATGCAAAAGCAAGATATCGAAATTACTCGTCAACGAAATCTAAGCTTGAACCCCAACAGTCTATTGCCTCCTGCCCCCAATGAAGGCGCGTTTCCTGTGCTTCCCGTGGTCTCTTCTTTACCAGGGACAACAGTCTCTCCAATCCGCATTCCATTTGGGCGCGGATGGGGAGAAGTCATTGATTTGCCCGGTTTGGAGCGCAGTGAACTTGATCAATTTGTGCAGGACGACCACAAATTAGACTTGATCATGACGAAGCGAATCAAGCCGGACAATATCACCATAAAGCCTGGCCAATCTCTTCTCCTCGGCGGAGGGCTTGTGCGCCTAACAGCAGTGAACCCGAATGATACAGTCCTGGCTGCCTGTTTTGTGCCTATCGAAACGCATGTCACGAAAACGGAGAAAGCAATTGAAATCCAATCGGAACAGCGTTCTTATCCAGGAAAAGCTATCATGCAAGAAGGCATCGGCTCGGTGATCTCATCGGCTGGCAAAGTCGATCTTAAGTGGGACGTCACCACATCACATCTGCCCAGCAGCGTTGCGAAGGCTGTCAAAGACCATGGAGCTCCAATCCCCAAGCTGCCATATCGTGTGATGGCCGCTGATATCCTCATCGAGGGATGTGGCTGGGTAGAAGTCACTGTGCAGACGCGCCAAAGAGGCGAGAACGGGGATGGCTTCACCTCTTTCCCCCAAATCGAGGTGTTCACTCCGAATGGTGAGTGCGTGGGATCTCGATCACCGATCGAATGCTGGGGCTTTATCGCAGAGAAACGCAAAGCCGACAAACGCAAGAAGCCTCGAGTGCGCTATCGGCACAAATAAAGGCATCGCCAAACTCCACTCATGTAATTATATATATATGACAATAATACATTTATACCCCATCAGATTACATTCAATTGTCGGTGAAGTCCAACAATAGTCGGTGTCTGAGGGCATTACCTAAAAAAAACCACGCAGCTACCTTGCAAGCTACCTTGCAAATTTTGGGGGCGAAGGTGACTAGTAAAAACCTTGGAGGATTTTAAAGCTATTGTCCAAGATATGAGCTATCAAGGCTGTGTGCAGCTTTCTAATTCCCATACTTGCATTGAAGGGGTTTTCCCACGCGTTCGCATGAGATGAGGAGGTCCCCGCCCGCCCTGCAATTGAGGGAAATCGAGTCAATTGTAGCTGCCTCGACACCGCTTGTTTCATCACACTCTACCTCTTATAAAGGTGAAAGCCACTCGGTACTGGCACAGACATCTTCAGCCATGCTGTCTGCACGAGCATCAAAGAACTTACAAGAGTTGGAGCGCCCATGGCGCTTTACTCCCACCCCCACGTACGATGCCGACGCAAGCCCGGAAGGCCTGATCTCTTTTGGCATGGCAGAGAACGTATGTAAACACAATGCAATTTGGAAGAAGAAATAAAAACTTACTCATCTACTTCAGAGACCCATGAGATCGGAAATTGTCAAATACATCAACGAGAAGGTTCGACAGCAAAGGTCGCGACACGAGTGAACAAAAGGGTTGACCTTAAAACTAGGTCAACTTCACGGTAGATTCAGTTAGCTACCGATCAAGTGCAACTATCAACGCACGGCTCCCTCAGGCTGTCGCCTCTCACTTGAATCGTATCCTAAGCCCGCATAGGCCTATTGAGGCAGATCAGTTAGTTGTGGCCGATTCGCCCACCTCCCTAGGTGACATGCTTGGATACAACTTGGCCGAGCCGGACGAAGCTATTCTGGTCAGTCGACCAGCCTACGGTCGATTTGAGCTAGATTACGGGGTCGAGGCGGATCTGCAGATATTTTACGCAGACACATCGATCGACGAAGCCTTTTCTCTAGATGTCGTAAAGAAGTACGAAAAGGCATTGGCGGCGGCTGAGAACAGAGGGATCACCATTCGAGCAGTACTTTTGGTAAATCCGCACAATCCAGTTGGTATGTGTCTTCATTCTACCAAAAGATCTTAGGAATTTTCGGAGCATTGACTGGCGATAGGACGCTGTTATTCCGCCGAGACTCTCAAGGCGATTGCTTTGTTCTGCAACAAACATAACCTACATCTTATTAGCGATGAGGTTTATGCATCTTGTGTCTTTGACACGGGAGATCCGAAAGCAGTTCCATTTAGCTCTATTCTTTCTTTGAACTTAAAAGAGATTATCCGCCCGGAACTTGTCCATGTTCTATATGGCTTCAGCAAGGTAAGGGAGTTCCGAACAGGGAACATGATGATGGCTGACGACTCGTAGGACTTCGCTTCTGGAGGCCTTCATTTGGGCTTTTTGATTACACAAAATGAAGAACTTCGAAAAGCATGCAAGATGTTACTGTAAGTGATGGGTTTGATAACTCCCTTACATTCCCTCGACTATATAATTGACAACTACGATGGCGCAGACGACTTCACGGCCCTTCTCAGTCAGCTATCACAATTGGAACTGCCATCCTAGAGGATGAGCATTTTGTCAAAGAATTCACCGCTAAATCTAGGAAGAGCCTAGCAGAAGGCTACAGAACAGCTACTTCTACTTTATCGAGCGAAGGAATCAATTTTGCCAAGCATGGGTATGACTACTCTTTTGCCTCTATAGCTTGACCTCTACCTGACGACTTGTCTCAACAGGAATGCGGGCTTCTTTATTTACGTTGATCTGTCTCCTTTTTTACCAGAAAATGGATCATCAATTCGAGACCGGGAATTTGCCTTGGCCCAGAAGTTCGTTGATTCCGGTGTGTTTCTTCACCCGGGTGAAGAGCATTGTAAAGAGCCGGGATGGTTTCGATTGGTATTTTCGCAGGAGGAAAGAGCCCTGAAAGAGGGTTTGAAGAGGTATGAACATCATCATTTTCTGGTTTTTGGTCAGCTAACATCATGATAAATTAGGCTCTTAGGCGTTCTGCGCTCAATCAAATCACATTCATAGATAAAGATGAGCGGAGGATCCGATGGCTCATCATATCAAATGGACTGCTTAACGTGCTAGTTTATCCATAACATCAGAGAGTGTTTTCATTGTGTATCAGTGATTATGTCCTAGGCTAAACCAAGAAAGCTTTTTGCCGCTCGAAACCTTAGAAGGGGGGATCAGGAATTATGTCCAGTCGCGCAACCCCAAATATAGGCGGCCCAACTTCCCAGCACAAGCAAGCCAAGTGCGCCAAAGCAGCAAATAGATATAACCCGAGTTCGACCAGCTTTGGCTACTAGGCTGTCGTCTTGAGCCTTTCCAATCAGACTCGAGCCTAATGTCTGGCGCATCTTACGTGTCCACTGCAATGGGGCCATGGTTTTCGTCGTGTATGATGCCACTAAGATTGCACCTCCAATCACTGTTGCCGCCGCTGCCAGGAAAAGATACACTTGTACCACACGTCGGTATGAATTATCATCAGCATCTTGTAGAGCTCCCGTAATAATACGAATAATAATATTCATGCTGTGCCATTGTTAGCGTGCAATAATCTCAACGATATAGACGAATCACACTTACGCATTATTCATTGTGACCTTGAGTGAATAAGCCGAGCCGAAAACGGACTGGTGCCAGAGAGTTGTCCGAATGCCGTCGATTATTGAAGTTGGGCCAAGAGCTGATGCAATCGCATAAATACCAAAAGAAGCACCGGTGCCTGCTTTTGCAGGCGCAAAATTGATAAGAACCATGCTTAGAAGCATGCCAATTCCGCAAGTGAACACTTTAAATAGTTTTAGTAGATATTTTTGTGAATTTTATTTGTAACAAGAAACAGATGACTTCAACTTACTGACGGAAGCTCTGTTTCCCAAGACATCAATGAAGATTCCTAGACAAGGAACCAAAAGGCAACCTGCGTACTGCGAGAGGGAGCTATACCATCCCGCTTTGATGGAATCGACGTTAAAGCGCTGCTCGGCGAGCTCGGTCGAGTTCTGACTGAAAACCAATGCCGCACTTGTTTGAAACAACGAGAAGGACAGGATGGTCCAGAAAGACCATGGGATCTGCATTATCTTTGAAATTTCGAACTTCTTGTTCTTTTCAGTCAACTTTTCGTTGGTCGCAATGTCTCGCCGGCCATCATAATGTTTATTGCAGTACTTGTTGAAAAACCAAAATGCAGCGGTGGCAAAGTTGGTGAACATGTTCATGAAAACAGAGGTCCAAAAGACCCAAGCAAAATTACCCGTTTCCTATGACCAGTCAGTATTTGCATCAGCCATAATCGACAAATTCAATACCCACCTTTGCAATGATATTTGCTGTCGACTTGCCAACAAAGCCACCCACTTTTCCGATGGCTAACTCGAATCCAAGAGTTGATGCAAATCCATTACTCGGACCAAACCAAGATGAAAACATTTTGTACTGGGCGACTTGCGTAGCAATATCACCAAACGCCAGAATGATCCGACCTCCAACCATGAAGTTATAAGAGCGTAACGTGGTAGCGGCCGCTACAAGTATCGACCCAATCGTATACACTATGTTTCCATAGACGATCATTTCTATAACCATTTGAAAATTAACCACTGCGATTTAACCGAAATAGACAAACATACCGGCACCACCAAGTCGATCTGTGAACAAACCACTCGGAATCAATAGCACTGTGGCCATGAAGTCTTCACTCGCTTCTAATAGAGAGAATTTGACATTGTTGATGTGCATTTGCTAGAAAATGTTAGAGTTACTCAGTTTAACCGTGTTGGTAAACACACCTTTTTAATTGTACTTTTCATAGCGCCTGTGACCCCAGAGCTCCAATGCGACCCGAAACTGATGCAGGATATAAGGCCCACAGCTAACAACTTAGCTGCTAAAGGAGGTGGTCTTTTGTCATCCTCGCCGTTCGTATTAGAGACAGACGCTGTCTCTGAGTCCGCAACAGCAGGCTCTGAGCCAACGTCTGCCACAGATTTTGAGATAGAATTTATGACCGCCATGAGTCGAAAATATTGATCTTTCGAGGAGCAATCTCAGGATAAATTTTATTGGCAGATCGTACAGGGAGCAATGGCCTTTATAGGAACGGTGGGGACCGGGCCATAGCTTTTGAAGCACGACAGCTGCGCAGTGGAGCCAGCCGTTGGGTCTCACACTTACGACACCTTCTGGAAACTGCTCAAGTGGCGGCTTCTCAGAACAGGGATGAGATAAAAAGCCCAGGTGAACGGAGCGCGGACCCAAATTTCCTTCGGATCTTGGCACCACTATTGGGATCTGATAAGATCGCCGGCTCGGCGAGGTTCCCTAAAATGACATTGCATTTGCCCTCAAACTGCCTAGCGCGTTAATTCGGTGGAACGTCGGCCATTTAAAAGGCTTGGTTCCAAGGCAAGAGGATAACAGTTTGTATCCTAGCGTAAGCGAATCTCTCATGTGGGCCCATGGTTGAATCAAAATCTCTCTGGAAATATGGGATTCTAACAAAGACTTTTTCAAAACATAGAAGTCCTAGAGTTTTGCCAATCGCTCAATTTATGGCAAAGCTGAGCGAATTCCATATTTGACTCTGAGAAGCTTCAAGTCTTGAGATTTCCTACACCTGATTATTATCAGTCAATCTCGTATGAATTGCCGGGAGACTTGATAACGGGCAGACTTCGGGGATCTTCCGAGAAGTCCTCTGAAACCATGACTCCCTTGTTTCCCCAGTGGGAGGAAAGGTAGTCCCATAAGCCGAGGAACCTTTTGAAGGCAAAAACACAGAGCTATTTGTTTTCCTTATTTCTCTTTCCCCCCCTTTCCGGTATTTTTCTTGAAAACCATGGATGTCTCATCTCGATATATATTGAAATCCATCCATGCGACTCCATTATTCAAATGTTGCTAGCATCCAGATGTCTTCGGCTGGCCCTCACACACTGCAGTACGGGGGTAGGTAGCAGGAATATGTGACCGAAATTAAACTACTCATGATTTCTTCCAAGGTCCCAAGGTTGTTATATCATTCAGGCTCTTTTCACTTCTCGAAATTTCTTTTGTTGCTATGAACATGAACCATTTATTAAGCATTCTGGGCCAGAGATTGCCAAGTGGAAACACCTGTGCCTTGTCATCGGACAAGGCAACGCGTATCATATAGCTTTACAGCTTCTCAACTCCAGCTGTGTCGGCAATACGGACGACGTATTTGACTGCGGAAGCCTTTCCGTTCTTGAGATCTTGCAACGCGCCCTGAAGACCGTGAAGGCCGTTTTCACGCACCTCATACGGATGACCTGAATACCAGCCCTGCGCTAAGCCTCGACCCAATAGTTGGAAGAAAGCTGCGCCAAATTCTTGGTCTTCAATCGTCTTTCCTTCTGTTGGGGGCTGGTGGACAGACCCAACCATGACTCGGTCAATGACCACTCCCTCAGGTGGCTCGTAATCCGTGCTGGGGAGAACAGTGGCAATAGTAGCAGGTGCTGTCAGGGCTGCAGCAAGATTCTGATAACTGCCTTTCTCTGAAACTGCATCATACGCATGATGAACGGGGCCACCAGCTGCCGCCTTAATATTAGCCTGTACTGCTGCATCACCCTCTCGGTAGTCGACAATGGTATCGCCCTTGGAGCGATCCAACAGGGTCTCAACAAAGCCACTTCCTCGACCGGCTACTGCAATAATCGGGTGGACATTAGATAGCTTGGCAAGCTTGATAGCAAAAGCTCCCACCGCTGTCGCGCCGCCATATACGACGAAAGGTAGACGTTCTTTAGTTGGATTCCAGGGAAGAGGCAAGCTCAGTTTTTGGTAATTACCAATCGCAGATGTCATATATGCCAGGGGGAGAGTTGCAGCCTCTTGTAGGATGTTAGCCTAGTACGTTGTGGATTTGGGGCAATATACCGACCTTCAAAGCTGGTCTTCTCCGGAATGTGAAATGTTGTGTGGGCATGGGCGATAGCATACTCGCCATAGCTTCCATATGGCGACAGCATTTCGTGGAAAGCGGCGACTCTGTCACCCTTATTGAAGCCTCTCACATCTTCACCAACTGCTTGGACAAACCCCGCAATATCATCACCCTGGTTCAAGGGTGGCTTGTCGGGTATCCAAGCAGGTACTTTCCAGTCCTTGGGGTTCGTGCCAGAAACAATTACTCGGATAAGAACCTCATCGCCCTTGGGGACAGGCACCTCTGTGTCCTTAACATCAACAGTGACTGTTTTGTCCACGAAGGCTTGCTTCATTATGATGTCACAGGCTTGAACGTGAAACTAGCGAACACCTTTTGGTAATGAGAGGGGATAGAGGAGCAGGTCAATGCAGGACTTTCTGGTATGAGTAGCAAAGATAGCTTGATGAGACATGAGTCCCTTTAAATATAGCCATGTTCAATTAATAAGCTTGTCTCTTCGGTATTAATAATGTGCCAACTAGCTAGCCGGTGGGGACCGCTGGGTGCTAATACCAGTATTGTGCAATGAGGTAACCTTGATTTGTGTTCCAATCATTGAATGGGCAACAATGCGGGGTCATTTAGCGTATTTAATTGCATGCCTTGTGTGCACTAATTGTGAGGGACTGCATTAAAGTATAACTGAAGGATCAATTGAAGTTTAACGTCATCACTGAGAAGTGGGGAAGCCCGGGTACGATTCGGCTAAATCCCAGAACTAAAATTTCCTTTAGCCTGTCATCTTCCAAAGATGGCTTGAATATCTTCAATCTACCTTGAACTACGAATCGAAGGACCATTTTCGCTCTCGAAAGAGAGTGCCTTCGAATTTGTCATCGAAACTGAACTCATCCTTGCGTGGGATTGCGCCATAGACACACTGTAAGCGTCCGCTTTGAGAGTATGAGCACAATGTAGCGAGAAAGGCTATATCATCAAAGTTGTCTCAAATTTATATTATGGGGCTCAAATATAATAGCACAACCTGAATCTACGGCGACTAGTTGTGGCACACCTGCCAATCGCAACGGAAAGGAAGACAATTGGAACTTCAATGAGCCTTCTGGTATCAAAGTTGCCCCTGAATGCACGTTAGTTTTGTATTTTTTCTTTTCGTTTTTATTTCAAAAGCACTGCCATCAGCTACAGTATCAAGATTTTCCTTATTGGCATCCTCTTACAGCTGACGAAATACTCCAAAAAAAAGAAAAGGATGTTTCCCATTAAACTTGCTTTATCTATCTTTTCTATAATTCATGGGGCACTTGGTTGAGCCACATTATTTGGAATTTCTGGAAGTAAGTGATAAGGGTTGAGAGAGCCAAACGGCATCCAGTGTGCCTATCTCATTGTTAAAAGCAAGACAGTACGTAGCAAAAGGATTTGGAGTCTACAGGAATAATTGAAGATTAATAACTGATGTATGGATGCTCTTGATGGCTCTTCACTCCAGCGGCATAGCTCACTCTTCCAAGATTAGTTCATTTTGTTCCTTTAATGAGAATCATGAGAATCGTAGCTATGTGTTGCGCGCCGTCACTACAATGTAATTTAGGTTGTTTGGGCGTGAATGAAAATGCGTCCTTTTCCCCCATACCATATATTAGGAAAAAGGATTGTTCCTGATAAGTTTCTACTATTTTAAGAAATACTCAACGTGACCTGTAGTTGATCTGTTGTTGGATCTTTCACATAGCATCGGAGCGGATGGTTTATGCGCGGCTTGCATCCGCCAATTGCCGATTTCGGACAAAGCGTTCGGCGTCTCTCCGCGAACGCCGATGGACTGAGACCGATCAATCGGCTGCCCGAACTTTCTTCGAGACACTTGTTTAGCCCTCGACCCCAGGCATCAAATGGCCTTGGCATTCAAATAGCCGGCCTTTCTTATCATTATTGAGTGTGAAAACCTCGAGAAGATAGCGGTATGGGTGGCCGGAAGGAGTCCTTGACCCAAGCTGAAAGGGCACTGCAGGATCAGTCCAACCTGCTGCCAAAGCGACAGCTTGTGTTTTGTTTAGGTATTGTTGCATTGTCACAATTGATCTCTTTTATGGATCAAAATGGTATTTCGACTGCTCTGCCTACAATTGCTGCTGATCTTGATGCACGCAACACGATTTCCTGGGCTGGTACCTCTTCCTTACTTGCCAATACAACGTTCCAAATGCTCTACGGTCGGCTTTCGGACATCTTTGGCCGCAAAGCGATATTCATATCAGCAATTCTTCTCCTCGCTCTAGGAGACTTGATATGCAGCCTAAGCACCAACGCAGCCATGTTTTATGTCTTTCGTGGCGTTGCTGGTATAGGGAGCGGCGGTATCACTAACCTGGCCATGATTATCACGTCGGACGTGGTGACTCTGGAACAGAGAGGAAAATACCAGGGTATCATTGGAAGTATGATCGGTATGGGCAGCGTCACAGGCCCTTTCCTCGCTTCTGCCTTTGTTGAACGGTCAACCTGGAGGGGTTTCTTTTGGCTCCTCGCCCCATTAGGAGTGGTGAACGCTTTATTAGCCTTCTTCTTCCTACCATCCAAGCCCCCGGCTACTTCTTTCAAAGAAGGTATGAAGAAGATCGATTACCTGGGAGTTTTAACTTCGAGCATTGGAACAATTTTTCTGCTCATTCCCATCTCCGGTGGAGGCTCATATTTCCCATGGAACTCGCCTATGGTAGTTAGCATGCTTGCTATTGGTGGCGTGTTTCTTATCCTATTTGTTTTAGTCGAATGGAAATTTGCTAAAATCCCTATGATGCCTGGTAAGCGCAAAGTTCTATCATCTTGGACCTCTGACTAACAGGAGTCTAGTGGGTGTATATCGCAATCCCACAATCGTCCTATTGTTGGTGCAAAGCTTCATACTGGGTGCTGTTTACCAATCAATGGTGTACTACATTCCGTTATATCTCCAGAATGCCCACCGGTACTCTTCTATCGTATCTGCGGCACTATTCGCAGCCTTGGCTGGTATTCAAGCAGTCATGTCCACCTTATCTGGCTTTTTCATTAGTGGATTCAAACGCTATGGAATCGTTATCCAGTTTGGTTTTGGGATGTGGACACTGTAAGCGCCTCCTTCGCATCATTAGCTTTCATCTACTGATTAGTCTTCCAAGTGGCTGTGGCCTGGCATTGATTTTCAAGACGAATACTAATCCGGGAGTGATTGTTGTTCCCCTTTTGATCATGGGCATCGGAGTTGGTTGTGTATTCCAGCCTATACTGGTTGCTCTCCAGGCACACTCGAGCAAAGCAAGACGAGCTGTCATCATCTCCAACCGTAACTTCAATCGAAGTGCCGGCGGTGCTTGTGGCCTCGCAATCTCAGCTGCGGTTCTGCAAGCTCGGCTCAAATCAACGCTTCCTTTAGAGTATAAAGCGCTGGCTGACTCGACATACGCTTTGCCTAAATTCAAAGGCGGTACTCCCGCTGGGGTCTTGGATGCTTATATGTCCGCCAGTCATCTGGTTTTCATTGTCCAAGTGCCCTTGATCGGTGTGTGCTTTCTGGGCTCTTTGCTCATGAAGGATAGAGGTCTGACACGGAAGGAGGACGAACCAGTTCAGACACCTCCACATCGAGACGTCCAAGAGCCAAATAACCCAGTCACTGACCCTCCTGCCGAAAAATAATATAATGGCACGTCATACAGTCTGCTCATAGAGATAGAGAGTTATAAATGCGCCTCGGACCACGGCTGCCAGGAGTTGAGCAGATCATCATCATTCACGGAGTCAAATTTGTTCAAACACATTCTTTGCTCCTGTAGTCATGTGACCAAGCCATAGTGTCTTTATTCTGTATCCGCAACAATCCTACAATCCTCGTGCCTGGCCCTTTGATGCCATCGGTCTGTTCAGAACGCGATTGCTTGAATCATTGGGTTTGGGGGCCAAAGCTACTTTCCCCACTCTTTTCTGATTACATGGATCCCGAAGATCAATCACAACCTCCGCTAGCCGAGGAATTGAGTGGGGGACAGGGGCTAAACTTTGGAACATTCATAATATCTTTGTTGGGCCCGTTGAGAGATCTGCATCACCATGCATTCACCAAGGGCATCAAATCCCCGTGCCTTTTGCGGTAGAGGCCAAACTCAGGAGCGGGACTGAACGTCATCCGCGACCCAAATACCTCCACTTAGCTTCACGTCGGATGCTCGGTGGGAAGCGTAAAGTTTAGCCACTTGCTTGGCTTTTCTTCTTCTTTTCTCTCTCCAAACGCACATCTTGCTCCTTTTCGCCTCCTGCCGCAGCTTCGTTTGTTGGTCTAGGGGCTTGCGATGCGTCCTCGACTCCTCGCGACCACCATGCTATTTGATTGAGCCTCGACGTCGTCATGGTGGGGGTACCACATAGTACTGGATGTTCTCTGTGTCGTGAGCGACACATCAAGGTACGATTCCTAGACCATGACCCCCTATTTCCCCCGCGGGGAAGTTCTTGGAGCTAAAAGTCTCTCGCTCTCGGGGTATGATTAGTGCGACGAAGCGATTCCCGAATGTTCCCAGTGCCAGCGTTACGGCCGCACGTGCCCAGGATACCGGCGCATCTTTCGATTTCAAGACGAGGGTCCAACCCTTGCCCGGCGACATGGTTCTGTGACACGACGGCGAGGGCGAGGCGCCTCAGTGAGCCCGACGACGCCCGCAACCCTGGCGTCCGTGGAGACAAGAAAGATTGCGACGCTGGGGCGGGTCGAGCACTCCGATGACGGCAATGGCGCGGCCGCCGAGGTGCGCAACAACGCGATCGCTCTCATGCGTCGCCATTCAGCGTCGGTGTCTTTGGATGAGAGTGTTTCCCCGTCGTTAGTACGCCAATCGATCAAGTCGGCACAACCACAGCTGTTTGTAGATTTCATCAGCGCCTCATTCCCCACTCTATACTTCCACAATCGTTTTCGCGCTGGTCACGATCCCGGGTTTCCAGAGTATATTGTCATGAACTTCGGACAAGATTCTTATATGGATTCAGCGATATGTTGTTTAAGCTCCGTATACTTGGCGCATCTAACTCAAGACCCGGTCCTTCTCCGTACGAGTCGCCGCATATATGGAATTGCATTAGGCGAAATGATTCGCGCTCTCCCCAAGAAACAGCAGTCGAATTCGGATAATATGCTCTGCACTGCCATGATGCTTAGTGTCTATGAGATGTATGCTCAGACCAGCCGCGATGCATGGGTAGTGCACTCAGACGCCGTCAAACGACTGATGAGAAATCGCGGGACTGAAGCCCATAAGACAGGCTTTGGCAGGTCATGCTGGATAGCCTTCAGAGGGTTTCATGTCGCAACCGCAATATATCAGTCGGAACCTTGTTTTCTTGATTCGGAGGAATGGCAGCGCTATGCAGCGGAAGTCATGACCGAGGATGCTGAGAAGCCCGGCGAATGGGCCGCGTACGCAGTCATCTCCGACAAAGCATTCATAGAGATAACAAAATGCCCTCGGTATATCAGACAAACGCGTGATATCCTCTCCGGTAAAACGAGATTCGTTCCAACAGACGTCGAGCAACTCATGCAGCGCATTGAGAAAACGTCAAGTCGTCTTCACTCCCTCGCAGCCGAGCTTCGCTTCTGTATCAATGCTCATACCCAACGCGAACAAGGAATTATCCGACGCCCAGGTACATTTGTTGGGCCGGTGCCTGAGGTCTTCCCTGAAACAGGTCCATCATTGCTTCTTCTTGGCACTGAAAACATTCAGACAACACTCAAGCAACTTTACAGTCGTCTCGACGATAGGTTACGCATCAGCGTCGTCGAAGAGCTTTCTCCGTCATCAACATCAGACACCCTAAGTGAGGCAAGCCCTCAGACTCCTCCATCGCCACCTGCAGCGATTACTCTTCCCTTCCGAATCCACTCCGAGCTGGGACGTGGTCCTTCTCAAACCTCAGACTCCAATGATCCCCGTGCAGTGATCTGGCTAGATCGCGTTGCTTCGTCAATGGGTGTGTTAGGTGCCAAGGTTTTAAGCCATGACTCTTCAGAAGGATGTGCAGCAGAGGAAACTCCAGCAAAGACCCTCTCTTGACATGTGAAACACCCCTCACGTGCTTTAATGTGCAACGACGGAATTAGTTCAACTAGCGCGCGCGATTCATATTTATACGGTAGCATCATTTGATATCCAAATTTGAAATCATCAAGCAAGCATAATTGATTTATATAGACATACACCATGTTATCATCTCGGCATTTAGGTCCTGTCAAATAGTCTAGTAATCCAAAGACTCCTCCAAAAGCTTCCTCAGCTCGCCCTTCTCGGCTTGAAGCTCCTCACTCAAATTGGGTGCTAACATGAGTACTCGCTTCTGCGGAATAGTTCCCTCAACCAGGCCATCGATGTCAGAAGCCTTGAAACCAAGATCCTTCAGTCCACGCGGCTGGTCTCCTAACTTGGCCAGGAACTCCGCGATAGCGGCTCCGAGAACCTCACCTGCGCTCTCCCGCTTCACATTCGAAATGTCGACTCCAAAGGCCTCTGCGGCCGCCAAATGGCGATCTGGGTTCGAAGCGCCCGTGAACTTGAACACAGCCGGGGCTGTCACGGCAACCGAGACACCGTGTGGAATGATAGGGTGGTCCACCTGGTAGCCGGAGTGCTTGTAGCCTGGGTTCTGACTTGAGATGGGATAACTCATTCCGTGACAAAGATGCACACCGGCATTACCGAAGCCCACTCCAGCCAGTGTCGCGGCAAGAAGCATCTGCGACTGTGCCTCGGCATCATCTGGGTCGCGGACTGCGCGAGGCAGATACTTCACTGTGCTGCGGAGAGCCTGCAAGGAGAAGATATCGGAAATAGGGTTTGCGCCTTGGTAGGCGGGACGGTTGATGGGATTTGATGGACGCGGGGTGCGCTCGTTGTATGGGATAGCAGTCCATGATTCGAGGGAGTGGCAGAGCACGTCAAGACCCGAGGCGGCGTGGACCGCCGATGGCATGGTCCGGGTGTTAAGAGGGTCGCAGATACCCAGAGTAGGCTTGAGGTTGCGGTGTGCAATACCTGTCTTGGCCTTCTTGGATACTAAGTCGAAGATCGCGGTGCCGGTGGTCTCGGAGCCTGTTCCTGCTGTTGTCGGGACGGCAACAAGGGGTAGCAGAGGCTTGTCGACTGGAAGGCCTTTGCCCAAGGGGGCATTGACGAAGTCCAAAAAGTCTGCTTGGGGGTACGCAGTATAGAGGTTCATCAACTTTGCGGTGTCAATGACGGAGCCGCCGCCTATGTGTATATGGTTAGTATTTGCTTTCTGTCTTGTCTGGATAAGAGCTTGTACGTACCAACTGCGAGGAAGGCATCAGGCCTGTAAGGCTTCGCGAAGTCAATTGCATCTTTCACCCTAAATTTCAACGAATGTTAATAATGTTTTCGTAAGAGGTTTCCGGTCATGTTGCATCACGTACGAGCTATCCTTCGGCTCCGTCCGGACCTTGTCGTAGATAGTAAATTCAATTCCTTCCTTGCTCAGTCCTTCAATAGCTTGTTTCATAGCATTCAATTTAGTGACATTCGAGTCTGTCACAATGCACACACGCTTAGCTCCCATGTTCTTGAAGTCCATGCCAACTTCCTTGGTGGAGCCGGGCCCAAAGCGGATGCTAGACGCGGCCATCTCGAATGCATATTCCTTCTCACGAGACGGATCGACAGGTGTAGCTAGATGGCGGCGGGCATTTTGCATCATTGAAGGGGTCTTATGATGGTGATGGTGGTTGGGATTTGAATGGCAAGGGCAATTGGGAGGATGCGTATATTGGACGGTTCTCAGTAAATTGAGCGCGCGATTCGCGGCCGTTGGGGCCACTCGAATTGCTGGAGCGACCATCTTCTGTAGTTTCTGGCGCAATTCGGATGGATTGGAAGTTGATTTTTTTCAAGAAACGTGAGGTGAATTTGCAGGAGTCTGGAAGGTAGAAATGTGGGAGGTCGGCACTCGGAGTTGGAGAGCTGAGGAGAATGCGGGTATTGCGGGGTGCGTTCACCACTCCAGCTCCAAACTCTCTCCAAGTCGGTCTTCTGGCCGAAGGCGTACCATCGCCTCGGGCCTACTTTCTTTGTTCTCTATTCGATCATATTTCATGTTTACGTTCATTCTCAAGCGTATTACTGGCTTTGAACATATTTCCGACAAGTGCTCTCTCATTAGCTTGCTACCATAGCTGAAGCCCGTGAAGTACCGGAGTGGAGCCTTGGCTACACAACCGAGGTCCAGAAATAAAGATAACACAAAAGCTACTCCCCAATTCGGAGAGATCGGAGAGAATCATGGGGTATACAGTGTAACCGACGACATGATGTCCAAGATATTCACTTCGTGACGCCATCGGCTGTTAACATAAGGTCAGAACTATGTTGGTCGAGGAATTGAGAACTCGGATCTGGCTTCCCCCAGGCGGTTGACCATCTGTCCAAGAAATATGTGGATTTGAAGGACTGATCTCAACGCGATGGCCCTTGAATGGATCCCCACTGACGTCTGAGAGGTCGAACCATACTTGCCCCTTGGCGAGATTGTACGCAAAGATCATCAGTGGGGCATGACGCAAGAGCCCATCTCTCTCAGTACTGATCTTGAGAGCAATACCGCCTTCTCCAGAGCGGTAGACTTCAGAGTATTTGGATGATGGTGCGATGGTCAACATGGTGTGTATCGTCCTTCCAACGGGCCAGAGATAAACAGGAAATTTGCAATTGTTCTGCACGATCGCTCGACCCAAAAGCATCGCATCTGGAGAGACTGCTTCTGGGGTTGGGGTAGACGCTACTGCAGATGACGACGGCGACCATGTAGATGGAGTTGAAGAAGAGATCGGAAAGGCCCCAAATGGAATGCCGTCCGAATCGAATCTCTTGTCATGATTAAATGGATGGCAGGTGGCTAAGCTAACCAGAGCGAGGAAGTGGAGAAGCTTGAAGCTGCCCATAATGATACGCTGGCAGATCTGAGAAAGCTGACTAGGTCTGTGGCTTCTTATTGATAGCTGACGAAACTCGTTTGATTCGTGGACACATGCAGGAGTCTGGTATTTAAGTGATATGGCATCGTTTTTATACCTAGAACCTAGATTCCATATAAGCTTGTCGAATCTCACTCACAGGGAAGATACTACTAAAGTTGCGGAGTGCAACATTCTGATGGCTGCGATGGCCTTTCTAGGCGTGTTCCCTTAATGAGGCCAGTGCCACCATTTTCTACTTGAACTCCAAGAATGTAGAGTCTCACAATATCACAAGGAGTCAGAAGACTCATTCGTGCCTTGAAAGGCGACAGGAAGATGTTGCACCCTCGTGGCTTGTGACCTCTGGATTCAATCGAAAGCTCTAAATATAACACTTATGCATAATAGCTAGATCATCCATTCGAGTATTTTCACCCGAGTATCTCATGGGTAGGGGTCGACTGACATGCAAATACATAGATTGAGATAATGATGTTTAGAAGGGAGCAAAGTAAGACTTGGGTCCAAATATGGAAATATCATCTCCATTTCCCTCATTTGCTTCGACTCCATAACTACGTTAAGTTTAATAACAGTCCTAGAAACGCAGGGAGATGGTAATGAGAAGAATATTTTGACAATAATTTCTCTTTCTTCGAAGAGCAGTAATCTGCAGTTCAGGGTATCAAAAGTCACGAGAAGTTCGATGAAAGAAGAAAATGGGACTGATCTTTATAGATACATCAGCCAAATGAAACGGCAAAATATACAAAGAAAGTTTAGTTCTAAAAGGATCTGTCTAGTACTTTATCAATCGTATCGTACGTCGAGCGCCCGATCATAACCCCGAGTACGACCTAGCAGATCAACACGTATCCATCTGACATGTCTAGAAAGAGACAGTCTCGGAAGTGCTCAGAACATTGCCACCCTGAATAGCAGAGACCTGGATGAAGTTGGTGGGCACGTAGTCGAGGTCGACACGAGTCTCGAATCCCATGCGAGTGGCGTTACCAATCTGCTTGTTATCTGTCGAAGTATTCGAAGTAGGCGCATAGATGTTCCAGCTGTCATAGTCGGTAGCACCGTTCCAGCTCATGTAGACGGAGGCACCAGACTCAGTTCGGTCGACGTGGAGAGAAGGCTTCCAGAAAGGAGTGGCACTCCACTGGCAGCGGTAGCCACGGTAGGAGGCAACGGCGTTCTCGTCACCGAACTGAGCGCTGAAGACAACGTTTCCAGCTCCATCGTATTCCTTGACCTTGGAGATGGATCCGTAGCCCATGAAGACGTTGCTGTCTGCGTCGTCGCCGAGAACCTGGTAGCTACCCTGGCTGACGGACATGATGGGGTCGTTAGGGTCGCTGAGAGACTTGAGACTAGTCACAGTGTGCTTGTTCAGGTCGAGGGCCAAGCTGACACCAGTGGTGTCACCCTCCGAGTCGGCATCGGTGTTGGCATTGTTGTAAAGGTTCAAGACAAGGCTGTCGTCACTTTCGTTGTAGACACGCATGTCATGCTGCCAAGAGAAGTTGGTGTTGCCTGAAGGAGTGAAGTCGGCGCCGCCATCACCACTGACTTGCCAGATGATGGTGCCGTTGTGGTCCAGATAATAGCCAGACCACATGTGACGAAGGGAGACGAGGTAGCCGTGGTTGGTGGTAGTGATAGCATTGATATGGTAGGCATCCCATGGCTTCTCCTGAGTGCCAGTCTCGCCAAGCACCTGGTGGGAGGTAGTCAAAGGAATCTGATCCTCATGGTCAAGAGCAGACCACGAGTTAAGGATCTTGTTGGTAAAGATATCGATTTCGTAAAAGTGGCTGTCCAGCATGTAGCTTGTGGTGTTTCCTCCAATTGAAGTAAGATCATGGGTAGTAGCGTTGTAAGCAGTAACCAGAAGAGTGTTGTCTGGGGTAATATGGCTCTCGTGCAAGTCAATGTACGAGTCTCGCGGCTGGCCATCAGGAGTAACAAAGGCACCACCCAAGGTGACGGTGTGGATTTCCTTGTAGGTGTTGTCAAGAATATGAACAGTTCCGTAGCCATACCCAACGCTCAACATATCTCCAGCCCAGAAAGTAATCACATCTTCTCCATTGAGTTGCTGGACCATGAAATTTGCGGTCACCTCTTCAGGTCCCTCGTACACTAAGTTTCCTTCGTTGTCATAGATCAATGCTGCCTGGCCAGCGGTCGAAACAGATCCTCGAGGACCCACGAAGACAAGTCCATCAGCAGTGGTGCCGGTCTGGTTAACTTCGAGAGTGGGAGGCTGAAAGGGCATGGATTTGTAGGTCGTGTAAGGCCATGCTGCCGCGCCAAGTGACATCGACAGCGCGATGCTGGCCGAGAACCAAGTTGGAACCATCTTGAGCCGTTGCAGCAGGCTTGTAAAATGAGTGTATAGACAAAATTAGGTATTAGTCTAGTTGGTGGATAAAGAACGGCTAGTCGATCTGACTATAGTGACGAGAGTGAGCGTGGGAAAGGCGTGATTTTACTTTATTTCAACCGCCGCCCAGGACCATCTCTCGTTTAAAGACGAGTCGGGTCCCATAACGTCTCAGGAGCCTTGGATCTGTTCCGCGGTCGTAAGTATTACACTTTGGCCCTGAAGATCATTTCCGCACCACGGCCGAGATGGTGGGTTGAGAAAGCGGCCTCGCCCAACCAGGACAAGCAATGCCACTGATCGGCTCGACTATTCAGGGACTCGACCACGCCCCACGAGGCTCCACGCCACCCCATGGCCCCCGTAGGTTGAACAACCTTGGCCTCGTCATAGCCAGACCCACGAACAAAAGGCTCTCTCTGCACAGCCTAATGTATTGGTGAAAGATCGGCCGTCTTTGCCCGTGTGTCGTTTCATCCGCCCGCAGCTCCATAAACGCCTTTGAAGCATAATACACGATGAACTGGGTACGGAGTAGTCTGTATTCCCTGCCTGATGTGACGTTGGTAAGAAGCCGCCTTACCACCCCGAACTGCTAAAAGGCATCCTTGGATGATCAGCATAGGATGAAATTGGGTTCACGATGTGGCCGCGTGGCCAGGTTTGCTTCTGCTTCTTGCGGCGAAACTTGGATCGTTTGGCGGAAGTGGAGAATGTTCAACCCATGGAAATCTGGCCGCCGGTGCCCCTGACAATGTTTCGTGCGACCGCCGAATTCATTTCCCCAGTAAATCCTTAGCCGCATTAAAATATCTCGCATGGGGTTTCCATAATACGGTAGTTTATATCTTCACGTCATTCTCTTTAAAGGTGGTCCGGATGGTAACCCTTTCGATACTGGCTGCATGTATCAAGATGCATCAACATGCCGCACAAATGTTTCAGCATCGACATAGCGTGCCTCAAACTTGTTCTTAAAGTTAATATAGATTCCCCCATATAATCCATAATTGAAGCCAAGACATTGTCAGAAAGATGTCTAGCAGTTACAGTTCAAGTGGGTCGTCGTATCAACCCTTCAGATCGGCGACTCTCGTCGCTGCTTACAGACGGGCAATTGTTATTCAACGTTACATCAATATAGAAATTTGACTAGCCAGATAATCCATACAACAGTACGTACTCCCACATAACCAAGAGCATATCAGCATTAAGATCAGATGGCATTTGACTAGCGCTGTGTGTTCCACTTCACCAACCGCATGGTCATAGTGTCTGTTTCGCATCTCAGAATCTAACATTTTTCGAGAATAGTTAAGGGGCTTTTTTAAGGGTCCGGGAGTCTTTGAAACATCTTGAGAACAGGTCTTGGTTTGCATGTTCTAGTTCGGCCTTATTATCGAGGTTTGGTCTCAAGATCGCGCTATCCTCCTACTCTAGCCTTATTTGACCACGGCCAACAAAACACCGTCATAGCTCTTAGCTCCAACAGTTTGAATCAGAGTCGCGTCGACCCTTTTGTCAGCCCCAACCTTTGCGACCACATCTATGCCACCGTCTTTCTCTTTACCACCCACAATGCCTTCCACAAACATGTTTCTGACAGTGTTGTCGACGTAGATAGCGCTGCCTGGTCCATTCGAGAGCTTTACTGCCCAGTCGAAGTAATTCCATTGATTAGGCCAGTCTGCATCAATGAATATGAAGTCAAACTTTTCTCTTTTGCCTGCCTCGATCTCTGCGGCCAATTTGGGAAGGACCTCCAGGCCTTCCCCCAGCAGGACTTCCACATCTTCGGGTACTCTCACGCCTGCATATTGCAAGTTTTCAATGGCGACATTCCTGTGGTGGGAACTCAGCTCAATGCTTGTGACTTTTCCATGATCTTTCACGCCTCGAGCAAACTGGATACCAGAATAACCTCCCAGGGTTCCTAGTTCAAGGACGTTGCGGGCTCGGCTGATATTGACGAGAATAGAAGTAAATTTTCCTTGGAGCGGCGATACAGCAATATCCGGCAGTCCCTTCTTGGTCGTGTTTTCAAGGGCGTAGATGAGGTCTTCTTGGTCGTGAAGAAGATGGGACTCCGCGTGGGCTTCAACGTCGCCTTTGAATTGGATGTTCTCAAAAGACATTTTGAAAGTTTTCCTTCTTGCAATAGTCACTTGTCTCTTTGATTATTTGAATGCTTAGTATGATGAGCTCTCTTTTCCCGTTTCTCTCTTCAGAAGTTGAAATATGCCGTATTTATAATTTCCTTTTGAGAGGGCTCGATCAGGCATCGCGTGGCTGCTTTTGGAGCCTCGGATTTAGTCCGGAGTTCGCATCGGTCTTATTGTATCACGCCTTTGGCGTGCTATCTTCCCCCAATTATCTAAACTCTCATCAACAGGCAGCCATGGAATATCGAATTTGAAGTTCAAGCCACGAGTTAATTTTTCGGAGCCGAGGGACAAAACCGCTCTCCCGAGTCACTCAACTAAACCCCCTAAGGTTCGTGACATCGGCAAGGTCGTATCAGAAATTTCTAATCGAACAAGGTTACACCCAGTTATTTGAATTGCCGCACAGAATAATTCTATTCTTCACAATTACATCTCCGCGGGCGATTTTTCACCCTCCTAACAAGGCAAACTTCGAAAAATTCGTAGTCATGAAAATTCTCGGGTTTGATCGGAGATACATATGAGATCCGAATGCAATCTGGGCCGATCTCCATCAGATAAGGCAACTTTGAAACCCGAACCATTATATGAGCTTATTCTCTCCAGTCTGCAGGACCAATGAATGGACCGAGCAGATAAATAAGAGTATTTGCTACGAGAATCAGGCCTTACCATCCCCTTACGCGGAGACATTCAAGGGCATTGATCTCTCCGATAGCCTTGAGACTTTCCAGCTTAGATAGCAGAACATCATACAGTCGTAAGCCTACAGTCATTATGTTCTTGCATGCATGCATGCGAAGCTGGGAATGGCGAGAAAGCTTATGGATCATTTGACTATCATAAAAAAGCCGAGCTTTGTACTGAATGTACAACTCCAGGGCAAGCTATATGCAATATGGAATCCATGCAACTCACTATCTCATCTAATCTTTCTTTTGAGTTCCGGTAATTGTTTGGATGGCGCTAGACACAAGTGGTATAGGCCATGCCATATCTGCTGTGATGTCTTCATGGACTTCCCCTGATACGATCTTGTCCACGGTTACCACTGCAATATAGCCCCCAAATGCAGTAAAGACATGCCACCTGTGTCAAATTGAAAATTTCCATTAGTGGGCTCACCCAAGGAAAAGACGAGGATCGGTTGGCGACTTACCATCCATGCAGTTCAAAGAGGAATGCCAAGGGCAAACCAACCACATTACGAATCTGAGTCAAATGAGCGCACGCAAACTCATCAATCAGCCACACAAAGTAGCCGAAGAGGAAAGATACTGCCACTCGTTAGAAGACGTCACAAAGATTCTTCTGAAATACGTACAAACGCCGAAAGTGGTAATAGTTCGGAGCTTTTTTCTCAGAACGGGGTCGGTGATTTGCTGCGGGATGATCTGTGTGGTACGTATCACCAGTGTTAAGACAGCAAAACCAAAAGATGTCGCATGTACAATGAATTCATCCATGACCATGTGCACAACCATTACGATGGTAAACAAAGTCAGAAGGACGCCTCCGATCAGCCTCGTTTTTTGCGGGCTTGCTTGGAAAGTAAGAAGGCGGAATAGAAGCGGAGTTGTCAGCAGATGCATTGACAGCTCATCCGCTATATTGAAGTTGTTAGGCTCGGTAAATCGGAGAAGGTTTAAGAGAGCATACACATTTGGGTGTGGTATTTCATTGTCATGTGGTATCCGGCGGAACATAGTCCAACGCCAATGAGTCCACAGTAAGAAACTCGGCGAAAGGATGCATTTTGCTTCTTCCGGAGTTGAATCAAGCCATAGACCCCATATATCACTGCAGAGGTTAGCATTTGGGGACCATCAGTACGGTCGATTCGGCTTTGAGTCATACTGTAGACGAGGCTACTAAAGGTATTGATAAACTCAGCAACATAGCGAGTGATCACATAGTCCTTCAAAGCACATTAGCCGCCGACTTCTGGGAGGTCAACTTTCATAGGCAAGAAGCCCACCTCTTCACAAAAGCTAGCGTGAGTCAGCCCCTCCTTTGTTCCTTTGTTCCTTTGTGGGACAAAGACTTACTTGAGATACGAAGTCTGCTTTCCCCAAAATGGAGCCGCAGCACCAGGAGCATCCATTGGCCAATACGTGTCAGGGCGATGTACCTTGCAGGCTCCTTCTATCCCAATGAGCCCAAACGACACGCGGCGTGAGAAACCGCGACCGCCCAACACGTGGCGGCAAAATAATGGCGCCCCTGAATTTTCAGGCGCCCATCACGAGCTACATCTATACAATTTTGCATTGTGAATCGTTCTGGGAATATTTACGGCCGAAAGATTCATGTTGTTTTCGTATGGGTTCAAAGTGCTGTTGTTCGCCAACGAGTATCCCTCGATGCCCGGATTCAGCTTGATCGGCTTTCCCCGCACGCTTTGGGTGGCATAGTTACTCACAACGGTTGGTCGCAGAACTCCACAAAGATTTGATTCGACGTTCATGTTTCTTTTTAATATTCGGAAACTCCTGCCATGAGTAAGTTGCACTTTAAAATCAATTATACAATCGAGGCCGTCATTCCGGCCTTTTGTAGTAGATCCGTGAGAGTGACAACATAGCATATAGTAGCAAGTAAGATCTCTATGAGTACACTAAAAGGCCATCCAGCCATGCCAGGTCTAAAGTTAAGAATAGTGAACGCTCTATATGGTGGAGATTTAGAACCCGAAATGTGCTCGAGTCATTTTCGCAGACTCAAAGAACGTGGCTGAAACGTACTAAGAGTCGTTCGGCAATTGTAGGCCCTGACGAAAGAGTTTCTTTTACCAATCTATTCTATCAGCGAGGAGATGCAGAACCGTCAATTAGACTCTAGAGCGACAATCGGCTTGTGAACAGTGGGGCAGAGTAAAACGTTTGCATTCCCAATATCCCTTCTGAGGTTTAGCGTAGTGACCTCTGGGGAAAAGGCTGGGGATTACTCCGTAGATCTGAGCGATTCTCCCGAAGCCCACAGCTTCGGTCATCTTGTACTCAGGAACCCTTGTCTGAACTCACAATCAGTGATAGCACAGGCCCTGCTCCTTTTACCTCCTTACCGCTACAATATTGAATTGCATAATCAAAAATCATGGATAAGCCCAGAACTTTGCCTTTGTACACGGCAAATTCCCCTTTCGCACATACCCCTTGCTAGTCAACGCCCCAAGCTCTCGGGCCCCCGACAAGGATATGAATCCTGCCACTCCAAGCGTAAAGAGGCAAAGTGCAAATACGGCACACGCAACATGTTCCTCGCGGGTCCTACTGACTGCGTCAGCTAAATAGACATGTGCTTGGAGGCAGTCGATCTGGGGGTAGAGCTTGTTAGGGGTGCCAAATTCAATTCACTACACTACTCACCAAGAATATTGACTCAACAGACCAAGTTTCATCATGTTTGCCTCGGATATTCTGAAGACAGAGTATTAGAATTCGTGCCTGAAGGCTGTGGTCTCCACTCGGCATTTCAAAATCTCCGCAGTCAAAGAAACGGCCTTAAATTAGCCCCCCAAGGAGCCCCTGCTTCCAATGCAATCAATCAGATGCGGAATGGTCCGCCCCAGGTTTTCATGATGGACCGAGCTCCTCAAAGAGCCTGTCAAGTTTCAGCACTGGTGGCGGGCTGGGTGTCGCAAGTCGTGGCGAACAGGGGGTTTCTTTGCTTTTTCCTCTCGGGATCCTAAAATAATCTTTCTGTCTCTACTCTGGCTGTCCCTGGCGAGAATCCCAATATTGGGGCCTCTCTGTACTCTGGCCTTTGAAAATCTGGGCTCAGGATCAGCGCGATTAAAAGGCTCCTGGTGGAGGTTTGATTTGCGAAGCTCGAGCGCGATAACTTTCGAAAACGCGGTGATAGTGAGGTCGTTACATTCTGAGGGAATTCTTCTTAGTCTTTGACTGCCTTGCAAATCTGAGCTTCTAAGTCTTGGATCATGACATAGGACGCCATGAGAGAAGATGTAGAGAAGCCGACAGATCCAGATGGACTTATTCTCGAAGCATGGGCCCAGGGCCTCATGGTTGGGAGCCTACTTATCATGGCTGCAATCACAATTGCAAACATGAAAAAGAAAGTTCTCCTGCATAAGTTGATCTTCGCCGAGGTAAGAGCAACACGATATTTTCCAAGGTTCCCTCGGTCACTAGTCCACAGCCCTTTGCGCTCTATCGCGACTTTCTTATGGAAGCACTGACCTTTCCGTCGCAGTTGCTACTGGGTATGCCTCACGGCACTTTCATCTTCCCAAAGCCCCCGGCGTATGGATGGTACTTGTCTGTCACGGCAATCACTCTCAACATCTCCTGGGAGCTGCATAATGTCATTGCTTGGATGAAAAATCGGCCCTTTTTATCTCGAAAAGTATCGCGGTTCTACATAATCACAGTGGCTCTCTGTTGGCCTTATTGGATTCTTGAGATATACGCGAACTTCACTTATTATAACAATATCAACGAGATATTTCTGCGTACCAGACCTCTGGAGCCTCTTTTCAGGTAACCAGACGCATGAATCATCGTCACTATCAATTACTGACATCTATAGGGATCCATGGTGGATATTCACCACCATGTCGCTCTTCTGGACAATCAAACGTGAATATGGCTTCGGCATATGGGAACTCGTCATTGTTAGCCCTCGATTTGGCATCATGCTTGTTTCGATGTGTCTTTCCATCGTGTTTATCATCATTGACACTCTAAGCGCTTGTAATGTATTTGAGGATAACCTCCCCATCGGTATACAGCCTTTTTGGAAGGTAAGTTCGTCATTATTTACAGATGTACATTTCTAAGATTGTCTGCAAACAGTTGTCTTTTATCTTCAAATGTCTTTGCGACGCAGTCATTCTTGACGACTTCAAAACAGCGTTGGATCGCCTCCGGAATCATTGGCTACGCAAACAAAATAACATTGAGATACTTTTGACAAGTCCACATGATGCTCAAACCCCGCCACGAATCTATGCAACTCGAATAGAAGACATTGAGGCGGGGCCAGCTACTATTCTTACACACGATATCGTACGATCAGATAAATCATTCTCAGTGCCACGGGTGGTTCTCAGAGATGATTCCTAACACATACAGCCACTGACTTCGAGAGGCGGGACGCACGTTGTACATGAAGTTTTCCAACAATTTTGAAGTCTGGCCAGAAAATCCTTAGCTTTGTTGCCTCTGCAGCATTCCTCCTCGTCTGTCATTATGTCAGCTAATACGAAACCCCGCGCCATGCAATTCCTCACATCAGTGTATCGTTCCTTGATAGCATTTACCTGGATTCAACATTCGACTATGATAATTAGCCCGACTTTGCTCGAAATTCTCCTCCTTGCTATCGCACTCGCTAGCGCGAGTTGCAAGGGCTACAAGGACTTCAGCTCATACATCCAAGACCAAATGCACAAGTGTACCAAAGAATACGCCGCCGAGGGACCTGCTCGCCTTCAAACATGGAGTACAACAGCCAAGAACGCTTGAAACGTTCTCTGCGACTAAATTCTCGCTATTAATTAAGGAGGGTCATGTTATTCTCCGAAGTGGGGTCCAATTCCTGCATTCATAGGGTCTACGGCTCATTTTGGGGTACATTGGTTTTCTTGTCCAGTCACGGACTTCCTAAATCATTCAAATACCATTCGACTCTATAGTTCCTTTAGAGGCGAACCTCGCAGAGAAGTATCCATTTCGTCTGCATAATGTAGCGTTTCGTGCATTGTTCCCCGCACGAGTGCCATTATGAGCTATTCCCCGTACGGCCCACACCCCGGAGAATTGACTCGGGGAAATAGGCTAGACCCCTATAGCTATTCCAATGATCTCCAAAGGGTCTAGTTCTCCACGACTCATTTGACTCAAAGAGACCACGTAGCAACTCTTAGGCCAGTACAGCACATGGCTTTCAGGTACGTGGAGAAATACAACTCATTTCTCCGGATCTAGATCTGCAAGAGCTTCCATCGCCCCACCATATCTCTAGCTCCAGCAACTATATGCATCATCCTGTCCCTCTAATTGCAATCTCGACCGAGAATGGGTCACAAGTCTCCTCATTATGAGGAGAAATACCATCTCACGCACCCCTCTCCCCACCCGCGAACCCATCACTCATGTCCATCATGACTATTAATTCTCCTTCGGGTTTTTATTTGTCACTTTCATGAGATAGGATACGAAGAATGTTGACCAGACTATGATTAACGGTATAAATACATCCCATTCTGCCACCAAGCTAGGTTCACTATTCAGTCATTCTTGAAGATACCCCGTTAAACCAAGCTCTCTGGCTCTTAATTACTCCTAATCATCAACATGGGCTCAAACGACCTTCCAACAACTCAGACCGTGGCATTAGTGCGAACTCTTGGAGGCGAAGTCGAGTTCAAAGAGGACTACCCCGTTCCCACGCCCGGTCCAAACGAAGTCTTGGCCAAGGTCCTCTATACCGGCGTCTGTCAAAGTGGTGAGTGTCTTAAACATCAAGAGCAATGTAAGGGATCGAATATTCAATAACATCGACCGAAAAAAAATAGATCTCCACACGAAATCAGGCACCGCAGCTGGCCCGGATGGAAATCCAATCACAAATATCAAGTTGCCTCATGTTGGAGGGCACGAAGGAATAGGAAGAATCATTGCGCTGGGCCCGGATATCACAAAGGGAGATGGGCTCAAGATTGGCGGCTTAGTTGGTATAAGGTTCTCGAGCCGAATCTGCCGTCGCTGCGAGTTCTGTCTTGCTGGAAAAGAGCAGCACTGCACATCCAGCACAAATCATCTTCATCATGAAGATGGAAGTTTTCAGCAATACATCGCGCTGGATGCGGACTACCTCACTGTTTTGCCAGATGATGTTGATCCACAGGTTATGGGCCCTGTCCTGTGTGCAGGGTTGACTGTCTATAAGGTTAGGAGTAATTGAGTGGCTATTTCTACTCAATGACTCGGCTAACTGGATTCCAGGCGATATTAAATGCAAATGTTCGACCTGGAAATTGGCTTGTGGTTGTCGGTGCCGGCGGTGGTCTTGGGCATTTAGCAGGTAGAAGTCCTGCGCAAGAAAAAGATGACCAGTCACTGACACCTTCTTATAGTGCAATACGCAAAGGCTCAAGGGGCCCTGGTCATCGGCGTGGACACTGGACCCGGGAAAGCAGAATTTGTCCGCAGCATCGGCGCCAAAGAATTCATTGACTTCCGAACAGAAGACCCCATCAAGAGAGTTCAAGAAATTACGGGTCTGGGTGCACATGCCGCAGTCGTAACTGCTGGAAGTTCGAAAGCATTCGCCCATGCATGCGAGATGCTTCGGGTTGGGGGAACCCTCAGTTGTGTCGGCATTCCTCCGGGGAATCCTCATCTTGAGACGCCTATTTGCACGATTGTGATCAAGGGTCTTAAGATTACTGGAAACCTGGTTGGTTCCTTGAAAGAGTGTATGGAAGCTGTGGACTTGGTTCGAAGAGAGGTTGTTAAGCCTGTTATCAGCGTTCGCCCGTTCAAGGATCTGCCGAGGGTGTATGAGGAGATGGAAAAGGGCGATATCGCAGGACGTGTTGTGTTGAAGATTGCCGATTAGATCGACGTCAATAAACTTGAAATTTCAGATATTTGCTTAGCCGGTTGACAGTGTCCAAAATTCCCAACAACGAGCATGCTCAAGCTGCTCCCTCAGCCAAGGCCTCGTCTATACTCCACTGCGCAGTTGTATCTCCAAGTTGCCTGGTCAACAAACGGGCTGGAGAAGAAACCAGAACTTCCGCAGTCTTACTCCGCAGGATAGACTTTAGGACCGAATCTTGTTCAAGAAAGGGTAGAAGCTTCTGGTAGAGAGCATGTAGGAAGTGTTGTGGTCCAAGTTCAAAGCCAATATGGGAGCCGCTCGATGTAAGTAGTACAGTGTCGGCCAAGGAGTTGGTCACTTCAAAACATTTCAACAGCTAGTAACGTCAGCATAATATCGTTTCTAACAAATGGTTATACTTACTTGATCACGACCCAAGGGCAACAAATCAGCTTCGGAAAAGCAGCGGAGCGAATGGAGCAGGTCGCGGCCGACTGTCGCTGGGAAGGAAAATGTCATGACTGATGTTCCAGACGAAGACAAAAGACCCGATGATAGAGCCTCCTGCCATAGGATAGTTCTCATCCACTGTCGAGTGATATGGCAATCAGCTGTTCGGGTTGACACATAGTCGGCAAGCTCTAAGTATAGAGAAGACAGTTTTGTCTCTGTGGCGGTCAAGTCCGCCATTGATACAGCTCCTGCAGATGACTTCCTACGAACCGAGACCTGATTGAAAGCAATGAAGAGTCTGACAAGATCTAAAAGGCCTTGGACATGGACATCCGCTATTGGCCCATTCTCGATCCTTTCTAAAGGTGGTGGGTCAAGATATGAAGGCGACAGCCCCAGGTGCATGGACCAGCCCCTAAAACAATCAGCATCTATTCCACCAGGATTTGAGCCAAGCAACATACCGCTCTGAAACCCACAGTAAAGGGAATACCAAATCTTTATTTGCGATCAGACACCCATTAGGACCAGGTTCTAGATCAACATCCATAGGAATCGACTCATCCAGACGTAAGATCCTTGCTCCCGACATAGCTTCCTGGATGTACATCATTGCAGAAGTGCGCTGATTGACCTTCGCATGATAAACATGCAAGAAAAATGAGACAAGAAGACTGCTCATGTCAAGATGCTCTCTGTGCGATTCACAATTGCCTCTGATCCGCAGACAAGCTTGTGCCATTGTCGTGCAGTCCACTGCATGCGTTTTATAAGCGACAGGCGCGAGCTGTAACTGGGCCATTGTAGCAGCACAGAGCGCTGTAGCCAGACAAGCCACGTTCTCCGCTTCATGGCTTGTATTATCCGAATCCACGTCTTCGAGCTTTCGCAATAATTCTTCCGCATTCACCACTGGCCACACACTATACGAGCACTGCTGATAAAGGCGAATAATGGGCGCTAAGACTTCCTTTGGTATGCGCTTTAGAACAGATCCCTCAGGCAAAGGAGCATAAGGGAGCTCCTCGGTCCTAATCTCGGGCGACTCTGAGCCATTTACATTGTGCAGCAGTTGGTCGCCGAGCACTTCAGCTTCGAGTTGCCGTGCCTGGTCGGAGGATTGCCGACCTCGGCGAATCTTGGGGCCTCTTTTGCGAGGCGGCTTCAGGTATGTACAGCTAACTTTCTTAACAGCATCGCGGCAGGTGACACAGGGCCAGGAACCGTCGCATTTGACTTTCCGCGAGATACAGACGTCGCAGGCACGTTTGGGGGGCATTGGGAGATGGTGGAGAGACTCGAGAGCTGCGGAGTTTGGGCGGGGCTTTTCCGTGGGTCGTCATCGACTGGACCTTCCACTTGTCTGGAATTCTTCTACAGCTCTGGCACTGACGAGCTTCTTGGGGGTCTGGGTGAAGTGACACTTTTGAGACCTGCTCAGTTAGTCCCGTGGTTGCGGATTCTTGTTTCAAGCACTATATAAGAGGCTCATCGCCCGACTCTGTTGACTGCTATACTTCCCATCCTCAATCTACTTGCTTGGCGCACTCTACCAAGTATACGAACAATCGACGCCACTGGATCAAACATCCACAATTCATAAACCAGCTTCCCCCGCTACCCAATTTCTACTCCTCACCTTCTCTTCACACTCTCATACACCATCATGGCCTCAGCACTTTCAGCACCCAGCACAGACGTAAGTAATTGCAACGACCACGCATCCCAGAATCCCCATTCTAACACAACCCAGCCCCAAGTCTTGATCGCCCAAGAATCAAGCCAAGAACAAACCTTCCAATCCTTCACAGCCGACACAGCCTGGACACTAGGCAATGCCCTCCGCGACCGAATCCTCTCTCTCCCCAACACCCAGCGCAAACCCGCCCTAATCTCCATCATGCTCGCCACCGCAACCTCCGGCGGAACCCCGCCACACATCCTCTTCCAGAGCGCCACGGAGAGCGGCACCGTGCCGGACAACGAGAACTGGGTGCGTCGGAAGCGCAATACCGTCCTGCGCTGGGGCGTGTCGAGCTGGGCGCTGCGACAGAAGACCATTGCGGGGCTGACGGCGGGGGCTACGGCTGCGGAGATCGAGAGTGCGTTTTTGAAGAAGTTTGCGCTTGAAAGCTCGAATGGCGGGGCTGTGGCGGATGAGTATGCGATTCATGGGGGTGGGTATCCGATCAGAGTGCGTGGGGTTGAGGGAGTGGTTGCTGTTGCTGTTGTTAGTGGGTTGAAGCAGGAGGATGATCATCAGGTTGTGGCGGAGACGGTTAAGGAGGTTATTGCTCGTGGAAACTAGATCAATGGCGGAGGGGATTTTATTTAGAGGAAGTGTGAGAATAGAAAGTTTACGAGTGGAAGGGATCATGCAGAAGGTATCGTGGTATTTGTATTGAGTCGATATGACCCGTCAAGCGTCGAGGGACACCACCTCGCGCAGGTTCAGTACTAGAAACACATGGAAAGCAGACAAATAAACTCCTGGGGTAATGCCTCAAAATAAGATAATTTTACAGTTCATCGTGGTCCAGAGGCTCATCATCCTCGGTAGGAGGAGCAGAGCCGTACAGCTTGCTGGTGATGGGGTAAGCCACGCTGGAGAGCTGCTCCTTCTGCTCCTCGAAGTCCTCGGCGGTAGCAGTAGCAGCGTTGTCCTCGAGCCAGTCAATGGCCTCCTTGACAGCGTCGACGATGGTCTGCTTGTCATCCTCATCAATCTGGCCACCAAGACCCTCCTCGTCGTTGACCTGGTTCTTCAGGCTGAAGGCGTAGTTCTCAAGGCCGTTACGGGCCTCGATCTTCTCCTTCATGGCCTTGTCCTCCTCGGCGAACTCCTCAGCCTCGGCGACCATGCGGTCAATCTCCTCCTGGGAAAGACGACCCTTGTCGTTGGTGATGGTGATTGACTCGGCCTTGCCAGTGCCCTTGTCGCTGGCACTGACCTTGAGAATTCCGTTGGCGTCCAAGTCGAAGGCGACCTCGATTTGAGGAACACCACGAGGAGCGGGGGGAATGTTGGTAAGCTCGAACTTTCCGAGGTTGTTGTTGTCCTTGGTCATGGAGCGTTCACCCTCGAAGACCTGGATGAGGACGGTAGGCTGGTTGTCAGCCGCAGTGGAGAAGATCTGCGACTTGCGGGTAGGGATAACAGTGTTACGGGGGATGAGCTTGGTCATCACACCGCCAGTGGTCTCAATACCGAGGGTAAGGGCAGCGACATCCATGAGAACAAGGGACTCAGTGGCGGCGTCACCGGAGAGAATACCAGCCTGGACGGCAGCACCGAAAGCGACAGCCTCGTCAGGGTTGATACCCTTGCTGGCCTTCTTTCCACCGAAGTACTCCTCGAGAAGAGCCTGGACCTTGGGGATACGGGTAGAACCACCAACCAGGACAATGTCATCAACCTCAGACTTCTTGACCTTGGCGTCCTTAAGAACCTGGTCAACGGGCTTGAGGGTCTTCTTGAAGAGATCCATGTTCAGCTCCTCGAACTTGGCGCGGGTAAGAGTCTCGGAGAAATCGTTGCCCTCGTGGAAAGACTCGATTTCGATGCGAGTAGACATCTGGGAAGACAAAGTACGCTTGGCCTTCTCAACCTCACGCTTCAATTTACCCATGGTCTTGAGATCCTTGCGGATGTCAACGCTGTTCTTCTTGTTGTAGAGGCTGACGAAGTGGTCCATGACACGGTGGTCGAAATCCTCACCACCAAGGTGGGTGTCACCAGCGGTAGCGAGAACCTCGAAAACGCCGTTGTCGATAGAGAGGAGAGAAACATCGAAGGTACCACCACCCAGATCGTAGACGATAACCTGGCGCTCGTCACCAGTCTTGTCCAGACCGTAGGCGATAGCGGCGGCGGTGGGCTCGTTGACAACACGGAGAACGTTCAGACCGGCAATGGTACCGGCATCCTTGGTAGCCTGACGCTGGGCGTCGTTGAAGTAGGCGGGAACGGTAACAACGGCGTGGGTGATACCCTTGCCCAAGTAGCTCTCGGCAATTTCCTTCATCTTGCCGAGAACCATAGCGGAAACCTCCTCGGGGGTGAAGGTCTTAGGGGTCTTGTTGACGTCGACCTTAACCTGGGGCTTGCCATCCTTGTTCACAACCTTGAAGGGGAAGTGCTTGGCGTCCTTCTGAGTGTCCTTGTCATCGAACTTGCGGCCAATCAGTCGCCTGAAGTCATGTTAGCACTGTGTCCTCTTCCCAATTTTGCCACGGTGGCCACTCACTTGACGTCGAAGATGGTACGGGTAGGGTTGGCGGCGTATTGGTTCTTGGCGGCGTCACCAACGAGGCGCTCCTCGTCAGTGAAAGCGACGTAAGATGGGGTAATTCGGTTTCCTTGGTCGTTGACAAGAATCTCGACCTTGCCATTTTGCATCACACCAACACAACTAAAACACTGGTTAGCTTCCTCTCACGATCAATTGAGACAATTGACATAATGTTGGCACGTACGAGTAGGTGGTTCCCAGATCAATACCAATAACAGTGCCGTACTCATCGGTGGAGTTCTCCTCAGCGTGAGCACCGGTACCAAAGAGCGCGAGGGGCGCAATCAAGACGAAGAGAAGGTAGAAGACGGTGGTCCAAGTGAAAGACTTGGACGCACCTTCGCGGCTCCCAACTCGAGCCATTGTTGTGTGAAGGGATACGACGATAGGTCGCTATGTTAAATTAAAAACACACGAAGCTCAAAGCGCGGAGCTTCAAGAAGGGCGCTGGTTAGTGTGACAGCGCAGAGTTCGACCCGGTGTCGTACTCAGGACCCTTAATGATGGGTGGGTGGAGGGTTGTCGGGGGGGGTTGGAAAAGGATGGAGAAAAGGAAGAGTCGAGCGGACAGAAAGGCGCCTCTTGTATGAAAGGGTTGAATGCGCTGCGGCCAGCATGGCCTTTTCCCAGCTTGCGGTCACTTCTCGCGCCCTGATTGGCTGCTGTGCGGGCGGAAGTGGGTGACTCAGGCACATAATGGGATGTCCACACCGCCTGCTTAATATAGCCCACGCTAGACCATGAATAGCCTAGTGTTGCGGGTCTATCCAGGGACGCTGCTTCTAATCCCACCAACCACAATCCGCCAGCATGTCGAAATCAGTGGAAAGAGGAAAGAGCCAACCTTGGAAAGTGCCCCCTACTACACGTGTAGTTCTGCAGTGACTCAAGAGACAAACGAACACGTATCCACCAGAACCCTCCAGAAGGCCCGAACTGCACTGGCCACGCTAGCTTCTTCTCCCGCGGGATCGGCAGAATCAGGGATCGACAGAGCCGCAGTCTAGCTACAAATATACGTACTTAATACATGCGGCCAGCATTCACCCTGCTACCTGCAAGTAGATAGTAATCCTAACCTTTAGGGAGATGCTCAAATACATGTTCTCAAAGAAGTATATCTGTGCATTTATTGTCTATTCTAAAAGTCCCGCCGCAACAGTCGAGCCACCGCTCCGGAGCACAATCCGAGTCGGTGCTTCCAGCGGCACAGCCTGATCCATCTCCACAACAACCCGTGCCACTGTCCCGGGCGCCACAATCTTGGGGCGTTTCTTAATTACGGCCCCCGAGGCCTTATCGAGAGACGCAACAAGCTTACTGACCCGTCCGGGCACATGGAGACGGCCACGATGGACATCAATAAGCATGGGCATGAGATGCTCAAACGCCAGCACTTTAGCGGTAAATGTAGTCACTGTCGGGATGGGCGCCGATGATCGACAGACCACATCGCCAGATCGCAGATGGATGGGGTCAATGTTGGCCAGGTTCAAAACAACATTTTGACCCGCAACAGCCCAATCATTCGGCTCGCCATCAACCTCAATGCTGCGAATTGCGGCTGATTCACCACTAGGCATGGTCAAGATTTGGTCGCCAACCTGTAAGCTGCCTGCATCTAGGCGGCCTGAGATTGAGATTGGGTTTTGGACACCGCCTCGAAATACATCGCCAATAGTCATACGTAGCGGTTTGTCCAGAGCATGTGTATATGGCTCGGAAGTTTCAAGTTCCTCAATCAATGTCCGGCCTGTATACCATGTAGACTGAGGATCCTCGCTTCGTCGAGAGATATTGTCCCCAAGCACACCCGAGCACGGCACAAAAGATATATTCTTGTCAAGGAAGCCGGCAGTCGTCAGGAATGCCGAAATTTGCTGCTCGATCTCGTCAAATCGCTCCTTATCCCACTTGACAGTATCCATTTTGTTCACTGCCACAATAATCTTCTGCACGCCCATGCTTCGGACAAGGAGAGCGTGCTCCTTTGTCTGTCCTTTCAAGCCCGATTCGAACTTTCCAGTATTCGAGTCGATCACAAGGACCGCAAAGTCAGCTTGACTTGCACCAGCAATCATGTTGGGAACAAAATCACGATGGCCGGGTGCATCGACGATCGTAAATGCAGTGTTGTCGGTCTCGAACTTGTTCGTCGCAATGTCGATGGTGACTCCGCGCGCTCGCTCCTCCGTTCCTTGGTCCAAGACCCATGCCAACGCGAATGATCCTTTTCCTATCTTTTCTGCTTCCTTTCGATATCGGTCTAATGTGCGCTGGTCGATAGCTCCTTGGTCCGCCAACAAGCGACCCATAAGCGTACTCTTTCCGGCATCGACATGCCCTATTCACCGGTCAGTATTGTTCAAAATAAATTCAAATCATCGTAAGAAAAAGACTTACCTATCACAACAAAATTGGCCGACTTCTTGCGTTTTGATTTGTTGTACTCGGCAACAACGTCGAGATTTTTGCTTTTCACAGCCACTTTCTCTTCGACAGAAAGTTTACCCATGCCATTGGCGACATCAGCCTGGGCCTTCTTGTCACCAGCTTTTGAGCCAGCGCCCTTGGATTTGAACCCTACATATGGTTAAGTGAACAGCATTTAGACCTTTCTGCGAATCGCCAAACCTTTCGCTGTATTTTGAGCATTCAGCACCACGTCATCGGGGCTTGGGTCTGCAAAGTCAAAAGGTTCAGCATGGCTCTGTCCATATATGTCGAGCAAATCCACATTATTCGATTGTAAATGGCTCGGCTCGGCCGCTGTTGGTCCTGAAGCATTCCCCACAATGGCGCTAGCGAACATGGATGGAGGTGCGCGCATGTTGGGAGCAGATGGGCCTGGCAATGCTGCATCGCTGGGTTCTTCCGCAGCATGGTTCTCTGGCACCGCTTGCGCCTTCTCTGGCTCTGACTTTGGGATAGACGGCTTTTTTGTTACCGGAGACGCTGGGGTCTCAGGTTTACGCCGCAGTCCTGCGAGTCCTTCGGATGGTTTTGGCGACTTGGTCGTCGTCGCCAGCCTTTCACGAAGGGAGCGAGGTGTGCTCGATTCAACCGAGGATGATCCTGTTCCCTCGGTCTGGGGAGTGGCAGGTGCTTCCTTAGCCCCTGGAGCTTTCTCCTCGTCTTTTTGCTTTCGCTTTGCGGCTAAAGCAGCCAGCTTGGAAACCTTGCCACCAGCCTCAGGCGAACCACCTAGCAGACCTAGTCGCGGGAATAAGGGCTCCACCATGATATCGCATTTCCGTTGCGGAGGTACGTTCAGCCAGGGGCAATCGCGAAAGAAGTCTGCTGCCGAGAAATGTGCCACGGAAGGGGAATTGTCTGCAGGGAAAGCCGGCACTATGAACCTGTTAGAACTTCGTTCGAGCTTACAGAGGTGTCAGTCGCAAAGCATAGAAAGAATAAAAGCAGATAGAAACCACAGGAACTTCAGATCACACACCTTTAAATATTCGCAGTCTAGACAAATACATGATGTACCCCGCTAAGGGGATAGAAGTATTTGCAAGCTCCGAGCCAAGCCATAACACAACGTGGAAGTGACAAGGGTAGTATTGAGGACTTACCGTGAGCCTTGGGCTTTTGCGAAGTAGCAGCTTGCTGTTTCTTGATTTCTTTTTCCTTCTTGCCTGGAGAGCTGTTAGCAGGGGCCCAATGACTCAGATGCTTCTTTCTCGGCTGTAGCCATCCCAAGACCAGTATAGCCTGGGTATCGTCGTCACGTACCCCTCAAATAATTCACAGACTTCTCCACATCATTGTAGTAGTGCCACAGAGCGTCCTGGATCTCCTCCTTTGAAGCGGTCACCGAGGGCTGCCCCCCGCGGAGCTGCTCCACGACGGCTGCAGTACACTGTTGCAAGAAAGCCTGCTCTTCGGGATCAGGCGAGTCGTAGCCGTCATCGTCTTCGTAATCGTCATCGTCGTATCCGACGTTCTTCACGCGGTGTCTCGACATTTAGGCAAGCGTGGTGGGGTGAGGGGCAGGCGACGGAGCGACGCGGGGGATTGTGGAATGGCGAAGCTCTAGAATAATATGAAGAAGGTCGAGAGAATGTAAAATACAAAAGAAAGAAGAGCTCTGCACTTGGAAGGTGGGAGGTGGCAGGAGCGGACAAGTTTTCGTTTGTCGAGTGTTGGCAGTCGAGGGAAGTTTCCCCCACGTCATTCCCCACTTGGCCTCGCGAACCAGCGGCTGCATGTACTCATAATGGATATCAGACAATGCCCGATTAACATAGGCATGAAACTGACATACAGAAAAAAAAAATTGGGTTGAAAGGGAATTGATCTGTCGACCTTGCCATACACTAGGTACTTACAGTTTATGACGCGGCAGCAATTTAGCTCTCACTTTGTGAGAGCTCCAGGTCAAGAAGGGACTTCGCCGGAGCTTGAGGCTCGGGAACATGGACTAAACCCCATGAATATCAATCGACGTCTACACCTCAGATAAATAACAATTTGTGAAAAATTAAATTGTAAGGAGGTAAAAGAAATAAATCATTTTCATATAGGATGAAAAAAAGTATTTGGAAGAAGGAAATGTTGAATTTCCTTCTTTTCCCCATCTTGGTGCACCAAGACAGTTGCCCGCCCGCCCCCCATTTTTTCAAGTTCACCTCTAGCCAGGCTGGTATCACCTGGTGATAGAAGGACCGCCACGTAGTGTTCCCGCAGGAGGTACCCTTTTGGGGTTCTCAAGGAGTACTAAGTACGCCGTCAGGGTAAATCTAGCGAACGGGGCCAGCGCCCACTAGACTACCTGAACTTGATTAGGGAAAATTTTAAGGATCTAGCTTATGCTGAGCGTTTTTTTCGAATTAGGAAGTCCATTTCGTTGAGGCGATCTCTTTTCTCCCACCGTTGATCATCAACCGTAGCCATCTCCAGTACCCGGCTCCCGTATGCTTCCCTCGGACCGCCACGCATATAGTGTCATGACAATCCCTCGAGGCACCACATCTCTCGAGTCACCACATACCTCGAAATGAGCGCCCACTCGACAACGCAGAATTGCCTTTAGTTCGAACTTCTCATAGAAATCGCTGGTTAAATTACGGCAAGTCTTTTCAGAATAGTGCACATACGTTTCACATTCTGTACTGTCTTCATTGCTAACGACTCTCAGCATCCAGATAGGCCCATACATATCCTTTGTCTTCGCAGCAGATCGTGCCATGTATCATCGAGTTCAAATAGTGAAAGCTAGCAAATGAGAAAGCGAAAATAAGACAACCATGCTACCCAAACAAATCAAAAGCAAAACATAGCAAACCGTCTATCGCATGGGACTTCCGCCAAAGACATCGCCGGGGCCTGGTGATGAGAAACTACCGTTGCTGGGAGTTAGAGCAATCGAGCGCCTGAAAGCCTGTCGAGGCGTCGAGGGAGCACTGGTGGGGACATTGTTGGACGCGGCAGCAGCGGCGTTGGCTGCTGCTGTAGCTGCTGCTGCATTCGCGTCCGGTGTGCTAGGGGTGTTGCGGCCACTGTTCTGCATAGTGACAGCTGTGCCTGGCCGTGAAAGGACAGTAGCGGTGGCGTTCTTAGGTGGAGGTCGGAAGTTCAGCTTGGCGCCTTCGCGGAAGATCTCTTCGAGCATCTGGTTGACGATTCCTGCGTCTTCGTATTCTTGGAACTTCTTCCATAAGCGCAAGGCCATGCGGGCGTCTTCGATCGAGTCGTGTCCGTGGATGGTGTCAGGCGTGGGTTCTTCCTGGATGTATTCCTTGAACACTGCCCATGCAAGGTAACGAAGGCTAAGACGTCGCTGGTTGCCGGGGTGGAAGAAGAGCCATTGTGTGTCTACAGTCTGGGACTTTGGAACCTGGATGTTGATCTTTCGGAAATCAGAGGCCAGGCCATGGCCGACAAAGATGCACCCCAGGTTCAGAAGTAGCCACATCTTCTTGTAGGCCACCTTAAGTGGAACCAGATTATGTTCGCTGGTTCGTGGGTCCAAATCCCCGGGTTTGATACCGGAGTACTGCGTGACATAGTCGACAATGGGCTCGCGGATGGTAATATAATCATCGATGAAGGGTACGCCTTCTTGTAAATCATTACCGCGAAGAACAGAGACTCGAGCAAGCCCACTTTTATTGGGCCGCACGATTTCCTGTGATCCATCGGCCTTGACGTCGATCTCGGCCTTTTCGAGGTCCACAAACTCAGTATCCAATGCCACTGGAGTACCTGGCTGTGGCTTCTCGTTGTCTTTGAGAGTCACGCATGAGTCAACTTGGTGGCCACCACTGAACATACCATGTTAGCACTTCAGAGTCGGTGACCCTAGCTTCGAGTTCTACTTACTTCAAAGACCACTCGCGGAACAGTAGAGTGGTGTCCAGGCAATCCTTCCACGTGTCATCCACCGCATGGCGTGCATCTCGAACCTGGAAAGCCAAAACACAAGGGTGTTTCCAGTTCGACGTGAAACGAAGCGCTTCTTCTTGATCTACCTCCGTTACCAAGAAGTCATTGAACAAGTGCCACTTGTTTTGTTCCTGAGGCGTTCGGTCGGATATAGACACGTTGATGAAAGAGACCAAATGCGGTTTTTGATGCTCTGCAATCTCAATCTCAGCCACAAGTCCAACGAGATCATAAATCACAAGACCAGGGGTATTGTTCTGAATGTGTAAACGAAGCTCCTCTCCTTCGAAGCACATGACCTGTCCTTCCGTAATAATAATACCAACTGCATCTGGCAGCCACCCAGGAATCGCCCACAGTCGGCGACAAATGGGATTCGTTATGGCCGCATTGAGAATCAAGATAAGAGGCATCCTGTGCACAGTCTTGCGGATGTTGACTTGCTGATACCGACGACAGTAATTACACCAACCCCTGTTTTGCATCTCGCGCTCTATACTTGCGCGCAAGATGTTCGAGAATCGGAAAGCTGGGCTGCGGCGCGCGTGTTTCATGTCCATGTTGGGATAGAGTAACTCATTTGCAAGGGAATTGCCTGGGCGCACAGTCTCGCTCTGGCAAATCATGCATTGAATTGACTCGGAAGCAATCGTTGCCAAGCGATGGTCTAATTCTTCGGTGGTTGGCTGGATCATGCGGAAGTCATTCGCGATCTGGGTAAGGAAGAAACGATTCACAGCTTGGATAGCGGTGGAAAGGGATTTGTTAGTGAGGTTCTCTTCAAGGAGGCCGAGGTTGGAGGCATCCCGGGAGCTACTGAACGTTTTCAGTAGGTTTGTCGCCTGGCAGTTCTGGCCATTTGCCTTTTCAAGCATGTCAAATAAGTATCCTAGCTCACACAAGAGGCAATGTTCAAAAATACACGATCCAGCGGCATGTTGCAAGGCCAGGTTGCGGAATAAAGGAATGAACTTGAGAAGTTGCAGAAGGGAGTTTGTAAAGGAGTTCGCAATGTGAGTCTCGAGTCCAGAGAATCGGGTTTTGTTATAGAAACTTCAGAGAATATCAGTACGGATCAAGTAAAAGAATTCCGACCTAGAAGGACTTACCGGAAATCAAAATCATCCACGCCGAACCGGCTGTACTTGATCTCGACATTGCTGTATTTTAAAAGAGGATCATCATCGCTTTTCCCGTTAATCTTAGCATCTGCGAGAGCCTCAGCAGCATCGGCTACTGAGCTTTCAGTCTTAGACTTGCTCTGATCTCGAGCCTTTTCACTTAGGAACTTGGGCGCAATGAGAGCTGGCTCCGCATTTGCCAACGCACGAGTGTTCTCAACTTGGTATCTGCGAGTTTTCCGAGGATTCGGATAAGCGTGGCCGATCTCTGCAGGGCGTACATAAGGGAGTATGGCGTGGTCCATAGGAGCAGGGGGGCTGCCAACTTCGAAAACAAGATGGCTAGGCCAGGCCGAGAAGAGACGATCGTGATAATAGGGCATCCCAATCATGTTCAAAGGTGTTTCAGGGGTCCATTCAATCGGAGGTGGTCGTGTAGGAACGTCTGCGAATTCTGTCTCTTTGCTCATCTCATTGAAGTGAATTTTACTAGGAGAGCCCCAGATATGGATTGCACATTCGGCGTCATTGATAGCCAAAGCTTCGCCAGAGGGGGATATCTCAAGGCCAAGCATCAATGTAACATTTGCTTGTCGCAAATTAATAGAGTTGGGATTCATCAAATCCACCACCTGGAGTTGACCAGTCTGCGAAGCCACAAAGCTTGTCGTCGAAAGCTTCGGGTGCATTCGGACATATGCGGCACCAGCATGAAATGGAATTGGAGGAAGCGGGTTCAATGTCTTCAGATCATATACGTTGGCCAAGGGGTCGACAATTGGAGACCCAGCTTGCCGGAGCGAAAACCCACAGGTCACAAGTAAGTCGTTTCGAGCATCCATATCGTTGATTGCTGTTCCATGTGCTTTCCATGACTTCACCACGCTGAAGTCAGAAAGACTGAGGGCGTTGGCAGCTCCAGTATCCGTCGCTGCACAGAGGTATCGGCTCTTCTTCATGATAGTGTAATTGTGTTCGGTTGGTATTTTATCAACAATAACGCCTTTATCGATGTCCACGGTGTACATCGTTCGCTGACAACCTGCCACGAGAATCCGGTTAGTCTGCGCGGTGAAGCTCATACAGCGTAAGTCCTGCATGTCTTCATCCGCGAGATGCCATTGAGTGAGGCCTCGCCTGGTGACCATGTGTATGCTTTTCGAAGATATCGAAATTACACCGCGCTCGTGGAATAATATCTGTCTGACCATCCCCTCGGCGACAGGATGAGCTCGCACGGAAGTGTAGCGCTGGAGGTCCGGTCCGTAGAATGATGAAAGGCGGCCCTACATTAGACCCACGTTAGTTCTGCAACCCAACAAGTCCCAAGAAAAAGACGGAGTTCTCACGTATTCATTTCCAGTCCATAAAAGCTCCATGACATCGTCAAAAGCCATCGCCGACGCATTCGTCGGCAGGGCATGCGGACTTGGCGGCGGTACCGCGATGCGCGACAGTTCGTCCCAGTCGGCCTCCATCTTGGCAGCTTATCTCGACACCGCTCAGGGGAAGCCGACACTTATCCAATATCCAACCCTCTCACTGGCGCGAAGGGACGCCAGTACCGGGCATCGTCTGCGCCGAGGCGCGATTGCGGGGAAGCTATCCGGAAGGTCAAGATCGGCTGCTCGGGCGTGTATATTCCGTATAGGCGAGCAAACCGGCAAAAGACGCGACCCTTCGAGGGATTTAGTCGGATTCAATGACGGTTTTCAGGAACGAAGGACTGTGGGATCAAAAGATCAATATTGCGACGCTGCGAGAATGGCGGGACCTGGGATCCCTGGTCAAACGGTTGAAGTCACGTGAAATCCGGCCCGATGGTGTTTTGGGTGGTGGACAAAACTAAGTTGGGAGACGGATTCTTGAACCATGGAAGAAGTTTTTGTGGATTACCTAGGTATAGTCTTCAGCCAGTAATTAAATTTTAATAGGCACCATTTATAGGCACCTGTCTTGTACTTCCGCCTGTATTAAGTAACTAATGGATTCACTACCATCAGTGGATCGTCAGATTCATCTAAATGGTAGCATGTGTTTTCGCATATAGAGCCAGATAGTGATCAGGCAAGCACATTATATCTGAGCACTAACCCCAGGGCATATTAAATTGAATGTGAAGCCACAAAAATGCTTTACTGACAAATCAATGTTACTATTTGAGCCCTGAGGGATAACATCAACAAGGAAATCCTATATACGACAGAGTACGGAGCAATAGTGATGATCGGCTAAATACACGATAGACAGGAACATCCGGGGGGAAATAAATCAGGCAAACAATAAGCATCAAGTAGGGAGGATGCAATACAGTGAAGCAAATGGTCGTTTATCGGTAGTAAGAGGCTGGGTTAGCAGCAGATGCCGGAGGTTGATAAGCTTGGTACTCAGCGGGAGCAGACGGAGCTGAGGCACCAGGGTTGAATGCCATGTACTGGGCGGGCTGCTGGGCTGTTCCGGGAACAGGAGGGGGCTGGTGGGAAGGAGGAGCCTGGGCATTTTGCGTGCTAGGGTACGGCGGTTGTTGAAGGGACTGCTGAGAAGGAGCATCGTGGGTGTAGACAGATGGGGAGTAATCTTGTCCTGAGGATTGCTGCTGGGACGGGTAGGCGTTTGAAGGAGGCGCTTGTCCATTAGCGCCAAATCCAGGTCGCTGATTTGGTGTTTGGTCGACAACCGGAGAGTCATAAACAGATGTACCAAGTTCTTGCGGGTGATCGTATGTAGATTGAGGACGGTGGTGGACAGGAGCTCCCTGTGGTGGGGCCTGCTGTTGCGGGGGAACTGAAGCACCTGGGTACTGAGTGCGAGGATCAGGAGATTGAGAAGCTGGGCGGAACGGGATCGTCTGCTCTGCCCCGTAATATGCGCCTGGTTGAGGCTGGGGAACCGGGGTTTCTGAATCAAGCGTTAGAGAGCAGTATGTTTCAAGAAAGGTCTGTAAGCTTACCTTGGGGGCGAGGGCTGAAGTATCGCTGGTCTGCTTGGGGGTAGCCAGCAGGTGAGGCACCTGGGTAACCGCCGTATTGGGGCTGAGGAGGTCTGTAGGCCTGAGCTGACTGGCCTGGATGAGCCATAGAGGCCTCTAGAAGCGACTCATAGTCACGACGAGCTTTGATGAACTTTTCATTGAGCTGTGTGAATTCGTCTGTATGTCGATTAGCAGAGGTCATCCACAGGAAATGGACAAGCAAATACCTTTCTTTTGTGAATATTTCCCGATGAGCTCGATAAGCTTCGGGCGAATTGCAAGGGTGGAGTGGTAGAGTGTAGTGATCTCCTCATTCTCTTGCACATTAAGATCAGAGCTGCGAGTGCTCAGCAGCGTCAAGAGTTTCTCAACGTTCTTGATTTGGCCGAAAACATCTCCCTCCATTTGCGCCTCCCGTTGCAGCTCATCAACAGTAGGATCCGCAAGCTTTTCAACATAGTTAAGTGGGAAGATTCCAGTCTGCCCTCGCAAAGATCCCTTCCACCAATCCTTGTAGACAGATTCCAAGACAGCAATTATATCACCCTTGCGGAACTGAAGCTCTCCGGGCTCCGATGGTTGGAAGTCAAAGAGAGCTCGCACGCGCGAAACCGTCGCGGCGGAAGTGCCTGGTGGGACAGGTTGAGAGGCCGCTGGCTGGGGACTGGCTGTGGGCTGAACGGAAGTTGCGGGTGCAATTGCAGCGGCTGCAGAAGTAGAGGATTCGGCTTGAGGGGCAGGAGGTTGCGGGTTCTTATCTTTGACCGAGAGCGCAAGAGCCATTTGCAGCTCTTCCTCCTCTTTCTGTCTGTCGATATCGGTGATTGCGCTCTTCACAGGCTTTGAAGGGGGCTGGATATTTGGATCTAGATTTGATCAGATACTGCGATATTCATCAGTGTTGCCAGTGCGTGCTTACTTTGAGTTTTGAGCTGCATGTAGGCTTGTTCCATAATTCCGAAATCTGGGTTGGAGGAGAACATTTCCACCCATTCCTCCATGCGTTCCAAAATCTTCGATTTAACTTGTTGGTGGGTGTTCTAGATAAACAGCTTGTTAAAATTTTGTACTGTTTCAAACAAGACCGCTTAATAAAGTTGTACATACGCGATCAGCCGCCAAACGCAACAAAGCATCTGTAAAGCTTCGGGAGGCTAGTTCACGGTGAATCTTAGGTCCACAGTTCTGTGACAGCGCATTGGCAAGCTAACAAGAGACATATGTCAGCGACGTTCCATCATCTATCTTCCATTAATATCAAGCCCTGGGGGAGTTCGAACCTCAAGCGTATAAAGTTGAACATTGGCATTTCGGTGAGCCAGTCTCTTAATCATGGCAGCAACCGCCTCTTTAGCGCTGAATCATATATCCTGGTTAGTTTCGCCCGATAAAGCTTTCACATGAGTACCAGATCAGTACTCGAGAACAAACCACTCACCCTGATTCTTCAGCACCAACTTTGTCGCAAACATCCTATATGACATCACTCAAATCAGCATCTCCCGCAAGATCCATCCGCGCTCCAGGCCTACGCACAAGAATGTATTCCCAGTTCTCGGACGTAAGGTTCTCGTCCGTCGCCTTGGCTACATCAAAACCCCTGTCAGCGAATAACTCTCCATTGCCAGGAGTTCAGCCCGCGGCTTTCGGCATCCTCTCCAGCAAGGCCATCGAGGTCCTGAACCGAATGCGACTTACCGACGGCATCATCAAACGCGTTCTGCTGTGCGCGAAACATAGCGACTCTCCTTGCGCCGGAAGGTAGACGGTCTCGGAGATTGGAAGCAGGCCGGGACTTCGGGCACCACTCCTCAGCTCACACTAGCTGTGCACCGGGGACGGGGGATCTAAGAGGCAGAAAGCTTCGAGGTCGCGGATTCTCAATCAGGCCGGATTATAGAGATAGCGTGCGTTATAGGGAGAGCGTGCGTTGTGCGGTTCGTAGTGGTTGGGGGGCGAGAATGCGGGGAGTCGGACGAGTTGGATTGGGAGATTCCAAGTGCGGGCAGGAAAGGAGTTAAAGCACACCGCCACGAGAACAAAAGATGATGTCGCAAATTGAACCAGATCGAGAGAAAGGATATCTCGGCGCCACTGGACTTAACGGGAAATTGATCATTGAGAGAAGATCGATCGCAGGTAGGCAGTGTTTAGGAAAGTGGACCTGAGTCAGCAATGACGACGAGCGGGAAGCTCCAGTTCGGTTTATTCTTAGTTGGGGCTCGTGGCTTGTTAGGCAGAAATCATGGCTGCCTCCCCTTAGACTCTACGACAAAATCATTGTGCCTCGTATCCGTTGCCAAATGGCAGCCTGTGGCGATGAAATTGCGCTTGGGAAAGAAATATGTGACATTAGCATTAATCCTATCTGTGCTTCTTGCAGGCGCTAAAGTGCTTTCTGGCTAAGGTCTTGGTATGCTTGGTACTTGCTTTGATACCATCATTCTCATGGGGATATGGCTCTCAATTTAAAGATAGGACACCTACACGCATCATATCGCACACTTGTATAGTGCTAGTAATACCGTTGACATATCGGGATCATGATGACTGATACTTCCAAGCCCATGCATTGGACGCATAATGATCCTACATAAGCACTGCAGAACTATAATCTACATGCCGAAGATAAAGGGACTAGGTAACAAATTTTGCTTGCTTTAATAGACCTCTTGTAAACCAAACGCCGAATGAACGACATCACGTTTAAAATCTTCCGAGGCCGAGGAAACCCTTTAGAATATAATCAGGTAAGAAATAATCACAAGTATCACCCAAACACCATCGGGCCCATATTGAAATAGCACACAGGATAAGTCGTGGATAGAACTACAGGCTGCTACACAATCCCTTTGTAGAAATAGATATGACGGGGCGAAATGGACAAGAGAAGAGGATCAGGTTCGAGGTTTGAGAGATCAGATGTTTTTGTTTTGTCATCGCGGAGATGTTCACCAGAAAAATGATATGGGTGGCAACAAATTGCAAGAAAGGATTGCGGGCGTGACGCGAGTGTCGAGAGTCTAACGAAGCATCAGGAGGTGATGGGGTATCTGAACGCGACATGAAGAGTTATAGAACGAGTCGAAGCTGAGGCTGCTGGGTGGATGTATTATGTGCCCATTTATGTGGCATTGGGCGTGGGTTGTTGCTTCGCCTTCTCTTGGAGACGCTGTACACGAGCTGCCTTAACAAGAGGAGCGAGGTGAGAAAGTGGTGCTGAGATGGTCATGAAGGAGTGCTGTAAGGCCAAGTTAGTAATCATGAAGCTAGATATGAGATAAGGATATAACGTACGTCCAGAAGAGTCTCGGCCGAAGCACGTTTATCGGCCTCAACTGTCAAAGCTTGTCTCAAGAAGTCACGGAAAGTCGACGACAAGTTTTGCTCATCCTTGATCTTGGGCGTTCCGTTTGTGGCAATCAAGTATAGCGCACGGAGAGGCGACTCAGTCAAGTACGGAGGTTCTCCATCAATCATCTCGATGGCCATGATACCCAAACTCCAGATGTCAACTTTTCGGCCATACTCTTTGCGGGTAACCACCTCGGGCGCCATCCAGTATGGTGTACCGACCATGGTGTTGCGGCCTGCGGTCGACTCGTTGAGTTGCGCACAGAAACCAAAGTCGGCTTTGAGATATTAGCTTTTGAGCTCAGATTCCAATGAATTTTGCAACTTACTCAGTTTGATGTTGCCATCAAGGGAAAGGAGAATGTTGTCTGATTTGATATCGCGATGAATCACGCCCTTGGAATGCAGGTGCTGAAGACCATTCAAAACCTGTTTCGATATATCAGCATCAGATGAAAAGCTTGGGTAGAATGGATTGACTGACCTCCTTGCACACTGCTGAAATCTGACCCTCACTCATCATGTTAAAGGTGACCACATCCGTCAGACTACCACCTTCCATGTACTCCATAACCACCCATAGCTCAATGCCACGGAGATAGCCTTCCTTGAAATTGACAATATTCTTGTGTCTGCTGTCCTTCATCACAAGAATTTCATTGATAATCAAATCCTTCTTTGGCTGGAGATCCAGGTTCATCTGCTTAATAGCCACACACTGGTTGTTTGCTTGCTCATAAGCAGTAAATACACCACCAGAAGCACCTTGTCCGATCTTGTTGAAATGGTGGTAGATCTTTGTTGGATCACCAGGGTTGCAGATCGCTAACAAGCGCTGCTTGACTTCCTCCATATTTGGTTGGGGCTTGGGCTGTCGGGGACGAGCTGCCGGAGCGGTGGGATCTGGGGGAGGGGTATTGGTGTTGATAGTCGGCAAAGGACCCGGTTGCGCCTTGCGCTGGCTATCGCTGCGGTCTAATTGCTTCGATGCAATGGCTTGCTGAGCTGCAGCCATGATCTGCTCCTGCTGTCGCTGATATCCAGTAGGTGACTTAACGGGGTGTGAAGCAAAGTCCTTCGTTGTCGATGTGGCGGCGAAGTCTTTAGTAGTTGATGGCGCTGCGAAATCTTTCGTGGTCGATTGCGGTTCTGGATCTCTGAGTGCTGGGTGCGCTGCGAAATCCTTTGTGGTAGAAGGCGCGGCAATGTCTTTAGTAATAGATGGCGCGGCAAAGTCCTTCGTTGTTGATGGTGCAGCAAAGTCCTTAGTCGCAAAGTTCGCGAAATCTTTGGCTTCCGAACCTGCAGACGTGGGTGGACTGTCAGCCATCGCAAACAAAGGCCCTGTGTCTACTAATGGCAAAGCTGAGCTGCTGAGGAAGTCTCGCAAAGAGGCGGCATCATCGTCCTCTTCTTTCTTCGCTGCCGGAATCTGAGGTGCGCTCGGTGACGCTCCCCCAGACCCTGGGGGCTTGGGAGGCGTGCGATGTGGGAGAATAGTGCCTGGTGCAGGCGTAACGGGCTCTGCGGTCAACGAAGGAGATGACGACTTTGGCACAGGTGGGACTGCTCGTGGTTTTTCGAAAGTACCTGGTTGATCTTGGGGATACTGAGGGCTAACCAAGGTGGGCGAAGAGGTACTATGAGAGCTTCCTCCTATATTGACCGTCACATTTGATTTAGCGCCTTCGAACTTGTGCCACACCTCCTCGTTATCTTCCCGAGTATTCTTTTCGTAAAAGGTCATGATATCCACCATAGTTTGTGGATGTTGCTCCTGTTCCTGCTTGGTAATGCCGTTATCCTGCAGCAGGCGCTGCCATTCCTTTGGCAGACCAGTAAACTGGCCGGTCTGATTATCGTAGCCGACATGGGTAACGTGAACGGGGTTTTCGGGCGATGAAATCTTGACATGACGAGGGGAGCCGAGCATGCTACTCATGAAGCTCGAGAAGCTCGCTTTCTTGTCTTTCCTTCCCCTCCCGGGTGGAAGCGTGCTGTTTCTTGCGGGGCGGTGGGTCGGGGGAGGAACATTGTCGCCCTCGTCGGAGTAGCGCTTTGTCGCCGTCGAGTCGCGGCTGCGCAGAGAAGCCATCCGGGCGGTTGGCAGGTCAGTAAAACTGGAAGACAGACGGAGCTTCCTGGCTTGGTCGGGGTTGGTAACGGTGCGGCGGGTGCGCAAAGGCGGGGGTCTGAATTTGGAATCTGGTTCGACGTCCTCGTCCAAAGCACTGAGCTTGCCCCGCGGATCGGCCGGGGAGATTAATTCATGCGAGGTTGGGGACTTGGAGAGGGCCTTGTGGTCGTAGGAGAAGCGGCCGAAGCGAGAGCGCAGAGTGGAAGAAAGAGAAGAGTCGTCGCTCGCAGGTGACGGGCCGTCGGAGGCGGGCGAACTAAGGTCTGCGTTGGACCGCGAGCGGGTATGTTCGCGGGTGCTGGTCACACTGGTCACACTGGTATTGATGGGCCCGGTACTGCGTTTCAAAGAATTGTTGCTCTGAGGGGTCCGAAGCATGCGAGAGAAGCTGGGGGGGTCCTTGGGCAGTTTACTGGAAAGACGGCGGGATTTCAACGAAAAGCCCTCTTGGCTCATGGCGGGCAGGGGTTCGCAATAGCGACAGGTATTGGGCCGAGGAGGGGCGGGTGGGTTGCTTGGAGCCACCAAAAACCCCCCGCTACACGTATTTGGGATGGGGCGTCTATACTGGCAGGGGCTGGAGTTTTTGGCCAGGATTGAGCTTCGAGCTGAACCTTTGGAAGGGGGGGCTGATTGTTGTCTCGGCCAATACAGAGAGAAAAGGAGAGGCCGTCGAATCCTCGAGTATGGAGTATCTTCAAGTGGTGGAATAGAGGGAGAGCACAGGAAAATAATCAGCAGTCGATCGCCAGCGACATATATATTAATGTTATTAATGACATTTAAGAATAAAAAAAAACAAAGCCTAAAAAAGGGTCAGGCCAAACGACAGCCACTCGTCGAGCAAAGTGGGCTCCTTATGAACCGCCGAGCGGGCCAACAGATCGCCTATGTACATCATGCTATGTTGACAAGCCCTCGTCCATGCTAACTCGTATCAATTGATGTACAAGTAGATGTCAAGTAGGGTCAGAGGCCAATCGCTCCAGCTGCATACTTCCAAGGTTGTCTTCCACGCGGTGCACATAATTATCGCCCCACGCAGTCGTATCTCGTAGAGATCGGGCAAACTAGCCCCCCTTCCCACGCCGCTCGTGGGCCCGCTCTCTTCTTCCCTCGACCCCCTGACCTTCCTCCAATCATCCCTGCGTGCCCTCCATCTTTTGCTTAACTTGAAACGATCACACCAACGCACTATCTTCGTTAGAGCGGCGTTTCGCGTTTCCTCCTGCAGGGGCGTCCATCCGCCGCGCTCCGCGGTGTCAAAGCGTCCCGAACTTTATACGCTGCAAAGTACATCTCGCGTGGCTCGTGTTTCATAGCTCCTGCATACCTCGTGCGCCATGCATCATGTATCTTAGTCCGACCTACTCCTCAAACCCGATAGCCCGATAACCACAGTCCCCCTCTACTCCGTCTATATGTACCTACCTAGGTAGGTAAACTATATAGATTCCATCCTTTGTATGACGGAAAAATTAATTAGGTGTCCCACCGTCAGACTGGTCCACTTCCCTCACGGACCGGTCAGGACGTGGGGGGCCTTTCACTGTACAAGTACGAAGTACGGCTGTCGATCAGTCAGCCTGCAAAATAAGCCCCTACTCAACGCATCGTGGGGAAAAATGGAAAAAAAAAAAAAAGGAATTCGAAAGATTTCTATGGAACGGGGTCTTGCTCCCACGCTTCTATCCTCGTAATCAAATAAAATATCTTCTCCCTATCCGTACAAGACGACTTCTATTTTAATCCCTTAGCCGCATCCTGTCTCTTTTGGCGCTGCTCCAGAGCCTCCACGCGCTCGTCTATCTTCTTAAACGACCAGCTCTCGAATCCGGGCGGGTACAAGAACGGCCGCAGGTCGAAACGGTGATCATCTGGGCTGTAGCTTTCCGCGTGGTATGCAGGCGTGGCCACCGTCTGCTTGTGGCGATTGATCTGATAGAAGTGGAAGAACAGTTTCACTTTGTGGGCGATCTCACGGGGGCTGAGTTTGCCCTCGCCGCCCCATTCTTCCAGCAGTCGAAGGAACATTCCGTATGGCCCCAGGTGGTCCACTTTACGTAGCGTGCCGAACCGGGATAATTCGAGATAGCTCATTTGCATGTCGACCTCATCGCTTTGCACCTGCAAGCTGTCAGTTCTACCATTCTTTTCGTTGGGATTCTTTTCCCAGCTTGAGGCCTCGGCCCCCAGCTGAGATTGGTGATTTCTTACATAGTCCGCTGTGATAGGCTCCAGCTCAGCTGTGGGGATCGCGTCCAAGAAATCTAATAATATTGGCATTTCGAATTTCTTCGCTGACCAGCCAATGAATCGCTTAAGGTCGACTTTACTGATCGAGCCGATGGGATTGATGTCGGCTGAAGAACCTATTCAAATGTCAGTGCCTCAACGCTTTAGGGCCTCCCATTGGCACAGCGGCTCGTGTTATTCCACAAAGTGGACATGATGGCTGCTTACAGTCGTATTTCGTCAAGTCTGCTATCGCATCAGTATCCTATTCTTAAAACCCTGGTGGCGTTGCACTTACATCCTCGTAGACATTCGTCAACGTTCGAGCTTCCCAGGACCAATAACGATCCGCCGCCTGGCCGGTTTCTAACCTCGCACAGCTCCTGAGCAAAGTAGTACGCAATCACCATTCTCGACCTCGCCTGGATGTTTTGGAGAGCAAGGTTCTGAGTTTGAGTGCCTCCGTGCACTATGTCACCAAGAATCATGAGTATCAGCCTTAATTATCTTCAACTTAGAGTACAACATCCAAATCTTACCTTTGAACTTTGGCTGGAACCCGGTGGCCTGCGTCAAAATGTTTGTCGTCGAGTTAAAAACATCATCAATGTTCACATCCGTGTGGTAAGATCCAATGCGGTTAGACAAGTCCTTGGAGCGATCGCGTGTTTCTTTGCTACTCTGCTTCTCCATTCCCATGTAGCATGTATAGAATATCTGGTTGCACAGTTCCTCGGGCGTTTCAGGGAGCTCCGACTTGTAAGCAGCGATCCGCTTGACATCCTTGATTACCTGCTCATTGCCCGCCTTCACCGCATCGATGACGAGACGACACATCGAGTAGACAATTGTTGCGGTAGCGCAGCTATCAATGCCACCAGATAGCGGCACAAAGAATCCAGCGGCTTTCGAGCGTCGCAGATAGTCCCAGAGCCAGCAAGCTGGACCCAGGGCGATTTCCTCCTCTGGCAGATGGTATCGCGCGGGCCGTGCGGCGGTAGGAGATTGGGCCAGTTCTAGATCAAGATTGTCATGGGAAAGCGAGTAGTCGACCTCGATACGCTGGTACTCGGGGGCTGCGACTGCTTGGAGACCGCGAGATGGAGCGAATCTATAGGCTCTGACCTTCTCAAGGTCTACAGTCGCAACGACCACTTCGACCTCGTTCAATGAGAACTGGCTAGATTGTCCAACGATGTCACCGTTGACAAAAATCATGGCACATCCATCGTAGTAGCTGTGGTTTGTTAGTTATGTCTTTCGCTCGGCGCTCTAGGTCCACATACAGTCTATCTCCGTCACATCCAAGCTGGTTGGAGTAAAGGTAGACTCCGCCGTTTTTGCGGGTTGCTTCTTGTATAAGAGCAATTCGCTCGTCCAGCTTGCGGAGGGAGTGGTGGCTTCCACTGCTGTTGGTAAAAATCTCCACGCCATTGAGTCCCCTATGACCAGATTAGACAAGTACTTATTCAGGTTCTCTAGGTTTACAAACATGTTAATGTGGGGGCTATTCGGAGTGAACAGCTCCTCGCAAGTCTCAGCAGCCACACACGTATCGATCGTGGACAGAACCACATCTCCAATGGGCACATGGCGGTTCCCCTGGTGCTTCTGGATCCGAGGGGGGAGGTAGTATTGCTCGACATGGCGAGGTCTGTTCCATGGCGTGAAGAAGCGCATCTCGCGGAAGTTTCCGTCATTGGCCAGATAAAGCTTTGGGCGAAGACACAAGATCTTGCCATTGAGGATGATCGCGCGAGCATTGTAGCGGCAGTTTCGGTGCAGAAGAGGCAGACCGACATCAATCATAATACCATGCAAAGATTCATCGGTCAGGATCGAGTAGAGTGAATCCCAAGAATTTTCGTAAACCTCATTCTCAAGGAAGTGGTCCAAGCAGCCTATGTCACAAGTCAATCAGAGCTCAGCGTGAATTCTCGGTGATCCATACCATAACCAGGAATCTCTAATTCAGGGCCGACACGAAGAGTCGCACCAGCCTCCTTGGCTTTGATGATACTCTCCTTGATGCGCCTGAGATTGCCCTCAAAATCCAAGCTCCACTGGTTGAGGGCACATGTCGCGAGTGTGACCAAGGCCATAGTGTATTGTACAATGTGGACCCAGAGATCGTGGGCCACTCAAATTCAAGAACTATTCGGACAGAAGTAGAAGTCACCTGTGTCCGCAGGGCCGCGATAATCCAATGGCGGGGTGGGCTTTATGGCAGGGCGGTGTGCGTGAGGGGAAGAGGGGATATTATGCAAAACGTCAAGGTTAGTCCGGCAATTCCAGGGAAACCAGTAGTAAATTTTGACCGCCTAGAGGATGGTCAGCCACCGGTCGCGAATTGAATTTCGCCCAAATTTGGTAATAATGAAGTCTTCCAACCGTTTGTAAAGGGCCCCATACTGCATTCAAATAGTTTACTAGATATTCTTTTAAGTAACTTCTGACTTCAGAGCGATTATGGTACCAAAGAGTACTATCATTATTATCTAGGTATAACAGGCCTTGGTCCTTCATGAGATCACTACTGACCTCTTTGAGACCGCTACTGAAAACCCAACCGAAAGCCTACCCGGATCCTGCCTAGAATCTTAATTGTTATATGGAAATCTAAAGAGCTAGGACTGAGTCTTGCAAGTTTCTCTCTGTAATTCGCTAATTTGCCAAAGGAGACCCACCTCAAATTGGAGTTCTGTTGACTGAGGCTCAAGTCCGATTGAACTTGCTCCACCCGCGGACTCGTACGGATTTTGTCACCAAGAATATTTGAGAAAGTATAACGTTTGAAGGTACCTCGTCTTACCCTGTGAGTATTGAATTTGAATGTTCCAACTTCAAATGTTTGGGAAGTTCAAATTTCCAATTGATGTTGGAAGCCATCACCCACAGCTCTCGAGGCCGGCTGCTTTGTGCACAGTACATGTGTGAAATATGTCGCGACAATTTATCAGACCACAAGTAACATTCGAAGCCCACATGCACTATCACTCGCGCAAAAGCTTATAGACCGAGAATCGATTCCTGAAGCTCTCTAGGAACAAGTGAATTCTTATATACCTAGGTATGAAGAAAATTAACATTTTTCCATTTTCTGGTATGCCAGGGGTATGAGAAGCTTGTATGTTCTCACCCGCGGACACATCCTTCGCAGGGGCCGCTGCCCGATCGCACGCGAATATCAACAAACGCCAGCATCGACTGGCCCCCACTGCGCTTGAAGTATGAGAAGTTGCTAAATATAAGTGCTCCTTCGAGCTCTATGAGCTTTTTCCAAGCATGTGTTCAACATCGACTACATACATCGCAACATGACAGCTTTCTACGCGGCGAACTTTCCAAAATACTCGGATACCACTCAATGTATCTCGGTATTCACGACATGATGGTGAATCAAGTAGTATCATCGCAAGCGAACAAAAAAGTCTACACATTTTGCCTGGCTTCAGGTTGCAAGGCTTAGCATTCTGCACGGCTGAGAAGGAGTGCCGAAGAAGACTAAACGGGTAGGGGCTGTGGTGATCGAACAATAATACCGCCACCAACAGCTTGGGAAGGAGTAATGATCGTCCGCTAAATTGTATTAATAGCACACTTGTGCATTACAATATGTCTAAGCAAGTTTATGTATTCCTCACTGAGCGATTGAAGATAAAGCAAAGGCGCCCACCAAGAGCGAGGCCTTTGCGATCAGTTTGCGGCCTTGGGCAAAGGATATAATTGAAGAATTACCATTCAAAAGAGGCTTTGTCAACAAATATGCTCGTGCCAAACAGCATAAAGTGGCGTTGAGTTAGAGATCCTCAAGTGAGCGACAGTTGTACGTACAGTGACATAAATGGGGCGGACTATGTTGCTTCGACCCGGGGTCCAGATGCTCTGCGTTACCCCTGAAGGCATGGATTGTTATCTCGCCAACGTCTACATGTACGGGGGACATCAAGCATAACATGCTCATCGACAATCTAGACGAATTTCGCTAGCAAGCTTCAGGACGCTCTTCATAGAGACGTGGTTGATTTCGACCCCAAACGAACATACCCGATTTAGCTTTTGTAGCCGTGCAGAAGCCCCAGAAGCCCCCCAAGTGAGATTAGCCGCACGTGAGTTCTCGCCCCCATCGTTGCGCACGACTTGGGGTCAAGTGTGGGATTCATTCATAGACCTTTCAATCTCTCATGGAGGGGCTTGCTGTCTATTGCGGTGGTCGCCATGGCTCAACAAGAACTCTCTCTTCTCCCCAAAAACACCCGCGCCAGTAAACCTAAAGTGCGCACTGGCTGCTTTACATGCAAGTGAGTTAGGCGACCCCTTGCACACTAAACTCTTTCTGAACCAATCTGCAATGACATAGATCCCGCCGCGTGAAATGTGACGAAGCCAAGCCCGCCTGTGCTCGGTACATCCCCTATCCACCCTCGAGTGCACGGCACAAACGAGACTGTAATCAGCTTCGGCAGAGCCATTTAACTAATCAACAATCAGATGTACAAGCACTGGCCGGCAATGCGAGGGATACTCGAGGCCAAAAGCGCCGGCCGTTGTGCCTCGAGCCCTCGCTCCCGCGCCAACGGTCGAATCGGCTATACAACGACGCGCATTAGAGTTCTTCTTCCACAAGACTGCTCCTCATTTGGCAGGGTACTTTGAAAGTACATTCTTCCGACATACTGTCCTACAACTTACTCTCACCGAGCCCGCCATCCGTCAAGCTAGTGCTGCGATTGGCGTGCTGCACGAGCAGACGTCGCTGGGCGCGCTGGAGTCCTCGAAGCTCGGCCTCCTTCCTATAACTCCGATTGAGATGTATAATCGATCTATACGAGCTATCTTAGATAAACGAAAAACAGACCCGAGCTCATACCCTCTTATTGCGACAACAAATCTCCTATTTACAGCCTTTGAATACTTTCAAGGCAACGTGGATGCCGCTGCCAACCATATCCAAGGTGGAATCAGAATCTTGCAAGCATGGCGAGCGAGTAATGGAGGTCCGCCGAAATTATCGTGGGGCAGGAACTATGCAACAGCACAGGAACAGTTCATGGAAGTGAAGATTGCTCCTCTCTTGAGCACATTCAATACGAATGCGCTCGGTTACCATCAAGGCCCTCATACAGATATATACTTGAATCCCATAACTGATCAAGGGGAGCTACTGTTTGCTGATCGATTTGAAAACATTATTGAAGCTCGAGTTGCTCTACTCGACATGATTACCTGTGCCAACTCCCATTTCTACCAATTCAACAACTTCCGATTCCAAGGACCCCTGGATGATCCTCACTCTGCGACTGTCTTCCACAATATCAGGAAGAATCTCGACACATGGCAAGCCCTTTTCGATGATCTAGTCGCCCGGCGCAAGACATCATGGGCCAAGAAAGACCAGCACTCGGCTGATGCAATCCGCATTATCAGAATCAGCATGAGCTTTGGCGTCACATCCTTTTTGACCGATAGCGAATGCACCTGGGACACCCTACGGACTGATTATGAAGAAGCAATCGAACTCGCCAAGCGACTCCTCATCGATCGCGACCAGTACGCCGCGAGCGGGAACTCGCGCACCCTGAGTTTAGACTGCGGCATGATATTCTCCTTCCATGCGCTCGCATGGAAATGCCGTTGGCCACGATTACGACGTCGAGCGCTAGATGTCTTCCGTCGCATTCCTAGCCGCGAATGGCTGCTCGACATGGGGCATTATCATCGGATCTTCTCTCGGATTATGGAGCTTGAAGAAGACCACTTGAATCTGCCCCCGGGTGCTACACCCAAAGACGATTGGCTGCCCCCGGAGAATGTGCGCATCCATGACTTCAAGGTTGTTCTGGTGCCGGGGAGTCCGGGCTGGCATCCTTCGTACGAGGTGACCTTTTGGAGCAAGCCTCGAGGTCTTGATAAGCCTTGGCTTTCCTTGACAGAGAATATGCAACTGGGTACCCCTTCAGGAAATGGAGTTGTACCTTACAACATGATCAGTCGTAAGCCCTGGGCTATGCCGGAACTGGTCACTTCTTCTGTGCGACAGTAGTACAGGGTATTGTTTATGGGTGTGAATATAACAGGGGTTGAGGCTATCTGAATTCTGTATTTGAAGCGATTAGCGACTATGAAATTTTATTTGTTCCTTTCCAGAGACTAGTTGCTCGTGGTGGTTAACCGTTTTAGAGTTTCTTTTCCTTCCATCAGATCCGCCATCTGCGTCATCAAGACTTTAAAAGTGAGCCGCAGCTCCAAGCATTAAGCTGATGCAGCGCGCGTCATCACATTTGATTCGCAATTGGCCCGCAAGGCACTACATTGTTTGCTCAATGTCATAGTCAGCATGTTTCAGTAGTCTGGAATTGTGCATTAGTGAAGAAATTCGATCACAATTCTGCAATCAGCTTCGGGCAAAATCTCGGGAATATTCCATCGGTGGATCTTGGTACGCTGCCGATCGAGCCAGTTTCGGTGCCGTCCCAGAACGCTATCCAAGCTATCCGCTCCTCGATCTGATCTGGTTTGTTAGCTTCTTGAAGAGTGGATTCTCGACATCACTTAGAGCCTAAAAAAAATGAAACAAGCACTAGTAGAGCTTTCCTCAAAAGGCATTGGACCCCCCTGAATAATTCTCCCCTCGTAGACGAAGTAAAAGCACCATGTCTTCAATTGCATCGTCCTCGGCCCTGCCGACCCATAGCCCGGTCCCCTCGGGGTTCAGCGTTTACGACAATGCTTTCTACAACATCCTCGGCTCGGCCCCCAAGCTGGAGGTGATTGCTGAGAACAGCAGCTTCCCATTCGCCCACGAAGCAAGCGTGTACATTCCCGAGAAGGAGGAGCTCTTCGTGTCCAGCAACATCTTCACTGACCCCGCGACAAATGAATCCACTATCAAGATCTCTAAAGTCAGTGTGGGCGCTAACCCCGTGACTTCTGAGGTCATCGATACAAATGTCACCATGGCCAATGGAGCGACCAACTACAATGGCAGCGTCCTGTGGACGGCCCAAGGAAACTTCAATGAGACCGGCGGCGTCGTGTCAATGTCAACTAGCGCCCCCTATAACACAGAGCTTCTGGTCGCAGGCTTTTATGGCCGCCAGTTTAACTCGTTGAACGATATTGTGGTTGCTAAGGATGGCGCTTTCTGGTTCACGGATCCTATCTATGGCTGGCGCCAGGGAATTCGCCCTAAGCCTCAGCTTCGGCAGCAGGTTTACCGCTACGATCCCAAGACTCAGGGTATCCATGTTGTAGCGGACGGGTTTGGACGACCCAATGGTATTGCTTTCTCTCCTGACGAGAAGACGGCCTACATCACCGACACTGGAGAGACTAATGGCGATGGATCAGAGGATGCACTAGAGCCTGCTACTATGTAAGTTGTGGGGAATGGTTGAAATGCCGAAAAGTGTGACTAACAGACATAGCTACGCATTTGATGTGTCGACTATGCATGGCCAGCCGTTCCTGACAAATCGCCGTCTTTTTGCTGTTCCTGGAGTGGGGATCCCCGATGGTATCAAGGTTGATCAGTACGGCAATGTCTACGCTGGGTGCAAGGACGGTGTTAACGTCTGGTCGGCTGGCGGCGTCCTACTGGGCAAGGTTCTTGTTAAGGATGGAACTTCTAACTTTTCTTTTGGAAAGAACGGAACTATGTTCATTCTCAACGAGAACAAAATCTACCGTGCGCAGCTGAACCACAAGTACCACGGTACTCTGGTTTAACGGACAGGTTGGAAAACAGTCTGGTTACCAAGACATCTATTCTAAGATATGAGTCCATGGTGAGCACGCGGTTCATATGACCTTTTTTGGCGCTCGTTGCCTATAGATTTTTGATGCGCGATTTAACGAATAGAATAATACTCGAATATAGAAGGAGTCTCACAGACAAAGTGACATGCCGTACAGAACAGAGCTGCAGATGACCGGGTGGGAAATTCTTGGTACTAATCACATCATCCCTCATGCGCCGAGGGCAAGCGAGATGCCCGCACATGCATTTGCTGAGGCTGCGCCAAGCTTTGGTATATGACGCCCAATACGCCTCTCCCGCCAACAAGAAGGTACTCTGGCACATAAACTAAAATAAGGGTAAGGAGGGCCTGAAAACGTGGCGGTCGGAGAGTAAAGAAGCCCATGCCTGCATGCACACAAGGCTGTGCTACTATTATCGAGTCTGCGTGCGCTGTGATTCGAGGCTGTCCGACGGGGACACTCGAGTCAGCCTCATCGAATCCCGTTGGGCAGCTACTGTAGTATGGCGCAACAACACCTTCTCGCCAAGGGTCGACTACACCATTTCAAGTACTCGCTTTTCCTTTACCAACGTCATAAGCGGGTGGTCACTTGAGTCTTGGGCGGATCGCGCCGTTTAGAGAGGGGTCAAGCACACCACCTGGGTAAATCCGGGGGAGGCGTTGACAAATTCATAACTTTATTAGCTGCAACATGGGGCTCAAGCCTGGTGCACACCATGTGTGGATGAAGTCAGAGCGTAAGCCCGAATATGGCCATCGACCGCGCCTGACCACGATCTCTAACTTGGGGTCACAGTCACGGGGAGGATTTACTCCGCAATTCTGGTCCCCAAGCGTCGATGTTGGATGACGTCCATGGGCAGAGCCGAGATGGCGGGGCCGATAGCCGGGCAATCATCATTCGCATTCGCCAGGTGATGCGGAGATGTTCCGAGGAGCATCGTGAGTTGTGAATCGCGAGAATCCCGAGTCGGTGTGCAGTAGATCTGCTGGGTCGAAAGCTAGCTGGGATTTCGCATCTTCCTCCCAGCCAATGGCCGTGCGCTGGCCTCAAATTCAGCCTTGATACTCATCGGATATGCTTCCCTTTTTTATTTGCTTTGGGCAGTGCAGAATCAAATATCCTGGCATGGGTCTTACATCCTTGCCGTGCTGACCTTGGAAGGAGCCCTGGTCCCTTTGTCTCGGCACTCAGGGCAGAGTCTCGACCCGAGCTTCTACCCCTGTCGATAGCTTGGGGGAACGCCGATTTTCCTTTCGTCCTTCCTTCTCTGTGACAGTCGTCTGTGAGAGTCAACTGAGAGTCGTCTGAGAGTCATGCTATCTGATCTCCCCGTCCGCAGGTCCACTGATCCACCCCCCTCGCTAGGCCCGTTGGAAGCACACACAGACATCGGGCGATCTGGGGAGGACAACAGGCCGTGCTTGGCGAGCCGGGATCTGTTCAGCTGGAAACTCATGAGCCTCTAGAAAAGTCCCCATTGGCGAGAGCCGACGCGGGGTTCCACATGGAGGGCCGATCGACCGGCTTCGACTAAATTAGTGAGCGCCATCGTCTGTCGGCACATCTGAATCCATAAACATAGTCCAGAATTGGGCCCGAGTCGGCCTCCCCGGTGACTCGAACATGCTCCCCCCCCCCTCTCATCTCTAGAATCGGTGGAGGAACTCACGAATGCTTGGTCGGGTGGTCTTTAGAAATCCAAATTCAATAGTTCGTGAAAGGGCCCCGACGATCCCCTTGCCTGGCCACTGAAGGCCTCTTCGCAGGGGATTGCGGGTCAATGCGCCTGCATCCAAGATCGCAAAGTATGCGCGAGCCATCCCTGTCGTGCACCTCAATCAAATCACCACGCAGGACCCGGAACCGAAATTTGGAAATCATGATAGATGCAAGCTATGGTGGAGACGGCCTTGTGGGGATGCGAAGCCAGGATGGTGAGTCCAGACTGCTTCACAAATACGAGACATCACAAAAGGGATGCACGCAACAGCCAGGGTGCCTGTCTGCCTGCCGGGTCTCTTGCAAAGCACGTCTGTTTTTTAATTACCTAGATGGTCAAGGATCCACTCTGCTCCATGATACAGTCCTTGGGCCTGCATTAATCCTTCCGTCGTATCCCTATTGTGGCGCCGAGCCACGTCGGGGCCTGCCTACTACTGACATGTGCCTTACATTCATAGGACGGCATTGCAGATTGAATGGGGCTATGATTGGCTTCTGTTTGGTCCCAAGACTTCCGTCCCATGAATACGGAATGTGTTTAGGAGAAAGCTGCCAGGCTGCATGACCTTTCGTCCGGCTCGGGGAGCTTAGATCGTAGTCTACATAAACCGAGCCCCTCTCGCTGTTTGCTTTGCTTGAAATCATTCTCGCCCACTTCGGTCTTCGACACACCAAGCGCCTGTTTATATAGCCGTCGGAATGTTTGCTCTTCTATTCTTATTCATCGCAATCGCTGCGGCTTATCCAGCCCGCGGCCCTTGCACTGGTGACTGCTGGACAAAGGATCCTGCTGTGATCCAGCGTGCAGATGGCACATACTTCCGCTTCGGCACAGGCACTGGTATCAACACAATGACTTCTCCCTCTTTGAAGGGCCCATGGAAGGATGTCGGAGCTGCTCTCCCCGACGGCTCCAAGATCACTGTCGAAGGTGTTGACCCGCACAACATCTGGGTACGTGACAAATTCAAAACACTTTGCTTTTTTCACGGCTAATAAGATTGAATCTAGGCCCCTGATGTGCACAAGGACGGTAACACTTACTACATGTACTATGTGCTTTCCAAGCTTGGCACACAGACATCCCAGATTGGTGTTGCTACCTCAACCACTTTGGAGCCTGGCTCATGGACCGACCACGGCGCAATTGGTCTGCCTGCTAACAGTGCTTACAACCGTATTGACCCCAACTGGATCAAGATCGGCGGCAAGCAGTATCTCCAATTTGGCTCTTTCTGGCAAGATATCTTCCAGGTTGAACTCTCGAGCGCCCTGAAGGTTGGCTCTGGTGCTCCTTACCAGGTCTCTTTCAACGGATCTCTCAACCACCGCGAAGAGGGCTCTTTCCTGTACCAGAACGGCGGCCACTACTATCTCTTCTTCAGTGCTGGCAAGGCAGGCGGTTACACCAAGACTGCCCCTCCGGCCGGCGAGGAGTATAGCGTGCGCGTGTGCCGATCCACTAGCGGAACCGGGGGCTTCGTAAGTGCTTAAGCTTCTCAATGTCGATCACTCGTCATCAGGACTAACAAGGAAACAGGTGGATAAAGCTGGCAACGACTGCAAGCAGGCAGGTGGAACTATGGTGCTCGCTAGTCACGACCAGGTTTACGGCCCTGGTGGACAGTAAGTGTGATGAATATGTGATCCATCCCAACGCCATTTCTGACCAATCACACAGGGGTATTTTGACTGACAAGGACCTCGGACCTGTCCTTTACTACCACTTCTATCCCCTCTCCCTCAAGCAGAGCGGTGGCTCTGAGGGCAACAGCGGCTACCAGTTCGGCTGGAACCAGCTCGACTTCTCCAGTGGCTGGCCTGTCGTCAAAGCCACTTAATGGGTCAAAGCCCGCCCGGCTTTGTCATGTCTCGCTATTTACGGGTGATTGTTCTATACATACATATCAGGCGGCTTGTTCAAGCGACAACCCCGCCCGCCTCTTTTCTCTTCTTCTGTCAATGGTTGAACTACCATATGTTTTTAAGTAATGCGCTCGTTTGCTCGATACCCATGCCGCAGCCCGCAGGCTCCTTGGCATACCGCGTGCTTGTGTCGGAGAGATTACGCTAATTTTATAATTCGTCCGGGCTCTCCCTGGACTGATGCACATTCAATCTTTAATAGCTCCATGTGAAATAGAGGAATCATAAATAGAACACTCGTTACTGTCGTTAAAAATCGGCCGAGTCTGGCAGACATGATCAACCATGTCCCGCACATCCACAAACACGGCATATTGGGCCGTTATCACTCAACGGCCCACATATCGGAGCTCTAACATTCGCAAAGGAAGATACGAGACTGCAGTAAAGACAAAGGCCAACTCGTTAGCAATGTCCCCCCCGTCGGCCCCGATTTTCCTTGCAAGGATCCCGACATAGTATGTTTCCACCATGCCAACAATCCACCCCGCTGCCCCACAAAGGAATGCAGTTAGTCCAGCATACCCTATCGGCATTTTTGAAGGGGTGTTCCAGGCGTCGAGGTCGTAGTTTGCAAGATTCCCTTTGCGGAAATAGTAATGCTCGATGAACAAGATCACGAAAAATGAAGTGTTCCAGTATCCGAGCAAAGAAAGGAAGTTTTGAAGAACGGCCAAAAGGTGATCGCGACCAGCGATACCAATGAGCAGAATGCCTACGAAAACCAAAAATGACCAGAACACTCGGGGAACCTTGGCAAATGGTGGTGCAAACATTTGAGCTGACAATCCGCCGGAATATATCGCGATACAGTTCATGCCGACTAAAACCCATTGTTAGTAACTAATTTCCTTCTGCGATATCAATCGCTGTGGCATGTTACTTACTTCCAGACAAGACCAAAAGTACCAAAAGAAATTTGGCGAATCCGCTGGGGTAAACAATTACCCGCAGAATCTCTCCGATGCTGACTTCGTACGCAGCCTCCCACTCTGGCTTATTGTTCAGAGCGGACGAGACGCAAGCACCGAGTAGCATGCCGATACATGTCGGGATCGAGATACCTAGAGAAGTGTACAGGAACACCTTCACCTTAGAGGTGTTCACAGGGTACTGCACATAGAAGTCCGACACAATCGAACTCCAAGAAGCGCTGGAGCCATAGATAACAGAGATCAAGCTCAAAACATTGCCAGATTTGGTCAAGCCCGTAACGGCACTCGGCGGCGGGGAGAGATCAGCGAAGTGTGCAGCCTCGCCGTACATGATCATGAAGATGATGAAGAAGAGTATCCAGGCATACTTCTCGTACAGCAGCACAGCACGCAGTCCGATGAAGCTGAAGACCAGACTGACACAGGCGATAATCACAACGCCCACTGCGATTGACAGATGACCCCCGGATACAGCGCTCAGCGCAAGTCCACCAGTGATACAACTGACTGATGCCCAGCCTAGCTGCTCAATCACATTCAACAAGGCAATCAGCGAGGAAGGGTAGAAACCGAACGAGTATCGAGAGATGGCGACTTGGCGAAGGCCAGTTCCGGGACCCATAGTGGCGCACCAACCCTAATCAAACAGCCGTCGTCAATATACTCCGGTACAATCTTCTCATCGGACAATAATCACATACCGTCACGAAAGATCCGAGAAGAGTAGAGAAAATCACAATCGGAATCGTATCACCCAGCGACAATCCAAACTCCGTCCCCAAAAACCCAGTACTGAAGCAACTGATGTTCATCGTCGCCGACGCCCACATAAACGCCATCACAAGCGGGCTAGGCGACTTCCGATTCTCAGGATGCACCCGTTCTAAACTATTAGACTCGATGCCCAGCTTGCGATCCAGCATCTCCTCATAGTAGCGGATGCGAGCGAAGAAGCCGCTTGGCTTCACCAGGTCTGCTTCTACCGCCGTGACATTGAGCTCGGTCTCGAGCTTCGCCTCGGGATCTTTCTCGTAGGTCGCCATGGTTGTCGAACTTGGACGAGGGCAGCAGCACACAGTCGCCTCACACGCGACTCTCAATTGCCGGGGGGACTTCTAGCGCTTTAAGTAGCGCTTTAGAAACCGGAGGGCTTCCTTAAGCGGGTTGCCCCCCTTATCTAGTGTGCGGGTGGGTCTTATCAATTATTTGCATGAAGTTTTTTAATCGCGATTTCATGCGTGGAAACGTGGGACTTGCTTTAGATCTGTACCTTGACTAGCAGTGTATTTCAACTGCCTTTCTCTAAATGTCTTGTTATTTGGGCTCTTCCATTTTCCCCATTGTTGATTCTACTCTCCCCGGATCCCCAGAGTACTAAGCTTTCCACCGAAAATTTCTCCTTATCAAGTGGGGGTCGGCTACGTCCGAGCACGCTTGATTCGAGCCCGCGCTTTGTTCTGTGATTGGAACCGCCCAGTGTAACCCTCGCTGCCAGTTAGCGCGCATGGACTGGCTTGTAGACCCGATGGGAGGTTGGACTCGGGTGTAACTCAATGTCTTTGATAAGGGAAGTGCCGGGCATGGGGAGCGATTGTTTTTCTGGGTCTGCGGGAGTGGCGATCGTCGGCCTCTTGTATTTCCCCGGGTGCTCGAGCACATTCTTGCCTCGTGCTGAGGAGTGTCTTAATTCATCTTAATTTGACTTGATCTGGTTCTCCTCCGTACAAAGTCGTTAAAATAGGGCGTAGGAGCTGCCCAGATGTCCGATTCGTACAATATTTACAGCGCCTGTGGGATTCGAGCTGTCTCATGCAACTGCCCAGCGGCCTGGACAAAACGTGGCTATTGATTTCGGCAGCGTATATTTCTGATTCTGAAAGGCAAATGATAAATTCATCGGTATGGCTATGACAATTTGCTGTTCCTGCGGCAGCCATCCGGTGGCCGTTCCACTGCCTAGAAACTCAGGGTGAAACGCCCAGGACTAGGCGTGAAGTATCCGTGGAAAGGAGGGATCTGCGAAAGAAAAAGTAAAGAACAAAGATCACCAATTGACCAGTGAAAGTTCTTTATACACTCACTTCCGGGTCAGCTTCTCTTCAGGAGCTGCTCTATACATATACGGTGGAGACGCAGGTCTCGGGTCGGAGAAAACCCCCCCGGAGGCTCGAAGTGGCCTTTTGCCTGGTGTTGTGTACTTCTCTGGGGTTCCGCACCTCTTTCTGCCTTCTACCTCTTTCACCTCCCTCCTCCCCCCCCTCCCCACATTCTACTCGGGGTCTTGCCTTCGGGCTTGTACATTGTATTCGGGTGCTTGGCTTCTCCGAATTGACCATCCTCCGTATCCCGTTCCGCTCATCACCTCCGCGGAATTGCCCTTGGTCTGGTCCCCGGATATCAACCCCCATCTCAATCGCTTCGTTTCGCCGGCATTAGCCACTGGTATGTCAATCTATTTCATCGGGGCCCGCTGTTCAATGCTAATTCGTATCGCTGCCTTGAAACAGATTCGATTTCCATCGACTCAACGCTAGCTGTCATCTCCCTCCCTCGCATTTCGTAACCCATTGCGCATATTTCGCCATGTCTGCCGAAGCATCAACAGCTGTCAATGGGGGCGCTAGCTCCCTGGCTGCTAAGCTGGAGGCCCAGCACGACGCTCACAACCCAACCGTTGAAGACGTCGAGGATGAAGAAGACCTGAAGCATCCCCGTCCCTCTGCCGCCGAAGAATCCAAGCCTGGTCCTGTGCTGGAGTCAGCTACCCCCGAACCATCCGCTAGCTCGACTCCTGCTCCAAAGCCCGCCCCCAAGAAATCACCAGCCTTCGACGTTCAATCAGAGGAGCTATTCCCTGCGCTTGGCAGCGGGCCGAAGCCTGCTGCTCCTGCCGCGGCCACATGGGGTGCGAAGAAGCCTTCAGCAGCTGCCGCTGTTGCCAATGGCCAGGCATCAAAGCCAATGGGTATGTGGAATCTCTCATGTACGATAAAATGGCCGTGCTGACTTTTGACCCCAGATATTCCCCGAATTATGTCACTTCCCGGAAAACACATGGAGCAGCTCCGACTCGCACCTTCCCAAATGCAGCCTCGTGGACAGTTGAAGAAGCCCTTGAAGGATATTCTCCGCGACATCTCTCGCAAATCTAAGGCTACGGTGGAAATGCGCGGTGGCCCCGGCGGCTCTATCATTTTCGAAGGAAAGGGCTCAGTTGAGTCTGTTCGCCAGGCTCTCCGTGAGGTCGCCCAACAAGTCGGCTCTAAGGTACGTTTTGGAAGAGTAATATGGGGAATCGACATTATACTAATATCTTTCCTGTCATTAGCAATCGGTCCGCGTTCCTATTCCTACCTCCGCACGCCCACATATCATTGGTCGCCAGGGTGCAGTTGTCCAGGACCTTCAGACCCGGACTGGAGCGCGCGTTCAAGTTCCCCGAGTTGACGAAAATGCCGCGGGTGACGACGACGAGAACGACACAATTGATGTCTTGATTGAGGGTGACGCCGTGGCTGCCGAGATGGCACGCCGAGAGATCGAAGCCATTGTGAAGGAGCGAACTTCAGGAATGAACTTCCGATTGAAGACTATTCCTCCAGAGTTCTTCCCCTTCCTGGCTGGTCCCCACGACTCTGCTCTTCGTGGAATCGAGGAGCGCACCAAGGCGCAAGTTCATGTGCCTCGGTACGACACCTGGTCCTCTCAGCCTCCTCCCCAGGAAGCCCATCCCGGTAAAGTGCAGTTTGTGCCCGCTCCCGATAAGCACATTGTGATTTCTGGAGAGCGCGCTGCAGCTCAAGAAGCTCGCGCGGAGATCGAAAGACTGGCCGCTCAGCTGCAACAGAAGCTTACGCTCCGCCAATTGGCAATCAACCGTGGCCAGCACCAGTTCATTCTTGGAAACGAGGCTGACGCTTTGCACAACTTCCTTGCACAGACAGGCTGTGCTATTGTTCTCCCTCCTGCATCGGATGAAAGCGAGTTTTTGACTATTACTGGTCCTTTGGACCAAATTGAGACTGGAATCAACCATGCCATGGACCTCGCCACCAGCATGCAAATGGCGAGCATTGATTTGTCTCGTCAACATGCTGCTGGTCCCGCCGGTCCACACGCCCATGCGCGCGCTTTGACCCAGTATCTTCAGCGCCGTCAAATCATCAAGCAGCTCGAGTCTGCCTACGATGCTCGCATCGCTCTCCCCCCAAGCGTTGATGGCCCTGTCACCTGGGAGGTGTACTCCCGGGATGGAAAGAACACCATCCGCGCCCGCTCAGACATTATGAACCTTGTCCAAGCTCACCCTCCATCTCGCCTGCGTCACGTTCCCGTTGACCCTTACTTCCACAACTACCTGCGCTCTCGTAGCGCCAGCAAACTTCAGGGCGACTATGGTGTTCACCTCATTGTGCCGGATGATATCAACAGCCCTGAGGTTGTTCTTGTTTACGAGGGCCCATCTGCATCCGCCTCGAACTTTGAGGTCCCAAGACAACGGCCTTCCCCTGCCGACGTCGCCGAGTTCGAAAAGTCTCTCAAGCAGGCTCAAGAGTTCCTATTGAGCGCACTTGGAAACCAACTCGACATTGTTGCTCAGTCTGTCTCTATCCCTGCGAAGTACCAGGAGAAAGCACGCAAGTTCATCATTCGGGAGCAAGATGCCAAGGGCGAGGACAGCATTCCTGTGCGCGCCATTGTTGGAGAGCCCAAGGGATCCAAGGTCGAGATCGCTCTTCGTGGACCCTCGAACTTGGTCGCTGAGCTCACAGCCAAGCTTGAGACTTTCGTTGTCGAGCAAGAGAAGGATGATCTGGAGCGTGGATACACCGTCAGCTTTGATTTCCCCCAGAAGTTCGCTAACTTCTTGATCGGAAAGCGCGGCGAGAACATCAACAAGCTCCGTGATGAATTCGACGTCGACATCAAGGTTGAGAACGGCAAGGTCGAGGTCAAGGGTCCCAAGGCCAAGGCAGATGCTACTCGCATGCGAATTATGAACCTTGGAAAGAAACTTGAGGACGAGACCACTCACATCCTCAAGATTCCGGCCCAGTACCACCGCGAGCTTATTGGCCAGCGGGGTAACCAGGTTAACCGTCTCCAGGACCGTTACAATGTCCGCGTCCAGTTCCCTCGCGCGACTGTTGCTGCAGACGACCAGTCTGTCACTGAGACCGGCAGTGATGCGGGTGGCCCCCGTGGCCGTGGCCAGCAGCCTGCCGACGAGGTCTTGGTCAAGGGTCCTAGCAAGGGCGCTGACTCTGCTCGCGATGAGATTCTCAGTCTCCTGCAGTGGGTTGTCGACCACTCTCACTCTGCCACTATCTCTGTTGCTCAGAGCCAGGTGGCCTCTCTGATCGGTCAACGTGGACGTGAGATGGACAAACTTCGTGCCGATACTGGGGCTCAGATCGATGTTCCAAGTGCGAACGATGCGCCAGACGCATCTGGCCGTGTGCAGATTCGCGTCAAGGGTACTAAGCAGCAGGTGGCCGAGGCCAAGAAGATCCTGCAGCAACGGGCCACCGAATTTGATGCTACTGTCACCAAGTCCATCGAGGTTGACAAGAAGTATCACAAGGCCCTCATTGGTGGAGGAGGTACGTCACTTCTTTTATTCACATTACATTTCTTTTTACTAATGATAATGCAGGTGCCAACATTCGCAAGATTGTTGTCGATGCTGGTGGTCCTAATGATGGCAGTGCTGCACGTATTGTGCGCTTCCCACGCCCCGAAAGCACCGAATCAACCATTCGTCTGGAAGGAAACGGTCAAATCGTGGAGAGCATTATTGCAGCCATTGAAGAGTTTGTCAAGGAGCGGGAGGACCAGGTCACAGAGACCTTGGATGTTCCTACTGCTCAACACCGCCTCCTCATCGGTCGTGGCGGTGAGACTCGCCGTGGAATTGAATCCAAGTTCAATGTTACCTTGGACATCCCCAAGCAGGGCTCCGGCCGCACCGATGTGAAGCTCAAGGGCCCTAGCGGCGCTGTGGCTGACGCTAAGGAGCATGTGCAGGGCATGCTGAAGGAGCAGCACGCAGAGACAGCATTCGTTCCTACGCATTTGCATCATGTTGTTGCTGACAATGGCTCTTTCTTCCGTCGCCTCCGCGCTGATCACCAGGTCACTGTTGATCACGCCGGTAAGAATGTGCCCAGCAACTCCGCGCCCGAGGAAACTCGTGGTGCCAACGGCAGCTCTCTGCCCTTGATCACTGATGACCCCAGCGAGTCTGCGGATGCTCATTCTTGGAACGTGGTTGACACTAGCAGTGCCGCAAACGCCGACACCACTCCTTTCCCCTGGGTGCTGAGTGGTTCTCCGGATAACGTGGCCAAGGCCCGCGCTGCGATCGAAAAGGCCATTGCCTCTGCTTCCCAGCAGTCAGCTACCGGTTACCTGATTCTCCCTGATCCCAAGACCTACCGTTTCGTAGTTGGCCAGGGCGGTAGCCAGATCAACTCGATCCGTAAGAAGACAGGCTGCCGCATCAACGTGCCCAAGGACCAAGCACGCGGCGAGGCAATTGAAATCCGAGGCAGCTCTGCTGGTCTGGAAGAAGCCAAGGATATGATTTTGGAGGCGGTGCAAAACGGTTTGAACGGGTCTGCCCGGTGATAGCTTTCTCATGCCATTTATGCCATTTTCACCATGTTTCTTTTATTTGATTTCTGGTCTGTTCAGTCGAAGGCGGACGACAGAACATATTACACTTGGGCATATACACCGTCTTTCCTGCTAGCGAGGGAGCAGGGCATTCTTGTCTTTACTTGTGGATTTTTGGGCCATCTTCATATGGCTTTTTGTGTATTTTCTCATATTCAAAAGAATGATTCTCTTCTCCATAGCTTCTTTCAGAACATCCTAATTAAATGTTGCTATCAGATCGCGGGACTGTTACTTAGCGTTTCCTGGTGAGGTTGGGTTGCATTGACCCTTCCAAGCTTGTTACAAATGAAATGACCTGAAATTTCTACTGGAAGTAAGCTTTTGTTAACTCTCATTGGCCTCAGTGCGAACGCCACATCTCGAGGCTTAATCTAAGTGACAACGTGTTCGCCAGTCGTGGATGACCCGCCTGTGCACTGCCATGTTGCACGTACGGAGTGACATCATCGGTGGCATCATATACCCCAGCCTTATAAATAAAGGTACTCGACGACACACACTTCTATCTTCGAACCTCACAACCCTCTTAACGCAAGCGATTACTTTTTCAAACCGCTCCTTTTGATAAAACCCGAATCACAAACAAAATCACAATGTCTGGCTCCCAAGACTCCGGCGTTACTGGAGCCGCCAAGTTCGTCACTTCCACTCTTGGAAACACCGTGGGCGGCGTTGGCCGCACTGTCGGCGGAGTCGCTGGTGCTGCTACTCGAGGCGTGGGCGATACAATCAACAGTGCTGCTGGAAGTGCTGGCAAGCCCGTGGGAGATGCATTGGGCAGCGCTGGGACAGGCCTTGAAGATGGGACAAAGCGGGTGGCTCAAGGAGTTGAAAATGCTGGAAAGTGGAAATAAATTCGAGCAGTTGGATTTACCTAAGAGAGGTTTCTTGGGCATGTTTGATAGCCCGGCTTTTGTATGACTTATGATGAAGCCTTGTCATTTACTTGGCGCTGTGTGTACCTTATTTTGGATGCGGAGATATTGGATATTTCATCAAATTGAGATCCACGGATCAAAAAGATATTCTATTTTCATGGCTTGATGTATCTTAGTCCTCAAACATTCCATTCAATAAAATACATTCTATGTTCTAGCCGTTCTAACCCAGTCATCTATTCTATAAAACAAGACATGCCAAAACATCAGACAGGCGGTCTTCGTCAAAATCAAAACCACGAGGACCAACTTCACGCTTCATGTCTCTTATCCATCTGAAATCCCAAGACCATGAACGCAGCAAAACTTGCAGAAGTCATAAACACAGGCCCCCAGAAAGCAGGCACAAACTGTCCAATGATGAGATACCGTCTCATAGACCAATACCTAAAGAAACCATAGCCAAGAGACCACACCCCCAGCAATTGACAAAGGCGAGACACTGTAAAACGATTTTGCGCACCAGCCAAGGCTTCGCTTCGTTGAGGCTGGGTCGCAGGCGCAGCAGGCGCTTTCCCCTGAGCCTGGCTCGGGACAGATCCATTCTGCTGCTGCACAGGGATAAGGGGATCAAGATTCCCCAAGCCCAATTTATGCGTCAGAACGCGGTCGATAGCATCGAGACGGTCCAGCGCCAAGGCCATCGCTGCAAAGCCGAGGCCTGCACGCGTCCATGAGAGAAAAGTTCGCTCGTTCGCGTGGTGGTCGCGTTGTTGCGAGCCGTTGTTTGCGACCCGCGCGGGAATCAGGCGGCGGATAAGAGAGGCCATTGTCCCGCGCAGAGCTGGTGGCCGACTGTGCGATCGTGTTGCGCAGAGGAAGTTTGCAAAGACTGCAGGTTGGTTGGTATCACGATCTTGAGAACAGGTTGCTCAGGTACCGATAGTTCCCGATCATCTTCGGCGAGCACGTGGCTCGGCCCGAAGGCGAGAGTGCATTCAAGGACTACAGATCTACGGTCTACTGACTGTCTTGGTGCTGGGCGGACCCTTCTGCGCTTTACGCTCTTTCCTTTTTGATCTAGTACCATAATTGACTTGGTGGACCAGAGCGCGATAATGACGTTTTGTGTCGTGCGAGCACTAGGGATCGTGTTGATTGGCCTATACCGGCCCACAGACCTCCTCGATATAGATCGGTATTATTGCTGTTGTTTTCGAGTATTGCTGTTTCCTTAGACATTCCCATGGTAGATTTTGTTAGAATCAATATTCAAATCAATGTTTCTTTCCCTCATATACTGCCCTCGTCGTCTGTTCGGATGAGAAGTTCTCGCTCGGGCGAGAAAGTCATTTTCTCGGGCGAAAGACGATCACGCAATTCTCACGGTATGGGTATTACCATCTGGCGTCAATATTAACCTCATATAACAAGTATATGTAGTTGGAACTGGGATCGTATGAGACATGTGTCTCCATATGAGACTGGGATCAATTTGACGATATTGCTGCAGTCACTGGTGGAACTAGAGTATGCGGAGATATGCGCATTTCCCACCATTCGCGATGAGATCTATGAATCATTTGATTCCAAAGAAGATGAAGTATTCAATATAGAGCAATAGCTTACTTAGCATCTGATTTACCAAAGCACATGAATATATGAGGCTCGGTGGATATTCGAGCCAAGGCTAAATAACGTTCTCCGGACGATGCAGATACTTTTTTGTTCACGCGAACAAATCACATCATGCCATGTGAATAGTGCAAGCGGGAGAGGGGTTTCTGTTGAATATTCATCATGCATCATTGGTATACTCTTGGTACAGGCTTTGACCATACCTCCACAGCACGGTCAAGGTGGCTCAGTGGACGGTCCACAGGATGAACCGCTTTAGCCTTAATCGCCAATCAGAAATTGCCCATTGCTCTCAACTTAAATGTCAAAGATCTTGTGAATCTTTCATGAAATTAATCGGAGTTGAGTTTTCTAAGAGCGACAACGGTTTTCCCACGATAAGACGACTTTCTACCAGAGCTACATGTTGGCTGGTGACCAGAGGGAGGCTCTCTGTGTAGCAGAAGCTTTCGTGTTTGTGACTTTGGATGCCATTCCATACACCGCACAGGGTATAATTAAATGTTAGAAGAAAAAAAAAAACAAATTCACGATGAGACCATTTAATGAAGCTTGACCAGCGCATATCCTACAGCTGTTAGTTCCAAGATTTATGCTAATATGTTTTAGCTTGGAGGCCTCACGCTTATTCAAGTACTTGACGACGAAAATACTGTTGGACCTATACTGTGTAAAAATTACGTTGTGAGTGATCTCGTAAGACGCAAAGAGCTACAAAGAAGATGTGGCACCACCTCAAGACCCATCCTTGCTCGCCGGGTTGAAGACGTTTCCGGAAACTCTCGAAGCAAGCATCGAAGTTATCGACCTTTTCATCTGTGTCCACGCCGCTGGCCTCGCATTTCTTCGAATGAGATTCAAATTCATAGTTGCTATCAAGAGTGAGAGTTGTTCTAGTCACTTGCTCTGATAAAACGCCTTGTACCAAGCCGGTATTTGGAAAGGGCAAAGTTACCGACGATCGCATCATCAGCCGAGACTGGAAGTTTCGTTCTGCGTTTGATAGGTAATCGACACTCCTTTGCGTCGTTTCGTCCAAGCATATTTAATTAATTGACACTCCTTCAGACAAGTTACACAAAGACATACAAAAAACCTGAAAGGATGTTCTGCCGTCGAGCTACTGCTGCTGTCCGCGCGCAGGCCGTGCCAAGCATCAGAAATTTCGCGACGGCATCGCCAGTGAACGCGACAGGTCGCAGCCACAAGATCGTCGTCGTTGGAGGCGGATCTGCAGGTCTCGCAATTAGCCACCAGCTTCTGAAGTCTGGCAAGTTCGCAGCACACGACATTGCCGTTGTCGACCCTGCTCAATGGCACCACTATCAGCCCGGTTGGACCTTGGTTGGCGGCGGTCTTAAGGACAAGGAGGAACTCCGCCGCCCCTTGAACCAACTGCTTGACTCCCAGCTTAAGCTGTATCCCCAGAGTGTCTCGACTTTCACTCCGGAGCAGAACTTCGTCACTCTCGGCAATGGCGATAAGCTCAACTACGAGCAGCTGATCGTTGCGCCGGGTCTCAGCGTGAACCCGAGTGCCATCAAGGGCTTGCCGGAGGCTTTGGCCAACCCTGATGCCCCCGTTTCATCTATCTACACCTACGACAGCGTTAGCAAGGTCTTCCCTTCTATTGAAAAGCTCAAGAAGGGTTCTGCTATCTTCACCCAGCCCGCCGGTGCTATCAAGTGCGCTGGCGCCCCGCAAAAGGTCATGTGGCTCGCCCTGGACCACTGGAAGCGCGCTGGTCTTTACAACCCCAGCAACGCTTCTGGATCTGCAATTAACATCAGCTTCGCCACTGGGCTGCCAGTCATGTTCGGTGTGCCGAAGTACAACGCCGCCTTGACCGCCATGCAGCAGGAGCGCGGGGTCAATGGGCTTTTCCAGCATGACCTGATCGCCGTCGACGGCAACAAGGCTACTTTTGCCCTCCCTAACGGCCAGGCACCTGTGACTAAGGAATTTGACCTGCTGCACGTTGCGCCCAAGATGGGTTCTCCCGCTTTCGTTAAGGAGAGTGCGCTCGCCAACGAGGCTGGCTTCGTTGACGTCGACGACGCGACCACCCGCCACAAGAAGTTCGCTAATGTCTGGTCTGCTGGTGATGCTTCCAGCCTGCCAACCTCGAAGACTGCCGCTGCTGTCACTGCCCAGGCACCCGTTCTCACTCGCAACTTGCTGCTCGCTATGGAGGGCAAGCAGCCTGATGCTGTGTACGACGGATACACCTCCTGCCCTCTGCTTACTGAGTACGGAAAGGTTCTTCTTGCCGAGTTCAAGTATGGACCTGAGCCTAAGGAGACCTTCAACAACTGGTTTGGATGGGATCAGATCACTCCTCGCCGGTCTTTCTATCACCTGAAGAAGGACTTCTTCCCATGGGTATACTTCAACTCCATGGTGAAGGGTAACTGGGGAGGTCCCAAGGGATGGACTAAATAGATTTAAGAGGGAAACCCTCATTGTTCAAATATTCATTGATGGAGTTGTGGTGACTATCTAGATTCAAAATTCAAGCTACATCGGAAATACTCCTGCATCCATAAGTCAAAGCTGTGAAATCGTGAAATCGAAAGAACGTTGTCTCCTATATAGACGCATTTGCCCAAACGAGCAACGCTGAACTGGATGGCGTCATCCAGTCCATAAACCGACAAGTGGACCCATCCCCAAATCCCTACCATCATCACCTCTCTCCCACTGTAGCAGATCCAAGCCCCCCAATCTTATCAGATCTCAGCCAGTCTCAGATCGGTAACACTTTCCGATTTGCTGAGGACCTCGCAGTTTTGACTCGCCCAGCCAATCCCAGCCAACCTATTAGAGCCCATTATGAATTGTCAATGCCCGAGTCCCCGCCATTGCAAGTTCCACTTCCACATTCTACTCCGCACGGAGACGGTGGGTGTTACCCCCCATAGAAGACGGGAAAAGTTGCCCGAAGGAGCATAGGATTCCCGACTCCATGTGGCGCCCAAAGAGGTATTGTTCGCCGTCCGCGTAGAACCTTCCATGGCTGGTGAGGGGAAACCTGCGATTCTAGATCATGTATTTCACCGCTGGCGCAGATAGGAAATGTTCCGTTGGGGATAGCCGCTGCCAAGCACTCTCGTGATAGCTTTACGTGAGATAGTCCAAAGACTAAGCTACGAAGATACTAACTATAGAGCGGAATAGTTGCAGCAGGGAATCAAGACACGGCGTTTATACAATAAACAACGTTGAAGTAGTTCTTGAAAGCTCTGGCAAAATTAAAAAAAAAGAAGCAAATGATACCCCGGGTAACCCCAATAAAATAATATGATTATGCCTCGCAGTCTTTCTCTCTTTTAATCAACTCCATCTTACGTCCCCTAAACCGGTAGTCCGGTTCTCCAAATTCTATTCGTCATGCCGATCGCTCTACTGAGCACTGGCCTGCTGGGCCTGGAGGTAGTTGTAGGCACCGTATGCGATAGCACCACCAACAAGGATGACAGCGTAGAGACCGACGCCAAAGCCGCCGGAGGAAGAAGAGGAAGAGGAAGAGGCGGCGGGGGCAGCGTGGGACTTGGGCTCGGGGTCACCGGGCTATAGAGTAGTTAGAATCGGAGAATTATAGGACTGGGTATAACTGGGGTTTTTTTTGCAGCCGCGAGACAGATGCGTTGAGGGAAAAAAAAAGAACGTACCATGCGCTTCACATCGCCGACAAGCAAACCGTCGAGGATCTCACGGGCCTCGTCGGAGTGACCGACATCCTCGAAAGCCTCGGTACCGTCCTGGCCACCGACATCAAGGAGGACCTCCTCACCACCGCTGTATACATGTTAGTCGCAGTGCTCTGAAAGACTTCGGTGGGCGTGGGGAGGACGAAAATCAACATTGGCCGGCTGGGCCGTTTTGCGATAGGGGCAAAACGGCCGCGCAGACAACGCTGGCTGCCGGCGCAAGAGGCCGCAGTGGCAATGGGGGTATACTGTGCCCCCGGGCAGATTCTGAGGGTATTCTTGGCATTACGTACGGGTGCTCGTCAACGAAGCTGGTGCAGTCGTAGACCTTGTCGTGGATGACCATGAACAGGTCCTTCTTGGTGTTGTGCTCGGCGATCTCCTTGAGAGTGAATTCCTTGCCGTCAGACATGATGGGCGCTGTGGGATCTGGAAGCAGGCGAAGAGAGCGAATTAGCCGGGTGAATCTCTTGCAGCGCGAGACGAAAAAGAGGGGAACGAGCAGGGGCGAGAATGGGGATTTCTCCGAGCAGAGCGAAACAATAGATAAGGCAGTAAATAGGGGAGCGAGGCGGGTTCCCGGAGAGACCAGCGTACGCAAGGGACTTACAGTAGAAACGACGAGAGAAGAGAAAGAGAAATATGTGCAAAGGGCAATCGGGGTCAGACGAAGAGGAACAACTGTACGTCCAGATGTGTCCAGGGACTCGGTAGGCCAGGGCGGTCTATCTGCGGTGTGGGCCGACGCTGCTGATCGTGTTTCCCCCAGCCCTGATGCCGCCTGCTGCTCCCGATCTACTGTTGTGGAAATCTCGGGGTGCGGACTCGGCCATTGGAGGGCTGTTCTACATAGATCTTGAATTTTTTATAGCCATATTTCCCAGTATAAAGCTGGTGAGGCGCCAGCTTGTATGATCTGACCTGGCCGCCTATCCGCGAATCAGCGGCTGCTTATTGAGCGGTAGTACATACAAGTCTTGGCGGAATTGGCCGCGCGATCTGTACTCTTCGAATATTCAGTCTTTAGATAGGAATTACGGGAGAATGGGGAGTCTTTAGAAGAAGACGCAGTAATCTCTAGTTTCCTAAATTTATTGGACTTCCTTAATCCCCTGGGCCTACAATAAACACGATGGCATGGGCGGCCTCTGTTTCTGCAGAGGCCGCCCCCATTTGCCTGCACAATACCCGGTCCCTCGGTTGTGGCCTTGTGCGGGTACGGGCCACGGCTTCCGCGGTGTACGTGGATCCGAGGATCCAGCGCTGGTCTCTCTCTGCACTACGGAGAACGAGTACCGATTCTGTAAGATCTCACTCGGCATTATTTACCCAGCTGCACATGCATACCTTTCTATCTCATGGCTATCGTGACATGCTAAAAAGACCTGGACCGAACCAAACAAAAAGGGTAAAACAGTCAAGAAGACGCAATGTAAAACAAAATAAAAACCAAATCGCTCATTTCGCTGGGACGCGCTCGTAAAACACAATGTATGCCTGATCATTTTGCAATCGGTCATGGGCACGGAGAGACCGCGGGTCGAATTCCATCGCTCGCGCATCGTCAAATTTACGCCAACATTGCCGCTGGGCATCGCGGATGAGGGATATGTAATGGCCGCTCGTCATCGAGGAGCCAATGTGTCGGAGGACACCAAACGAGTCGTATGTAAAGGGCGGCTCCGTTGCGCCGATGGAGGGTGTCACAGAGTCAGGCACCGGTGTCGTATTGGGGTAGGAGATCATAAACTCATCCATTCGGAGGCCGTGGAGAGGGAACTCGATCGGGGTATGGATCTTGCGAGCACTCTGGGTCTTGGAAGCAGAGAAGCGTTTAAAATGGACAACGAGGATTTGTGGGGCTCGGGTGATCATGATGCGCTTGGTGGCCATGCGCTTGCACTTGCAGTATGGGCATTTCCAGACCTCATCACCGCTCAACATTTCTTCTTGGCAGTAACTACGAAGACAGCTGTAGATATCTGGTGCCCCGCTTGTGGGGATTTCGACACTGATACTGTAGAACGCTTCGTAGGTAGTAGACGTCTGCTTACACGTCGTGCAGCGGAGCTGACTTGCATGTTGTCCTGCGAAGAGGGAGGAGATGAATGACTCCTCTCGATGAGAGTATCGATCCCACTCAATCTTGGAAACTTGTGAAATGGGAGTTCGCTCCCGTTGTACTTCCTGCGCGAAAGTCAAGGGCTTTAATGGAGTGCGCTTCCAGTTGATATTGAGATCTTCGTGAAGACAATCCACAAGAAAGTCGAAGAACTCCTTAGCATCTTGCTGGCGATCGATCGTCCATTCCCGATTCAACCGACCACAGAAATTGCGGAACGAGGTCGGCATGATCACTTCCACGTCATTCTTCCATAGGGACCGAATCAGGTTAGCATAAAGTCCCGGCATAACGCCCTGTGAGCCCTTCCAATTCTTTTGCACGTAGAATCGGAACCGATCATCAATAAAAAATTTGCTCATAGTGACGGTCGCGCTCAGACATTGTATAGTAGAATTCATGTAACAAGTGACACCAAAATTATGGAGACCAGTCCGTGGTAGCTTGAGGCGGCTGACGGATGAGCTGGGTGTATACAGTGGAGTCCGATTCGCGGAATTTTGCCGCTGTACATGTGGCTGGGTGAATCGGCCATCTGACACGCCGCTATAGCTGGGCCGGGGTGCTGCTGGAGGCGGACGTAAAGGAGCCACAGGGACAGATGCTGCATAATTTGGAGGGACCGGTGGGACAGGTGGCGGGGCCTGTGCTTGTGTCATAGATTCCTGAACGTGATGCTGCTCAGGAACATGCCTCAAGAAGTCATCGTATCGGCGTGCAATTTGATCCATGGATGGATCGTGCGCCGGCTGAGCAGAACCATCCTCAGGTTCTTCTGTGAGCTGTTCCTCCTCAAGATATGTACTGGTATCGATCTCCTCCCTCTTCGACCTCTCCAGCCATGCCGCCAACTCTTCCGAGTTCAAGGGAGTATATTCGCGCAATCTCCTCTTGCGTACTTCTAGGCTAGAGTTGGCACTGACAACGGTGGGGATCCGTCCAAGTGGACGCCCTGGCTTAGCCACAGGCCTCCTTGCCTGGATGGACCCAATGACTGCTGCGGTCGCAGAAGTTGCAAGTGATTGCTGTCCAAGAATATCAATCCAAGCATCCAAACCACCCAAGAGAAGAGCAGGCGGGTGACCAGCTCTGAGAGGTTTATATTCGTTGAACTCGTAGAGAGTGTCGTGAAGTGCTCTCAAGTGTGGCGCCGATGTGCTTACGGGAGATCCCGCAAGGTAGCTGTTTGAAGCGGTATTCTGATCATAGTAGACCACAAGATCGAACTCATTTCGCCGCTCAAACAGGCCCTGTTCGTACTCAGGGGACATGAAAAGCCTTTCTTCAAGTTCTTCGGCAGAAACATTTTCCTTCAAGCCCACTGGCTCAATACATATCACTGATTTTGCATAGATATGACCAGCGTCGAATTCTTCTCGCGGACGAACGTCGATTACCAACACATTGAACTTGCGAAGGTAGTCGACAAGATCATGTGCAGGAATGGTTGAAGTGAATGGTAGATCCGGAGAATTACTCCCGGTTTCTCGCCCAGAATTCATACTGTTGGGAGTCGTCGATCGATACGGATCATGGAGCCCCCGGCTGGGACTGCCCCTTGGCGAATTTGTAAAATGGGAAAGTCGCGGGTTCACTAAGCGTGCGCTCTCCGTTGATGTTCGTGGAGGGTTAGGTGGAGGCTGCGAAGGAACACTGTAGATCGGACTATATGTAGGGTCTGGTGCACGGGGAAGAGATGTTGTGAGAGGAAGTTTAGGTGGTGGCATTGGGACTGATGGTGATCCCATGCTTCGTGGTCCAATGAGTCGGCGAGGGGGAGATGCTAGAGGAGAACTATAATGTTGTGATGAGGTGTTCGCGGTGTAGGTTGAAGCCCGACCAGCAGGCCCAGAAGGAGCATATGCGCTCGAAGACCCCTCATTATCGCTGGGAGGAGAAGCCTTCAGTTTGGCAAAGCGCTGTGCCAGAACATCTTCTGTAGAGGTATGGAAGCGACCTGGCTCCGATTGAGAGTTCGAAATGCGCTGGAATTGCGTAGGACTTGGCATTCTCATAGAATTTGTCCCTTGTTCACGATTCTCTCTCCCAATGCGGGGAGGACTGGAAGCCTGTGCAGGGGGTGAAGTGGAAGTCAAGGACGACGGCTGTAGATTGCTTTTGCGATTGTCTTCCATAATCTCCTGTTTGACCATGTCCATTGTACCTTGCTTCGAGCTGACTGCCCGCATGAGCATCTTGAAATCGTTGTACCAGGCGGACTGATTCGCATATGTTTCATAATCGGTGTGGTGGGGGATCGAATTGACGGTGATCTCTGAAGCACGCAAGTATTGCACATAAGCTTTGTCAGACATGTCGTTATCCAGATAAACTTTCGAATGCTCAAGGGCCTGTGATGCTGATCGGAGTAGATCATCGAGCTGTGTACATTCGTAAGCGGTTGGCCCCATTACACGTTCCCCGCGGAGACAGGGTACTGACCGATGCATTTTGATTGCGATTTAAGAAGGTAGCCTGATCCTGCAGGTCCTTAACATGGGGGTATCTCGGTCGCTGAGGGGAGGAGCCATTATGAAGTGAGCCCGACCCTATGACTGGGCTGGTAGATTGCATGTTGTCCCCCACCGAGTAAGGACGCCTGTCCTTCCATGGTGGTTTGTTCGGAGGAGAGGGTAACGTCGCTGCATCGGGGGGCATGGTCGAGGCAGCGAAAACGTGCGGGGGATCTCAGTGCATCGTTTGGCGAGGCAGAAAGAAAAAGCTCGAGGCAACAGCAACCTGAACGAAGGAGATTAGGTAGACAACAATGGCCCTTCTATGCCACCCGCCGCGCGGGTCTGGGGTGACAATGCGCCCTCACCGCCCGGCGCGGGCTATGACGCCAGTGCCTTAGTCAAACCGCGGCGTTGCCTGGAGCTTCGTCTTATCCTGGAACCTCAGCCTTGCTATCTCTCTCGCTCTACTAGACAGCACACATCGCTGGTGATACTGCTGTCATCATGGCAGGCTGGTTTTCTTCCTCTTCCCCGCTCGATGAGCAGATAGAGCGGGCGACTTCGTCGTCACTGTGAGTGCTGCGCCCGCACCCGCCTTGTGCCTAACGCTTGCTGGTCTACATTTCGCGGAGAGTACGCGCACTTAGGAAAGTTACTTACGATCAATTAGGGAAGATATCTCCTTAAATCTCGAAATCTCCGACATGGTTCGCTCCAAAAGCGTTCAGCCGAAAGATGCCATGAGATCCTTGAAACGCCGGCTGGAGAATCGCAACCCAAATGTCCAGCTGGCAACATTAAAGGTCAGTTACGAGCCTTAGAATACCAATGTTTCTGGAAGATTTTACTCACATAACAATCTGAATATAGTTGACCGACACCTGTGTCAAAAACGGCGGTACCCATTTTCTGGCCGAGATTGCGTCGCGGGAATTCATGGACAATCTAGTATCCCTACTTAAGGCAGAGGGCGCTCCGCTCAACGCAGAAGTTCAGCGCAAGATACTGGAGCTCACCCAGAACTGGGCGATGGCAGCACAAGGTCGTATGGACTTGATGTATCTTGGAGAGACGTATCGCAAGCTGCAAAATGAGGGATACCAATTTCCACCAAAAACAGAGATGAGCGGTACTATGCTCGAAAGCAACGCTGTACGTCGGGATCTACATAATTCTCCTCTCTTCACTCATGTCTATGACTGCAAACTCTGAAGAATGAGTGACTGACTGTTCTAGCCACCGGAGTGGATCGATTCAGATGTGTGTATGCGATGTCGGACAGCCTTCAGTTTTATGAACCGCAAACATCATTGTCGAAACTGCGGAAATGTTTTCGACCAACAATGCTCGAGTAAATCTATTCCCTTGCCGCACCTCGGAATACTTCAACCTGTCCGAGTCGACGATGGATGTTATACAAAGTTGACGTCCAAGAATTTCAACCCCTCCACCCTCTCTGACCGTTCATCGTTCAAGAATAACTCTATAACGAAATCAAGCTCCCTGGAGCCTCGCGGAGCTAAAGCGGATACAAGCTTTGATGATGATCTTCGTCGAGCGTTGCAAATGAGCCTTGAAGAGGCCGAAGGACGAGGCCCGACGGGATACGTTCCACAGAAAGCTACAGTTCCCGAGCCGGCGAAACCAGCTGCTGGTCCTACCAATGTGGAAGAGGAGGATGCGGATCTCAAGGCGGCTATTGAAGCATCCCTGCGGGATATGGAGGAGCAAAAGCAGATACATGCGGCTGCCTTGAAAAGCAATGCCTCTCCAGGCCACGCACAACCGGAGTCGTCAAGCAAATCGGCGCCGTTGCCTAAGAACCCCTACGAGCTAAGCCCAGTCGAAGCGGAGAACATCCATCTATTCTCGACGCTCGTTGATCGATTGCAACACCAGCCTCCGGGCACAATTCTGCGGGAACCCCAAATCCAAGAGCTATATGAAAGTATCGGCACTCTGCGACCCAAGCTTGCTCGGAGCTATGGAGAAACTATGAGCAAACATGGTGAGTTTCAATTCCCGTAACCTTCTGCGTGGGATTTCACGCTAATCAGATCACAGACACATTGCTAGATCTCCATGGGAAGCTATCAACCGTGGTTCGCTATTATGATGCGATGCTCGAAGAGAGGCTATCAAGTGCATACTCACAGCAAAATCTTGGTTACGGAATCGCGCAAGGTATACCTCAATACCCTACCATGCATGGCTTGCCCACACAGGGCAGCGAGGCAAAAGCAGGCGCAGAGAACTTTTACTACGGAAACCAGCCTGATACCTCCCAGCCGCCTAATTCGGCATATCCCCCTCCACATATGCATGCTGGAACCTACGAGCATCAACCTTCGGCTGCCCCAAACCCCGCATACCCACCTCAAGCTCAATATGCACCCTCGACAGAGCAACACCACTCCTGGGGCCAGAATCCATACCCTTCTCTAGCCTCACCCCCACCAAACGGCGCTATAACATCACCTCAAGCTAGACCGGAGTCGGTTGGGGCGGCTCAACCCTATCCGCCTCATTTGGATCCGAACGCAACCCCGATATCAGCAGAGACACCTCCATGGCAGCCCTCGCCCATCGCGCGGCGAGACTCACAATACCAGCCTAGTGCGCCACCGGGACCAAGCGCACCTGATGCACACTCACCTGAGCATGTGCAGTCGTCTCTATACTCGACAGCTCCGCCAGGCGGAGCTCCAGCGCCTCAGCAGCCAACGGGGTACCCGACTCAGTCCTACTATTACCCGCCTCAAAGCCAGGCCTCTTACCCGCCGATGGCTACAGGCCAACCGGGTCCTTACCCGGAGGCCGCCCAAGCACATCCCCCTGCATCGCATCAGCCCCCTCGGCCAGTCGAGGAGAGCTTGATTGATCTGTAGCATATCCAGCATTTGTCGCTCCTTTGTCTGTATCTGGCGTTGCCCTCTCTTTCCCTTTGGCTTTTGGACTGGAATTAGCTCGTTGTTCATCGTACTCAATGATACCTAAGATTCTTTTAGTGCTTTATTATCACAATCAGGGCTATTTCTCAAGCACAGACAGAAGACGTAGCAGGTGTGGAGAGGATGACTGTTATCGTGATTGCTCGTCTCCACACCCTTTTTCCCGGCCCGTAATATTACCCGCGCTTCCCACCCCCCCAGTCGCCGGAGGCAGCGAACTCTCTCGAACCTCACTTCTCTCCTTCCCACCCCCCGCGTTCTCGGTCCGCCCAACATACAACGAAATGAGCAATGCGGCGGTGTAGAAACTGTTGAGCCTTCGTTGCTTTTTTCCCTTCCCGTCTGCTCACCTGCAGCTGCGGCGATACTATCGAGCCCCGACCAATCCCCATCGATTTACGAAGTACCCGCGCAAGCTGTGCCCGTTGGCGCTATGCCCAACACCAACTCGTCCCCTGTCAAGCGCCCAGGCCTCGGCCGGCGCGCCGTCTCCTCGCATGCAGTTGTCACGCGCTCCAACTCGGACGACCTGTCGGAATCGCACTCCTCCAGGTCGACCCTCCATCATAAGCCTCATCATCGGACCCATGTCGTGGGTGGCGGTCGCAACCACCACCGGAATCCCTCGTTCGGCAAGAACGTAAATAAGCTGCAGCGTTTCCAGCTGGGGCCTGAAACCGGGGGGCGCCATCATCAGCGCAAGAAGTCCGCCCCCGCAACGCCTGTCGCAAGCCCAAAGGGCCAGTCCCATATACGTTGGGAGGGAGTCGAGGATCGTCGCCAGGATTCTATGAAAAGGAACTACTCCACACCAGCTCTTCGTCGAAACACCTCAGGAATCCAAAAGAAGTGGCCATCTACAGAGCGCCCCCACACGAGCTCGGAGAGAAAGAAGTCGGTCGGTTTCGAACTTGGCGAGTATGAGCCCGACGACGCCGAGTGGGAAGACACGACACAATCGCCGGAAAGCACAAGAAGAAACTCTGTCGCGCCGACAAATTCCAGTGCCGAGAATCAAGTATTAGTCGATCCCTTGACTTTCGTGAAGCGCCCATATCCCCAAATGTCTCGAGCCACGAGCTTGCCCGATTCGATCACTAGCAGACTCGCACGCGAGCAGGCCGACGCCGAAGAAGAAGCAGAGAAGGAAGCTGCGGCAGAAGCTGAACTCGGCTCGAGTCATCTTGAAGCTAGTGATATTGCAAACCGCATCCTCAGCCCGTCACATTCGGCCAAAGCACCGCCTGCCATGTCTTCTATCTCAGCCATGGCGAAATCAACAGATGCTTCTCAGCGTGGGAGCTCTTCGTCTGTCAACCTCGCCGGCAAAGAGGGGGCACGTCGGAACTTCTCTACTTCGAACCTTGCTACAGCCAGCATGCCCAGTAGCCAGACCCAAGCCACTTCGTCTTCCATGGAAGGTGGTGTCTCTCGATTCATACCTAGCAATCGAGCCGGCCAGAATGCATCGTCACGAACAGACTCCGATCCAAACACACCCTCGTCTTTCCTCCCTCACTATCACCCTCAGACACCACCATCTCCTAACCGCGGGGCTGCGAAAGCCCCTCCCACGTCGTCCCCAGCACGCCCCAACCTGGCTGAAAATTCTCGAACCAACCAGAAGATGTGGCTCCAGCGTACTGCTACTCTGAATAACTCTCCTCCTGATAGCCATGGTGTATCAACTGCAGTGCCACCGTCTGCTATTGATCCCACGTACATGGCTACTAATCATGCACGTGCTGGAGCCGGTTACGATGCCGGCAGAGCTATCAATGGTAGCGCTCGAGTAGGTGCATCCGGGCAGGACAGCGAGACAAGACACGTTCGAAAAGCATACGAGAAATCTTCCCTGGAATTGACGGTGGTACGAAGATTCCAGTCTCCGACAGGCGATAGCTTCAACAGGCTACGATCGGTAATTGGAGCTTCCAAAGCACTTGGAATCAATCCAGACCAAAGGTCTGCTATGGGGAAGCCCGTGAAGTCGGCTCCTTCGCTACCTCTTCTTCAACAGGGAAGACACCCCAACCGGCTGGGGTCGAGCTCCGAATCGAAATCTCAGTTGCCTGATCCCCACTCTTCTGCATCCGAGGGCCCAGCCACGCAGAGCGAATCCGCCGATAATGCGCCTGCCAAGGCCTCACACCCCTCACATCGTATTTTGTCCACTTCGGATGACGGAGCTCAAGGTCTCGGGGAGAACGAGGCTGAGGACTTCCCTCCGGTTAGCGAGGCAGACATGATGATACGTCGTTTATGGGAGAGTCGCGAGGTGGCTATCTCGGGCTAACGAGGCGAGCTTCTACATTCATGATTTTCATAACTTTGCGTAATTTTCCATGTTTTGCGAGTCATTGCAATTTCTGGCGTTGGGGTTCTGTCGATTGGATTCAGCATTTTTCTCTGCACCAATTCCATTATTTGCACATAGCTAGGGAGAACGAAGTTCTGTGACTTTCTTTAGATTCAAATGAGATTGATTCCTTTTGGTCTCGGGTGCAGCGACTTCCGGGGGGAACCACCTGTGGCGTGACCCGCTTTGAAAGCCCTAAGTAGCAATTCAGTATGCCGATGATTAATGCGGAATCCGGCCCCTGTGATTGATCCTCGTGTCCCCGTGTACTTGAGAGATCTTGTATCCTCTTTGCATTTCATTATTTTGAATAAAACATTCAGTCGCCATGGAGCTCCCTCAGTTGGTTTTGACTCAGATCTTGCAGGTCGTCTGCTACTTGTTTGCTATCGTTGCTGCCTCGATCGCGGCCAATCTCATCTACCAATGCTTCTTCTATAGCAGAAATGAGCCTCCGATGGTGTTTCACTGGGTTCCATTCATTGGAAGTACTGTGAGCTACGGAATGGACCCCTATCGCTTCTTTTTCTCTTGCCGTGAGAAGGTAAGCTGCAGTCCTTTCTCCATGATTCAGCTTATTATCTACCGTCAACACTTTTCGTTGCCCGTCAAAGGCCGCCCAGCGCGATAGCTAATCTTTCAACAGTACGGTGATATCTTTACCTTTGTTCTTCTGGGCAAGAAGGTCACCGTCTATCTCGGCACAGAAGGGAACGAATTCATCCTCAATGGAAAGCTCAAGGATGTTAACGCAGAGGAGGTATATGGAAAGCTCACCACTCCCGTCTTCGGGTCAGATGTGGTCTATGATTGCCCAAACTCGAAGCTTATGGAACAAAAGAAGGTAAGAACTCTTCGAAGAACGCTAATCCTTGATGCTCCTCTAACGTCTATAGTTCGTCAAATTCGGCCTTAGCCAGGAAGCCCTCGAATCCTACGTTCCCCTTATCGAGCAAGAAGTCCAGCAATACATCAAAACCTCTAAGAACTTCAAAGGCCAATCCGGAATGGTCGATCTCGCCGCCGCCATGGCCGAAATAACCATCTTCACCGCTGGACGCACCCTGCAAGGTGACGAAGTCCGCGCAAAGCTGACTACCGAGTTCGCAGACCTCTATCACGACTTAGATCTGGGCTTCCAGCCCATAAACTTCATGCTTCCCTGGGCACCCCTCCCACATAACCGCAAGCGTGACCAGGCCCACGCCCGGATGCGCGAGATCTATCTTGACATTATCCGGCAAAGACGAAGGGCTAGCGAACCTCCAGCTACGAAAGACATGATCTCCAATCTCATGCAGTGCGTATACAAGGATGGAAAGCCTATCCCGGATAAGGAAATCGCGCATATGATGATCACGCTTTTGATGGCAGGGCAGCACTCTTCGTCTGCGATCAGCTGCTGGATCATGCTCCGGCTTGCTTCGCAGCCTGAGGTCACGGAGGCTTTGTATAATGAGCAAGTGGCTGTTTGCGGAGATGATTTGCCTCCTCTGCAGTATCGGCATATGGAGAAGCTTACGCTGCATGCTCATGTTATCAAGGAGACTCTTCGGATCCATTCTTCTATTCATACGCTTATGCGGAAGGTTAAGAATCCGCTCCAGATACCTGGCACTGAATATATTATCCCTACATCGCACAACCTGCTCTCATCTCCGGGTGTCACGGCCCGCGATGAGAGATATTTCCGTGATGCAATGGTCTGGAATCCGTATCGCTGGATGGAACAGGTAGATGAGGTGGACGATGGCGATACTGTGGATTATGGATATGGTGCTACTTCCAAAGGGACCAAGAGCCCTTATTTGCCCTTTGGAGCTGGACGACACCGTTGCATTGGCGAGAAGTTCGCTTACCTGAATCTGGAGGTCATTGTTGCCACGCTCGTGCGCGAGTTTCGGTTTTATAACCCTGAGGATCGCAAGGGCGTGCCGGAGACAGATTATTCGGTATGTGATTGCATGAAAACCACCTTTCTCACATCTCAGAGACTAATCTTTATTTGCGATTGACTAGTCGTTGTTTTCACGCCCAATGCAGCCGGCGACAGTGCGATGGGAGCGCCGGAATAACTGAACTTGAACACATTCGATCTCTCGATCTCCCAAGGCAAGCTTACCTGCCTCGTGAGAACTCGTCGTTGTGGTTCCAAGATTAGTCTGCATAAATGACTTCAAAGCGCCCAGTACTAAGGAGTAATACCTAGCAAATCTTGTCTTCTGCCATCAGTGTCTTATTCCGCTAGTGAAGGGGAAGGGGAAAGCGTCTGAATAGAGCCCATGTTATCTTATCCATGGGTGCTATCATAGTTTGATGTCTACCCCCTGATAAGAAGATGAGCAAGGACAGTAACATCGTGTATCTGATTAAAGAATATAGTCTATCAATGTTCCCTCGAAAGTAATCTCTATCGACACCGTCGAATCCGGAGATCTAATTCAAGCGAAAAAGCGCATGCTAATATCCACAGAGAACGAATGAAAAGCATACGTAGTCTTCAAGACATGCGTTTATGTCTGAAGTATAATTCAAACAGAATGAGTGGGGATACTAATATCGTGAAACGCGCAGAAGGAAGTTCTTATCCACACTCTTATTTACCTCGTCCACGGTTTCCGCCTCCACGACGAGCGTTTTTACCAGATCCGCCAGCAGATGCGTGGTTTCCCGTATTCTTAGGCGCGGCTGCCTCATTCGTACCCTTCTTGGGAGCCGTATTATCCGAGGGACCTGAGCTCCCATCGCTATTGGAACTCTTGTTCCCTCGGCGCTTGCGCGAGCTGCCAGATGGGTTTGAAGACTTGCCCCCTCTGCCACTTTTACCTCCACGCTGTGGCTCAGGGTCTAAGAGCCCTTGAACACGCTTGCTCTCTTCGTCCCACCATTGCTGGAATTCCTGCTCGGCCTGGATCTCGTCAAGATTGTGCTTGGCAGTCGCGGCTTCTTGGATCTCATTTTTCTCACTTTGTTGTTGTTCGAGGATAGCTGCTAAGGAGAGCGAAGAACCGAAAGACTGGGAGCGTGAGCCCGACTGTTGCAGATCTGGCCGTGGGATATGACGTATAGACTGGATAGAAGATTGTGGAGAGGCCTTGGGCAGCGATTGTTGGGACGGAGTAGGCGGACCAGAGGGAGATGCCTTTGCGACGGGACTCTGAGATGGCAGTTTTCCTGACACAGTACGAGCCTGTGACTGGATGGGAGTAGGAACAGCCCTTTCTTGAGGCGGAGGGGTTCCTGCAACGGTCTGGCGGAGAGTCATTGGCCTTTGCGCTCCTTTTGTGGGTTCATTTGGCGTGGCACTGGTGACTTTCTGCGCCTGTAGAGGATCTGGTTTTCTAGGAGTTGCCGGGCCGGCCGGTGGTGATGATGGCAGTTGCCAAGGATTTCGTGAAGCATCCTTGGCCTTTTGCTGTGCAGCAAGCTGATCTTGTAATTGTTGCTGCTGCTGCATCTTCTTACGCTCCTTCTGTGATATCTTTTGCGTGAAGTTACCACTGCTTTCACGTCGTCCCGCCATCTCAAGAGTGAGGTTCGATACCCGTGGTTGTGAACTCTCGCCCATGATATCTTTCAAATCTTTCTTGTCTTTGGAGATAACTGGTGAGGCCCATGGCACTGATCGCACGCGCGGCCTTTCTTGACTCGCAGATGTGCGTTTCTGCGTAGGTGACTCGTCAAATGATTTCCCCGGTGGAGAAGACATCTGTTCATCTAGGAACAGTCGCTCTCCAATGGACTCAGGCTCAGGGACACTTGCTCCCAAAGCAGGCGAATCGGGGTATGAGCCGCTTTCGAGAATGTTCTCGCCAAGGCTCAAGCCGCGCATTGCAGCTTTGCCTCTGCCGGGTATGGGAGTAGAAGGAGCTTCTTCATCCATCTGGAACATTAAATCTCCAGTCGATTGCTTTGGCCTCAGAGTAGGGCTTGTGAAAGGGCTCGGGAATTCCCTCACACCCTTCGATTTGGACTTCTGGGTAGGTGGCGAGATAAAAGACTTATCATTTGCGCCTGGCTTTGGCCGTATATCATACGATTCGACATTGCTCAATCGAGTATTCAAAGCCATAGCATCGACGCGTCTTCTCCTATCGCTCTCGACAGAGCTGATGATTTCCGGATACTTTTCGAATAAATAGGCTTCCGTATTGCGCCCGCGTGAAATTGGATAGCAAGAAAGTTGGTTGTCGTGACAAACCGCATCAAGATCTCTGAGCAGATCAGAGTAAAGACCTTCCAGATATCCGTTTGCAAGCATCGCCTCTAGGTCGAGACATATGTATTCAAGCGCTGCATCCTTAAATTCTTTCATGTACACCGGAGCGACTGAGTTGAGAAGATAAGAAATGTTGCGGTTATTAACAAATCGACCAAGCATCTTCTGGCAGATTTGTGAGAGTCGGTCAATCATTAACTCGTCCGCGACGTACATCACGTCCAAAACCAAGTCAATGAAATCATCCAAAGTCTTTGTTCGAACTTCGTCGAACATTTCCTCTTCTGCATCGGCGTAGATATACTTCAATACGAAATCGAATATCGAACGATTTATATGCCTGAGGTCAACATGTATGACATCTGACCGCTCAGCACGGCGCGTCGCCAGCCACTGGCCCTCAGATCGGCCATTGAATAAAGCATCGAAGAATGGACATCTTTGACAAACAACATTGCTGTGGACCTTGACGGAATCTCCGTTGAGTTCGACAATGACGTCTGCGTCGTCAAAGAATGAGGTATATTCGAGCGCAAGTACCATGTCATTCTTCAAGCTCGGATGAGGCTCAACCATCAGTCTAGCTGCACGCTCCAAAGTTGGCAGGTTAAGGAGCTGAGCTACACGCATGACCTCTGAGCGCACTTGTCGGTAGCGAGAAACACTTTCGGACGAAGTTTTTGCCTTATGCCAGACATCGAGAGCTCTGTCTGTGTAAAGGAAAAATGCGACGTTCATGACTGTCAAGAAGTCGAATCCTTGTAGATTGATTTGAATGTGACCTTCTTTGTTGTATTCAATTTCCAGCGCGTCAGACACAGAAGAATAGTATGCCCCGCGGAAGCTTTGCAGCTCTTTACGAAGAACAGAGCTGCGACCACTTAGAAGAAATTCATGAACTGGGATCCGTAATTCGGTCGTAGAGCTTGTAAGCCATATTGTACCTTCGGAAGGCAACGAGAGAAAAGAATTTTCAATATCTGATGACATCATGATCGATTTCTTAATGGCCATCACAGAGGATAGCGCCATCCTTGAGTCATCGAGAATGATATCCACTTCATCTGGACTTGGGGTCAAGAAAGGAGAGAGTGGTAAAATATCTTCCAAAAGCGTACTCTCATTCACATGAATCTGCTCTTTGGTCACATCACCGTCACGCTGAGCAACAGCGTACGCACCAAATGCGTTACTGCGTACTGCAACTGCCCTGGAAAGACCTGGAATTCGAGCAAATTTAAATTCCTTGGAAGAACCTGGTTTATTCTTGATGCGTTTTTCTTTTTTCCAGGCCGAGCCAGACGTAGTGCAAATGATGATAGAATCGTCTTGTCCCACATCCACGTCAGAAACAGCCATATTTGATCTTTTGACGGACCAGGCTCTCGTGGGAGTTGCCAAGGAGTTCCGTATTTTGACTGGATTTGTGGTTGACGTTGATGTCGAGGAATTGTCTGGTTTGCTGACTACGATTGTGAAAACATCTCCCGAGCTTGCCAAAGCACAGATTGTACTTCCGCCGCAAGCGAGTTTTGTGATGTGGTTCATGGAGGCGTCATATCTGGTGGCCATGAAGCTATCTCGGATGAACCTCGAGCTAGCTTCAAGAGGAAATGAGAGCTTGGTGTATCCATACTGGGAAAACACCCAAACTTCGTTGTTCTGTAATAAAACGGCAGTAGCACGATCAATGGCTGACACCATCTGTATGGGACAACTGAATTGCGACGCTCCAACACGGCGAGGAGTAGTCTGGAATTCGAGTGAGCGGGCATCGGAATCAACCAGTCCAAGCTGCCCTTCGTTCTTGCCAAAGGTATAGAGGCCCGAATTACTGAAGACAACGGAATGAATGGAAGAAGCAGCTGCGCCGATTATCGTCTCTTTCTTAAAGGGGTTAAAGATCTGGCGAGGAGACGTCTGAATGGGGACATCATTCTTATTGCTCGTTCTTGGCAGGCCATAGCCGAGTTGTCCGAACTTGTTACTACCCCAACTGAATATCTCACCATACTTGGTGATAGCGAGAGTATGATCCTGGCCAAGTGCAACAGAAATGATTTTCTTGCCAGATAGTGGCCCAGTCTCGATGCAGACGAAGGAAAAGCGCGTGGCTTCATCACCTGTTCCTAATCGTCCACCAGGCCCGAAGCCACACATGAACAAATTGGCCTCGGGGTCATCTGTAATGACGGCTGTATGCAGTTTCGACATGACGACGTTTTGGATTTTCATAGGTTTGTTCTTGATGAGAACCGGAAGCTCCTCTGCCCGCAAAGGATCGACAACTTCTTCAAGGCCGAGGCTCTGCGCTCTTTTTTCTCGATACTCGCGATAGAACCGATGAAGAAGGTGATCAGGTCGCTTCAGCTGAATTCGCTCAGGAAACTGACGGTCATCTTGATCGCCGAGTCCAAGGTTCAAGTTCTTGTTGCTGCCAAGAGTAAAGACTTCATCGGCGGAGAAGTCAACTTGCCCTTTCAAAGCAAGAGAAGCTATGAAATTTTCATCTTCATGGGTGTCCATTCCGCCTGACCCGGCATTCGACTCAACGTCGCTATTGAGATCAACACCAGGCCATCCCGCCACCGGAACAATATCCCTAATATCGCGCGAGGTGATAGTCGCTCCATAAACGTCGAACGGGCTGTACCCATCGCGGTCTTTTATTTTAATCAGGCTTCCGCCTGGATGTCCAGTATTTCCCAGATTGTTGAAATCCGTTGCATCATGCAGGTCCCTCGCGATCAGCGCCTGCGCAATGGTGGCATTCCCAGCATAGAGCGCTCGGTGGAGCGCGGTCCATCCACTTTCCAAGTCTTGCGCATATATATCGATGAAAGATATATCGAGTAGGGCTTGCGCGAATGCCGGGGCCGTCGGTTTGGTGGATGAGGCGACATGGTGAAGAAGAGTTCGTCCGAAGGAATCGCGCGCGTTGATCTCAGTCCTTGACAGAGCCGCAGTGCCGCGTTGCACCGTCGAGCGCTCCGGCACTGATGCACCGGGAGAATATCCGGTACTCTTCTTTGATTTGGGTGGGTTGGGAGAGGTGGCAATGGCAGAGCCGGGGCTCCCAAACCTGGATGACAAGTTGGCACTTATTATAGACGATCCAGCACCTCCGGCAGCTCTCGGTCCTGCAAGCGTTGCGCTTGCCAGGTACCTCCCAAAGCTCTCCACATCATCTTGAATGAAAAATTCCCAAAGCTTGCTACTCATGTGCCCGGATGTAGTTGTTCCACAGAATCTCCTATCAGTCCCGAGCCGAGGCGTCGCTCGTCACCACCTCGGGCTGACTGCGACGGAAGAGCTGGGCGATAAGAGGATTCTGCCTCAAAGAGAGGTAAGAATAAGTCGGTTCGCGGGAAACCGACGCGTCTTCGAAGGATAAGTCTGCGATTTGTGTGTGCGATACGCGGGTTGGATATGGGTTTGGCTTTGTGGGTTCAGGATGCGGCGGAACGGAGTTCGGAGGCGTTGGCGGCGCAGACGAAGTACGAGGCTCTCGAAAAAGCTGGAGGTTATATCAATGGGATCGAAAGGATATGACGCGCAAGAGCTCAAGCTTGATGTGAGCGAAAAAGAGGGGGAGGTGTCGGAGTTAAGTTATAAGGGCAGTCGGTAGTTATCGCCTACCCGTGGAACCTCGCGCTGGCCAATCGGCAGGCGCATGTCCCTCCATATGCTCTGCCGCGTCAAGAGCGGGTCAAACAGCGCTGGGAGCCCGTGGGGAGCGATAGGGCCTGGCAGCCTGTGGACTTTCTCTCGCTGCCGATCTATACATAATACAGAGATCTCAATGCTCATTGTGCACACTCAGGCCCTCTACGGGTCTGTGCAATCACCATGTGGTGACACGGATCTACGAGCGCGTGTATCGGCCGCAAATAGCATTCCATCTACTCCTGGTACAAAACCTTGGAAATCAGAAGCTGCAATCCCAGCTCTACATTTGATAGCAGGAGTGGGACCTCAAAATGATATCATTGGAAACAAGAAGCACAGCTTGTCCGAGTTCAAGTCTTCCAAGACTTGCTCATATATTATCTGCCTTCGCAACTGGCTCTGCCTCCACGACTCTCTCCACTTCGTCAGTGCTACTAGTATCGGATCCTGAAGCTGCGACAATATTCTTCTTTCTCTGCTCTCTGTTTTCAAACACTGTCAGCGTATTGATATTTTCAGATAGGCATCTCCGCTCTCTTACCTTCGGTGGAGAAGAATTGCAGTAATAAATCCGGCCCAAAGCAAGAAGTAAAAAACAAAGGTCACAGGCCATCCCTTTTTCCATCGAGGGGCGCCATATGGGCCGGCCGTAGGGAAAATCAAAAGCGGCACCCAAATGTTGAACGAGTAGCCGAAGGTCATCATAGAGCCCTTTAAATGCGTTGATTAGCTGTGAGATCAATATATTCAATTAGCGGTAAGCTTACTAGGATCAGAGCTCTCTCTTCAGAATCGTTCTTTACGATTGTGTTGACCTCGGAGTACAAAATAGGGCTCAAGCAGCCTGAAACACCAAAGAGGTACCATGCAACGAACCTGCAAATAAGATATGTAAGCATACATGATGTTAAACAATGCAAAGATGCAAAGACTGACTTCAAGGTTTTTGGAATGTTCCAGATGATCATGCAAAGGCTAGAGAAAAGCATAGTCAAAGATGCCAGAGTGTAGATCACCCATGATGGGTAAATAGCGGCGATAGTCGTGCCAAACCATGACGCAACAATTTGAATTGCATATACAACTGTTGGCAATTTGTTGATTTGATCGACAGAATAATTTTCTGCCTTCAGCCACAGGTTCATGTAGCTTGATGGATAGCTTGAGATAATCATACAGCTGCCAAACTGTTAGACTTGTACATCAGAGACAAGGCTTGTACTCACGCATAACATGTGATAAAGAGCCAGATATGCCATCTTTTGAGTGAGCGCTTAAAGACATCGAGGCCAAGGCTTTCAGGTCTTTTAATCTCTGCTCTCTGGGCCCTGTCTTTCGCTAAGCTGATGTCGCCCTCGGTCAGGTAGAAAGGGCGTGGAGAATCTGGGATTCCTGGGAAGATTAGAAACCCAACCAATGCAACTGGGATGGTGAAGATTCCATCAATTATAAACAGCCATCTCCATCCAGGCATACCGCCAATACCTGAGAGATTGGTATATGCAGCCGCTTGGAGATAGCCGCTAACCATGCTTCCCAGCGGATTACAAATAAACCAGACGCCAGCTCGCTTGAAAAGCTCTGGTCCAGAGTACCAGGATCCTTGATGGTAAAATATGAGTAGAGTTCTTCAAGACCGGAGGATTCTAGCGGCTTACCGAGAATGAAATGAGTCCCCGCGAAGACGGGTGCTTCAAACATTCCGACCAAGAATCGGAGCGCATAGAGCTGATTCACATGTGTGACACGGCTTTGTGCAAAAGTACAGATACCCCAAAGAATCTCAAGGCCAGGAAGTAGCCACCGAGCCCTGGTATTTTGATAAGCTTGACGGTCTTCCCACATAACCAAGCGGGTATTCACAAATCAGGAGAGAGACAGAAACTTACAACCGCGGTCGAGACATCAGAAGTAATCCTGGCACTTGAAATACCACGTAGGCAGTATAGTAGCAAACATTAAAGTAGTTGAGCTCATCGCCATTGAGCTCGAAGTCTTCTTTCAGACCACTGGTATAGGCATTGCTAATATTCGTTTGATCTGGAAACAATTAGTTATTGCTAAAAGTGAAGTTGTGTGGCGGAACGTAAGTACCCAAGTACTTCACAAAAACTAGACTAGATATTAGCGCTCTTCTCTCATTACTTGTGAGACAGGGGTCATACAGCAAAGGCATGCAAATACGAGAATTGATACATCAAGCTTGAACAACAATCTGTAAGTCTTGTTAGATTGAATACAAGTTCAAGACCAGATATGCATACTTTCGCTCTTCAGCTGGATACTTTGATGGGTACCAGTTGAAAATCTCCTTGAAAAGCCCCAAAAGGGAGCGATTCGCGGGAGTAAACTTTTGCCCAGGCATAGATCCCAGATTGAGCTTTACTCACAAGCGTCGTCTAGACAGTGCCCTGACTGACAATGCGATCCGGAAGTCTTCCATTAATTGTCCGCCCTGCTCGGATATTATATAGTTTAAAGACACACATGCAACTCTCAATTTGATGGCCCAAACACTTGACACTTCGCGTTGCGATTTCTCCACCCGTTGTCGCCATCGATGTTGTCGGACATTTTCCGGTAGAAACCCACCGAGGCCTTAAATATAGGGTATGGTAAATCATATTCCCGCGATTGGGAAAGCTCGAGCGGAGTTGCTTGTACTCAACCTTTCGGCATGTTGACACTCGATGGCGTGCGCGGCCCCTTGACTGGGTCTAGCCAAAGCTTCTTCAGGTCCAGCCCGTTTCGAAGCCACGAGTCGCATTAATGGCGTGATTACTTGATTTCTCGATACATAATTAGGCTAAAAAGTCATAGGTCGTAGCATGCGGGGTTGAAGCGCTACCGCATAATCCCCCGACCTTCTAACTTATATCAGGACCATCTCTCGCTTGCTCATATCTGGCTGCAGATTACTCCATCGGCCGTCACGCACCAAAGATTATTAGCCCGAGCCAGTCTACAGAAAAGAATTTCAAGAGACAAGACACTCAATATGCCTGGTAAAATCATTGACAAGTATGACCACGTTCCCGAAACCAAGGAAGACTGTAAGAATATCGCTCCCTAATGCCCGAGGATAGCAACCACATCAGACTAACAGTTAAAAGTGGACTGGGCGGATTTGGTTACTCTTGACTTAAGTCAGTTTGAGCAGCCAGGTGGGAAAGAATCACTTGTCAAGCAGCTTGACCATGCTGTTCGCAATGTTGGTATGTGGATTAGACTGAGCTCGCAGTAAACTCACTTGTCCATGTTCTGACTTCGTTTCTCCAGGATTCTTCTATGTGAAAAACTTTAACATAAGCCAAGAGGAGGTAGATCGCCAATTTGCTCTCGGTCGCGAGTTCTATGCACTTCCTCTAGAAGAGAAGCTTAAATACCACAACGCCGACGACCTGGTTCGGGGAGAGTACAATGGCTATAGACCTGCAGGGCATCGCATGTAAGACATTTGCTACTGATATGATGTTTATTTAGATGCGATGCTAATGAAATAATCCAGTATGGGAAATGGAGTGAAGGACAATGTTCAAGTTTATAACATCCCAAAATTCGATGGCTACCACAGCCGTAATCAGCCCCAGGTCGTGACTGATAATATCAAAGAAGTCGAAAGCTTCAGTCGGGTAAGAAAATTAGGAGACAGTCTTGTGTGACTTGAAGATTGTGCTGACTTTATCACAAGAAATGCCACGCTGAAGTAGTTGAGAAGCTCCTTCGGCTATTCGCTATTCTTCTCGAGTTACCCGATGAGGAGCAATTGGTTCGCGACCACCAGTATGATGTCAAGGGCGAGGACCATTTGCGCTATATGCACTACGCCGCTCGTAGCATAGAAGAAAACAAGAAGGTCGGAAGCCTATACAGTGCTGGCCACACCGACTTAGGTTCCATTACTTTGCTTTTCCGACAGCCAGTTGCGGCGCTCCAAATCCTCAACTCGCAAGGCGAGTGGAAGTGGGTTCGTCCGCAGGACGGAACAATTACTATCAACACCTGCGATGCACTTACAGCCTTGACTGGGGGTTTGATCAAATCCAGTATCCATCGGGTCCACACTCCCCCGGCAGACCAAGCTCATGTTGATCGTCTGGGTGTTCTGTACTTTGCTCGGTGAGTATATATTGAATCCAAAGTTTGGGAAAGAGACATTGACCAATGTTATTTACTATCACAGACCAAACAACCACATTCTTTTGGATCCAATCAGCAACAGCCCTCTTCTTGATCGCCTTGGGCTCCGCGAAAATGAATTCACTAAGATTGGCAAGCATTTTACAATGGAAGAATGGGTTAAAGTTCGACAGACACAGCAGCAGCGTCGCAATCGAGATATCAAGATTGCTGAGGATGGGAAATTCACTCATGGAGAGAAGGACCTTGAGATCATTCCTGGCCTTCATGCGAAGGTTTATAGCTAGAGTGTACTTCGTATCCAAATTTTATGAATCAATGTACTATTCCTACTGAAACTTTTCCATCTCATGCTATCTTAGGTTGCGACTGGTGAATACTCGATACGCTTTTAGCACTTGGCATGCTAATCAGAGTCCGCTAATATGAATCAGATTACAAGATGTGTGGTCAAGGCACCTATTGCAAGCCTGTATCTTCTCAGGGACTATTATTCTCATGGAAACACAAGATTTCGACTTGCATGAAGTACTGACTTGCACAGCTACCAACAAACTCCAACACTGGTCGGAGGTTGCAGTGAGGGGTCAACCTTTGCGGGCCTATCGACTCGACCGACGGACCAAAAGTACGAGATAACAGGGTTGGGTCCCATCCATCAATTTGAGGGCGATTCCAATAAAACTAAGCTATTCGGCGACTGGCTTTCATCTAAGAATACCTGTTTTGCCGGGTAAATATTGGCAGGGCTTTCGGAATAGCGCTTCAGCACTCGTAGCACTTATTATCGCTGCCCAGCTGCAGATTTGCTCTCCCATCCTCTGCATGAGGCTGGATGCTCCAAGCGACCACAGACGCCTGCCTCGCCTTGCCTTAATGCGGATAATGGACAGGGATAGTCGGAGCAGCGAATGAGCTCCCTCGGCTCAAATGCACCTCCACTCATAAGGGTGTTTTACTCTTGATTCTGTATGGGGCTTGTAATTTTTGGTCAAAGATGAAGGGAGGGGAGTCGTTCAGCCTGGGAGCCTTTCCCCCTGCATATCGCACCACATGGCGGCACTTGCGAAACAGGGATCTCGCTCCCGCGGATCTTGATGTCCGATCGCAATTTCACCATATGTGCCCATGTTTTGTTCCAAGATAATTCTGTTTCTTTTTATAAGAAGCTTTACGGAGTAGTCATTTCATGATCAATGAGAGGGAATGTTAACTGATCGACAAGCAGGTTAGAGTCGTGGACCATTGGGTTGCTTGGCGCCATGTCTGCGATCAACAATCGCACGAGTCAACATCCCTGTAGATGCTTTATGGCCCCCACGCTAAGAAAGCGGCTCGCAAGGTCATCGAAGTGAATAGATCGCTTGAAAGTCACCGATGTTCGTCGAGATCCACCAGGTATTTACTAGGTTGGTTGTCACGGACCACCCGGTATTCGTTAGGTTGTAGATTGCTTTTTTTTGCGTTTCATATGCGCCATTTGTTCGTCACTTGAATGCTTGCATTAGAATACGAACCACACAAGCCTCCTATTTATGGGTCAAAAAGTACCCTAATGCAAAGCTAGTATTCATGTGTTCCAAGGTTCATTGCATGCGGTGTTTCGGGGTTATTACTCGCCCCGGGGCTCATAATATTGACCAAGCCAGCGATGGTATTACGGATCCCTGGTCTAACAACGGTCTCACGAAAACATAGCCTTCGTATTGAGAGTGCCTCCAAGTGTGCTCATCAACTCCAATATGGGGTTTGCAGAGACGCGATCCAATATTCTCAACTTGCGAGGTAAAAAGTCCAGCACAGAAGCTCAACCTACAAGCATTACAGAGCAAGAAGGGACAAAGCGGGCGTCTATAAGTCAGAGATGGTCCGAGAGAACTGGAAAAGATGCCCCGCTCACGGCCTCTGATGAACAAACGACCGAGATCCTGAAAACTGCGCGTCATGTGTTGGTACAAGTCCAGGAAGCCCAACGTCTACGCGGTCTCAAGAAGGGTTTACTAGAGCCTAGCGAATCTACTTGGATCGATTCCACGATAAAAGACACCGCCGCTGCCGCCATGGAAGTCATTGTTTTTCTGGAGCCCTTCCGCATCGAAAAACAAACCAACAATGGGAAACTCAGTCTCACGACACAGCTGCGCTGGGTCTACCGGGAAAATCAACGAGTCCAGGAAAAGAAAAATCGCCTTTCCATGTGTCATAATAGTCTAATGCCTGTGCTATTTCATCTTCAACGACTGCAAGCCCCCGAACCGTCTTTTCCATTAAGGGGATCGCCCACTGTCTTCGAGCTTGAGTCGCAGGTCACTCTTACTGAAGACGCGCGAGACTTAGCGCACCACCGAAGACCGCCATCATCATACCAAGAACCCCGAGGAGAGGCAATTAGAGTCCCGACAATTCCGACAAAAAGAGGACAGAGCCAGGAGATGCTTGATTTGTTAGCCTGGAGACACTCGAAGGGTCCGCAAGTTTCAACTACATGTGCGCCCTCTGCACTATCCGATACCAGTTCGAGCATAGGATAGGCCATGCTTGATATCAACCTTCGAACTTCACTAGCCTAGATTCTATATATCCAATCAACTATTTCAATTTCGCGTCAAGCCAAGTGCGCATAAAATGTCTTCAAATTGTGTAAATAAGTTGTACATATTATCAGATACGTGCAACAGTCTTCTCTACCAAGACATGAGGAACTGCCAGTCGCCGGCCCTTTTCATCGCCAACTTTCACAACAGCCGGGAGGATTACGACATGGGTTTGCGAAGATGTAGTTCCAGCCCACCGGAAGTCAAACTCACATGGCTGACTGAACAGCCAAGTTCCAAGCTCAGAAGCAGCCTTCGCTACACTAGTCAAGTGTCGAAGACGGTCGGCCGAGGGAAATTGTGGATTGCTGTATGGTTCGAAGGCTTGCGTAAATTCTTCGGCAAATTGGGCGATCTGGTTATCCGGGACAGGCGAAAGAGCGTTTCGAGAGCTTAGGTGTGAGGTCAAAAGACGCCAGGCGAAGATGAGTTGCTCGTCTGCTGTACAAGGGGCTGATTAGAACTCTGCAGAGGTTTAAGAGGTGATAGGGTAGTCTCACTGTTACTTGCATCCCTGTTTGCTCTTTGACTTGGGAGAGTGAAGTTTGCGGGCAGAAGAGAACATTGTCGACCTTCAGGCTTGATGGCATTCATTAGGCTTTGAACCAAGACATGTGTTAACACAGCCCTCTGTGCCTGGGGCTTTGCAAGCAAGGAAACAAGAGACACCGAGAGAAATGATGACTCAAAAGAGCCAAGGCGATTGATAGCTTCTTGGCTCAATGAAGGGCTTGCATTCGCCCGGGAGTAGAAGTTATCGATATGCAAGCTGGCCTGGTCAAAAAATGTTTGGACCCTGGTGCTGATATTGTCGTCATCAGCTGGCTCGGATATAAGGGCAGCCAGATCGAGTTGTTGATGGTCAGTTGAATGTGGTGTCGCTATCGTCGTTCCGACAAATTGAGTGAAACCTTCTCCTGGCTGCTTCCCTGGAGCTTCACTCGGTGGTGCAGATTTCTCCAATGGAGCCACTTGCGCAGACCTTCTTCGGGATCGAAAAAAGAGGAACGCGGCCAGGAACGCTAGCAAAAAGCCTCCTATCAACGCCCCAACAATTCCTCCTGCAAGTGCACCGGTACTGAACTGCTTGGAGTGGGCCTCATTACTGGGAGTTGGTGACGAGGGCTTTGTACTGCTCTGCAGGCTGGATTGAGTAGGGGTTGTGGCTCCTGTGTTTTCCTGTGTTTTGGAAGGAGTAATTGAAGCAGTGGAGGAGATGCTCGTTGCATTTCCTATCGTTGAGGTTTCAGTTACAGTGACTGTTTCCTCACCTTCGGTGAATGTAATCGTGAGAGTGGGCTGTTTCAGGGTGTTATATGCGGTCGAAGTGTAAGTATGACCAGACGAGAATGTGAATGTCGCCGCTGCCGGATCATAGTTTGTACTATATCGGGCATCAGTTGTAACCGTAATTGTGATAGTTGTCAGCGTCGGCTGGGCCATGATGGACGATGATGCCTTCACGTCGCCTTAGTGTGGTGCGATAAAAGGTTCTCAGGAAAGTGGAAATGAGCCTCACTTATTGTTCCGTTTTTCTCAGCTGAGAGACGATCGGTACATCTACTGCGTCGTGATGACAGAAGAAGCTTAGCGCGAATTGATGATTAAAACTAGGGCCGGCACGGGGGCGCAAGGCTCATTAGTTCGAACACGCTAGACCGAACACCCCGGCGCATGCGGGGCGTAATGCAGCTGTCATAGTAGCTTGGAGATTGTAATTTATCGGGCCAATAAACCGGCATTCATAAGATGATGAGTTGTTCGGTCGTCGCCTCGAGAGGCTTTTTGTCACGCTCTCGAATGCAGTCGCCGTGTTGGCCCGGAATCTCATCTGCCGTCGCCTAGAACCACCAAAATGGGACCTTCCATTCGCTATCGTAAAAGCGTTCATGAGAAAGAAGTTGTGGTGCAGAAGGCTACTGAGATTCTGACTGAAACTCACGAAGGATGGACTCCAGATATTGTGGTTGGAATTGATTTTGGCATGACATACACCGGTGAGTGCCAGTATATGCCAAGGGAACAAGCTTGTTTCAAATGGCTTATATGTAACTCAATTGAGTTGCCTATTGACGTTACGATTTGACAGGAGTTGCATATTCTTCTGCGCCAGATTGGCAACCCCCGAAGACTATCCAGCGGTGGCCAGGAAAGCTACCTGGTGAGCTTTCAAACAAGGTGCCGACGTGCATAGAGTATGAAGAGGACTCAAATATCATCAAAAGCTGGGGCTTTAAATGTGATCAAGAAAATAAAGGCTTGAACATTAGAGAATTCTTCAAATTGCACCTCGCTGCACAATATCACGATGACTATCCGGGAAGCCCTACTCGGCAAGATGCCCAGCGCTGGTTTCGTGACTACATCCAATGCATCTATCAGCATGTTGTAGCTCACTTTCAGAGTACAATTCCCGGGTTCGTATCGCGTCAAGTGGAGTTTCTTTTCAGTGTGCCTACAACATGGAAGGATGTCAGGATGGTGGAAGAAACGCGGAGATTACTTGAAAGAGCTATCGACTTCAAAAATCCAAAACATCATGTTTCAATCGGTCTGACAGAGGCCGAAGCCGCGGCCGTCTATGCTGGAAATGAGCATTATGAGGTAAATACCGGGAGTTTGTCCTATTGGTCTTATTTCACAAAGCTGATCTCTCGAAGATGGATGACACTATTCTAGTCTGTGATGCCGGCGGAGGTACAACAGTGAGTAAATTTTATCACTGAGATCAACCCTCAAACTTGCTAATCTGGCCGATATAGGATGTCAATGTTCTGAAATTAGTCTCGACACGCGGTGAGCCCACTAGACTGGAGCAATTGGGGCACGTAGAAGGTATGTAATGCATAAAGAGTCCAAAATGGCGCGGTAGGTCCAACGATTGAATTCAGCTGACCAAGAACTGAAGGACAACCGATTGGGTCGGTCTTCATTGACAGAAAAATGTACCAGGTCATGTACGACAAACTCGAAAAAGTTGAAGAAAATCTCTCTATCTCTCGTCATGGGGCTGCTTGGCGGATGATATCAGGTCGTTTTCAACGTCTGAAATGTGCATTTGGCACCGATGCCACGGCAACCCCTTGGTTGAAGCTCGATGTTCCATCATTGGGTTTTTATGCTAACTTTCCGGAGGCCAATATTGAGAATGGCCAAATGCTTATTGAATGGTGAGTTTATGCAAAGACTGCCACTATTTGAGGCACTGTACTAATAAATCTATGCAAGGGGTCATCTGAAAGGAGCATTCGATATGAAGATTGACGATATTTCAGCTCTTTTGGACGGGCATATCAGTCAAATGTACGAAAGATATCCGGATGATCAAATCGTATGTTCTCTCCCTCGTCGTTCCCGGGCCACAACATGCTGATGCAACTTGATACACAGACCTACGCCATTTTATCCGGTGGTTTCGGTAGTTCGCCTTACGTTAGGCAGAGGCTACTAGAGAAATACGGAAGCCCAGATGATAAGATCCCGCCAAATGCCAAAGGGATGCAGATTTTAGTCGCGGACGAGCCGTACGTACTTCTTTCTTTACCCTTATCCGAGGCTTACTTATAAACTGTGAGAGCAGTCAACTAGTTGTTGTCCATGGACTAGTTTTGGATCGGATACAACAAATCAAACGAGGGGTCGTCACATTCGGGTCTCGGTGTTCACCTGTGAGCTATGGGATCGTCTGCGACAAAATATATGATCCAGAAAAGCATGTTGGAGCACCCGTGCGCCGTGATCCCCGCGACGAAAGAACCTATGCGATCGATCAAATTGACTGGCTCGTCATCCAGGTACAGATTCAATCTATCTCTACTATAATCACTCCACGTCAAATTTACTAACTTGCACTTCAGGGCAGCCCCATTCCCTATACGGGGCTTACAAAGCCCTTTCAATTGAAGATGGACCCTGGCCAGAAAGAAACTCCTTGGAAAGTCAGCATTGTAATGTCGCATCTGCCTCTTGAGAGACTACCCAACTATCTTGGTAGTAAGGGAGTACAGAGGGTTTGTGATTTGGATATTTCCACTCAGAATGTGGACAAGAAGTTGAAGAATCGCCACTGGTTCAATATGAAGCCTAAATTTTGGAGAACGACATTTGATGTGAAAGTTGTTGTTGGGCCTGCTGATCTTTCTTTTCAACTGTGGTCTAAGGATCAGAGAATACGCAGCTCAAACCATGAGCCAATTGCGGTAAATTGGATGCCTGCGGAAGACTTCGACGATGAATAAGAAATTATTCAATTTTTTTTAGACCTGTTCAAACAATTGATAGTAAATCTATGAATCTAATTGTTATGTTTGCATCTCCAGATGGATATTTTCGTAAAAGAAGGGGCTCTATCAATCTTGAGAGCCTTGCCAGCCCGTGGCTTATGTTGGTGCTTTGCAGCACAGCAGATAGCATTCGAAGAAGGTGGCTTTGCAGATCAAGGCTATTCCTGAGCCACTTTTTGATAGTGTGGCATGATCTAGAAGACCAATAATATGATCAAGAAACCCGGAGAAACCCGCGTAGGCCCACGGCTGTTAAGAGCGAATCAGTCCTCCTTGCTCTCCGAGAAAATAAAGACAGAAGATGTGTCACTCTCTGGCGAGTACTCTCTTTCTTGATGGATAAATGGTATAAGTCATAATCGCCCATCGCTAGGAGCTAGTAATTACCCAGTGAAGAAAGATAGAGGCGATTTACTTCGCAAAAGGCCTTCATTTTGTGAAAGCTCATGTCACCATAAACTGAGCCCATGTGTATCTTGCCTCGGCGCCCCCCGATGCCTGTGATGTCTCCCTCCGCTTTCTTTTTGATCTATTTTGGTGCAATGGTCGGGACTCAAATGGCTACATCCCTGGCTTGATAAACTTCGATGATGAACTCTGCAGAGTACCACAAAAAAAAAGCAATAGCCAGATGTTAGGGTACACGACTTTCAATGAACTACACTATCAGCCATGTTTTAGAATATTCTGCTTTCGTCTACCACGCTGAAAGGCTAACATCTCCTTTCTACTACCAAGCTTGACATTTTCTACTCCTCGCGAAAAATCGGAAAACTAACCAGTAGTCGAAAATGCAACCATTCCAAAACGAGTATCCTCCGAACTTGCATATGACTCAAGCACGTATAGCATCGTATCTACCATGGATTGATCGTTTAAACTTCGGAGACTCCCAGTTTGAAGGCCCATTGTTTACCGGGCCGGGCGATCACAGCCCTTTAGGGAGCTCTGGGGTGCGGGGTTAAGAACAGTGTTCCCCCCGTCGCTTAAATGCTAGCGCAAAGATTTTAGCCCCTTTTATGCCGGACATCAATGAATAGAATTTCGGGCCTTCGGTGCCTGGCACCATCCACTGTCGATCAACCTCTCAGCCCACACGTAGGGCTTGCTATGCAGGCATATCTTTGTCGAGGGTATCATCTATTTAGTATGGGAATTGATTTTGAAGACGCTTGTGGCGTGTTTTCCTGCATCGTGACCTGATTTTGCACGAATAAGGCTGCAGAAATGTCCAAGCTCAGCAGTGGATCTTGACCTGAAGATCCTGCTCGGAAGATAAGGTGCCTCGGTAGAGATTGAAATCACATTCATAGGCTTCTTTTGCAGATATTTAGCTTGATTTCCCGCATGGTGGGCTAGTATTCCGAGGAGTTCAGCCCATACCCCGGATTCTCATTGTTCTCCACTGCCACGATGGTACGTCTAGGCTTGCCCATGGGCTCCCTCATGGCTGCCTTTATGGCTTTTGTGATGCTGGTTGCCTCCGTTCGTGCTGCAGCAGTGCCAAAGCCTCATGCCCCTGTTATGCGCCGAAGCCTCCCTGAGTCTCCCAGCAGTGATCCATTCTACAAGCCTCCTGCGGGCTTTGAGTCCACCAAGCCGGGTACAATTCTTCGCCAGCGCAAGGTCAATGTTGCCTTCCTTGGGCTCATTCCGGACCCAGTGGAATCTTACCAGCTGTTGTACCGCACCACTGCCATCAATGGGTCTGCAATTGCAACAGTGACCACGGTGTTCAAGCCAACAAACGCTAAGAAGGACCGGTTTGTTTCTTTTCACACAGCGTATGACAGTTCTGCGCCGATCTGTAACCCGAGTTATAACTATCTGCTCGGTGCAGCACAGACAGACTTAATTTCGTCCGCCGAGCAACTACTTCTACAGGCTTATCTTATTCTCGGTTATATTGTCGCCTCGCCTGATTATGAGGGTCCTGATGTGGCCTTCGCGCCAGGACACCTTGAAGGGATGGGTGTGCTGGACGGAATGCGAGCCGTGAGCAGCTTCAGTACTCTTGGTCTAACCAGCGACCCGATGATCGTCGGCACGGGCTACTCAGGGGGAGCTATTGCTACCGGCTGGGCGGCCTCATTGCACCCAAGCTATGCGTCAGAGCTGGATATCAAGGGCTGGGCTCAGGGAGGCACTCCTGCGAACTTGACGGGAACGCTTGTTTTCATCGACAACACCCTATTCAGTGGATTTATTCCTCCTGCAGTGGCTGGTCTATCCACGCCCAGTGCTTACGGGGCCCGAATCACCCCTGTCCTCAACAAGATCATTACTCCCGAGGGCAGAGCGGCGATTCAAAAATCCACGACTACTTGTGCCGTGGGTGACTTGATCAACTTCCCCGAGAAGTCTCTTTTGTCGACCGAATTCCAGAGCCTGGGCTCCCAGCTACTATACGAGCCAACCATCAAGTCTATTCTGGACGAGAATATCATGGGTGCGAAGCAGTCGGAGACCCCCACTGCGCCTGTCTTTATATACCATGCCACGCTGGACGAGATTATCCCCTATGCTAATGCATCCACGCTTGTTGACTCCTGGTGCGACAAAGGGGCCGATGTGAAATTCACCACTTACGGCGGCGGTGGACATGCTACCACGGAGATTGTTGCTCTTCCAGAAGTGATCAAGTTTGTCGAGGCTGCGTTCGAAGGAACGACCGACAGCGGCTGCAGCAGCAACACTGAACTGGCTAACATCTTCGACCCGCTTGTGCTTGGCCTCGACCTGGAGCCTATCTTGATTAAGCTGATCGAGGCATTCCTAAAGGCTGGCTCGGGAGACGCCAACATCAAGAAGAACCTAGACGTGCTGCAAGACGTGGTTACTTGGGGGTAGATTAGGGTTATTATTACGGTCATGATCTATGAAGGGGGACGACCTGGTTCCAGAGAGTCTCTGGAGACGTCTATCGAGTACTTTAATATGCGTTAATATTCAATTGAACAGGTTTATGAAACCAGATAAATGCATCAAATGCACTGGAGTGTGCCTGGAGTGTACCTGTAGTGCAGCTGTAGTGCAGGCATAATCAGTACTTGAGACCCCTGCTTGCGTCACTTCTCCGCGGCTCTGCGACGCCCGCCCGCAAGCACCAATAAAGCGCAAAAACGGCCACAAAAGAACCGAAAAAAGGAGGCAAACGCAGCATGAAGAGGTCTGAGCGTCAGTCCAGACCGATTCTCTACACATCACCCCAAGGCGCGGTGTGAAGACCCATGTTCGTGTATAGCCAGTGCTTAGCCTCGCAGCTTTAGGCAGGGCAGCCCTCCAGGCTTCAAGGCGCTTCCAAATGTTCCAAGTTGTAAATCATGGCGCCTCACCGGACGCCCTCGCGCCGATCACCTGAGAGCGGCGATCACCTGCTCCGTCCTTATCTCTCGGTCGCGGAGATGGAGATATGGTAGGACCCGTCAAAGGCGTGATCCCCGTTCTTTGTACGCACGCCATAGTACTCCGTAGAGCGTGGCAGAATAATAGTGCAGCTCGTACGGATAGGACATAGAATAGCTCTGTTAGATCGTAGAATGTTCATCCACGATGATCAGCTGTGGTGGCGTTCCAGGCTGACTTGAACACTCGAGACCTGTCGAGTCACCGGGTGTGCGTCACAATCTCTCCGCCTGCTCTCCGCATCTCGCATCCTTCCGTTTCAGTCGCTATATACAGGGTCTTCCCTCCTCCCACACCATGGTGTTTGGCTTGTAAGGTTTCACAAAGCTTCCCGTCGTGAACCTCTGGGATCCGCTCGTTTGACACACGTTGGAGGCTTTGCATGCGGAGAAGCTCCCCACGCCCCGAAGGTCCCAGGCCCAACGGGCAACGATGTGCTTGGTTTCCACCATTGTCTGATCGGCACCTCTTCAGCGTGAATCTCGCGCCGCTTGTTTCGCTTCCAACGCCTTTCATCATCTGCGCAGCTTGAATTTGTTAGCATGGCCGTCGTTACCTGCTTCATCGCCTCTCCACTGCACTCCTAATTCACTACTCCCGCTGAGAGCGTTCTCCGCCGTCCGCGCGCTTGGGTGAGCATCTGCTCAATCACTCACTCTCTTTAAGCTCCTCCGACTGACTGTATAGAAGACAGCCAGAATGCACCAGCACCCTCGATCACCGGCGGTGCCATCACGGGCACCGCCACCCAACCCTCCCTTATCTACCCCGGTCCGCAGTGACCTGCGAGAGCAAGATTCCGCTCCAGGTTCACCAACCGCCGACATTCGTACCAACATTGGCCGGGGACTAGGCATCGACTCTGGATCAGATACTTCGGATTTGGCCAAAGAGACAGCGCCGGGGAAAGAGGCTATCGCCAAGTTGAATCAGATCGTAGCGGTATGGCGACACCGCATCCAACCCCATGATGGAACTTTGCTGACATGTGATGGAATTATCACCAGAATTATCACACCAAGGCTGCTTTGATCATCCTCCAGTCTCGAGTTGACCTGCCTCCTTCTTTCACCAGAGGATCTCAGGCTCCGCGGGTTAACCGCTGGGTAAGTGGAGGCGACCCGCCTTGTCTACAACGCGCACCTCAAACAGACGGTGTACTAACTTATGCTATGATGGAAAGTTCAATGTCGAACTCGACGACACCGATGTACTACGAGAACCGCTTCGAACATGGCGATCCTGCGATATATCCGATTCCCCGCCACCGCCACTTATCATCGAGACATACTTGAACACCAAGGGCTTGACGAGCAATGAGAGCCTCGTAATTCTGGACGAAAATGGGAAGAGGTGGGACGTAAGAGACTCGCTCTTAGCCTCTGGCGCCAGCTCGGGCTCCAAACAATCCCAATCAGACTCCGAGGATATCGTTTTAGAGCGATGGAGGATCGAACTTGGGCAGTCATCAACCAAGTTGCCCGCAGATTTGGGCTCTATACTCCCGACTGTCTATAAGAAAAGTATTGTACTTTTCCGATCGCTATTTACTTATTCGAAGTTTCTGCCGGCATGGAAGTTCTCGAGGCGCAATAAAAAGGCGCGGCCAAATCCCGCTTTGCAGGTCAGGTACCGGGTAGTCGAGGGCGATTTATCCAGTAGCCCTGCTATCGATGCATTGACAGTCCCGCTATACGAAAGCACTGGCAGGGTGGTAGACAACTACAGCTTTGGAGTCACCGAATCGCCAGCCGGTCCATTTTCTGTTCAGATCACATACCGAACGAATTGTGACTTCAGGGTAGACGACTCGGAGGCTCTGCTGAGCTCTCGTTTCATGGGGGCAGACGATGCGATCTTTCGTCCCTCGTTGCCCTCTGATGGCTTTGTTCAGCCAAACCCCCATGTGAGCTCAGTTCCAGCTGAGCGACGAGTACCTGAGAATCCGGATTGGTCTCAAGCCTGGGGAAGTCTGACTACATTCCATGAGCCACCTTGTCTCAAAGTTCGTGCTGATGCAGATCCTGTCTCCACGCTGCAGTCGAGGGATGTCTCCGCCACGCCCATATCGCCATCGGATTCACCATCCAAGACGCTCTTGCCCCCTGCAAAGATAGGCTCTTCAGGCCGAGCAGCTCAGCTTGCTAGTGAGAGTGGTGCCTCAAACATTTCTCGACGACCCTCAGTATCATTTCAGCCCTTTAAGGCTCCTCCTCTATCCGCCTCGCCCGCTCTCACTGATCCTCAACTGAGCGTATCTCCTCGCAATGCTACTCCCCTTCGTCCATCTAGCGGGACCTCTGTGGACTCGCGTATTATGCCTCCTCCGTCTACAGCCGCGTCCGCGCGCCGACCTACTGCCCTTGCTGCTGAGCAAGCCATCTCATCATCTAACTCTGCTTCCCCCAAACCAGCGCCTTTATCCCGATACAGCAGTTCATTTAGCCATCGCCGAAATCGACCATCTGGTGGCTTCGCGAAGGGTGAAGATGATGCTTCAAGCGGTAGGGCTAGTGCGGCGTCGTCTAATGTACAACCTGGCTCAGGTCTCCTTGCCGAAGCTACCGGCACCAGTGCAGAGTCTATACACGCAGATGATGAGAACATATCCGACTTCCTCAAGTTCCTTGATCTGAAAAAAGATTTGCTGAATCGCAATGTCTCCTCACAGGACGTCGCTAATCGGCCAGCGTCCGGTACCTCAGCCGCTCTTGCTCGCTTCCAAAAAATGCGAGAGTCGAATGCCGTTCTGTCCGACTCCATATCCTCCTCGGTGCACCTGCAACGCTCTTCATTTTCATCCGGTAAACCCTTATCTGGTGTTCCGCCCATGCTTGCTGGCACTTCTACTTCTACAGCATCTCCTCCCGGAAAGCCAATATCTCCTCATACCCCCCACACTCCCGCGATTCGATCTCGCCTGAGCTCCAACAGCGTTGCAGATGATGTTCACACTGAACGCGCCCGTCAAAGAGCCTCGCTTATCGAACGTGATTCTTCCCTTGATGTGAATCCTAGTTCAGAGCCCACGCAACGTGCCGCTACAATCGCAGGAGCAATCGATATTCCCACCTCTCCTCGAATTTTCGATCCCTCGTACCGCCGCTCAAGCTCCGCTGCCCAGCGCCGACGGCCAGCCACGGCCAGCGATGAAGACGAATTGTTCCCATTCGGTATTCGTAGCGTCAGCCTTGGTGTTGATGGTGGGTCGCACATGCAGCGACGAGCTGAGACAGAAGGTATAGGTTCTGCACAAAGCCAGCCACCCCATACAGAGCAGCCAATAACAGGTAACTTGGAAGACCCGAATACACGTGTTCCCTCCACGGTCGACCAGTTTGATGGGCCTTGCGACCGCGGCCAGAGCGTTTCCGTGCCTGCTGCAACCTCCTCTTCGTCCAATACCAATGTCTATCAGCCCCGATTTGCCAGCTCCCGCGGTCGAGGCTTCTCCGGCGGTCCGCAGTCCCTCAGTTCTGCATCGAGCAGTCTTGTACGTGGCGGCACCATCCCCCCTCATCTGATAGAGCGAGATGCCGATCGCGATGGCAACGCCAGCGGTAGCAACAGCGGCAACTCGACGATGGAGTTCCGACGAGGCTCCGGTCAACGCCCTGGCACTAGCCGTGCGCCGCAATCACAAGGCAACTTCGAAGACGAAGAACCCTTGCTTTTTGCCATGAGTGACTTTGGGGCTTCTCGTCGTAGTCTGGAAGAGAACCGCCATGGTAATCATGGTGGTTCCGACTCAGCAAGTGGCTCTCGCCGCGGAAGTGGCCGACGCGGGAATGGCCTCCCTGGCTTTCATCAATGGAACTAGCCTGGTCTAACACGACAGCGAGGATCATCAACATCTTATTATCATTCTCAACACCTCTTCTATTTGCTCCGAATTTCTCGCACTACTAACCATCATCTGTCATCTGCTTTCCTATACCCAGTCATCTGCTTTTGTCGGCTCTTTTTTTTAAAATTCTTCACGGTGTGGGTTGGCTGCTTCATAGACTGAGCTCTCACTTCCATTTAAGTGTTTGTTTTTCATTTTCACAATTCGCTTGCATAGAGATTGGTTACTTTTTTTTCAGCTTGTTTGATCATGATTTTGTTTGATTCATTTTGCCTTCTCACTCAAACTCTTCTCAGTTTGGGAACATCTTGCTCTACAATACCTTGCATGATTGAAACGATCTTATGTGTGCGCCAGGACTCTGGCTGTTTGCTTTTTCGTCCAGTCATGGACAAGAACTCCATTTTAAAACAACTTTAAGCCTCATTACAAATACACTTCTATCAATGCCCTATTACTTCGCATAGTTTCCTTTCAAGGTTCTATCACTTGGCACGCTTCGAGATGCCTATATCACTCCCAAGTATCAAATGACTTTAGACGTAGCTTCTCATGACTTTAACCGAAGATAATGATACTCAAGGAAACTCCAATACTTTTTATGTCAAAGACTCTCGCTAAAGGTATCTCACTAATAAACCCTTGATGCAAAATACATAAACCCATTCAAAGATATGCACAAGAAGTACAGGCACGCGTCATTAAGTACTCAAGGTACCAAAGACCCATATAGACTATGCCAAAATCACTTTACATTTTTCGGAAAGCATTACCAGACGCACTCCGGCGCTCTTTGGCACGGAACTCTGTCTTGTCATACTTGACTTCGGGCTCTTGGCGCTTTGATTTGCCAGCAGGCATGAAACTGACCTCCCGTTCACCGGTGACACCGTTCTGGCGACTCGGCTTCTGCTTAGTCTTCATGTTCTGAGCACGAGAGCCGAACGAACGGTCTCGCGCAGAGCCCGTGCGTGTCGAAGATGATACTTGCATTTTGGGCGGAGGACGCTTTGTCCGCTTGTAGTCTGCTGAAGAAATCTTGGTAGGTCGCTTCTCTCTTGGTTTTTCTTCTTCGTCGGAATCGGAGTCTCCGCTCGATTGGGGGACGTCATCTGCGTCTTCTTGTTCGACGGCTGTGAGTCCACGCTCTTTTCGCTCACTGCGCTCTGGCACGGTGCTGGGGTTGATGAGCTGGAATTCGCGAGAAGTCTCATCCACAGCAAAGTCCTCGTCTTCGAAGAGCTTCGCGAAACGGCTGTCCTTGAGAACGCCTGTCTTCTTGCCTTCTTCGGAGGCCGGCGGCGCATCGGTCATATCCTCGTCGCCACCACGAGCAAGAACGCGCTGGGCTCTGCGGCGCTCGTTCTTCTCCTCGGCTTCCATCAGTCTCTCGGCAAGTCGCTTGTTCACCTTGACGGCGGCCTTCTTCTTGCCGCGGATACGGCTCTCGCGCTCCTTGTCTATCTTCTCCTTCACGCGCTTGGCGCGCTCTTCTTCCCAGATGTAGGGGTTTGTGATCAAACGAGCCTCGTCGTACAGACGCTGAGCAACAAAGTAACCGTGCATGTAAGGGCGCAGGAGATTGGTGCGGCCGATGAGATGCTCCAGGTTGAGAGTGCGGAGTTGAGGAACGGTCAAGAACTTGAAGTTGTCGTAAACAGAGCCGGCCTGGGCGCTGGTGAAGGCGCTCGGGTCATTAGGATCCTCCGCCATTTCTTCCACGAGGTTGTCCAGGAAGGAGCACCACTTGGGAGCGGGGCCAAGTTGGGGGATGAAAAATGAGTGCTGTTGACGGCCTTCGTTGGCTGTGAGCAGCATTCCGCTGTCTTTGCACCATGCCACGGAGTTGATGTCCACTGCGGGCTCGACGGAGGTCCATGGGGTACCATCGCGAGGATCCCAGATCTTGATGATTCGCTTATCGGCGGACATGATCTTGGGGTCCATGGTTGCCTCTCGGGTTGCGGTTGAGGGCTGGAGGAATTGGAGGGTGTGGACAGGGAAACCATAACCTTGGTCCTTCTTGAGGAGAGGCACCGGAGACCGAAGATCGTAAAGGTGAATAAGGCCATTTGAAGAACCAGTTCCGAGCGTCAAGCCGGAACGATGGAATTCGAGAGCCGTAATTTCAGATCTTCCTTCCTCCGGGCCAGCCTGCGTGGGCGGCGAAAGAACACCAGCACGGCCCTTGGCTCTGGGGTCCCATAGCTCAACTGTTCCCATCGATGTACCGAAAGCCAGGAGATTGTGGCTCTCTTCCGCAATGGCACCAGTATTGACGGAGCCGGTATTAATTCCTCCCTGCAAAGTACCACCTCCAGCAGATGTGAAGTCGTCTCCACCGACGTCCACCTCGAAACTGCGCATGTATCTTCCAAGCTCCAGATTTAGTCTGAAAACCTCACCAAGGCCATTTTGGTTAACTCCGACTGATGGAACCAATGCTTCGGTAGATTGTCGATCGTATACTATGTCACGTCCATATCGCGGCAGACGGGTTGTATAGTGGCATCCAGATGGTGTGTGAAATTCGAGGGACCGATCGGACTGGAGATGAAGGGATTTGGTGTAATCGGAGGATAGGAGAATGAATGTAGTGTTGAGAGCAACCGTGTGTCGCGCCCAAGAGAGAGATAGCTGGGGGAGATAATGCGTGTGAATTTGTGGTTTGTAGGTACCTGCAGACAGTGATTAGGGACTGGGAAATCACAAATCATGTACATTCAAGGCATACCTGTGCTCATGACCCACTGGCCATCTTCACTGACTCGGACACACTGACTAGCCTCCTCAAACTCGAAGTCCTGCAACAGCTCCACGCGATTCGCATACTCTGGATCGTCTTTTAAGCTGCGCTTTCGACGCCGAGCGAGCCATTCTGGTAGTGGCCGTGCTGTGTTAGAGCCGGAGATGGTATACACCGGGACCTCCGACTGGTTCGACAGCTTCATGGCGGCGCAAAAAGTGAATGCCGAGTCGAGAATCTCGCGACCCAAAAAAAAGTCGATAAAAAAAAGATAAAAGATACGGGGCACGTGACACACGGGCGGATCCCGTTGATTGGCCCGAGCGCCTCATTCGAACTTCCCCCGGAATCGCGATCAAAGCCACTGTTTTGCATTGCGACAACCGAGATATCGAGGGCTGGTCACCCCTGAAACATGGTTTGGTCTGGTCACTGGCCAGTCGCTTTCTAGTACAACACTTGTGCGTGTTTATGGACACGGAAAGGATGTTCAACCGTCAGATATGAATCCCCGTCTTGTCAACCTCCACCCTCGTTTGATTTGCGAATGCCGGAGCAGTCCGAGACAACTGAACCATGGACTTTCCTGGAAGCGCAAGAACCAACGTCCATCTGATAGTAAGCATCGACAGAGACCTAGGCGCACTCATTAAGCTCTAACCGAACATGGCAGGATGGCTTCTCCACGATTTATTGGAGAATATACACGGAAGAGGGGGGCATTACCAACCACTCCCAAGATGGCCAAGCTAATGGCTACACCATTTTAAAGCATTTGGGTCGCTTGAAAAACCTCGAGGCTCGATTGCGCAATCAGGGCTGTCTCGCGTCATGTCCCAGGCGTCTTGGGCTGTGGGTGTTCTCTTCGACCCCAAATTTTGAAAGCCTAAGCGCGTTATATTTGAGAGACGGTAACGAAGAAACGAAAAAAATCTCAGTTGATTCCACGACCCTAAAAGGTATTTTGACCCACAAGAAGCCATTAATTATTATATTTGAAATACTTGCATGCTAATGATGGAAACAGTGTCTGCGTCGGGGAGCATCACTTCCCAAGAGTTGATCAAGAGCCTGACGCCCGATCCGCAAAATCCAACGGCTGGTCGGCAAGTACTCACACCAAAGCCGCAGGGTCAGCCTCAATCCAGACGACCCGAAGGATACAGCACTCCAGCTGCTATCTACTCCCCTTTTATTTCTGCCGTTACAGGCGCAATTGGCCTCCATCTGATCCGCTCTTACGGTGCCCTACCACTTGGATCGCGTACTCTCTTCACTGCGGTAGAAACGCTCGGCTACGATGACCCACGTATTGATAATGAGGGTCCACTTTCTCTGCCTTGTTTAACAACAATGAATGTTCAGCTCAACTCTCCTGGAACATTGACTGTTTCGATCCAAACCATCTCTCAGCCAGGAATTTCACGGCTCTCCAGTCCTTGGGAAGATACACAAGATGTCCTGCAAGCACAACCAGGGACGGACATATGGCTTTGTCCCAATGGAAGCGTGGGACGTCTTGTCACTGCTAACATTGATTCTCCGAATGTTCCCTCGCCCGGAGCTCCAACCACCGCAAACGCCATGATGAGGAGACGGCAATGGAAGCTTGATCTTGCGCAATGGTTAGGTAATTTCGGTCTCAATATCGAATCAGTTGACGATGAACTATGGGTGGAAATTGAGGTATGGGAGCCTATATTCGCAAAGCTCGCTGGAGAATCATGGCGACAAAGTGAGGACTCGCAGCCTTCATTCCCTTTTAAAAGGATGTTATGGCCTGCGCGGTTTTGCTTCAAGAGGCCTGGACCATCGATGCACGCCTCTTGGCTTCAGAACCCTGCTAATGACCCCCTCGAATTTGCGGAGAGGTGGTCATCAGAAGCAGGAGGCCTACAATTCACACACCCGTCTCAATCGGCCCCGCCTATGCAAGAGATTCAAGCCAAGGACCATGCAACTTCGTCCCCAAGGACGGACAATGTAGATGGCTTCGAAAGCTTATCGCGCATGTCACAATACCCCGACCTACCGCCCACAAATCTCGTCTACCCAACTCCTCCCGAAGGCACAGCCACTACTGGCTTGACCAATCCAACCGCTGATGATGCCGACCTCAACTTCTCCCCTGCTATGCCACCTGATTCAAAGAACATGGGAAATCCAGAACTAGTTCAAAACCCCGTTGGGACTGGAAATTACGATGCAAGCGACGAAGACGATCTATTTGGGGAAATGAACGAAAGAGATTTTGGTTCTAAAGGGATAACCGATGCGGACTTCAGCTTTTTTGATGATCCGGACCTCGGGGACATGGACATGGATAATCCAGAACAACCAGAAGAACCCGAGAAGCCTCCTGAGATACATGAAGCTGATCTGCCTGAGACTTCAGGTCCTGGAATGGAGTTTCCTGTTCTAGAAGAAAATCCAGAGGACAAAGGAGACCCTGAAGACAGAGACATCGACCAGACACAACCGGAAGATTTTAAGCCACCAGAGCCAATAGATGACAGAACTCTTGAGGGCCATGTGCATCAGTCTCCCGATGATGAAGAAGGCCAGACCATCAGTCCGCCATTGAGTCCTGTGGAGGTCAAAAAGATCTTATTTCCAGGAGAAGATAAAGAAGCCACCAAGGATGTTGCTCCGCAGCATGGTCATTATCTTCCTGTTGCATTTGAGAGGAAAATTGGCGATTGGGATCAAAAGTATGGCTCTGCTGGCAAGTTCTGGTTCGCTTCAAGAACTGAAGCGGATAAATCAAGCCAGTCAGCAAATACCATCCCTACAATTGGCCTACCTCATCGGGCTCGTGGGGCATCTAAGGCTCAGCACAAGTCAACTAGCAAAATTGTGCCAGAACAGGCTGAAGAATCAGACGACGAGTCAACTTCCGATTCCGACAGTGAAAGCAGTGATGGAAGTAGTTACGTCGTCCCGGAAAGCGCCGCTGTGCCGTCAGCATTGCCTTCTTTGAAAAGAAAGCGAGTTCCATCGGAATCGGACATTCTATCTGCTGCCTCCCCTGCTAAGTCAACTGGGCCTATCGATGGCAATCCTAATTTAAAAGTGGAAAATGGTACTTTTCTTGGAAACTTCCTCGCAAATTTCTCAGACTGGACTTATATTGGCTTCTTCTCTGCGTTTCAGACACAGCAACTCCCGGTGCTTATCCGCCGTGAAGATCATATCCAAATTGCCCAATTGCTTGTTGATCAAGTTATACAATCGTCTTTGAATCATCCTCTCTCGGATGGCATTAGTCTGTTCGATCTTGAGACCCAATCTTATTCATGCGAAACGAATTTGGAAGATTCTTCATTTCTTGGTGACGTCTCCAAATTGGACCTGAAAGCGTACATCTCGCTACAAGAAGACTCGACACCCCCGGCCCAGCAACCGGCGAAAGAGCCGATCAAGAGCATGATCTCAAGAACATCAGCACCTCATTTACGCGTTCGTCGAGGCAAGGAGTACTTGGAGACTCTTCCTTCTGCAGTTTCTTTTTGGGAAACCTTTGGGTTGGAACCTGCACATGGTGCTAAAGATGTCTCAGCATATTGCATTCACCCAACCTCTGCAGAAAAAGCAGCTGATGCATTCCTGAACCGCTTCGGGCTTCACTATCAAGGCTGCAATTTTGGAACACATGTTCGAGGTGACCAGTCAATGGGGTTCGAGAATGGCCTCAGGTCATGGGAATCTGAAACGTCGAGTTATACATCCATGATGCATGGATTAAAGACAATATGTCGAGAGCTCGGTAAGTTTTTCATCGCCAGTCACCTTAATTTTTACTAACTCTATCAAGCTACTGATTTGTCTCAATCATCACAAAATTCCTCTAACTGTGTTGTATACATTGTCAACCCCTTCTCACAAGCTGCAAGCTTAGCAGATATCTGCGCCGCTTTCTGGCATCTATTTCAGAAGCTTACTGATGATGATGATCAATCGTCACGGCCGGTTCATGATGTCGCCTTGCAAATTATCCCCATGGATTTTATCACGTCTGAAGAATCAATGGTGATTCCAACGCAAGCGGAGTACATGAATCTCGCTTTAGAAGTATATGGTCGGTGTCGTCCGAAAGATCCAGACTTCAGCCCTCTGCTTTCCGCGTCGGCGGTGCTTCTAGCAGACTCCGTGCCAAAGGCCATAAACTTCCGCCTTGCCCCCGAACGATCATCGCCACTACAAGAAGGACGATGCCTTCATGTTGCCTACTCTAAGAGTCCAGACCAGCGATGGCTATCAGTAGCTTGGTCAGATGAGATAGGAAACCTCCAAACCAGCATATCATATTGCTTGCGCTACCGGAACAAAGGCCTGTCGAGGCCAATGGTGGAAGTGCGCAATGATGTATGGGGTACCACGAAGCACATCATGGACAAATATCAAGGTCGGTGGAGAGTGATTCTTGCCAACACTGAGCCGATTGACTCGGATGAGGTTGAGGGTATGTTACCGCATGATTACATCCTGTCGAACGCGATTACTAACGTCAGCTAGCATGGTCGAACCTGTCTGAACAACAGAATAAAGCCCGGCCCGGGTCAATGGATCTTACTATTGTCACAGTCAGCACTTTTCCAGACCTTCTTCTCGAGGCTCCTATCCCTACGATGACTACGAATGTCCTCAATCCTCATTTATCCTCAACTCCTGTTTCTACTCCTAACCCAAACACAAGCATTGCCTCTCCCGAGCAATCCGGCAATGCAACAACTCCAGGTGCGGCATATAACGCCCCGACACCAACAGAGCCATCTGTGGAGCCTGATTCTGATGTCGTCTTGACCGACATCTGCGATGAATCCTGGACAACGGTCCTATCACATCGGCTCAACAACTCTCCACATGTCACCGAGTTCCGCCCTGCTCTTTCTAGTGGCTATCTCCTTCGACGCAAGGGTGCCACTGATTGTGATGGCGTCTTCACTTTGACAGTGAACTTGGTGTACACACAACGACCTTCTCCCGCCCATGATGCTATTTTGAAAGACATTTTGGGCATGTATCGCGACCTCGCGTCTCTTGCTCGGACGAGAGGTATGCGCAGTGTGCAGGGGAACACATTCCCTTGGCATATCGCCACTGCTTTGAGAGGCCAAGAGCTTCTCAGTCATGTTTTCTGATTCCGTGATGTCAGCGGAATGTGGGTAGATGAGCCTGGGCGATGGCGTTTTGGTCATTTTGTGATTTTCTTTCCAATTTTCTACTCCTACTCTTGTATTTATGAAGATTTCTTTGGTGCATAGCATTATTCCCAGAGGGCAGCGAGCATTGCTGGTGGCATGTATTGGAATTTGGCCTACGTGCATCCCATTTTCAAGATTCTACAAGCGTGATCAATGTACTTATTAGTCTGTCATAATAATCCTCTGTCTGGCTAGACAGGCAATGTCATTCATCGTCGCAAAAAAAGAAACCATATATCGTAAATTTAGAATCCCAGACATTTCAAGGCCATGTGCACAACAAAATATTGACCTGGTAGAAGGAAAAAAATACATCTGAGAAGGGGAAATGCACATTTGGAATATGTCCGTAAACACCATGAACAGGAGAAAAAAGAAAAAGAAAAAAGCCAAGAAAAAGCATGGACTTGAATATGCATCATGCAGAGAGCAAGCGGTGCTCAAATGTGTACAAGCAAGATGATAAAACAGCGTAGCGTAGAGGCGGAATCGGCATGAAAATCATCGCGACCGTATACGTGAACGGCGAGAAGGGGTATCGTATCTTTTTCGAGAATGTGTCATGTGGAGAGACGTTGCTGAGAGTAGAGGGAGGAGGAAATGATGGGAGGATATCGCGACCCAATTTGAGGAGTTCAAGCAATGCTCGTCAGCCTCCGTCCGCGCTCTCTTCATCCTTTTCACCCTTCCGACCGAAAATTGAGACATGGTTTTGCACAGCATAAATGGCAAAGCCGGCTATGGCGAGGATGAGAAAGAGCACAATAATGATGATTGCGATGGTGATGTTGCGCTTGACCATGTTGGGCAGCTAGAGTTGTATAGTTCGAGATGCGGTTTAGGAAGATAGAATGTCGTAGACTCGTAACGGACTTTGTGGAAGGCTTGACTGGTACAGCAGATGACTTGTGTAACTTGCAAGATTTCCAAGAGGGACACAATCGAGACTTCAAGATACGGTCGCTCGGTGACAGGAACTTGTCGATATAGCGTGTTTGCGTGGAGAGAGTGCGATCGCTATCGGGAGGGCAGTTTCCAGCGATCCAGCCAATTTCTCGCAAGACAACCCCAAGTCAGAATTTATATACCCCGGGTTGTAGGGTACAAGAGAGATCTGGAACAGAAAAAAAATTGGCTGGAAAGGAAAGCATGGGTTTAAAAAGCGACTGATCCTCCCCAGCCATGTGCTTTTTGACGGGGGGCTGGGAGGCTGGGCTTCGGGCGGGTCGAGGCTCTGCTGTCAGCGCCACCTCATCAAGAGGAAACACCGCCATGGAGTTTGAACCTGCAATTTAAATATACATTCTTGGGCCATGGTGCTAGTTATCATATGGTATAGATATAATCCGCAGTCAACATAACGATTGAGTAGTCTGCAGTCACGGAACAGAGAATTAGAACATTGACGGAACAAGATGCCAAGAAATGGTCTTGGCCCTGCGAGTACAGGCGTCACGCTCTTGGGGAAATACACCAGATGAGTTAGATGATAATTTTTAGTCGATAGCACCCAAGATACTAATAGTTACTATGGAAGGAGGGAGCTCTGGTGGAGGTCCATAAACCAGGAAGAGAGCTACCCCAACTGGGGGATCTCTGCATGAAATGAGTACGAGTGCTACCCGGCAGCTAGCCACCCGACAGCCACTTGTTAAATATTATGAAGCTATGTATTTTGGTATCATAGCTTAAATTATCCTTGAGTGTCGAATTTTCACCGATTAACCTTGTAGCATTTCCCAATATTCCAGATGCCATCTTAACTGCGCCCGAGGAATCGGAAGAGATGCTCGCGCGGGCGGTTATTTTCGGGCCGCTAGGCTGCCGTCGCCGAAATATACCTCCCCCCTATGCACAAGCCCTGGGCAAGTGCTTGTGGCGATCACCTGGGCAATTGATCACCTAAACACTGATGGAACATTTTAAGGTTGAAACTCGGCGAGCCCTCCTGTAGGAATAGAATTGCGGATATTTAAATAGATAAGCTAGAGAGCTTCCCAGGTTTATCAGTACATGCACACCTGTAGAAGAACCCGCGGGCCCACTGCGTTTGGCATAATCATGATTTAAGTAGCCGCTTCAGTCCTTTAATTCACTTAACTCTTCAGAGCCAGTAGCATCTGGAATAACTGAATATGGCAGTGAGCAGCATCAGGGAATACTTGAATAAAATCTGTTAATATATTGGTTAGGGCTGTGCACGATATCGCAATTTTACCATATCTTATTGTAAGAGGGTTGGGAAGACAATTAAAAAATGCGAATATTATCGTCAATATCTCTGCGATATGATATGTGATATGAGAATCAGAAAACCCTATGATATCGTATCGTGCACAGCCCGACTCTTGGCTTGATCCATACCGGCAGCGCGACTGTTCTGGCTGGGCCCATTGATTTTGAAGCGGTGTCTCTTGCCCTATACAGTAGTTGAGTGTGGGCCACATGATCTACATGATTTGTAAACGTGGAGGTTCCGATGCGAGGAGTTTACCTATTCTAAATGAAAGAACACGTTCATCCCGCATTAGAGTTATGTACGAAGCATGTTGGAAAAACGACGTGGACGCAGAGCATGTTGTCGTATGCCAAACGCCACTTCGACCCACGCCAAGGCATTATTGAATTTAAAAAATTCTTCGGGACGTAGATACCCAGGAACAGGAAGAATTCAATTCGACCGGCGGGTCTTATTGGTAATGGTAGGTGACAGGAGCCACTCCTGAGTCGGAGACAGATGGAGTCCTGCCGGGATTGAGCCGAAGGGTGCTCACCACGTTGGCGATCAACATTCTCCTGCTCTCTGAGCACAGTCAATTATGATGCCGGAATAGAAAACGCTCGCTTGATGAGTGGCGCCAAGCATGCGTATCATTGCGTCAATTGATCCTTGACTCCACTACTCAGCCGTCCCGTTGGCAAGCAAAGGCAACAGATCTGTATGAAGACTTTTGCTTGTCATTTTGGTCACAAAGTCCGAGATCGGAATGAGCCAGATAAGAGAACGTTTAAGTGCTACTATCGTGCTCACCCATTGGAGGCCACAAAATGAGGCTGCTGCCCAGGAACAGGCCATAGATCGGCAGTCGGTAATCCTCGACGTCAAACCCGCGGACAGTTGATTATTCTATCTCCACACCGCCACCAATCAGACATGTAAGACTGATTAGCATGGCATTAAATAATGAACATGACTCGTGCCAATGTTGTCATAATTGTTTCAGGCTAGGCCATATGTGTATTGTTTTGCATCAGTTGACGCACCTACCCCAGCGGGTTCTTCAGCTCCCCGCAACCTCCCCTACTAGTTATCAATAGCTACATCTACAACCCGTGTCATTGTGCATGTCAGGAAGAGACTTCTCCCTCGCCAGAAAAGCTCAAAACCCTTCACTTCGAAGCCTGAAAGTGCCGTTGAGTCTAACGCACGCCACCCGTGGAAGACAACACATCGAGTCAAATGCCCGAAATTAAGATCTTATGGGACCCACTCTGTGTGAATCTCAAAGATGCGGCTTCGGTAGGAAGATCAATCCTTCTAAAAGTATGATTCTTTCGGATCTATATCGGTGCCCAGCGGGAACAGTTCGGTCTCTTTGAGTTAGAAGTATTGCGTGAGCGTAGGGAGTAGAGTGGGTTTTATTCTCGCGGGCTATTCAGAGAACTCCCAAACTGTTGCCCTGAGCCTCGATTGGAGATTGCAGTCAGCGATGAGCACAACTATGTAAGCGGAAACCCCAACGGTTGAACCAATCTCTCGTTCTGGGGCCGACGAGGAACCTTGGAACGCCCCGAGATGCAGCAGGTACGGTGAATTGCAGTACTGAATCATTGAGGCCTTCGAGCGCACCATGCGGCCCCACCGGGTTGGGACGAGACAAAGTTTATGCCCCATAGGCGGCTTTCGTGATTCCAGTCTTGAAGAGGGGGGTGGATCGCCCTGCCATGTGGTTCTTCATAATCTCAGTATCTGCATGGAAAGGTATTAGAGCGGATGCCCCCGAGGTTGATCTTGTCACCGTCGTGCTGTGCCTTTCCCTACGGTCACTTTGGCCTTTCATGCAACATGCCAACTCTTTCAACAGAAAGAGGCCGCTCTGCCCTCGCTGTTAGCATTGTATTTACATGCCTCGCAACATTCCTTACGGCAGCTCGTGTCTATACAAGAGCATGCATTGTGAAGCAGATCGGCGCCGACGATTACACTCTTTTAGTTGCTCTTGTAAGAATACCCTTTATCTAGTCCTTTGCTATATTGAAATTCATCGTTGACTCACATTCCGAAGATTTTTTCTTGGGGCTTTTTTGGTCTCTTTGTCGGTGGTGAGTGGGCAAGCTCCCACGAGGCTCCTGGGCCGTAACTTACTATGTAACAGAGACATACCATGGCATGGGTGCTCACTTCGTTGACATCCCACATGGGATTTTTGTCACACAAATGCTTGTGAGTTGGAAGAATTTATAAGACAGCTCATAGTCGGCTACATCAGCAAGCTAAGACTGACAATTATGTTATATAGTGCTTCTGGGCATCCATACCCATCTACCAGGGCAGTCTCATCTGCACGAAATTGTCGATCCTTCTACAATACCGTCGAGTATTCTCATCAGCCAGGAATATGAGACTAGCATGTAATCTGCTTTTTGGATTCTTGGCTGTCTATGGAACATGGACCTTTCTCAGTGCCTGGTTGACTTGCGTGCCAGTCGTCAAATTCTGGGATGAGACTGTTCCAGGATTTTGCTTCAATAAGGGAGCCCTGTGGTTTTCGAATTCTGGGATCCATATTTTCACAGATCTCTTGATTTTGGTTTATCCCATGCCGGCTCTCAAGACCCTGCAGCTACCAAAGCGACAGAAACTAGCACTGATGGGTGTCTTTGCCCTTGGTGGTTTGTAAGTTGTCTCAATTTGACTCAATTGACAAGAACTAATGCCTTCATAACTATACAGTGTCATGATAACTAGTTGTCTACGTCTTCATAGTCTTCTCGTCGTCTCCAACTCGAAAGACCAGACCCGTATGCGCCCCCTGGGGAATATTGAGAATCTGCGTTTGAAAGTCTAACGATACCCCAGATGACAACGTCGGAGCCGCCGAATGGTCCGCAATCGAATGCAATGTCGCTATTATATGCGCCTGCTTACCCAGCACTCGCGCCCTTCTTTCCAAGCTCCTCCCACACATGTTCTCTAGCAGCAACGGATACCGCAGCAAAACGTCTCGATTTGGAGGTGCAACAACAAGCGCCCATATGCATGTGCAGTCAACTGTTCATGCTGGTCGGGAATCTGGTCCAGATTACGATATGGACGATATATCTTTCTCTGGTTCAAATGAGAGCAATCCTAAACAAGGGCAGGCTGCTAGTGATTTGTCGTCGGGTATCAAGGTTACTACCCTCGTTAAACAGGAGTCGGTTTCACAGACTGCTCATGATGAAAGTACACAAGATCTTCTACATAAAAGCAGCCTGTGATCTATTCCTTAATGACATTAGACTTTATATTAATCCAGGGATTCATTTCATGTGCATAATTGGCGTGTTTCTATCTACTAGTATCCCTATCCTGAACATTCATGGATGCTCCCGATGTCCGATTGAGTAGGGGTTCAATGAGGAAAGTTCATAAGCTAACCAAATGCTCAGGCGAGATTTCAAAACATATAAACTTTGGTGACGATCATTGAATATTAAATCATAAAACGAATCTATCATGTGGACTATGGAAACTTATCTAATGGCATCAGGGAGGTGAGCCGGCGAGGCACATTGTCCAAAGTGAATTAAGACAGGATGTGTACAGGTCAAAGCCTATAACGTAAAGATGAGACCAGCCCAGTTGGATCCTGACCAAGTCCTTTCGCCCCCCGAATTTTCCAGGAAAAAAGATATCATTAACAAAGCATGGGGCAAAATCATGAAGGCATGGATCGGCTCTCAAACACTGAACACCAGTTATGTGCAGATACCAATGTGCAGAGTACTACCGCTAATGCAAAGACATGGGGAATGATTGTAGGCAAGAAACTTTGATTTATCGTTCCATGAGTATCTACTCCCAGACATTGGAAAAGAGGTCATCTGCTCCACCAAAACCGCCAGCAGGCTTGGGTGGGTTGCTAGAAGTAGGAGTTGGACCAGCCGAGACAGGAGCAGCACTAGCCCACCCACCGAAATCTTCATCAGCAGTAACAGTGGGTGCAGGCTTGGGCTCTGGCGCACCCCAACCGCCTCCGATGTCTGCGGCAGTCAAAGTGTCTGGAACCTTCATCATCGAAGATGGCGCAGCAGGTGCCGGGGCAGGTGCAAGAGAGGGCGCTGTGGCTGGGGCTGGGTCGGGAGTGCTCCAAGCGTTGCCACCCCATGGATCCATGCCGCCCGACATGGCATTTGCTGCAGCCGCAGTGGCGGCAGGCACTTGGGGCTTAGGAGGAGAAGTCTGCAAAGGAGGACTCGATAGGTTAAAGGCAGAGCTCATTTCCTGTTGCGGGGATGACAATGTAGGCTTCGGTGGCGCGGCAGGAGGTGAAGAGAGGCCAAAGAGATCATTGGAAAGAGATGATGATGGAGGGTTGGGTTTCGAGGGCTGGGGAGGGGGAGAAGCGAATCCACCGAATCCAAAGTCTTGCGAGTTTGAGGAAATCGAAGTTGTTCGTGACTGAGCCTTCGGTGCAGACAGGGTGGGAGAAGTCAAGCTATCAAACAGATCGCCACTGGCAGATCCGACAGGTGAGGTGACCTTCGGTGCTGCCGGGGTGGCTTTAGCAGTCGAGAAATTGGTGAGATTAGAGAAAGGAGAAGGCTTCTCAGCTGGCTTGGCAGGCGGGGGAGAGGTAGTGGAAGGGAAGCTTAATCCACTGAATGCATCTGTCAAACCACCCATGTTCGACGAACTCTGAGCACCTGCTGGTGAAGCCATGTCGCCGAAAGAGTTATTGCGGGCATGCTGCGCAGGAGCCGGTGGAGGCTTAGCATACAGGGACAATATAGACTGTTTCAAGTCCGGGCGAGAAATGCCGCTGGGAGCAGCAGGGGTAGATGCAGTGCTCGATGGGCGACTCGCCGCGGCTGGCTGAGTGCTGCCAAAGAAGTCAAGACCGAGTAACGAGTCTCCTGGCTTTTGTGGCTTTGGCTGCTGAACAGATTGTGCTGGCTTTGGAGGGGCGCGAGGAGGGGCTGGGTCCGTCGTGCTGGGGCGAACAGGAGGAGCAATCGGGTCATCGCCGAATAGATCAATGGCGGGCTGAGGGCGTTGTTGGCGAACAGCTGGCTGCGCTGCTGGTGCTATACGCTGGGATGCGGAGCGTTCAATCTTTGCCTTCTCTTGAACAACAGCAAGAGGCTATACTCAGTCAGCATCTGCGCAAGTATTGATTCGAATGTAGCGACATACCACGTCATCATCACCATCGCTCAAGGTGGAAGGATCCGGCATAGCGCCATCCATAACCCAGCGCTTGGCCTCGTACTTGGTCCGAATAAAGTTTTCAATCTTGCTATAAATGTGTGCTGTCAGTCATACATACTACCGACTTGGGTTGCCGATTAGAGTCACATACGCTTCGGAGGGAACGTGGCCTGGCTGGAGTTTCGCTTCCCAATATCTGCATAATGTAAGTGTGGGTTTCATACAGCTGATGGATAAAGACGTACTTGTTGGCGCGCCCATTGCCCCATTTCAGTACACTTTGAAGTTGTTCATCGGTCCAGGCATCCAAGTCGACTGATTTGACCCGACTGATGTGCGTGCCCATGCCACGGTGAATACCGGAGCAACGGATACAAACGAATATACCCAAATTCCATGACGCCCAACGCGGATCTAGAGAATATGAGAGTGAGTACAATCTTTCCCTGTTATTGCCAATTCGAGCCCGCCGCGCATTGGCCGGGAGGGGATGGGGCACTGACGTTTGTTGCGCTTGCAATCGGCGCAAATCTTGTTGGTCTCGAGTTTCAGCAGACTTTTGATCGTCTGCGAATTCTGGGCGGCTTGACCCGGGGTCGCGCGTCGAGACATGGTGCTCTAGAGCGAAATGTGGCAGAAGGAAGGAGATACACAAAGGAGTGCCACAATCGCCACTTTCGGGCACTTGGGGTTGTCGATCGGCCTCAGGCTGCAGGGGTAAGTTACGGGAAGCTACGGACACCTCTTGTGCAGTTTCAGGCTAATTGGCAAACGAACATCTCGTTTTATTAAAGTCCCTCGATGTTACTATCAGGAGCTTTCAGGACTCAGGACTGTTGAAGATCTTGTATCTTAGTGGAACTTATTTTACGGGGGGTTATGTCTATGGATCGCCGATGATTCGGCAGTAATATTAAAGGCCACCCGCAGGGTCCCTACTTTTGACTTTGTAATCCTTTAAAGCACGACTTTTGGCACTTTTTAATCTGGTTTATTGACAAAGAACTGTATATCTATCTCACATTCAAGCCTTGTTCTCCTTTGGGCCCTTCGCGTCCTCGGTGAATCGCAGACTGATACTGTTCACACAGTGTCGCTCATCGGTGGGCGTGGGAAACCCCTCGCCTTCGAAAACATGACCCAAGTGACCACCGCAGTTGCTACAGACGATCTCGGTCCGTTTCATTCCAAAAGTGCTATCGACATGCCGTGTTACAGCGCCGGGTATCGAATCGAAATATGCGGGCCAGCCACAGCCTGACTTGAACTTGTGACTCGCTTTGTACAGAGGCGCTTCGCATCCCGCGCAAGCATATACACCATCAGATGGATAGTGTGAATCATACTCCCCAGTTCCTGCTCGCTCGGTACCTTTCTCACGCAGGATCCGAAATTGCTCTGTTGGCCCATATCAGTTAGCCCGAGTCGCCTTCGGATTACAAACAGTGAGGGGGGGGGGAACAAAACAAACCTGGACTCAACACCGTCCTCCACTGATCGTCACTTCTCTGGTCTGGATAAGACATGCTATCTTTAGGCTCTTTGGAGCTGAAGAAGGCGCCTAGGAATGGGATTGCTGGAGCTGCTCGCAGTGTTTTGCCACCAGGTGTTAGACGCGGGGTCTTCGGAGCTGAGGTCGAATGAAGCCTTGCGACTTGACCTGGGTGAGTGAACGCGCGGTGCTGAGCAGCTGACTTGACTGTTTGCAATAGTTGAGGTCGCATGAAGGCGTCTTTGTATTTGCGAATGACTTGCGACGGAAGATGAAGTTGACACTTGCTCGTTAATCGGACATTTTACGTCATCATGCGGGGAGCCTCGGCGGTTGATTGACGTATGCGTGCAGGGTTTATCACCTTAATAACTTTATCATAAGTACAGTAGCTGTACTAAGACTACTAATCAGAAGGTAGTATATGCTTTTGTTTATAATTCACAATACTGTCATCACTTGATTGTATATTAGACCAGATGCGTTTTAGAAGGAGGTCCAAACAATACCTAGAGGTTTCGCCTAACGTCGCTCGTTTGCTTATCAACATTGAAAAGATCGGAAATTTGGTGATCGAACATTTGAGTGAGATAAATCTGACTCTATCTTGGGATTCTCGACCAATAAAAAGCAAAACGCCATTGCCGTGCGGGGGTATTCAAACAAATAGCAAGATATCACATCCACCTATATGCAATACGATGTAATAGGTGACAAAAGTACATATCCTTCATAGATTTTCTCAACGCCGAGCTTTGCCAGTAACAATGAGAAAGCCTCGGCTGATTTCCACACGCCAGCCCTCTGCCATAAGCATCTTACTTACGGCAGGGCCCAGGCGAGATGTCCCATCGGGGCTATGAAGGCCGACACCAGTGACGATTTTATAGCCGCCGTGGACATGTTTGCCTCCGCCTCGGACATGCTTTGTGTCTCCCAGACTATCCCACCAGGCCTCTACTCTATCTCTTGCGATACGAGTAGCATTTACGACAGTCACGCCATGTAGATCAAGGTCGCAATGAGACGATTGTCGATCTACCAGCGAATCTGAGGCCATTGCTAGGTGGTGCATGGCTACTTCACGCTCAGCTTGAGCTCTCTCGTGATAAACGGCGGCCGCACCGCCGTACAAGGGATTTGATCTGGCACGGCGAGCAGCTTGTGTAGCTTGTTCCCGAGCCGCTCTTCCCGCGGCAAAGCTGCTCTCAGCACGCGCTTGTGCTTCCTCATATCCATACGCCACCGAGGGTTTACCTCTTCTGCGGCTCTTGGCGTCAGCCGCTTCTTCTTCTATCTCTTCGAGGTTCAATGGTGCCATCGAGACCTGTATCATATCCTGTAATGGGCCCTTGGGTGATCGCATCATCGCTTCGGCGAGCTCCTGTGTCGCTGATATCATATTCCTTGTGATTCTGAGCAGACCGACTAAAAGAGGACTCGGGACTGCTGGGAATTCTTGGCTAAGTTCAGTAATTTGTGTCAACATGATAGGCTCGTCATCAATTTCGGACATTGCTTTGGGGGAGCCAGCCAGAGCCAAAGCGCGTATGGTGGCAGGTAGAGATGCTCCGTTGGCATGGTAAACCGAAGCAATCTTGACCTTGGAAATTTCAACTGCACGAGAACAGATAAAATCAACGTCGGCCTGCCCAGTCTCCCACTTGTTGTTGACAGGGGTATCTTCCGAATACTGAGTGGCCTGAAGCGGCATCTTTCGATTCTTGCTTCGATTCTTCTTCTTGCCAGGTTTATTCGCTGCGCCGAGATCCGTATCAAAGCCATTTATTCCTTTTGGAATCACGATTCGAGTGTCCTCTGGGGCGTCTTTGGTCTCATCGAAGAACGCGAGGTTTAAAAGGACATCCATCGATTTGCTGACATCACTCTCATTTTTCTTCAGTTGCTGCTCGATATCCATGCGCGACACACTGGGAAACATGTCAAGAAGAGCGTCGACACTATCCTGAAGCGAAGTGCCGACTAGCTCTAGAGATCCGTCCTCCGTGACGGTGTATCTTGGTCGCATTTTGCCTTTTCCACTAGAGGACTGGCTTTTGCTATCATCTGATATCAAATTCGAAGCCATACTGGTCTCATCTGTCTGGGTGGTGGCCGCAAGATCTGAGAATGTTGCACCCATGTCAATAACATCTTGATCATAATCGTTGGCGGTACCAGAGGGATCAAAGGGCAGGCATTCCTGTTGAATGGCGAGATCTTTTATAGATTCCAGTGTATTCCGTAGCTCTCCAATATGGTCGGTGTTGCTAAGGTCAAAGTCAGAAGCTAGGGCTGCAAACAAGGCTGGATCAAGTGGGGGACAGTAGCTTTTCTCCAGCTCCTAAGCGCCAACAAATATTAGTATTGAAGGTATTGAGTAGATGAATATAGATTTCATCACTGACAGCCCATGTGTCGCCTTCAGCGCTCATGATGAAATTTATTGCCGGTGGGTTCAGGCGGGGTTTAGGTGAGTCTCATTACGGATAACGTCGTGACTTTCGCAAAAATAGGCCAACGGGATGACATATGACTTCGAGCATGAAGAAAGTTCGGCGGAGCGGCGCTTTCTAAAGTAGCTGCGCTGTCTGGCACATAAACATCATCATGGCGCCAACGAAGTTCATGAATTGTTTGCGAGCACATTGGAAATGTGGCGCGCGTCATTCGCGACGGTTTTGCCTTGCGACCTGACCGCCTCGGGCTACACTTTGATGTGCCCGAAGTCCCTGGCAGAACTACTGCCCTTCACGCAATCTGTGGAGAGACTGTACCCTCTTTGACAAGCATGCAAGGGCGCATAATGTCAAGAGAGACCTCAAACAACCTGTCACTTGAACTAGTATTCACAGTCATATGATGATATGGTGAAGGAGAGTGGAGGCTTTGTGATCACAGTTGTCATTCCAACCAAGACTCGCCAAATACCGTCGCATAATAAGCCTTGTATGTAGCAAGCTTGCCAATGCAACCCACATGAGATAATCTTGCATATCATTACATTGTTCTCTTTGTTACCCATAGCCGGCAGATACTTGGAAGTCTGCAGAGCTAGTGAGCGCCAAGATCACCTGACGATGCGGCTGACAAGATAGCCCCGCGGGCAAAATGGCCTCGTATAATCTGGCCTCGATGGCAATTTTTACACACTGCTAGGAGCAGTGGTACGATGACATCGATACAGTTTGGTGATTCAAACTCTGGGCTCCAAATTGGAACCAGTAATGCACCTATCAATGTGAAGTTCTCAGATCCAGGTAGGCCCAGAGACCTCCAACCTTTCGAGTGAGAACCTCGGCACCGAGGCTTGTCGTGGAGTTTATCTAATGAGATTGAATATGAAGGATTGAAGACCTTGCTTGGCAGTGTTCAATCTTTACAGCTTTATCAAGAGATCCAAGCATGGCTCAAAGCCCCTGACGCTAGCATCAATCACGATGCTGCTTCTGAGAAACGACTGAAGGAGAGTGGGATCTGGTTTGTGAAAGGCCTCTCTTTCAGAGCATGGCTAGAAGACCCCAATTCTTTCCTGTGGATAAAAGGATTTGCTGGTTGCGGTAAATCTGTTCTCTGCTCAAACGCTATTGAGGTTACCACTCATGAAAAAGGGCATGAGGAAGGCGTCGGCATTGCTTTTTTCTACTTTTCGTTCGAAGACGAATCAAAACAGAATGCGTCTTCCATGTTGAGATCGTTGCTATTGCAACTGGCGGATCGACACAAAGGTGCTAGAGAGGAGCTTCAAAAGCTTTACGAACTCCATAGCACAGGAACTCCACCGACATCAACCTTGATAATATACCTCAAGAAAGTCATTGATCAATTTACAAAAGTATACATTTTCATTGACGCCTTGGACGAAAGTCCTCGATCAAGCCACCGCGAGGTTGTACTTGAATGTCTGGCAAAAATGCGAAAGTGGGCGTTGCAGAGTGTGCATTTATTGGTCACAAGTCGCGACGAGGCCGATATAAATGACTATTTAGAGCCCTGTGAGCAGGTAATAGTAATGAAGAACGCCGGTATTGCAGCCGATATTGCCAACTACATCACATGTCAACTATCCGAAGACAAGGGACTTCGAAAATGGGAAAGATACCACGATAAAATACGGGATGTTCTCACGGAGAAGGCACAGGGAGTGTGAGTGGCCACGAGTACCTTCAGACTTTTCAAACTATGTACTGACCTAACAACAGATTTCGTTACATCGCGTTTCAACTCAATGATCTCAAGAGATGCCCTATTCCAACGAAGAAACATTTGAACGAATGTTTGAGTTCTCTTCCGCGCGACTTGGACGAAACATATGAACGGGTCTTGTGCCGTATAGATACGAGCTTTGTCTCTGATGTGAGGCGTATCTTAACTCTTCTCTGCTTTTCCAGGCGACCATTAACCGAGAGAGAACTGGTTCATGCCTACGCAATTGAGATAGGAGCCCAAGACGAGGTAGATCAGGAAGGGTTAGAGATGTACAATCTTTATGACGTTTGCCTTGGACTCATAACAGTTTTTCCCGGAACGAAAAACAAGAAGACTGTGCATATTGGCCACTACTCTGTGCAAGAATATCTTCTTTCTGCTCGGATCTCAGAAAGCAAAGCGGCAAAATTTGCCCTAGAAAATGGCGCTTGTCATTCTGAGATTGCAGGATTGTGTCTCACGTCTCTTCTAGAGCCAAAGCTTTGTCAAGAACTTGTTGAAAAAGATTATGCGTTAAATTTCCAGTTTTCGCGATATTCTGCTGAGTACTGGCTCGATCATTATGCTTCTTGTAATGATAAGAAGTCTGTTGAAGGTCTGATTGCGAGGCTTTTCGATGCGAGCAACAAGTCATTTGACAATTGGTTTAAACTTTACCCGTCGCTTCGTGTGTCCGCAGACACGATATCCTCACGCGCGTTTTACGCGTCGCTGCTGGGACTCGAAGAGGTTCTACAAACCATCATACTGACCGCTAAGGAGAACGGTAAATCATTACGAGATCTTCTCGATTCACGCGAAGGTCGGACGTACGTTACTCTACCTGCTCCTTTATCGCAGCATCAAGGAAGAAAATTGCATCTCCAGCGCTACAAGCCATCTGAAATGACGTTATCCTGGTACGCATATACGACACCTCTTTTCGTTGCGTCATGCAGAGGGCATCTAGACATAGTTCGCATGTTGCTCGACCACGGGGCCGATTTAAATAAAGAGCTAGTGCCGTGGCGTATGACTGCTCTTTTTGGTGCATCATATTACGAACATATAGAAGTGGCAAAACTTCTACTTGATCGTGGAGCGAATAAATTTGCGAGCTCAAACCTCAAAGGTGCATCATGGTGGACTCACTTAGATGCATTGTCATTCCTGATCAAAGAAATTGATGGCTTTTTGCTATCTTTTAGCGGAGAGGACCTTGTTACTTCCTTGAATGAATCTTTATCAAATAGTGAACCACCTTGTGATCGCCCGACACTCATTAATGATCTGGGCCATAACAGCGGTATATTCGGTGCGAGTCCACTTTTGGTCGCATCATATTGCGGAAACGACAAAATCGTGAAGCTTTTGCTTGATCACGGAGCTGATGTCAACCAAATAGGAGGCCGTTTCCATTGCTCATTGCATGAAGTTGAAGCTAGCACGGATAGTCGTTCCGCCGCGAGGGAGCTGGCTGATCATGAGCTGAAAGAACTTAACGATTACCCTGTAGCGGTCAAGCAGTTTATGGCGTTTGAGCTGAAGACTTCATGATGGTAGAATTTAGCTTAAGCTAGGGGTTGGACACCTCTGCATGTGTTGAATTGGTCATTGATCTCACTACAATTACAAATGATTTCCCGAAAACTTGCCTTCAAATAACAACAATCAAACTTAAGAATTTCATCAAAATAAAAGAGTGTTTTATATTGATGTGGTTTTGCCAGCAGTATGATCCGAAAATTAGACATTCCTCCATCGCCTGAAGACATGGGCGACTACATGTCATACTCCTAGCTATGAATAGGTGTCTGATCCATTGTAGATGACCATGTCTGAAGGGCGATATTTACTAGGCACATTCATATTATGATTGATGACACTTGACTCTTAGGTAGATGTGAAGCTATTTGCTCATCGTACTGATTCGGTGTTGATTACTGTGGTGGAGGTGTCGGAGAGCACAAATACGCGTCAAGCCCGAGCGGGGAGAGGCCTTCCACAGTAGTCACGACATATCCGAAGGTGCAACCATAGTCTTTGATGGAAGTGTTGTAATTTGTCCCAGTTTGATCAAATGAAAAGCTCTCCAGGAAGGTACTCATGTTGTACAACTCAACAGATTGGCAATGCCTTAAGCTAATGCCAAGGCAACTATTCTCGTGACCCCCCTGCCGAGTATGAACCTCGTGTTTTGCTATTCTAAGTAAGTAATCACACAATGTTGAAGCTGCATTAAGTTAGATAAAATGATGGTGCTTTCGTGTTGCGTGAGTTCAGGCGTCAAGTTCGAAAGAGACTGGAAATCGGCCCTTGCTTTTGTCCTACCTGCGGTTACCATGACTATCTGAGACCTGCTTCAACGAATGCTGTCGTTCCGACACTCGTGAATTTTTGTCTCTTGTGGAAATTGGGACCGTCTTTAGACTAGGCTTCTGGCAATAAACCATTTGCGAGGAAACTGAGACTTTCGCTGCACTCATAGTGGCAAGGTCAGCTTGGCTTTCATGTTTGGGCCTATGATAAGTAGCTCAAGCGTAGAGGGGCACTTCGTTCGATGTCAAAAGTATATCCCGACTTCAATCTCGGCATTTGAATGTTTTTGATTAACGAGAAAAGCCAATAGAGGTCCATAAGGAGTCACGTACGACCAGGAGATTCTTCTCCAACAATTGGGCTGCAGCGGTGGACATGCTCGGCCAATAGGTTGGACTGCGCAATTGCAGAAATGCAGAGCGGCATCTTACTTGAAATTCAAACAGGTACTGCACAGGAGCTATGACGCGCGGCCAGTTGGAATGACTGACGCACAGAGGCTGTGTGCCAGGTATCAGTCAGTTCGTGATTTCATTTCGGACCAAAATCACCATTTAGTAAGATAAACCATCACCATAATCATTCTCTATGTGATATTTGCCACGATAAGTAAGCGTATCTCGGACTAGGGAGAATCGCACCTTGTTATCTTGGCTTTTGTGCGCCATCCAAAGTCACAGAGGAGGACATGACGCATATGAGAATCACGAGTACGTACCCTAGTCCAAAAATAAAGTCGAATTTAACGGAAAAGAACAACACAAAAAGTCCAGATTAGTTTTCATCTGTAAGCCTATAAAACATTGTCTTCTCAGCTACCCCCTCCGTATTGTTGACTTTCTTCAATCTTTCCAATTCTTATGTCGCAAGACTCAAGGCCTTACCGACCACAAATCTAACCCTTTAATTGACATACCCGAATCGATAGTCCATTATGCGTCTCGCCGTCGTGTCCACCCTCCTGGCTCTGACTGCAGCTGTTGCAGGTACTAGATTCGAATACTGCGGTTCATCAGATGTCTCATATTAACGATAACAAACAGGCCTCGAAATCCTTACTCCTGCCATCAATCAAAAGGAATCTCAGGATAAGTCTATCACGGTGAATTGGAAACATGTGTCGTGAGTTATTCAATAGTCAAATCGATCTTGCGATCGAAAACGACACACTAAGACCTCTTTACTAGAACGGATCCTCCTAAGATGGATATTTATCTGGTGAACCAGAATGCCTACCCCAATACTCAAGTACTGGTTGCCTCTGGTGTAGATAGTAGCAAAGGAGAGTACACGATCAAGTCCAGCGATGTCAAAGACGTTGACACAGGGTACATGCTACATTCTTTAAAAAAAAACCTGAGTGACTATGGAGCTGACATTCTACTATTTAGCGGCGGCTACCAAGTCAACTTTGTGGACACAGCCAATGGTGGCATCCTAGCTCAGTCACAGCAGTTCAAAGTGACTCCATCGCAGGCTTCTGAAGCCTCTAGCTCTGGTAAGGAAACCAGCATTGCTAGTCAAAGCTCTTTTGAGTCTGCATCGACTTCCATGATCTCTGCTTCTGTTTCAGCCTCTACTTCAGCTTCAGAGTCTGCTTCTATTTCAGCGTCGTCAAGTGCTACCCTGAGTTCGACTTCTGCTTCTTATACTTCTTCTCCGACAGCTTCTTCCACTTCTGCGACTGCTACTCACTCATCCACCAGCTCGCTTACCCTTACCTCATCCTCTATGTCTACTTCTTCACCTACTTCTACTCCCTCATCTACTATGACGAGTTCTTCTATGAGTGCGTCCACTTCTACTATATCTCCATCCAGCTCTTCCTCTATGAAGACTTATTCCACGGCATCATCAATGGCACCCTCTACCTCCACGATGTCTTCTTCAATGAGTTCAATGAGCTCCTCCATGACCTCATCTATGAAAGCCTCTACTATGACGTCTTCTTCTGTTTCAAGTAGCAGTACCCCTTCCAGTACATCTACCTCTCTCACCAAGACACATTCTTCTTCCCAAAGTACTGCTGCTTCCACTTCTTCCCACTCTCCTACACATTCCACTTTCCGCACCAGCTCCACTTCACGTTGTGAGTAATGGTGCCAGGCCATGGCTTCCGATTTGACTGGATATTCAAAATTCACTCACTACCTTAGCTTCTAAATGCTAACTTTGTATGTTTACAGCGACGAGTAGCTCGACCTTGACCCAGACCACGTCAACGACCAGTACGTCGACGACAACCAAGCACCACACCCGAACCTCCACATCGACATCCGAAACCACTATAACGTCCAATGCGGCTGGCGCACTTATGCCCCCAAGTCAGCTTGGCAGCTTCCTCTTGGGTCTCGCTGCATTCGCTCTTTGAAAGTCCTTTGCTGGAAAGGATCTGCGCGTTTGGATTTGGTAGGATGATAAAAATAGGACCCAAGAATGTAGCGGTGCCATCAACATAATTTACAAGTTGGAAAGAGATATAGGATGATGCAGTTTCTTCCAGATGTCATGTTTGATTGGATTTTAATGCTTTTAACGACCACGGATCTATATATGTCCTCGCCTAATATTACTTCAACGATTATTGCCGCAAAATGATCATTTGCTATGTAGCTTGCGACTCAAACACTTGGAATCACATGTATAGTAGCTATATTTGGTTCATAAGTATAGAATTACAGTCTATTAAAATGTTCCAGGCGCAGCACGCCGGAGTGAATTCGGTCAAAAAGAGTTTATGCAAATGTAACTCCGAATGAAGGAATTGAAGGTCTATAGCTTTCATATTTCCCTGAATATTTCACGGCTTAGACAATTTCAACATGCTTAGATTCTTCTCCCTTGACTTCTGTTGTTGGAATTGATTCATGAACTTTGCTGAGGCGCGTGTGTGGAATCCCACGGTGTCCTTGTTGCTTATAGCCACTAAAACAAATGTTAGCAAGTGTCTTTATACATGGGCTATTGACACAACGTACAATATCATATCCATCTGGTCGGTAGTCAATCCCTTAGTTTCAGGCAACAAGCAGAAAGACCAGATGACGGCGATGGTGAGAGATGCAGCAAAGAAGAACCAAGTTCCATAACCCCATGCATCAAACATGTAAGGCAGGCACTTGCTGATGGGGAATTGTGTTGCCCATTGAACAAGAGCTGCCCAAGTACCTGAGAAGTTTCGCAGAGCACCTGGGAAAATTTCTGCAGAGACAATCCATGGAATTCCATTGAGACCGAAAGACCAAAAGATAGCGTATATCATGATGGCTGCAGTAGCAACCTGACCGCCCTGGTAGTTAGATTTTGAAAGACTAGCACCTGTCTCTAGGATAGCCGCGGGGTTTCCAACTTTCACATATGCGCCGATATACCAAAGACAGCATGCGCAAGCAAGGGATGATACTATCACGGGGCGACGGCGACCAATTTTGTCGACGAAGCCGATATAGAAGATTAGTGAGGCTATAGCCTTCACCAATCCGTATACACCGGTATAAAGGGATGTGTCTTGGATTCCGATGGAAGCGAAAAGGGTTGGAGAGTAATAATTGATGGCTGGCAAGTTGAATTAATATCAACGTGCACAATCTTTTGCATCTTGGGAAAAGTCCTGAGACGAGTTCTTCGCGTACCTGAGGCTCCCGAGAGATTTGCCAATGTGAAAGAGCAGAAGACAAGGAATACACGGTTCCGGATACCTTTCTGCGAAAGTTCGTCTATTGCCCCACGTAAAAGAGCCCATGGGCCAGAGCCATACTTGCTTGCGATAGTCTCCTCCGCCACTAGTCGATTTTGTATGAGAGCAACTTCTTGTTGGATATATTCATGATTCTGTGGCAGCTTCCGCAGAGTTTCGAGTGTTTTCAATGCCTGCTCATTTTTGCCCTTGCGCATAAGCCATAGGGGAGATTCGTGGAGAAAGAATCCACCGAGAAGAAGAAGGCCGGAGGGTATAAGTTGCACTGCCATTGGGATTCTCCAAGTAGCGGATGAGCTGTCCGACATGTGTTCGCTGATCCCGTAATTGATCCAGAAACCAAGAACTGAGCCGACTTGATATGAGCACTCGAAGAAACCAGTGAGGATACCCCGAATAGACGGAACAGATAGTTCTGCGATATAACTTGGCACAGTTGCTGTGATAGCACCACATCCCAGTCCCGTGAGGACACGACCGGCATCTAGAAATTGAGATTAGCATTTCGCAGCAATTGATGATATCACCGATCCTCACATATCAGACCAAGCTGGTTCTTAGCAACTGTCATCATGATTGCACCCACGATGAAAACCAGAACATTCACCTGCAGCGTCCACTTTCGGCCAAGTCGCTCGGTCACTAATGATCGAAGGAACCATGAGTAAAATACTTTTAGAAGATATAAGTCTGAAGATTCACGCACTAAAGAAACAGAACAATGCCCCGAAAAAGGCACCTGCCTGGAAGACCGATGTGACATTGCTTGATACGGCGCTGCTGTTCGCGTCGTTGACACCGAAGTCTTTCAAAAAGGAGTCTCGACTAATTGTCGTTCCGACGAATGAACTGTCGTAACCGAATCTATTGCCTAGTCAGCACTCATCTAGCCTGTATGTACGGACGTATACATAAACGCACAGTAGCGAACCAGTCGCGATAACAAAGGCCTCCGCATATAACCTCCAGTTATAGACCGCTTCCGGAGTTGGGCGATCTTCCACAGCGCGGATGCCCATGGCGACTCACAGATGGCAAACGACTTAAAAAGAAGAAAAGGCACGATGCGATATGCGGGTGAAATCCTGGAGACGAAATGTGGGGAGAACCCCGTACAAGTACTCGAAGTATTGCGGAGAAGCCCCGGATATGCCGTCCCCGACTATTTGCTCCAAACATATCAGCCGGACCGTGTGGTCAAACCAATGAGTCGCTTGAATTCGTACCAAAAAGCCGGGGTACAGGGCAGCAGGCGATTGATCACGACAACGGCAGCTTCTAGCTAATGCCCAAGAACGGCATCAAGGCGAGCGGAATTGCGCTGATCGGCTGTCGGCTGAGTCCAAAACGGCAAATAGGCGACCGGTTGGTTCCAAAGCCGACGTCAGGCGATACCATGTGGTCGTAAGACCTAAGTCCAAAAGACTTAAAACTATCAGATAATGCGCGTCGAGCCTTTCTTGATTTTCAAGATCACGAAATCATGCCACAATCACAGAGGCCGCAGAGACCACTAGCCCTCTGCGTGACAACGGAGGATTTCGAGGCTCCCGCAAAGGAAGTCCTCGATGAAAGGTCATGGGTATATGCTTCCAGTAGTGCATCAACAGGCCGTTCTTTCCAGACGAATATCGATGACTGGTCTCGCATCACTTTTCGACCTCGTGTATTAAGATCTGTGGCAGAACTCAACACAACGCGCTCAATCTTCGGGAACAATGCACAGTATCCATTTTTTGTTGCCGCAATGGGCTCTTTGGGAAGTGCAAATGCCATAGCTGAGCCTGGTCTCGTTCGAGCAAATGCACGAAAGGGTCTACATACAGTGCTGAGCTCTGCGACGACTAAATCTCTAGAAGATATCATGGACGCACACAATGACGAGACGCGCAGACTTGGGAATCGCAGTCCTTCCAAGCTTCATTTTCAAATCTATATCGCTGTCGATCGAACTAGAGCCCGTGATTTGATCCACAGAGCCAAAAAGGCCGGGTATCAAAGCCTCTGGGTAACCGTCGATGCATCTACACTGGGGAAGCGAACGGCCGACAGATACCTCCAAGCACAAGAAGCTATAGACGCAGACGGAAAAGACCTTGTGAGTCAACCATCAGCAGAAAATGATAATGCGCCAGCTTTTGGCGGCAGGCCAATTCCTGGTCATTTGGACCCAGGGTTAAATTGGAATGATCTCGCATGGATCCAGCAAGAATGGGGTGGACCAATTGTGCTCAAGGGAGTCCAAACTGTTGATGACGTGAAATTGGCTGTCAAGTATGGAGTTCAAGGAGTTCTCCTGAGTAACCACGGTGGCCGCCAAATTCACACGGCGCCTTCTGCGCTGATGACACTTTTGGAAATTCGAAATTACTATCCGGAAGCACTTGAGAAATTGGAAGTATTTGTCGATGGGGGTCTCCGGGATGGTGCAGATGTGTTGAAGGCACTTTGTCTGGGAGCCACTGCTGTCGGAGTGGGTAGGCCATACTTCTACTCCTTAGCAGCGTACGGTGAACAGGGAGCAGAAAAATGCACAGACAGTAAGATTCACCATATCTACCGTTTACTCAACTTCGCGCATATTAACATTACTGCAGTCTTAGGCGAGGAACTTGAAATCACCATGAAAATGCTCGGCGTTGCTTCTCTTGATCAGCTTCACCCTGATATGGTCAACCCTACTCGACTGCTGAATGAAATGTGGCGGCCTGATGCATGGCGATCTAAACTATAGACCTTTTCAAGATGAACTCTAGCAAAACTCTTTAGGATAATGAAGCTTCATTGTCATGTCCTAGGTTGAATGGGTATCTGGAGAAAAGATTTAAATTAGACACTCGGTGTCCAAACACCATGACAAAAATCGCGCGTAAATTCAAGAATCCCCTCCATGACTGTCCTCTCCAAAGCCCCCAAATATTTCATTTCAAAGGCGGTGGTCATTGCTGACCACGCTCTCGTTGGGTCGGTCCCAAGTTCGAATATGACCTAAATAGAAAAGGTTAGTAACGTGCTAGTGAAAAAAAGAAATGAGCCCATACCCTCGAGAGAAGAAGTCATAATGCAATCTTTTTGGAATCCAAGCCAACAAGTTGGGTCTTCTCCCACGCTCTTGGCCTAATCACGAGTCAGCTTCGCCTTTTGAAATACCCAATGGAGCTGTAGACATACCATGATGGGTGGAAGTAAAGCTGTACGAGACCGGGGTTCGACGGGATGATCTGCTATTTCCGCTTCTCCATCCTGTTTCTCAGTCCGTTCTGAATTGGAACGACCACGGTTCCCACCGCTATCGGCCCGATGGCGATGTATCGATTGTGAACCTGGGACTATGATGCTATTGCGGTTTCGGGTAGAGGCTTGTTGATGCTGTTGACAAAAAAAGTTAGATATACGCTAGATGAGTGATGAGAGAGGGAAACGAACCGCGCGTGGCCGGTGAAGCATGCCCACACTAAAATCCCAAAGAAGTAATCGGCAGTCGTCACCAACGCTTCCAAATCGATATGTCTTCTTGTCGCACCGCCACGGGTCAAATGCCACCGCGGACACGAAAGAGTTGTGACCCTGGCATCTCGCCACGATTTTACGCTCAGGGAAAGACCAAATTGTTACAAGATCGTCTTGGCCTCCAGTCACAATGTATTTGCCATCAGGTGACCAGCAAACACATATCAACCCGCCGTAATAGCTTCTGAATAGGTCGTGGACCCTTCTTCACGTTAGTTTGCGCTGGAAAATCCGGTGTTTGTTACTCACTCTTCATTTAAGTAGTCCATTACCCGAAGCGATCCGTCCTCTAGTACAACCGCAAGATGTCTTTGATCGGGCGAGAAGGAGAAGTGGGAAATCTTTTGACTCGCAAGTTTCCAAAGCGACACAGGATTGTTCTTCTGATTTTTTGAATTGACCGACTTCAAAATTTCAAGTGGATGCCGATGCGAAGCTGCGTCTGAGTGATCGGAAACCTCTGCTGTGAAAAGCGCATCTTCCTTTTCCTTATCATATACGACCAAAACCCCATTTGAGTGTGATGCCATGAACAGGTTCTCAGAGCCAGGTAGCCATTTGATGTGGGTGACAGGAGAATTGTTTATCACGCCGTTCTTATTAATGCGGGCATATTTCTGTGACATTGGCTCATACCAAATGATATCACCTGCCGAAGAGCCCATGATGATGTCTAGATGGGCGGCGGTTTTGGTCACATCGTTGATATCGTGGCAGAGCATGTGCGCCTTGGTGAACAAAACCTTTGTAAGATGCTCTTCCTTCTGAGTTGACGTTAAGTCGAGCCACTGGAATGCACGATTGATATTGGCGAATGCGAACACGCCATTGGGGTCGCGATCACTCAGTCTTTTCGCGGACGTCTCGTGGGTGATGACTCGTGAGACGAATGATGAGCTGCTCTTAATGATATTGTTTTTTGGTTTCCTCCGTCGTGATGCATCCTTTGCGTTGACTGGCGGCTGTGCAAGCGCCGGGTTTCCTTCTCCAAAAAGAGGCGCTGTCGCAGGCTTGAGGAATGTTGGGGGCTTTTTGCGCGGGTCTAGGCTGACTAGAGAGAGCTTAACCCCAGAAGTGGGCGGTTGTGGTACAGTCGCGAGGGGATTCGGATTCACGATCGGCGCTTCAGAGGGATGCGGAGGAGGTGTCGCTAATAAAAGATCGTCTTTGAGGGTGTAGGTGCCTAGAACAAGATGATGATATCAGAATGCGAGCCGCAGCACGTGGATGACCGATCCCGAGATTTGATCATCGCGAAATCGCAGAATTCCATACCTTCTCCAACCTGCAACGGGCAACCGCCCTCGGGGTGACTGATTGTATTATTCGTTTCAACGACCGGGACTGCCATCCCGTTCGCCGCCCCCGCCGCGTAAGCGACAGGGATCGTGTATCGTGGGGGAGGTGGTGGTAAAACACTGCCGGGCGTTGTCAGTCAGATGGCGCTCGCGGAGACAAAGTGCATGCATAGCAAGAGCTCAGCGCAGGCTAGAGATCGAACAATGACGTGCTCGGTCGCAACTCCCTCTTAAGCTTAGATTGCATGATGGGTGCGGAGATAAAAACGAGTGCAGACTAGGGCCGAGCAGGACGATCCAAAGGTACGGATAGGATGCAGGGTTATGCTTACAACATGGTGCCGGTCTTTTGCTCCCAAACTTCTTCTCGACCTGTTCCTAGGTGACCCAAGACCGTGTAACTCAGCTACCTGGTTCGCACAATGCGTGACCAACCGACTCTTCGAGCACGCTGAAACTTCTAGTTTCTCCAAAAATTGATCCAGATAGCAAATACAATCGAGACCAGCTCTATATCGATTCAGGTTTCCCTATGCTCCCAGAAGACGTTGGGGAAGAGGGCAGATCTGGCTCGAGCCAGTCATTCGCCGGCGCTCGGAGACTGGCGGTAGGGTTTGAGCAGATCCAAGGGATGGCGGAAGTGTGTATCACCTAGACGGTGTCGGTTTATGTGCAACTTGTAGCTTCGATATAGTCCGAAGAGAGGATAGAGAGAAGAGGGATGGGATTGGAGAGGAGGAAGGCCTCGAGGGGAAAGCCGGGGTACGGAGAGCGGAGATGCGCCCTGGCCTCGTTTCCCCCCATTTGTGCCTGGCGGGGCTTCGGCTCAGTTCCGGATAGGCCGGTCGCCTGCGCGTCTGGGGGGCTGGCTCATCGGCTAAACGGCGGGCTCGTACGCTTCACAAATCTCGGGGGTATTATTGTCATAAAATATCTAGACTAAACATAGCGTGTTCGCATCAACTCCCGCTTCCACTAACTCGTCGCCAAATCATTACTGCAGCGGCTCCAGCACAGACAACAGCGCCGAGCGCAATGCCCCACGACATCCATTTGCCATCGTCCTCCTCTTCGCTCCGCGGGAAGACCGTGCTTGGCTCCATGGCAGCCTCGGCGATGTGTACGAACACTTCCTGGATGGAACTCCAAGTGACGCTGACATGCAATGGGGGGCTAGGCATATTCAGCATGGCTGTGTATTCGTGCGGTTGGTGCTCGGCCCGTTGCGTAGTCCGGTCCAAGTCCGCCTTGAGAGCAATGAAGACACTGGGAAGTTCTTCCAGGTGGGGATACTTGGCCCTTAATGCTGGGATGTAAGCGAAAGAATCAGGGTCCGACGAATCATAGGTATATGCGATCACATCACACTGATCCAGTAGCTTAGCCTGGTTTTCCAGGATGGCGGGTTCCAGTTCACCTAACTCATCCATGATGAGATAGCATTGCTTACCACCGGGTAACTCTACCGTGTTGACCGCAGTGCGGGGCTGGATAGTAGGGTGGTAAGTCGTGCTGAAGCCTCGGGAGAGAAGCGCATCAAGCAAAGCTGATTTGCCTGAACCTGCTGCTCCCAGGACATGACACTGGACAACATTTCGTCCAACTCGGCCAGGACGGCGTCGTTTCCTACGCGGTCTTGTCATCTTCAATGCCGCAGTTGTAGAAGGATTACTTCTGTCGGAAGACTGAAAGCCCAGGTATGCGAGATACTCCAGGGTGGTTTTGGAGGACATGAAAGTTGTCATACTCCATTGCGCAAGCCACCCTTGGAGCGTGACATGGCCAGCTTCGTTGCGCACGGTCGAAGATGGGAATGATCCATCGGCCCAGGAGGCAGGAAGACCTGGTGTAGGAGCAAATAACGATGCCAATTCGGCATCGTTGAGCCCTCCGTCATTATCCTTATCAGAAAGGAGAAAAAGATTCACGAAGAATCGGTATCCCTCTGGCGACAGTTCAGCAGATGCAAATGGTGGTACTTCAAAGCGAGGATGGAGGAAGCTCTCTTGCAATGAGAGATTGTCTGTATACTGGAATGCCCGTAGAATAATCCAAACAGTCTCGTGCCGACCTTTCTCCGCGTAAAGCTTGTTGAGATGAATGAATCCATTGCAGTCAATGCCAGACTCAGTCACTGACTCCGGGTATGTTTTCTGGATCGTCTCTTTGATATGGGCCAAATCCACCTCGCTCAACGACTTCCCAAAGCATCTATTCTGGAAATCGTTGATTTCCTTGTCCGAAAGATATCCATCTCGATCTTGGTCACTTAGATAAAATATGCGCTGCAGCGCCGCCACTGCAGCTGGCTTTAGAGTAGCCTCCTTAGAGTCGAACAACGGTGCGATTGGGTGAGTAACGGCTTTTTGACAGACGAAAAAAGCTTCATTGACATTCTTATGCTCCCTGGCACTTGTTCGAATGCATGAATCGATTTCCTTGAACTCTGCCATCAACGGAAGCATTTCCTCTTCAATAACTTGCGCCTCGCTGTGGTCCGAGGACAGGTCCGACTTGTTTGCGCATAGGACAACGGGGACATTCACGCCGAGCGAGCGGAAGTGTGGTAGCCAGAATAAAGCGACGCGTTCATAGCTGTAGTGATCGGAGTACACCAGTAATATGACGTTTGATTTTCGAATCTCGCGCGCCAGGTTGTTGCGCTCCAGCGGCACAGCTGAGGTGTCGACGACGGTGGTTGTGGTGACATTCTCGGGGGTGCCGATCGTAGGAGGAATCGTGATTTGGGGCAGGATGGGTTGGATCTTATTTGTGACGAAGACGCCTTTGACTAGCGAGGTGATCAAGCTGGACTTGCCGGTGCCTTCGTCGCCGCAGACGCAGATCCGGACTTGGGGTTGTCAGTACCGCTCGGAGAGGCTTGTCGGGAGGGTGCTGTATCTTACCGGTGGCCATCTGTGCAGACAAACGCAGATCCTGTTTACTAAGTTTGGGTCATCACAGCCCGAAGATCCCGGGGTAGAAGGCGCGTCCAGAGATGCGATAATGATAAGGAGAGTCGCAGTTGACTCGGGTTGCCAAGAGTGGATCCCGCGGTCCCCTGCCATCTCCTGCAAGCCATGCTGCAGGCCGCTACAGCAGGACGGCAATTAACTAGATGCTCTTTTAGCATGCAATGTATGGATTGGCCTTTTGCCTGTTTGTTGTTCGATAAGCTATGCGACGGACTCAGTATGTAGTTCTCGAATCTAGTGCTCCGTACTAAATCAGCTGCCCAAAGTTTGACCGAGCAGCCGCAGGTGTCTGGAGATCCTCAAAGAAACTTCAATGACATGGAAGCTACCCACTGCTTCCACTGCTCGCCAGGTACCCAGGCACTCGACCACTGTAAGGCTCTCAGAGTCTTTTCCGATTTCCAAAGCCCCCACAGCGATTATGGAACCCTTTGTCAGCTGCATAAAGGGACCAAGAGCCTTTTCTGCGCTCCCACCCATGATTGGCTCTCGGCGGCGCGTAGGAGAGGCCTATATCCGAAGACAAGGCTTTCGTATATCCGCCTATACTTGCCATCATCTTTGGATTGCAAATCCAATTGCTAAGCCGCACTAGGGGCTGCAAAGGAACAATGACTCTGATTTGGTGCGCTAATTGATCTTATTGGGAGATAATGCGGCCCCTTCCAGCGAGACGTGGTCAACGGCACGCCTTGAGCTTGCACAAGTCCTGGTTACAGTATAAGAACGGATAGATGATTTATAATGGTGGGGCTTTTTGTCGTTCCAAAACCTCCGAACGTATATCCGAGCGGCGGATCTCTGAGAGTCCTCCCTAATTGGACAATGGCTGTCTAAATTGCGGAAAGAATGCGATGGTGCGATGCTGTTCTATTCTAGGGTGGATTAGCGATGGGCAACGGAGTCGCAATCGCGGGTCAATTATAAGTACCCCACCATTTCCTCGCGTTTCCTTCCAGCATCACTTCAGTTTTATTTTATCGTTGCATTATTCAACAATCCATACATCTCGCCATGGCCGAATTCAAGAACCCTGCTACTTCCACTCTGCTCGACCTCGTTAAGAGCCGCCGTACCTTCTATGGCCTGAAGGCCGAGAGCCCCATCTCCGACGATGCTATCCAGCGCATTGTTGAGGACTCTGTTCTTCACGTTCCCAGCTCTTTCAACACCCAGACTTCCCGTATCGTTCTCCTGCTGAAGGAGGAGCACAAGAAGGTCTGGGACATCACTATTAAGGTTATGGAGGGCCTCGTCGCTGCTGGTCATGTCCCTAAGGAGCAGTTCGAGGGCAGCACTCTCCCCAAGCTGAACGCCTTCAAGGCTGCCTACGGAACTGTATGCATATCCGGTAAAATTTCAAATTAGAGCAATTCTAACAAATAGCAGGTCCTTTTCTTCGTTGACTTCGAGTCCTTGAGCCCTATCAAGGAGAAGTTCGCCATCTACGCCGACAAGTTCGACCCCTTCGCAACTGAGTCCAACGCTATGTCCCAGTACCTTGGTATGTCTAACATTTCAAAACTCGAAATCCCTCTTTTGGAATATTAACTAACATATCAATTAGTCTGGCTCGCTCTTGAGTCCGAGGGCTTTGGTGCCAACCTTCAACACTACACCCCTCTCATTGATGCTGAGGTTGCTAAGACGTGGAATATCCCCGCCTCCTGGAAGCTGGATGCCCAGCTGGTCTTTGGTGTTCCCCAGAACCCCTCTGAGCCTGCTGAGAAGCAGTTCGCTCCCCTTGAGAGCCGCTTCAAGGTTTTCGGCAAATAAATGCGACTTTAATTCGTCGATTTAAGCTGCCACAGCGTCTATTTAGCATATACTATTTATTAGAACTATAAGATGAGCAAAACTCACGACGAGATGATAGAATGATAATTTATTCAAATCGACTTCCAACTCAGTGTTTCTGTAAATCTTTAAATCGTTCTAAAAAGTTCTCACTAGGAGCCAAGGATTTCGTAAACAAAGTAGCATATAATCACTCGTGTACTCAAATTGCAAGGTTAAAACCGGATATTGTAAATACTACTCTTCGAAGATCGCATATTGATACAAAGCTATAAACACCCAAACCAAACTGAATCATATCACTCGCTAACCTTGTGCTCTCGCAGGAAATCGTCCAATCGGGCCCAGGTTATATCCGGGTATCGATCATTATCCAAGGGCTCCAATTTCCCATCTCCAGACATCATATTCACCATGTACTGCATACCCTGCCAGATCGGAACAATCTCCTTCCCATCGCCAAAGAACCGCATCCCCGAGATCAAAATCTGAGAAGTCCAAATAGTCCCCATCCATTTCGGTGTGTACGGCTCTCCATACACATTGCTCAAGGTATCAGCAAGTTCTTGCACGCTGGCAGTAACGCTAGCAATGCGGAGGAATCTAGGCGTAGGATTAGGGTCTGCAGCCACAGCCGCTGTAAACTCCGCCGTATCCACCATTGTTGTATAATCCAGTGGCTGGGTTGGCTGGCCGATATATGGGACAGTGCGGCTCTTGTGGTTGATGAGTGGCGAATCACCGGCCATGAGGTCCAGGAAGCCGCCATTCAGGATACTTGTCCACGCGATGCCAGATTTGTCGAGCTCGGCGTGGAATTCACGGCGGAGATCCAAGTTGCGGTTCGAGCCAGGTGGAGTCTTCGTGAAATCGAGAGCGAAATCCGAAGGAATGAATCGTGGTACCTTAGCTGCGACAGAGGCTTCAAGGAGGTGGCCTTGAGAAGTGTGCATTACATCATTTAGGCCTTGGAGGGTTGAAACGACACATTTACTTCCCTGCAGTTCGTGTGTGAGGGCCGGGATGTTGGATAAATCGACAGGCACGATTGTGGCGCCTGCGTCGCGGAGATCATTCGTGCGCGTGGGTGTTGTGTTCGGGCGTACGAGAGCCTTAACTGCTACGCCGCGCTTAAGCAAGGCATTGGTGACGAGCTTCCCAAGACCGCCGGTAGCACCAGCGACCGCAACAAATGAGTTTGCCATATTTTTGAGATGAGAAGCTGCGTTGTTGTAGATATGATCAGACGCAGAAGGGGTTGTTGTGGAATGAAGCTGAATCTACGTTCGAGGTTGACCGTTTTAAATGATTCGCTTTAGACAGTTACGATCGAGATGCTCTAGATGCCCATAGATTTTGACTAACTCTAGCTCGGTTCGATACTCGATCTCTAATCAGGATCAATAAAGAACAGGTACTGTGCGGTCGTCGGTGACGGTTTCAAGGCCGTGTTTCTAATCTCGGTCCTTCGGGGCTCGGGATCTGGGAGACCGCGGGGCGCGAAGAGCCCCTCAGCTTCGGGTTAAGTGGCATGCTGCACTTGGACCCTTCCAGAGGTCGCGCAGATTTTGCAATTTCGCTCGCGTTTTTGGTGCGTGGGAATGCGATGCAAGCGGCTGACCTCGTATATTAGATTGCACGGTATATCAACGTTGTATCTTCCAAGATCGACCGGGAGGTCGTCACTGCTGCCGATCTTCACATTGAGTGAAAAAATATCGCCCGGCAACGGCGGGGAAAATGCTACTAGAGAGCGCGAAGCATTAGAAGAGATATCTCAATGCTATGTATTAGGCCTGAATAATCTACAGGGATATCGACAAGGATGTGGATTTCCGGCGTGATCCCTGCCAACGATCTGCAAACAATAGATCACCCCTTGTGTATACTATGGCCGACTCAAGCTACAATGCCATTGTCCTTTCCAACATGGAAGGTTCTTTAGAATCTGTAAGGCGCATAGTGTAAATATTTAGATGTTCATTCGATTACTACCTGAGGCCCAGAACACAGCCTTCGATTGAATATTAGAATCAAACCTCGCTTAGAGCGTTCCATCCTCAACGAGGGCTCTCAACTTCGAAATCGTACCCTCAACCGCCCCCTTGGCCATAGCCTTCTCCTTCTGACGCAGGGTCGCAAGCTCCTCTTTCGAAACATTTGGGTGATTCCATTCGAAAGTATACGTCATATAAAGCTCCCCATCGGCGCCCTCGCTGACAATGTTGTTCACAACGCTGCCGTCTGGCTGAGCGAAGAGGACTCTGGATGGTTCATAGGCAGTGACTGTCTCTCGAACTTTGCGCTGATCCGCGCGGAACACAACTTCACGGACAGTGACAGGATTTCCGGTCGATGCGTCGTTCGACTCGGAAATCACCTCTGTGGACTGAATGGCTGCCGGGACGAAGGTCTCTGCAGACCGGATCTTGAGCAGTAGACCGGCCCAGATCTGATCGATTTTGAGAATTGTAGTGGCACCCGGAGGGTTCAATGGGGCAGTGAAAGCCACGTTGTTTGTTGAAGACATTGTGATTGTAAGGGAGTCAAATTTAGTTTGATTGGCAATAGTTTCGAGGAGGTCAGAATTCTTGGTGGTTGTATTGAAAGTTGATGACTTTCTGGACTCGAAAGCCTTGGATTAGTCCACTCGGCCCACCGCCATGACGTGGGGCCCGAGAATGTCAGCGAAGACCCGAATCTCCAGAACGACAAACGACCCCATCTCGTGCTCGCTAAATCAATGAAACCTTCATTCCCAAAACGGGGCTAGTCTATATTCTCCATCCAAATGCACTCGACGCTTGCATGAATACCGTGGGCACTCATAACAGCCCACGTATCAGTGCTGGTATCTAGGTATATACAGCCCAGCTTGTGCTGAGTGGAAATAGACTTGCAATTGAGTAGGTCGTATGTTCCAAAGTTTCAGCCTGATCAATGGGCATGATACCCACCGAGGTATATCGTCATTCCATGTATAATCAAAATACATATACTCCGTGCGCTTGGAAACTTGGAAACTACCATTCTAAGGCATATGACCTGAAGAAAACCACGTCATTCAAACGTTGTTCTATTTGTTGATAAATTGCATGGCGTGGAAACTTAAAGTTTGCTCTTCGTGTCGGGGTTTGCTGCGGCTTCCTTGATCACTCACACCGAGCATGCAGCACGCTCGCACAAATGACGATGCAGGTCGCTATAAGCACCACCCCCCTCTTTGAGATTGAACCGCTTTCCACAGCTATAGTCGAAAAAAGACACTCAAGCTTGAATTTCACAAACCATCGCATTATGCACGACAGACCACATGGGGTATGAGAGAAGAAACCTGTCATCGCGAACTTCCGAGATGCGGGTGCCTGCGATGACCTGATGACAGATTAAAATAATATACACGAAAGCTTTAGTGCGAATTAACATACTGTATCGGGTTATTTGACGACACGTTTAATCTTGACGGAGTATTGGTTGGTGATGACTCCCACCCCACTGGCCCCCTCAAGCGCGGCGAGCTTATCACCCTGAATGATACTCCAAGAGTCTAACATCTGATGAAATGCTCGAGCAGCGTAGTGGGTGTAAACTTGGCTGGTGACATGGCCAAAGGGGTCCTGGTCCTCAGCCCAGGCAACAGGGCTTTCAGCTAGATACTCATAGTCAATCCCTGCGGCAACCATGCTTTGCATTGCTTTCTCCCGAAGTGGCTGGAAAGGGCCGTCTCGACCAGGATGCTGGTACGATGAAGCATCGAGCTTATTATTGAAAGTGGTCATTGTGAGATGGGAAAATCTTAGTCTGGGGTTTTGTTGGCTTTTTGAAGAAAGGATCTGGAAGAAGAGTACCGGTATTTAACAGGAGAATTCTTGAGAGACTGACGCACAGGCATGGAATGATTTCATGATGCTCTAATGGGCAACTTCACCGACGCCTTTGTAGCGTCAACTAATCAAACTTAACTCAATAAATCAAATCCCGACGAGGATCCTTGCCTCACCAGGTTATGCATCGTAGTATATATCCTAGTACGATGTAAACACGCTTGCATTTAATCCCTGCAAGGACATTTTAAGGTGATGGACTAGCGCATAAAAATATTCACGGTGTAGAAATCAAGTCGTGGTTGGCGCACTGACTTGGGACTTGCAGCTCGGACAAGTAGAAACGCTCGAAGTGGATCCATCCATGGATACTGTGTAACACTTCACTTGATTATCTTATCAAGAGGACAGAAATCGGATATCATAAATTTGGGACACAGACTGGTGCTATAGATGCATGATAGTACGGTAGCAAGAGATCTAATTGGAGAGCTCCACTTACCCTCTCTGGAGAATTGCATTTCATCAGGAGTCTTTTCCCGATAGGTTTCCAATATTCTGAAGTGCCATCTTCCAAAAACCTCATTCAAAACATTTTCGAGTTAAGACCGCACTTTAAGCAACATGAACGATAGATCTCCGACTGGTTAGACACCACAAAGCAGCGTATTCGTCCATGCTAAACGTACACTTATGCAGCAATGCTCTACTTGGCAGAGCTTGGGGCAAAGAGCTCTTCTCTTCCCTTCAACTCAGGAAGAATATATGCCCTGTCCAAGACGGGCCTGAAATTATTGACTGAAAAGCAGCCTCTTCCAGATGGGATTGGCCTGTCACTCGCTGCAAACAGAATCTTCTGGACGAATCTGGGATCTCATGGTGCAGCACACGACGGCGGTATAATGTCTTCCAACGTCGATTGGAGCGATTTAAAAGTTCTCCTATCGAACGGAGCAGTCAGCACACCCAAGCAACTGGTCGTGGACGAAGCCGGGAAGAAGATCTATTTCGCTGACCGAGAAGGCCTTCGGGTGATGCGAAGTAACTTCGATGGATCCATGCTCGAGACGCTCATTACGACAGGCGACTCGTATGATGCGAGTCATTCAAAAGACTCTGTACGATGGTGCGTCGGAGTTGCTAACTCCAAGGTAGGAATAATGTTCTGGTCGCAAAGGGGCCCTCCGAGGGGAAACTGTGGGCAATTATTTTGCCTCGACCTGAGATCATCTGGCGCAAGATCTCAGATGATAATAGACAATCTGCCAGAGCCTATCGCGCTGGCTTTTGATGATACAAGGAACATTCTTTATTGGACCGATAGAGGAGAGCTACCTTACGGGAACACTCTTAATGAGTTACCAATCGAGTCATTGGATCCCCTCAAAGTGAATCGCGAGGGACATCGGATATTGGCGCAAAATTTCAACAATCCTATAGGGATTGCAATTGATAGCATTGAAAGGAAAGGCTACGTGGCAGACATGGGAGGCGGGATTTACAAGTGTGATCTGGTCGCTGGAGGGAAGGAGGTTATTTATCGGGATGAAGACTGTTGTTTCGCTGGTGTTGCGATAGCTAAGTTTTAGTGTTTGTCAATCGCTGAAGAAACAGAAGAATTCTAGACCTCAAAACGAGATAACATGGGGGTCTTTGGCAGGACAATGTTCATTCTGTATCGCTTGAAGTTGTAGTGATTGCCCTCCTATCGGATGAGGCTGGAAGCAGTTCGTGCTGCGCCACTGCCAATGAGCCCCGGGGCGGGGCATGACTATGACAAATGACCCGAATATAAAAGGCTCCAGGCCACGAGATGATTCTTCTCGACTCGTGACTCCGATCTCAATCTCAATCTCAAACTACCGACGTGCCTTGCCCTGTGCGTTGACGTTGACGTTGTACTCCACGAACCAAACCGCGCGGGAACCGTCATAGGCCCACCAACGGCCCCGGTCGTGACTAACCTGCACTTGAACCTCCCCCAAGTTAAGGCCCCATCCAGCTTCCTGTTGGTCTCTCCTTAGCACTTTAACACGCTTCTACCTCCCCCGCGACGATGCCTCTCGGGATCAATAACCCGCTGCCGTCGTCTCTGAGCAGTAAGTCTATCTCGCTCTGATTCGCTCTCCCTGGTCCTTGTTTGCTTCCCCGCAATGTTTCACGGCACGGCCGGCTGACGAACCCCTCGCTGCATAGGTGAATGCAAGAAGGCGGCCAAGATCCTCACGTCCTTCGTGGACCCCAAGCAGGCCTTTGGGCCCGATAAGGTTATTCCGCCAGAGATTTTGGCTGGTGCGAAGGTGAGTGCGCATCGACCTCCAACGCGGGGTATCCACGGCTATCCAGGCGGACAATAAGCTCACTCATTGTCTCCTCTAGGGCCTTGCTATTCTGACCGTGCTGAAAGCTGGATTCATTGGCTCCGGTCGTTTGGGATCCGGTATCGTGATCGCTCGTCTCGCTGATGGCTCCTGGTCGGCTCCTTCGGCTATCGCAACCGCCGGTGCCGGTGTCGGTGGCCAGATTGGCTTCGAATTGACCGACTTCGTCTTCATTCTTAACGATGCCTCCGCTGTTCGCACTTTCTCTCAGGTTGGAACACTGACTCTTGGTGGAAACGTCTCGCTCGCTGCTGGTCCCGTCGGTCGCAATGCCGAAGCTGCTGGCGCGGCCAGCACCAAGGGTGTCGCGGCGGTCTTCTCCTACTCTAAGACGAAGGGTCTCTTTGCCGGTGTCAGTTTGGAGGGAAGTATGTTGGTCGAGCGCAAGGATGCCAACGAGAAGATGTATCACAGCCGTGTGTCGGCAAGCCAGCTCCTAACAGGCAGCGTGCGACCACCCCCATCTACTGACGCGTTGATGCGCGTTCTCGAATCCCGAGTTTTCCAAGGCAGTTTCAGGGCACACGGCAACGACTCAATGTACAACGACGTGCCTGTATACGACGACAGGCATGACGATGTGGTTTGGGAGGGCCGAAGAGGCGAAGCCTATGGCCAGGGCGCACGGCGCGAACGCTCAAACACCCACGACGACTACGAGTACCGCGACCGTCCACGCCGCGCAAATACATGGCAAGATGATGTATACGACCAACCCGGTGGAGGTATGAGCCGCTCTTCCACCTACAACGATGGCTACGGCAACCGCAGCCGCAGCAACACTGCTGGCTACGATGATGATTACAGCTACTCCGATCGTCGCCCGACTCGCCCTTCTGCGCCGAAGCCGGTCTTTGGCCAAAAGACGGGTGGAGCCGCTGGATTGCGACAAGACCAGGCGATTGCGCTGTACACTTTCGATGCGGACCAAGATGGAGATCTGGGATTCAAGAAGGGCGAGATTATTACGATTCTGAAGCGCACAGAGAAGACGGAGGACTGGTGGACAGGCCGGATCGGTGATCGCGTTGGAATTTTCCCCAGGTGAGATACCTCTTGATTTCCACTCCGTCCACGTTATTCTATACTAATGACTTCACAGTAACTACGTGGATGCCTCTTCTTAAATTTTTCAAATCAATTGTGATACCTTGGCGTGGCCGTCGCTGCACCACTTGTTATGATTTTGAAGACATGAAGCCATAGCGGAAAGGAGACGGATATATAGCCGGACCAGGATTTTGTTACGACTTTGGCCCTTTCGCACGTACTTTTGAAGCCTTTTGTCTCCCTCTACCTACAATGCCCGATCTTTCCCTGTTATCTGAGACCCTGCGGAGCATGGAAGCACGTTAGAAGTATCAAGTGGATCCTCCCGTCTTTGTCTGCACGTTCTAGATTCCCATCCTGCATGCGGTGCTTTGGGACCCATCATTATGCACCAAAATGACCTCGTCGAGTCCGCTTCTTGATGAAAGTCGTAGGTACCTTCTCTTCCCAAGTAACATCGTAACTCCTGGGTGACTCCACAAGGCCCCCGAGTTGAGCTTCGCTTACGCCAGTGCTTACACAGCCTAGAACCCGCCTAATGCGGACGGTAGAGTGACACCGCGTGCCTATTAAGATACCAAGGTGCCAGGGTAGAGAGACGAAACCCCCCTGAGCCCAAGCCCCGTGTCGGTAATGACTTCTCTGTGCCACTTGAAGCTGTATGAGACCAGATCGTGACTGTTTTTCGGCGGCTTACGGTGCGCCCCGTAGCATACCTGGACGAGAACCGCACCCACAAGTACTCTCGCAGCCACGTTACTTGTAGAACTGGTCGTGCCACGACCTGAGGCGGCGCAGTACCTAGTGGTTCCTGTGCCTCCTGTGTTCTGCTCTCCCCCATGACACTCGAGGTTGTACTTGTTCATGTCCGACAAAGGTTAGGATCTGAACCGCGAGGTGAACCACGCCGCCCCAGGTGTGTCCATCAGGACGATTTGGTAACCCACGGAGACGCCAGGGAACGAGAACCGGAGACAAGTCGAAGTACGGGGATAAATGTAGATCTGGGAACAAAGGCCCAGCGAAAAAACCGGGTCACGATCGCCCATGGGCCAGGCTTACACGGCTTTGGGCGGGAGTGGAGCCAGGCACAAGTTGCTCGTGCAAGGGAAAAAGTGTTCGTGATTGAAAACATCTACGGATATGTCAGGTGCTGCGACCACCCCAACCTGGACTCTCGACCTCCGCTAAAGCCGCCTTCCACTCCCCAACCTGTCTCTTCGCCAGAACCCCGGTCGTGTTCAATGACGGCCCTCGGTCGCGACAGCCCATTGCCTTTTTCTTCCGTTTCCCCCGCTTCGATGATCGATATCCTTCGCCAGGTGGTACACTGACACGCCCCCCTCCATTCCACCCCTCCCTGAGCCACTCGCTCTTACAGGCTTGTCCAGCCTCGTTGGGCTGTCGTATAGCTGGTTCCCATGCAGGTGAGTCCCTCGGTGGGCCATTTGACGCTCTCTGCCCCCATATTCTCCCTTGCCGGTGCGTGGCCGTCGGAGACGTTTCATAATCGTCCTGCCCGAGTCCCTCCTCCCCCCTCCTCGCCAGTCCCGATCTTACTCCTGAACACGTCTTTGCGGAGTCGACAATCATGCCCAGTAATTGAGGCGATAACTCGGAGTCAAATTCCCGCCGACCTGTACTGACCGGATTCCCGTGAGACAGGCTTCCATGGCTGCCCCTGAGGCTGGTGGAGGGCACGCGACGCGCAGAGGCCATTCACCCCATCTGTCCATTAGCGACCCTAGCCATCATGTTACAGAGGCAATAGGCCATATGTACGACGACGACTACGATCGTAACGACCCCCGACGCTTGAGCTATATACCGTCCCCCCATGCCGAGTCGATCACGACCATACCACGGCCTCCGACAAATTCTCAGTCACTCTCGCCTACGTCAATAAGCCAGACTTCGCCGGTCGAAGGACAACCAAGACAGACAAATGGACATGCTCGCCCGCCCCTTGTGGGTCACCGGTCCTTTGACAGTGATGCTGGATCTGAATCAAGCCGCACGCCTTCAGAAACCGCAACGTCTTCCTTCCCCTTAAACGATATCGGCTATGAATCGAACCCTGCAGCTGTTGTCCAGGAACTGAATAACTTGGCTGCAATTCGGCGAATGTCCATGGATGTGGCAGCAACTGGAGATCCTGATCTCCCCGATTTCAGTGGAAGCAACAATAACCTGACAGTCCCATCCTTACCACCGTCACCCTCAGCCGACGAAAACGATGCCTCGCGACTATTCTGGGTCCCCGCAAGTCTTCATCCGGAGCTAGCACCAAAGGAATTCAAATCCTTTCTCGAAAGCAAGGCTGATCTGATCAAACGAAAATCAGGCGACTTTTCCTCTCTTCGCCCGGAACGAGCCGGTTCAGATACCAGTCTTGGTCGGAAACGGTCAATGCTGTCAAAGCAGATCGATAACTCTACTGGTTATACTGATGGTGCTGAGCGACTGGAGCGGCAACGCTCGCAGACTTACAGTAAACGTGATGGCATGCTGAGCCCAAATCTTCAAGAGCTAGAAACACTTGTCGATGATTCGCATGCTACAGACAGAGAGAAGGAATCTCTCGCTAGAGACCTGCAGAATGTTGACATTGGCGCGAGTGAGGATAAACCAATATTACCTCCGGCTCCCCCGGGGCACAGCCTTCGACGATCGACCCGAACTCAGTACAGAAAGGGCAGCTTGAAGAAGGGCGAAAAACCGCCATATTCAAAGCGAGTGGGGAGAGGTCTCTCAGAATCAGCCGATGCACCTCCAAGAATTCCACTTCCCGATAAAGACCCCGCGCGCGTTCAAGCCAACTCAGCTGTCTCAGGCCAACCCACACGAGCTCCATCCAGTTCCTCTCGCAGCACAGCCTATGCACCTGGCTCTACGACTAATTCCACTTTCGATACGATCCTTGACCGACCAGAGGCAGAGGAAGCTGCCGCATCCCAAAATACGCGCCCAGATACCGAACTAGAACAAGATTCGTCAGCCCAGGCAAACGCTGCCTCCTATGCGCGACAGTGGCATTCTCGCATCAGCTCCAATGGTCGATCAACCTTGAACATACCACCAGTTGCACAAACAGTTCCTGCTGCACAAACGGTTCCTGCCGTTGTCGAAACACCACCCCCCGACTCCGGCCTTGGTTCCTCGGCTTCAGCTTCGCAATCAAGCCGGACGGCAGATCGCGATGTGCCTTCTTCACACCCATCCAAGGCGTCTCAACAACAAGACTCCACTCCCACGAAACGAACATTAATGAGTGATCAACATGGCAGAGAAACAACGCCAACGCTTAACGATTTTGCCAATAATCCGCAGATGATACCCGGAAACAGCCTGCGAACAGATAGTTTATCGTTTATTCCGACCATCCATGAAGAGAAAAAGCCAGAAGAACGCAAATCAGAGGGCAAGAAATCCAAGAAAGACTCGGATGGAAGCAGAAAGTCAAGTTGGCATTGGCTTTTGGGAAGTGAGGAGAAAGACAAGAAGAAAGACAAGGATGGCGAGCCCAAGCGATCCCGGTCTAGGATCGCTGATATTGTTCACAGCTCTACACGGCCAGATCCGCCCCCTCCACCTCCAGAATCGAGCGCCAAAGGAAGAGAGAGCATTGCCATTGACCGTTTGGACCCCAAACTTGAAGAAGAACGGCGCAAAGACAATGCCCGGCGGGCATCTGCGGATAAAAAAGAAAAAGATGGAATCTTCTCGTCTATTTTTGGAGGTGGACGGAAAAAGCACAGCAGCGAAGGCCATCACCGCAAAAATTCATCCCGGAACTATTCCCCCGACCCCCCTGTTCGCCATCTGGTACCCGATGTTGATTACGCATGGACTCGATTCTCTATATTGGAAGAGCGCGCTATCTATCGCATGGCTCATATTAAGCTTGCCAACCCACGACGGGCCCTGTATTCGCAAGTTCTGCTAAGCAACTTCATGTACTCCTATCTTGAGAAGGTGCAACAGATGCAGCATCCGCAGATGATGTCTTCTGGATCTCAGAGACAGGCTAAATCTCGTGATCAGCCTGAGGAGTACCTGCAGTATCAGCAGTACCAAGAAGTAAGATCTCCCCCGTTACATAATATGGATTCCAGAAACTAATCTCTATTTGCCTCACAGGCACAGGAGCAACACTATAGAGACAGCGGATACGATGACTCCATGTACGAGTACGATGATGATCCCCACGATCGTTATCAAGACCACAGAGGAAACCATGGCTATGAGAACGGCCATTACGGGTCGGAGCACTACCAGTATGATCACTCATCGTTTGGCGATGATGTTCAATTGGATGACGACGATGACGATGATATGTGGTGATACCAAGCGGCGTAGGCCTCTTTCACCTTTCTTGCCATTCTGCTTTCATTTTCAGCAACGGAAATACCCATCTTTTTCAGCCCTTGTTGAGTCCAACCTGTATAGAGTCTTCTCTTCTTCGAACTCATCAACTCTTCCCACTCGCATTCCCTTTCCCCCTCCAGCACTACTGAAGCATCTATCTACCCAGCCGGCCTAGGGTCCACATTTTTCGAGCCAAGCACCCTTCGTCAGCTAAGCAATACACAAGAGTATTTTGCTCATTATTGTGTCCATTTAGCTACGCCTACGCTGACTGCAGGTTGCTGTGGCCCTGGCGTGCCCCGCCATATAGCTTTTGCCCCCAACACACATGGTCTGATTTGTCTCTTCGCATAGCGTCTGGGGTTCTTATTCAATTTCCTATTCTTGTCTCCACCTTTTGTTGGTTCAAACTACTAGTGTTCATACAAGTCGGGCCGCTTTCTTGTACTCTCTTCTCTAGGGACGTTTATTATTCTTCACACGAATGAATCAAGAATTTGTTCATTTCTCCCTGTGAAGTATTATCAGCCTGAACAAAGACATAGTTTCGAGCCAAATCATTTGCATTGAATAAAAGTGTATATACAATCTACAGACGTGACATCGTATCCATAAGTCATTCATGAATCAATCATGTAATTGTGAAGGTCAAAAGACCCCTTGGAAATCAACCGGATCCAAATCCGCTGCGCGAATCTTCTTTTGCGGAGGAGCATATGCACGAGAACGGTATGAGCGACCCAACCTCAAATGCTCTCCCACCCACCCTATCTCCTTCATCATGAAGCCCATCTCGCGTACTGAGAAGTCACTGCGATATTCCTCCAAAATCAGAACAAGCTTATTCTTGAGTTCCTGGTCCTCGGTAGCTACCCATGCCACCGAAGCACAGAGAAGAAGATACCCCGAGCCCATGGGTCGAAACTGATGCCCTCGTTCAGCAAGCACGAGCACTTCTTCTGACAAGTATGTTGCGTCAAACCCGATAACTGGGTCCATAGGACTCAGTGCACTCAGAATACAGTTGAAGAAGAGTGCTACAACCAGCCCAATCCCGTATGATCGCTCATAATGAGAGAATAGGTATCGCGCCACAAACTCCATTTTGTGTTTCGGGACATCGGCCAGATTGAAGCTCGCGAAGTCGCACTCTGTCCAGCGTCGTTTGAGTTCAGCCAACTCTGTTTTGCAGTCCTGGTAGATTGACCAGACTTCGTCTCGGATATCGTTGGTATCAACGCCACTTTGCAAAATCTCGCGCCCCCGCTTTATAATGCCAGGCCCTTTCGTGAGTAAAAGTAACATTCGGCCATCTGGGGAGTTCTCGTCTGCGTCGCTTCGCACGAGATCATCCCATTCCTGTTCATCGAGGCATATTCGATCGTTGAAGAGCCCCTCAAAAAGCTTTCGGTAGCGTTATTGTTAGTTAATCGATCCTTCAAGTAGATCTATGGGGAGTGTCTCACCACACTGCCCCGCAAGGACATAAACAGTTTCTTCTCAAAATCATCTCGTGGGCCAAAGTCCCTTCGAGCTTTCAAAATCTGGGCCGCCCCCTCTGTATGACCGGACCACATTTGCTGCGATCCGCCAATGAACATTTGCGTAATGAGAAGAACCATGACCGCGCACAGCGTACTTGAGTCCTGTGCGTGGTGTGGGTCATCTAGATATACACGGAGCGTTCTTAGCGCGGCCGAGTACTTCGTTAGGGCCTCTACTGACCCCACGCGCTTGTTGCATACATCCGCATGAGAGGTGGTGAGTACGTCGATAGCTCGGTCGAGAGCCTCGTTCGTGCCCAAGCGGCGAGGTACATCCTCTAAGAATGTCCCGAATGACCACCACACATTGTACTTCAGATCAGTGTTGCGCTTAATGATCTGAGCAAACCTATTAGTCAGTAGCGAGATCTCTGTGCTCATGCCTCCAAGGTGGGGCGATCCAGGTGGAAGTTTGATCCCATGAAGAGCACCATTCCTGGCGGGCACCAGATAGGTATTGTCCCGAGGGGGAGGGCTTTTAGTCGAACTTGAAGCAGATGGACTAGTGGAGGTACTCTTTGGCGGGGTGATCGTCATAATATAGCGTTTATCCTCCTGGAATTTGAACCGCTGTTGGCCCGAGCCCACGCACTTGATTTTCAGGCGCAGGCATCGCGAACAGGATGGCTGTTTCTCGTCACACTAGCATGGAAAGCGTGAGCGTTGTCTATCAGGATGGATCATGCAGAACACATCTCGGTAAGAACTCAAGCACAACGGACCTTTTTCTTTTGCTTTCGGCAGCCATCACAGGCTTTCCCCGAGGGAACACCCGGCATGCTTCCAGAAGGGGTCGTTGTTCGCCCCGCAAAATTTTAGACAGTGGGGTTGCAACAGCGATCTAACGCAGGGACGACGTAGGAGGCAAAGATAGTGCAGAGATCCTTTCTGCAGGCTCGCTGGATGAGACCAGGCTGGTAAACCCTGGCGTCTATGGCCCGCTTAGAACCACGAGGGGCTTGCTTGAGAGTCTTGCGGCTGAGGCCCTGTAGACATCATTCCAGGCCACGGTCGCCAATAGCGATTCAGCCTTGGCTATGTAGCCCCACGGATGCGATCTAACTGTTTATGGGTTGATGCGGCGCTTTTCGAGATTCAGAGAATATGATTGATCGGACGTGTAACTCCGGGTCTGGAATTGTGGGGACGTGGCTGATTTATACGGGGACGCTTTGGGGGCTTTGGGGGCTTTGGACGCATTTCTGCTACTGGGGCTTGAAAGCCTTTTGACTTTATTTGAGTTGAAAGAGTATCCTCGTCGCTGCTGATCATTTCTTATCCTGGTTCGATGCACCGCTTCATCGCCTAGGGAAATGGCTGTGCAGAGAACCATGAACGAGCCATGAGGGATACTTAAGCTCATAAGATCCCTCTTGTCGTTTGAACCTCAACAACAGCCTATTCACACAATACACCATGGCCTCCGATGAAAGCTTATATCGTTATACCCCCAGCCATATCCTGCCTGCAGTTTTCGCAGCAGTTGTTGGTATCTCCTTTTTACTCCACGTTTGCCAGAATTTGTATGCACCCTTTTTTTATCCATATGTTGAAGGCCTGCATATATTAATCTTTCTAGCCACTACCGATTTTGGCGTGTGACCTTTTGGGTATCATGGGGTGGTCTTCTCTTTACAGTTGGTTGGATCCTGCGCTGTATTTCCAGCTACTACCCGGATAACTTAAACCTCTATATCGCCCAAAACGTCTTTATCTACCTCGCTCCGCCGGTCTATTCAGCCGCAGCTTATAATATCGTTGGCCGACTTATGAACTACATGCCCATGCATGCTGTGCTCAACCCTGACCGAGTCCTCATCTTCTTCGTCTATGTTGGTGCCGCAGTCGAGAGCATTACCGTCGCAGGCGCAGCCAAAGAAGCTGCCGCCCAGGGCAATATCGATAAATTGAGGTCCGGTGGAGAGTTAGTTGCAGCTGGTCAGGTTCTACAAGGCGTCGTGGAGTGCATCGTGATATCAATTGTCGTGACATTCCACCGCCGTGTTGCACGCGCTGGAGTTGTGCCACGCAACGTCAAAATAGTCTGCTTCACGCTTTATGGTACCTCGACCTTTGTCCTCATGCGCTGCATCTTCCGCGCTGTTGAGAACTTTGAGACGTTTAGCCACCTCACTTGCAGAGAGAACTGTGGACCAATCCTGAGTCACGAATGGTTCCTCTACGCCTTTGAGCTCGGCCCTATGCTTATATTTACTTATTGGCTTAATATGTTGCACCCTGGTCGTTTCCTGCCTCGGGAGAAGAACAGATACCTGGGTGTTGATCGCCAAACAGAACTGTACGGCCCTGGCTGGACTGATCGCCGCTCTCGCCTTGCGACTTATCTTGATCCTTTGGATATCAGTGGCTCGATTAAGGGTGAAGCCTCCCATGATCAATATTGGCTCAGAGACAGCAATTTCCGGGTGGCCGAGGGAAGCTTTGCAGCTGGAACCGCTTCAAATAAGAAGCCAGGCGCAAACTCAGGCTTGCAGCACATTCAGAAGCAGGAAGCTTTGTCTGCTGAAGTCTAGGTTGCTCACACTGTGAAATGTCATATGATCATTTGCATTTGGGTTTGGAGTTATTGGTGCGCTTTTTTATGACTGTTTATGGCGCTTGCCTGGTACAGGGCAGATGTCACTGTCGGTGACAGGCCAGCCTCTCGAATTATAATGGAGGACGATTTGGATACCCCTTTCCCTTTGTGTTAGATGTATAGAGAGCTCGTCATTCAATTTATAAAGTTATCACAGAGCATGTCTCCTTTTTGCACGGGGTATTCTCGGCGTTCCTTGGGAAATAGTATCGACACACCTTTAGCTATAGCGGCCATTCGAACATAAAAATGGCCCTTAATTATTTCCAAAGAGTTGCATTGACACACTGATTTAGATATACTCGTTTATCTGTCACACTTGTTGCACTTATTCAACAGTATATACCCACGGCGTACAAGTGTGTATATTTAGAATGCTCCTCATCCTCCAGGATCATGGATCCGTTGGGCTTGTTTCGCGGTTCTTCAGCGATGGCGGCTGAGGTTGAAAACGGTTGAGCCATTTTCGCCATTGGTCTATATCACCAAGATGGGCTTTTTTGTGATCCATTTGCTGAGTGGGGAGGCTACCTAGTGGGGCCGAGAGGAAGATAAAGAGAGTGCGGCAAGAGAATTAGAAGGGGAGGAACGAGCCTCTCGTGCACTGCGGCCCCAGGCGGCAGAGTTTTCAGAACGAGATATTAAAGCGCTTGTTCGATATTTTTATTAAGAATCATAGTAGTTGAGATATCTACGGCCGGATTCATACGACAACATTGAGCTTCTCTACTAATCTCAGAAATTGACCTATCTTAAAGGCATAAAAGTTTCATTTGATTGACTGCATAGCACTGAAGGGATTGATTCTATTCATAAGACAGCTTGAGGATAAAGCCAAGGAATTCAAGACTGCACACGCGTACAGTATTCTTCAGAATCACTTATTGCAGTTGATCATCAAAACCTCTCATGACTCGTCAGAACCATCTACTGGCAGTACTAAAGCCAAGGGTGTCAGTATTCTTATTTTCAAACAGTGCACGATTAAGGGGGAAACGTACCCAGTTCTCGCTTCCAGATTGCTGGACGCAGGTCTTACCCTCACAGCAAACACCGTCACCGGGAGTTCCACTGCCGATACGGCAGAGGTCACCGGGGCAGTGGCAAGAAGGGAAGTCAGGGCAGTTGCCAGCGGCAAAGGCAACGCTGAGGAGGGATGCGATCAAGAACATGTACTTCATTTTGCTGGTCTAATATAGCGGCCGTTAGTGAAGGCTTCTCTTGTACCAAAGGGAAGAGTGATGCATACTTGGCGGTTAAGCGGATATGTTTTGAGTAGAGTGAGATCTGTAGATATCAATTGATGATTGTTGATGAGGAATTGAAACTCGATGCGGACTGGGAGCAATATTTATATGTTCTGAGTGCAGGCCTGAGAATTGGAATTGTTGTTGAACTATTCCAACGTTATCCCACCCTGGTTGTAGAAAGTGAAGATCATCTTGGCAGAGCTCGGCAAGGCTGGGCAAGGCTAGGCAGCTGGACAACTTCCTGAAGAAATTGGGAGGCCTGATACAGCGTTCAGACAAATGAAGCGTTTGATACAGTGCCAAGAACCCCGATTATAGGACCAATGGTTAGGAGGTAAGCACACACGAAGGATCATGTAGGGGCCAGAAGGGACAGCGCATGATTGAGAGAACAATGTGGGCAAGTGGGACAGGGATTTACGGACCAAAACACATACGGCATTTCTGATTGGTATATTTCTGAAAGTTGAAGATTTACCCTGATCGACCATTACCGCATTCTGCACGCAGTAACCTGCGCCACCTAGGTACTATGTTTAAGGCTTATTCTGCGCCAACGCCTTGGTAACATGGCCCGGGATCATGACTGGCCCCTAAAGTAAACATTAGTCACACCGATTCTCGATGTGACTTGAGGAAATCAAATCCCAGCAGCCGGACTTCTAGAGGGCACCAATAGTGGCCGTGGTAGGGGAAGTTAAAGCTGCCATTGAGGCTGTGGAGAGTGAACGCTCAAGCCTATTCTAATCTTTCTCCTTATTCCACTCGCAATATACAGACTCTAAATACAGAGTATGTCAAAAGAAGTATGAAGTCGAATTCCAGCTGCCATTTTGATTCCCAATTCATATCTACCCAAAATAAAACTCGGGGCGGGGAAGCTGGCCCATCCATGTCATTGGTATTTGATAGGCAACCAGCGTCGAATGTTTTCACCTACTCCGCCTCACGTTACGCGGAATGAGCGATATTCTCCGCATTCGGGCATGCGTCTCGTACTTCAGGCGTTCCATAAGATCTTCAGAAAGCGCATTGATCACAATTCGTTCCCATTTATCGCTCTAGGAATCACTCTAAGAGGACTTACCAGGTACGTGCCATTATTTCCCTCGGGTATTGGTGAGGTTTTCCCAATCCTGATATTGAAGGGGTTTTAAAATATTGAAACCGGCCTTAATTCATGAACAAAGACCAGTGGTATTGAAGCCATGGGTTGTCTGTCATGCGAAACAGAACGATGCCCATGGAAGGTCGAAGCGTGCTTTGTCTGCAAGAGGGGCCATCCAAATCGGGTAAAATCATGAGATGAAGTCAAAAGTAGGAGACATGTCCGAAGATCAGAGATTCAGGCGAGCTCCTTCTGCCAATTAATTGGGAAGCCAACGGGGGTTCGGCATTAAGCGTGGCAGGTGCTAGGGAGGGTAGCTGGTCCAGCATGCACATTACGATAAGAATCTATGTTCATTCGCTGGGGAAGTTCTTACAGGACTTTCATGACGCATCATAGGGTGTTCTAAGGTTCCTAGTTTTTCAGAGATTTGACACCCGGGGACCAAGAAGCCAATCTATACTCCGAGGCTTGCATATACATTATTACAACTGCAGTTCCAGGAGTTTGGCCTTGGCTTCGCTCCTCAAATTTATATACCATGATAGAATAAAATTTACTCAATTATCGTAAATCAGATGATAAATAAATGCCAATCAATTCTTCATACTCAAGATCTCTTCTTCTTCTACTGCGGTGGTGATTACATTCCCGCCCCATTGGGGAGCCCCACCGCGCCAGGCTTTCTCGCCGGCCACCGGCTGCCGGCTAACAGCGTCTACAACCTCACGTCCCTCATATCTTGCGCTGGCGTGATGTCCTTGGAAGCAGTGCTGCCCTTATACCTAGTGTTCGGTTGTGATTAAATTTGACATTAATTAGCTCTCCCTCATGGCATCTGCTGGAGATGAGCGACCGGTCAAGCGCGCTCGGCAGGCCTGTGAGCCTTGTCGGTATGAAGTCCTAGGCCTTGCTTGAAGAAGCTAAAATAACCTCTACTAGGCGAAAGAAGTCAAGGTGTCCTGGAGAGAAACCTACGTGCTCTTATTGTGAACGGCTTGGCCAGCAATGTGTATACGCTGGAGAAGTTGTCGAGGAAGGGTCGGATTTCGCGAGATCCATGGCAAGTATCCTGGAATCACAGTGAGTATATTAAGCTAACAATAGTTAGGACTCGCGGGTTACTCAGATAGAGGCAAAACTCGACCAGTTGATAGACGTCATCAGGCAAGTCGGAGGGAAGCCACTTCTGCTCGCATGCTAATATTTCAGCAGTGCCCGTGACCACGGAGGGGTAGAAAAGGGGCCCATTACAGGGGCAGAGCCTCAACTTGATGCATCATGTGCCTCTGGAATGTCTAATATGGAAGAGCTGGTCTCGTAAGACAGATTCATCTCCACTGAAGCATCCTTTGGCTAAATTATTTGAAGGGGATCCTTATCTGACTCATCGCCAATCCAACTTTATCTGAATTATTGCAATTCGCAGCCTTTACCACTCTTCCCATCAAATATTACGGCCAAATCTCTTATGTCTCGAGACCCAGAACTTACTCTGTGTCTCGAGGCACTGGGTATTCGCTTTCGCCGGAATGGAATACAGACGGACGAAGTCGCCACTCAGATAAAAGGCAAGACTGAAAAGGCCAGCCATGCTGTCATGTCTCGACTAGTAAATGGAACTGTCGAGCTTTCCACCATCCAAGTCTTCTGTCTGCTAAGCCACCTGGAGTTTACCAGTAAGGTGCCTAAAATTTCAAAAGTCTATACATCAACTGACGGGCGAGGGATAGCTGGAAACCTGATCCGAGCAGGCTATTATCTCAAAACAGCAAGCTATTTTATGCAAAATGTCAGATCGACAAATTTTGAATTTCTGAATAGCCTTGACACCGAAAAAGATGAAAACAAGCTTTGTCAGGCCAGTATAGTTATGCTTTACAACCTACAAGGCTTGAACTCGCAGCGACTCGATGATGCATCACTGATCTCAGGAAATAGAACAACCAGTGGAGCCCCGATATTTGAGGCTATGGCATCTGGAAAGATTCCTGGAAGAGCCTCTAAGCTCGAAATTGGTATAAATTCCGCAAATATGTACGCAAGTGAACTATGGAGTCTTGCGTGCAGGTATGCCTTGGATCCAGTTTGCGTACAGCCTCCGTGGTCACCACAATCGGATTATTCTATCATTACCTATTGGCACACCGAACATGAGAGTTACATGCCTTTACGATTCAGATTGCATGCCAATCGATTCTCTGAGTTTTCTTTAGGGGATATACAAGCCCACCGAGACTACTGGGGCCCATGGTTCTTCTTTCAAATTGGCTGGCACGCGGTTCAGTGTCTTTTGAATCACCCCTTCATTTTGTCTATGCGACTGAGGAACTTTCGGGGAACGATGCCTCAATCATTCCTTCGTAGCTCTTTTGAGCAATTGACCCTACATAGTGGATGGATCTTGCATTTTCTTGAGCTCATTGAGGAAAAGAGATTCGAGGTTTCAGACCCAACTATAGGTCACTGCGTGGCTACTGTTGCTACGATTTGTCTCCAGCATAGCTTTGCCGAAGACCAGACTTTTAGAGAAAAAGCGCAAATTGGCTTTGAAAAATGCATGCGGTTTCTCAGAGTTATGGGGAAACGTTGGCTTAATATCCGACGACAGGTATTCTACAGATTGCGATGATTGTGCTATGATATACTAATTTTTGAACAGACTCAGCAGCTACAAGAACTTCGCGAGAGTATATCTCCAGGTGGTCTCTTATACGACGCCAACAGTATGACAAACACACCAAACCAAATAACCCGTCAAAAATGGTCCATTAATCTTCAACTTCTTTGGAAAATCCTTGTCTATCCACATGCAAGTCAAAATCCGAATGTATCCGAAGATATCTTCGGGCCGACGCTGGCGAAGGCTACACAAAGCAACTCGGGTATGCCACAGGCAAACACAATGGCTGAACCCGATTTCGCCCTCATTGGATCTGCCGGGATTTCAGGGCACAAGACGGTGGCACCTGAATGTGTAACATATCCTCCTGAGCAAACTGAGCATTCTGGTGTCCCTCCCATGCCTACTTCGATGCAAGAGCCAAGTACCAGACCTGCTGAAGATACTTACTTCAACTCTCCAGCTGATACACTACTTTTACAACTCCAAGACTATGACAGGGCATTCGAAGACTGGCTCAGCCTGAATACGGCGTGAGGTCATAGCTAGAGGATGAGACACTATCCGGCACACGGGCCGGATCCGAGAATCCCGGATGCCAAGAGCCGGGGACTGCCCCGGATGGAGGTTCACTCTTGCGTGCTATAAATTTTCGTACCTGCAGCCACTCACTAGCTCATTTGTCTCATTATTCTATAAATACTGAACCTTTTTTTTTAAAGATGCCTATCTCAAAAAGCGACCCCATTGTGATCGTGGGCGCTGGCGTCTTCGGTCTATCTACCGCACTAGAATTGAAGCACCGCGGGTACAGCGATATCACAGTTCTGGACCGATATACCCCGCCGGTAGAGGACGGGAGCAGCGTGGATATTTCTCGCATCATCAGAATAGACTATGCTGATCCTGTTTACTGTCAGATGGCTCGAGAAGCCTATGATGGCTGGACAACAGAATACAAGGAGCACTACTATGAGTCCGGCTTTGCACTTCTATCCGACACACCTGAAAACGCGTGGATTCAAAATTCAAGAGCTACTGTCCTGTCAATTGGAGGGAAAGTTGAAGATCTTCAGGATGCGACACAGTTGCTCAAGTCATTCCCGAACATCCAAGCCGACTTATCTGGTATGAACGGATATTTGAATCGCCTTGGCGGCTGGGCCAATGCTGCAGGCAGTATCCAAAAGCTTGCCTCACGCTGCAGTGTCGAGGGAGTGTCAATTTTCTCAGGACCTCGGGGGGCTGTTACATCCCTGCGACGAGAGGGCTCAAAAGTCATAGGAGTGAATCTCCTTAGCGGTGGTCATTTGCTTGCATCCCAAGTTATCGCTAGCGCAGGTGCATGGACAAACCAGCTGCTAGATGTGGCACACGCTGCGTCATCCTCAGGGCAGCCAGTAGGCTTCGTTCAGTTGACTCCAGAAGAGGCTCGTTCATTAGAGTCTACGCCTGTCATGATTAACATGAGCACCGGGGTGTTTTGCTTCCCGCCGACCCCAGGCTCTAATATCCTCAAGCTTGCTCGCCATGGCTATGGATTCGCCAACGAAGTTACTGTCCAGGAAGATGGAACTAAGCGTACAGTCTCGTCGCCGAAGCTCGGCGAGAGCAACGCCGCGACGGGGTATCTACCCGACGATGCAGATAGAGATCTCCGTGAAGGTCTGCGCCGGTTCTTCCCCAAGTTCGCCGATCGGCCGTGGATGAATCGTCGTCTATGCTGGTACACTGACACTCCAAAGAGTGATTTTATTATTGATCATCACCCAACTTTACGAGGCTTGTTCGTAGCCACGGGTGGTGCAGGACAGTAAGTCATACTCTCTAATGAGATCGCACATGGTCAAGTACGGGTTTGCTAACATGTGCCCAGTGGATTCAAATTCTTGCCTGTCTTAGGAAAGTATATTTCTGATTGCTTCGAAGACAAAGCACCAGAAGCGCTGCGCCAGAAATGGAGACTTCTTCCTTCCCCAGGTAGTAGTGGATCGTCCATCATGAAGGGCGATGGAAGCCGGGCGGGTCCCCCGTTGCGAAAATTATTGCCAGAGGAAAAGGCCAAACTGTGAGATTAAATAATAAATAAGATTCAGTCAATAGAGGTTTTGACATAGAAGTAGTCATTACGTTTATCCACTGGACATACTTGACCGCATGTTAGCTCCCTAAGCTCCTAATCCATACTAGCACTGCACACCAGAGAGAAAGAAATTTTCGTAATCTTTTTTTATTGAGAATCAGACATATATATTATTTACCACTTATTCTGAGAGCGTTCCTGGTAGATGATGTCAGGTGATACTTAAACGCGCGTTAATTAGAGCCTCGGCTTCGTGCGGCGCGGGAGCCGAGCGTCGTTCCGCGTCGCGTCTGTTCGCGATTTGAAGATTAACGCATCTTTTTACTGGATTATACGCCCGCACTCCACACTTAAAGGCATTGGGATTTCCAAAGGTAGGGTATCGGGCCTGGGGCCAATTGTGCAATGCGTTGCTTTCGATTCCAACAAATCTTCGTTCTAAGCTGGCTGCGGAATCCCGGGCACAAATCAATCCACCACAGCCGGCGGGCAAGGTGTCTATCATCCTTTGCCAGCCATGACGAGGCTCACGTCCTTCCGATTGGAAACAATGGGTCCGTGTCGATAAGGTATGAAATTTGACCGCCTCATGGCGAAATATCTACAAGAGCACCGATATTAATGAATCGATCAGAGTTACGCGACCCGCAGCAGTGAAATATGGAGATATCTCTGATGAACGTGGCCAGGGGCCAAATGTACTCTTATACCTACCACCAGCCCCCATCTTTCAGAGCCATAATCGGGCGTATTCTGAGTTCCCAATCTCTCAGAACATCACCGCAAAGTTGAGTGAGGCGACAGACGACCCACTCAGTCTTGTAGGCTCTATGCAACAAGCTTTAGCCACCATGGCGTCTGCGATAGTTGTGACCGTCAACTATCGCCTGGGAAAAGCAGGCGACTCTATTCCTGCCACAGAAAGCAGTAAAGATGATGAAAAGCTTATCGAAAATGAACAACTCATCTCTACCCAGCCCGAGTTCTATCAGTTCCCTGTGCCAGTCCATGACACATTAGCCGGGTTTGATTGGATTCAAACTAATTTAAAACCCGCAAAACTTGGTGTCTTCGGTTCGCAAATAGGTGGCTCATTAGCCCTCATGCTTGCGTTGACGGAGGCCCGATCGGTACATGCTGTTGCTGCGGTATCGCCTGTGTGCGACTGGCCAGGACTAGACGACTGGTGCACCACTGAAGAGGCGTTCGAAGAGAAGACGTCATCTACAAGGCGCAAGCGCAACCCAAAGACCAAGGGTCCTTCTCCCTCTGACTTGGTCCCTCTTCTGCAGGCAAGAGAGGAATTATTCGCATCTCCAGAGCGATCTTTTGATTCGTTTGCATCACCAATCTTATTACTGCGATCCCCCGGACGGGATGTCCCTAAAACGTTCCCACAATATCACACGGGACCAGATTATCCGGTTCCTGTCCTCAAAAATCCCAACGACACTGCTGTGGTGGACTCGTCAAGCTCTCTTGATGCCTACCTCGATCTCGACTCGGATGATGATAGAAACCAAGTCGATGGTCTTGGAGAATCGCCGCCTCCAGTTCGTCGTCGTAGGGCTCTTTCCCGCTGGCCTCCATATGGCCTGGATTACGGGAATAGTGGAGGAATTTGGTCTGGGCCTGGGCATGGGGTGAGAAGACTACAAGTGACGCTGCCATGGGTGCGTGTCATGCTAGACGAATCTGGTCTCGGAGACGCGCCTTTGCCAGGCCATGCCTCTGAGGCAGGCCTCAAGGGTGAAGAAAGCAACAAACCTAGTGTTATCAGCCAACAGAGCGAGGAAATGGTCTCTGTCATGCGACGTGCCTGTTTCTGGGGTCAGGAGAAGGGGGTTGGAGAGAAGAGAGTTACACTTTTCCAAGTCGATACTCAGCCTGCAGATGAGGCAGGAGCATGGTTTCGTGATATCTGGGATCAGCCAAGAACCGGAGACTAGGTCTGTTCCACTTTCATAATAAGAAATAGAGAAGAGGGCATAATACTACCTGTTCTCACCTAAGAATGACATAATATTCCAAATTCTCTTAAGTCTAATCAGGAGGGTTGATGAAATGTCAAACGGGTTTCAAGGTAGGCAGTCTGACTCTAAGGTTCGCAGCGTATTGTCACCTGCAAGTCATGTTCTAAAGCCATTTTGGTCTGGTATTTGTTGAGGAAGGACCACTCGCTTTTGTGTCATACAATAATATCATCATTGGTCAATATCAGTTAGAAGCTGGTAGGTAGCCAATGTTGTTCCACACGTCATTTTTCCCTGACGCTCTGAGACAAGCAGAACCCTGGAAAGAATGCAGCCCGTGGTTGCATAAATCGCGCTTCCGCGAAGTGTTTCGTGGACTTGGAATTGATATGCATTACATGGGATTCAAATTGCGTGAATAACCTGAAACGGAAGGGGGCCACGCTTAGCTTGCATTCTAATTTGCTCATTAATGTAAGCAAGTGGAATATGATTTTGCGCCCGTCCGTATAACCCATATAGTCCTTCGAGCTAGTACAGATCGGATAGAGAAAAAGCACTAGAAAAGCCATGAGCAACGTAGCCCCTGGCTAGTCAAGCAGCTAGCGATGCACGGAGTAAACACGAGTTCATTGGTAGAGGGATACTGGAGGTGTCAGATATAAGTCGGGATCACCGCATATAGTTCAGCAAAGGAATAAGACTATGTGCTATAGACGTTCAGCTACGAGGGTAGATCAGCCTAGAACCCTATCGATCCCCTCAAGTGCTTGAGACCGGCATCAGAAATCACAGGTTGCCTCGTCACGATCCACGAAAAGCTGCCTCCTGGTGCTACTTTCCAGGCTCCATCTGTGGTGCGCGCTGCGGGAACTGCGCTGATCGAGTCCATCCCTTCCCTCGAGTCGTGCTTCTCCTTCCACTCTCCACCCTCTTTCCCCTCCACCCGGGCGCAGATTCTCTCGCTTTACGTTGCAAGGTTTGTGGAATGATTTTTCTTTTTTGGCATGCACTCCACAACACTCCCCGCTCCGGCTGATCATCGGTTGGGTGCGATTGGCCTGCAGGCTTCCCCAGGCTTCGTGTCTCATGCCATCGTCGCTCTTGGGCCCTTCTGGCTTCAATTCCTAATTCCTTTTTGCCGCGCTTAGCACTGTCTGTCTGTTCAATGTCTCTGGCCATAGCTCAGACCTTTTCATATTCTCCCAATCATGTTTGCACACGCAGGCACGTTGGGATGACCCCTCATGCTGCGTGATGCTCGTGGCGCCTCACCCGCGCGGAGCCTCTCGGGATCGCATGACTATAGTCCTACCCTGGCTGCTCATATAAAAAGCCGAAAGCTTTCTCTGGGCCAAGCTTGTACGACCGGACTGGGTTGGAAAGGCTGTGACTTGTCGGAGGAGTTCAAAACCTCTCATCTTCACGGAAGCGCTTATTGAATGCTCCCTTCCCTTCCCTTCCCCAATCCCAGCTATGATCACACTGTCCTGTCCTAGATTGCGTGAAGCTTGGAAGGAAAACAACGCCATCGATCCCCATTTATGCTGTTTTGGTCATGGGTTTGAAGATGGCTGAATTCGAACCGCTCCCAGTATCCGACCTTTTCTCCAAGCGTGATCCCGCGGCCCCATCAGACGCCCCGTTCCTCCCGTACTGGGCCCGCTGCGGTGCGCAGGTCGCCCAGAACCTACTCGCCAGCTCCGACGAGCCCATCGTTTACGACCATAACGACGAGGACTACCGCGACAACTGCTTCTTCTTTCCCGAGGACTGCTCGTGGACCCCGCCGGACGATTGGAGCTTGGACGCCCACCGCCCTCCCAAGGAAGCTTGCAGAGACCCCTCATTCTCCCACATCGAGTCCATAACCCTGGCAAGCCAGGGTAACACCGACACCATGCTTCCCGATCTCCCTGATATTAAGATGCTGGACTCAGAGGCGCTTGGCGATCTCCTCGAAGACAACCTTTCTCCCCCCGAGATCACAACCATCTTGTACGTTTCGCAGCTCCGCCGCGAGACAACCGAGCTAATCGCAACACCCACAGTGTCTTCGCAACAAACGGTGCCGTATTCGCCTACGCCTCTTCCCTCTCATCCCGCCAACTCCGAAACCTCAGTGCCACCTACGGCGCCGCATACACCTGCTACGCGAAAACAGCATCAAGCGGAAACCTCACGGGCGTGAACCCCGCCAGCCACCCCTCTTCATACGTGACAGCACAGTCAATGTCGCTAGGCGATGTGGGCTCAATCGTCTTTGAGCTGGACGACTCAGTCGCGGTTGTAACCCGCATTGCAGACAAGGTCCTAATTGCGGCAGTAGGCCCGTCCAAAGTTGATCAGACCATGGCGAACGGCGCCGATGCCGATCAACTAGGGCCGGAAGGAGGGTCAGTTGGAGACACAGCAGGTGCGAATGGTACCACGTCAGAAGCATCTGCAGGCGACTCGCAGGGTCTGTCGTCCGCTCCAAATCCCCCCGCACGGAACGGGAATCTCGATGCCCAACATGAGATCGACCGGAGCGCCGATCTCGCGCGACTCGCCAGTCTGAATTTATCTGCGGAGCCTTCGGTGCTCTTAGCGTTGGAGTCGAAGTGCGCTGCGCTTGGCCGCTTTCTTGGGCAGAAATTGCATGATCTGGAGAGTCCTGAAGACTTTTGATCTAGAAATGTGAGGCGGTTATTATTTAGCCTATGGAGTCGATATGTTGTGATTTGTCGAGACTTAGGAGCATCTCCCCCTACGAATGTAATAAGTACATGAATTAACGACTAATTTGGGTATGGTTTCTTTTTGATATTTTGTGGCGGCAGAGCAAATCAGCCGTTCCGAGTGGAGGTGACGCCTCGCAAATACAAAGACAAAAATGAAGTTTAAAACAAGCCTGGCAAATTCATGTAAAAGCTTTTAAAATTGCGAGTCGCCTATTGGTAGTAGCACGCAGGGGTTATTTTTCGTCGTTGCCAAGAGTGATGCGTTAATAGTACATGTACATTAGAAGTCCAAGAGCCAAGTATCTTATACAAATCATTATTCCTTAGACACCCCATCTCACTTTTACCATGACGTTCCTTGCACATGGTCGTGTCGATTCTCGTACTCGATAACCACCTGGTCAGTTCGCTGAATGGAGTTCTTTGGACGAAGCCCTTTCGTAGTATAATCCTTTTTGATGATACTCTCTTCACTGCCTTCTCGGGTTGTTCCCATCTGCGTGCGCAAGATTTCTTCGTCAGGGTCACGGATTTTACTGTGCCGCTTTTTTGATGGGTAGTCGTTTTCCAGTGAATGTAACTGGTGGCTGCTTTTGTAGTATCGATCGTGGGAGCTCCAGGAGCGCTTGCCGCGCATCATTTCATAGAGTGGGCCCAGGGTAGGGATGCAGGAGCCGATAATAATGATGTTTGATTCGATGCTATTAAAAGAAATTGATTAGTGCTCTTGATTCGTGTTTTGTGGTCTGATAGGAGGGCAGCCCATCAGGAGATGAGGGGTTGTCAAAGCAAACTACCTGGTCCACATAACGAGATCGGCCGTTCCATCTGGAGATCGTGTTAGCACAATGACTGAGTTCCTTTATAAATGCGACTTACATGTTGAATCTGCTGTGTCGTACAGCGTAGTGAGGTAATTGCATTTCACAATTGCCATTGCGCAAGCACTAAGTGATTTCTCGAGTTAGCCACTTCAACATTTTGATAATATTAACGATTGGGCGTAATTCACACTGATCCCAGTCCCAGTGCTGCGCACAGGGCTAGCTTCTTCGTCATCGTGATTTGAAGCTGCCATAAAACGACAGCGGGGTATATTGCGAGGTACAGATCGACGAATGCAGAGAGTGCTGTACTCAGATTAGCATTCACTCTGGTTCAACCGTCCGATTGAAACTGATAAGCTCACCACCTGTGAAGAGTGCATAGTCCACAAGGATTTCCTGGGGCTTGCAAGTCGCTCCCTGCGAGAGCATTTCAGTATTCCACAGCGCCTTGGGAGGGTCGCACATCAGGAACACGACGATGATGCAAATGGTCGATGCCACAAAGACGAAACCCGCGAGAAACCAAAGAAACACCTTGTTGAACGGACCCGGGTTCGTTAGACGGTTAAGCAAAGCAGCAATTGCTAGCTTGGGGGTTGCAAACGACATAATTCCCATTGCGAAGTCCACATAGTTGAGAAGCAAGATAGTTGACAACCGCTTCGTGCCCTCCGTATTCATTATCACAAGCGTATGGGTTCCAAATCCCAGATAGATGTTAACGGTAGTCAAGATAGTGTATGCTCCCAGGAAAACCTAAGGAAGCGCTCGTCGGTTAGGGCTGGTGAATCGCGACCGTAAGTGTAAGACCTCACCATTGAAACTGCGATGATATAGTCGTCAAGACCAGTATTCCTCAACATCGACGCTCGGATCCATAGTCTTGCAGAGACTACCACCAGACTCACTGCATAGAATGCCCAGAAAACGCCCAGAATATGCGGTCCTTTAGCCTCGTTCTCATATCCGGGGTATGGATAGGGCGAAGCCATGTCGAATGATATGATCGTTCCACACAACTCGGAGAATATGCCAGCGAAACAGTATCAAGCGACGTAATCGCATACGACGAGAGTATCCCTAGGGCTCAACAGAGCTTTCGCAAGGAAAATGCAATCAAAAGCCGTGCACCATGCTACTCCGTACCCCGTACTTGGATTGAATTAATCTCCCACAAGGATCAACATATCTATTCCCATTGACAGCATAGCGACCCTAATCCATGTGGACGCCTCATCGCGTGATAACCTAGAGCTCTCTAAGCTCGGAAAGTACCCGTCGTAGGAACAAGAATGCCTTTCAGATCCCTGTCCCGGAAATAATCCCTGAAGCCCTAGTTTGAACGGGCCGAGACTAGCCAGTGACAGCCTCACACTCTGCGATGCTAGCAGGGGCTCAAAGTCAAATTACTGGGTCCGTGATGCAAGCTGATCCACAGTCTAGAAGGCTGCTGAGTTATTTGGCCCCTTGACTGTGCAGGAAGCATCCTGTCGGGTGAAGAAAACCTGGATGGCGCGTATACTACGGACGGCTCATGCGAAGCGGGGCAACGCATGACTTCCATCGTGCAAGGCGGGTGGTTAGATCGTCCCGAAAACGCTGACATTGATGTTTCAGATTGAATCATGAGAAAGAATGTTTTCTGGAACGGCTGGATCTTCCCGAGGACGTTGCAGGATGAACCAGACTCAAAATATGGGTCAACGGGATTGAAACCTCGTTCTTCGTTTTTAGTTCTCGGTAGTCAAATAATTATTTAGATGAAAATAAGCTAGGATTTCAAGATATAGAGCGCTGAGAGCTTCCTACTCGATACAGACTTGATCATTGAATCAACCTCAAGTGAATCATCATAGACTATGAGTCTCGGTCTGCTGCAGAGTAAAGGGGGCGGGATGCTCCGCGTTATAAGCTTCCTTTCCCACCGTCTGCGGGTCGGCGTGTTTCGAGCCTACATCTGGGTTGGCTGTGCATTATTTAGCTCAACATTGCTTTTTGCACAGCTTATCGGTTCGCATTTAGACGCTCTGGGATGTATGGAAAGCGACAAGTTCAAAATAGACCAACGATTAGATTATGGCGATTCGATCGGCAGAAATTCGATTCTCCACCACCATATTATTACATTACTATGGGGTCTCTTGATGTGAATATATCAGTAAACTAAGAGGAAAGTACCCGATATTTTAGAAGTAATATCCCAGTTCTAGCTTTCAAGGCCTCTGTATATGACGAAAGGATTTAGGTAGGATTTAGGTAGGACCTAGGTAGGATTTGAGTAGGGTTCTTGGTAGTAAAATAGTGATGAACCATCGAGGCCAATCTAGAACAGAATGTAGGAAGCCGACCAACTTGCAGGTAGTCAGGAAATATTATGGGCTACCTAATCGTTGGTCTACTTTGAACTTGTCGCTTTCCATAGGGGTACCCACCCCGGAAATGAGACCGGGATTGCCGCACTAGTGCGGAGTACTTCTAGTACGATCGGCACTGTGGCAGGTTTCCACGAAGACGATTGCTGCGAGCTTCGTTCCACTTTTCAGTCTACTGCATTGACGAGCGTGCGCATGTGAATCCTGCGCGGGATTAGGGTTTGGGGGTGCAGCGAGGAGCCATGCATTACTAAATGAGTTTGGGGACGAGGACTTCCCCGTCTTTCATTCTTTCGCAACTGAGACAGACGGATTGTGTCTAGGTGATACAGTTTACGTTGCAGTAACTCTTCAATATGTCTCCCAGCGCCATTTCTAATGACAAGCCTAATGGCGTGTCCAATGGTACCGCGAATGGTTCCCTAATCGATGTGGAGAAGCTTGCAATTACTCCGAATATCCCAGATCAGATCCCAGGCTTGCTTGAGCAGATTTATTCCGACGGTAAGGCCTACCAGGAGAACTCGCAGACTCGATTGCAGCTTCTCGAAAATGCTCGATCATTAGTTTATGCGCTGGAAACCCCTCGCGAGTCGCTTATTAGACACTGCTGGTCAGAGGTATGCTTAATCCCTCGTTCGTTAGGATTGATACTCTATAATATGACAGATGAGTGAATCCAGGAAATTTAATCACTAACTAGATATAGACTACAAGCTTCGCAGCAGTAGAGAGTGGTATCGATCTTGATCTCTTCAATGCGCTGGGCACCGATGACAAGCCTCGCTCTGTTGCAGAGCTTGCAAAGGCAACTGGCGCTGACTCCGTGCTACTGGGTAAGTTCCACTTCCAATGGCTTATATTCATTTAAACAGATCCAATCTCATCCTCCCAAACACAGGTCGTCTTCTAAAGCATATGGCCGCCATGGGCGTCATCCGCGAAACAGGGCATGACGAGTACAAAGCAACCGGATTTTCCAAGATCCTGACCAACGAGAAATACAGCGACGGATATCCCGTAATGTGAGCAGCTCGTCTATCAATCTCTATCAGCACATAATTACTGAAGCTAACTTTCTTTCTCTGGGAACTAGGTCCTCCCGCTTCAACAAAGGCATCCTCGCAATCCCCGAATTCCTCAAGAAAACAAACTACCAGAACCCCACAGACCCAAATGATACAGCCTTCCAGCTCGGATACGACACACCTCTAGGTTTCTTTGGCCATGTGGCACAGGAACCTCTTCTCGCGAAGCGCTTTAATAATCACATGGGCGTGTATGCGCAGGGTCGCCCACGCTGGATGGATAAGGGCTTCTACCCTGTTCAAGAGCAGTTGGTGGATGGTGTTGAGATAGGAGAAAATGATACACTTTTGGTTGATGTCGGGGGAAGCTTCGGGCACGATATTTCTGATTTTCGAAGGAAGTGGCCTAATGTTCCTGGGAAGCTGGCATTGCAGGATTTACCGGAGGTTGTCTCTTCAGTTAAGGGATTGGACTCTTCGATTGAGGTTATGGGGCATGATTTTTTTACGGAGCAGCCGATTAAGGGTATGTTTGAACCATTCTTCTAATGGAGATTTTTGATGCTCTTTTCGTCTGGCATTTGGACGAGAAGTGCATGTTGGGACTTAGAACACGGCTGATTATTTCTCAGGTGCTCGCGCTTACTACATGCACTCTGTGCTGCACGACTGGCCTGATGAGGTTTGCAAAAAGATTCTTGCAAACCTGGTTGCCGCTATGAAACCTGGCTACAGCAAGTTGCTGATCAACGAAAACGTTATCCCGAACACAGGTGCATATTGGGAGACAACTAGCTTGGACTTGATCATGATGTTCATCTGCTCTGGCGAGCGCACAGAGAAACAGTGGCATGCTCTGCTCGGGTCTTCTGGGCTCAAGATCACGAAAATCTGGACCGCGCAGCGGGGCGTTGAGAGTCTGATTGAATGTGAGTGTGTTTGAGAGTATTTTATCTACGGTTTTTTTGTTTCTTAAGGGAAATAGTGGTATAGCAGGTAGAGCTTCAAATGTGTACATTGATAGAAACGAATGATACATGCAAATTAACTTCATAAACACATCGTCACATGCGAATATTAGATCAGTATATATTAGAAATCCATGAAGCATGTATACGCCCGTGGCAGCCTATGAGCTGCGTCTCGGGTCATGCTCATTTGAGCATGAGTATCGATACCATCTGGGACACGAAACGAAAAGACAAGCAATGCGAGATGGTTCGGATATGCGCAGCAAGTGTGCGGTCCAATGTCATCAGCTAGGATGCTCTTAGAGCGAGAGTGTGAGAAATCGCTTATGACTTCTCCCCGACAGCAGTGCCGCTAGGGCCAGTGAAGTAGCTTCCAGAGCTAGCAGTGCGGGTAGGCTTGGAGATCGCGGGGTCGTTCTCCTTGGTGTCTCCGGCAGGAGTCTTGACGTCCGCAGGAGCCTCAGCGGCGGGGCTGCCAGCTGCCTCAGCTGCGGGAGACTTAACATCAGAGGCGGGAGCAGCTGCCGCGGCAGAGGACGGCTCGCCTTCCTTCTGGCCCTCAGTGTAAGTGGGGGGCTGCTGGTTTCCTTGCTGTGAGACACTGCCAGCGGGGCTTGTCGGGTCAGCAGCAGGACTGGTAGGGGCAGACGGTGATCCAGTGGCCACGGGAGAAGCAAGAGTGGAGGACGCGCCAGCGCGGGTGCAATCCTTGATAACGGAAGACCACTTCTCAGCATCAGCGGGGCTGTGGGCCTTGAAGTTCAATTCCGTTGTGGCGTGGAAGGCGTTTCCAACCTTGCCGTTGGAGACATCCTTGCCCTTGACGCTGAACTTGACGCCGTCGACGGAACCGAGAACACAGTCAGGCAAGTAGAGCGAGAGCTCTGGAGATGGGTCGCGTCGGAAATCGTCGTCATCCTTGAACTCGTGCAAGTAGCCAGCTGGGGTCACGACATAATAGCCGTTGCTGTAGCCCTTGATGACCGCACGCGAGCGACGCTCCAGGGAGCCTTCGATCAGGGCCTGGGTGGAGCGGTGGTCCTGGTTGGGGAAGGTAATGCTTTGCAATGTGCGAGGAGCCTGATCAGGGTCGACAAGCTTGTCGGCGTTGCTCATGAAAAAGTTCATCCACTCGAAATCTGGTGGAATGCGCTGAGCAGAAGAGAGAATCTCGCCGTACATAGCCCGCTGGCGGTCCATTTGGCTGCCCATGAGCTGGAAGAAGCTGTCCAAGACAGTTTGGACGGTCTGCAGAACGTATGCCTCGAATTGTTGGAAGGAGTTCTGCACAGCCAGGATATCCTGATGGTGGTTGTTCTCCTCGATCACTTGCTTGTTGAGTCGGTGGTTGATACCTCTCTTCAGGATGTAGGGATCGTTGGGCGAATCAACCTTGTTGCTCGAAGAAGCGTCAAGAGAAGCAGAGGTCTGGCCCAGAAGCTCAATGTGCTTCTGTGTAAGAGTGCGGGCCTTCTCTACGGCCTTGGCTCCTTTGGCAGCACCCGAAGTGAGCTCCTTAGATTTGCCCTTGATTTCCTTGTGGAGGCGATCCAGGGTAGGCAAAACGCTACCCTTCAGGTTCTTTTCAGTGTCGAGGTACATGTTGACAATTCCCTGACGAACGAAGTTCATATGTTAGCTTTTGCCATAGCCTGGTCTTTTAGAAAGCATATCATACCTGGGAGTTGCTCCGCATGTTCTCGAACAGGCCAGCCATACCGCCATCACTGGAACTGAAGTGGTGGCTCTCCTTCAATGGATCGCTGACAGTCTGTTCCAATCAACGCTGTTAGTAAATTGATATTATCTTGCGCCTCCACCTTACACACTTACCTTCAAAATCTTCTCGTAGTCCTTCGACTGGGACTTGGCGACCTTGGCGTGCATCGAGATGTAATCCTCGAGATTTCCGCACATGTGCTTCCATGCTCTCAGACGCTCGACGAGGAGACCGGTAGTCTATGGAAGTGAAATGGGTTAGCTTTAATGTTCTGCATGCCCAACGCATTTTTCGTGGGATTGTGCCTCTCCCTTTCATCCAGGGGTTGATATACGAACCTCGCCGCTGTCTGAGTCAGGAATAGCCTCGTCATCGCTGACAGATGTACGGCGAGTAAGGCTGCTTGTCACCGTCGCCGATCGCGACGGAAGCTTGACGTCTGTCGGGCTCACAGGGGTGGACATGGTGGGGGAGCGGGGTGCGGACTCGGTGAACAAAGGAATGCCCGAGGTCACTCTGGCGGGTAAATAGCTTCTCGAGTACTGGTCGAGTCTAGTTAAGAGATCGGAGAGAAAGAAAGAAAAGAAGTCTCGAGGACCAGGTCAAGTAGGAAAAAAGTGTGGGCAGACAGCCGGGGGATCGGAGCAGGGGGACTAGTTGAATAGTGGGATGGGCTTGTGGCAGACTGTGGCTGAGCCCAAACCCGGATTTTGGAGCCCAGCGCTAGACTGCAGACGGCTTAGTCGAGGAATAAGCGTCAAGAGAATCTGGTGGGTCAATTAGAATAGGTGAAAGTGCGACTGTAGGAGGGACGCATTCTTTCTTTTTTCTGTGCCGATCGGCGGCCAGCAGACGCCGATGATATCATTGCCCGCACTTTGTGGCGCTCGCTCTATCGACGTAATCTCGAGTAGATTGAAACAGGGGTCCGAGCAAGGCGCGTACAAGCACTGCCAACTGCGTGGCAGCATGAACCACCATTGGATCTGCCCTTAGCGCCCAAGATGATCTGTACTTTCCATCAGGCCGGGTTTGGCAGACTCCCATTGTTGGGGGAAAATCGGCGCCACAGGGAAAAAAAGAGTGGAGCCGCCCGCAAGCGATCCGCCGACTTTATGGAGTCGAGGTTGCAAGGCAACAATGGCTTTCTCGGCCGCTCGCGGGGATCGTCGGATCTACTGAAGAGGATCATTCAGGTGTCATTGGAAAATTAAGAGTATTTCGTATCACATGTCGCTACTGTGCGTAAACTCGTTCGAGGGACATGCCCCCGTTTCGTATTCTCTTGAACGATACAATGATAGGTAACACAAAATAAAGGGGTCGGCGACCTTCTATGAAATATCCCACCCATCTAAAACCAACGCCATGAGGGGAAAGAAAAAAGGAGCTCCTTGCTGGAATATGCGAAACAAGACATCAGGAGGCAAATGGTGTGGAGGAAAACCGGTGTCCAGCACGGGTCAATGGAGGGGAGAAAATAATAAATGTGAGGCAAAGGGTCTTTAGAAAGATACCCTACGGGACTATTATGGGAGATGCTCTAGCGGGGACTAGAACTGACCGGGACCTGCGTCGCGATTCGTCAGCTTTAGCTGCGTGCAGCAAAGTAGCTGGGACTATTCACCTCGAGAGGAGTAGAGATTCCGCTGGCGCGACCACTGCGGAGATACGCCTGCTGAGGGGATTGAAGCACCGGAGGCGTGGGGAGCGAGCTCGAGACAACGGCGTTGTAATCAGGGAGAGCCGAGTCATATGAGCCCACGGTAGACCGAACCGCAGTGGAATAACTGGGAACGCGACTGAGAGTCTCCACCTCAGCATATTGGGGATGGAACGGAGTAGCCATGCCGGAGGGAATGGGCTCGTGATCGTGATCATCATCGGACGTCCGACGTGAAAGCTCGGGGGTATTCGGGCTGTGGGCGCCAGAGCCGGGGCCCGAGCCTGCATTAGGTCCGAAGTAGTCGAAGTGAACATTATGCTGTCGTGAGTTGGGGTGCGGTTCGCTTGGTGTGTGTGGCTCGCTAGGGGATAATCGTCCCATGCGATGCACATTATTAAGGTTCGATAGACGCGAGTGCAGCGCGGAGGCTGAAATGTCGGTATTCGTAAGGGCGTTCATAGAAGCGAGGTTCTCGGCAGAAATGTTGCGGCTGAGAGGCCCAAATGGTGTATTTGGCCCACTTCCAGGGCCAGGCGTACGGTATCCATTGGGATCCAGCTGGCTGTATAGTTGATCCATGTGGTGCTCGCCGTATAACGGAGGTGCTTGGTTGGCAGCAAATTCGTCGGCGGCTCGTCGCTGGGCGCTGCTGGTTGCATCACGGAGGTTGTTGTTATCGTCGATAGGGATTGTGGGAGAGATGAAGACCGATACGGGGAGTGTCGCGCGAAGCTAGACTAGTCAGTTCATGTCTTGTAAACATGGGGTTCCAGGGAAACATACCTCACTGATATGGCCATCAGGGTTGTGAAGCTGGATCCTGAATTTTAACTTGTGGCGAATCTTGATGCCCTTCGTGTCCGTATCCTGCAGACAACGGGTCAAACTGCTCGGCATGTCGAGATAGCGGGTGAGCTGGTAGCCCTCCGCCGCCTCATCAATGATTTCGATGTTATCTTCTTGAATTTCATGCTCGTCGGTTAAGATAGTCCGTGTGACTTTGTATGTGTTGCGGATTGAATCAGGGTCTTCCGGGTTGAGAGTAAGATCGTGGCTTTCGATCAACTGTGATGTAACTTGTCCAATGCGCAGACCCTTGAGCAAAGGAATCAACTTAAAGTCCACTCGAATGGATGTTCCGAACATGACGGCTTTTGTCGGTGTGCTGATAGAGTACTCGATCTTATTCGGCCAGATGTTGTCCACCGACTGCATGCAGGTTAGCTTAATCCACCTTACTGCGGATGCCCGCATGATCGCCGTTCGCTTGACTCACCATAGCGTGTGAAAGCTCCAGCGCGCTGGGGTCGAGAGTTCGAATGATGCGCAGTGGCTTTCGCGCCACAATATCTTTGGCGTATTTGCGTCCGATCTCGGCCTTGAAGCGGTACATGACCCACGTCTCTGACAGACCCTCCACACTCTCTGGCATTGAGCCCTCGAGAACGACGTCAAATGGGTATTCATAGTTGCCCGCAGCCAGCACTTCGGTTTTTCCCTTGCCTGCGTCACGGAATCTCCAGGTCTTATCGTAGAACACGCGCTCCCTCCATGATTTGCGACCTCCAGAGGCTGAACTAGATGGCAAATGCCAGCTAAATTATAATTAGTATTGCGTCATCGTAAGTTTTTGAAAGCGTGCGAGAATCCACGTACCAGACTCGTGACATGCCGGTGAGCTCTAGGCGAATGTGCTTAATTGCGAGGGGCTCTGACAAGCAGAGCAGCAATTTGCCCTTCAAGTGGGCGCTGGCGGATTCATGCTCGCCGCCGCGAAAGACGATGTACTCATCGTTCAATCTGGAGGACCATCGGTTAGAAATGCGAGCCCCCCCTATGACGAAGAACCCCACTCACCGAATGTCGAAATATTTGGCGTTACTGGCGCTCCCGCCGCCACTAAGGAAACTGAGAGCCATGATGGTCGCCGCGAGCCGGGCGATGAATTGGGGGATGAGACAGTGAGGAGCGAAAAGAAAGAGGGAAGTGAGTCAATATGAGGAACAAAAAATAGATGGGCTACCAATTTTTTTTCGGACCTCCGTTTTGATCTACCGAACAATGTGTAGGTGAGCCGGTCCGACCAAACGGGTCCCGCAAAGTGGAGCGTGCCGTTTCCGGCGGCGAAAAATTGGTGGCGATAGAAGAGATAAACGGGATGATGCGAGGCTGTGACTAAGCCTGCTGTTGCAGTTTGTATGAGGCAACTCGAGCGAGTGAAGGGTGGTGTCAGGGGGGAGAGAAAGCCTGGCGAAAGCCTGGAAGGGTTCTTTGCTCTAGGTGAAAGAAAACCAGGAGAAAGAGGAGGGGTAATGGATAAAATCAGACGTGTTGATCTACTTTTACGTCAGCGATAGAATCATATGAAGGTCAACGACATAGGGGGCGCCAAGGGCTATTGGATGTCTGGACGTGATGATCTTTGGGTGAGAGGCCCCCAAGGGCGAGACACATCGCCCCGCCGCTTTGTTTCTGCTACTCCGTGTGTACACGTCTTTGGAGGCATCGTCACACTCCCAGTGATCAGCTCGCCTATCACGCCATTCCACTCGGGATCGTCCTTCCCGCTCTAGATCGCTGCTCCAGGGGAGGATCTGTGTGCCTGAGCTGCACAACATAGGAGTTACACAGTTATTTGCACTGCACCCCACTTTCCTCAACCTGCATTCTGGAAATTCCAAACGCTGCGGTCTGTGCTCTTCCAAGAACCATCAGGAACTTGTGAAAAGCCCCTCGACTTTGGACCCTGGCCCCAGCGCCTGGCCTCGAGCCGACGCAATGATACGATGATCATGGTGCCACATCTGATATAGCGCCCGCTGCTGGCCAACAGAGTGGCCTGCTGTGCCACCAGGCCAGCTGCAGCGGATAATTATCCCCTGCACCTGATAAATCCCATGTGGACGTGCCATATGCGCCTGGCGCCTGGGGTCGGCCTCACAATATCGCTCGCCGTGCCCTCAGGGCTTGTCTGTGCTCCACCAGCATTACCTTCGGAGCTATCCGTCTTTTGATTTTCGCGAATCCCTGATCATTCGCGCTACGAGCGGGAGCTGCTTTTGCGCAGTGGGGCCTCGACGACACAGACGTCAACTACTCACCGGCCATACAAACCCAGACTTCCTTCCGAATGGGGAAATTATGACCTCTGACGACTCGCTAACGTGCTGAATTAATGCCTCATGGTCGATAAGCTTTGCCAACCTAAGTGGATATCCAATTCCCAATTAATCTGTGGCGTTTACACATATGGAGGCTGCTAAGGCCCGTTCAATGGCTCAAAGGGCTAGGGCGCATTTCAGCCCGCGCGCTCGGGAAGTAGGCCGACCGCGGGCACAGTCGGGATTCTTTCGCCTCAGGACCGCCATCTTCGGGCAGTCCCGCGAACTTGAAAGCTCGGAATACCGACTACAGGGTTTTGCCCGACTTTATCGCTGTGAGCAAACGTACGTACTTTTGTTTGTAGTCTGTTCGTCAACTGTTTCGCTCGTTTCGTCCATATTTGCCTCTCCAAACTCAAGAGGCTTTGTGTGACAACATAACCCTAATTATAGACAAAAGGTACATACTCCGACACATGGCTATGATGCCGTCGACAAAAGGGGTGCAACGTTGGCATTATTCTCGGAGTAAATTGCAAAGTTTGAAGCGTCTGTTCCAAGGTCCCTAGCTTTTCTCTTTCCACGAGACCCACCTTAGCCAGCAGATCTCTGACGGTGAGCTACATAAGATCGGAGTTTCTCCTGCGGCTACATTTTATGGGCCTAGAAACCCAACTTCTGCTTCGTCTAGGCCCGTGGATCAGTCTCTATGGCGGCTCCACTGCCGAATCCGGTTTTCAACCGACTTCTCGACAGAGCACTAATCATCTCATCATCATACCTACTTTCACGTAGACGGAGTAGAACAATCACAGTAGTCTCTCGCAGAATTCCCGGTGCAGCGGATAAGCCTAGACAAGCGCATTCGCTCGCACGACCGGACGCAGCTGGACACAATCAGATGCGTAGGCGTCACTCGGAACGAACACGCGTGGCGCGTTAAGTATGAGCCTGACATCGCATAAGGGTCTGGTCCAATCAGCAAGCTGGCATCTATCGCGGCAGCAGGCCGTTCGGCAGAGCCGAATTGTAGGGTCGGCGATGGGCCAGGCCGAGAAGCAAAGTAGAAGCCGGCTTGCCATGTACAGCCTTATCAGTGCTCCGAGGTGGAGCCGTGGTCAAGGCTTGCCAATTGTCGCGTCACGTACCGCGAAACAGAAGCAAAGAAATCGAAAAAATAGAAAGCCCCCTAAATGTCAAAAGGCCTGGACCCACTACGGGCCAACTTTTTTGTTTTGCTTTTTTTTGCCCAAACGATCGCTTTTGATAAGTAGCCTTCGATTGTCGCAATCGGCGCTTTGGTGAGGCAAATATGTCACCCTTTTAAGCATCATGCATGTAGGTTTGTTTCGTGCGTTGATCGGTTGGATCATCCCTCGGGAGATTTGCTATTGCTGCATATGATGTTTGCCTGACACCGTTCACAGCCGGAATGGGCCTCAGGAGGAGCTTAGAGCGATCGCCAAGACTCATGGTAAAATGTTTTCGCGGCTTGTGGCACCAATCGTGCCACGCTATCGGGCCACATGCTTCCTCGCTGCAGGGCTGCTCGGTTTTTCCGAGATAGTCGGTTAGTTAGTCCCTGAGGCCATTCTAAAGGACCAGAAGTTGTGAACCTGTGATTCCCAGGGCCGTGGAAGTAATATTTGGAATGCAAACCAACATTTGAATCTTGATGATAGTTTAGTACCGATGCTCCCATTTCAACCATTTTATGGCCCGAGCTTTCAATTTCCATACCCCAGCCTAACTTTTTGTACGGAGAAAATTATCTCTCAGGATTAGTTTGCATACAATGCTGCTTCGATATCATTGTAAAATGCCATTACCCTAAATCTACATTCAACAGTGAGTCTGTGCAGGAATTCGAAATGTGGAAACCCCATCGCCCCTCCCTTCCAGGCTCTCCCTTTTCTTCGTCCATGGATATTCAAGTCTTGGACTTGAAGTCAAATGTATCACATGAGCTAAGTATACTTCTAGCAGATATGTCAAGGAATAATGTTATATCTATCGAGATGACGAATGCAGTCAAGTTTTGTTAGGCAGTGGTTATCAAATTTGGAAGTGTACAGCTACGTTGTCAAATAACCGAGACTACACCGAACAATTTGAGAACTTCTTGTATCACAACACCGGAATCTTGGAAAATGAAGTATCGAGGTAAATGTCTCCCACATCCTCATATGACAACAATTAAATTCCGTTCCAAAACTCCCCTTACAAGGTTCAATGTTGCTTCAAAGTTATAAGATCAGAGTTCAAAGGATTCCAAGCTGTAAATATATGCCGTAGCTTAAAAGCCCAAGCTGGTGCCATTGGCGCAAGCACAAGGCACGCTTTATTGGAAACACAGACACGACCATTGTCCATCACCCAGTTTCGGAGACAACTTTAGAGCAGTAGCATGTGATTTAGCTTTATAATCAAGAGTAACCATACTTTTGTATGTATAATATTAGGGATATCGGCCAACTTGTCCTGAACATAGCAGAAGGATAGACATGCTAGCTTAGATATGACACAATTAGCTTCGCAGAGTTATTTAGTGACGATGATGATTATGTCCGGCTATCATATAATTAATAACATAAAAAGAAACTGAGATAAAGCAAGCTCCAAAGCAAAATGCAAGTATAAACAAGCCAGAGTTCGCAGAATGACTACCTCGCTCAAGTAGCGCATATTTCGTTAGACATCAATCTAAGGATGTGAGCTTCTCCGCGTTTTGCAAATACCATACAGCTGGCAGAGTAGCCCACGACCGAGTCCTTTCAGACAGATAGTATAGGCCGGCCCTTGGCTATGACCACAGGAGAAGGCAAGAAGACGGTTTATGGACAAGGTATATCAAGATCGAGATTGAGTACGTCTTGAACCTGCAAGAGTGTCCTTAAAGTCGATCATCATGGTATTACATAAGGCATATAGGGAACAAAGGGTGCGTGATTATCATCTAGAATATCCAGCTGAGGATGATCCAGATCAGAATTCCTGCTCCGATGACGATTCCAGCAACCTTCAGCACTGCAACGGTATCGCCTTGTTTCGCCATCCGAGTCAGCCGGGAAGCACTGCCTTTCAGGTTCGTCCCGAAAGATGAGAAGACATCGTTCTGTGTGGAAATTCAACCGTTAGCTACAGTTCTCTGCAGTCAAATCTGAGGCAGGACATACGGAGTGATCGAGAAGGCGTTGGTCCTGGGCACTGTCGTGGATGTTGATGGTGACGTCACGAAGGTTGCCGACTTTGGATGCGAGGGAATTTAGGAGAGCATTGTTCTGCCTAAGCACGACATGTTAGCGACTGCAGGGATTGTGTTTCAGAGGAAGTGGTCGAAGCTGGGGATGTAAATGTGGCAAGGAGGTGGAAATGAACGCAGTCTGGCGACGGGCGACTTACTGTTCGCGCTCGTATGCGTCACTCATGCTGGGCAGTCCAATAGACTCTAAGATTCAGTCTAAGCAGAGATCAAGGTTGAAAGAAAGCCAGAGGATACGTGGGCGAAGAACTGTCAGATGGAGCCGCGGCATATCTGGGGAAGAACGTATCTGGTCGTGACATGACTGACCGCCTGGCTCACCGCCCTATGTAGATCTAAGTGGCATCAGTATCAGCCACACCCAAAGTATCCTCCACGCGTGGGGACTTCAGGAGGCGGAGACATCAACTATTGTATCATGAATCATATACAGCAGTCGGGAGTAGTCATCCATCCAGTGGGTCCCCACTTCATCTAGGAGACCCGCAAACTCAAGCAAAATACGCCGAGCATACAGAGCCCCGGGATGATAATGCTTTCCATCCAAAACAAGCGGCCCGCCAATCTCGATGAAATGGTGAACCACCTCAGCCGGCCCTATCGGCTCTTCCTGTAGGAAAATAGGCGCCGATTCAGAAAGACCTCGATTCCCTACGAGGCTCCAATCAATATCGGATTGGACTAAGTCAAAACTCTCCATTCCGATCGAGTCCACTTCTATCGGGGTGTTGGGAGCTAGTAGAGTATAAAGACTAAGTACAAGTGCAGATGTGAAAAGAGTTCGCACAGACTGAAAAGCTGTTCCATCCGCAGGCTTGCGATGCGAGAGAGTTCGGAAAGTCTGCGCCGCGTGAAGACAGGCTCGTCTTGCAGAAGGGGTTGTTGTCCACCAACATAATGCCTGTCGAGCAAATCTCATGGCTATAGGTCCTTCTCGACCAGCTGCTTGGGAGAGGAGGCTCATGTCGACTGTCAACATCATGCAGGCGCTATGCCAGATCACAATACAGTTTGGGTTGAGTCCTTGAAGGGTCGAGCTATAAGAGTTAATAACCCCGGTGAGAAGAGCAATGTCAATACTAGCTCGCTTGTCGACACGGCATATTTCCCAAGGGGCATGTTGGATCTCATCCAGGAGCATCAGGTCAGAGTTCAAAGTGAGCCGTCGGATGTCTCCAGAAATGCGAAGAAGAACGGAGCATAAAAGCCCGTACATTGTGAACACATGCGGCGTGTCCTCAAATGTAGGTAATTTGAACTGCCAGGGCTTTAATCTGAGATATTGATTGGTGTGGGTGGTGCTGTCATAGGATTCGCACCAGGCATTAGCATCTTTCAGATGGTAAAGATTGCTCTCGCACGGCAGGGGGAGGACAAGGCTGTCGGTCCGAATGATTGGATCCATGGAGAATAATTCGGATAGCCAAGAATCATGAAGGACAAGGCCTATTATCAGGCTATTGACATATTAGAATACATCCCATTTCTGTATTTTTCATCAGATATTTTATCATACTTTTTCGTCGACTCCACCCGACTCCATGCCTTCCATCGAGCAACATCGCCCATTGGGTTGGGTACATGAACCTCAGTATCTGAATCTAATGGCGTGCAAAAAAAGCCATAATCTTGTGCGGTCTGTAAAACAGTCAGCTATTAAAATACACGAAACGTAACCCAAGGAGAGATACCGATAGGGCAAGCATATGAAGCACTTTGCTTTTCTGCGGGAAAATGTTGCCCTGAAAAACAAGTTAAAAGGTATTCACAGGTTGGGAGGATCGATTCTCTCACTCCTGTTGATATAAATAAGAAAAGGACGTGATGTGCCGCGACCAAAGGACTGAGGATGTCTATGGCTGTCTGAGAAGCACTTGACGCTGCACTAAGCTGAGTGAAGGCCTCGTTCAATATACCCTAGGGAAATAATTAGAGATGCCGCACTCAGAATAAAGCACGTAGTAAAATTCTTACAGGATAAGCCATTCGGACGAATGCCACAGCGTCTTCTGTCTTAAAGAAGGAGATACCAATCATGCACATGACGAACAGCAATATGTCAGGAATTATCTCATCATCAAAGCTAGGAAGATGAAGGATCGGGTACGACGGCTGATATTTATGCGTGTAATGGTAAAATCCTTGTTCAAACACATCTGGGGAATTGACACAAAGATATGAAGAGCCACAAGTCTTGTCATTATGATACCCATCGCATGCACAGACCAAAACTTTCCTCTTCAAGTCAAGTAGACGATTCATGGACGATTGTGCAAGACTCAGATCTGACACTGTTGATGCGATCGAAGATTGGTAATTATTGGATAGAATATCGGCCATAGCGGGACTGGCAAAAATGTTGTGAATAGAGCCATGAGTGATGTCTAGCCAGAGGGAGGTCCGATTTCTCCAAGTCGAAGTTGGTGACCAAAGTGCTTGAATCCTTTCTGAAATATCATTAGAATCATTGCCTCTAGTATTTGCAAAATCGCTCTCATAGCTTAATTCGTGACCCCCGGCTGAGGGATCAAAAGCCTCTAAGTAGATAGGATATTCTGAAGGGAGCTCTTCCAAAGTAGTCGCCAATGGTAGGTCAAGCTGCTGCTCAAACGATCCATCGAAGAGAATATTCAATAGATTTTCCTGTGGTGATCGTTCCTCAGGATCTGTCTCGATACTGTGTTCTGGTATTTGTTGATATGTAGTCGGCGGCTTGTTTTCAATAGGGCAAGGTTTTCCTGCTGTAGATGGATTGGGTTGCTCTAAAACTTCATAGCTGCGATCGGCCGCTGCAGGACTACCACTGAAGTCGCGGTGGTTTGATTGATTAAGTGAGTTTGCTGTATTTTCCGACAGTGCTTGAAGCTTCTGAACATGAGTTTATGCAATTCGGCTAAAGTGGGAGGGCTTACAAGAGATCCATTTCCTTCGTTTGGGGTATGATTACGCCGATGGCGAATCAGTATGTCCCTAAGGGTTCAGCAAAAGTTTCATGCGCGGTAGAAAGTCTATTTACCTTCTTGCGTACTGTTTGTTGCATATAGAACACCTGTAAGGTCTCTCACCAGTATCTGTTGAATTGTTAATAGTGACTTCTCCCAAAGTCTATCACTGGCAGAAAGGAAGCGTACGGGCGAGTCTGTGGCGATTCAGATGCTCAGTCTTTGAAAATGTCTTATCACATTGCGTGCAGGGTATTCTTAGCGCCTTAGCTCGATCCCGTCTCATTATGGTGTCCAGTTAAAGTGGCTTTTGCATAACAAGAGATCCGTCAAGGCGAGCAAAATGTGCGGGGTTGTCGGCGAACAGTACTCATTCCGTCCGCTCGGGCGAAACTAGTGCATCAAAGCGGTAAAGATTACTTGGCCAAGAGGAACGATAACGGATTTTCCATTTACGGAGTCAGAAGCCGAGCTTGGGCACAAGCTGCAACCCTCAAGGCCAACAGCCCAGGCGGTCCTTCAATCTACGCTTTCATAATGGCTCTTAATGCAGATTCTATCACAAAATACGTAGAAAACTAATATACTACCTTATCCTTGGGTCGAACCTTTCTTATCCATTGGGATAGCGTGGGGTACGAATGTGGGGTGGAAGGATCCCCACAAGCAGTGCGGGGAGTGGCGATGACAAACATTGAAACCCCTTGACGATGCCACATGCAAGCTCCTCTGTGTGGCATGGAGCTTGATGAGAACGTTGGTTGTATCTCTTCTTGCACACCCCTTGGTATAAATAGGGCACGAACTGATATTCAGCAGAATCAGCAGATCATGTACAAGCAACAAATTTAAAGCCGGGTTTACATGTACGATGGCTGCCCTTCAACTCTTGAGCCACCCGGTGGAGCTGGGTCTGGGCTCTCTATTCCTATATATTCTTACTTATATCATATACCAAAGACTTCTCCACCCTCTCGCAAAGTACCCGGGGCCTTTCCTGGCCTCGCTGACAGATTTATGGCAAGTACATCAGTTCATGACGCTCCAACAGCCTTATAACCTCACGAGGTTGCATGAAAAGTATGGATCTGTTGTGCGATATGGTCCTGATAAATTGAGTATTACGGATGAAGACGCAATCAAGACCATTTATCAGACTGGGGCACGGTTTATGCCCAAAACGGAATTCTACGATGCATATGGAGCTGCTCATCCCAACGTCTTTGGCATGCGTGATGAAGCGGTAAGTGGGAGACATCGGTCTCTATACCGTTGTACGTTTTGCAAGTAGTAGCTAAGTATTGTACAGGCTCACTCTATTCGAAGACGACATATGTCTCACAGCTTCTCCATGAGCTATGTGAAAGAGATGGAACAACATTTGGATGCCAATATCAGACTTCTGCGGGACAAGATATCTTCATATGCGTCAAAAAATGAGGTTTTTGACCTTAAAAAAGCATTGCAATACTATGTGATTGATACGCTTGGCGAGCTTGCATTTAGCCAAAGCTTTGGTGTTCAACTATCAGACGACGAGACCCGTGTTCCACCAGTGGTTGAACACAGCCTCTTAGCAGCCGTCACGGGCGCCTGGCCAAGGATGACGGCTCGTCTCAAGAGATGGCTTCCGCTGATTCCTCATAAAGGCCTACAGGCACTATTCGATGGCCGTAAGGCCTGTGCTAGCCTGGCGTCGAAATGTGTCCAGGTTCGATTGGCTCAAATGGATGTCAAAAATGGAGATTCAGAGAGCGCAGATGGAAGAAAGGATATCCTAACAAATCTCATTCTTGCAAAACACCCTGACACGGGCAATAATCTTACACATATTGATCTAGAAACCGAGGCTTTTGGTTTTATGTACGTTTTTCGACCATGATATCATCAGCAGAATCTAATCAGCATCTTTATAGCATCGCGGGGACTCATACCACTAGTGCCACAACTACATTACTTTTCTACCACCTCCTCCATTATCCCGAGCTGATGAAGAAGTGCGTGGATGAAATTGACACGAATCTTCCTGAATTGCAGCTAGATCAAAGCGCGTACTCAGTTACCGCCGCGGAAGCCTCATTACCATATTTGAGGAATTGCATGAAAGAGAATTTCCGTATCACTCCCGTGTTCACAATGCCTTTAGCTCGGCGAGTCTTGATGCCAGAAGGAACGACTATTGCCGGCAAACATATCCCTTATGCTGTATGTCCTTCTTGAGCTCAATCCAGAGTCGTACTGATATTTTTACGCACGCAGTCGTCTATCGCAGTTTGTAACCACGCGTTTCATCACAATCCGGAAGTCTGGGGATCAAATCATAACGTGTTCGATCCCAATCGTTGGGACGATCCTCAAGTCGTGGACAAATCGCGACTTCTGATGCATTTCGGACTTGGAGGTCGACAGTGCATTGGAAAGACTGTAGCTTCGACAAATATATACAAGCTCATGAGTACATTGCTAAGTGAGTTCACGTTTGAGCTAGCCGATGACGAGGAGCGAGTGAAAGCTACAAAGGGATTATATCATGGAAAGATACCAGAGCTTATTAGCGTCGGAATAAGTGATCTGGCAGAGCCGCTACTAGTTCGAGCTCAGAAACGCAAGAGAGTTTAGAGTATACGCAATTCAGAAGTGCTTTATAGTTTCGCTTCATCAACCAATTGTACTTGATAATTTATTTAATTGTATCAGGTTTCTCAATAGCACATAAACTCGAATCCCAAATAGAAGCAGATTTACCAATAGAGCGTGTGTGCGAATGTCATGTCGATCGTATAGATCAGCGGTGGGCGGAAAGGTACACCGCCTTCCACGCGCGGGGCGTGTGTTTGTTTTTGTTCATCCCCGCCATCGTGAGTTTTGTTTTACGAATCGGACGACACAGCATTCTCGGCGTCAAGTCAGTTCTCAGCGAGGGTTTTGCTGAAGTGCTAGAAGGTAGTGGTTTCGATTTTTGACTTTCACGGTACGCGTATATCCCATTGGGTCCTCTTCAACCCCTCTTCTCCCTCCTTGCTTCTCCGTCCACCTTTCTATCCACACTTCCAGCTTTGCTCCATATTATCTTCATCTTTCTCGTCCGCACTATCTGACTGCTTCATTGATCAAATACAGACCATTTGAAAGACATCTCCACCATGGAGAACTACCAGAAGATTGAGAAAATTGGTGAAGGTACGCGTTGTTGACCCCCAACCAAAGCCAACACGTCCAGCACCCTGGATTGGGAAACCATGCTGACGCGTCGAGTCGACTATAGGAACCTACGGTGTTGTCTACAAAGCTCGCGAACTCAATCATCCCAATCGTATCGTCGCTTTGAAGAAAATTCGTCTCGAAGCCGAAGATGAGGGCGTCCCGAGTACCGCCATCCGCGAGATCTCTCTCTTGAAGGAGATGCAGGACCCTAACATCGTCCAATTGTTCAACATCGTTCATGCAGACGGTCACAAACTGTACCTTGTCTTCGAATTCCTTGATCTCGACCTGAAGAAATACATGGAGGCTCTGCCTGTTAGCGAGGGTGGCCGCGGCAAGGCTCTTCCTGATGGAACAACCATGGCACTCGGCTTGGGCGATGCTATGGTCAAGAAATTCATGGCTCAGTTGGTAGAAGGCATTCGCTACTGCCACAGCCACCGAATCCTGCACCGTGATTTGAAGCCCCAGAACTTGCTGATTAACCGTGAGGGCAATCTCAAGCTCGCGGATTTTGGATTGGCCCGAGCATTCGGTGTGCCTCTGCGAACTTACACCCACGAGGTTCGTTCCGAGTTATTTCTGTCGTGGGAGCATACGATATTGATTTTTTGTTTCTAGGTTGTGACTTTGTGGTACCGTTCACCAGAAATTCTCCTTGGAGGTCGCCAGTACTCCACTGGCGTGGACATGTGGTCCGTAGGCGCCATTTTCGCTGAAATGTGCACCCGCAAGCCGCTCTTCCCTGGTGACTCCGAGATTGATGAGATTTTCAAGATTTTCCGGTACTTCTTTCCATTGCTGACGCCTTGGCGGCTTTATCAACGATTGGTCCAACTAACGCAATCATCCTAGTATTCTTGGCACCCCCAACGAAGAAGCGTGGCCTGGTGTCACCTCCTTCCCCGATTACAAGCCCACCTTCCCCAACTGGAAACGCCCCGATGCGCCTCTGGTCCCCGGTCTGGAGGAGGCTGGCGCCCAGCTTCTCGAGGCATTGCTCGAGTACGACCCCGCACACCGTCTGTCAGCAAAGCAGGCTTGCATGCACCCATACTTCCGCGAGGGTAGCGCACACTACTCGGGTCGTTAGACGATCCAAGATCGTAACCATGGGCCCGATCTTATTTTCTGCATGATCTTTTGCATTTTCCCGATCTCCCCTTTCGTTTTCGTGTAACCTTATTCATGATGGGCATAACTAACGCCGAGATGTCCTGGGGACATGTTTCCCTTCGTTGTTTTGTATCTTTTTGATCTGTGCCTGGCGTTTTTCGGAAGTGACCAGGAGGGTGGGCTTTATCACACTGTTTCTCTTTTCTTTTAGTCAATCGAAGACGCACATACGCTACTAGACCACAATCAGTAGATTTGATGTCTGTATCAAAAAAGAAAATATACCAAGCATTCTATTACTTTGGGCTTGTTTCAGAAATGGCCAGATATGCGTCATTGTCCCCAAAATTCAGTGTCAGGCTAGGAGATCTCCGATGTCAGCTCTCAGCCGCGGCCGCTCTTGGCTTTGGGGATGGTCAGCATGTAAAATGAGGCCCTCAGATCAGCTCGTCTGCGCCTGCCAATGAACGAAAACAATCCAACCCCAGAGACCCTCCAACATGCACCAAATGCATCTTTGAACTCCGCCAGAGCTGAAGGCGCCCCACTCCCACGCTTGTTTATTTTCGGAAACATCGACCCAGCAGAGACTCATCGTGCAGCTGTTGGGTCCAGCACGGTGTCAATGCCCGGTTTTGCTGGCCGCACTTCTCAATTCCAGCGGGACCTTGTACCCCATCCGAGGCCGTTCATTCCCCCATAGCCCAGCATAGCCATGACTTTCTGAAAGACGCTGCCTCCTTTCCCGCTTTGCACGGCTGGACTAAGCCGATGGGGGCCGGATCGGCTCTGGTCACTCGAGGCCTGCTATTCGTGGCTCGCCGCCAGTCTAGCGCACGCACCTGCAGCCTTACCAGAAGACTGGAGAAGCAGATGAAACATGCACAGCGTTCATGTGTATGCGGGAGGCCGTGCTACGACTGGTCCAACGGGGGAGATTCTCGTATACGTGACCCCAGATCGAGCATGATATTTGAGATCATGCACTGCCTGCTTTCGATTCCTTGCTCACGTACGATCGCCAGCGCCGAAGTGGTCAGTGCGATATATAGCTCGCGCTAAAAGATTAAAAAAGAACGTCCCCTCCGCCGAGTTCCACCATCGGCCGCTTTTAGTTTTTGTGCAGTGCGCTTTTGGCTTGATCAGTGGGTGTGCGGACTTGTCGCACGGCCAATTTCTCCCTTCAAACCTTCCAGCGAATTAGTATCGCACCGTTAGTCCCATCTTCGCTATGAATGAGTTCGACGAGAGCTTCGACTGCGGTATGTCGTCGCGGTCGAACAGTCGCGGGCCGAACCATCGTTCCCGCTATCAGGCCCCGCAGGAGTCTGTCAGGCAGTTTTGGGAGCAGTTCAACACGAAGTACCCTGGCAAAGTGTATACGGTGCTTCCGGACAATCCGTACGCACGCACGAGGGCTAAGCGTGTGCCCAATGGCGTGGTTCAGGGCCACGAGGCTGTCAAGTCTTATGAGCAGGCTCGCCGCGAATGCATTACGTCTGTAGAGCGTATTGTGAAGGAGTGCCAGCGTGTGAATCAGAAGTATACGGATCCTCATTTTGACATCGAGCTGGATCTCAAGTCTGGCCTCAGACATTATCTGGATGGACTTGATCAGAAGAACGATGAAATGAGACCGCGTGGGGTGAAGCGGGTTTCGGTTGGTTTCTCTTCTGGCTCATTGCGGGATCCATGGTTGAATGCGCCTTTACTAATGATTTGTGATAGGAAATTTTTGAGAAGCCTCAGTTCTTTATCAATGGGCCGACGGCATCGGATGTACGCCAGGGCCATGATGGTGACTGCTGGTTGATGGCGGCGCTTTGTACGATGGGCAACAAAGAGCAGTTGATCAAGAACATCTGTGTTATTCAAAACGAGACGATCGGAATCTATGGATTTGTGTTTTACCGCGGTGAGTCCTTCATGAACCTGCCAGAAACATACTTCACGTACTGATTTTATTGTAGATGGCGAGTGGCAGCAATGCATCATTGATGACAAGCTTTACTTGCGAGCTGCAGACTATGACGAGTCAGTTGAAGAGCGTCCGCTGTGGGACGACATCATCCGCAGTGATACCGAAGAAGAGTATCGGCGCGTTTGGCAAACAGGTTCTCGGGCTCTGTACTTTGCGCAATGCGTAGACCCCAACGAGACGTGGCTTCCGTTGCTTGAGAAGGCATTCGCCAAAGCCCACGGTGATTACTCTGCTATTGAGGGTGGCTTTGTAGGAGAAGCCATTGAAGATTTGACTGGAGGAGTGACTTCAGAGATTCTGTCAAATGACATTCTTGATAAAGATCAATTCTGGCGAGAGGAATTGATGAAGGTCAACAAGGAATTTCTCTTTGGCTGCGGGACAGGCTTATTCTCTAACTGGCTTGATCCGAAGTATAGAGGCCCCCCACGCGATCGAAAGGGAATTTCCGAAAATCATTCTTACTCTATAATGGAGGCCCGTGAGATCAAGGGTCATCGTTTGCTTCGACTTCGGTGAGTATGCCTTCAGTGTCTCCTTTTTCACCAATGCTGACGATAGTAGCAACCCATGGGGCAAAAAAGAATGGCATGGAGCCTGGGGAGATGGGTCAGAGCAGTGGACCGCCGAATGGATGGACCTGCTAGGCCACAAATTCGGCAACGACGGGGTATGTTTGACTACTCAAAGCATGAAATCAACACGTTAACATCATTTAGTTCTTCTGGATTGACTATCAAGATCTCTTGAAAAAGTATCAACACTTCGACCGTACTCGTCTGTTTGGACCTGAATGGACCATTACCCAACAATGGACAACGTTGAACGTCCCTTGGTCAGCGGATTATCACAGCACGAAATTCATGATGAATGTGACGCAGAGTGGCCCTGTCGTTATTGTATTGTCACAGGTACGTTTAATATCTGAAAGATGGGAACTCGACTGATAATATTAGCTTGACACTCGTTACTTCAAAGGCCTAGTGGGCGAATACACCTTCGTCCTCAAATTCCGTCTCCAAAAAGAAGGCGAAGAGGAATATACCGTGCGAAGTCACAGTAGCCACTTTATGGGTCGTTCTGTCAATGCCGAGATTGACCTCGACCCAGGACGTTACCAGGTTCTGATGAAGATCACTGCATTCCGCCATGAAGAGGTTGAGTCGACCGAGGAGATTGTAAGGAGGTTGGCCCCTACGAGACGAGAGAAACTTGTACAAGTTGGACTTTCCTACGACCTTGCCCACGCAAAGGGCCTAGTAGGAGAGACAGAAGCAGAGCGTCACGAGAACGAGAGACGCAAAGCATACGATCGCAGAAAGCTTCGAGACGAAACAAAGCTTAGGCTCCAGAAAGAATGGATTCGCTCTCGCAAAATGGCCGCCCGAGAGCAAAGACTCGCCGCTCGTCGTTCTGGTCAGATGCCTGGAAGCATTTGTGACAGGGCTCCAGAACGTAGCCCCATTCCAAGCCAGTATTTGCCCGAGGGAACAACACAGTCTCCAGATGATCTGAGCAGTTTCTCTAGCGGTGACAGTGAGCATAAGGCTACTCCCACCGGATCTGTTCCAAAGATACAATTCAATGGCCTCCATGCTCGTCATGCTAGCACGTCATCGAAGTGGAAGCGCAATGAATCTCCACGCCCCAGTCTGAACACTAGACTTGTCACGGAGAACCTTGACGCGAGTGATCTCGATCTTCTAGAGGGATTCGAATTTGACAGCGATCTTGATATGCCCCCCGATGATGCGGAACTCAAACATCCGCATTCCTCAGCGGGCCCTGATGGGCCGTCTCCGGATCCTTGGAATGCTGTCTGCGTCGTTGGCTTGCGAGTGTATTCGAAAGATCCAAAGCTGAGCTTGGAGGTCATGCGTTTCCCACCTGAAGCTGATGAAGCTCCTCTGGATCGGGATGATCCTGCTGCGTCGGCAACTATTGAGAAGTCCTTCTGGAACATGCATATATGAAGTGTGTCCAGTCTACAAGTTTCATATGCGTCCACATAGCCCGGATATTGTCTACGGGTGGGCTTTCCTGTATTGTATACGTGGATTTTATGAGGGTGCTCAGATTCGAATTTAGTGATCAATTTAATGAAATTATCCACATCAGATAGATAATTCCTTGCTGCATGGTAAAACTTGGATATCTCGGTACAGTAGGCAAATGTCGCTGTTCAAGCGATCGGCCGCTCGGGCCCGTAGGGCCGAAGGCCCGATGATCCACCAAGAAATCTCGAGAGGCCCTTTTTTAGCCTGATTTCCCTCGCAATTCTCCTGTAGCTGGAGGCCTATCAGGTCTAGGAGAGCTTCGCCTATACTTAGACCTTTGGAATTTGGAAAGCGCATTCACAAATTGCGGACGCATCTTGGTGCTGCAAATTGGCGGGCCCGCGGGACCGGCGGAACTTGCTCAAATCTATGCACAACTTCATCCCAACATCTGCCGAAGGACAGCATGCCGTTGACACGAGCAGAGGAGACAATCCAACAAAGACGGAATAGACTCTCGTCTCTACCTAGAGCAGTAAGATAGTCCCTGCTCCTGAGCTGTATGTGGATCGTATCTAACTCTTTTCTACATAGTGCGAGGCATGCAAGATCCGGAAGGTACACACCGATAAGAATAATTATTCTTCAAGGTCCGCTTGCTTAAATCCATCTAGGTTCGCTGTGACCGGAAATTTCCTTGCGCCAACTGCCAAGCATCTAGCATCGCCTGCCGTCATCCCCACGACAAGTCCGGAGGCCCGGGGCAGAAGGTCGCCGATCTGTATGTACCAGCCAGGGTCTCTTTGGGCTTATTGAACGCTAAGAAGATCTAGAGAGAAATTGACTGAGCGCTTGGAGAGACGGCTTCGTACTGTTGAGTCCAGACTTGCTGTACTGGAGGGTTCTGGCCCAGCTCCTGCGAGGACTGAAGGAAGCTTGGATATTCCGTCTCCGACACAGCAGCTACTTGAAGAAAGCCATGTTTTCGAAGGCGATACTTCCTTCGCAAATCAGTCACTTCTAGCTGGTCAGAGTGCCCGAATGGCGGCGCTCTCTACTCCTGTAGAATATGAATCGGCTGTTGATCAGCCGCTCCGGCAGTTGCAGACGACCCTCCGCGCGAAATCAGCTTTGCCGAAAGACAATTTCTTTTTTCGAAAATCAGATTTGCAGATTGATGTTTCAAGCCAGCCATTGCCTGCGGCTCTGGTGGCTTGCATTCTGAAGAGGATTAGGGGTATGCTTCTACATGATCTCATCCGATACTCTTTCATTATGTCCACATACTAACTTAACGCTTTTAGAACAGCGTCCAATATTTCTTTCATCATATGCAGTGAGCGATATATCCTTGATTGATTCCCTATGCCAGAAAGTCTACTCAGTCTTGGAGGTAGCATCTCCCGGGACTGTGGCCAGTATGCATGGAATTTTCTTCTTTGTGATGAAAGACTTGATAACGATGAAGGATCCATTATGTCAGAAATTTAATCTAAGTGACTACTTGGAGCCTTGCGAGCGGGCCATGATTAAAGCCATCGAATCATATGAAGTTCTTGCCGTGCCAAGCTTCGAGAATATACTTGCTTTAGCCATGGGGGTGAGTATCTCCAATGTCCAAAGTCGCACTGATGACCATGCTGAACTTACCCGTCCCCAAAGATGATAAAATCCCAAGGAGAGACAAAGCCATATCTCTACTGGAATCTTGTCTGCATAGCTGCGACTCATTGCCAATCCCTTGGATACCACCGAAAGTCGAATTACAGAAACATGTCATTTGAGAGAGCGGAGAACATTCGAAGACTGTTTTGGATGGTCTACAGCTTCGAGAAACATATTTCTTTGGTGTTAGGCCGTCCTTCTAACATGCGAAGCCTAGTAATCGATACACCATATCCCAATATCTCAGCAGAGCCTACTCTTCGAGCCTGGGATGAGTCTTTTATAATGGCAATCAAGCTAGCAGAGCTTCAAGGCCAAATTTTTGATGGGCTTCATTCCACAGCCACAATGACCAGGGGTTCGTCTGAACGAACGCAATTGATTAACAGTCTTGGAATCGCCATGGAAAAATGGCATTTGGATCTTCAGAAGGTCAGTCAAGCTTCTTTATATCTCTCGATTTCAAGGTTTGAATAATCTGACAAATTCCAGATAAAACCAGACGGGGTTAACAACCCGCAGGTCTTCGCATTATCAAGAGGGCACTGGAATATATTATTTCATTCAACTGAAACACTTCTTTTCCATGCCAGTTCTTCAATCGGATCGGATCTGCATATCACCCCACGTTGCTTCCGCGCAGCCTGTGAAAGCCTCCATGCTCATTTGGAATATTTCCCACAGTATCAGGATTCAAAACTACTTTCGGATGGTGACTATTTCAACTGGTATAGCCTGAATCATAAAATCCACATTTGTTTACGCCGCACTAACAATTGCAGTATTTTATTATCTTCGTCCTTCATACCATTCATCGTTGTCTTCCTCCACGCCATTGCGACCAAATCCCCAGAAAATGTCGCTCTCATGGATCAAGTCGTTAGTTCTCTGGAAAATTTCCGAGAGTTCTCCGTTGGATCAGAACGTCTTTGTCATACATGCTCTGTATTTGCCGAAGTTGCCAGGAAGCTGGTGCATTCACAGTCCTCACCAGCTGTAATATTCGACCAGGATGGAGATACATTGATATTCCCAGATAACACGTCCTTTCTCAATCCTGAAGTTCTTCAATGTATTGATCAGACCGGCGATATGAACAATTTTGATCCAGCTTATGCTACTGACATCTTAAATGACTGGCTGAGTGGACCACCCTTTCCATGGGATGATTTTGAGGGCGGATTTGAGACAGGTCAGCAGTCAAGTCGTGGTTTTCTATAGCTATAAGAAAAGATGTTTCGATTCATGAGTTAGCCCTCGGGTCTTTTAATGAGCGCGGCTAATTTTCACCTTCATCACTCTGTTGTGCATTCCTACACCTTTCCACATCACACTGGAGGCAAATATTTCACGTTAAAAGTCTAGGACAGTTTATCCCGTTGTAGGACAAATTTTGGAGACTTGGTAATTTTCATGCAAGACACTATCTATTCAAATTTTAAATACTCTTCCACGACCAATGCCAGGCTGTACTCAAGCACTCGAAAAAAGGGCATTCCACATGGCATCCTTCTCCAATGCCTCCATATGATCTCTCCGCAACATAACCACAACCTCAAGCACCTCCGCTTGAGCATTCCTTTTACGAGGGAGAACAATCGCAACTCCATCTGCCTCCATATAAGGCAGCCGTACAAAGTCTGGTTTACCAACTCCCGCGCCAAAATCAAAGTCATAAAGACCCATGTCAGCCCAACTCGTAATTGTCAGATCCCGGGATCCAAACAAATCCCATCCTACAAATAGAGACCTGGGATCTTTCACACGCTCCATCAGCTGGACAACCTCGCCGATATGGCGGGTGTTAATCGCAGATACAGACTGTGATTGAGCAACATGTTCACACACATGAGCGAGCTCTTTGGTGGTTGTCTGGCTGGAAGAAGACAAAGCTTTAGCCGGAAGTGCAGATAGCCCGTAAAAGACTGCGTTTCCGAGGAATTCAGAGTCTGAAAAAGCCCCGCCGATGCGTTGCCGGGCATTGACGGCTGTTGATAGACGACTCATTGAGCCCTCTTCTGTCAATGATGGGTTATGCTGTGCTCGGATGCGGGTGATTGATGTCCAGATCAGAGCACAGATGATGGTATTTGTTGTCGGTGGATTGGTCATATATGTATGCAGAAGACTTTTCAGGGGATCAATTCGACCGATCGAGATCGCGAAGAGCTTGGATGTACATGAAGGCCACTTCTCTGGGAATGCAGGTGGAGATAGAGAATACTCTGGATGGCGGGTCAAAAGCTCGTCCGTTGAAAGAGTGGATGCCTGCTGGGATTCATGGGACAATGCATTCGAAAGGCATTCGAGTCTCGTTTGGGATGAGATAGAGAAGTCGAACTGGTCATCACTGATATTTTGAGCCCACATCTTCATAATATGGCTAAAACCAAATGCGTCGACCACGTTATGGCTTATCGAGACGCATAGTCCCATACCCTGATCTGCGAAGCCGAAGATACTTGCGGCAAAAACGGGGACGCCACTTTTGAGTGAGGTGTCATCGAGTACACCTGGATTATTCCAGACGTCTGCTGGAAAGATATCTGCTGGCATTCCACGGGAAGATGCATCGTCAAAGGATGCCGATATGGTGCCTTTGTCGACGAGAGTTGGTGAGCCGGCTGCATTCCACCGGATCCCAAGTAAAGGCGAGTCTGGAGCTGAGTTGCTTTGGCAGATCTCTCCGGCTAACCAGGGAACTTGCTTCAAAAGTCTTTTCAGTGCATCCTGAAGCTTTTCAGTGATTTTTGGCGTCAATGATGCCTTGAAAACAAATACAGTGCTGATGTAGGTCCTCGGCATGAACTGGTCCAGCGGAGTGAGTTTCTCGGGCGAACTTGTATCTGCCATGGTCTTGTACATATATGAGCCTCTGGACTTGGATCTCTCATCGGTAAATCAATATAAATTTTGAAAGATGGGAGGCTTTATAGTTAAGCAAAAGAATGAAATGGGGAATTCAGTTCGGTGCCACGGGCCCGCGTTGCCGAGCATGCGGAAAATTTGCTGACGGGCTTATGGGTATTGAAGCTACTCTGGATTCTTTTTCATTTGTAATTCCAATTTAATTTGAGCTATTACCAATTGGTGGTATTGCAAGCCTACTTACTCCCCTACAGTGCGAAAGGGTCATATTAATACTCTGAAGCGCTGAGATCGCGTAAATCATAATCAAATAGTATACTATTGGGAAACGTTAAAGTCTAACACAAGAGCGGTCAATACGAGGAAAATGATACGTATCATTGCACTATCCCAATTTCTGGCTAATGGAGCAATTTTACATATTCCAATGTTGGAAGCAAGCACTAGTAGGTCTATTGAGTCGCGATGACACATGGTTAGAACCCCGCTTGAGATAAGGACGGAACGAACCGCGGATTAGTCCGCTCCGTACGGCTCACAAATAACACATCTTCGTTTTCACCCTTTTGAGGATATTCGCAAATATGGCAGAACCTACGTGGCGTGCTCAAAGTGAAACCAAGCGGCAGGCAATTCTAGATGCAATCCCCCAGAAATGGCGTCTAACAGACCCTGTCCCTCCATCCACCGAGGTCCGAGATGTCACCGGATCTTATATTCGACAATATCTCAACGGGCGCGAAATAGAGATCACGGAGTCGGACGCGGTCGATATTGCTGCTCAAACAACGACAGGAAAGTGGTCCGCGGTTGAAGTGACTGAGGCTTTCTGTCACCGCGCGGCGTTGGCGCACCAGCTGGCAAGTCATTGATAAAGAGCATTTGCTTACGTCCATTCATTTTAACCGAGTAGCAGGTCAGTTGCTTGCATGAAGTTTTCTTCGGTGCAGCTATCGAAGATGCAAAGAAGCTAGACCAATATTTTGCAGAGCATAAAGCTCCCACCGGTCCTCTTCACGGACTCCCTGTTAGCTTGAAAGATCAATTCCACGTCAGGGGCGTCGAAACTACAATGGGCTATGTGGGATGGATCAACACCTTCGAAGGTAACACTGATGATCCTCGTCGCGGAACTCACGAGAGTGAACTTGTGCGGGAGCTGCGCAGTCTCGGTGCAGTTCTATACTGCAAAACGAGCGTTCCGGCAACACTGATGTCCGGCGAAACCATTAACAATATTATCGGGTATACGTGGAACCCCAAGAACCGTTTGCTATCGTGTGGAGGTAGCTCCGGTGGAGAAGGAGCGTTGATTGCACTTCGAGGCTCACCAGTGGGCTTTGGCACGGATATTGGAGGGAGTGTGCGCATTCCAGCAGGCTTCAATTTTTTATATGGTCTCCGTCCGTCATCTGGACGGATTCCGTACCAAGGTGCTGCTAATTCGATGGATGGACAGAACAGTATGCTGTCTGTTATTGGGCCTTTGGCCTCTTCAGCCAGATCCTTGGCGCTTGTTTTTAAGGCAGTCTTGAGCACGCAGCCATGGTTTCACGATCCGCTGGTCTTGGAGCTTCCGTGGCGGGATGCTATCGTTGAAGAGACGCGAGCGTTAGTCCAGAACAGTCAGAAAGGAGATTCTTCGCTTTCATTCGGTATTATGTATTACAATCGTGTTGCGAAGATCCATCCACCGATTGCTCGGGGTATGCAGTTGGTTGAGCAGACTTTAAAGCGGTTGGGACACAAGGTGATTCCTTGGATTCCTCCATCCCACGAAAAGTCCCACAGTCTCGCAGTGAGCACTTTTCCTGAACCATGGACGAGCAATGCTAATTCCCACAGGGAAGTATCTTCAGCTTGGACGGCGGCGCAGATCTACGACACCACTTTGCTCTTTCCGGTGAAGAACAGGCACCACAGGTCATCGTTGACAAAGACGGCATTGATATGCCTGCATCTGCCATCGCTAAGATCAATGTCGCTAAGCGCGAGTATCAGAAGGAGTATATGGAATACTGGAATAGTACTGCGCAGTTGACAGGTACTGGTCGACCCGTGGATGGATTCATTTGTCCTATCGCGCCGCATGCTGCTGTTATTCCAAATCAGTACGACCACGTAGGTTACAGTTCATTCGTCAACGTTCTGGACTATCCCAGTGTCGTTATTCCTGTCACTTTTGCGGACAAGGCCGTTGATACCCGCAAGCCTGATGCTTTTGCGACGGATCTGGAGTATCATATTGAATGGGATTGTGAGTATTTCCAAAACTTGATTGCCATTTTTCACCTTTGGACTGATGTTTCGCAGATGATGCAGCCACATATGATGGAGCTCCAGTGGCAGTCCAGCTGGTCGGCCGGCGGTTACAAGAAGAGAAGATGCTAACACTTGCTGAACATCTTGGGGAAGAGATTGCTAAGACGGCCGGGGCCTGAGTAAAGTCGGGAGTGCTTTGGCTATTGGGCTACACAATGTGCAAAGTCATCGGCAAGAGTCTAGTTGCCGAGGATTACAGGTGAAAGAATAGAATATGAACGTGCAAGCAAGAATTTGACTGCCTTCTAGGCGATTTCATGTTCAAAATTCAAACAAAATCATAGTAAAACATGTAAGTATATAAGGGGTATAAGTCCATTGATGGCGCCGAAAGGAAATGTCTTGTTGGGTTCGCAACTGTTCGAGGATATAAAGATTCCAAGCTGTTGCTTTTGTTCCAAACGCCCTTTGGGGAACATCAAGGTTAGCCTGCCAGCCATGCATATGTTCTTCTCCCCTCTGAGTGCTCCTTCGTCTCGTCTTTATTCGTCTTCTTTGCTCTGCTCTGTGCTAACATCCGCTTATGAGCGTGAAGGTGGCGTTTGCCCCGACGGGGCAGCCACATTAGAAAGCATCAAAGGAGGCCCGTTCACATTCCATGCTGGCAGTTGCCCAGGGACCCTATTTTTGGTAGGCGGGTCTGAAGAGGGCGCAGCAGGGCCGTCAGATCCATTCATCAAACGAGGACGCTTCGTTTGAGGAGGGCCAGGGCTACGGGTGTCTGGTACTGAATAAGGTGACTGGTAATGAGCTGATGGCGGCGTTGATGTAGCATTTGCCCCAGGACTCATTGTAGCGGTGGTTTGCAAAGGTCGCAAGCGGTTAGGGTGGTTGGAGGTATCCTCGCCTGGCCGGGGAACGCGAACTTCAATGCTTGATTGTGGTTGGCTCACGCTGGAGTCCATCCCAGTAAAGCCTACTCCAGGTTGACCCATGCTTTTGTCGTGCATGACCACGCGCTTCCATTTAGCGACGACATTGTCATAGTCCCATCGTGCTGAATCAGGTCCAAGTTGACTCTCTTGCTCATCTAGCTCTCTTGCGACATCTCTCGGGATAGGAAGCTTATCAGGAGGAAATAGGGCAAATTCGCGGGGCCATTGACAAGAGCCCAGCCGTTCAACTTGCAATCGAAGCTGTTCTGCTTCCTGCTGAACCCTGGCAAGCTGTTCATCTGAAGATTTGCGCTTCTCTACTTCTTTTGCGAATGCGCGGGTGATTTCTAGTTGCCATGACTCGCGACGGACTTCCGGAGACAGAGACATCCAGTGCTTGAGAGCAAGTTCGATATGCCGTACACCCAGTGTTTCATGTTGATCAGCTGTCCGGTTGATCATGGTTGCATCATGGTCAGCCCCCAAATGCTTTGCGTGCGTCTTAGGGTCGCCCGCGAGCTGTTCCGATTTCCATTGCTGAACTTTGGAGCATAGTGCGTTGCGAACCAATGGGAGATGCTCGTCGGTGGGCGCTTGGAGGGGAAATGCATCTGGTGTGGAGAACGGATGGGTCGCGAAAAGACTTGTAGGGGGAGGGAGGAGTAGCAAACAGAGTGATGGGAAGGTTTGCTGTGAGACGTCGAATTCGAATGGGCTCAATCGAGGTCTGAAGCGGGAGCTGTTGGAGAGAAACGTGAGCTAGGATTGAGTTTGCGACAGGGCTATAGAGTACGTACGTTGCGGCCTTGACACTGTCGAGCACCTCGCGCAAAGCCAATTCAAGAGCTTTCATTGTATCTGGGTTGTTGGCAGTTGCGCCCCGACTCGCGTAATCTGGGAGCTGGATAGAGCCGGATCGCGCCTGGGTGGGCGCAATACGAGGTGCTTCGGGGACTTTGCTCGGGTTGGGAATGTCGTTGATCACGCCGGTGGCATGCCAGGTGGGCGTGTTGAACATCATGCGCGGAGGCGCTCCGCGGCCCTTTCCATCTGAATCGGCAGCATTTGGATCTGACGAACTCTTCTGTGCACTGTCTGGGCTTGCGTCGCGCTTTGAGCCCGTGCGCGCCTGGCGACGAGTGATCCCACTGCGAATGCGCCGAATCTCTTCAACATCGTGCACGCCATCGGGCTTCTTCTTGAATAGGAATTGATCTAAGTGGCGCCCAAGCGACGAAGATGTGAAGGACTGGTCACAGTATTGGCACCTGCGATCTTTCGGCAGATGGCTGGCCTTGGAGGACGAACCCGGATCACCATCTTCGGCCCGCGATTCTTCGGGGGTTTCTCTTGGGGTTTCTTCGTCCGGCATGGTCTGGAGTTGGGGGAGGGGAGTCGAGGAACAAGATCGGAGGAAGAATGCTAACGCATGACAGGGAACGTGCGGTTACGAGCACGCGCGATCGGGAGGAGAAATTAAAATGGGGACAGAATAATCAAGGTTGGGGGCGAGGTCACGCCAAGCTTTTCCCGAGCTGGATTTTCCCTGCCGCTTCGACTGTATACTGAGAGCATACTCTGCTGGAGGTTTATATACACTGCTCGCACTAGTACACTACGCATAACTGTCTCAGATCTCCTGTCAGCCATCGCCAGCCGTCTGTGGTGAGACGGAGTCTAAAAATCCTTCCCGTGCAGAGGATCGTCTCGGGTGCCACCACGACTCTTCTGAGTCTTGCGCGCACTGAACCACCGTTTCAGATCCCGAACTCCATGGAGATAGAGCCAGGAAAATACAAAGACTGCAAGGAAGTTGAAGATCACAAAGCCCCAGAAGATACCCTGTGACTGGTCAGTCCGGCGGATAGATCTCCAGAGCTCGTATAGCAACTCACATAATCGCGCCATTTGTAGGCATAGGAGACGTTAAAGCTTGTCGCCTAGAGCACATTAGACAAAAGCTTACTCCACGAGTAACTGCCCTGGGGGCTTTGAGCACATACAAATTGATCGCCTGTGGCGTACTGGCAGTAGGCGCATAATCCATCTGCGGCGTCACGGACGTACCCGCCTGATTGCTGAGCGAAGGCCCCAGCATACTCTTGGCAGGTCTGACCTGATGGGGGACTGAACCGTGCTTCTTCTCGTTCTATGCACTGCACGGGCACATTGTGCGTTGCCACGCCCAGGAACCCCTCCAGGAGATAGTGGAACGGCGTGAGCCAGTACATCCACGACTGCCAGAAGTGTGGCAATGCAACATAGGGCACAACGACGCCGCAGAATGAGACCACAAAGGTGAAGAAAGAAGGAACTAACAATGAAGCGAACAGCTCGTTCGGTGCAAAGGCAGCAATGAACTGCCCGAACCCAATATAATAGCATTCGAATACCATGAGGAGCATCCAAGTGTATCCGGAGCTGAACGAATCACGAGGGAACCAGACACCCCAATACCTAAACCTCGTCAGTCATTCTGTAGAACTCCCAAATCAAGCTGTCCGATCACTTTTGGAAACACTTACCAACAGTTGAAGTAGATAGACCCTGCTACAATAGAGTAGGGGAGCTCGGGCAATATAGTACTAATCACAAATGCAGTCCAGGAATAGATTTTAGAGCTAGACTCGCGGGACTCGTACAAACCTCGGAAATGCAAGTATCGAGGCTGGAGCTGCTGAATAAGTGGGGGAGAAATTGTGAGCGTCATGAATATTGAAAACAGCCTGGATTGCATGTCAATGTAGCTGTTGCCCAAATGCCAGAAAGTGAATGTGTTGAATAGACCGGTGAAGATATGAAGCATAAATTTCCCCTAAAGCATATTAATAAAATTGTTATAATGTTTCGATGCAGACGTACGAGGATGTAATCCGGAAGCCTCCAATATGCCACAAATGCCCTTTTAGTAGTCGCGAATATTTGCACAGCGAGGGGCATGGCGTATTCTCGGTCGTCTCTGAGCTCTTCTTCATTCTGCGCCTGTTGACGAGAACTGATTGTGTTTTCAATCTCTTTGGAGAGGTCTTTTGATTCCGGCGATTTGGCCCATAAATCACCCCAGTCTTGACCTTTGTAATCTGGATTTCCAGCTCCAATAACTTCGAGCATGTATTCTGCAGGATTTGCTTGAGGCGAGCATTTCTTGCCCCCATTGCGCTCGAAATACTCGATAAGGGTTTTCGAGTCGGATCCAAGTGATCCATTGTAAACGACTTGCCCACCGCTTTGAAGAAGAAGCAACTCATCAAACTGCTCAAACAATACCGCCGAAGGTTGATGAATTGTACACAGAATAGCTTGACCCGCATCTGCCAGTTTACGCAGGAATCGAACAATGTTGAAGGCAGCTAAAGAGTCAAGTCCTGATGTCGGTTCATCGAGAAAGAGTAGCAGCTCAGGTTTGCTGGCTAGCTCAACTGCAATAGTCAGCCGCTTTCTTTGCTCCTGGTTCAGGCCAGAGCCAGTAGAGCCAACAGTAGCTCCAGCAATTGAGCGCATTTCCAAGAGATCAATGATTTTCTCGCAGTACTCATACTTCTCTTGCAAAGGTACCTCCCTCGGTTGCCTCAAGAGGGCCGAAAAGCGAAGAGACTCGCGAACAGTAGCCGTTGGCTCATGTATATCCATCTGCTCCGCAAATCCCGTTGCTCTTTGGAAACTCCGAGGGAGGGGTCTGGGGCCAATAGTTAGCCATCATGTTTTCACAATTGGGAAAGAAAAGCCATACTTTCCGTCAACTAAGAAAGTACCAGAAACCACTCCAAAGTTTATCCGCTGTGCCAAGGCATTGAGGAGTGTTGTTTTACTATAGGAAAAAAAAATCAATAGATCGCTCCTAAAGAAAGACGAGGAGAAAAAGGAGCACTCACCCTGCACCCGAAGCTCCCATTAATGCGGTAAGACGGCCAGGTTTGACGTATCCATCCACACTTTGCAGGAGTTTGCGATGTCCGCCTTTGTAGGGAATCGTGTAATTGACTCCTTGCCAAGTGAAAATTGATGTATTCTTAGCAATATCCTGCACAGTATGTTCTGAATCATCTTCTCCGAGCCCATTGGTTTTGTGATCCTTTTCAGCGGTCTCCACATCCACCGGTGGTCCTGTATGCTCAATAGCATCCTTTACTGCTTTAGGTGCCTCCCCTCTTTTGAAGACTGTCACTGAGCTCCCGCCTTTGTTGGGCTTCTGGATCTCCATTCCTAGCATGGTCAGACAGACGAAGAAGATGAACCAGGCGATTATGATCCCAAAGTTTCGCCAGAGATGTGCTCTCGAGTAGGTAAATGCCGCTTGAATGTAGTCAGCTCCCTGGACGGTAAGCTGATTTGGGGTACTTCCTTGGATTGCACAGCTCTGATGAGAGGGCGATGCATTCGGTCCCTCGGGTACGATATATGGGGGCTCGCACTTGATCTCAAGATTGTAAAACTCATTTGCCATCAATGCTTCAAATGCATATTGAACTGGATTGATCCAGATGAGCCACTTGAGCCAAGGATGCATTTTCCATGGTGGGATGAGATAGCCTAGTTATGCTTTACTCAATAGATAGAATTATTGTTATAGGGAAAAAACTGACCTGTGTAAACTATCAAAGCCTGGATGGAGACGCCAGTAAGTCGAGTTGCTTGTAAAGAATCAGTACCCGAGTGATTAAATCACAACTAACTTCTCCAGAATAAACACTTACCCACGTCGAGTGAAGAGCACAAGGCACCGAGGGCACGGAAAAAGGAATACATGGTCATGGTCAAGATGAAGATAAAGAGTAAGCTGATGAAGAACTGTGATGCTGTCCTTGACAGATTCGACATGCTGCCATGTTGCGTTAGCTCAGAACCAAACAGGTTTGTGGGTTAGAAGTACAAATAGACTATCAGATCAAACAGTACCACCTGCACAAAGACCAAAGGCACATCCACAACTACTTGAGCTAGGGCGTAGGCAGCAGGGCGATAAAACGAGCTATCAGGAACTGTTAGTATCTGCTCAATTAATCATGCGGGGCAGCCTCAGAGCGAAGAGCTAGATGAGACAGCTCCAACATTACTCGTTATTCAGCATTTGTTGGGATACTTACAAGCTCTTGTGCTTCATTAAGATCGGGCGACTCTCAAATGCGGCGGTCAGCTCTGCCATGGCCAGGAGAGCGTTGAATAATAGAATGAAAAACATTACACCTCCTCGCGTGAAGACTCCAGAGCTGTTTTCTGTCAGCCCAAGGCATTATAATGACTTACAATTAGTGCGTACCTCGTGTTTGGCAGATTGTAGAATAGGCTGCCGACGATGAGTGCCTGGAAGACTATCACGCCCCATTTGCCTGCCAGAGCAGCTCGATCTCCAAACATCACCAAGAATTGTCGATGAGTAAGAACCATTACCTGCTTCCAAAATGGAACTGTGTAGTTTTTCTTTGGTGCTCTCTCTCTCGCAGCTTGTCTTTCGTGCTCATTCTCTTGAATGTCTTTTTCGAAATCTTCGATGTCTACTAGAGAACGCTTATGTACGTCACTTTTTCGGTACGCAGAATGAAATTCCTCTGCATTGCGGGGAATACGATCTTCCCATCCTTCCTTGACATGTCTGGCGTGGATATCGCTGACGGTTGTCAAAAAGTCTGGAGTCGTCCAGCGCGGAGGACATACAAATCCTAACTGCTCGAAGTACGATTTTGCATCTTCGGTGCGACCGAAGTAAGCACACTTGCCGTCTTCGATGAGAACAACCTTATCGAAAAGGTTGAAAAGGTTCTCTGATGCTTGGTAAAGGGCAACAAGCGTGGAAACATGCGCTGTGTTTGTTAAGCTTCGTAGGCTTTGGACGTATTCAAGTGCAGTGCTTGCATCAAGTCCTTTGGTTGAATTGTCCCAACACTGAGTGCTCGCTTTCGTCACCATGGCCTCGCCTATAGACACTCGCTTCTTCTCGCTTTTTTTGTTCATAATATGTCAGAATACTACACACCTTCAGCATATGCGTGAGTGATCTTACCCTCCCGATATTCCTCGTATCAGCTCATTGCCGACCTTTGTGCCTAATGCGTGCTCAATCCAGAAAAGTTTCGCAATCGCGGAAAGGAAAGTCTGCTGATAGTCTTTCCTGCTCTCGCCGGGGATCCTAGATGGCTTGTCTGGGGTTCTTGTCTTGAGTGCGAAAAGCAGTGTGTCACGCACACTTAGCGTGGCGTAGTGAAGATCCTCCTCGGGGTTATAAGAAACTAGACGTGTCATTCTTGGGATGTCTATAACCATAATCAAGGTGATTCAACTTACCCTCGGAGCGATAGCTCTTTGCCATTTTTTCCGATTCTGTCCCTCCGTACCGAACATCACCCTCAATGCTTTCGTAGCCATTTCGTTGGTTCCCAATTACTTTCAGGAATGTTGAGCAGCCTGAACCAGGGCGACCAAGCACAAGCAGCATTTCTCCAGGTCGAACACATCCCTTTATAATCATCATTTAGCTCGATACTCCCCATCGCAATGGATATACATACCGTGAAGTCATCCAGAATAGTCCGAATTTCTGGCTTTCCAGCTCCGACTCCTTTTCTACCGCGCGTAAATAGCCCTTTGATCAGTCTTGGTATACCAAGAAAGATATCGCCGTTTGTTGCCTGTAGGGCTGCACCAAGTCCCAAACCTTTCACAGTCAAGTTCTTCCAAACAACACCGGCATGCCGGGTCTGCTCCTCTTCAGAATTTGCTTTTCGCTCATGGCCGAACATCCGTGAAATCAAGCGTTCTATTTGAGTCCATTCCTCGCCTTCATGGCCAGATGCATGGCTGCGCCGTCGAGATATGGTACGAGCCAATGAGATATTATTTAAATCATCTTGTCTCTGGGTCTGCTCAGATTCTGTTGAGCCAGCACTTCGAATTGAAGAAGCATCGTTTTCGTGCTCTAATGCAGAAGAGCTACTTGTACTCAATATCTCTGACTCTGATTCTTTAGGGGCTCGGACATCGCGCGCGACTTGCGATTCTTTGTGGCTTTCCTCAGCCATAGCGTAAAAACAATATATGTCCTTGAGTGTACCGTAGAGTTCAGAATATCAAAAGTGAATTTATGTGCTCCATTGACGAGCACATAAGAATGATTTTATCGAATTCATGGACAGGAAAATATTCAACCAAACGACAATTACGTCAAGCTTCATGTTTGGGCCTTGAAATCATGCAGTCGGTGTCGGAAGCTGACTCTCCCGACTACCTAAGCCCGCTACTTCCGAGACCTCGATTGACCAGCAAGAAGTCTCGCCAGAATGACGGAGTCCCGATGGTATTTCCGCTTATGTGATATGATCGTTCTCGATTTGGAATGAATAACTGAACGGATAAGGTGTATACCCTGCTTTCAGAGTTCTTGGCTCGGATCATGAAGTCATTGATTGATATCCCCGCGTCCCCATTGATTGGGTTCAGTTTGGGGGCTCAGAAGTCAAGCAATATTGCAATCTTTCATGTCGGGAATTTTATATTTGGAAACTGCGATTATTCACACCTGGGGTCATTGCACTTTCTGCTTGGTATACCGTTTTGCTCGATTTTCGACTTTGTTGTTGTTCACGACTCCCGTCTAGCAATCGTCATCACGGCATCATCTCAACGAACGTATTTTCTACACCGCGAGAATGAAAATGGTCGAAGCCCAATAGAATTTGATGGCTCAATAGTGACTTGCCACTTGAAAGGTCTTCAATATACATTGCTTATTTTCTACTTGCCACCGCGACATGGAAAACGCTAGCTTCATTCCTTTCTACACTGAATAGAGACTTTGATTAGCTAGAGTCCCTTCGGTAAGACCACAAGATAAACGCCATCATGACCACTACTCGAAGCGCCGACTGTGCCTGGACTTAAGAAGCTACCCCCTTCACCTTCATAAGAATTGTCCTTCCAATAGAAAAGCCGCGCACAATACTTACATTTGTCAAGTCCCAAACGAAGCCAGAACAAACCTTCATCCCTTGTGCCAGATTATGTGGCTCTTCAGTAAATCTTCTGTCTCGCCGCAGAGTTTCCAGCATCGAGAACCGCCCCCTTACAGTGATGTTGCATACAACGCTGATGGGTTGGTGTCCAGTGGGCCCAGTCATGCAGCTCATCATACCAGCGACAAAAGTATCGAACATGATACATCGTGTGAAGATTTGAAGAAAAAGCTTATCGATCTTTGGAAAAAAGTCTGGTTTGCGCTGTTTGAGTCATACAACGGCCGTGCTTGGCCTAATGTTTCGACCCATTATGATCGAATCAAAGCCTTATATTACGGTGCTGGATTGACCAACCTTTCGGATATTTGCCACTTAAGTAGCTTAGAATTTTATCCAGTTCTCTGCTCCCCTACTCGAACGGGCGGGGTTGTCTCTATCCAGTTTTTCGACGGCATGTCCATTATGACACTGAAATCAATATTCGAAGTTTTGAAGGCATATGAGAGTGAGATAATTAACGTGGACAAGATTTGTTCGATGCTTCGCGAGGCCCAGCTGGACCTGGACCAGTTGCTGGAATCAAATGAGAGCGAACCCCTGGATATCCGCAACAAATTCTTGGATATTGCCAAACCCATGGGGGAAAGGCTTCAAGTATATGAGCACCGAATTGCCGCTTTGATGACTTTAGCCATAGATGAAGCTGTTTGCTCAGGGAAGGCCTCCCCACCTAAAGCTTACTGGGCTTACTTCATGGTGTTCCCGAGGCGTGACTTTGGGCTTTTCTCGCGGCCTCTCCCCCCATGAATGGGAACAAGCGTCGTTCGACATAGTTGGATGGAGCAGAGTCACCCGCTTCGTTTCAATAATTAAGCCTATCTGGGCATATATTATAGCTCATAGTATCTGACGAGGCGATGTGAAATTGAATGATAATATTGCTCATTTTAAACCCCTTCTACTATCGTTAAATCCGCTAATACTTCCAAAAAGTCATGAAATCTGAAAGTAAAATAGAGAAAATGATATTTGTTGATGTACATAAGGCTCCTTATAGAAGCCAGTCAGGAATTGCATCTTCATCTTCAGGGTCTTCGGATAACAGTGAGCCTTTTTCAATCTCACTATCGGAGTCCTGATGATTTTCTGGTTGATCTGGTTCAGGAGCTGGTAAATTAGAACGTGCTAAATCATCACTGTTGGTTGCAGTCGATCCCTCATGTACAACAGCGTCAACCGTGGCTTGTGATCGATGACAAGTTTGTCCGGTCTTTTCGGCTGACGATGTCGCTGGGATTGTTAATGGTCGAGGTAAATCATTCGTTGTATTCGGGACTACAATCAGGTCGTAATGAGGTATGTTTGCGCGTCGTTTTTTCTTGGGTTTCTGAGGGGACAAACGCAAGCGCGCGGGTTCATCATCTCTGGCTGGGAAATCCTCTTTGGTATCGTCCGGGGACCCATCAAGACCATGATCCCCTGTAAGATCTTCAGTACTCCTTGGAGCATCTGGCTCGCGAACGAATCCTCCCCCTTCATATTCCAGTGGGAGATCCTCGGCAGGTGGGATTGACATGTCCGTTGGTGGAATATGCACTGGCTGATCTGGCTCTGGGAGAAAGCCGCCCTCTTCCGGAAAGAAACCCCCTCCTGCTTCAGCCAGCTCAACATCTTGTTCCAGCTGTTCTTTAACTTGTTCACCATCACTAGCATATCCCTTTACCCGTTCGGAGATCCTAAGCTTGATCAAAAAGAGTCGCCAAAGCTTTAGAGACTCTTCTGTTTTCGCATCAATAGCTGCTTGTTCTCTTTCATCGACAAAACTCCTTAGTACTTCTTCAAGGGCCTCTTGAAACTCCTTTGCAATGACGACGCCTTTCACAATAGCTGTTCCAAGGCGTGCGCGGCCTTGAAAATCAAAGCCCGTTACAGCATCCGCATAATCTATGCCCAGAATTCGGGCAGCACGAGATGCCTCTTTGTGATTGATGTGCACTGCGCCAGCTGGAACCATGCTTGGGACGTAGACATCTAAGTTCCCGAATGCGTTCTTTGGGATTCTTCCCTGAACGACTGGCGGTGGAACATAAAGTTCGGTTTGAAACTCTGCATAAAGTGCGCTTTCAACCTCTTCCTCTTCGTCGCCACTGGTGTTGGCATTGTGAGGTCGGTTTTTCGGCAGGTGTTTGAGAGGCTGCTCGCCTGCTTTCACATCTCGCCCCGAACGATACCATCTGGCAGCACTTCGTACTGTATGCACATCAGATCTTCGGTAAATAGGTTCCGAGTTGTCACTATTTGAAGTGGTTCTGCTTAGGCCAACGTGGCCAATGACTCGTCCAGGCGGATGAAAGACTTGATTGCGGTGCAAGTGTCTCTCAAGCGCGTAAAAAGGATGATTTTTGAAATCGATAATATTCCGGGGCATCGGTTCAGCTGCAGATAGAGACGCAAGTTCAGTGATCTCTGCTTCATCGCGGTCCTCAAGAAATGGCTTTTCATATGCCATCATCGCTTTCTTCCACCATTTTTCGCCATGTTCCGTGTTTTCGACACGGTTTTTGCGTGTTTTAGCGTTGAAAGCCTTGCTATAACGGCGAGTCACATCTCTGACCGACGCATCATCTTCAAAGGCAACAACATAGGCCATCGTGTTGTACATATCGCTGAGTGGAGGCTCCATCTTCTCGGGCTTTGCCAAGGTTTTCGTCACAATTGGGTCGACGACAATCCATTTTTTGGCGCCCTCGTTGTACGCCTCTACCCAGAATATAGGGTAAGATGAGCCTTGCAGCGTTGGTTTTGGTCGAGTAGAAGGGGAAGTAGCTGGACGAGAAGCAAACCCAGGACGTCCAATTCTGCGAGCTCTCGAAGGGGTTGAAGGCTGTGAATTATTCTGTTTGCCTGTGGGTCTGGTATCGTCGGACGAAATCACGATAGGTTTACGCTTTGATTTTGATGGAGCCATGTCCTTTCTACCTCCAGTAAATGGGAGTGGCTGAAGAGAACAAAGTATCCGAGCATCGATAGTGACTGATCGTAAGAGAGCACAGAACAATTGCGCCCCAAGGTCTCGCGACCCTTGCATTGCTTGTGCTTGGGATTTGAACTCTTCTCGAGAAGATATCTTCTCGGTATCAATTATTGATTCCTATAGAATCGTCAGATACTTGATTCAAGAATTGTAGGTACTTCAAGCTGGCTGTTACCATTTTTTGCTTTAGTTGACTTTCGTTTTCTGCCCAGTGCGGTTGCCTCATGCCTGGGGTTGTGACGCGGAATCTCTTGTTAAATATGTCAGCAACCTGATTGAGACCATTCATGAAAGACACTGATCTCGCGTATCCAGGTTTATTCTCGGGCGGATGAAGAAGCGTAATGGCTGCCTTTGGTACCATTTTTCTTAAGGATGTCTGTTTATCGTTAAACCGGTACATATATTGGTAAGACTTGAAGAAATTACCTGGAGCTCAACATCATTGCACCACCTGTTGCGCATGTGGACATGGGCCAAAAGGCAAAGAAGATGAGTTTTGTGAACATCCAAACGAACTTTCCTTTCCGCGGTGGAGAGGCGCTTGACTTTCAACGCGGCTTGCTTTTTGCCTTGATTTTCTGGGTCAAGGGTGATGACCATAGGTTCATCTCTATCGTATGACTGGGTAGGAGCACTTGACGGCTCTTGGGCTGGCTGGGTAATTTGAACATCTTCCCATTCTACATCAGACTCCTCATCTTCTGTTGTTGAGTCGTAGATGGTTTGCAGTTGATGCGCAAAATGTGTGTTTGGGGAGGGTCCATCATCGACCTGGATTTTACTTGCAGGGCCAACCGGAATCGCTCTTGTGTTCCCCGTTCTCCGTTTCTTCAGCGGTCGATCCGAAGCAAACTGCTCGGGATGGCGTGCCTCTGCCTCTTCGAGCAGTTCTCGATATGCCTCCGGGACCTCGTCATCGTGAGGGACTTGGCGCTTTGTTCTCGCCCCGTGAGGACCCTTGCCTCTGGGAGGACGAGATTTCATCTGCCGTACCATGCCTCCCCACTATCGCCGAGTGCATGAAGGGCCGACACATGCAAGCTGCCCAGTGACGGTCTTCAAGTCAAAGTCGACGCGCATGTCGCGTAGTCGCGTGGAGCTCAGTAACTCGAATATGATTTGAGCTCCTCGTTTCTGCCCCAAAATAGGCAGATACTGGAGTTGGCGTTCGCAAGGGTTTATGATCGCGGTGTTGATCGGGGCCGATGCGTCATTGCGGAGTCTGAGTTTATCCGGTCGCGATTGGGAATCTAGAACGTCAAGTGCAGGGAGAGATACACGTACAAATCTCATATGGGCGAGGATATCATCCTTGAGACTTATGGATCCAGGGACCAGGATTCAATGGGATTAAGTAATAAGCAAAAAGGCTTTCGAAGACAATCTGACAAGTGACAACCTGCTGTAGCGGGCCGATGCTCTCCAAATGTTGGGTTACTAGATCTTGGAAGTATAAAGGAGTTTACTCTGGGATATAATGTTTTATGCGCTTTGAGGAAGGCTGAAGCACATCAAGTTAGATAGCCCTCGGAATTCTGGCGATAAAAATAACTTGCCAAGATTCTCTATGTCTTCCAACGTTCGTGGCTGTCATTATTGACCAACTCCAGTATCTGAATTGATCACATGATCGTGTCCTCCCTATACGCGTGAGACGCGATCCCTGCAGGCTCCACCGTCGGAGCCTCATGGCACAGTCAACAACCCAGTACTCCGTACCCGTCCACATAATCTTTCCCATGTCTTGCCTTGCCGATTTGCGATGAAAACTCAAGATTCGATAGAGCAAACGCCAGAACCCTCTCCAAATCCGTTCAAGACACCTCGCCGGCCGAACCCTTCAACGACGGCAAGAACTTCCAGCGCCACAAAGCGATCGGCAGCTCCATCAACGTCCGAACGATCATGGAAAAAACCATCGCTCTCAAGCTCTCGGGCACAGTCAACTTTGACGCAGATTGATTTCGTCACTCAACCCTCACAGCCCGACGATGACCCTCTTGAGTACATCGATAGGCCCGGCAATAATGGAAACAAAAATACCGAGCCTATTGTCGTAGAAGACAGATCGGACCCCAGGTCCGACCCTAAGACATCCTTGCCAGCCGAGTCAAGCCTCACTGGCTCAATATTCGAAGCGAACGACGACCACCCAAGGAGGCGACGAAAAAGTGGAAGAATGGAACCTCCAGGTCGAATATCAAGTGTACGAAAGAGCCAGACCCCCAAGCCAAAGACGGGGGGCAAGGCCCCTAAAAAGAGCTCGCATAAGCAACCTGCTAAGCGCGACAAAACTCTCACTCAAATGGATTTTGTTCGTCGCTATATCACTATCGACGATGACAACGACGTGAATCTTGGATATATTGAGTCGGCCCCAGCAACGGCCTTTTCTCAGGGCGAAAAAGCTCTTGTCCAGAAGAATTCAAACTTGCAGGCGATTTCCCGCGTCCCCGGTTCACCGCAACTGAAAAGGACCCGTCGAGAGCCAACGATCGAGCCAGATCTTTCAACGGGCGAACCTCTGACCTCAGGGGGCCACAGTCAAATTTCTGATAAGTGCAATGTCATTGGAGCAGAGTCAAATATTCCGGCTACTCCAAAAAAACTTCGAAGAACGGAAATCCCATCCTCACAGTCCCCCGAGAGTCCTGGTCTAGCTATCATCACGTCCTCACAATTCCGAAGCGCAACTCGTTCCCCGACGAAAAGGACAGTCGTCAATTTTCATAAGGACCGTGAAAGTGTGGTCAAAGAAGAATCTTCAATATCACCACAACCCAAAGACGGCTCACATCCCCAAGATAATATCTCGCCCTTGAAGACACCTACTGCAGCTTCGCCCAAAGTATTGATTGCTTCAAGCCAACGCCCATCGTCACTTGCCCAAAGACTAGCTTCATGCAACGCATCTCCTGAGCCTGATTCTCAGAAACCGTCATCCCCCAATGATAATTCCCAAATTTCACGCACGCAACGAGAGCGGACGGTGGTGTATGAAACTGATGCGGAGTCAGACCAAAGCGACGAGGATTGTTGCTATCAAGATCCAGCTACGCCTTCTCGCGCTCAAAGGTTCTCACCGAACATCACTCAGACCATGAATTCAAGCCCAGGATCGAAAATCGACGATTCTCAAGACCTTCCTCTTCCGCGCACCGAGGGCTATAATGAGCTGGACTCTGACCCGCCTTCTGAAGCACCAATGTCCGATGCATCAATATACTACCAGAGGGTGCAACCGGCAACTCAATTCCCATATGAGCCAATCCCATCTCTCAACACTCAGAAGCTATCCGAACTCTTTCCCAACGATGGTGGTACGCAACACCCAAACGCATCGCGCAGGCTTGAGTCGACAGGAAAGGTACCTGGTCCCTTCTTACAGAGCCAAACAGAAAGCCAAGAACCATATCAAACAGACATCGTGCCTGAATCTTCGCCAATCCGAGAACGGGAAGACAGTCCAGAAAACAGCGAGGCTGTTTTCCAGCGCCCGCGTCCGCCTGACTCTGTTGTCCAAGTTGAATCATCGCAGCCAGTAGAGCGGAAAGCCTGTGGACCAGGTATGCTGCTCTCGCGAAGTCAGTTGTTGACATCGAGCATTATGGAAAGTGTTCCTATGCCAAACTTCTGTACGAGCAGCCAGGATAGTGTTGGAGAGCCCTATAGTCTACCCGATCGGTAACTTGCACATATAATTTACGACTTATGAATGCTTGAAAATAGAGCCTTGGCAATTCCTTCACGCGAATTGATCAGTTGAATTTCTCACGACAATCCTTCTCTACAATCGCATCTCCAAATTAATTGGCTCTTCGCATAACAATGTTTTGCCCGTAGTAGCCCCTAGCTTTAGCCAAGCTATATAATGCAGCCACTATGCGTTTCTAGCGTATTTCAACAAATACTGGACGAAATCCACTGGGAAATGCTCATTTTTGGATCACCAATCTGACCTGACATAACTCTCAATACAAACACAGTCAAGCCGCAGAAGGATGCTGATCGACAGCCAGGCGGGAAGCGGGGCGGTCGGCCCGTGAACGAACGCGGAGGTTGACCTTGTGATTGTTATTCGGAGCTGCCACTTCTCTCCACCACCCACCATGGATACCGCCTACGACCACATCCAAGAGGAGATATACTCCTCCAACAAGGATGAAACTACTTCAAACTCGTCAAATGCCACCGAGAAGCCGAGCGCCGACCTCAACACCGAGCTATCGGAGACTTTCCGTGCCTTCTCTGCCAGTCCGTGGGGTACTCGAATCGGAGGACTTTGGGACAATGTCCGCAAGCAGGGAGAGAGTTACTACGAGGGTGCTCGACAGGAAGCCGTCGCGGCCAGCGAAGAAGCTGTGAAGGGCTTCTCGGATCTCAGGGAGACTATCGTTGACCGAACAAAGGGGCTCTCTATCAGCACGGCAGCGCTGGCCACCCCCTCTGAAGGCTCGAAAGATGAGGCCACGACCCCGACTGCTGAGACAGCTACAGAGGACAAGGAGAAGCAGGAAGGTGAATCCAGTGGCGAGGGGTTTATCTCCAGATTCAAGGCCGAAGCTGCTCGGCGACTAAAGGAGATTGAGAAAGCTGAGGAAGCTGCCGATGAGGCAATCCTGCGCTTCGGAATTAACATAAGCCAGAAACTGCGCGAAGCTGTCAGCATTCTGCCTCCGGAAACTGACGAGGCCGGCAAGCTTCTTTTCGAGAGCAAAGATGCCGAAGGCAAGAGAGTCATTCATGCGACACGTTTCGACGCCCAGCTGCACGTTATTCACTCAACCCCGGAGAGCTTCACCAAGGAACCCGTTAGCGACAAGTTCCCTGAGTACAAGAAGGAATTCAACGTGGATGCCAAAACAGACGAAATTGCTTCTCATCTGGAGAAGTACCCCGAGCTACGTTCTGCCATGGAGAAACTTGTTCCTGAGACAGTTGAATACGCCGATTTCTGGACCCGTTACTATTTCTTGCGCCTTGTCATTGAAACTGAAGAACAGAAACGCAAGGAGCTTCTGAAAGGTACTTTTAGTGACCCTACAATCTTCGCCCATGGCTATAAGCTAACATTTACACCAAGGTGCCAATGCTGAAGATGACGAAGAAGTTGGATGGGATGACGATTCCGAGTCCGAGTCCGAATCGCCTGCTACCCCTCAGGTCCGCACCGGAGGCCTGAAACCCACAACAAGCAACGATGCGCCAAAGCAAGAAACTCGCCGATCCAATGATCAGCAATCGCAGGCCGATAGCGAGTCGAGCTATGATGTTGTCAGCGGAGCTGCCAGTCGGGCTCCCGGGAGTCCGAAGGAGAAGAGCCCTAACACAGACTCCAAGGCCGATGAAAGCGATGATGATTGGGAGTAAAATGCTGTCGACAATGCCTTCCGCTTCCATTTCACTCGGTCATTTTCCTCTGCCCTCTTAAATCAAAGGCGTATCAGTCTTCACACCTTCAGTCTACTTTCCGTTCCTGGCGTTCTCTTGTGATTTAGGGTCAGGGCGTTTGGAGCTATGTCTTTATTTCTCGTCTTTCGATGCTAGCTCCAGCGATTCGTCCACATTGCTGTTCGCTGTTATCTTCTACATGTGCAAATTCATTGCTCAAGTCATATACTCTCTAGGTCTGAATGCAATCTTTCCACCTTATGGATCGCCCATAAATTATAGTACTACAATGCCTTCCAAGCAACTCTATCTTAACAAGAGATTGCACGAAGTTATTATCTGAGCAGACTGGTACTATGGATGGGTAAAGGAAATGTCTGGTTCTCTTCCAGCTCGCGGCTTGGCAAAAATTTCAAAGCAGTAGAAATACAGCATTCACGGATTTGTTCTATGAAGTACCCCACAATATCTCATTTAGAGGCCTCGGCGTCAGCTTTCCTCGGGTTCGATCCTTGTTTCCTTGCTAAGGGCGAGCCCTGTTCTAATTCCGTTTCATTTGCGTAGGCGGGGGTCATCCCTCTTAGTGCACTTGGACCTCTTTGGTCGGAGCGCATACTCGGCGAGCCTCTGCCATATGTTGACATCTCAGGGGTATTCTCCCGAGAGCGGATTTGGAACGTTTGTGAATTTCCGCCCGGGGTAGAGAATCGCTCCCCCTCGCCTGGGTAGGCAGATGGACTTCCAGGGCCCCAGCGATATTGGTAATCTTCGCCGTGATGCTTTATCGGGCTCTCGTTGTAAGGATCCCAGCCAACGCGGCGGCGGGCTTCAGAGCGGAGGCGTTGACGGTGTTGCTCGTCTCCGCCTGCACCTGTTGTAGAGGACTCCTCTAAGAAGAAGTTAAGGAGTTCGTCACTGATCGACAAATGGGACTGTTGTTGAAATTGTTGGAGGGATGTCAGGCGAAGAAGAGTTTCGAGGAGCGAAAGAGAGGTTCGTATATTTTCAAACATAGGGTTTGAAACTGTGGTTGTAATGGGTGTGGTTTGAGCAGAACGAGCGGTTGATGGAGAAGGTAACTTCTTGTCGCTGATAGACAGCTTCTCAATCAACTCTGGATCGATTGAAGTTTCTGCTGCCGTTTCATTGGAGGCTTGTTCCGCTTCTGATTCGGTATCAGAGTCCTCATCCTCGTTGTAGACTTCAAGAGCAATCCACTCTGGATCTAGTCCTGGCGGTAATCTCCATTCTTCTGGAATAGAGTCTTCATGTAGGGAACTGAAGCTATGCTGTGCCTCATCATCTCCGCTATTAAGTTGTGCGTCAAGTTGCGATTGCTCCTCATCCTCTGGCTGTGATCCTGGGGTTCCAGGTTGATACTCGTTTTCAAATTCGTCTCGTTCCATCATGCGTCGCGGCGGCAGAGCATTGAGATCTCTTTTGAGCAAAAGAATAGGGTTATTTGTTTCTCCTTCCGTGTTGATATTGAGAATCCGGCCAGTATCGGCGTAGAATATCTTAGAGATCTGATGAATAGGCAAAATCTCCCTAATTCCTGCACTCGAGACACCCTCAAAGCTGTGAGGTTGGGGTTCATCATCCTCAAATGTATGCACCCGCCCGTCATCCAAGTCTTCGGTTATCATAACCTGGTAAGCATACTCATCAATCTCCGGGTTGTCTGAAAGCTCTGGCTTCGACTGATTGTCTGAATAGTATAGCCGCATTGGAACTCGTCGAAGCTTCAAGCGAGCTTTATGCATGACTTCTTTCCACGTGGCTTCTCGCGCTGATTCTTCGTCATGGGGACGAACATGACTCGCAAACAGCATGTACATCGAGAGGGTGAATGTGGGCCCAACCTGAACAGCTTGGGATTGAGACAAAGCATATTGCGTATCGCCTGTAGTTAGAAATGTACTGGCCTGTAGTAGACGCGATGGTGACACTGTCGATGGTAAGTTGGTGGACAGTTTGGCCCCAGAAGTTGTGATTGCGAGGTTCATCAACGGCACTGCATCTTCTATTCGGGTGAGAAGATTTTTGATGTCTTTGATTATGTACTTGATTTCTGCTTGTGCGGATTGTGAATTTTGAGATTGCTTTCGTCGGGATTCCTCAGACGCAGCTGCCCTTGCTAGTCGTTGGCCAAGGGCTTGGATATCCCATCTCAATGACTTTGTCAGAGCAACAGCAGATTCAAGTGAAGTGTTTCCTCGCGCAGCACTACATCACTATCAGCCGTCTGTCGAATAGTCTCAAAGCCTAAGGGCGCTCACATTAACTCTATCATGTCAATTGACGGGGAAATGACCTTGATGTGTATCAGCTAATGAATTCATGGATTTTCTTGATTCGACAGGGACACCAAACCTGTATTTTGCTTTGAAGACGCTGCTGCAAAATCAGCAGCTCCTCACGATCCTCGCTATCAACGCTCTGCGAAATCGTTGTCAATGACAGCCCAGCTGGTTATCGTGAGATGATACACACTTTCAGCAGACGTGAGGATTGGCGAATGGCATATGTTGCTGTGATAGTGATTCCGGATCTGGATTCAGTTAGCTCACTGTGTAATTGTGCCAATGAAATGTCCTTCTTACCGAATGGCATAGTTCATAGCCTGCTGCGTGAGCTACCCTAGCAAGTTAGACGGACACCGGGCTGCGAGAGGCGAGAACGTTTCAAGGACTCGGGGCTTTCGTGTCACCTACCCGGCTTAGGAATACCTCCATCTTGCTTCCTGGTGGCACTCGGGCCTCTCAGGTACAGATGAGATCGAACTGAAGATGTAAAGCCCCTGAGTAATAAGGCATGGAGGGGCGCTTATCGATAACGCGGATTGTGCCCAACGTCAATGAAATTAACTGCTCGCCCAACGCTGGAGACCATAAATCCACTTTGACAATTCTCGAATTGGGTTATCGAGGTGACGCAACCACTTCTTTTGTCCATATAAGAACAAAGACAAAACGAGCTTTTCTACATCGATTTTCCTGCATATAACACACGTGACAATATCGCGGGGGAGCTGAGTCAGCGCCGCAAAAAATCAAAAGTGTTGCGCCCCTCACCGCGATCGACTAGTGATCCCCTCCTCGATTATCGTGCCTTTTACGCCGTTTCCTTCGCTGCGTTTCGGATCTTCTCTTCACGATGTCGAACCAGACTCCTGATTCTTGGGAGGATGAGCTCTCTCGCCAGGCCGAGGGTGTCAACCTGAACGGTCAAGGCCGTCCTCAAGCCCAAGCGCCCACCTTCCAACCCGGCGCAGCCACTTTCCAGCCAGGGGCTGCTTCTTTCCAGCCTGGTGCGAATAGTTTCGTTCCTGGTCAGCAATTCCAGCAATATGGAGGATATCCCTATGGCCAGTACGGCCAGCAAGGATACGGTTATCCTCAACAGGGTTATGGACAGCAGTATGGCGCATACGCCCAACAACCAGGTGGCTACAACCAATACTATAACCAACAGCCCGGTGGTTTCGCTCAACAGCCTACTCAGAACTTCTCCGCTCCCGCTCAGCAACCACAAGCCGCCCCCGCCCCTAAACCCGCTGCGAATACCTCCGATGCCCCGCCTAAGGCCAAGGTTCTCTCCATCGGCGCCACCGGTTCAAGCTCCGCTCCCAAGACCAAGGTCCTTTCTATCGGTACCCCAACACCCGCTCCTTCCTCCGACAACGCCTCTGCTGAGGCCAGCAAGGGCGATTCCAAGGGCACTGCAGCTGCCGAAGCTGGCGCTAAAGTGACTGCTTCCAAGGCCATTGATAAGGCCGAAAAGAAGACCGAGACAAAGGCTGCTTCTGGAAAGTCCTCCCCTACTCCTTCATCCGGCCGCTCTAGCCCTGCCCGAGGCGCTGAAGCTGCCAAGCAAGCTCGCGCTGCGGATGCTGTCGCCAAGCAGCAACAAGCCGATGTCGACGAGAATACCTTGAAAGAAATTTATGGTGAGAAGCGAGAGCACGTCAACGTCGTTTTCATTGGACACGTCGATGCCGGAAAGTCCACTTTGGGTGGTTCATTGCTCTACTGCACCGGTATGGTCGATGACCGTACTATGGAGAAGTACAAGAAGGAGGCCAAGGACCTTGGTCGAGAGACCTGGTATCTTTCGTGGGCTTTGGATCTGAGCAACGAGGAACGTGCCAAGGGAAAGACTGTCGAACTTGGTCGCGCATTTTTCAAGGTCCAAATTCCAGCAGACGATGGCCCCATTGAGCGTGAATTCTCTATTCTTGATGCCCCGGGTCACAAGTCCTATGTACCCCAGATGATTGGAGGTGCCTCCCAGGCCGATCTGGGTGTTCTTGTCATTTCTGCTCGCAAGGGTGAGTATGAAACTGGTTTCGAAAAGGGTGGCCAGACCCGTGAGCACGCCATTCTTGCTCGTAACACCGGTGTCGAGAAGCTCATCATTGTGGTGAATAAGATGGATGATGCAACAGTCGAGTGGAGCAAAGACCGATTTGATGAGTGTACTATCAAGGTTATTAAATTCTTGGTTGCTCTTGGCTACAAGGCAAAGGACATCACTACGATGCCCATCTCTGCCCAGCGTGCCATTGGTATCAAAGACCGTGTTCCTACCGACGTTTGCCCATGGTACGACGGCCCCTCGCTACTTGAATACCTCACCGACTTCAAGCTTCCGGAACGTAAGATCAACGCTCCTTTCATGATGCCCATCACTGCGAAGTACCGTGACATGGGTACCATGGCAGAGGGCCGCATTGAGTCAGGTGTTATCAAGAAGAACGGCAACTATATTATGATGCCCAACCGTTCCGAAGTTCAGGTCTCCGCTCTTTACGGTGAGACTGAAGATGAAATTCCAACTGCTACCTGCGGTGACCAAGTGCGTTTGCGTCTGCGAGGCGTTGAAGAAGATGATTTCTTCCCTGGTTTCGTACTATGCTCCCCAAAGCGCCCCGTTCACTGCGTGTCCGCTTTCGAGGCCAAGATCCGTATTCTCGATCTAAAGAGCATTCTCACTGCCGGTTTCAACTGTGTACTCCACGTCCATTCAGCTGTTGAGGAGGTGACATTCGCTGCACTTCTTCACAAGCTCGAGCCTGGTACTGGTCGCAAAAGCAAGCGCCCTCCTCCTTTCGTCAACAAGGGCCAGACTGTTATCGCTCGCCTAGAGATTACTAGCACTGCCGGTGCAGTCTGTGTTGAGAGATTTGAGGACTACCAGCAGCTAGGACGATTCACTTTGCGTGACCAGGTACGTTAAATTGTTTCCGGCTTTCTGTTTTATTATTAACTTGTATTTTCTAGGGTCAAACTATTGCCATTGGTATGATTACCAAGCTCATTCTTCCTGAGGATGAGGCTTAAGAATATTTGGAGACTAAACCGGGAGAGTCTTGACTTCTCCCCCCAAACATGACATGAGGATCTAAAAAGGGTATATGTGGAGTTCTAAACGGCCATCTCCTACCTTACTTAACAAGCTCCCGAAGGCCAAGCAATTCTTTTTGCAACATAACATAGCTCATTGGAAGAAACGAGAAAAAGAGGAGGCCGAGCATTGATGATACCACAGTCACTCCAGCGATGATGATGAAATGTTATTCATTCACGTATAGATTCTATATGGTCGTCTCTTCACCAAAAGCACGATCAATTTGCATATTCCGCCTTTCCCGTAATGTTCGAGCCTAAAAAGATTCATTTTCACATTGATATCTATTTGCTATAAATCCAAGGGTATAATGGTTTCCCTTCAAATGTAAACACTTATAAATACTGGTTATGAGAATTATTACCGCTTATTTTTCCCAACAACCTTGGTGAAGCCATCGTCATCAATCTCAGGTTCCGGCTTCTCCCTGGGAGCCCGAACCAAAGCTGGCGCATCCCCCATCTCGACATCATCAACATCATCCTCATCGGCCTCGTCGTCTGTCTCCTGGTCTTCGTCTTTCGATTCGACCTGCTTGAACATACGAGCCGCCTTTTCTTCGCTCTTCTTTTGCCATGCTTCCCACTGCGCCTTGATTTCTGAGAACTCGCCACGTTGTACTTGTGCTCTCATTTCCATGATCTCATGACCAACTTTGGCAGCACTCTCGTCGTCCACCACAGCGTCAAATTCATCGTTCATGACCTGAATCAAGACATCCTCCAGGTCCTCGGCATCAGTCTCTGGTCGATCGGCGATCATCTCTGAGACTGCACCGCACAGCCAGGCACGCTTGTCGGCCGAGGTCGGGCCACCCCAGTTCGATTGCACCGCCAGTGTTAGAGCGGGCCAGTTGTTGATTGCCAGTGTGATGGCCATGTCAAGGTATGAGGCTTCATCGGCGCCAGCCGGTACAGAAGGTTGCTGTGTAGCCATGTTGCGTAGTTGCGATACTTTTTGAAGTATAATTTTTCTGGCTTCCAAGGTTCCCACTTGACGCGAGTGTTGCTTCGAGCGGAAGCGATACCCCGCGGCCGGAAGTGACTGTTGGGTTTCTTTCGTGGCGAGGAAAGATTGTTGCGGGGTTTTCTTGCAGTTGCCGGTGTCCAAGTACCTCTTTTAATCCAGGTCGTTATCGATAGGCAATTGAATCAAGCCTGGAAGCGTAAAGATGCTTTGATTCTGAGCGATTTGAGCGATCTCGAAAAAAAAAATCGGCCGCGGGCGATTAGATATGATAAGATCATGTGACTGGTTTGGTGGGCCAGAACTATACTGGACCCTGGGTCCAACTAGCACCCATTGGATTGGTCTAACTCTATGGATTATGAAGCATTCTCAGGCTTCAGGCTGCTTTTGATGAGAAAGAGAGCCATATATACCGCATTCATCTCGTATCTCCCAAGAGCGGCTCGCAAGTTGTTACGTCCATGGATGCAAAGCGAAGCAAAATTTCAGCACGGATCACGTATTCTTTCAACTTGGTTCGATCTTTTCCTTTTTCTAAAATAAAGAATGGCCTCTTGGGGAGAAGACTCCAAGAATCGCAGGCGAAAAGTAGCAGTGGGGCAGTCCTCTTCGTATCATTTAGCCTGACAATCAATGCAGTTGAACAAAACTTATGTTCCGTTATTAAGACAGATAGAAAGTACTGAGATACTATGCTCGAATATATTTCAAAATCGGAGAAAATATTTTCTTTCTTTTTTTTTTTTGCTGGGGTTGGCTTTAGATGGAGGTCATCCACAGTGAAACCACTGCCCTGGTGAGGTTGAGTCAAGTCGCAATGAGCCCAGCGCAACCCAACTCACGAATTGTTTGATGAATGCTACGCTACGTAGTAAACACGATCAAAGCCACATGCGATACCTTATGTCTATCTTATACAACAATTTACCCACCTTCCTTCCCAGGCCAAGCCTTGCGCCAGTGACCGAGAGACTTTGGACCTAAGGATGGAGTACATCAAAGGAAATCGAAGCCTTGGACTGCACTCTTTCCTTTATTGGCTGGAAGGATGAGTTGGCTAGCCAGAAACAGTTTGCCCAGACGCCCGCATAAATGTAAAAGTGGCGCTAAATGGGAGCCTTGGTGTACTTTCTTTGTTCCAGGGAGTCCCCTGTTGGTGACATCGAGTCCTTAGATCGAATGCGGCGCTGTGGTACAGACTAGGGAGTGTTATTGCATAAAAGTAGCTGCTCTTGCAGATATCAAAACTTTAGATCAGAATTGGACGTTTTGACAGGGATGACCCTTTGTTTCTGGAGAAGATCGGACGACCGCCTCGTTTCAGATCGAGTTGATGGCACGATCAGTCAGAAGACGACAGGCCCTCTTCACACAACGTGATGTATAATCCCAACAAAAATGATATATGACAAATTATTCCAAAACTCTCCACTGTTCGTCAACAGTCCTCCTGAGGCCCTTGTTGCTCATTGCTGCTAACAGAATGATCGTGTTCTCGGGATTTGCTTCTTCTTGTAGACCAGCGCCAAATGCAAGATATGATTGGCGAGCAAGGCGAACCCCAACCTGATCTCCGGGATGGCAGATCTGCAAGTGCCTCCTTCCCATCTGTGTGGTTGACAGCGAGCCCGTGTTGGGCATGCATCGTTTAAAAACAAGAACCGATTGGTGCCCCTTGCTCCACTCGGCGCCGGACGTATAGGAGAATAGAGTTACGGCACCCTGGTCAATTCCAAATACTGGGGCCCTCGACTTTGACTCATTCCGAAGACCTGGTTCTTCCGCCCCCAGCCGGGATGGATCGTTCGTAGCCGAGACATGTATGTTCCGCGTTTGGGTGGGACTGCTCGGTACACTTTGATCGTCTTGCCCCGCGTATCAACAAACAGCCTTTTTACGGCGCCTGACTGAAACATTCCTGCGCTTCGAGCCGTGTTCTCCGCTTCTCTCTTGACGCATGCACGATTATTTCTGCCCGGTTTAAGGAAAAGGAAGCGACTTCCGTGGCCCAATGGAAGCATGGGTCGTGGGGAAAGGAGACGCTCGACCGGAGCGGTCTGATCTCGTGCCGAAATTTAGGGACTGCTCTCTCTCCTGCAAGCTACGTGGCTGCGCGAGTGGTTCAGGAGCAGATGATAAGGGAGGCCAGGATGCATAAATCTGGTCTAGGGATGGGCGGTATTTTGTCATGCTTCTAGTGGCCGGGGTAGGTGCATAACCAGATCGTATGCACTAATCGCGGCGCTCGATCGTGGTCCCAAATTTGAGACGCCAAAATTTTTGTATGACACCTCGAGGTGTTTCTGCGATATCGATTATGTTTGTTGCGTCGACAATCCAGTCTTCGTCCTCCGTAAATGGAGGCCTGCAGTATTATCTGATCGCGAGGGCCTTGGCCTCGGGTGTAACCCGATGCTCGAATCCAGGCGTGCCCCATGTGTTCGGCTCGTATACGTGCTTCGCGAATAAAACCTAGGTTTGTTTTCATACGCGGGTTTTTGCGGGACCAACGAGTCCTCGAGGTTTTGCATATGACGACTCGAGAGTGGCTGTTTGGTGTGCTCTTTGGGTATATTTCGGTCTTAGTTTATATGCCAAGGGCCATTGTTTTTACGGGGGCGGCGGCACGATCGCAAGCTCGAAATAGAAAAACAAGTAGTCGGAGAATTCAGCGTCCGCCGGCTTCAAACCCCAAAAATTTAGAAAGCGAAGTCTCGACAGAAGTACATTTTTCCAGGGTTCTCCAGGTTATCTAGAAGGCTCCTGCAGCGGTCCCGACGCATTGGAACCTGCGACTCAATCCCAGCAGTTGGGTCGGCGAGAAAAGCTCTGACTCGTCCGTTGTTCAGAGCCCCCTTGGGTTCCTGGGGGATGGAAATCCCGGCTCCATGGCTGCCCGCAATTTATTTTTGGGCTCAGGTTGATCTGCGTCGCAAACTGCTTGTGCGCCGTCCATTTGTTGACGGCCTAATCCACGTCGACCGCTACTTCGCACTCCGATCGGCAGGGTTCTCTGCTCTTCCAGGGTGTAATTGTCCACTGCAACCTGCTTTTCTCCAAATTTCGGGGTACGCCGATTGCTCGGCTCGAGGGGCTCTGATGTGTTACAGCCACTAGCCAACAAGTGTATTATACACTTAGGATGTGGGTGTCATCGAATCGGGGCTCGCGACGATACTTAGCTAGGAGCCTACGGAGCCCACGGAACCCACGCGAACACGACGCTCGACTGTGTACAATAGCACATTCGGAGGATTTCGGCCGTGGGGTCTCATGGTCCAGATCGCGTCGAAGGAGTCCATGGAGCCACTTGCCGAGCGGGGGGGGGGGAGGTGGGAGGGTTTGCAATGCGGCCCATGCTCTGAATTTCTGCTTCCTGAAATTTTCTTGGTCTTTGGGATCACGCTTAGTTGTGCTGGATATTGCTATCGCCAATTAAGCCAGGCTGGCTGGCTAGGGGATCAAACATGCAGAATGACTTCATTGGCCTTTCCTCTGCGGGCACGCTCCGGGCCTCCTTCTATGGCATTGGGATTGGGGTCTTTCCACATCGGGGTCAAGCTCCCAGCGCATTGATTGTCATTTCTGACAGATCAACTTGTCCACCGCTAGACCGGGACGGTGGAAAGCCCTAGTCTAGAGGGAGCTAGAGGGGGACGCAACGCCCACCCCCCGAGTGACCCGACTGATCTTAGCCCCGACTCGCTGGTCATATTCCAAGACTCCCTAAGGACATGGCCCTCGAGCGGATTGCATAGGGCCTTTTGGCGAGGCAATCACAACACCCTGCAAGACCCTGGAGTTGGATAGGGCTTTCCTGACAGCTCCACCGGGGCGTCCACGCCATCTCTGCGGGGCCGTAAATGCCTATGATCGGCCACTGATCGTGAAGTCGGCCATCCTGCTAGGTCATACATCCCTGATCGAGTCTAGTAGCCGAACTCTTTTAGAATGTTAGGGCCATCTCGCAATTTCATTTCCATGAGGGGCTGATCTTCTTAGGGATGGTCAAATCAGGATCCCCGACGGGGATGGCCCTGGTAGCGTTTCTGCACACATGTTTGAGCATCGGGGTTTGTCGTTGCCCAAGGCTTCCCAGCAGACAGTGTTAGCTGGACCAGATGCCAATTCCCAGCCAGCTGGAACCCTCGGGGATTGGTCGATCAGCTATGTAAAATGCCCACAGCTTCGAGACCGAATCGGCATCGCGTACAGAGTCGCAGCCTCCAAGCAAAAAAGAAAGAGATCAGAATGAATAAGCGGAGGGATTCAACTTTGTACGCCGTCGGTATCCACCTCTGTGCTAACCGGAGCGGGCTGTCGGACTGCAGTAGCGACAAGCCATACCACTCCAGTGTTTCCAGGGTCGTTCGGGCCCGAGTCCAGTGTCCTGGAACGCCCGCTGTGCTGGGCTTATTCCCCATGAAATGATCCCATCGACTTAATCAGTAAGCTGGCCTTGTAAGCAAGAGTGCCCTCAACCCCGTTTCTCCAAAACCCAATCCACCCGGGATCGACTGCGCTCGAACCGCCGAGCAAAGGATTGATGTGCGTTTGATACTGCGTATCGTGTATTTTCCACCTCCCGCTCCAAAGTTCGTGATTCAATCTCCACTCTGCTCTTTTTCTCTTCCCACCCACCCCTGCCTCCCTCCTCTCCCCCTGACATCAAAACACACCCAGAAATGACCAATTCCCCTGGGCCTTCCTGCTGCCACTAATCCTATCATCCTGGCCTTCGCTGCAGGGTGAAGCTCTGTGTGCTCGGGATTGAATTATTTCATCACCGCCCGAAGCGCTCCCCCGCTGGCCCTCCATGCCCGACACATCCATGGATGCCCACTCAGTATAGCCTCGCTTCAACCTTGTACCCCATCCCTGCCGCTCCACTCTCGAGCGGGCCCTGGTTGTTGCGACATTTCCCATGTCGACCCCACCCCGGCGGCTTGCCATTGATTTATAGTTGTCCGGATCGTCTTCCCGCCCTGCCAAATTATAACTTAACCCGAGCTGTCGGGCTCGCCAAATTATTCACCGTCTCCCCCCAGTACTTTCTCTTCCCCCAGTCTCTCCCATTGACTCGGGTAAAATTTCCTCGCCCTCTGCCAATTATTGCTTGGGTTTTTATGGTGGACCTTGGGTGTATATTGTCCCCAAATTGCATGAATTTCTTTCCTGCCCCATAGCCTAGCTCACTGCCTTGTACTATACTGGAGCGTCAAACTCTACCTCTTCCCCCTCCCGAGGCCATTGATTGATCTCTTGTTCCTAAGCAACCTACTCTTTACCCATCATCATATCCCCCTCCAGTTTTCACCCAGTCTCAGTGGAAGAAAACATTCGATCTGGAGTCAGTCGCGGTCCTCGCTCCACCCTCATTAGGGTTGGTCTGCAAGTGCCCATCAATCCCGGCTAGTTCATTTGGACGCGGGATCGAAGTCTCCATGATGAGTCCCAGGACTTCCGTAAGTTACATTCTTTGTTTTTTTTTTTTTTTTGGGACCATTCTACTTTTCATATTTATTTTGCGTTTTTCTATGACGCGGCTTTTTCCCTCGGGGCCTTCGCCAGCAACCCAACAGAATTTTACTTGCAATTTCCAAAATATCACATAGCTGACCAAGAATATGCAGGAACCAAAAAGTGAATGGTACTACGACCCTTCAAGATTCTGTCCTACAAATACACTGAACGGCAGCTAACATGATGATGACAGTGACACACAATCTTTAACTGATAGTGTAACGGACTATCCTATGGAAAATGGAAGAAGGTATCACAAATACCATGAAGGAGGTAAGCGCATTCCCTCGAGCACATTTAGTTCCGCCCTGTCTCTAATATTTATGCTAGCCTATCCCTATCCGAATGATGAGCAAGAGCTAGATCGCTTGGACATGCAACATCACATGTTCAAGCTGGTCATGAACAACCGGCTTTACAACGTCCCACTCAAGAATCCAAAACAAATCCTTGATATTGGCACCGGCTCGGGGATATGGCCCATAGAACTTTGTAAGTCCATCATGTCTTCTCAATGATAGTAAAGCCAAGTCATTAACAAGATATCTTGCAGCACAGGACTTTCCCGAGGCTATCATCACAGGTACTGACCTTTCACCGGTCCAGCCATCTGAGGTTCCTCCAAATGTGCACTTCTTGCTTGATGATGCTACAGAAGAGGAATGGCTCTGGGAGCCAAATCACTTCGACTTTATTCACATCGGACACATGGTCGGCGCTGTACCATCATACAAGCGAATCTTACGGCAGGCGTTTAAGCACCTCAAACCAGGGGCATACATTGAGTCCCACGAACTGGACCCAAAACCGAAATGCGACGATGGTTCAATGCCACCGCCCAACACTGAAGGCGGCTTCAGCACATATGCTCTTCACGACTGGTTCGACCTCAACATGAAGTCCAGCACGGAAGTCGAACCATGTCGCCAGTTTCGCTTTGCGCACCGCATCGAAAAATGGATGAAGGACGTCGGCTTCGTCGATGTGCAGGCGCAGGCTTTCAAGATCCCAACAAATACCTGGCCTGCCGAAGAGAGACTGAAAACCATCGGGCGCTGGAACGAAAATAATTGGCTCGAAGCCTTATCCGGGTGGTCATATAAGCCGCTCCTCGCTCTCGGGTGGTCAAAACCTGAGATCGAGGTTTTCTTGGTTGATGTCCGAAAAAGCATTCAAAATCGCTGCGTGCACTCCTATATGGACTTTTATTTGGTTACGGGCAGAAAACCCCATCCGCATGAAACACAGCAGTAGCATGGCGTTTTGACGAAAGGACATCCTTGTCCTTCTTCCTTTGATGTTGACTTTATGACGTTCCCACGATACCATTGAATACCTTCTTGAACGAAATGACTAGCATGAGATACCACTCCGGGGGAGCAAAAATTTTAGCATTCGAACGGCGCAAGGCTGGCACGCATTTTGTTTTTGGCTAAAGACAGGGTCTTTGATGAAAATATCTATACATGAATATCTATTCGAAAAAAATTTCTCAATTATTCATCGCTGCGATGTAAGAATAAACTCTAGAAGTCAGACATTTGGAGACATTTTGGCTATTTAATGACACATTTCAAGTACAGACTGTTCTTTATTGTAGAACTATAGTTGATAAAAGGGTAACGCCAATTGGTCAGCGTGATGAGTCAGCGCCAAGACCGAAATCGAGCTTGCAACACGAATTCCGCGGAAGCGACATCGCATCAATAAGCTCGCATGCCAGATCGTAGGACATGTCTCTGAGCAGACATGCCTATCGGCATACTCTCAAGCCACCGCGCACTCTGTCGTCAGACAGTCCGTGGATTGGCGACGACCTAATTGCAGCCGCTTTCCATCGCTTCGTCCACCAACGACGCCATGGCAGCTCTGTCCCCGGTCCGATGGAAGCACGGAGGCGCCTTGCGAAACGTCGCAATACTGCTCTTGCTGGTTTTGGGGGCTCAGAAGACATCGCATGTCTGTTCGGGCGCAATGGCAGAGAACACATGAAGTGGACTGATCATCCGTGGCAGCGCACCCATGCCGAACCGTTAGGTACGTGTACCGTATATCGGGCCCAGAGGAACGCAAAGCTAACGATATGAATAGATAGGAGTAATTATGCGGTCTCAGCGCATGAAACCGCCCTCCCCTTTTATGACCACTACCCCGAACCCATTGTCCCCGAGGACAGCACGCCAAAATATGGAGAACAACCTTCTTTGCACCAGAGATTTGAGCATTTCATTACAGCGGACACCTGGACACTGGAAGATGCTAGAGACTTTGTTCGCCGTTTCCGAATCGATTTACAGCGAAAGCCAGAATACAGCCGAAGGCTATTCGAAAACATCCTATCGCGCCACTCTGCCAACATGACGCAAGCCATCCAATTCCTTGACGACCCGTTCTTGAATACAGGAGGATCAGGGAATTATATAGCTGCAGTGAATTCTTCTCGGACGAAGAAACCATCCAACCGAGCAACTGTCTTGAATGCAGTGACTCGAGCGCTCGAGCTAGGCCTCATCCCGGCGGATGAGCTTTGTCTGATCCTGAAGGCCCTACCCAAGATGGCTCAAGAGGGGAAGCAAGCATCGAGAACCCGCTCGGAAACACTTCAAAAATGGTATTATGCTATGTGGAAAGCCATTGGACAATGTAGCATTCTTGGCTACAGGGATCTTGACAACAACATCGTGCAAGTCTGGCTGAAAGAACTTGTGATGGCGGACATATTACCTCTTGCGGGGGAAATCGTCATCGCATCACATAACGCCGAATCCACTACAGAATGGACTGGTGCGTTGATATTATCGTCTCTAGCAAGAGCCACCGAGGGCAAAACTATGCCATCCCGCCTATCTCCCAGCGAGCTTCTGAATAGCCTCGATCCAGTATTTGCAGCAAACTGTATTATTCATGTGACAGAATTGTTGGTTTCTCGCACTGGGGAAAAGCGCCAAGTGGATCTTCTCGATAAGTGGCAAGACTCTCTGCTGGATGTTTCGAATGTAGAGGCTGTTGCAGCTTCACAGAGCTGGACAGATCTGCCTCTTGCATACCTTTCATCTATTTCTTCCCAAGAACGGGCACAGATTCAGCAACAGATTCTTTCGCGATTGTGGGCTTTGCGTGTATTGAGCCCATCGTTAGGAAAGGTGTACAAAAAAGGTCTTCGGGCTACAGATCGCCCATCTTACGTCCTATTCTACCTATACGAATCTGTCACATCTTACACTGAAGGGTGCTTCCTTGCGAATCTTCTTCGCGGAATCCATGATTACAAACTTCCATATAGTGGAGTTCTCATGTCAGCTGTTGATCTTAAACTGCAGAACGTGCTTCAACCAACCGGCCGTCGAACGATCTGTGAGTTAGAAAATTCCGAGACCTCATTGGCGGACGTCTGGAGAACTCCTGCCCTATATAAAGGTGTCCAGCGGATCTTCCATGGAGCTTTCGAACAGATGGTTCGACGTATGGACCTCACAAGCCCTGCCTTCGTGGAGGAAGCCCTCCACCTTGCACGTACAGGGGACTCCTTAAGTATCTGGTTCATAATGCGGCTTCTCAGGAACCATGCTCCCTTCCAGATCTGCCTCAACAAAAGCTGGGTTCCAATTCCACACCCAGACGAGCAGGTTCTTGTGCGCTATCACTCGAACCCCCGCAACAGCCAATGCCCGGACCCTTATGCCGCTGCTGATCTGATTCATCAGCTTGCTGTGGTTTTTTCGACCAATCCACACCTGTCTTCACGCCGGGCTTACTATCTTACGTACTGCCTGTACTACTATTGTCGTCGACATGGCTCACCTGTTTATCCATCCTTAGTACGCGCGCTATTTCATGCTGGTGTTGTGAGATTTCGCCAAGAGAAGTTGCATGTCTCTACGTTCCGTTATGATTGGATTATGTGGGTTGTCCAAAAGTTTGAGGGAGATGAGGTTGTTGCGGAACTCAACAATAGCCCTGAAATTAGGGGGCTGACAATCCATAGAGGTGAACATAGATAGATAATGGTACTTTGCGCGTGTATATATAGAACTTTACGTGATACCAATTCAATACTATGATTCCATATTATTTGTACTAAGTTCAAGATCTATAGATGTGATCGATGTGTGTTGGTCAACACGGAAGGAACCTATCGGTCGAGATGAACCTCCCAAGATTTTGGGTGATGAGAACTCTGAGCCAAAGGCCGATCAGGTTTTGACGATAGTATTATCGGCAGGGACTGTCAGATTGACAACATAAGAGTTCATCAAATTCCATGCCTCGCCATGCAAAAAATATGAGGTATGGCCATCACCCTTTCGAGTGACAAGCGTGCTGTTCTCGATCTGCTCATTCAGTCCATTTGCCCAAATATACGAGCATGAAGGATCGAACTGCGAGTTGACCAAAAGAATTCGGGGCGTCCCACGAATGTTCGCCCTGTGCTCGACGTTTACTTGAGGGAAAGGCCATCCGATGCATTTGTTCGTCCCGACGGAGCCAGTGCCGACATGTGGGAACATAGTAGTAATGAGATCTTTTTGATTCGTGAGATCCACAAGAGAAGCTTCCGGGTGATACCAATCAAGGCAGCTGATAGCATTACCCTCAAAGGAGCTTGAGTTGCTACCCAAGGCGAGAGAGGTCGAAAGACCAGAAGCGTCACCATTCTTGGCAGCGTAGAGAGCCTCGCCCAATGGACCCCAAGTTTCCAGTAGTCCGGTTGTGAAGAACAGCATCGAGTTTGTGTTGGACTGGACTTCCCAACCTGTCACGTCTTCTGTGCAGTTCTTGTTCTTCTTGCAGGTGGGTGCAGGAAGTGGGCTCTTGTTTCCTTGATCGACCAAGTCATCGAATACTTTGAGCACATCAGCTGAGGTGCCGTTCAATGGGCAACTTGGAGTTTCGCTGCACCACTCAGCAAAGCGAACCAGTGAGGTCTCGTAGGTAAATTCTTTGACAGTCAAGTAAGACATCGGATCGGTACTGTGATCCATGTTCCCGTCGAGAACCATCGAGCGGATGTTTTGAGGAAAGAGCTCTGCGTATGTCTGCCCAAGCAAGGTGCCGTACGACAGGCCGATATAGTTGAGCTTCTCGTCGCCAAGCCCTTGGCGAATTGCTTCCATGTCTTTAGCAACACTGATAGAGTCCAGATGCTTCATCAAGGGACCGGTCATGTTCAGGCAACTCTCTCCAAGTGCCTGGTATTTATGAACCAATGCATCGAGCTCTGTCTGATTAGATGGCCAGACCGGGACTCGCTGGTTGTAAATTTCCGGATCACATTTAACTGGAGAACTGAGACCAACTCCACGAGGGTCGAGACCAACGAGATCGAAGCGGTCGGTGACGTCGTCTCCGAAAAGGAGGCTTGCTGTCTGCACATATGTCGCTGCACTGTATCCTGGGCCACCGGGGTTGAACATCAGGCTGCCGATTCTCTCTGCAGGTTTCGATGCATTATGACGCAGCATGCCAAGTTGAACCTTTTCTCCATATGGATTATCCCAATCAATTGGTACTTCAAGGGCACCACAATCGAATCCAGGTGACGGTGTTTCGCAATCGGACCATTTGATGGGCGCAAAGGTCGAGCTTGCCGGAATAGAGTAAGCGTTGGCCAATGCAAGAACTGCTGGAGCCAGAAGCAATTGAATGGCTGACTTTGAGTAAGGCATTGCGGTTTCAGAGCTCTTTACGAGTTGCAACCTTGGAAGCTTCTTCTTCCGATTTGCCTTCGCTTTTGCGATCAAGAAAACCTCAGGTCGTCAGCCGGGATGGTTGCCCAGATATATAGATCTCAGGACCCCCTCCATTTCGATAGTTGTATGGCCCCCATTCACAGAACTGATCATTTTGGAAATGAATATGTCAATCTTTCAGCCTTCATGCGCTAATCGCATGTAAACACCTATTGTAAGTAAGTTTGGTGCAAGTATTCTGGAGAAAGTTGGCTCAGCCTACTACTTCCACTAGACCAAATCAGGTAATCGACTAGCTAGGCGAATGAGGCGAAGGCTCGCGTTTAGTTACGCTCGAGCCGCCATTTTAGTGTTACTATTTTGGCCTTCTTTAATCTCGCGATCGCAAATTGCTTCTCAGGGAGTTAGGAGTCTCTATACAAGATGATGGGAATGGCGGCCCAAGCCGAAGGAGAAGATGGGTTGAGCCGCACGTTCAAAAGCAAGGATAATTAAACAAGCATTGAGCTAAACTTTATCAACCCATGACGTTAAGTCAGCCAAAGAAGCCCTGCTTCCAAACCTTGGAGCCTCTGCATCAAGCTATTCAGTCCACGGGTCTTACCACATGCCGCGTTTGCAGATTACCAGCTACCTCTTATTGTTGGAAGAGCCGCAATTGCATCAACCGAGCAGCTCTACAAATTAAAGCCCAGGATAGGAGAGAATCGTCGAGCACGGAGCTTCCCGTAGCATAATTCAAGTAAATATTGCACAATTCTGCCTTGTATCCATTTACTTCGCCCTTGGAGGCCCATTGATCAAGCGTCTTTCTTACCCAATCGGGAACAAATCGCGAGCCTAACAAGCGGCTGAAAAGCCTTGGCCCTTTATCCCTCGTAATTATGGGACGTGAGGGTCTTTTTAAAATAAAGGTAAATATATATATATCAGACTTATCGAAATTAAGGACCTAAATGTTTATAACATAATAACCCAGCGTGGAAGATCTAAGACATATTGCTAAGGCTTCAAAACAAGACCCTCAAATGTTGGTGCTGACCGGATCTCTTTGGACAGGGCTTTAAATACCGGCTTTTCGAAGGTCATGTATAAGAGATGGGTTCAGAAAGCTTCGAATCAAATCAGATTCAAGGAGCCCGCGGCCGGCCTCGGGGATCTGAATTGAACAGGAGATTGTTCATTCAAAGATCGCCAGTGCTTACGTAGAGCAAGTCTATTTGGCATTTCTTGGTATCATAATTTGGACATCTACGCTGGATTGCATTTGTATTTCATGATTACATTGATAGTCACAAGTCACTCTCGGTCCACGGGTTGATATATTATCCCATGATGGCATATCATTTCATTGCGAATCTAAGGAATTTAAGCATCGACTTCCATCTTCTCGCCAGCAGCTAGGTTACTGTCGCCAGATAAAGTCTCGATGGTAACGTATTTCTTCATGTCCTCCTTGCTGATGACTCTCTGGTTCAACCACGCGGTGGTGCCCTTCTGGAAGCGGTAGTTGCGCTCCTTCTCTCCACGGGGATTTGGCTTCTCGTAGTTGCGGAGGAGTTGGGTAGGCTTGTCGTTCTCGATAACGCAAACATCGACGTTACTACCAGATCCCAGATCGTTGAAAATACCAGCCTTGATGGCCTCGGCACAGATGGCGATGGCACCCTCGCGATCCAAGTCTGGCTTCCAAGTAGATTCAAAAACAGACATCGCAGCAAGCGAACCAGATCCCATTGTCACGTATGGCAACTTATCAGTCGAACCGTGCGCATGAACTGTGTACAAGCCAACTCCGGTCGGGTCCACGCCGGCAACCACCAAGTACGCTCCAATGTGGCCCTGGTAGCGGAACAGGTGCTGTTTAAGCATTGTCATACATGTGATAACTCGTGGGTCGCGACCGGTTGATAGAGAGTGCAATTCGACGTTCGAGGAGATAAGGGCGGTGGTGAATTCGGTGTCCGCGGCAGTACCAGCGCCTGCACACCAGATCTTGGGAGCGATGTAGTGAAGCTTCTCGCAGTTCTATGTATATGGATTGAATGGTTAGATTCTAATCAGAAGTCTTTAAAGTTGCTTTTTCAGATGATCTTACCTTGTCTGCTACTATGGGACCAACAGTGGCTCTGGTATCAGCTGCAATCTGTGGACCCGTCGAGTCAGCTTCATATTCACCATCTCATCATTGGAAACCTGGATTTCTAGCAAACATACCACAACGCCATTATCATAAATGCACCCGACAATTGTTGTACCAGTGCTCGTGGCTTTGGGAAGGGGAACGCCCTTGGCATGGAGAGCCGCGTTGCGGTTGTAGTTGGAGAAGTCGAAGCCCACCATCGTGACAAGGCAGGTGAAAGGCGAGAATGTGTATCGAGGTCTTGCGGACGAAGACTCTTCCTAGCAAACTGAGCTAGGCAAGGCTAAGTGGAGGATGTAGAAGGGGTGTTGGAGGAGAGCGTGATGGGGTATCAGAGAGCAGAGGTCAAGCTGTTTGGAAGTGACGAAGCTCCCGTAGCCTAATCGACACCTTAGCCGGCTGGCATCGACCGCGTGTTTTTGCCTAGCAACATTTTCGGGCGTCTACTACACCTTTCCCCGTCACGAAAGTTCTCCAGGTCAACTCACCAACGGTGCTACCAGGCCTTTCTCTCTTCCCTTTGTTTCTGGGGCGAGATCGCAGGGTATCCCTTGTGCATACTGTGTGCAATTTTCTTTGGAGACCCCAAAAGCAACTCCACCTCCGATCTCCATTCCCATTTCCGCGAGTCTTCCATTCATCAATGCTTTGCGCGCCACCTCACCTCTAGGCGTTCTGTCTCGACCGATTTCCACTGGTAACTTCTCGTCCGACATGTCTTTCGGTGGCTTCGGTACATCTGGTCCAGCTGGTGCGGGCACCTCAGCAGAGCTTGGACCAGAGCTATCCGATGTCTTCACTGATGTACGTCCTTCCCCGCGCGTATGCTGATATCGCTCGCCGTTGAATTGAAGCTAATAATCCTTGTAGGAAGTCGGATTCAAAGGCCTTTCTGGCGACGCGAACATCAGATTCCTCCCTAACCCATGGCCCGAGACCTCCCTTCCCTCCCCAACGACGTCTCTTCTTGCCGTCGCGCAGACCAAAGGATTAGTAGTGGGCGCAGGGCCTGACACCCTTGTGGTCGCAACCGCAGATTCAATCCGCAAGGCCATCGAAGCCCCAGCCGGAGAGGACAAATCAAAAACGAAGCCTTTTCAACCACAGGCCACAATCGCTCTCCCTGCTCGCCCAACACACATCGCATTCACCGCCGACGATGCTGCTTTGCTCTTGGCAACAGAAAATGGATCTCAGATCTCGATCTTTGAGACATCAACATTGTCACAGAACAATGCTCAGCCCGCTCTGTCTCTCCCGACGAATGGCGTCTCGATTCGAGCCCTTGTGCCAAACCCTGATCCAACCTCTCCCCTAGTGGCCATTGTTACGGTCAATGGGGAGCTTTTTATCGCCGATTTAAAGGCAGGAAACCTGATTCCTGGCCCCAATGGCCCAGTCCACAAAACTGGTGCAAGCAGTGTCGCTTGGAGCAACAAGGGAAAACAGCTAGTCGCTGGTCTGGCCGATGGATCGGCGGATCAAATGACCCCTGATGGCACAAGAAAAGATCAAATTCCCCGGCCATCAGATTTGGAAGGCGAATATCACGGTAAGTCTGCTTCTGCTTTGCTTTACACTTTGATTGATCTTTAACTAACAATGTGCAAGTCTCATCAATCGCGTGGCTAGAAAATGATATATTTTTCACGGTCTATACCCCTAATATCACAGAAGATGATATGGGCATGAATCCTGAATCGTTCTATTACATTATCACGCGACGAAAAGGATTACCGTTCCTCATTCAAAGATTACCTGGAATTTGCTCCACAATGGGCTTCACCATGAAGCGCTCACCAGCTTACAATTTTATAGTCCGATTACGTGACTATGAACCACATTTGAAGGATGTTCTTATGGTTTCTTCAACTGCTTCAACTGATATTGGACTGGTTACTAAGTCAAAGGAACCTCTGGCTACCGATGAAGCTTCGAAAAGCTTGGTCAACCAATTCACAACAACTGAAGTAAACGATGATGCGAAACGGGCCTCTATTCCGCTGAAGGACTCAATTGATGAGACTTCCGTAATTGGGTTGGCGCCTGACCTGTCATGCAGCGAGACTGTATTGTCGCCTATTTTTGGCTCAGATATCTCAGAAAGTTCTACCCCTCTGCCTGGGCTTTTCCTTCTCAACAACGAAGGTATTCTTTCATCTTGGTGGTTTGTCTATTCAGAGGCTATCCGCCAGAAAAAACCGTACTCTGGTCTCACTTCTGTCTCTCCATCCCAAACAATCCCTCAAGCCACGCCAGCGCAGCAGCAGCCGGCCTTTGGACAGTCTGGGTTTGGTGCTTCAATGCCTACTCAATCTGCTCCCAGCCCAAAAGCACTAACGTCACAGCCGGCATTTGGCCAATCCTCATTTGGAACGCCATCTCCTTTCGGTGCATCCGCCTTTGGAAAGCCAGCTGGCGGGTGTGCTACTTTCGGTAGTCCATCTACTATGGGAGCAACGGCATTCGGTAAACCTTCGACTCCAGGTCCACTTGGTAGCCCCGGGGCAGCCCCGGCCTTTGGAAAACCTTCGTTTGGAACTCCCTCAGCGCCGTCTGCTTTTGGTCAAACAAACACCCCCAGCCAGCCAAAATTCGGCGCATCTGGCTTTGGGACATCTGGATCAACGTTCGGACAACCTAGTAATCCAGGAAAGTCTCTCCTCGGCTCTGGGTCAGGAAGCAATACGGGCGGATTCAGCTCCTTTGCCGGTGGAGCAGGAGGCGGCAATGCACTTAGTGGGTTTGCTGCAGCTGCAAAGCCGGGCGAGTCGCCCTTTTCCAAGCCCTCAGGCGAGTCATCATTTGGCAAGCCTGCAAGCGACTCTCCCTTCGGCAAGCCTGCAACTGATAATCCATTTGGAAAGCCTGCAGCTGAGACTCCGTTTGGAAAGCCTTCAAATGAGTCTCCATTTGCCAAGGCATCTGGTGAAAATGCTTTCGCAAAAGCAGGAAATTCCACAGCCTTCGGCGCTAAAACCGAGTCATCGTTTGCTACATCCAATTCAACTCAAGACATAAAGAACCCCTTCGGTGGTGGAGGAGGCAGCAATGGGTTTGTGCTTGGTTCATCCTTCAAACCTGACGGCACGGCCGGATCAGATGAGCCTAAGTCGGACAAGCCTTCTTCTGGAGCATTCTCTTTTGGTGGAGCCTTTGACGAAATGGTGCCATCTCCCAAAAAAACAAGCCCCCAGCCAGATGCTATGGATGAAGCCGACGAACCTGCAGAGAAACCATCGAAACCTGAGCCTACTTCTTTATTTGGCAAGCCTACTCCCACTGCAGCAGAACCAGCCAAACCCGAAACACCATCAATGTTTGGCAAACCCACGCCCTCTGCCACAAACTCTTTGTTTGGAAATCAAGAGACAAAGCCCCCACAGCCCCCTTCTACGGAGCCAGCAAAATCACCCTTTTCACTGTTTGGTAACAACACATCTTCTGGGGAGACCAGCCAGACAAGCTCTACCCAAAATCAAGTGACCAGCCCGGCTTCAGTCCCTTCAGATAAGACCGCGACTCCGAAGAAAGAGCTTTCAACTCCTACCTTTACTTCTTCCCTTGATACACCACTTCCACCCGATCCCACCAGTCGAGCTAGTTACGCACCCGGGGATACATCGGCTTCGTCCAATGTTTCGTCTAATGTCTCAAAAAGCTCTATTGAAGATGCACCATTACCCCCAGACTTCACTTCCATCAAGAAAAAGGCCCCAGAGACAAATGACGCTCCACTTCCTCCTGATTTCCTCAGCAGTAAATCAACTTCCAACGTTGAGGACGCGCCTCTACCTCCGGATTTCACGGCCAAGCCAAAGAAGGAGCCAAGTCCTCAAGCCGAAGAAGCACCTTTGCCTCCGGACTTCACCAAGGCAAAAACCAAGCCCGCACCTGCAGAGGAGGCAGTTCCAATTCCGGATGGCTCTGATGCGGATTCAGAGAACGACCCGAGCGAGTCCGATTTCAGCGATAGTGGAGAGGAGATCACCCACGACGAGACAAAAGCCCCTAGCCCAAAACTTTCGGCAGAAAGTTCATTTGCTGGATTGTCTGACAAGAGCTCTGGAGGAGGGCTATTCAGCGGATTCTCAAAGCCCGTACCAAAGCAAGCGCAACCGCCCAGGCAACTATTCGGTGAAATTCCTAAGCAACCACTTCTACCACCCCCCGGACCAGTGGCCCAGAATGGCCGTGAGCCCTACCGGTCCCCCAGTCCTACCCGTACGGGTTCGAAGAAGCCTTCGTTATTTGGAAAGCCGGAGAAAGCCAAGGAGACCGCAGGAAGTGCACTGACTGCTCGCAAAGCTTCTTTAACCCAAATGGCCCAGCGTAGTGGTCAATTGAGGAAGCCCAGTGATACTGCGCGTGAGAACCAGTCGCGCCTTCAGGAGACCGTGCAGCAACGTCGAGAAGAAGAAGAAGCACTCTCCCTTTCTGATGATGACGAGGACGAAAGGCTGCGTGCTGATCTTGCGCGTCCTGTAGAGCCTGTTTCTACACTAGACCCCTTCCTTCCCCATCAAAATTACACGGGAGATACTGCAAAGCCGGGTATTCCAGGCATGATCGAACGACTGTACCGTGATATCAACTCTATGGTTGATACTTTGGGAATAAATGCCCGCTCACTCGAATCTTTCCTTCTTTACCAGCAGCCTTCGCAGCCGTCAGATCCCAAAAAGTTCGTGAAAATCCTGGAAAGCGAGCAGCCTGCAGATGTGCTAGATGAGAAGGTTTACCTACAAGAAATCAGCAATTTGGACGAGGCTGTCACCGCTTTGCATGGCGCACTTGACAAAGAGCGTATACAGGGTGTGGATGAAAAGCTGGAGCAATGTCGTGATTTGCTCACAAAAGACATTGTGGCCTTGCGCAGCCAATGCGCCAGTATTCGCAAAACACTTGACACATACACTGACGACGGAGCAATTCTCGTGGCTCCTCTCTCGTCTGAGCATGCCGCTCTTCAGCATGATTTAAGAACCGCATTTGCCCAGATTCAAGGCAATATGGCACAGTTGGAAGAAGGTGTCTCCATGCTCCGAGCCAAGATTTCCGATGTCCCACGTGCAGATGGAGACTCTCGGCAATCAATGAAGCGACCCACCGTTGAAGCCGTCACTTCCACGATTGCTACCATGATGAGCATGGCGGAACGTAAGAGCGGTGACATTGACGTGCTTGAGGCTCAGATGCGCAAACTCGGTGTTGACACAACAAGTCCTACGCCTGCAAGCCGCGAGGGATCGCCTTTCACCACGCCACGCAAGAACGTTGGACGTTTCCCTACAACTCCAGGCTCGCGAGGCTCTATTGATGGCAGTGCTTACCATACACCAGACTCTGCCTCGCGCGTTCTCAACTTCCGCGGTAGCATCAACGGTTCGGCAAAGGCGAGTCGCCTTCGCAGCGTTGAGGGCGCGAGCTCTCTTGTTGCACCGGAAGAGACTGCCCAGTGGAGACTCAAGACTCAGCGCCGCCGCCGCCTTGTTGATAACTTGAAGGATGCCATTGGGAAGAAGGAAATCAAGGTGCGCAGCGCAGACGACCTCTAAAGAGTCACGAGGTTCTTTCATGATTCCAGTCTTCTATCATTTGATTCTATTTTGATATTCTTTCATTTCTAGGCGTGGGTAATTGGCACCGGGAGCGGAACGATGTTCGGGCTCTTGTATGGAGATGTAAATATTAGTTTCAGTTGGCATTGCGTTTTTTCCTCTCACGATACTAGTTACAAACGCCTTAAGTGTGTGTACGATGACAAGTGAAATTCCTTGGTCTAGACCATGTTCAGTCAATCCTTTACATTTAATCAGTCCAGCTCGGCTTCAAAGTAACTGTAGTTCAGCGACGTCGGCACTCTGACATCATTTCGCGTGACATCAGTCCTGCAGCCTCAATTGACATCGCATCCAATATTCGATTATCCCCACGCAACAGAATCTACAAACTACTCCATAGAATTCAAAATGTCACACATCACCCAATTCATCTTCTTCAAAGTGAGGCCATCCGTGCGACCCGGCGACCCCGCTAGCGAGGACGGAAAAGCTCTCCTCAAAGCTCTGGATATAACCAAGCATCAAAGCGCCTACCATAGCTCCGCTTGGGGCCACGCAGTCGAGGACGAGAATACGATAGCTTGGGCAGTGGGTAGGTTGGCTCTAGCATATGCTTTGATATCATATTGAAGTGGTCTGGTGATCTAACGAATATGTCTACACGTATAGAGTGGGCTGACGCCCGCGGCTCCGCACACACCGATAACCTCAATCCATTCCTTGACGCTACTGCCAAGGTGCCTCTTATCGCTCTCTACACTGCGCTCAGTCCTGCAGGTAACGGCACGGATTCCCTCGTCGAGAACTCAGTCACAGAGCTCTGCGCGCTGGCATTTCCTGATTCGTTCTCGGCGGCTGAGAGCAAGGACTTACTTGGGTATCTCAGCAACTTCCGGACAGCATTGATGGAGGAGCTCCCTGCTGCATCGAGGCCGGAGTCGTGGGCAGTGGGTCAGGTTGATCGGCCGAGCACGATACCACACCCCGAGAGCCCTAGTGGAAGGGCCGTAGTGCACCTGTGCGCTATTGGGTGGGAGACTGTTGAGCTGCACAATGAGGCGAAAAAGACAGATCAATTCGGCAGGGGCATCGCGCCTATCAGAGAGAGGATGCTGCCAGCTGTGCCTGGACTAGAGATGAAACATGTTAGTTTTCAGAAGCTTTGATAGGCCCTTGGTTATTTATGGAATCCATGTGCGGCTTGGCTTTCTGATCTTTCGAGCTTCTCTGTAGGGTTGGAAAGAATTTTGGGCATGTTGAAAATCAGAATGCGGGCTACGGGATTGGGTAGGGTATGAGCAATTGCACAATTGGGATTGGTTATTAAAAGGCCAGGGTTCGTTCAGACGCCTTGAATAAGATACAACGAGAAGGAAAAGGGGCAAAAGAAAGGCAGTAAAGATCAAGAGGTAAAAAAGAAAACGAAACTGAATGTCGTAAACCACCGTGTACTTTTGGGGCTTTACGCCAGATGGCCTCCCAAGATAAAGATAAAAAAATTGGCTTAGACTCGGTGCTTTTCGCTTTCTGATAGGGGGTCAGTGAATGGTTCACCAATAGTAGTTTTGGAAGTGGTTCTAACCTAGTCGAGAGTAGAGCATGTACAACGCCATCTGGTTGCACTCTTGGGTACCCGTAATGGTCACCAGACGCTCGTTGCTGCTTTCTTGGGGCTCGTTGATCTTAATCACACTGCCACTTAGGTGGCGTATTTCATTGATCTTCGCACCGCCCTTGCCAATGATGGCACCGACCATATCGTTAGGGATGAAAATCTGTTGAGTCAGTGGCTGACCTGGCATGGCACCACCAGCGGGAGCTGTAGCAGCCGCAGGGACTGGACGGGTGGGGGTAGCTTGGGTGCCGCCCACGTAGGGAGCTGGTTGATGTGGTGTGGGACCAGCGTAAGGGGTATGGGGTCCAGGACCATATGGCATAGGAGGTTGGCCAACAGGGGCAGGGGTAGGTTGGCCATGGATGTAGGGAACACCATAGGCGCCAGCAGCGGCTCTGTTTTGCTGGGGGTGGTGACGCTTGAAGTTGTCAGGGTGGCCGTATTGACCACCGGCGGGCTGGGGGACGTAGGGAACAACCTGCATGCCACCAGGGACAGCACCAGCAGGGCCGCCGCTACGGGTAGCATAGGCCGATGCTGCAGGGCCGCCAAATCGTTCAGTCAGTTGCTCGACAAGAGTTACAGCGACGTAGTATGTCGCAATATGAACAGCGTCGGCGACACCAACAATGACAAGGGAACGTTCTGTAGACAGAGGGAGGCAGGCATCTGAGGCATTCAGACGAGCACCAGAGGCCTCTTGGATCTCACGGATGCGGCTACCGCCCTTGCCAATGATGGATCCAATCAAGATGTGGGGGATTAGCAAACGCAAAGGGTACGTTTTGGACTGGGCAGTAGAAGCAGCGTCAAGAGGCTCATTGTTCAGGGTGCGGATGATCAGGGCAAACGCCTAGTATCGTTAGTTGCTATTCGACTAACCTCGACCATAATTATCGCCGCAGGAGAGGGAATGGCGAGGGCGAAGACTTGCCTTGGCTACTGCATCCTGGGGGCCGCTTACGGTCAAGATGCGCTCGAAAGCCCCCCGGGAGTAATCGCTAACAGTGCACTTGGCACCCGACATACGGCGAATCTGGGATACATTCTCACCTCCCTTTCCAATGACAGTAGCAGCCTCCTGGCTGGTGATCACTGCACGGATGTGGATCCAGTTTGTTTCGTCTTGCGGGGCATGCTGTTCAGATTGAGAACCCGTACGTTCGCCGTGAGATGCGGTGGACTGAATTGGCTGAGGCTCAGGGTGGGCCTTGCCGTTAGGTGCATCCGAAACGACTGTGTCACCCTGATTATCCTTAGAATCGGCAGGCTCTTCGTTGGACACATCAGCCTCAGCTTCCGCGTCGGTGCGGCTTACTTTATCCAGAGCCAGGCGCTTGGCCTCAGGTTGATCGTTTGGAGCTGATGGGGAAGAAGGGTCCTCCAAGGGGCGCTTGCCGGATTGCACGTTGGTTGGAGAGGCGGACATCGTGACTGTTCTGTGCTGTACTTTCTCCACTTACGTGAGAAGAGGCCGAGAATCAAGAATGAAATATGCTTTCTGCTTTTCTTCTTTCTGTATTGGATCGTTTATGTACACCAGAGGTTCCCAAGACAAGGTGCTGGTGCTGGCGATCGGGAGAGGGAATCTGGTGCTGTGGAAAGGTGTAGATGGTGGGTGACGTCGAGATGTGTAGATCAAGTGGTGGGGAGGGTGGCTTTCCTGATGATCAGGGAGCTCGGGCAAATAGAGCCAGGCTGTTTGATATCACTGGGAAGCTGTCGGGGAATGCTCCACTAAGAGAAGCGGAGAGGTGATGGGAGATGAAGCCGAGATTGCGCCGGGGGAAGGTAAGGAAAAAGGCGTAGGCATGGAACTGCAAGAGACAAGGAAAAGCACCACCGATTTTCTGACGCGTCAGGATTTCCAAGGGAATCCGGGGGATGGAAACAGGAAGGAAAGGGGAGCGGAACGAATTGTAGAGAATGGAGGTGAGCAAGAGCGATGAGGTGAGGTTACGCGGGTGACATTTCAGCCTGAGGCATGAGATCACGTGTGGCCGCGACGCGGGTCCCACGGTTGGTTTGTACTACTGCTTGCGCTTGTTTGTACTTCTCAATCGAACGTTGTGCTTGTCCGTTTGACAACCGTTGGGACTGCCAGTTCAATCCATAACTTCCTGCGTTCAGGCTGACAGGTTGACAATGGAGGTCTCTGAAACCACCGTGCAGAAGATCCAGAAATTCGCCAATAATCGTGCAGCGGCGGAGAAAGAGTCCACCAGGGAGCCTCTTAGTGCAACGGCGTTGCATGCCTATACCCGACGATTGGACACTACTCTGCGGGAGCTTCAGGAGCAAGTAAAGCGCCAGGAAGAGGAGTTGAATGAAGTATGTAATACAAATATTATAACCAATCCCGCAGCGTCTAACAAAAGATTTCTAGCTTCGAGAAGCTCGATCTCTGGATCTGCTGGATGACAATGATCCCTGGCAACGTGTGTCTAACGCACGGAGAGCAAAGCGGGCGTATGACTCGTTGCTTCAAGCTGAGGAAGAGCTTCCAGTGACAGACTCCGTCCTCCCCTCTCTTATAGCGACAGAGGAAACGTCTCGCCAGATCAAAGAAAGCAAAGCATTTGTCTCGATAACCGCAGAGTCTTTGTCCAAAGATCGCGAGCGTCTGCAAGTGGAAGAGGCTAACCTACGGGATTCTCGTTCAATTTCAACCGGCTTGCAAGAACGATTACAAACCATCAGAATTGCCAAATCACGAAAGCAGAAGCAGACACCTTCCCAGATAGGCCAGGAAATAATCCGAGAGCAGAAGGACAAACAGAAAGATCTTGATCGTTCATCTGACGAGCTGAAGGAGTCTCTAGAGAGATTTATTGATGAAACACTGGCCCCAATGCTAGCAGCAGAAGACCTCGGAGGCCCAACCGTGGGCGATGCATTAGAGATATCGGATGCCACACTTAACGCGGGCTTTACAGCCCATGGAAAGCCGAAGAAACCCAAGGAAACAGCTGAAACCAATGATGGACAGCAACGTATAGAACAATTTCTCCGGCAAAACGGGAATGGTTCGAGTGCTAAGAACAAACGCGAGGCAGCCGCAACAGAGGTTCATGAGCTGCTCAACTCTCTTCTGGAGTCAGGGAACTCTTATGTGACATTGGACCGCGACTCTGCAGTATCAAGGTTCTTGGTAAGAGCTAAAATTGCTCAATTCCATCCAAGAGACGCTCGGCGCTTGCGATTAATAGACTTCGGTCGTTCCCTAGAAGGATAATGCAATGCTCTGAAATAATGGACCACTTCACATGTGAAAATGATATGGTATCTATCTAGATCCTAGTTGAATGAAGATGTACTTCAAGTACGATAGTAATGAACCCAAGGACACATCCGTAACAAGCTGCAATCGGGCAATCCGAAAAAAGAAGTTCGCAAAAGAAGAAAAACGCCTATGAATGCTTTGCGCTCGTGGACTCAGTCATTATCGAATTAAAAGAGGTAAATTAACATTAGAGAGGCATCATTCCAATCGTGGATGTGGGGGCTTTGGCTTTGGCGGATGTTTTGCGAGGGGCGGCAGATGATCGGCTTGGTGGGCGACTGCTTGCGCTAGCTCTTGACTTGGAAGGCCCTTTAGCTTTCCAGCTGCCGGTCGAGCCCCCATTTTTTCGCCGTGGCTTTTTCGAGTATGGGCGTTTCCGGCCCTTAGAGCTAGAGCCGGTTGTTCGCGATCCAAAATCATCTTCTGGGTCAAAACCAGGCGATGGCGGAGGAGGGAAGTATCGACTAGTGATGTTGTCGGTAGGCTCTTCCATGGGGTGATCAAGATCGAAAGTGGATGCGGGATCCCCGAACAGGTCATCATCACTATATTCATCACTGCTACTCAGGTTGATAACATTGTGGTGATTGGGGTCTGGCACGACACCGTTCGAGTCGGCGTCATCTTTCAACTCTTGGTACCGGCGCTTAGCATTGTCGACAAGCCTCAATATTTGGCGGCCATAGCGCTTGACTTTGTCATGATCAATACCCGGGATCTTAGAAAGCTCTGACAAATCTGGAGGAGTGATTAGTATGCAATCTTTCTAGCCAGTTGCACATTCGATCATATCTTACCTTTTGGGAACTTGATCGCCATGACTCGCAAAATGTTATCTGGAAAGGGTTGCGTGCGAAGGCCTTTTTCAACAACAATCTAAAGAGAGTTAGCGTCAATTCTGACTTCTATTTCCAACTTAGATCTTTGAAGTGAACTTACGTCCTGGAGATATCGCTTTGCTGTAACCTCGAAATCCTCTACCACTGCACGATGCAGATGATCAAGACTGTCCATCTGCTGGTCTGCTGTGATTGGGGGTCCCATTTCATGGCCCTTCTCTCGTTTTGCTTTTCCTGTCACTCTTATCGGCTCAAATCCATCGCTTTCATCCTCTGAAAAGTCGACCCGCATCCCTGTCTGCTTCGTGCGCGCCTGGCGACGATCATTGGCAGATTGAACAGGCGAGGATACCATGGTAGATTGGGGATAACCTTGGCTGGCAGCCTTGCCTTTTGTGGATGGCTGTGCCCGAGACTTGCCTTTAGGCGAGACGCGGACCTGCAATTTCATTTGTCGCTGTCCGGTCTCAAATTCGACAGCTCGACGGCCAAGTATTATGTACTGGACAGCAAAGTCCTTCCCATTGACCACGTTGTCTTCAGCCAGGGCATCTTCACCTAGCAGTCGATAGAAGAGCCGTTCAACCTCGCCGCGCTCAAGAGATGAAGCCTTTCCATACCAGGGCAACTTGCGATGTGCGGGATCCTTAGCTTTCTTCAAATCACCCCGAAGGATATCAACGCAATAAAGCACGGTGACATTGTCCCTCGGTTTTTGTTCGAAGCTTCGGACGATCTTGATAGCATAAGATGCATATTCAGACAAGTCATGCGTCTCAAAGACCAGATCGGATTTGCAATTGTCACAGGTGTTGGTGCAGTCTTCCCGACGGAAGTACTCATTGAAGTAAGCAAGCACTTGCACTCGTCTGCAATCACTGCGATTCTCACAAAATTGCACGACATTGCGAAGCATATGCTTTTGGCGCGCTTTCTGTTCCCCACTACTACCATCGTTCGAATCAATCATTCGTTTCAAAGTCATGGTATCTCTGTAGCTGTAGTAGAGGTAGCACCCAGATCGTTTCCCATCACGGCCAGCGCGTCCAGTCTCTTGGTAATAACCCTCTAGACTCTTGGGAATACTGTGGTGAATCACAAAACGTACATCGGGCTTGTCAATACCCATACCAAATGCAATTGTTGCGACAATGACATGGCATTTGCCTCTTTGCCAGTCATTCTGTACTTGAGCTTTCTTGGCCGAGTCCATACCAGCGTGGTAATGCTTGGCTTGGATGTTGTATTTCTCCAGAAGTTTTTCGGCCACCCCTTCACATGTTTTGCGTGACAGACAATAGACAACGCCGCATTGATTTCGATAAGACCCTTTGATGATCTCGGCAATGCCGGCTAGAACTTCGTCATTTTTGCCTTTCGGCCTCACTTCATAGGTAAGATTGGGACGATTAAAGCTCTGCGTAAAGACCTCGCAGCCATTCATCTTGAGATTGTGCATCACATCTACCTTCACATTCTCTGTGGCAGTAGCAGTCAATGCCATGACAGGTACGCCGGGGAACTTGGCACGAATCTCGCCCAATTCTTTGTAGTCAGGTCGGAAGTCGTGTCCCCATTGACTGACACAATGCGCTTCGTCAACAACCAGTCGCGCAAACTTTCCGCGTCGATGAAGCCTTTCAAGTGCTTTAATAAGAAGCTGGTTCTTACTCATCATCTCTGGGGTGATGTATAGCAATTCCATGTCTTCGCCTCCATTCGACAATTCGCCAAAAATCCTGGATCTTTCCGTTTTCTCGGTTTCACCATTCACGATCAACGCATTAATGTTCAACTTGCGCAAGTGAGAGACTTGATCTTCCATCAAACTAAGCAAAGGGGAAATGACAAGAGTGACACCGTTAGTACGGCCGCTCATCACGACAGAGGGGAGTTGATAACACAGTGATTTGCCACCTCCGGTTGGCATCAGAATGAAGGTATCCTTTCCTCCGAGTGTTGCGTCAATAGCTTCAAGCTGGTTCGCTCTGAACCCGCGAAGATGGAAACGATCCTTCAGGACAGTCCTCACCTCATGAGACCACGGATGGTTGGACCAAAACTGACTCCGCCCGGGTGACTTCTTCGGTGGAGGCATTCGAGACGAGTTTCCAGACGTTTCAGCAAACACTGGGCGGCTTTGGCTCATTGGCTCGTGATAAGGTGCGGCCTGAGACTGGCTCAGATCCCCAGCTGCTTCAAACATATCATCATCACTGTCATTCCAATCAAACTCATCCAGATCCATGATGGGGGATCCCATATTTCTGGATATGCGGTTGTCATTTACTCTTGGAGGGCTAGCCAAAGGTAGTTGTCTTCGAGGTGAATCTCTTGGAGCCGGTGCAGCCCATGAAGAGCCCATTTCAGGTCCTCCTTGGGTTATAGAACTCTCGAGCTGTTGGCGCATGGACGTTGGCCGCGGTTCTGCGGATAATCGAGGAACTGGTGAATCGCTTTGGACATGCCCTGAGTCTTTCACCAAGTCAAAGATCCTAGACCCAGGAAGAAGTTCCCGAATTTTGCTCTCGATCTTTTCCAGCTCTGCTTCGACTGCTCGACTCTGGGCTAACTCTTGAGGCATTGTCGATGGATCTAACCCCTGCGAAATAGCCTGTATTAACTTTTGCTTAAATCCCTCTTTGCGAGACATGCAGGCATGGTAGGAAGACTTTTGGGTCTGCAGTGTTTCGATAGCCTCGATACGAGACACAAGATTCTTGTTTTCTGCGATGACCTCCGGAGCTGTTTGACCTTGCATTGCTTGTGTGTAGACGAATTCCGAGTTCGTCTTCAATGTAATCTTCAATTGTGAGATTGAGTCTTCCAAAGAAGTAGTCGAAAGAGCCACAAAATTAAGAACATTTTGATCTTTCGGCTGGGAGCTAGGGATTGTAAGTCCCGGTGATTGCTGGCTTGGCTGTAGAGTCATTTCATTCGCAATCGAACTTTTCTGTGTCTCTTTCTGGGGCTCTTTTCTGGGGGGCTTCTTGCTGGGTGATTTTTGAGGTTTTGTCTGGGACGTCTTCTTCTCGCTCTCTGCGGGGCTCATCTCAGGAAGTTTTGGATACAGTCCGGTGTCATCCAGAATCATGTTATCAACATCGTCTGCCTCAAGCCAACTATCGAAGGCATCTTCATCGTCCGAGTCGGCGATCACATTCTTCTGGCTACGAGGAGGAGTTGAACGGATCGCCTGCGATGTATTTGCAGGTATCTGGGCGATGATATTCTTTGCAGACGGTGATTGATCGGCTTTGGAAGGATTTCGAACTTTAGCTGCGTGTTTCGAAGGAGATAAGAGATCAGAAGTATATTCTTCACTCTTTCGTTTCTTTCCACGCTTCTCCCGGGGTGACTCGCGTGCTCCAGGCTCATCGTCCCAAAGTCTTCGTGGCTCAACATTCTTGGCCGGAGACGGGGAGAGGAACCTCTCAGGATCTCCCGTCAAGTCGATTGCTTCAATATCCTCGAATTTGATGTCGCGTCGAAGCGGGGTTGTTTTTATACGATCATTTTTCGATGCTGATGGCGGCACTTCCAGGCGCGAGGCTGGACATATCAAACACGGTCAGTTAGGAAACACCTTATGGAAAACAAGTAACAAAAAACACATTCTGCCCACCTTTGGTCTTCGACTTGGTGCAGGATTCATTCGAGGTCGAGGGCGATTCGTCTTGCCATGTGTCAGGGCGACTGATCAGTCGGTGTTTCCTCGTCGACAAGGAATGTTCGTTTGTTTTTGCCATAACTTCATCGTCTGCATTATTGTTCTCCTCCAAAATTGCCTCTAGCAGTTCGCTTTCGTCGGATGGGGGGGTAGGCTGCTGGGAAGCGCGTGCGCGTTCAATGGGAGGAGCTTCGCCCGAAAGCAATGAATTTGAGGAAGCACTTTGTGTTAGCAGCCATTTAAGATGCACGGCTAAATTATTTCTCGTCATGGGGGCGTTGCCAGCGCATGGCTCAGTGCTGTAATCGATCGGACTCGTTTGTATCGTCGCGACAATCGCTTCATAGACGCGTCGAGCACGTGGGCGGTCAGCGGCCAAGGCGTTGCACGCGCATTATGTAGTTATGTGTTGCTCCACGAATTGGAAGTTACATTAAGATATAATTACACTCTTGAATGAAATGTTTCGAGTTTTCAAGTCCGCTTGCGTTTAATATTATTTCTATGAGGCTTATCCAAAAGTTGGTGGGTATTTTGCCTTTCGAAATGTGATCAACATATTCTACGTGCAAGGCGCCGGACCGCATATTCATGTGGGGATGCAACTTTTTTTAATGCCCCGCCAACCTATCTTCGAGGTCGACAAAATTTTGCCCAAAGCTCAATTCCACCATGGGCAAGAAGGACAAGAAGTCTGCCGAGCACAAGGCACGCGTTGCTGCAAAGCAATCTAAAAAGTCCGCACAAAAAGACAAAAAGTCCAAGGCGAAAGGCAAAGACGTCGATAGTGACGCCGAAGACGCCGACCTTGATTCTATCCTTGCACAGTATGCTGAGGAGCAGGCCAAGTTCTTGAAGGTCACAGAAGTAGTTTCGGATCCTCCAGCTCCCCGATCTTCGGCTACAGTGCTTGCATCTCCGTCCAATCGAAATGAATTGCTATTATTCGGTGGGGAGTACTTCGATGGAACCCATGCAACCTTCTACAACAACCTCTACGTCTATCTGATTGATCGAGGCGAATGGAGAGAAGTCACTAGTCCCAATAGTCCATTGCCGCGAAGTGGCCATGCATGGTGTCGTGGAGGCAACAGTGGCGGTGTATATTTGTTTGGAGGTAAGATAGATAGGGCCGAAGCCTGTCAAACTGAAGCAGGGACATCTTTTCCTAACATAAACCAGGAGAGTTTTCATCTCCTAAACAGGGCACATTTTATCATTACAATGACTTCTGGCACTTGGATCCAGCTACCAGGGAGTGGACTCGCTTGGAGAGTAAAGGCAAGGGGCCACCAGCGCGAAGTGGTCATCGGATGACCTACTGGAAGGTATGCCCGATGCACATGCTTTGCAAAAGAAAATTTCCAATCTGACTTCCTTTCAGAATTATATCATGGTGTTTGGTGGATTTCAAGATACGTCCCAGCAAACCAAGTACCTGCAGGATCTCTGGATCTACGACTGTAACCAGTATACTTGGCACAACCCCACTCTGTCAATTGCATCGCAAAAGCCGGATCCCAGGTCATCATTCTCATTTTTACCTCATGAGACCGGTGCAGTTATCTACGGTGGATATTCTCGCGTGAAAGCGAACGTCAACACAGGCGGCAAGCAAAAAGGTGGAGTTCAAAAGGCAGTCATGAAGCCTATGGTTCACCAAGATACCTGGTTCTTGAGAATTACGCCACCTGCTGCTGATGCCGCTGCTAATGTTGGCCCTACAATTCGCTGGGAGCGGAGAAAGAAGCCTGCCAACACGCCGAACCCATCCCGTGCCGGCACAACCATGGCATACCACAAAGGACGAGGAATCCTGTTCGGAGGCGTTCACGATGTTGAGCTGACAGAAGAGGGCATTGATAGCGAGTTCTTTGACTTGATGTTTGCATGGAATACGGACAGAAATCGATTCTTCCCCTTGAGCTTGAGAAGACCTCGTGCTCCGGGTAAGAAACAGCAAGCAAACCAAGCAGCCAAGTCTAAAGACAGAGCGAAGGCAGACGAAGAGGAGCTACTGAATAATCTTAAGGCATTGGAGGCGAAGGGTGGAATTCGGACAGATGATGACGAAGATGAGTTTATGAAAGCCAGCGCTCCGAAAGATGACGAGCCAGTCGAACCTAGCAAGCCTGCAGTAGTGCGCTTTGAGATGCCACATCGCCGTTTCAATGCTCAGCTCGCAGTTCAAGACGATACTCTGTTCATATACGGAGGAACCTTCGAGAAGGGCGATCGTGAGTTCACTTTCGATGACATGTACTCCATTGACTTAGTCAAGCTTGATGGAGTGAAAGAGATTTTCTACAGAGAGCCCGAGAACTGGAACCTCCTGGATGAAGCGGAGGACAGCGACGAAGATATGGATGACGAAGAAGAGGACGAGGAAATGGATGATGAGGATGAGGATGCGATGTCTCTTGATACCGGGTCTCCAGCTCCGACTGAAGTCACCGTCCCCTCCGTCACTCAAGATATGCAGCAATTGGAGGTGGAGGAGCAAGAAACCGAGGCCCCTGTCGATGATGGTCGTCCACAGCCACGACCATTTGAGAGTCTTCGTGAATTTTTCAACCGCACTTCTGAGCAATGGCAAAACACTCTTATCGAAGCTCTGAGACTGAAGGGACAGGGCGAGGAGAAGACCGTCAAAGAGTTACGAAAGGCTGCATTCAATATGGCAGAAGAGAAATGGTGGGATAGCAGAGAGGAGATCATGGCCCTGGAGGACGAGCAGGAAGCTGCTGGAATTGGAGAGGTTGTTAGTATGGCTGATCGAACCGAGAATGTGGGCGGAGCCGGTCGTCGCCGTTGAGAGTCTCAAACATCAAAATCATATTATTAGCATCTATTAAAATATCTATCATTTATATCTTGTCAAATAATCTCCTCCTTTACGCAAGCTTGTTTGCATAACATGGCTATTGAGCTACCTGAGCAAGAACCTTGGTCACAATAGGCAGGTCTCTGTCTACTTCAACTCGCCAGTTCGAAATGGCAATTCTGGTCGCTGGGGCGCCTGCCCAACTGCTTCCAGAAACGAAGATCTGAGATTTCTCATTGATTTTGGTTGCCAGCTCTTTGTTCAAGCCATCATCGTTTGCCCGGAACAGAACGCACATAAAAGTCTGGTCAACCAGCTCGGCCTTCGATTGAGCTGCGGGCAGAGCTATATAAGCTGGATGGTCGAATATCCACTCATAGATACCCCTGGCAAGTCGAATCTGGCGTTCAAGCATCTGCCGATACCCATCTCTTCCATATGAAAGTAAGGATGCATATGCTGGCAATGCTCTGAATCGGCGAGAATTTTCAAGTCCAATGTTTAATGGGGATGGAACTGAAGGGCCCTCAGAAGCCCCCGCAGTCAGATAAGCCGCATTCGCATTCTGAAAGACTTGGAACGCTAAGTCTGGATGACGGACAAAGAAGAAGCCGCAATCGTAAGGAACGTTAAGCAGCTTGTGACCATCGCCGGTGATAGAGTCCACAAGTTCAAGTCCCGCACCACCTTTCTTGATGGTTGCGAATTCTGAGCTGTCATCCAATGCTCTAGTGAATATACCAAAGGCACCATCGGCATGGATCCATGAGCCGTATTTATCACACAAGCAGCGAATCTGTTGTATCTGCTCTAACCCAGAAGTCGCAAAGCGGCCAGTATTGACCTCTCCACTAGATATCGCGACGATGCTCACCTTGTCTGTTCTGGCGAGCTCTTCTTCCAGTTTTTGAAGGTCAAACTGGAGAGGATCATCTGATTGGCAGATATTCCTGACATTGGCACGACCAATGCCTAGAACACCAGCAGCCTTGACAAGCGAGGAATGTGGAAGAGTAGATAGAACCTGTACACCAGAAAGACCTAGCGCATGCAGGACCTCGAACAATCCATGTTCTCCAACGCTGCTAATTTGGCTTCCTTTCCGCTTTGCAGCCTTTTGAAGCACAAATTCACGACCGCAAGCGAGCCCGAGAATGTTACTCGCTGTCGCCCCGGTTGTAAAAGTCCCATTGTGCCAATCCGTCCGAGGCAGTCGGAAGAGGTCCGCAAGTAAGCCTAGAGCTTGGTACTCTACATCCGTAACAATAGAGTGATTGGACAAATGGACTTGGACATTCTGGTCGTAAGCAGATACCACATTATCCGCGAATAGCGCAGCCGGAGTAGTTCCTCCCGTCACAAAGCCGTAATAGTTGGGGCTGATGCTTCCCCCATTGAAGGCAGGCACAATGTCATTGGTGATGTGACTTTGGACAGACTCGAGTCCAGCTCCAGTCTCCGGAAGAGTAGTAGGAAGAGATGCTCGAGCTCGAGCCAGGCTTTCGGCAGAGGGAAGCACGCCGGATTCCCACGGCCCTTGGGCGACTTTCCATAGGTCTTGGAGGTAGTTGTTTGACATTTGTTTGAAGATGTCCCCTCAATAATGGCCCTGCTTGCTCATTTATAGTACGACTCACGGCCGGGATATGAGCATAGATAGAGCGTCGGGGTCTGACTGAAGGATCGCGGGCGGATGGACCTCCCTAAAGTGGTTACGGGCGATCTTTATCTCGCCGAGATGGCGGAGTGGCTCTTGCTGAACACTCCGAGAGCGAGACCAGCACGCAATCCGTTAAGGCTTGTCTTGGCTCTGAAATCGGTAGCAGGCTGGACATAAACCGCTGACCAGGTCACGATAGTAACACTTTGCTCGTTCGAGATTCTGAACACGTGCTGAATCGTCGAAATAATACCCTGGGAAGCTATGATAAGACACTCCCCGACCTAGTTGATTCATAAGTCATGTCAGAAATAAATACATCCATCATATGTTTCCTCCAATATATTCCTGGGATATGCCTACAAGCTCTATGAAGCAGGGGTGAAACAGCCGCCTGGTAGACGCGGGTGCCGAAAGCCACCAAACTCACCAAACTGCGGCAGCGTGGGGCTCCCGAACTGGTGGTGGTCAACAGGTGTCAGTTATTCGGGGACTTTCTCGCAGACACACTCCGCTCTTTACTCCCATGCCAAACAATGGCCGCCAAAATCGTTGAGAATCGATTCCACAATGTCCCAGGTGGGCACCACTGGTTCCTCGACGCGTACTCACCCTCGTCAATGCTGACAACCAGGAACCAGGCAAGCTGCGGGTTGCTGAGTGGTTCTTCGACGTACCTGTCGACTACAGCAAGCCCGGCAATGGCACTCTGAGGCTATTTGCTCGCAGTGTCACTCGTTTCAACAAGCCTGTCGAACCAACAAAGGATGAAGATAAACTTCCTTGGCTTGTGTACCTGCAAGGCGGCCCAGGTTTTGGGTGCAGCGCCCCGCAGAACTATGGCATGGTTGAACCAGCACTTTCGAAAGGGTATAAAGTAGGTCTCCGCGGATAGTTATACGGGATTATATACTTCTCTATGCGGTATCTCTTCTTTCATTTTCTAATAATAGTCTCAAGGTTCTATTTCTAGACCAGCGTGGAACGGGAATGAGTTCAACCATCACCGCGGGTACTCTAGCTCGTCAAGGAGACGCGATCAAACAAGCCGAATACCTCAAACATTTCCGTGCAGACAACATTGTTCGTGATTGTGAGGCTGTTCGTCTTGCCCTGACTGCTCGGTATCCCGAGGAAGAACGTAAATGGAGCATAATTGGCCAGAGTTTCGGAGGCTTCTGCGCTGTCACCTATCTTTCTCAATTGTGTGTTTCTCCGAACCCTTTCCAATTGCTTATATCATGAGTAACTGCTAACTACCATCTGAAATAGCCCTGAAGGTCTCCGAGAGGTATTTCTTTGCGGTGGCTTGCCGCCGCTGGTCGATGAACCAGACCCTGTCTACTCTCGTACTTACCGTATGTGCATCGTAATCTACTCGGAGTGTTTACTAACACTCCACAGAAAAGGTCGAAGAGCGAAACCAGGCGTATTATACCAAGTTTCCCGAGGATGTAGAACGAGTGAAGAAAATCGTGCAGTACTTGTCAACTAATAAGGTTGTCTTGCCCTCTGGGTGGTTGACTCCAGCTCGTTTCCAGCAGCTCGGTATCATGTTTGGCTTCCATGGTAAGAACTCTCTGTGTCCACTATCAGAAATATATACTGATCAAAGCTAGGCGGGGTTGATTCGATGCATGGTGAGTTTAAGATCACAGCTCATCTGAAAGCACAAACTAATCTCTTGGTCCAGAAATCGTGCTTCGAGCTTGGAATGACCTGGAAATATTCGGCTCATTGACCCTGCCAACTCTGGCTACAATTGATGGCAATGGAGGCATGGATAAAAATATAATCTATGCTGTTCTTCACGAAGCAATCTATTGCCAAGGGTAAGTTTATCCAGATTCGGAACGTGCTCTCACTGACTCGGCATCAGAAAATCATCACGCTGGTCTGCAGACAGGCTTCGTGCCGCAAGCCCCAAATTCCAGATCAGTGACTCTCAGAGCGAGATCTACTTCACTGGAGAGATGGTATAGCCCCATATCTTGTTATATCACCCAAAATCTAACCCAGTCGACGTTAGGTTTATCGCGACATGTTTGAGTCCTATGCCGAGCTGAACCAGGTTCGGGAAGCCGCGGAGATACTGGCTGATAAAACCGACTGGCCCCCTCTTTACGACGAGGCAAAATTGGCTCAGAATGAGGTTCCAGTCTATGCCGCAACTTATATCGACGACATGTATGTGCACTATGAGCTAGCCTCCAACACCGCTTCCAAGATCAAGGGCACCCAGCAGTTTATCACGAACACGATGTACCACGACGCTCTGCGGAGCAGATCTGGTGAGGTGATGCGCCAGCTTCTCAATCTTCGAGATGACTCACTGGATTAATCACCCACCGATGTTGCGCATGGGTGCCTCTCGATGAGATTGGCTCTGGAGGTGTAGATCGCCAATTGTTATGAAATGTGGGAAACATCGATTGTGGTTAATAAGATCCATGTAATGAGTGAATCGAAGAACTCCGCAGCAACAAGGGCTGATCATGTATATGATCAAAGCTAAGTATGTGCAAGGTGTTGCTGAAGCCCGTGAGCATTATTCAATTTCATCCGCCAAAGACGTCCGAGGGTGCAAGGGTAATTAGAACACCTAGTCAATGTTAGCTTTCTCACGCATGAAGGGAAAATTCACTCATACTGCGCCACCAATTATAAATAATCTCTCTTCCTCTTGATGCACCCATTGGGTGATCTTGCTTGCGCCTTGTACTAATGCGTTCCTGTTGGCATTCGGATCGGCAACGCAGTAGAATTCGAAAACAGGCGTCACCCAGGCGAAAGAACTTGCCGACCTGGAGACACAATGGTGTACCTTCACATTCGTATGTTTGGCGTGTATGCTCTGATGAAGGTTGTTGTATATCGACATCAATCTTTTACAGGTCAGTCATCTGGATTGTGAGGGAATCGAGGTTATGTTGTCCTACATACCTTCGCCGTCGGGATACTGATGTGAACGTGGGCGCAAACGAGGAAATTGTAAATTGTACGTTTGCTCTTGACTTGTAAAGAAAGTGATGTAAGACGGTGCCAGGAACAATATCGGTTGTACGCGGTCTCCCTTGATCTATAGCGTTCTTGATTACTTTTAGGGAACCATTTTTCTCCAGTTGCTAGAAATTGTTAGCAAGATCGACGCTTTTGTATTAGTCTGAGAGGTCGCATACCTCGACAAATGAGTCGCGCATCTCTTTCATCTCAAAGAAGCTTTCCTTGTTCGGGCTGATCAGGACGATCGCAACAGATTCGTCCTTTGATATTTCCTCGTTCTCATCGACATTTTCGCGAAGATCGAGAAAGCTGACATACATGTATAGGTATCCACTACTGTTGAATCCAGGCAAACACACAGGAATCCAACTCTCTCCACCCCCGGCTTTGACACCATCGGCTTCAAAAATCATATTGAAAAGCAGTTGGAGATCTCCAGGGTGTAGTGAATGCTTTTTAGGGCGTACAACACTCACAAGCCGACCACCTGCAACAACGAGGCCGTATAGAAGATTGCCATCCTTTGTCTTCAAGAGCGCATTGTTGATAGACTGCCGGTGTTGCTTTCGAATTTTGAGACACTCTAGAGCCGATAACAACGTAGATGGTGATCCACGAGTGAAGCTATCTGCCAAGGACGAAAGGAGTGTTTCTGACCCTTGAAGTGGTCGCTTGAGATCCGTAGACGGCCGTACGGAGAACAGGTGTGTGAGTGATGGAAGCGTTAAAGTGGAAAGAATTTGCATGTATAAAGCTTCCAGTTGAAGACGGAGTTGATTGTCGCTCTCTCTCATACGACTAATGGCAACCAGATGCAGGGGGCCGCGAGTTACAATTGCAAACTTGGTATCCCCGGTTGAGAAACTTCGGAGATGATCTTCCGAGTCTTCGTAGAAGGAAATAATGGTCTGAATGACACCAACATAAGTAGATATCAGCCCACCATCCCCATGTCGCGTCCAAATGGGCTTTCCGGCTGCAGACAGAATGAGATAATGTTTCTGCTTTTGCTTCCAGGACTCGAGAAGCAACTCTGCGACAAGTTAGATTTCAGAAGAAGCATGAGAAAATTAACCTAATTTCAAACGTACCTTCATTTCCTGCGTCTTCATCAATCTCACCCACAGGCTCAAACTCGGTTAGAAACTGGGCATCATCCACATCATCACCGGGAAACTCGGCGAAGTGCAGCAAACTTGCGGTGCTAGAATGAGCTCCAGGGGCCGAAGCTACGAAATCTTTGAAAATCGAATCCATATCCCCAGTGTCTCCATTTGGTATGGAGCTTCGAATACTCGCCGAGTCTCCAGCATCACTAGTAGCCCGTGATCTAGCAAGCTGGTTCAAGCTTGCTTTTGCTTTTGGTCCTCGCGATATGCTCCGGGCAGCAAGTGTGGAATATGCGCTGTTTATCCCATCTGGTGCTTGACCATCAGCCTCTGTTCGCGAAACAGCTGTCGTGGCCTCGGATTGTAGCGCTGCGCGAGACGTCGGTTCATCGTTCAACAGACTCAGCGTGGTCGGCCGTGGGGGCAAAGGTGGTCGCGGGCCCTCTGGACTAGAGCTTCGACCCCTAGTCCGTTCCTCTGAACTCGGATCTGTTGTATCGACAGAATTCATCGTGATAGGGCCATCGCCAGTATCACTCTGATCGCCTGGATGCCACATATTCTTCCCCGCTTTATGCGTGCGCTTGCGGACGCAGTCGCTGGGCGCGAGGTATCAGTTCAAAGACTGCTCATAATTACCACCAAGTGATAATTTTGATAGTAACCTCTATTCAAATGCCATAAGATGTAGAAAAGGTGGGGGAAGCCTCGACGTTGACGTCGGGCAAGCCGGAGCTCCCAAAGGCGGAGACAAACATCCAAAGTGGCCGCCTGCGTGGCCCTTTCACAGTCCGCTACACCAAGACTCCCCTTGCCACTCACAGGGTCGCACTCGATGTCCTAAATATGACGGAGAGTAGTCTGACGCTTCTAAACATATTTGACGTTCGACATTGGCATCATGAGCCTTGATCCCACTGCCTTTCCGAGGTCGAACTCCCCCGCAAGCTCCGACAGCTCCCTGACGCGCACGCGCCTGCAAGGCAAAGAAGGTCCGCTCATGTCCAACGAGTTCTGGCGAAGAAATCAGTAACTAACCGACTTTTCTTTGAGTCAGGATCCCTGAAAAAGGATAAGAGTTATCGCCGTTATGCGTCCAGTGTCGAGCGAGCCTTGTCGTTGTTCGACAGCGCGCTGCAAGAATGGGCCGACTACATTTCGTTCCTCAGTCGCCTGTTGAAGGTGAGATACTTGGCTGGGAAACAGCGCGGTATTCTGGAATGATTCTCATAATGGCTGTCTTAGGCACTACAATCTCACCCTCCAGACCAACCAGTCGTCCCTCATAAGGTATTAGTCTCGAAGCGGCTCGCTCAATGTCTAAATCCATCATTACCGTCTGGCGTTCACCAAAAGGCGCTAGAGGTTTACACGTACATATTTGGATTGATTAAGGTACGTTTACGAAACATTTTAAAGGGGGCTGCAGACTTACTGACAGGTTTGGATTTTAGCTCGAGGGATTGTCGCACGATTTACCACTATACTTACCGGGCCTAGCTCCTACCTTAACCTTCGCTTCGCTTGCAGTTCGCCCGCTTTTTTTGTCGCTGGTAGAAGGATATATCGTTGATTTGGAGCCATGGGCCATTCGACCTGCCATGAAGGCAATACTTTTGGCCCTCCTGCCCGGCCTTGAAGAAGAGACAAGCGACGATTTCGAACCAACATTAAGGATAATCAACAAGCTTCGGGAGGTTGGTGGTCGGCTAGAGACACAAAAGACGGCAGAAACAGGTGCCTCTGGGCAGTATTTTTGGCAATGTCTGTTCCTTGCGTCCATCACAAATTCTGGCAGACGACTTGGAGTCCTGGCGTACCTGAATCGCTATCTCCCAAGACTCGGCATAGCAGAGCGCCGCCAAAGCGCGACTGAGGATGGGGGCAAGGACTTTCCTCCGGAGATGCTCGCAGCCGCCGAATCGGTTATTCTTCCAGAGCCTGGTCTGTTGATACGGTGTTTTGCGTCTGGTCTGTCTGACGAACAACTCTTGGTCCAACGGAACTTTCTCGACTTGCTTGTCACGCATCTACCCTTGAACTCTCCGATCCTGCAGTCTCGAATCGCTGAAAATGATCTCGAGACATTGGTTATTGCCGCTGTTGGTGTAGTGACTCGACGCGATATGAGTTTAAACCGCCGGCTATGGGCGTGGTTTCTTGGGCCAGAGCCTACGAACGAGCGAACATCTATCGATAAGAACCAGGAACCATCCAAGAGTGTTGTATCTTCGACGCCCAACGGCGAGGAGCTCTCGCAGTCCCAGTATTTCAGCCAAGTGGGCTTGAAACCTCTGGTGAATGGTTTGCTTCGCATGATCCAAAAGGGTTCAAATATCCCTACCGAAAGAACAAAGCCGTTCCGAATAGCCCTTTCCATGATGGATCGCTGGGAAATTGGCGGGTACATAGTCCCCGCCGTATTCCTTCCTACCATCCGCAGTGTTCAGTCGTTCGAGAAGCAATCTTCAAGGAGCCACTTCGAAGAAGTGTTTCGCAGTGCAAGCGCCTTTTTTGATGGTGTCGAGAGCAGTGTCATCTTCTCAGAACTTTTGCGTTTAGTGGACTTCCGCTCTAGTGAGATGGAGAAAGAAAATGACCGAGTCCTCAAGGATCTTGATCTTGCCCGGTTCATCGTCGAAAATTTCAACGTTCGAGAAGAAGACATGCTTCAGATTCATGTGCCTCTATTGACTTTGTCTGTGCTTATCAGAATACGGGAGATATCGTCATACAGCTCTTCATCAGAATCGAAGATAAACAAGCAAGCAGTGATCGACGCTCTGAACGGTGTGCTAAAGTCATTGACACCCTTGCTTACTGAAAGGGCTTTTGCACGAAAGTACGGTCAAGAGAAATCATCTAATGCTGAATCCAAGACACGCGACGCCGATAACTTAAAAAAGGTGCACAAATTCTATGAAGATAGCAAGAAGAGCCTGGATCTCCCGCAACTTCCATTTTCGCCGAAACAGCTTGGCGAGATGATCATTCGAGAGGCCCATGAACTGTCCATCGAGGCCCTGCAAAGCGATCACAATCCGGCTCTTCATGAAAAGCTTGACTGTCTTGTGTCATTGCTCACGAAGTTGCCTAAGTCCCGCATGTTACGAGACAGGCGGCTCTATGGAGCAATCTCACAGAGACTTTCGACTAGAAGCGATACATCTACAAGTGCATTTGCAACACTTTCTACAATTGCCTCCACAGTCTCCAATTTGTATTTCATCCATACCCCTGGCTTCTACATCAGCTATGAAGATGCCTCTGATCTCATCCCTGATCTTGTTCAACAACTCTGGCAATATTTATCGCCACTAAGCGCCAAATTCCATGTCGAGTCAGTACGCTGCTTGTGGCTACTCCACTCGATTTCTTGGGTGGACCATCTAGTCGAAGCATCTATAACGAATTTGATGATTACAAGTTCCACTTCGGGATCTTACCACCTTTCAACCGAAGCGCAGGCTGAAAGATTCTATGTGCTCTGGAACCACAGTCATCACGGAACGCATGAACAACCCCCGAAGCAGGTCCTTGAAGTTGGTGGGACATCTTTTGCCTACCAGTGCTCGCTTCTTGAACGGCCCCTTTTCATTGTCCTTGATCTACTTGCCCGTGAACCCGGGGACGTATCCCAAAACGTTCAGCAATGGCTCCAAGACCTGCCAACAATCCATCGGTAAGGCACATCAAGAGCAGCAGAAAGCATGCAACAACTGACGTCCCTTAGAGTTTTCCACATTGTTATTTCGAAACTTGATGAATTATTTGAACATGATACCCCCAGCGCAGTTACTGAAGAAACGAATTCTATCTCGCCTGATGACTACAAGGAGTGCAAATATTTGCTGCGGACTGCATCGAACATGATCACATCTCTTTCCAACAATGGATGGATAATTCTCCTAACTCATACTTTGAATCAATCGGATAAGCACGACAAAGCAAGATCTGAAGGTACGTGGATCTCCATGCCGATCGTTACTGATGGCTGACTTCGCTCGATAGATAATGCAAACAAGAAAAGTCTTCATGCCGCCCTTTTCGAAGCCTCTCACCGAATCATCAGCAATCAATTACCAAGTCTCCCTGGAACACACCAAGAAAGCGACCTGCTACAAAAAGATGCTTTGCATCTTATGCGAGAGCTTCTCCTTGGTCCAGGCGCGGAGGATCTGGTTGAATCTGGAATCGATGATTTCTTGGTGGAGCGTCTTCTTGTGGCTGCAAACGAAGGCGGGAGCATTGCGGTGCAGAGTGCAATCATTGATGCTCTGCTAGCGGCACTCAAGGTGAGATTCGCTCAAGCTTACGCGCTGCCTCAGCCTCCACGCCCACGGCAACGAGCTGGCTCTCGCGAACGCTTGACTAGTCCGTCGATATTGTCGTTCACCAGCGACAAGGCGGAGAGAGGGCCATCAATTGCGAATATCCCTCGCCCCCCAGAACGACTGCTTGATTGCTTGTTGAAAGGTATTAGCTCAGCTCAATCGCGAGAAATTATCGACAAGTGGATTTCACTACTCTGCGAGGTACTTCCACTTTATTCAGGGTCAATATTCCAGGTTCTACTCATGCTAGTGGAATGTTTCTGCAGGGAAATCAAATCCTCTTTTGAGAGCCTTCGGCTCGCATTCCAGCAAACCGAAGATTGGCCACATGATCGTTCCGAGCAAGTTACTATATCTCTTCTTGCTGGTCTTGAAACATGCATTGCCAATGCTCATGCACGTCTTCTTGTGGAGGAATCAACTGTTCCAGCAGCCAAGAGCCCTGATCAAGCCCAGGGTTTCTTTGGAAATATGGTATCCGGTGTCTTCAACTCAGATGGCAACCAAGGCCGTACAAATGCTGCCAACGATCGATTGACTGTTCTCCTTTGCTTCCAAGACGCTGTTCGTCTCTGCTTCTCCATTTGGGCCTGGGGTGCAGGTGGTGGAGCTGGCTCAACGACCGATTCTGAGTCTTTGGCCTCTTTTCAGTATACATCGCTGCGGATGCGGAACAGGTCAAGGCGCATTCTAGAAAATTTCTTCACCGCTGAAGCGCTTGAGTGCCTAGAAACTCTCGTCGAGATGTGGACCAAATCTGATACAGAATCAGCCGTATTGATTTTTAGTCTCTTGCATACACTGGATGGCTCGAGTCCAAAGATAACTATGCCCGCTGTCTTTAATGCGATATACACGCGGACGAATCCCAACGCATTAGATCCCGGGCGCAAGTCCTCGCTGACAACCAGCCTTTCTGAATCCGAACTTGCCAGCTTCCTGGTTGCATACACTCGCTCGTTAGATGATGATGCTCTCGATGAAATCTGGGCCGACTGTACGACTTTCCTTCGAGATGTTTTGAGCAATCCATTCCCGCATCGACAAATCCTCCCACGTCTGATCGAATTCGCTGCTATCCTAGGCGTGAAGCTAGAGAAGACTACATTTGGCGAAGATCGACGTATGCGCAAAGAACTTGGGGTTTGTGACAATGTAGCCCAAAATTCCCTATTTATTAGCTGACTTGATTTTATAGGATGTTCTCTTACGTCTTTTGACGGCAGTCTTCACTAGCAAACCTTTGGGATTGAACCAAGATAGTGGTCTGATGGCACGGTCTTCGTTGGATTATGATAATACGGCCGTCTCCCATACTGGACCCGATGATATGCTCAGTATCCTGGCTGTGTCTATGCCGTCTTTCATCACGACTTTGGGAGACTCGGATCGTATCAATACCGCCATCAGCGGCGTTTCGACGAACGTGGTTGGACCTCTTATTCGCTCCCGCTTGTTCCCAAATAACCTCAACCGCAATGTGATGGTTCTGTTGCAGCAAATGGCAAAGGTCCCAGCCGCCTCTAAGGTGTGGAAGAAGGACATCGCGGATTCATTTAATGACGCGCGTTTCTTTGGGCTACAAGTTGACCTTGTGAAGAACAGCTGGATGGATCTGTTAAGACAATGGGTTCTAGCTGACAAGGAGCGGCTAGCAGAAATACTGGGCCGGCTTCCTCCACCTAGTGCTGCCGGCATCATGTTCGGCGTCGGTGCCTCTGCAGCTCGACTGGATGCAGACCGCAAGGCGCAGCTTAATCTTCGCCGCATTGCGGTGCTTCTACTGTCAGCCAGCGATGATTACTTCGTGGGCGAACTACCAATTTTGCTCCAAAGGCTGGAGGATCTTCTTGCTGCGACTAGTTCATCCTCCCCTTCATCTGCTACCCGTGCAGAAATATTCATGGTCTTAAGAGCCCTTGCACTCAAGACGTCTGCAGCGGCTTTGGCGCCTTTCTGGCCATTGATCAACGCCGAGCTCCAAGAGGCTTTCGCGGCTGTGCCAAAAAGCTCGCAGTCGGACATCTATAACCCTTACTCTCTTCTTCAGGCATGCAAACTGCTGGACACACTGCTTGTCATTGCACCAGATGATTTCCAGCTTCTCGAATGGCTTTTTGTGACTGACACCATCGACGCTGTGTATCCACCCAACAACTGGGAACCAATTGCTCTTGCCGATGAAGTGTCGCAGAGCTTCGGACCACGAGGTCTCATGTCTCCTACTATTCCCGGTGAATCAGCAGAGCCTGTAGCTCGCGGTGGTCTCAGACGGCCTTGGCTCGTCTCTGACCACATTCGGGAAACGCCCAAGGACGACCTTGTCGAGAGGGTTCTCCGGCCTTTCTTTGACCGGTTGAGTATCTACGTATTCGAAAACACGTATGGCATGGAAAATGTAGATTTTGAAGCTTGTCGGGATGATCTGTTGCTTGATCTGTTCAACGAAAGCACCATGGTCAATTGAAGCCTGTAGAACCTTTGCTCCATGTTGCTACCCCTTTTTGTATAGCTTTACTTCATAGCGATTCAATTACCATTTCTTTTTTCTGTTATGATTGAATTTATTTTTGAAGATTCGTATCTCAGTAACCGTAAATTCTGGTGGCCTTCTAAATAGTCCGACGGCAAATGCTGTGTATACATGGTTGATGCACCAATGGGGTTGAGCTGAATTGAAATGGTTCATCCCGCCCAGACCCGACGCTTCTCCGCCAACGTCACTCATCAACTCCACTTGCCACCCAGCATCCTCACTCCAAGACTCATCTTGGTGACCAACATTTAGTGCGGAGATCTATTTGGTCGCTTCAGAGCCCTTGTCACCATGGTCCCACGTTCGAAGGTCTTGCTCCCCCTCTACGGACGCGTCGCCGCCCGACCGTTCTCCATCTCCCGCCCTCGCTTTGAGGCCGCACCGCTGCCAACAAGGAAGCCAGTTGGAGCCTTCCGTGGCGGGTATGTTTGAATTGACACCATTTCTCCTTATCAGATGCTTTGCAATTGGATCTAACGCAGGCCGAATGCAGTGTTTTCGGTTTCTTGTCAGGCGCGGTTGCTGCCGGCGCGTCCGTTTACTACTACATCCTCAGCGACTATCGAGTCTCCAATGAGATGCTGTCTGATGACATTTCGGTATGCAAGTCCCGGAATTTCATTTTGCCATAGTGCCTGTTGGCTCTCTGTCATGTTCTGGGGTTGCTAATGACTTTCTTCTTACTCTAAACAGGCTCTTCAGTCCGCTACTATCAAGCTTCAATCTTATATCACGGAGCTGGAAACTAAGGTGAACCAGCTGCAGAAGAAATGAAGCCCTTCACTTGAGCCCTGCCTGAAATGATTCTTTTGTACTTTTTACGCCTACCGGTGTTTGGCCGTTTATTTCCTTGCATTGGACCATGTCTGTATCAACCACTCAGCCGTTTTCTCTTTGTGATAAATACCTACAAAAAACGAAAACCTCTGGCAGTGAAGCGCATCTCTTTGACTAGTATTAACTCATGTACTCTATTACATTTCCAAGTTCTGGAGAGCAAATCCAAATCCAGCCTTCCAAGCTACTCTGATAAAGCTCCCACTGCAAACATGTCAAACAGCCTTATCAACCCAACTTAACTTTCCCCGTCAAAAGCCATTCCTCCACAACATCTAAACTACAACCTCACCAAGGCCAGTGTGCAGTATGTTCCGTGTCGAGCTCCTAGAGGGCTCAGGTGCAGCTCCAACTCCAGGCTACACCTACGTTGCCGACCGAGGCATCAACCCTGCCCAAGCCAGAGCACCAACATTAAGCCGCAAACGCGGAATTCGCGACGCGGGCAAAGGCGGCGACATCTCTTCTCGACGCGCAAACGCCATCGCACGACACATCGCTGAGCTCGATCGCGAAAACCAACGAGACGTCGCGATCTCCATTCCCGTGAAACAAGCCAAAGAGGCCGGAGCTCGTGGCACCCGCGCCAAAACGACTTCCAACGTGCGCCGTATTTTACAATCCCAGAAGACGTTCCGCAACCACTTAGACGACGAAGAGGCTGCTGTTAGCAATGCGGGAGGAGTGACTTCGATACAGGCTTTAGGGGGTGCTGCGGGGGCGAAGAATAATAAGATCACCGCGGCTGCGGCTGCCGTGGCACGACGGAGCTCGACGCCAGCTACGCCTTCGGCGCCTGCTGCAGCTGGGAAGAACAAGAAGCGCGGTGCGGCGGCTGGGACTGCAGCTGAGAAGCCTGTGACTGCGACTGAAGAGGGGGAGAAGATGGATGTCGATGCTGAGGAGGAACCGGCTCAGAAACTATTGAAGACTGAGCACGATAATGACCCCTTGCTCAAATCTTTCACGCCTTCAATGCCATCAGAACGACTTCTCCAGATGCTGCTCTCTGAGCCGCCCTTAACGTACAACGCTTCGAGGGCTGGGCCGCCTACGTCTGCACGGGCGCCACGCCATTTTTGCTGCATGTGTGGATACTGGGGGAAGATTAGGTGCAAGAACTGCCACTTACGGACTTGTGGCTTGGATTGCTACAAAGTCCATGAGGATTCGAGATGTGGTGCATTCTATTAAACTGGATACTTATCCTTTGTACACTATTGGGAGGGACGTTTTTACCTCCGTGTTTCTAATGACGGCATGAAAATAATGGCATCTTGTACTCTAACATTTTTCTTCTTCTTCTCACATCTGGATTCATATTATATGATTTATTTTAATGGAGTCGAAAGAGCAAAGCTTCTGCTTTACGGCCATAATCTAACATTTCAAGTCAATACCTGCACGCATTTCTTCTTGGCGAACCTCGAACATAACTTGTATGCCAACAAATAAGACCACGCAGCATGATACGAGATAAACAACGCCAGAGTATGAGTTAGTTAGGCTAGCAAGAAGATCTTTCAAGCCATCCAAGCCAAGTGCAAATCCAACAAGGTTGGCGATCATCATCATGAGGACGTTACCCACAGACCCAACACCGCAGAGAACACGGTACGTATTCGGGCGAGAGCGCCATTTGCGAGCAGGGAAGAGCATGCCAGCTAAAATCTCTGGTAAAACAAAGAATGTAATGAGCCAACCCCAGATAAGAAGGCGTAAGTTAATGTCGTGCCACAAGGCCACGAAAGTGAAGACCAAAAGGAAATTACGGACAGTTCGGAATTTGTCCATAAAGCCAGATGGAGCGGGTGTATTTTTTGAGTCTTGTGGGCCTCGTCTTGCACCACTGCCTCCAAGGGGAATGTAAATGTATCGGACAAGCCACTGGTTGTAAGAACGGTGCCAGCTGCGCCAGAAAGACATAGCGGAGTAGTTGTTAGACATGCAGCGAATCATGTTTTCGGGAGGATCAATCCCATCAATGAGAGCCCAAAGACGGAAGAAACGCCATGGTATCAAGAGCTTCAACCAGATAATGTGAAGATTGAAAAAGGCAAGCATGCTTAGTTGCCCTGGGCTGAAGAGTGACCAATCCGGAGAAGCCTTGGAGATTGCCACGGCATAGATGTAGTGAAGAATGAGCTCCATACAGAGAAGGGTGAGGAAAAAGCGGATTCCGTATAAGATAGTGCGTGAACGTTGCAAGGACGGGGGTGTGAATCGCTGCTGAGATACATAGTCGTTGAAGGTCAAAATGGGACCAGCGAGATATAGTGGTGAGTAAAGGATGTAAGCAAAGTAGTTGCGCAGGCTGAAGGCGGTTGGCTCAGCTGGAATTTTCACTCGATCTCGTTCCGATAGCGTTGTGGGGTCTTGTTGCTTCTTCTTGTGTAGTTGCGTCAGTTCAATGTCGTGAGAGGATATCGGAAGTCGTGACTCGGAGTCGATCGGAGAACCTACTTCGATTGGGCTCGAGCTTGGGTAGCCAAGGCTCCAGTAATAGTCCATGTTGAAGCTGATCAGCCGCAACACAGTAACCTTGAAGAGAACCTCCCATCTGGGCATGATGCCCCCGAAGTCATCCAGCTGCTTGGCCAACTGGACAAGCCCGGATCCATCCTTCTCGGTCGCACTCGAAGCTGGAGCTAGGAACAATGCGATTCGCTCAAACTGGTAACCCTCGCATAGTTCGTTGGCAAACAAAATACTAAGGTTGAAGACCCATGTGACCGCTGGGATGTATGATCGAGGCAGGTTTTTGCCGATGCGGTAATTGACCATCAAAATGAAGATAACTTTGAGCGCGGATATACCATGGAGAGCTGTGAGGAAGATCAGGCCAAAGAAAAAGTCGAAAGTCATGCGGCTCTCAAGTTGACGGTTGCCAGCAGTCACTGGAGAGCGATTCGATTTCGATCCGTCGTTTGAGCGGGTTGTGAAGGTCTGGTAGGCTCGGCGGAGAAGAGGATGTAAAGTAAGTAGCAGTAGCAAGGCGGGGACATTATCTCGAAAGCTTGCATATTGCGCATCGGAGTTGTCCTGGTTGTCGAACCGTGGTCAGCTATTTCCAAAACTGTAACTGAAATCGAGACGTGTGCTCACCACAAGGCGACCAGGGATCCATCCTTGGGACAGAAGAGGAGAATATCGTGGGTATAACGGATGACTATCTGTGTGGTTGATATTCGTGATCAATAGATTATCCTTGTGCGCAAGCGATCTGATCGGACGAACCTTTGGACGCATCGACCACGGTCTTGAACATCAGCGGAACAAGAGTGATGAAGAATAGGTAATATATGAAGAATTCTGGTGTCCGCCAGAGTGGCGAGTTCGCCTTCTGGGCAATGGCATGGGCGCGCGCATCTTTGACAGACGGAGGTCGCGTGTCGGCGGTGGCTTTGACAGTGGTAGAAGAGGACGTGAAACGAGTGTCAAGGGTGTCGAGCGAATACAATCGCCGCAGCCAGGAGAGAAAGGAAGGCATATTCTAATGCTATGGCATGCCGACCTGGGCAGATGTTGAAGGCCAGGAGAGAACGCCCTGGAGATCTTCAGATCTGTGCAGGCTGAGGTGTTTACTGTCAGGGGAGACCGAGGCTGATTGTCGATAAGCCACCCATGATTGGCGAGATCGGCTCTCCGCCTTCCTCCCCACGCCGATCCTCTTGACAGACTGGAGCCCTGAAGTATAGACCTTTCAGCTTGGGAGTAAACATAATGCAACAAACAATATGGAACAATGAATATTTTGAATTCAATACTTCTGATATCTTGGACGGAATATCTGCTGGAGTGTTGACCCGCACCTCCGATCTTCAACCAGCTTCGCTTTGTGTACCGTGTACATCTTGCAATAGAACATACTTGAACAAACTTGATTATTCTTGCCAGGCGACTTGAATGTAGATCTCGCAAAACTTTAGCCTTAACTCCGGGCGTGGTCGCATAATCGCATATTTTAAGAGACAACATACTGTCAGCCCCGATCACCACAGCTGCTCCCGAAATTTTTATGAAAAAGAGACGGTCCTCATTTCGTCGCCGGCTCCTAGCGAAACTATAACTACGAAGACCGACCTCTATTCAGCTACGGTTGCTTTTTTTTCGCTACACAACCTGAATCCGAGAATCGGTTATTACTCTTTGCAAGCTTTATCTCACACGATGTCTTCCCCTACAAAAGTCACATTCCCATCCTTCATGCTGCAGGTCAGCGGCGAGCTTTATGCTCCCGTTACTGGTGCCCCCGACTGCAAGGGCGCTGCTGTTGTGATCAGCCATCCCATGACCGGTATCAAAGAGCAAACTTCTGCAAATCATGCCCAAGTTCTTTCTAAGGCTGGATTTTATGCCCTTACCTTTGACGCGGCATATCAGGGAGAAAGCACGGGACAGCCCCGTGGGCTAGAAGACCCCCATCAACGAGTCGAAGATAATAAGGCCGCTGTGACCTTTTTGACCACGCTAGAAGGCAAGGTCGATCCCAGCCGCATTGGTGTTCTTGGAATTTGCGCCTCGGGTGGCTATACCTCATATGCGGCACAGTCTGACAGCCGTATCAAGGCTCTTGCTACCGTAAGTGCCGCCTGTGTTGGCCGTATGACCCGCAATGGTGGCGTGCATAAGGAGAACAACAAAGAAGTTCCTCAGGCTATCGCGGGAGCACTTCAGGCAGCCGGCCAGTGGCGTACAAATGTGGCTAAAGCTCCCATTGAAGCGCCGGCTATGTTCAATCTGGATGCCTCCCAACTTCCAGAGGACGCCGACTCTTTCTTCAAAGATGCCGCCGCGTATTACGGAACCAAGCGCGGAACCCACCCTCGTTCGGACCAGAAAGTCCCAGTATCTAGCTACGATCTCATGGTCAGCTATGACTCTTTCAATTTTCAACACTTGATCTCTCCTCGGCCTTTATTGATGGTCGCTGGATCTGATGCACAGACCCTTCACTACAGTGAGAACGCTGTTGCAGCAGCCCGTGAACCTAAGGAACTGTTCGTGGTTGAAGGAAAGAATCACTTCGACCTCTATGATGATCTTGCCGTGTCTGGCCCAAAGCTTGTGGAATTTTTCGAAAAGAATCTTTGAGGGCGATGTTGAGATTTGACTTAGCGTTAGACAAAATTTAAAGAAACTTTCATAACAATATCGGCTTCCTTAGAGACCCTTATAATCAGAATTACGTGATGTAAAGAGGATTGCAATGTGGGCAGTCTGTCAAGCAGACGGGTCGAAAACGAGAACAACATCAGCATCAGGTCCTAGTAGGCGACAGTCATCGTAGGATAGTGATATTGAATAGGCGAAAACAAGAACATAGTCGAAAGGAAGACACCTCTATGCAACAGGGAATCAACCAGTATTATTCAAAGAGAATGTAAATCGAGCTGTTGTATCTTGCTTAGTCATTGTTGGTTCATCAGCCTTTGGCCGAGTGTAGTGTGGTGAAATATACCATTGATCCTCGGCTTTTGAGCTCCTTTTCTAGGTAGAGCTTGAATTAAACATAGTTGATTATTGTAGTTATAAAAATTTCAAGATTTTGAAGGAAGCTCGCCGAGTATTACTCCATTAACTCATGTTTGATGTAGATAGCATGTTCTCAATCGTCCTCGGGACCCTCACGCACGGCCAGGAATCAGCTCCGTGCAAAAACTGTAACAGATATCCGTCCAGTTTGTTTCCAAGAACTGACAAACAAATTCTCGGATTTTCCGAAGTTTCTCCTCCGAATACCTCTAGAGCAGCACTTAAACGGCCTTACTCAAGACTGATTAGCCTGAAACAAGCAAGTGGATTGCATCTCTGCGAGTTTCATAGCGCGACAAAGCTATATTGAAAGATGGCTAGATCAGCTTTACTCTCAATAACTTATCTTATATCTGCGAGGTTTTTCCGAATTGATGATACCTACACCAGGAGATCACTATCAATAAATACTGCTATATCATCCGTTCCTCTCAAAGGCATTCTGACTTGCTCCAGTGTCTACAGCATTTCAAAGACGTTTCTCGACGATTCTTCATAACAGTGCATTTTCAAAAAGGTCTCATTGCATCCTTTATCCTTGGTGCTGCCTATGCCCAAGACACTATTGGATTTGGATCCTTTTTCACAGTATACATGAATAGCGACATCTGGATTGAGGAAGCTATGACAACTCTCGTTCTACCCCAGATGCCCACTCCTCAACAAGAACGTCTTGCTCTATGGCCGGGAATGGAGACCAGCAACGGGGATTTGATCCAGGCAATTGCCGTTTCTTTCGCAGATCCAGCTGCGTAGGTGGCCAATATGTGTATCGAGCTTTTGTCCTCGTAGCTAACATTTTCTCAGAAATTGCGGTGCCTCGGCTGGCCAATGGTGTGTGTTTGCCAGCACTCTTCACGGTATTCATAACACAGACATGGCAGTGTATAATCCGTGCTAATCAAAACATGTTTAGGAGGAACTCAGCTCTCCGGTAAAATGGTTCCCGCCTCAGCAGGTGACGAAATTGGCATGCACTGTATGTTCGATGCTCCAATCCAAAAAGCACAGCCCCAACTAACGCTTCATAGACAAATACAACACTGGTACCGGAAATTTCGACCAATCGGCTGCTATCAACGGTCAAATCGTCTCGACTTTATCTACTAGTAAGCAACTCGTTTCTTTTCGCTTCTTGAAAATCTTGACTAACGAATATGCCAGGCTCCGGGTATCCTCTTCGCTGAGATATGGCTGTCGAATGCCAAGAAAGTGCTTGCTATAGCACAGCTCCTGGCTTTGGTAAATGAAATTCTTGGAAATCGACCTCGATGAGAAGCTAATTCATGATTAGAGTACTTGAATACCACCGTTATCCTGAACAAGGCCGATTCTAACTGGAGCCGTGGGCTCACGACTAAGACGTCTGGAAGCTCTGGGTGGTACTCGGTTGATCATGGCCGAACCTGGAAGGTTGGCACCGTTCATATCGGTAGTCATACTTACACCGGAGCTACGCAGTAGGTCTCTGTACCTTTGACTCAAACGATGTAGGGCTTGACTTTCAGGCTCAAGACCTGGAGGGTTGATCCTTTCAACAAAATTCGGGATTCTTCGCACTCATACATTTAAGATTACTTCGGTTTCCCTTCAAGCATTCCATGCAAAGGCCTTCGCAATGAAGCAACATATACTCTAATTATGAGAACAATCTATATGCTTCATCACAAGAAGATTTACGCAGGTACCTAGGATGTAGCTAGAAAACCACCTGAGAACGCCTCCGAGTCTCAATTTCCTAAGTGAAAAGTCCATGAGTAATATTCGGGCTATGTGAGACTAGCATTGTTTTAAAGTAGAACCTCTAAATTTATGGAGTGAGAGAACTGAGGATGTTTTTATTCATCAGGGTTAAATGTACTTGTACAGCACAGATTAGATCAGCAGCCGACAGTCCTCAAGTGAAGGCACCCAAACATGGACGTTCCATCAAACCTTCGAATATTCTCTCAAATACCACCTCTTTTCTTTCCCAGCCACGTCCAACTACCTCGTTTCCCAGGGAACATGGCAAGCCAACGAGTAAGTGTACCCTAGCCTTGATCTCAGACATTCCAAGGTTCACCCCACCTTTGCAAATGGCCACTGTTCAAATGGAGCTAACGAGCCCAGGTTGCGTTCAAAGTCCAAGGCACAGTGCAAGGTAAGCCATAATTCTTTATGAGCTCAGCTCAATATGTCGAATATACTCATACTCATTCCACTTCCCAGGCGTGGGATTCCGGTAAAGACTCACCCGTCATCTTCTTGCGATGACATCATATATCATGATAGCACCGCACGATTATTGACAACAAACAGCGACTTTACCCAGAAATGTGCCATAAGCCACGGCCTCCAGGGCTGGGTCCGAAACACGACATGTGGAAGCGTTAGTGCAATCCTGGCTCTACCCGCTAGTCAAGCCCGAGAACGCCGATGCTGACCGAGTCTCCAGGTTGAAGGCGAGGTACAAGGCGAAAACGAGGAGGTACAAAAGCTCCTACAACAGATTGACAAAGGCCCGCGCATGGCCCACGTTGTAAAATTGGAGAAGCGAGAGGTTCCGACGAAAGAGGGCGAGGATCAATTTTTAGTTATGCGGACTATGGAGTCTTCTTTCAATGCGGGCAATTAAGCGCGCTGGACGACGCCAATCGCTGGTCATCAGCCCACGCGACTATGCAAATCCATAGAAATTTCAAAGGATCATGAGAAGGCTCATTCAGAAACACAGTTCCACGTCAGTCAAGTGCAATTAGCGTAGCTTCAGGTACGGAGTACTTGTGTAGACATCCCGAACTGGTGGGTAACAGCTCATATTTGCTCTTAGCGCGGGCGAAAGTGCCAATATTTCAGCCGCAGTGTCAAAATTTGCAAATCCCGATATTCTGGAAGCCGGCCAAAGTCACCGGTGAGAATGAGCTGCGCTTTGATATGCCGAAGCCGATATTTTATCGGGCAGCCGTGACTCAGAATGGAAAACAGGAGCGGCGGCCGGCTCTTCCCGAAGTCACCTGCCTGGAACCTCCGTATACACTGTATTCGGAAGAAACCCCCGGTATCGATCGCCAATTGACCAATTGCTACTTGGATAATGGGAAGGGGTTTACAATTGCTTCTTCTTCGTATTTTGTTGGCTCTTATCCTGAAGACAAATGCTTGGCTCCACGCCAATTCAGTGGAATGGCGAGGGCGATCGTGGAAGTGGGTTCTGTGGAGCCGAGTGTTGGAGAGGCGTATTAAGGCGGACCCTGCGAAAAAGTACTATAAAACAGCCGCTGTGTTGGCGCAGCCCCCCCGGCCAATGATAAATCGCCGACACGTAAGCATCGAAGGTTCAGCTTTAGAGATCCCCGATCTGCTTTTTTTAGCGAACCTGTTTTCAAACCACGAGACCGGGGCTCGGCGATCGGAAAAGACAGGGGTGGGAAAACACTGGAAATTCTCAGCCACTATAAAAATAACTTTAGGAATCCAGGTCCCAATATCCGTCCACTTCAATTCATAACATCTACCTCATCTTTCCTCTACCTTCCAAGGTTACCTCGAGGACTACTTTACCGCTCACAACCCCTCCTGATCTGATCTCAAGACCCCTCATGAGTTCATCCGCACTATGCACGGCAGCGCCCCTCCGGGCTGCTGTCCGCTACAATTACTTTCAACTAGCTGTCCGAACGTATTCAGGAATGGCAACTAACACCTTGCAACACTCATACAACAAGCAAGCTACGCCATTCACCTACACCTCAAAACGCTCTATCTCCTCGACGCAGCAGAACCAGATCAAAGAGTACTTTCCACCGACAAAAGAGCCTGCAGTGAAAGAAGTCACCACAGCCTGGGTGCATCCTGTGTACGCAAACCCCCAAGCAAACTTTGACAATGCCAAAATCTAACAATTTTCCAGCTACACCGAAGAACAAATGCGCAGTGTCGCAGTTGCCCACCGTGAGACAACCAACTTTTCCGACAAAGCCGCTTTGAATGTCCTGCGTATGTTCCGGTGGGGCATGGATTTGGTCACAGGGTACAAACACCCCGATGCCAACGAGACCCAGCCAGGCAAGTTTGCTATGACTCCCAAAAAGTGGATCAACCGATTCATCTTCTTGGAGACCGTTGCTGGTGTTCCAGGAATGGTTGGAGGAATGCTTCGCCACCTCCGCAGTCTGCGACGCATGAAGAGAGACAATGGCTGGTATGCGCTCAATTCCACCGACAACCATAAATAACGATCAATTGCTAAGATTTGACTAGGATCGAAACCCTCTTGGAAGAAGCATACAATGAGCGTATGCATCTTCTGACCTTCATGAAGATCGCAGAGCCAGGCTGGTTCATGCGAGTGATGGTCCTCGGTGCACAGGGCGTGTTCTTCAACGGTTTCTTCCTGGCATACCTGGCGTCCCCTCGAATCTGCCACCGTTTCGTCGGCTACCTCGAGGAGGAAGCTGTCATCACATACACTCGTGTGATTGAGGATATCGAATCTGGCAAGCTGCCCGAGTGGGAGAACCTCGAAGCACCCGAAATCGCAGTCCAGTACTGGAACATGCCAGAGGGCAACCGCAAGATGAAAGACCTCATCTTGTACATTCGGGCCGACGAGGCAAAGCACCGCGAGGTCAACCACACCCTTGGTAACCTCGAGCAGAAGAGCGACCCGAACCCATACCAAACCGAGTTCCAAGACCCTACAAAGGATCACCCGTCCAAGGGCATCGAGAACCTGAAGGGTACCGGATGGGAACGTCGTGATGTCTTCTAGATGTCTCTCGGCTCTGGTAGACAATTAGACGGGTTTTCTTTGTTTTGAGTATCAGCATGGCGTTAGGCGGCGGCATTTGAAATATTCTCTCTTCTCTGTTTTCAAAAACTCCTGTACGATATTACACAAATGCACATATGAGATACACCGATCATCGTGATTCGATTACTTGACAAGTTTGGAATGTTCTGCAACTTAGGTTACGCAGCTACCATCTAGATTCACACGCTAGGGTGCGGAATCTATAGGCGACCAATTAGTCATGGCCTAGGCTTTAGATTGTATGCATGGTTATGCCATGCAACAGTGTTAAATGATTAGAATATTTGATGGAGGCTCACACAATGAGAACCAACACGGCTGGAATGCTCCCCCGCTTGAAGTGAGGGGAATGATTTAATTCCAACAGGTTTCACGGTCTCGAAGTTCTGGAACCAAAAGCATTTTCTGGTTCGCGGAACGCGGGGAGGAGAAACTAAGCCCAAGCAGGCAATGCAGCAACAGCGGTTCGTGCCTGAGCCGAGTGTGATTTGGAATACCTTTACCTCAACATCTGTTCTGTACATATACCAGTGTATATTTCTAGATCTCTATACTTGTACTTAAGTGCTGTAGACAACGTGTCATTCTACCCTAAATTTAACTTAATTACGGTGTTTGACCCGCCCAGCTGCCCCTTAACGCCACCTCCCGTTGGACCCGAGCGCCCCTTTTGCCCGCCCAAAGAAGATTCTGGGCCGTCGATCCCTCAAAGTCTCATTAAACCTCCGTGATTGCAGTCCCTCATTTCCCGGCAAGGTGGACTTCTGGTTTCGAGGCCGCCTCGAATTCAGTGCTGTGGGATAATAGAACAACAAACAAACATCTGGCCGTGAAAAGGACCACACTGGCACGCCGATTCTATAGTGTTCCCGAGTCGTGAACTTGGTGCAAGAAGAGTTTCAGACCACCGCCGCATCATGGATGAGCCACAACATACTGAAACCGAGCTGCCGACTCGATCTGGCTCGCCTTCGCCCTCCGTCCCAGCCACGCCGGCGATCTCCTCCTATTCCTCGCCAGACAGAACCTTCTCCTCGGTGTCATCCCGCTCCGCTTCCTCCGTGACCTCTGCTGGCGACCGCTCGTCAGTCTCGACTTCCTCTAGACGCCATGGTTACATTCGTCCGTTTGGCGCAGAGTTCGCCGAGTCCGCCCGCCACAGAGACAGTGTCATGAGTTTGGGAAGTATTGCGCATCTGCAGTATTACTTTGCTCGGACGGGCCTGCTGGAGGGCAAAAATGGCCGAGGCAAAGAGTTCGACAAGAAGAATGGCGAGAATGTGCCCCGCGTGCTCATCACCCCGAACGAACAACATATAGATGACTTCGTCGCCAGCCCGACGGAGATGGGCGAATCTGCTGAGTTTGAGGCTCAGATGGACGATGAGGGGGGGGAGGTCATGCTGCCACCAACAGTCAGTACTTATAGCATGAAGACATACCATGTCCAGCCCCCGCCGGATCTGATGTCGCTTCGGCGGGATCTACGGCATGCATTGGACAAAGCAGAGAAGAATATGGAGGCCATTGAGAGCGGCGTGGAACCCCCACCTCGGGAGCCAGTACGGACCAGTCTGTCTCCAGGCGATATCCCAGAGGCTATGGAAGACGATTCAGGTAGAGAAGCGCCAACCCCACAGACTAAAGAGGAAGCACAAGGAATGTGTATCCTGGATGATATGACTATGGCCATCCGAGCCGCAAAGATCTACTACACCAGCCATCCACACCCGGAGCGCTTAGCTTCTATCAAGAGTGAGCGCGATATCCGGAAAGACCTCTTCCACGTTCTGGACGCGCTCAAACGCTGGGCAGCCCGTCACTTCGCCAGCGGGCTTCGTCATGAGGAACGCGAGATCGTCAAAGGCTGGATCTCTAACGTCCGAACCATGTTAGGCCGCGAGAAGGCACTGGAGGATATCGAAGCCCAAGAGCGAGAGAACTGGGATTGGGCACGCGGCGACTGGACAGGTCGTGAGAGGGCTCGTGAGGAATCATTCCTCCGCAGCCTCGCTCCCAGCGGTCATGATCTGCCTGAGTGGACAGCGATCGAAGAAGATGCCCCTGCAGATTCCCTGCCGACGCCTTTCCTCGAACGCTTCCGCGACGGCCGGATCCTGGTCCAACTGCACAATATCGCGGTCAAGAAGTCGAAGCGGCGGTTCGGTAATATCGAGGCGTATCACGAAGATATTGCCAAGCCGTATCGCCAGGCCGAGAATCTGCGTTTCTGGGTCAAGGCTGCAGAGCTCCGGTGGGAGCTGCGGTTTCAGGTGGACGTAATGGGGGTTGTACAGGGGGGCAGCACTCCGGCCTGGAGGCAGTTTGATGCAGCCCTGCTTGCTTGGTGCAGTACAGTGCGCCAGGAACTGGTGCGCGATTGGCAGGCTGCGAACCCGGGGCGACCCCCTAGCGCCGGGTTGATCTAGAAAAAGGGCGATGAAGGGAGATTTGACGTGGCTATGTGCATCTCGGTATTTGATGTGACTTGAATTTGTACTTTTGTTTCTGGGTTTACTATTTTTTTTTCCTATGGGCACTTGGCTGGATACCCCTGAATTGCCATTGTCCGTCTCCGCATTGGGTGTTTGGCTTCTTATTGATTCACGAGCTGTTGGTCTGGTTCGAAATTTCGTTGCATTGATTTTCAACTCTCTATTTCGGACATATATTGTGAACATTGTATATATTGCATCTTAACCAAGCTATATCATTTTAGTGTCAACCTTGGAACGCTGCAGGTGCCAAGTAGCGACTTCTCAGCTCCCAGGCAATATAGCCACGGGCAGCATCGGGCTGTGGGCCTCTGGACGCTAGGGCACATGGGCGCTGATCAGCGCCCCTTGAACTCTTGCCCATGGCTTATGGAAAGAGGGATTCGAGGTCCATAAATTGGGGCTTGGTCGCTAGCAGCTCCAGTGCTCGTGGGGGTGTGTGTACATACTTGTTGGAGTATAGCTGCAAGTACTCCGTACAGTTGGCAGTACTCATCCGAATCCAAGCACAGAACAGCAGAACGCAGAACGCAGAACGCAGCATGATTTCATAAGATCGGCCACTGCCGATCTCTGCATACCGAGGGGAAAGGAGGTACTTGTGGGCCCATAGTGGCCACGGCAGCCCGGCAGGTACCGTTTCTGCAGTAAACGGCGAGGCCTCATCCCTCGTTTTGTCTCATAATAATTGCTGCCCGATATTAGAGCGGCTTTGCTTGATATTTGCGCCCTCTGGCCCTTGGTTCGTAGAATTTAGAACTTTCTCCTCAATTTACACTACTGCCCATAATCACGTCGTGTTCTGGCACTCCTGTTCTCTGCGTTCTCCAGATTTGCAGGTCATGTAGCCCTCCTTATCCACCTTCAACCACAGTCCGCAACGCCGCTCAAAGAGGTTTTCTCCGATTCCTTCGTCTCTTTTCCCGAACGAGACGAAACATTCCTGGCCCATCCCTGCCCGATCTACCTCTTCTTTCTTTCTTTCAGCTGCCCTAGAGCTGTACCCATGCATGTCCCAGTCGATGGTTCCTCCTCTGCGACCGATCCCGCAACTTCGTCCAGCGTGTCAATCCCGGCCGCGTCTCCTCCCCCCGCGGTCTCCATCTCCGGTTCCCCCAATGACCAACCCTCCACTCTCCGCCGTCTGAAGTCCAAATCCTCCCTGTGGAGTATCGGGAGCAGCAATCCGGACGACGATATACCATCCGAGCCCAACAGCGCCGAGAAGAACGCCGCGAAGCAGTCAATCCTTCGCCGGCTGTCCCCCGGCCTTGCGGCCCGCGTCAAGGCACTTGACGGCAACAAGAACTCCAGCTCCTCTCGCAACGCCAATAACGTCGGTCGCATCCCAGAGGAACATCTGAAAGAACTTGATAATCTACACCAAGACCTGTCGATCCGCATCGAGAAGAAGGGCCACGCGTGGAGTGGTCTATTTACCTCTCCAGGTTCAACAAAGTCCCAAAAACGCAGCGCGTCGAACAAATTAGAGCTGCCTAGCGAAGATTTACTGCGGCGCGTCTCTGAAGCGCGCGAGCAAGGGTCACACCCGACCGAGGCGGTTGTTGACACCTCGGATGCCCCTGTCCCGACCCTCGCTCAGCCTCCTGTGATAACTTCTCACGAAGGCGCCGGCGCCTCTCCGACATCCATGTCTGTTGCCGACCCAACCCCAGCACAAATGGGCACAGTTCCCGCTCGGAAGCCCTTGCCAGACGGTGTAACCCAAGATACCCGAACCGACTTCGAGAAGTATGTCGACGATACGAAGCGAAGCGAAGAACGCGCCGAACAAGACGCTCCCCCTCCCCCTCCCAAAGACTCCCCTCCCGCCTCTATATCCTCCACCAATCAGTCATACTTTAATCCGCGAGGTCTACAGCGTGCCGACTCCATATATTCCTTCTCGCGTGCCTCTTTCAGCAACCAGCTCTCCCAACTCACCTCCATTCCGCTACCCGATCCCTCTGCGCTCGAAAACAGTATTGGAAACATCTCTACAGCACTTGCCGCTGTGCGAGCTCTAAACGGTGCTGCAGATCAAATTCAAATTTGGATTAGAAAAGCTTCAGACGTGCTCAGTGGTCTGGACGCGGAAGATGATGTTGAATGGGCAGCGGCCGGCGGACGGGAGGGTCTTGATGGAGTGGACAAAGCCATCACGAGATTCGAGTCGCTAGTCAGGGTATATGTGAGCGCCATCGAGAACGTTCAGTTACGAGAAGATATCGCCAATGTCGACTCTGAGAACCTCAAGACTATCGTCAGCCAGATGGAAAGCATCCTGCAGAATTGGTCCCAGATCAAGTTCAAGCTACGTGGAGTCAAAGAGCAAGTCGAGTTATCCATGGAGTGGGAGGAGCTCTGGTCGAACGTGCTCGGCGATCTCGGGATGGAGATTGACAAGCTCAGTAGTATGATTTTCGAGATGGAAGAGAAGCGCCACCAAACACTTTTGGATCCCAGTGGTGATGGCAATAATAATTTGGATATCAATGAGCTCGAGACTATCGTTGAGGAGTCTCCTGTCAAGGGCCGCTCGCCGGCGAGCAACCGATTCAGCATTGGTCCCATTATAGCATCGACATCTGGTACCCCGACCATCAAGACCCCACAAGACGATTCCAGCCAGTTCAAACTTGCAGAGCTAGATGCGCGCCGTGGAGCTCTTCGGGCTTCGCTTGACTTCCTGCCCATGCGAATCTCTATGTTTCAGTCAAGAGCCATGGATGTTTTTCCAAGTGCAATTGAGGAGTTGGAGGATCGACAAGAACGTCTAGAGAAGAGTTACCAAGGCCTCCAACAGGAGATCAAGACATTGGCAAAAGAACTTGGAGAAGACAGGTGGATCATTGTGTTCCGCAATGCAGGCAACCAAGCACAGAAGATGTTTGATTCAGTCGAGCGCAGTATAACAAAGCTACAGGAAGGACTCGAGTCAAATGCTCTAGTCAACAATCCAGCAAACCTGACCAAGCGCATCGAGAACTACGAGGCGAAAAAGATGCACTATCTCCCAGCCATCGAGCGAGTCACTTTCATTATTCAGAAGGGTCTCAACGATCGACTTACTGTCAACGGTGAAGTGCTGCGGTTGGTTTCCGATATGCAGTCTCGTACGGATGCTTTGAAAGCCAGTTTGAAGGTCATGGATGCATCTCTTGAGGATGTACAGATTGCGAGCAACCACCAACTGAGAGATTCTATTTCCAGCATCTTGACTCTGGATAGCCCTGCGACAGGGAGTCTCGCCGATACCCCTGGTAGCTCTCCTGCCTCCTCCATCATTCTCGGGGGTAGCGGATACAAGGGCGCATCAACACCTTTCGGTGACTCCAGTCGCAGAGGAAGCTCGGTTGGTAGCGGCAATCGGACAACAATGTCCACGATCAGACGCATGTCTGGGATACCACAGGCGACCACCGGTCGAAAGTCTTCTATTCCGACACCTGGGCCGTATTCGCCACAACACACTGCTGTCACACCGACGCCAGCTTCTCGCAAATCTTGGGTGCCTCAGCCATCTACCATTCCGAATCGACCAAGGTGGAATGGTAGCACCAACACCGCCGACCTGGATGTAGGCCACAACTATTCATACCGCAAACCTTCGGGGCCATCTCAGACTCCGCGGCCTGCTTCCACTCTTCCCTTCTCGCGGGGCATGTCTGCTTCTCCGGCACCCGGTGCAGGCCGTCCGTTGAGTCGCCTGTCCGCTCGACTAGCTTCCTCATCGCGCAGCCCTGCCCGCAATGTAACATCTCCAACACCTGGTCGTTCTTCCCTGCTCGATCCTCCTCCTTACAGCCGCCTTCGTCGATCTTCCAACATGTCGAATGCTTCAGAAATGGGCAACACGCCACGAAACCGACAGAGCTACGCTGGATTCAGCCGTAGCGTGAACCAGGCTGACTTCAATGAGAGTCCAAGCAAATTGGCTCGTCCAGGCACTGCTCTTGGTCACTCTGGTAACAAGCGAACTAGTCTTCTCCCGCTTCCAAAGCGCGATATCCAACGGACGACTGCACAGAAGAAACTGGATACTCGGCCACCTTTCAGAGCATAAGACTCCCTACGCTGGATTTTCTCTCCTACACCACCCATCCACTCTCTTCTCTCCGAATACCCTCTAACCTTACCTCTTCTCGGTCACCGCCGACCATTTTCTTCCGGCCGACCCTCTTGTTTTATTTATTTCTGTACCTCTGTGCCATCAATATCGACAGTCTGCACATGTCCATGTCTTATTAAATAGTCTGGTGTGTGATCTTACAGGTTGCTTCTTTTTTTGCGTGATATCCCTATTGTTGCATGATACGGTCTGAGCGTTGGGTTTCGCTTTGTTTTGGGTTATTTATCATTGTTTAATCCATACACATGTCCATATATCTCTGGTAGTTTATTTCTTGTACCGCCAGAATGCATTTTGTATTGGATCGATTGAAAAATAATCATCTGTAGACTTGAATGATTGCTATATTTCTCTTGGTAAGATTCAGCAGGTAAACGCTTACTATAGTCACCCGCGCTAGACAGTCTTGCTCTCGGAGCCCCATCTCGGGGCTCGGAATTCGGCTTTACCGCAACATCAATGATTTGCTTAAATTCTGGGGATATTGCCTCTGTATGAAAATTCAGAAACACAGAGTTCATCAGGATACTCTCACAAAGCTGTGTTTCTTTTCGAAGCAATGACGTCCAAGATTGAGAGTCACTTGGACATTGCTCCGCAGCCCACTGATGCAGATCTCGAACTAGAGCAGCAGCAACAACGTCTCCAAACACTTCTCAGTGATTATGGAGTAAGATCTCCACGCATGAGATTATTTAAATTCTTTGAGGATCTAACTTATTTCTCAGTCCACTTGGTCAAGCCCAACCGATCCCCGTGATCCGTACAACTGGAGTGCAGCAAGGAAAATGACCATTGCCGTGATAGTATCCAGCAGCCAGTTGGTTACGATAATGACTACCAGCATCATGGCAGCTGCTTTGGAGGAAATTTCAGAGGATCTGGGAATAGCAGTCTTCGAGATGCAAATTGCTTTTTCGATATTCGTCCTCGGTCTAGCTTTCGGGCCTTTCTTGATCGGTCCACTTTCAGAAACATTCGGTAGAAAGCCTGTTTGGATAGGCAGCAATATTTGGTATATACTTTGGAATTCTCTGTGTCCAGTTGGCTATTCCAAAGGCCTCATGATCGCTGGCCGCTTTTTGGCTGGTTGCGGAGCCAGCTGTGGAATTACTGTTTGTCTTTTCTACCGAAAACTATCAGGAAAACATTGAATGCTGACCAGGAAATTTCAAAGCTGACATCTGCTATCCTCACCGATGTCTACCGTGCTGAGCATCGGGGCAAATCTCTCGCATTGGCGACTCTTCTTCCTTATCTCGGACCCGCTATAGGTCCAATAATAGGGGGTGTCGCCTCGCAGCGACTGGATTGGAGTTGGCTCTTCTGGATCCTCTCTATAGTCGATGCTATTATTACTGTTATCGTGATAGTAAGATTAACTGAGACCTACACTCCTGTTCTACTCCGTCGGAAGGCTCTCAGCGAGCAGAATTCTTTGCGATCAACCTCAGCTAGTGGAGAAGAAAAGGTACCTAGTGAGCTTTGGACCCGGTTCAGAGGTAATATTCAACGCCCAGTCCTGCTTCTACTTCAAAGACCCATGATACAAATCGCTTCATTAATTAACGCTCTCAACTTTGGAATATACTGCTTGATGCTTTCCACATATGCTACCCTGTGGATCGATAGATACCACGAAACCCCTATTGTCAGCAGCCTGAACTACATTTCCATTGCAATCGGCAGTACCCTAGCATCGCAATGTGGAGGGTATATGATGGATTTCATCTATCGGAGATTGAAGAAAAGAAACAAAGGACAAACCAATCCCGAGTTCAGAGTTCCTTCTCTAATCCCTGGTGCTGTGTTGATCCCAAGCGGTCTTTTCTGGTATGGATGGGCGGCCGAAACTAACGCATCGTGGGTGCTGGTGGATTTCGGTGCAGTCGTCTTTACCTTTGGAAGCTTTCTGTTCTCGCAAGGAATGTTGGCTTACATCCTAGATGAAATGAAGCATGCAGCCTCTGCCAATGCAGCTTCACGAATGTTATCCAATATTCTGGGATTTGCGTTCCCCATATTTGCACCTCAGATGTACAGATGCCTGGGATACGGGTGGGGAAACAGTGTGCTCGCTTTTGTGTTTATTGGACTGGGAACACCAATCCCAGTGATCTTGTGGATATGGGGCTCGAGGCTGCGAGCATTGGGGAAAAAAGATTGAGCTCCTGGGTATCCAATCGATTGGTTTATGGAGCTTTAGTGCACTTCGGAGGCTGTGTTAATGTTGACCGCATGACTCATTGGACCTAAAAGAGTGCCGTGCATAATCTCTCGCATAAATACCCCTTCATAATAGCATAAGGACGGATTTTTAGTACAAAGGGGTACCTTTTTGCCCCTTGTCTGAAGGTCCCTTTGTCCACGTTGTGCCGCGCGCTAAGATCAGCGGTAAGGGTTCTATACCTGAAATGGATGCTCTTTGTTTAGGCTGAGGTTTTGAGTTGGACGGGACCAGGGTTCGGGACTCTCCGTACCCTACGTTATTATCTTTTCGTACGAGGGGTTATATCATCGGTCAACGAGGCCTGCCGTCATGATGCGCTTTTGATTGCCTGGTTTTGGCAATGATACAATCAAAGCATTAAAGCAGCTACATGATCGCCTTCAAGCCTTCGCCGTCCTCAGCACCAAACCCCGCCTGCCAAAATATCAAGGAGACGACAAATTTCCAGTTCTTGCACCGATGGCCCGCGCATTTCCAGATCCCTACTTTCCCGACGAGCTTTTAGAGGCGGTTGGAATATCACACGCGCAATATGCGGCTGACGATTCGCCCTCAAAAGAATTTACGGTCTTCATCGTTATTCACGAAGGGATGCCAACCTCCGAAGAGTCGATGTTCACTATAGAAGGCGTCTTCAGCAGGTTGGACTTAGCCAACAATAAAGTGATGGACCTGTTCCAGAGCCACTATCATGCGACCTATAAGAAAGCGGACTTCTACAATCGCAATACATTCCAAGGAATTGGAGAAAACTCAGTGGGATGGTACACATCCAGGAACGGAACCCTAGCATTGGATCTTCATGCTCGGGAAGGGCGTACCTTTCGCATTTACGCGGAGGAACATGAGCTTGAGAGCACTTGAATCTTGGAAGGGTCAAACTGCGTCTTTCTCCTGCAAGCTGCGTAACGAATTAATGTTGATGCAGCTATATACCCATTGCTTTTTATGTACATAACTTTCTCAGTCGTTTTCTTCAGTCGTCTAAGCGTTAGAATGGAGCTCAAAAATACCTCCTCGTGCGTTCAAATGACATCCATCTAGTTTCCGAGTTCTCGGCCGAAGATCAAAGCATCAACTGGCTCTTCACTGTTGGTGAGACGTGCAGCTCTAGGGACGCGACCAATGACGCCGAAGCCTAACTTCTCCCAGATGCGAATCGAAGCTGGGTTGTTGGCAAAAACCAAGTTAAATACCGAGTATGTATAGCCCTGTAGAAGCGTTAGGTATTGGGATATATTGTATGAGTTCTGAGAACGCCCTATACGTACCAATCGTGGTGCAAAGTCCAAGTATGCCTCGCCCATCGCCTGCCCAACACCCTTGCCGCGGGCAGCGGTGGTGGAGATGAAGCCAGCATTGCAAACGTGTGAGCAACGGCCTAGAAAGCTTATTAGTATTTCATCTAGAATCAAGCATAAAATAACAAAGTATTCAACGCTTGAAAGACGTCCATTCCTCCGGAAGACATACCGGGATAATTTGGTTTGATATAAAAGGTGCCCAAGCACACCTTCTCCCAGTCTCGACCCTCTTTCAGCCCATCGGCATCGTTCTGGTCATCGAGCACTGCGACTACTGCAAATGTGCCAAACCAATAGTCTGCGTATGCTTCTAATGTCATAGGCTGCTCCATGGGGTACGTAGTGCCACGCGTGACCTCAGCACTGAACTCCGCATGCAGGAATTTGACAAGATCCTGTGGTACACTCGATGGCCCGTTTACAATTGGATAAAGAGTGATTGGAGCCGAGTCGGCCTTTGGTAGAGTTGCATGGCGTGCTGTTAGTGAGCCTGCTGCTGTAATGTGTGCTGTTGGTGGGGGGATGCGAGTGGAGGGATCTTCTAGCAAGGCGGGCATGTTGGCTGATCAAGATCAAGTCCTAGGTGCTTGAACCGTGTATGGTATGAATGAAAGGGTCTTTAAATAAAACAAGGCTGTCACAATACAATTGAGCACTCTGGGGGTTGCCATAAAGTCAAGGCGATAGAGTGGTTCAAATGCGTTGGCGACTTCTATAGCTGAGTCATCTCGTCAATGGAAGGGCGCGGTTATACCCCACAGTAGATATGCAATTGGAGATAGCATTGTGAAATGAATGAGAGAGAGCCTTCTAGAGGATGCTATTCTGTTGAGGCCTAGGCTTAGAGATGTCAGCGGACCTCTGCTACTGGTGCTCACTATGCAGCATAATGAATGTCACCATGAATTATTCCAGTACAAAAGTGGAGTGGGTCTAAGTCTACTTCATGATCGGTCATTTAATACTCAAAGACATGCAAGCTTGGAGCGGGCGGCATGAATGTGTCCAGAATACCAAGTGGACGGAGCCCATGGCTTCTATTGGTAGAATTACATATATGTACAGAAGCGATTCCTGGTATCAAGATGCCTGCATCCTCCGAAAGTCTCGCTGTAAAGCACTCGTCACCTGCTGCTTCTGTTTATTTTTCCTCGTCTCCGTTGCGAATAGCCTGCATCAGCTCCATAAGCTGCCCTACTTGTTGGTCTATCAATGCAGTTTAGGTTAGCATTCCTCTCCCGAGCAATTATCGGAATCATAGCAAACATACCACTCAGTTTATCAAGCTTCGCTTTGTCGAGCTTTTCACCCTTCCAGCCATCACCTTCCAACTTCTGGGCATAGAGCTGCCACTCGGTCAAGAATCCGATCTATGGAAAACCGCGTGTCAGTGCTTGTCGCAAGTCTAGGAACCAGCAGAGGGTAGACCCTAAGTTGGAAACCTGGCCCAGACACGGGTCTCGTGGAGCAACATACAATGTGCAATGGATTCTCCGCTGTCTTGTGAGCCCGGAATTCGTTCTTCACGTATGAATCCCCCAACACGCGCATTTCCGGGTCGAGTTTGCGGTGGACGCGCAGGATGCGGCGATAGAGCTGGAGGGGCGGGAGGAGGGCCAAAGCTTCGCTTAAGCTTGACTTGGAGCCGATTGAGGCCGGCGTGGCCATTAACAGACGGTGGGCAAGACGCATGGTGAAGTTGTGACTTCGATAGAGGATGGCGGTTGATTGAAACTCCCGAGGTCGCGGAGATGAATGACATAATGCCGATTTTTGGCTGGCATTTTCGGAAGGCGGCGAAAGACTTGCGCAAATCACCATTGTACAGGCCTCTCATTTCGCACCAGTGCCTGATCGCGATTCAATCTGATGTATCACATTTGATTTCTTGGCGCGGATTATCTCGGATTTCTAAATCGTCGAAGGATTTAAGGTGTAGCCAACGGCTTGTTCCTTCCATTGCTCTAACGGACCTCTCTTGCACATGTGGCTGCGAAAATATATACACTCCCCGCACCAACTCTGCAGCGAGATTTGAAAAACACGACTGCCAATATTTTGTTGCACCAGAAGACATATAACATTTGACCTTGGAACGCTGCTACAATTCTACAATTCGATCGTCACACGTTATAGTTGGGTGTTATTAAGACCTACCTTGGAAACCCTCGGAATGCTTCCCACACCAGATACATCACATGTCTCTTTTGACACTATCTACGAGCCATCAGAGGATTCCTATCTTTTCTTGGATACACTTTCTTCGGCGTCAGAGTCGAAATGGCTATCTAAGAGATTTCAAAAGAGCTCCAATGGCTTGCCTGAACATGAGAATAACAATTCCGTGCCACTGGTCGTGGAGGCCGGGACAGGGTCTGGCGTTGTACTAGCATTTGCGGCGGCCCATTCTCAAGAAATATTTGGAAGACGAGATATTTTCACACTTGGGGTTGATGTAAACCGAAACGCATGCCTTGCAACCCGCGAGACAGTGACCACAGCCATCCAGACCAACCAAAAGCAATCCGAAAATGCCCCAGATGCCACCGCAGACTTGCGGACAATACACATCTCATCCGTGACTGCAGACCTATGCACATCTCTGCGACCTGGAAGCGTTGATGTGCTCTTATTCAATCCGCCCTATGCGCCAACAGAGGAGCTTCCTCGCCTGCCAACCTCAGCGGAGAACGACCCCGTCACAGCGCAAGGGTTATCACGATCTGCGAAGTTCGAGAGCGAATCCTTTTTCTTGTCGTTGACTTATGCTGGCGGGGCCGATGGCATGGAGACTACAAATCGTCTTTTGGATGCTATTCCAGGGATCTTGTCATCGCGAGGAGTGGCCTATGTGCTGTTGTGCAAACAGAACCGACCGGAAGAGGTGAAGGAGGCTATTCGCAACTGGGGTGGCTGGAACGCGGAAACCGTGGGATCAAGCGGCATGAAAGCTGGGTGGGAGAAGTTAGTGATTATTCGAATTTGGAGATCAGAAAGTGGTAAGTAAAAGAGGAGATGTGAGTTTATTTACTGCCTCACTTGATCATTTCAATTCTCATATTCACAGTGTCTATATTTTATACCAGCATTTAAAGATAATTTGACGTATTCACTGCTCTTCCAAATACCCAACTAGCAGTTAAGCAACCTTGAAGACAATCAAAATAAGGCGAAAATTATCGAATGAAATCATGAAAGTACCATCGTACGATTGACATGGGCGATCTGACAGTACTGGGAGCCTCCTTGATATTCGGCCCTAACGCAGGTACACCGAGGCTCGTAGAACATTCTTCATATTCAGGCCTCCCTTTACAAGCTTCTAATTCTAGACGAGTCTACTCGGACTATGGCATCATAATGCAGCTGAATAGTTCCCCATTTGCCTAATCGAATTCTCGTGCCATGTGGTTGCTGCAGCCTTTTCGCCCGCAGCCCCCAAGCTTGATGCTATTTGGGTCCATCACGCCCCCAATGCGGCGAAATCTGAAACCACATGGCCAGCCAGTCTTCATCTGCCAGACCTGACAGCTGAATAGGGCGCAGCCTGCTGTGGACATGCTGGAGACACTGTTAACCATCCGAAGACCTTGAACCCCCAGATTGGGGGCGTTGCCCATGGGGGCCACATGCCCAGGTGGCTGGCTCAGGGGCGGCGGCCGCGTATCGAGTTCGATATCTACTTGTGGCGTTGCGCTCGCAAGCTATACTCGATAGAAATAAATGGAAATAGCAGTAAAGAAGCTAATGTATCAGCTCTGACTTGGCGCTGGCACTGGCGGGATATAACATTTCTGACATAATCCATAGGGCATATCGTTGTGCGCGCCTGTTTCTGGATTCCAGTCAGGGTTTCGGTATCCAGCCGGGATCGACACTTGGGTGCTGTGCTTTACCCTATTTGCAAATCCCCAGCCCACCCTGGTAAACGCCTCGATTTTGTGGTCCCCGCTTACCATTGGGAGGTTTGGCCCGCCTCCCCGTATCTTGGCTCGTAATATTACAGGGGTGAGAGTTAGACTTGGAATTTGGCTTTTGCCTTTATTAATTACAGCCAACCGTTCGCCCCATATGCGCGATCGGATTTCGGCGGTGCCGGGCGGGCCTGGCACGGGAGTTTGGGGGACATTGAGATCGACACGAAACTTTGTTCTAAAGTTAGCGAGTGAAAGTGAATTTGACTCGGAGTATGAGTTTCCCCCGCTGCAAATTAGAGGAAAGAACCTTGGTTCTCTGACAGACGCAAGTCTTGGCCGCTTCCCCAGGTGTGTCAGACTACAAGTCAAAGAACTGTCGGAAGGAGCATTTGAAGTAAGCTTTACCCGAGGGTGATGTCATAAGTTCGATCATTCTACATACTGAGAATAAGATTCTAAACTATGAAACACTGGTAAGGATCCCGGAATAGTACGATATCACGTCGCGTGGTTGCACTTGTGGATGATTTGGGTCCGCGGGGAGAAGGGCCGGTTCGTTCATGCATATTAATTAATCGAAACGTTTCAGAAATTGCAGGGCGCGCTAGAATTAAGCACATGAATTCGGGTGAGATTGCATTAGATGAAGACGAGCGATGCCCGATCGAGAGAGCACGCTGCAGAGCCATCAAGATTGGGATCGAAGAAGGAGAGATGCCCCCAATTCGCCTAATTCGGTACTTTCCATTGATTTCGGCCCAAAAAGTTTGCCAGATTATCCATTTCTATATTGCTTACTATTTCGCTTACGGAGTAACTACGGAGTACTGGACGGGTCTATGAAAATCACCTGCTCAACTCAGCGTACTCGGGATCAAAAGACTCGCATCCTTAGCGGCCTTAATGATCCAAATAAGTAAATGAAACTTACAAGGGACTAGGTGCGGGTGCGGTGCCGACGACGGAAAGGGGCTAAACCAACACATGCTATTAAATTGGAATACGAAGGCGAGTCGATCCACGCCTAAACTGTTAAATCCCGGAGATAAGCACATTAGAATCCAATACATTATCTCGCATCATGTCGTGACAAAGCCTGCATCATGTAACTAGTACATAAGTACGGCCTACTGTAGACGCTACGAAATATGCTCCTGCATATTCTCGAGCAATGAATCGGAGAAGATGTGACAGAAACTGTTCCTCTCTGGGTAAACGGACTGACAGGACTAGTCTCTTAGTTGTTACGGATCTAAGTCGCTTTACGGGGGTATTTCTATCTTCCTACTGGTCAATGTGGGTCCCTCTTAGTTGTACGATATCTCCTCTCAATGTGGAGGATTCGCGACAAGGAACTTTCTTCTGGTATTCAACGGGCAAATCCCGTACCAAAGCCCGGTCTGACGCGGCAATTACTCAACAAGCCTCGACTAGGCAGAGGCCAAGCCGTTGATCCGGCGGAGCTCAAGTGGCCGGAGTGTAAAAACGTTCATGTGACAAGGCTACGTGGATAGCGAAGAGCGGAGGCGTTGAATAATGGCCTGCGAAATCAAGGAACCAGAAAGCCACCGCATATTTTACTAGTGAAATGGCCCTTCAGCCTTGAGTGGCGGGTTGAACCAGATCAACGGGTGTGCTCCAGTCCGTTTTGGCCCCGGAGTAAACCATGCGGCGGATCTACGCGCAACCCCTGACGGACTACTCCAAACGGTAAATAGTCGTACGCGTTGCCAAGAGTGCTAGATAATAATCGCTTCTTTGATAGATTGATATGCAAGACTCTTCACAGGCTTGTTTCATAGCAAATACTTGGTTGTGCAATTTTATCCGCATTTCGAAAAAATCAAGACCTTCTGGATTACCCCGAGGCCATTCGGATATGCCGGTCTGACGGGCCCCATAAGCAAGGCTATGGATCCCTTTGTACGAAGTACGCAAAGCACTGATACAATATGTTCCTATAGAGTACCGAGCCAGTGGGTGTTTGTCCGAGATCGCCAAAGAGCGTACCATGTACGGAGTACTCAGTAGACAATCATGCATATACCCGACAGGGGCAAAGCTACCTAGATCTCCAACTGTACTTATAGGGTAGTAATCAACACTGGGTATTGATCTTTATCGTCAGGGAGTTGCCTCCATAGATTCTGGAGTACGGGGTCATGAGGAATAAGTTGGAGAATGCATACGAATACAGACGTATGGCCCCCATAGACGGTGGACAGCAGAGTTTCTCGCCCCACAGACGATTTTCTGGCAGTGAAAATCATCGACCAAGGAAAGGAACCGGGCGTAGGGCGCTGTAAGGCGCTGTTGGGGGATTCTAGGCCTGCCAAGTTGATGGTCAGGGATATTGACCCAGGAATCTGGAGATGCCGCGGAGAAGGGCCACATTGCGATATGGATATTGTGGCACTAGCGATACTTTGGAAAGAGACAGCTGAGACAGCACTGCCACCACCAGTGAAGAATTTGCCCTGCGGCAGCTTGTTTCAGGATTATACATAATGCTGTACGGAGTATGAGCATTACTCGATACATTTGTGAATCACCGGGGATGTAGCCTCCAAATCCGGGCAATGCAGAGTGACATACCCCATTGGTTGGGCTTAGTGTCTGGGCTAAGTGTCTTGGGGTGGGGAATTTGAACGATATTCTCGAAGTGAACATTCCTTCTGCAGCATATGATCTTCAAGGATTTAGTGATTTTCCTCTCATGCAGGTACAGTGTCGCGGAACAGTTACCCGGGATGTCGAGCCAAGAGAACGCTCAGGTAACAGGTTGAGACTGAGACAGGGCGGAACATAATTTATGGAATGTGAATGTTCGCGTAGAAAATAGGGACAATAAGCATTCTGCTCGCATCACGTCGTCTCGAACTTAGGGCAAGTTGCATGCAGTATCACGTGGAATGACAGGGGTCATTTGTCAGGTGATCAGGAACATTGAGGGCTGTGAAGATTGAGATGAACAGCCTGGTCCTTGTGCGTATGGCTACTTGACCACTTGGGTATCGGTAGTACCCACGAAACCCAGAGTATATCACCCGAAATCATCTAAACCAGAGGCTTGAGGTAATCCTGCTTTGACCCTTGACCCCTGGTGGGTCAGAGCCATGTAGAAGCGAAGGATCCTCGCTAGAGACACTTTTCTACTGGTACTACTTTCAATGCAAAGAGAATTATTAGTCAAAAGTTTGCTTTTCCTTTCACCCTCCCAAATTCAGAAAGAAGCCCGGGGTAATAACAGATGACATCCGTGACCATGCAAGGTAGATAAAAAAAAAGATACTTTCGAAAGCCATATAGAAGACAAAAAAACGCCGGTCTGTATTTTCAAAAGATGGTATCCGTCTAGAAACCACGTCCACGCCCACGCCCGCCGCGGCCCCGACCCCGGCCACCACGGCCAGGACCGCCACGACCACGACCACGGTCTGCCTCCTTGCGTGCTTTGTTCTTGGGCTTGGGGGCGTCGTCGACAAGCAGCGTATCGAGTGGCAAGCTGTCTGGAAGGATGAAGTAACGGATTGTGGATCCACGGACGTTGATGGTATCAAGAGAGACAGGCTCACGGCCCTTTGGCGTCATCTTAACAGTGCGGAGAGCGGTGTTCATCATAGGTGACACGGAGATGACTGTGCCGTGAAGAATTGTGCCTAGGTGACGTACAAATGTAGGTTAGAAGCTGCGCGAAGCTAATTTGATGGGAGCTCAAAGCTTTGTGCGGAGTCTAGGGTCTATCGCATGGCGATGTCTATGATCTTCACTCACCATTCTTAAGCTCAATAGTCACTGTCTCATTGGCGCATTTCATCAAAAATCTGTGGGCTCCGTCAGCAGCGATCTTCCAAAAGATATTTCGCACTCGGGCGCGTGTCGCAAGCTCCCGTAGACGCTGGGCATCACATACCGGACGAGCTTCATGATGACTGAAATAAAATTACTCCAGCAGTGTGTTTCCTTGTTGAGCAGCCTTCGGTCGTTGGAATTGGCGGATTCTTTGGTGGGGACAGATCCGTTGACAATCAACGCGGTCTTGGTGATGCGGTCGGATTACGGTGCAGAGTTGAATTATATCACGTGACCGATAGACCGCCAACTAGTCACGTGACATAAATCCGAGTCGTCGACGATGTTTCGAGGGTTCTCCAGACTTCAAGCATGGAAGGCTTGATCTAAATGAAGCCACATTCGCGTAGTTCGTCCGGTCAAGCCTCCGAAAAAGCACCGACCTCCGGACATGATCCTTCAGCCGCACAGCGCCATTCGCACAACCCATGTGAGTGTGGGTTTACCTGCGACGATGGGAAGCGCCCGTGGCTGTTATGAACATCTCTGCTTACGAGTACTTTGAAGACAAGGTCCGCTCGGTCTGCATCTACACGTACAAGTACTTAGGAACTCAAAGCCCGAGGTGGAGCGCACTACGTTATTAAATCGTTCAAAGGTCCCGTTGAACTAACGGTCTCCAGTTCGCGGAATGATTTCATGTAGATTAATCTTAATAGGACCAAGGAACATGTGTCATCTTTCTGATAATATGACACAAAAACCCGACCGAATATCCTAAAGCCACTATACCCGCTCAGCTGTGCAGTCGATCATCTCCACTTTCAATGGAGGCCTGGGCATTGCTCTGCACATCACGGCCAGTTGGGTTAGTAGATCATAATTCCAAGCCTAACAAATTGAGAAAGCGCCCGGAATCAAGGCGAATAGTTGACCCTGCATGCTCGGCGACTCCATTCATGGTGTATTCGGTACCTTCAATAGCTCCGTACCTGACAAGACCATAGTTTGCGAGCTTGGGTCGGGCGACCAGCCGATAGCCATCCATTCATCATGCTCTTGCACTAGAAAATTCGTTTAGACGTCTCGCCAGGAGCATTTACCCTTCGGCCCAGGAGCGCGCAGGAACATCGAACAGCGATTGCCAGGGGAAATATGCGGATCCCGCGGTGGAGAGCCGGTCGATCTCACGTTGAGCCGGTAGCTCCGTCCGGAGAGGGCTTCCAGCACGGATTTCCATCGCGGCAATTTCAGGATTTTCAAGACGTGTACCACATGACTAAGACGCCAAAGGCCAGGCAATGCAGCCAAACGCAGTACAATAAAGGCATTATCTGGAGGCTGCTCATGACTCGCTACCATAGCAGCGGTTGCCAGTCCGCCTGCCCCGCTTGTCCCACAGTTTAGCCTTGGCTTGTCCGGGTGGTCGCAGCTCACCACATGGTGTATTGTATTCCCAGGCCTCTCGCAGCCCGCCCTGGACCTTGCATCGTGAACACAGGACCTCTTTCGGCCGGCGAGGGGCTTAAAAGCGCATGATACATTACATCATGAGGCTGTAAAGGAGGCGTCTACTCGTGTACACCCGTGTATACATTGCAAACACACGATCGTCTGCCTATACGAGGTCGATACGCACCTCGACATCATCGATCGAGAGCTAGGGCTGTCGCGTTTACCTATCCCGGACACATAAGGACTATTTCCCCGTATTACATGCCCCGAAGGTCACTAGTCACTGACGATTTCAGATTAGATTGTCGATTTCGTACTATGTACCAGGTTAAGTAAACTTGGGATACTATCCCTGGTGATCTCTGTTGGCATAACGGCCCGTTCGTGGGGGCCACCTCCAGGGATGTGTTAGTAGGAAAGAAGGAAAGTCCCGGAAATGTGACCCCTGTCTTCCGTCGGGTCATTGTCTAATTTGCTGGGACAATAGCTTTTTTTTTTTTTTTCTGGATCATTTGAATTTCTTTTTCCCACTACCTCCCACTTGGCCTCTTTTCCAAGCGTTAGGCTCCAGCTGCTCCAATGATAGCCTGAACCACAAGACGCCTATTTCCCCCCCCCCCCCCCCAGTAATACCTAACGCTTCTGGACCTGGCGGCAGCCACACGAGGAGCAGCGTCATGGCCCCCAATTCGTACAAGGGCGCCCCGTCGGCCTCTCATGGGGCTAAAAAAAACCCACTTCGGAGTGAAGCTCTCCTATACCGCTCCCAGGATCATTATACGCCCTGGCCCCATGGGCCAAACCCTCTCAAGCTCTATGCTTTCCACGTTAGCCTTTGATCTAACGACGGGGGGTCCGATGTCAGTGTGGGGGACAAAACAGGTCGACGTAAGCAATGGCCCGACTCTCCGGCTTCGATATTGCGATAGGGTCCACATCTATGAAGATCATAGGATCTTACGACTCCGAACGACTAGCGCTACAAGAGAATTAGGAAATGATGACTTCCCTTCCCGTGTAAAGACTATCGACCTAAAACGGAATTGGGCCAAGTGTGTTTCAGGGATAGCTTTCCCACCCAACTCCTTGGCCGCGAACTCCCCCCATTGGTAAGGAAATTCTAGAAGCCCACCCTGTTTGCCCTGGGGGTGGATGTGGGTACGCCGCTGAGTGTACCCAACATGGGTTATGGCTACGATCTTGCCAATTGCGGGGACTGTCTTGCCTATTGTACTGTAACGACGCCCTGCTTTGTCGTCTTGATGCTGCTGCTATTGCTTTGGAGTACTGTCGAGAAATCTCTGCAGCATCTCCAACTTGCGCCCGTCGCCCAGCTCCGAAACCAAATTCGGGACCTGATAGAAGGGCAATATGGAGGATACAAAACCTTCGAGACCCTCGCGGCTGTCAGTGCTGCCCCCGGGGCCCTCGTAAGTCTCTCTCCGTGAGATCATTATATGTGGGTATCGTTATTTTACTTGATTACTTACAACTTGGGGGTGATATATGGATTTTTTGGGTGGAAATTATTTCTTTTTTGGAAGATTGTCGCCCCTCTTTCCCAATCTACCGTCCCCTCTGTTTGCTGGCTGTATTTTCTGGCCCCCTCCGTGCTCTGTAGTGCTAAACTAGGGCCATGACGAGGCCGGACACCCCAATTGTCGGCCCGGAAGCCACAGACTCACAGGATTACTCGTCTCACCGCAGGAACCCTGATCTGTCTAAGGACCCAACTTCGCAACTAGGGCTTCTGACTTCGCTGGAGTCAGTGCAGACGCCAGCGTTCCAACCCGGCGCTTATCCTTCCTCGGTCTGCTGGCCTTTTAATAGCAGCCCCATTCCGGCCTTAGACTCTGACTTATTATCGTCAGCGTTTTCGACTGTACTTAATTCTCAAGACTCCACCACTTCCCTCCACTCCGCATCCAGTCTTTCTGACTCCTTTTACAATCACAATTCTCCCTACCCTGTGCATTCTTACTCCGCACCGACCTCCGAACTGAGGGTCGATCTATCATCTAATAATATCGATTGCAAGCAGCAATCTGCACCAGAACAATCAGAGTAAGTCTACGCCACTACCATCATCTAGAAAACTCTCGGTCTTCGAAAAAGCAAAACAAACGGGGAAAAAAGCATATGAACAATGCTAACGCGATTTACATTGACAACAGCGGTCTTGGAATAACGCCATACCCTATGTCCGTAGCATCAGACGCATACTTTGCTGGCCAAATGCAGCCAAACTCTCATCGTATGAAATCGATGACTTCAAATTGCGACGAGCAGATTTTCTAACAAAATTAACAGCATATGTCTGGCCTAATCGCCCTTACCAGCCAATGCAGTCTCCATCAGGCCATATGAATCCATCATTTCAATCACCACAATATCCTTCATCTGGATTCCCCGTCGGTTATGCTGGCCAGCCTGGCGGGCCTATGCCTGGTTATCACCCCGACTCAGCACCTTCTTCATATATGGCTGGAGCGCCTGGTAGCGCTCGGCAACAAACATCGCGCAGGTGAGCGCTCGAAGCCTCAACCGAAAAATGACCAGCTATCCTAACACCTAAATTCCAGTCCTTCAATGGGTCGCTCATTTCCTCCTCATACAGCTGGTATTCCCGACCAGCCTCTTATGACTACGTATGGCACCCTCTGCGAGAAGGCCCAGCCCATGTTCTAGGCGAAGACCTTCCAGTGATTAGATTCAGTGATTAACCGAGCTCCTCAGTTCTTCCCCTTATATGATGAATCAACCTGCATACTATCTTCCTGATGCAACGCCAATTCCGTGAGATTCCTCGATGCTTCATCAACCGAAAGAAATCGCCAGCTAACCAGCAAATCAGTTCTTCACATCCTTCTTCTCTGAGCTCTCCTGCATCTTCCATGGTCCCTGAACCAGTCTTCCCGTCCGATTCGGTTCCCACTTCAGACGAGCATCCAGTCCGCGTTTTAAGCTCTCGACCTCGGCCCCAGTGCTGGGATCACGGGTGCAACGGCCGTGAATTTTCAACTTTTAGCAACCTTTTACGGCATCAGCGTGAGAAGTCTGGAGTTGTCGCAAAGGCAGAGTGCCCGATTTGCGGTGCCGTTTTCACTCGCACAACAGCGAGAAACATTCACGTCGCACAGGGCAAGTGCAAAGGATCTGGACGTGAAGGATCGGCGGAGTAGATTTCTGTTCAAAAAGAGACGGAGGAGTTGGGCCAGCATGGTTTTGGATTTTGGTCATGGGGTGTTTTGATATTTGGATACATCATATCTCTCTGGGCTAGAGGTATTGCTTTTTCTTTTGTCACATTTCAGTTCTTCAGCTGTCTTCATTATTACCTGCACATATAGAGCTTTCTCTGTGAGAAACTTTGGTTTTTTTTGACTCTAATCTGTTGTATATTCCTTTACATACTACGATTAATCCACGTGGGGAAGCCACGTGATGCCTCAGGCATCCGGGTGACTCAAACCCGATCATCTTCTCTTCTTGTTCACTTGTTCACCACCCATAATCTTCAAGAATGCAGCCATCTGTTGCCAATTTCTCTTTTGCTTTGAACCTACATCTTCTTCACACGCCGATATTAATACCTCTAAAACAAGTGTGATTGTATCACCAGCTACTTATACTGGCCTCGGCCATGGCATCTATCTTTACCTATGACCCTGATCCACCGCGGGTATCATCCCCGTGGTCGGCTTCAGGGACATCAACGCCTCAAGTGCTTGCAACGGGGGTGCGCGGGCTGAACATTCAAACGCGATCTAACACGGCTCTCGTCGATCTTGCTGATCCAGACGTGCTATCAGACTATGGAATTTCCAAACTGGAGCCAGAGCCTCAAGAAGGCCCCACTGAGTACAAGTTGCATCTACTGCTCCGCCCGCGGCGACCATATATTGGCATGTCGACGGGGAATGTCGTGGCAGGCTCGTACCACTCGCGCAACAGTATAGCGCCATCTTTGCCGTCTCCATCGCCATCGCCGATGCAGGATGCGCCTCCGAAACCTATGCAGGCGAAGTCCGCCCAGAGCCGCCAGCAACGGCTCCAGGGGCTGACAACCCAGCTCCTGTGGCGTTTGCAGCAGTCTTCGCCTTTCCACTCGTCTACTACAGCTAACTTGGTTGTTCCTGTGTTCCCTGATGCAGCACCTCAGATAGGCGTGCCTCCCAAACCGGCTCGTCTTTTGCCAGGTTTGGAGGAGAGCCAGGGTGCCTTGTACGAGATCGGCGTTGCGGATGATGGTACTTTTGTAGGCCTTGTGCAAGACGAGCTTGATGAAAGTGCTACGAACCTCCAGGCAATGGCAGCAAGTCTTGGATGCAAAGTTGAGATTTTGCGACGAGTCATTGTGGGCGAATGTGAATGGGCGGGCGAAGTACCTGAATCCCCAGAGAAGACTCAAAAGGCGAGCCTTTGGGTTGCAGAGGCATTGGTCACCCCGGACCTGGATTTCTATGACTCGTCGCCCTCGAAATCACAGACGAATGGCGAGCTCAGAGATGATGTAGATTCTGGAGCAAGCAAAATATACGAAGAAGACTATTCACATACCGAGCAGATCCGAATATCAATCGCAGGACCTAGCGCGGCGGGAAAATCCTCATTGCTTGGTACTTTGACTTCTTCCCAGCTTGACAATGGCAGAGGAATGAGCCGACTCAGTCTCCTAAAACATCGGCATGAGATTTCCTCTGGAATTACCAGCTCGATTGCCCAGGAGCTAATTGGATATGCGGATGATGCTACTTCTACTGTGGTAAATTATGCATCTGGGAATGTCGCTGCATGGAACGATATTCACGCTGCGTCTCAAGGCGGCCGATTAGCCTTCGTATCGGACCTTCCTGGTTCAGTCCGATATCTCAAATCTGCTATAAGAGGCCTGGTTAGCTGGGCTCCACATTATGTGCTACTGTGCATCCCTGCCAATTGTGGGGACGAGAGCGCAGACGGAGAGGCTAACTCCGAGCATGCGGAGATTGACCTTTGTTTAGCTTATTTGGATCTTTGTCTCAAGCTTGAGATTCCAGTCCTAATAGTGATCACTAAACTGGACGTTGCTTCTCGCGGGGGACTCAGAGAGAATTTAGCAAAGGTATTATCTGCTTTAAAAACAGCGAATCGCAAACCTGCCATGCTTCCTGCATCACCAGCTGCGGACAAAAACCCCGATCTTCACCATATCAGTGCATCTGACGGTAAAGAAGTGCAAAAGATGATCGCGGGCGCAAACGGCCAGTGGACTCACACAGTCCCAATCATCATTTCTAGCGCTGTAGAAGGATCTGGGATCGGGAAGCTCCATGCTTGTCTTCGATATTTACCTATTCCACCTTTACCACGCCAGAGGGCTCTCAGCGTCCCCAAGTCAATACCATCGCCAACGCAAAGACCGTCAAACATATTCGATGTTGACGAGGTCTTCGCCATTCCCCCTTCTAAAGTTTACTCGTTGTCTGCTGACAAGAGCGGCCACGAAAGCCGAGGTATGGTTCTTTGCGGTCTGGTTCGTCATGGCAGCATCTCTGTCGGTGACGAGATGACAATTGGCCCTGTCCTAGTCGATTCATCTACAGAAAATAAGGACGAAAATCCGCCATTGGGCCTACTCTCTCGTAGCAGTGGCCCAGGCCCATCAGCCGAGTTCCCAGCTTCCTTCGTGCAAGGGTTAGGTGGAAAAGATGGCTCTTCAACACAGGCAAAATGGCAAAGAGTCCGAGTCGTCAGCGTGCGAGACCTCCGACTTCCTGTCCGTCGCCTGATGGAAGACCAAGTCGGTACCATCGGCGTGGAGCTCCTTGCTTCACCAGAGGACGGCAAGCTGCCTCGACTAAGCCGCATCCGCAAAGGCATGGTCCTCACGAACCTCCATTCCTTGCTTCCGCTGCCAGATCAGATCCCACCAACTGTGCCATTACCCTTCCACACAGGCTTCTCGGCCATATTCCCAGCATCTGAGTTCGCCTCGCCTAACTCGCCGCCGCTGCTCTTAGGTGGAAATGCGATTGCTTATATTGCCAATATACGAACAACAGTTCGAGTGGTCTCCATGGCTCTTGCAGGGGTAGGAGACGAGCCTGGATCGCCTCCGTCACCGACGGAGCCTGAATTCTTTAGTTTCGATGGGGACTCCCACTCTCCTGCTCGTGGAGCTGTGGCTCCTACCCAAAGCCCGCGACTTCGTCCCACAGCTACTGATATCAGTCGTGTTGTTTCGGGGACACAGAAGCATACCGGAGGCTTCGAAGAGGATGTGCAGATCAACTTTTCGCTTGTGACTTCTGTTGAGTGGGTGGAGGTTGGTTCGCAGATCTTAGTAATGCCTGGTGTCTCGATGGCAGCGCCTTCTGGAGCCGCCGTGGCCTCGGGGTCTGGGGCTGTGGCTGGCCCAGTTGCTCTTTCTGGACTGGAGGGTTTTGTTGGAACTGTATCTGAAGTTGCGCAGAGGAACGGTTTGGAGTAAAGCCCGAGGTGCAAGAGGCTTTCTCTTCTATAGATTCGCGAGTGCTTTTTAATTTCTTTATTTTTCGAGCGAACTGTGCAATTCTCTGAAGCCTATCTGTTTATATAACATTGCATTGCGATATTGTCATCATGTGGATTTTGCAATTGTTTCATTGGCTTATATTCACGGAAGCGTGCATCGGTACAATACCACGACGGTTGTCAATCATGAATGATGGCTACGAGATCTATTCCTAAACAACCTTAGAAGAATTTGTAAGCTTATTTGAGAAAAAGCAATTGACTTGTTCACTATGGCACGATATTCTCACTTAAGGTGAAGGAAGATGAAGTAGACAAACGTGAAACAAGCCACAGGGGGATCCCATGCACCCCCAGAAGCATACATTTTATGCATGCGATTGGCCCCGCCTGGCCGCATCTACTACTGTAGACCACAAACCATGCAGGCTCTAAACAATGTGAGGTCCCATGATGACCCGCATCTCTCGCTCATAGGGTGTCCTCCTGTCATATGCTGGCTATTCAATTGCCAGTCTCCTATCACTATAGACAGAACCCAGGGCCCTGTCATACCCCCTCAACACAGGAAACCCGACTTCATCAGACCGGAAAGTAGAAAGACGGAGTATTTTACCCGCCTTTGCGTTGATCACCAGAATTGCGAGAAAAGGTGCTGGTCGACCCGATAGTAGCACTAGCAGAGCGAAGCTCGATCTTCTTCCGCTCCATTTCAAGCTAAGAAAAAAAAGTTAATGTCAGAACCCAATCAACAGAGAATACCTATAAGAAGTAACATACCACCTTGCGCACCCGGTTCAGCGCAGCGGTATCACCTTCCACCAGCGGGCGACAATCATCCACACGGTACGGCGTCGCAATCGTAACAGCATCCGCGACAACAATATTCGACCCGTCCCAGCGCGCAGGCATCGTACGGCTGAACGCATCGAAGATCTCCTGCGCCTCGCGCGTAACGCCCTTCCCACGGCGCGCCTCACGGTCTAAAGCCTCGCCTACGGCCTTTGCCTCGCGCATCTTCAGCGCGCGGGCGTCAAGCGCCTGGATCGGGGGCACGGCATCGGCGAAAGAGGGCGACTCGGAGGAGTTCGAGGAAGGGAGGTTGAGGAGCTGGAAGGACTGGATGCGCGAGACGGGGATGACATGGTAATCGCCGGTCTGAGCCAGCTTAGCGTCCGCGGAGGGCGGGGCGGCGGGGGCGGTGTTGATAGCGATGAGGTTGGTGATGGGACACGCGGTGAAGAGCGTTCCCTCCAAGGTGGATGAGGTTGGGGCAGCGGTTGTGACGTGGACGCTGGATGGGGAGAGTTAGTTACTGTTGATTGCTAGGTTTGATGCGATCTCAGGTCGTGCGTTTGGTGGGTTTAGCTGGAAGTCGGGAGTGGGAGTGATGGGATCGAAGGCGATGAGGGTATGAAGCAGGCAATCGTGGAACTCACCGAGCACCGATGGCGCCGCTCAGCGCTGCCTCCAAGGGGACCATTGTCGTAGCCATGCCAGAGGCAGTCGCAGAACCAGAGGGTTTAGATGCCTTGGCACTGGGACGCTGGCGTTTAGTCTCTGCCATCGGCAAGGGACGTACGGCCGGGGCGGTAAGTCTGAGATCATCTGGCGGGAATCTTGGAGGTCCTGATATACAAGGCCTCCAGTTCAGCAATGCGGCACCGATATGCATTTGGAAGCGAAACTAATGCTTTACTCAATAAATGAAATAATTGAAGTGTAATTTTTGCCAGCTGCAGCCTGCTTATCATGCTGGAGCTCTAGTGTTAATGTAGCGTTAAATGTGCTCAATCGAAGTGAAGTAACCACGGGCTATGTAAACCCTAGAGTATACTACGATAACCTTGGAAAGCCTTCATGCATCGAGAACCTGGCCTCCATAATTTTTCTCGACAATTAGCCCGCTTCAATCAAAACCAACTTTCCTTTCTCAGTACTCGTGGATCTCTCAAACTTCCAAAGGTCCACTATACTTCCTCCAGGGCTATCATCTTCCTACATGTTGAAGTTCGTGATTGTGAAATTTGAAACCATTGATTCGTTACGGTCCATTCATGGTGCGTCTAAATACATGAAACCCAATTTTTTACCCTTCTATCTCTCCATTTAAGCACTGTAGGTCGAGGCCGACACGTCACCACCGCGACCGGTCCAGTTAACGTGAATGTCCTTGCCCTCAGGGTAGGTTTCGCTGGCGTGCTCAGGCTTGATGCGGAAAGTGTGGGCACCGAAGTAGTCACGCTGGGCCTGCAGCAAATTGGCGGGCAGGTCCTTGGTGCGGTAGCCGTCGTAGAAAGCAAGAGCAGTGGAGAAAGCGGGCAGAGGGATACCCCACAGAGCAGACTTGCTGACAACGTTGCGCCAGCCGCTCTGGGCAGTGTGAATGGCCTTGGTGAAGAATTCGTCGAACAGAAGGTTCTCAAGGTCGGGGTTGTTGCGGTAAGCGTTGGTGATGTCCTTCAAGAAGACGGAACGGATGATGCAACCACCACGCCACATGAGAGCAATGGAGGGCTTGTTAAGCTTCCAGTGGTACTCCTTGGCAGCCTATTTAATCACGAAGGTTAGCGATTGTTCCTGATATGCTGGGACGGGGTAAATCTTACGTTCTGGATGAGCATGAAACCCTGGGCGTAGGAGATGATCTTGGAGGCGTAAAGGGCCTGCTCGAGGTCGTCGATGAAAGCAGCCTTGTCACCCTCGAACTTGGGAGATGGGCCATCCAGGATGGTGGAGGCGCGGGTACGCTCGTCCTTGAGGGCACTGAGGCAACGAGAGAAGACAGACTCGCCGATCAAAGTGACGGGCATGCCAAGGTCAAGAGCGTTGATGGCGGTCCACTTGCCGGTACCCTTCTGGCCAGCCTTGTCAAGGATCTTCTCAACAAGAGGAGTGCCGTCGTTGTCGTTGTAGTAAAGGACATCACGGGTGATCTCGATAAGGAAAGAGTCCAAGACGCCGGAGTTCCACTTGGCGAAGATGTCACCAATCTCCTTGCCGGAGAGACCAAGACCACGCTTGAGAATATCGTAGGCCTAGATTCGCGAGTTTTGTTAGGGCCATATGTTCGCTTGCAAAATGAAGTTGCGGCTAATGAAGCTTACCTCGCAAATCAGCTGCATGTCACCGTACTCAATACCGTTGTGAACCATCTTGACGTAGTGACCAGCACCCTCGTCACCGACCCAGTCACAGCAGGCCTCACCGTCGCTCTTGGCGGCGATGCTCTGGAAGATGTCCTTGATGTGGGGCCAGGCGGCCTCGTTACCACCGGGCATGAGAGAAGGACCGTAACGGGCACCCTCCTCACCACCGGAGACACCGCTGCCGACGAAGCTGATACCCTTGCCGGAAAGGTACTGAGTGCGGCGGTTGCTGTCGGGGAAGTGGGAGTTACCACCGTCAATGATGATATCACCCTTCTCAAGGAAAGGAAGAAGAGACTCGATGAACTGGTCGACGGGGTTACCGGCCATGACGAGAAGCATGATGCGACGAGGGCGCTTGAGCTTGGAGACGAACTCCTCAATGGACCAAGCACCGACAATGGACTTGCCTGGAAGAGCTTTTGTCAGCTTGGCGCAATTGATTTGCTATCTCAATAATGACTTACCCTTGGCCTCGTTGTCGAGGAAGCGGTCAACCTTGGAGGTGGTACGGTTGTAAGCGCAAACGGTGAAACCGTGATCAGCAGCATTGAGGATCAGGTTCTGGCCCATGACGGCCAAACCGATGAGGCCGAAATCAGCACTGGGAACATGATGCGCCGGAGCGCCGACATTAATGCCGGCGAGACGGGCACTATCGTCAGCGAACGCTCTTGTCAATAGCCGGGTAAATGCGAGTAAACATGAAGGAGAATTGAGAATGGGAGAATCCGTGAGGTTCCGGGGGCCGAAGACCAGGCCGAGGGTAGCTTCTTTCTCGGCAGCTATTGCAACAGCTCAGAATGCGCCGGCGCGAGTAGATTGCACCAGGTTCATTGGATGCAATTCATTCTGGCACAGCTCCTCGATCTGCTGGTCTTGGAAGCAGCTCCTCATAAGAAGAATTGCTTGAACCGGATTTGGCGGGGAGCCCCTCCATCGGAGGGGCTTCGGCATGCCATGGAGGGGATTATGGAGACAGCAGGGGGGAGTGAAGCGGAAGTATATGGAAAGATTGAACTTACACAGCCTTGTCAGCCATGATGGATGTGGATTGAAGGTTGAAGAGAAACGGCAAGGTATCTACAACGCGAAGGAGGGAGTTGAAGAAGAGAAGAGAATGTTGGGAGGGGAGAAGAAGATGTAACCGGGCGGAGCCAACCTTCCGTCATATGGGTGGACACAAGTCGCGGGGGCTTACAGACTACGTTTACAAAGTATGATTAGCTTACAAAATACAAGCAAGTAACAAACCAAGCCGGCGTTGGCGCGGAGATCGTACCGAATACCCATTCGACACTTCAAGGGCCGGTGTCGCGCCAAGTAATGGGTACAGGAGCACTCTCGTCCGGTACGCGGTCATCCCACTCGGGTTCTGCTCTGTCGGGACTTTATGGGGCATTGGGAAAGCAATATCCGACCGGATTCCCAGTTTAACCGTTGGGTTCCCGCTGCGGCGAGATACCGGGCTCTCGAGGGGCCTGCAGGAGCCTTTCGTGCAGCCCTGTGAATGCTATAGTCTTTTGATAGAACTACGGAGCGGCGCGGGGCAGAGCGCAGGAATGGAGGGGCACTGATCTCATCACTACCGCATATGCACTCTGCACCCAACTACAAGTAGACACAAACTGCCAGCACGAAGAGCCTCTGCAGCACCAGCACCTGTAACATGCTGTAATCATGGTTGTCCTCGAGTAATTCTGGTTTCTAATCCCGCACAGCTGCTGCTCGGTGAGCTGTTTATGGCGAAGATTGGTCGGAGAAACTGCTTTTCACTTGCCGACGCGAATCCGGCTTTGGATCAGACCAGACTCGATCCGGTTTAGAGTGGGGGTTGCCTTCCGCTTCAGGGGACTGTTGAAGAAGCTGAGCGAATGCTCTGCATGGGGTAGAAACGCCCGCGGGGCCCAGCACATGACTCTATATCGAGCGCTTGGGGGTCATGGAAGGAGAACTCGGGAGTTCGTACTTGTAGTTGCTGCCTCTAAAATTTCTGGCCTCAGGTGTCACTTCCCATGGCTGACTCATCAGGTGATCTACGGTCGCCCGCGCACACCAACAATGCAGCGGACCCATCTTCTTTTTTTTTGGAAGGCCCGTACTTGTAACTATCTTGTCCAACGTGCATCGATAGACTAAAGGCGTATTGGAATTTCGTTGTCGCTAACACTTGATTCCCGGTCATTTTGGGATCTGCCCACGACAGTTTCAATTTCATCAAGGCTGCTCTCTTCTTCACACGCGCAGACTGAGCTCTGGGATCTCCACTGCGACCTTTGAAGTCATTCATTCACTTGAGACCCTGAAGGTACGTTGCGGCTGCTATCTTCTAGCCAGCTCAACTGTTTTTTCCTTTCGACCATCATTCATCATGGCATTTCCACCCCCTCCAGGTCTCAAACAGACGCCCTCGTCTCTCCCTCCTCGACCACCGCCATCTTCCAACGCCGCGCAGCCCAATGGCGCAAGCGGAAATGCGCGCCCAAACTACAGCGCTGCTTTCACGGCATTTCAGCCTCGCGCCGTAGCATCTATACAGCCATACCATGCTAGCAGTCCAGCAGTCTCAACGCCTCCAACCACCAGTGGCGCGTATCCCGCTCCCGCCCCCGCCCCCAGCTATGGAGCCTACTATCAACAACCAGTAACGACCTACCAAAGTGGCGCGTCCTACTATGGAGCTCCCTCCAACGAAAATACATACGGCTCTACCGTTCCTCACATCCCAAATCCTTTCGGCTCCACGCCGAATCAGCCCTACGGTGGGCGACGAGGCCGAGAGGGTGTCGATCCGGAAACAGAGGCTCAGATAGCCCAGTGGCAGAGCGCCTATGCGAACCCAACCGATGACCATGCCGCCAGGTCACGCGACCCTGCAACTACTGCTTCACATGCCGCTCGAGGGGCTCCAACTCCAGTTCCTCAGGCTGAATCGCAAAAGACAGTTGCCCGGTCCGGTGGTGGGCAGAGCTGGACTGACGACACGCTGCTTGAATGGGACCCTGCTCACTTTAGACTGTTCGTCGGCAACTTGGCTGGCGAGGTGACCGATGACTCGCTCCTGAAGGCCTTTGCGCGTTACACGTCTGTGCAAAAGGCACGCGTCATCCGAGAGAAGCGCTCGCAGAAGAGCAAAGGATACGGATTCGTCAGTTTCAGTGACGGCGACGATTACTTCAAAGCAGCCCGAGAGATGCAGGGCAAATACATCGGTTCTCACCCGATTCTGCTTCGCCGAGCCCAGACCGAAGTCAAGCCGGTCTCCAACAATAAGAACAACAATAAGAACAACAAGAAGGGCGGCAGCGGACGAGGAAACCAGCCTACGGGCAAAGTAAAGCACGACGGAGTTAAGAAGTCCAGCAAAACCAAAGGTGGCTTGAAAATTCTGGGCTAAGATTTCTCCGGCGGAAATGTATTTTCTTCCAAGGTTAGTCATTCGGCAGTCAATTAGCGGATACTTTTCCGCTTAAAACCTCGGAATATATATTTTAGATTTGAATACAGCAACGAACGTCTTCTTGAATACCGAATAAACTTTTGCCCATTGCCAAAGGAAAATAAGACTGTGGCGACGCTATTCTTACCCTGTTCAGCAGAAGCATACTAAGCGGATGCCACGCAAAATAAGTGTGTAATATTTCGCTAATAAGATTTAGTAAAAATTTATCATTTCTTTGATTTCGAGACCGTTTAAGCAGCCCTGTTCAAGTTAGTAAGATTAACATCTAAAATATTTATGATTGTATTAGAATCTAAGAGGGAGAGAAGTAGAAAACAGTTTTTTGAAGATGCTCTGAGTATTTTGAATATAGTTAAACTACTTAAATTAATCAACATGTCTGCAATCATTTATAATTGTGCGTACACATAGCTTTTAAGAGGCCAATCAATACCGTTCAAATGCATAGTATACCTAGACAATAGTTTAATTTTCTCCGATATCTATCCAGAGTGGAGGAGACGGAAGTGAATGGAAGCACTGCCTATGGTTGATGTGACTTAGTCAAAGGCTCGAAGGTACCCTCAAACTGTCCCAAGAGAGTCAGAGATTTGCCTTCATCATCAGTGAAATCACTCTTGATGTTCGCGTTCGTGGCTTCATTGGAAAGCGTAATGGTGACCTTTTTTCCGCCTTCCACAGCACCTTTGAAAGACCCACCTGCCAGCAGTTTCTCTAGATTGCTGTATGCGTACGTCGCTGGAATCGTGAGACTGCCGTCAGAGGGAATAGCTTGGAGTGAGCCGAGCGTCAGTTCCAGGCTGAAAAATGGGACATATTGAGATTCATTGCCGCTTGAAGGGACCAGGAAAGTTATTTTGTTAGATGCGGGATGAATTTCTTCGAGTCGCAGCAGACCTAGGTTTCATTGTTGAGTAGACATTGATGTTGGGAATGATCAATTGGTACTTACCCTTGCCGGTAGTCTCATCTTTGCTGGTAGTCTCATCTTTGCTGGTAGTCTCATCTTTGCTGGTAGTCTCATCTTTGCTGGTAGTCTCATCTTTGCTGGTAGTCTCATCTTTGCTGGTAGTCTCATCTTTGCTGGTAGTCTCATCTTTGCTGGTAGTCTCATCTTTGCTGGTAGTCTCCCCCTTGCTGGGAGGCCCCCATCGGAGAAGGGTCATCTGGTAGCTCCCGGTAGGTAGATCTAGTTCAACTTTCAAACTATTTCCATCCTCCTTGAGCAAAAAGCCTCCCTGTGTCCCAAGGACATTGATTTTCTCACCAATTCCGTCCTTAAAGGAACCGGAAAATGGCTTTATGGATTGATACCCAAGAATAGGGACGTGTACTCCGAACTCGCCGGTGATCCTGCCAGTTTCCGGATCTGCGGAGCCCTTGATCTGCGGGAAGATGAATATGAGTAAAGTGTCGGCAATTTTAGATTCGCTCTGCCTACCAAACAGGGTCCAATGTTCTGCTCGAATGCTATTGGCTGTTGTTAGAGACATGTAGACATGGCTTTGATGGATTACCTACAATGCGCGGGCATCTTTATTTCGATTTGAAGTATCGAGACTGTGGAGGAAAGTCTTTGGAAGCTTATAATGATGTTGGGAGTAACAAGGACTTAAGTATTCATTGAAAGGGGGTTCAATGCATGTGGTAGTGGGTAAATTGAAATATCAGCACTGCAAGGGGACGTCGCGCGTTCCACAAATTTGAAAGCTCGAGATTTGAACATGCTTGATGACCCCATGGGGCAGGTTCATGCATATATTGCATATAAATGCTATTTACAAACAAGGCTCGAAAAAGCAATTACAAAATCTGACAAAGCTTTGAAATGTACCGAGGTAAAATTTCGCATCTTTAGCTGATGCTCATCCTTCAATAACCACCTGTATTGCTTTGTCCTTTAAAATAGCTCTCTTGCTGTCTGTCATATCACCAAACTTGGGAACCTTGTAACAGGTTTGTGTCTAAGCTAGTCCTTGTGTGGGGAAAATTTCAATAGATGGTCGCGGCTCTGCATTAGCTTCATGCAATATTATATGCGCGTACCTATAGCTAGTATAATTATAGAATTCGCAATTTCGAGTCCAAATATATAAGCAGATTGGCAAGCTAGTCTTACAACCTGTTCCTGCAGCATGAAAATGTATAATTCTGAGTTATGACCTTCATTGCGTCAGACACGATAATAAACTCCGTGGATGCCTTGTGCAAAGTTCCAGATCTTCTCGTATCACGATGAAATCGTCAGGTGCGGCCCGCACCTCCGTGGGTCCACGGTGCATGCATCTGGTTACACCGAACATCATCGTACGCATTGGTACAAGGGGGATATCAAGTGATGGCGGTACTGCCACGCATGGTCAGCCCACGATGTCCAGGCACGCCATTTCACTAATCGAGATTGTTGGACCAATTCATGCGACAGTGCTCCACCCATAACTCGGAATGGAGAGATATAAATTTAGAAGCAGGCGGGCTAATTCTAGGGATACATGAAGCTATTAAAGAAACTGGATAATGCTAGGAAAACCATAATGTTTTACTACTACAACCAGGGGATGGAGGTGCAATATTTCTTGTTAAATGACCACCCAGCCTTCCGCCGAGGGCGTTTTTCTAGCTCCCGTTCAGATCAATCAACCCCACTACTTCCAAGGTTGCTATATGTTTCGATTTATCGTCGGCCATGAAAGTTCGATATATTGTAGCAAATTCCATGAGGACGCTCATATAGCCGTTCCCACTCGCCACCCTCGCCCATCTTTTGATAGCCTTCCAGCTCCACGTCACATAAAGCAATTTTCATCCACCCGACATCTTCCAAAGTACAGCCTTCGATAGAATCATAGCCGTTGTCAAATAAGTCCTCTGGCTGATCCACATCCTCAAGGTCTTCTTGACTGAAATCTTCAATAGACTCTGGCTTCCACCAGCCATGCAACATATTCACGAATGCATCCTTATTGATACAATCATCAATCGATGTCCGAAGGACGCTCTGCAAAGAATCTTCGTTTACAAAAAGACAAAATCGATAACGCGCAATTTCAACATTAAACGCCCTGATCAAGTGTATAAGCCAGCTTCTTGCTGAGCTTTCTCGATGCGATCAGCAAGATTATTACGGAATTCTTGATCAGGGGTTCGTTTTGACGGATTTCGGATTAGCCGCGTTGAAGGCTCGTATATTTCTTCCGACGAGATTTGTAGTGGTGAACAACATATTTTAATTTTTGACCAGGCGGCATGCGGCGCAATGTTAGGACTTAGAGGAAAGTGTTGGATGTTGTTTTATCTTCAAATCCCGAAGCAGGCGACTGCACATACAAAATAATCCAATTGCGGCAAAGACTGACCGCCTACCAGTAACGGGATAAAGATCGCATCCGCGGAGTCAAGTGGCCTTCGTTCTAGTTCAGTTACACATCCTATCCCCTCGAGATAAAAATTCTCCTGTCACGCTGGCAAATTCCCGATCTTGCCGCTTTCAGAAGATCAGTTGTATCTTCGAAAAACAACCAGTGCCTGATTTGTAGTTAATAGATACTTTGCCCGTCGTCCGCCAATCAGAGGGTTAGCCTTGCGGGCCGGCTAGACTGACGTAGGAATTTCCAAGACGGCCTCATCCTGAGCTTCGAAAACTCCGCCATCCAACCCACAGCTTACCGAATTCTCCGATCACTGGCGACCCTTATCGCCGGAGCCAGTAGACTCCGGCCCTATCTTATGAAATAACCCATAGCCTGGGCACGATGGAGGACCCCGCCGACCCCGCAGTGAAGCCTCATCGCGCAGCGCCCCAACCCCGGTCATCGGCACCCCGAGTTCGACTAAGCTGTGAGGCATGTCGCCAGCGCAAGGTGAAGTGCGACAAGCTGAGCCCTTGTACAAGTTGCCAGCGCCTAGGATTTGTCTGCGTCCCCGTTGAAAGAGCTCGTCTGCCACGAGGCCGAACTCGCAAAGGCCCCGCTGTCGCCAATTCCGACAAGGAACTAGCAGATCGCGTGGCCAAGCTAGAGGATCTCCTTAAACGCGTGGCTTCAAATCGCGATGGACAAAACAAAGGGGACGATACGTCCTCTCCATCGAATGCGAACAGTGTCGGCGATAGGCTCGAATCTGCAACGGTGGATGTGAAGTCCTGGCATGACGGGAATGCTCAGAAGACGCCAGCAGAGTCGAGAACGCATCAGACCAGTCGCGCTCGACCAGCGGGATCCTACTTGGGAAGCTCGTTCTGGGAAGACATAATGCAGCAGGTATGGCTTGTTTCGTCCCAACTAAGCACCTATCACTCTTGATCGATATTCTAATTGAGTCGCATATTATAGACCTCAGAGCTACGGACAGTGCTTGATGACCGACTAGAGACAGAAGAACAGGATTTGCATAATCCTGAAGGGTTTGGGAATGCTTTCATCGGCTCTGAGACGCCAGAAAGCATGTCTAATTCGCCCAGATCCCAAAGAATCCTCGCAATAACACCTGAGGTCAGGCGGAGTCTCTGCGATATTTACCTTAACAATGTAGATCCTGTCTTCAAGATTCTACATAGGCCCTCATTGCGCGCCTACCTTTATGACGAGAAGCCTTATCTAGATTATCCGCTCGACCACCAGGCCCCTGTCACGCTGACATGCGCTGTTTACGTCGCGGCAGTGTGTACCCTGGATGACTCTCAATGCCAATTATTATTTGGCGTGGACCAAAAAACCGCTGTCGCCGAACTGCGAAAGGAGACGGAGGCAGCTCTCATCAAATCCGACTTTGTCATAACGAACGACCTGACTATCCTACAAGCATACATAATATCCTTGGTAAATCACCTCCATCCAAAACAATCTGAACAGCGTTTAATGAAAAATCTGCAGCTCGCCGCCCGTTCCCAAGACCAGAGTCGACGTGTGTGGACTATGCTGAGCATGGCGCTACGTATAGGTCAAGCTCTATGCCTGCATATCACAGACCCACCCTTTCACGTAACGCCTTTCGAGCAAGAGATGCGCCGCCGTTGTTGGCAGTGTATTGGCGTTCTCGACCTGTCAGCTGCACTGGATAGAGCATCTGACCCAATGATGCAAGCAGCCTGGTTGGAAGCACATCCACCTTTGAATATTAATGACGAAGACATCTGGCCTCATATGGAAGGCCCAATTAAAGAGCATCCTCGAACCACATTTACTGATTCAACTCTCCCTCTGATCATTGTTCATGCACAATCTGTTGCTCGATCCGTCGCCTTTGCGGACTTCATCGAGGTGTCTGTGAAGTCAATGAGCACGCGGCAACAAATTCTTGTCGACTTTCAACAAAATGTATCGAATTTATTAACCGGAGCTCGACCAGACAGATCCGCATATCATATGTATGTCAAACGCACAGCAGCTAACATCAATGGCTGGCTGCAGCTTGGTTGTCTCCGCCCCCTAATCCGCAGCAAAGCCTTCCATCCACCAGCAGTCCACGGCGACGGGCTCCTTAAGCTCGCCGCTGGAAATCTGCAACGGGCCTCGGACGAATTCAGCGAACCGGCTATCGCCAACTGGGCATGGTTTGGAATCCTCTGGGCTCCATGGCATGGACTTGCAGTGGCTCTCGCGGAGCTTTGCGTGTGCAAAGACCCAGAAACAATATCTAAGTACTGGCCTGTCATAGAGCTAATGTACCATCGAACCAGCACCGTGATCGCAGACTCCGAACAGGGAATGCTCTGGCGGCCGTTGAAGAAGCTCATGAATCAAGCGCGGGCCCGCAGACGAGAACTTCTCGGCAACGAAGGCCTGACTGAATCCCTTGGTCAAGTCACTCTGGGGCAGCTTCCTGTCTCTAGTATCTTAGCGCAGCCACATCATACTACGCTTGCAGGGACATGGCCTCCGGAACCCCCAATTGCGGATCTCAAAACTGCTGCTGGCCAGCAGCCTGAACCCCAGTTCAACATAATGCCTCCAGGTGTCGAACTTGATCCTTGGGCTAATTTGTGGGACTCGATGGATTTCAGCAACATGGGCGCGATGCCTGACGAGTCTGATGATATTGCTTGGAACAATTACAACAATTTCATCGGCGATGTTGCTGGAAATGGTGACTTTATGTTCACTCCTCCATGAAAGACAAGCCTGCTTTGAAGCCCTACCATATTTTGTATTTATAGTCTAGCTAATGAAGAACGACTCTTTACTCTTATTGATTCCTCTTCAATGATAGCAGTTCTGCAATATGGTCCACTCATAGGTAGAATCGGATTGAAGAAGCACGCCCCCATGAGATGAAATGTTATCATATTGAGCTTGGGGATCCTGTTTGGAATTGCTGCATAGCAGGTGCCTCCACCACACCAGATCACAGCGACATTGATCCCAAAATTTGTCAAGACCATCCAAAACTGGCGAAGACTACTCTTTTTAGTGGCCAAAAGTGCCCAATAGGTTCGTGCTACCCTGTCCAGTAGTTTGAATCGAATGTCCTATGAAAAGCCTTCTGCACATTTTCATGTCGATGCTAGAAAAAGGGCAGAAGGAGCAGGCTTTCCTCTACTGAAGGATTGCTCTGAAGGACCCGGTGGCAATCTTAACCTTGGGAGCTTTCGTCTGATCGAAGGTTTCGCGGGGGTTTTCTTTTGTTGACCTGCGATAGACTGTATTCAGAGACATGATATGGTGGCGCTGAGTCCAAGTAACGGGTTGTTCATCTGGAGCTTTGCCATGGGCTGATTTTTATCATTAGCGGGGCTCTTGCTCCTAGCCACAGCTTGTGATGGTTGAAGTTTCATCGGAAAGAAGGTCAATGTCACCGTTCGCGAGAAGCCCAGACCTTTTTCGCGATGTCGACCTGAGGATAGAAGTTTTGATGCCCCAGATTCCAGGCAGGCTGGTCTGCAAGCGTTTCGAGGTTTATTTCATTGCTTCCTGTATCGTTGGTCAAGGTTGATGGCTGTGCTTGCGGCAATCTCTTCATATCAGCAATAATGTTCCCACTGTAGAAGCTTTGGGGGCCAAGATCCCAGCCAGGGAAAGGAGACTCTGCATCTAGGTCCATACTGGAATTTGGACTTTCGTGGGATTCTTCACTGGGGCCCGACTTCATTGTAGATGTTGTAGAATTAGAGGCAGGTGTAGAGGGGTGCCCTCCTTCATGAAGTCGCTGGTAGGAGCAAGTTCGTCCTCGTTGATTGCACTCGGAGCAGGGGTACTCTCCGTTGCAGGCCTTTCTGATGCTAGCACAGCTATCACAGGCTCTTTTATGCTTTCCTCCTTTTTGACTCTCGGGGATCTCATGGTTCCCTTCTATTCTGGACCTGCAGGATTTCCAATGTCTTCGGAGCACGTCTCTTGAATGGATTGTCAGCCTTGATCTTGGTTTATACCGTAAAATTCGCTGCCTTGTGACACAATTCGCCTGACAAAAGCATAAAATTGGACAATGATAGACCTACCCTCGGCTGAATGAAGCACCACAAAATTGGCACCCATGTTTACGATCTTCGTTATCTGGAAAAAAAGATTTAGTAACGACGCTTCGCTAGGTTAACGAAGGAAGCATACGCGTAGCCACATGACGTTTCAAATGATCCAAGCGGCCAAAAACCGCAGAGCACTGATCGCACTTCCATTGCTTCTCGGCATGCAGTGATTGATCCATTCGAAGGGGCGGACTAGGCCGTTTTGAGCAAAGACAGGCGAAGGGAGGCGACGAGGCCGCGATTTCAAAGTGGGGAGTACGATTCGCCGCGCTTGATGACAGACTAATATCTTCAGTTGTGCAGGGGCGATCTTGGTAATTAGCTTAGTAGAGGTCCTCAGTAAGCAGCGACGTGAATAACGTCCAGCGCGGACAATCAGTGTTCTGTGGAAGGATTTGGGTGGATTGGGAATCACGGACTCGGACTCGCTTGTTTTATCCGCGTCCGTGGGCTCTGTACGAAGTACATTAGCCAAGTCTCGCACTCCATGCCTAGAAGGAAGATGAGGGAATGCCCGTCCTGTGGTTCTGTGGTCCGGCGAAGATCCCCCCTCTTTTTTCAATCTTGTGGGCTGACTTCGCTTCCTTTTCCTTTCGAGTGGCCCGGAGCCCCTAACGAGTGATATTAGACTTCTGTGCTTCGCTTATTGTTAAATACTTAGAATCATGAATCAACTCTTCTCTATTTTAATTAATCATTTCCAAAACTCCGAACATAATTATTTCACTCCCAGATTCAGAGCTAGACAATAGACCGAAGATGCCCTCCCTCGTCGAGGATAATGCTCGCGCAGTAGCAAGCAGCTCCAATAACACCATGCAACATCTCGATAGCTGGCCAAATGAAAAGGGGGTATGTACATGATAATACACCGAGAGGCGAATCTTGATCTTAACTCTTCAAAGTTCGACCCGGAGTACGAGCAACGGGATCCAGTAGAGCTTGATGTTATTGGCAACATACCTGCCTACGCCGCAGGTACTTTGTATCGAACTGGCCCGGGGAAAAGTCAAGTTGAATGTGACGATGGCCAACTCTTTAAATTGTCGCATTGGTTCGATGGATTTACTCAAACCCATCGCTTCCAAATACTGGCACCCAGTGAAACAAATATTTCTCCTCGGGTCTTTTACAATTCTCGCTTCTCGACCGACGCGCTCATTGAGTATGTAAGAAAAGCAGGCCCAAACGCAATTTTCGGGTTTGGACAAAAGCGTGATCCATGCAAGACCCTGTTCAACAAAGTCCAGGCTGAGTTTGAGCCCCCTCAGGGCCCGGCAGCTACCAATGTCGGGGTCACACTTTCTGTGAACATGCCAGGCCTGGATACGCCAAACTCAGATTCCTCAAATAGGCGATGGGATTCCTCAAAGGGCATTCGAAATCTCTATGCAAAAACGGACTACAATCTCTTCAAGAAACTTGACCCAGAAACACTGGAGCCAATCGGCCTTGCCTCTCAGGCAGATCTCCATCCTGATTTATCTGGAAGGTTGGCCGCATCACACGCGCGCTCGGATCCGATAACAGGCGATGTTTTCAACTACAATCTCTCGTTTGGGCAGACTTGCATCTACCGGGTGTTTCGGGTATCAGCTTCCACTGGGGAGACATCTATTCTGGCAGCGTTTTCAGGTATCCCGGCATATATCCACTCCTTCTTCATAACAGAAGACTATGTTGTTTTATGTGTCTGGAATGCCCATATCGACATACAGACCGTGGGGACGCAGTCGTTCAAGGATTCTATCAAACCGACTGATCCATCCCAACCAGCTACGTGGTATGTCATTGACCGAAGACATGACAAAGGCTTAGTTGCGACATATGAAAGCTCTGCATTTTTCTCTTTTCACACAATTAATGCCTGGCAAGAGCCATCTAGAGACGACCCAACAAAGATCGACATTGTGGCAGACCTTGTGCGGGTAGCACAGTCGAACTATCTTGACTATGTCCTTTACGATAATATGAAATCATCAAGCCCCAGTGCGAAGACATTTGCTGAAAAGCGGGGACATGATGCAAAATCTACCATTACACGATTTCGCCTTTCATCACTACCATCCGCGCCGAGTCCAGAGATCTTGAAGGCCAGTGTAGAATGGTCAGCGTGCAATGAGTTATCGCCAGAACTCCCTACCATGAATCCGAAGTCTGTGACTCGTAAACATCGCTACACATATGCTATCACAAATCGTGGAGAGTGCTCCCCTTCAGATGGTCTGGTCAAGTTTGACTGCGATACTCAAGAGACTCGACTTTGGGTGCGTTATGGCCATAGTCCTAGCGAGCCGATCTTTGTACCCAATCCTGATGGGGTGAATGAGGATGACGGTGTGCTTCTCAGCGTTGTTCTTGATTGTTTCGAAGGCTATAGTTATCTGCTCTGTTTGGATGCGCAGAATTTGGCAGAGCTTGGTCGTGCAAATGTCAAAGGCGCTGTTGGATTTGGGTTTCATGGACAGCATGTCCCCACTATGGGTGTGCCCACAGGTGATTATTAGAAGCAATAGCAATATTCTTTCTTCGCCATGTATGATTCAGCTGTTTGTATATTAGAAGGTCTATAATTATTTTAATGTCTAATCGCCTATCAACTCAAAAAAAAGCGAGGCTCACATAATATCTCTTGTCATCTCAATCAAGTTCCTTTCGTTGCGCCCTGTGGATGACATCCCCCATAAAAAGGCTTGGCACCTCTAAAATCGCCAATTCAGGTTCTTTCTCACTTCAATCCTCATTCTCAAAACACCAAACCAAGAATCATATCCTAGTAGCTATTAGCTACACAAGATAATTGCCCAAAATGGCAACTGGCGAGATGAATCTCAAGACGCTTCTTGCAACAATGGAGCCGACACTGGACCCCACCATCTACGTCTTCGTCACCACAACCCAGCCACTCACATCTCTGCCATTGGCCAATCTCAACCCCCAGTTGATCGCTCAAGAAGCCGAGGGTACTACGATTGTGACGACTGAGGAGTTAGCTGCTTCGTACGGCTTCAAAGAGACTGTCTTCCCATGCTGCAAGATCTCGCTCACTATTCACTCCAGCCTCGAGGCTGTTGGCTTAATCGCCGCCATTACCAATCGTCTCAAAGACTATTCAATCAGCACCAACGTGGTGGCTGGATTTTTCCATGATCATATATTTGTACCTCGTGATCGAGCAGAGGACACTATGCGGGTTCTGTTAGAATTGGCAGAGGAATCGAAGCAATAGATCAAGGATGCTTAGGTCGCTGGGAGTAGACAGAGTACTAGTTGGAAGGATATGGGGTTTTCCCCATTTTTTTGGTGATATTCGGGGTTTACGGAGGAAAATAATAAAAAAGACAAGGCTAGATTGCGGTCGTGGGACCAAAATTCCGCTACTCCATCCCTATGGTACATACATCGTCGTGGAAGAGACATCAAAAAAATTGAAAATGAAATAACCGTAACGAGAAATCCCATGAGACAAAACGAGACAAGAAATAGAGCGTCACGGTACTTGGGCTTTCACGTTTCTAGCTTCAACACAACCTGAGACGCCAGAAAGATATAAGTGAGATGGCCGACCCAGCTCCTGAGAAAACAACTCCGGTACTTTTTGCATAAAAGCCTAGCCTTCGGCAAAGATGGAAGCCAAAAGAAAAGTTTTGCCACAAAGGCCTGTGGGTATTGTCTTTGAGTGAAATGCAAGGCCGGTCTGGCAGGGTATTGATTAATGATGATACAAAGACAAGAACACTGAGAGAAAACTGCCACAGGCAGTGAGTGATAGGGGCTGGAGAGGATATGAGGAAGCCCGATCAAATGTCATCCTCTTTCTCCATGACCATTATAAGCTCGGTCAATTCCTTGCGTAAAGCACGGTTTCGATCCCAAACTTCCACAATTTTCGGGCGCTGGCTCACGAAGCAGGTCTTCTTCCATGATAGATTGCCGTGCTTGGTAGCAACACGGTGGGGTAGACCTCGCGCGATGTTGCGTAGTACTAAAGCAGCTTTGTATGCAACGCCGATGGGCTCCCACTTTTCGTTACATGGGGTATCCATATAGTACCACTTGCGCACTATCCGCTCTTGGAGAACCGCACGCTTAGTACTTGGCCGTTCTGCATTTGCAGGTCGGTCTTCAGGCAGATGAGACGAAACGTGGCCGGCAACCATAGCCGTATTTGCGCTAGGCCCCGAGCCACGGAATCGTGTACAGCTATCCCACTGGCAGGTATGAATAGGAGATTCTGCTGTCTCAAGCTTGAATTTTCCTGGCGCTTCTTCGCCCTCGGCTTCCAGGTGCATGTGGTCAGCGAAGAGGTGGACACGCAGATCTTGGGGAGCACCGAAAGCGCGCTGGCACATTTGCGAGGGCTTCGAGTTGTCGGTCCATTTGCAGTACAAGTAAGGGAATCCCTCAAACGTATAGGCTGTTTCTAAGGGGCGAATCCCTTTGATAATAAACTTTGTTGCAGATCCGGGTCCATTGATCACTTGAGCTTGAGCATTAGTGAACGTGTTGCTAACATTCTTAATGAATTCTGCAGCAGGCAGGACTCCACCGCCAGGCACACGAGAGTCTGCGAAACGGCTCTGGTAGGCTTGCCACAGAGCGATCTGAGTGATTTCGCACTCGTGATCCTCCACAAAGCAGCAACGCAGCCATTGAGAGCTGCGCTCGGGCTCTGACAGGGCCATAAGCCTCTCCAATAACTCAGCGGGCACGCGCGGGATCTCAGATGGGGGAGGGGCCACCTTTTCTTCTTGGAGAACAGTTTCCCTCTTGGTCGGGCGTGCTTCATATGTGAGCAAGGCAATCATCCGCGGCACAAAGACGATTGGGAAATTGATGACATCCATCAAAGTTTCGATATTATCAGGATTAAGAGTGTACTGATACCAGAAATCTAATGCACCACTCAGAATATCCTTGTCCAGATCCAGAAGTGTGTGGTAATACATCTGCTGGAGTGTTGGTTTCGATAGGCTTTCCATAGCCCTGTTGCCATCTGCGACATCAAGTTCAGTTGAAAAGTGCGTCAATGCCCAGAGAGATTTCATCACATGGGAGCGGTCTGGAGAGTCAATGCAATTGACCAGGGAGATCCAGAGAGGATCTTCGGCGTCTGTCCTCATGAACTTGGTCACTTCTTCGGCGATGTCTAAGGCGTCGTTCTTGAGCTCATTCAATCGAGGTTGGTTTGGAACGTTGATGAGAATGACCAAGAAGTCGCGAAGAAGACCACTGGCATAACGTGAAACATAGAATGAATTTTCCCGCAGCAGCACCATGTTTCTCACCACCAAGGTGGCTTCTTTGATGTTACGTAGTGCATGGTTGAATTCTTCTGTTTCCAGGCTATCAGTGGGTAGGTTGACGGGGATCTTCTTAATTTTGTCGAGAAGGTCTCGTGTGCCGTGAAGAGAGTTGAGGACATTGACTCGATCGGTTGGGAAGCGAGGATCATACTCAAATTCCCAACGAACTCCAGTGCAAAGGTGGGTGATGTCGAGCGCCTTCTGCATAAGGGTCTCGGCGAGCAAGGGGAACCCTTCAAACTTGAACTTGTCCCATCTTTGATTTGAGATTTGGACTAGGTGATACAAGGCGAAATCGATTTCGTCGGTGATGCCGGACTGAAGTCCATAGTGTGCGCGCTTGTAAATATGATCGGCTATCTTGAATTAGCAAGTCTGGCGGTCAAAGCTAGAGGAGCAGCTTCTTACTTCGAGGAACTTCGAGATATCTCAATGGAAAGTATGGATCATAGAAGTCGGCCTGTTTCACTTGCTTTGATCGATCTTGGTAGGCAAATAAAGCCGGGCGATTGCCAGGCGTTGCCACTTCTCGAGTAGACATTGGCAATTGTGGCTGACCCTTTCCTTCCCAACTTTCAACTGCGAAGTGTGCACTGTTTGGGTTGGCGGCCGGGTTCGAGTTCATCTGTGGTGACAATTGGGGTTGCGGAGATTCGAAATTTTGATGTTGAGACCGGCGTGAAGGAGCTGTGTCGGGGATGAAGGGTTGATTCACTTTGGGAGCCTGGCGCAAGCCCTCTGTATCTTTGTCAGCATGCTGTTAATAGCTTGGGGAAGTTATATTCACTCACGTCGCAAGGACGTCCGCTGAGGAGTGGAGCCCGACATGGCGATATAGTGCAACAAGCCCAATGAAGATTCAACTGGGGCTCGTACGGAGGGAGAGAAGCTGTAGCTGACTCCGGAGGGCAGTTTCTTGATACAGAAATGACAACCTAGATCTTGCCTGGCGAGGTTCTATCGGTACAGCGCCTCTACTAGCAGCTCAAATCTCGGGAGGTGTTTACGAAGCTCTTCGAAGGGCAAATTCGTCAGAATTGTGAAATCGGAAATCGGTGCAAGGAGAGAGAGAGCGCGAAATGATGTATCGGTGGTGTCCACACAATGTGGTTGTCGAGGCGCCCTGTAGTTTCCGAATCAACGAGGGCGGGTTGTTTGAGCAGTGCGGCGCTGGTGACTTGCGACAAAGCAGGGCTATCGGGCGCGTTGAAGGTTGAAAGTGGGATGCGCAAGCAGAAAGAGCGAGAGGCGCTGAGAGAATCAGGCGAGTGCCAGCCTGCGCAAATCCCCGGTGCACTTAGGGCTGAACCAAAAGAACAAGTCAAATCCAATGCCTTTGATGCTTTTGCGATCACCAGGAACCCCGATCAGCCAAAGTTCGCGCTGCTCTCAAAACGCGCTTCCGGATCAAATGTTTTTCCGCCCGACCTGCAGTAATGGCGCTATCCCCGTAACGGACGTCACGTGCTTACTACTCTATAGAGCGATAAACCCTCATCTACATGATCAGTTTAATAGAAAGTATATTTTGCAGTAGATAAGATTCAGTCTCAAGAGAAATTTTGTTTTCCCCGTTCATGCGAAGAATGTTTGGAGGGTAGTCGTTGTTCTTCTATTCGCCATGATGGCCATTGGCTAGTACACAATGCCGCCATCATCCAGTTCACATGGACTCTCACTCACAAGTCTCTTGTCTCTGCAACACACTGCTCCCAGAAGCCAAAATGCCCAAATCTGCGGTCCAAAGGGCTTTGTCGCGAGAGATACGTCTGCCGCTCGCCAAATACTCCCACACCAGCGCGCCGCTCAATTTCACCGGCGTGTTAACATGGACTCATGTGAATGGAAGTGGTGATCTGGCTTGCAGTTTTGACCAATTCGCTGGTAATTCTTCAAGTCCACCAAGGCTTATTCTCCGGGTTACTCGCAATGATGGGATTCTAGTACGCGTTACTGGTTATTATGTATCAATACCTTCAGTGGCGGTTTCTAATGCAGCGATACAGGAGCAGATAGACTTGGCGCATTTCGCTCGAATGATCAACGCGCAGAAAGAGTCTCAGTTTACTTCGCCTCCGAAATCCCCATTTGCAGTTGTCGTCAAATCACCCTCCCTGGCAGTGAAGTTCCCCCAGAGCGAGACGCATGTTAGTGATACCTGGAGCATGACGGAAAGCCAATACATCAAGCATCTAATCAAATAAGGACAGGCGCGAAGATTTCAGATCAAGTTCTCGAAGAATAGCGACTACTTCACGGCTCTTTCTATGCTAAGCGAAATCAACTGTCCCTTGACGGAAGGCATGACTTCAGCGCAACCACTTCAACGCTCTGCGTCCTCTGCTTCGTGGAACTCTTTCCCTATACCGACCACCGCATCGCGATATGCAAGTACTTCGTTGACATCTGAAAACGAGATGCCCGCCTCTCTCTACCCAATGACAGAATACATTCCCAGCAGAATGACAAGTAAGTTTCATTACTCAAAATAATACATATCACAATCTAAATTTCTCAAGCACCTCGCCCAGCGCAATCGTTCACTCCGCAATCTGACGACCTTTTCCGTAACAGGCTCGAGACTAATGCAAATGCAATTTCTCGCCCGGCAACAACTCCAGCTTACCACGGCGACCAGCTCGACCAAATGCTGCCTCCAAAAAGAGACCTCCCCTTCCTCAAGCCAAGCCAAAAGAGCAGCCAGAGAATAGAAGACGTGATCCCAGACTCTCAGACCTCGCAACAGCTCGTCCCTACTGAGAGCCAGCTAGAGCCAGTCCAAACAGCGCGCAAAATTCCAGATTCTCAGGCCTCCCAGTCCGAGCAAAAGGCTGTTTCTGTTCCTGTTCAAAATCAGCCGGATCCAGTTCGAACAAGAAGCGCAGAGAGCGAGCAGGCTCCTGTCTCGGTGGAGAGCCAGTTTGCGTCATATTTATCGGCTTCGACGCCGGAGAGGATTGCGTTTTTGGAGAACTGGATGTGTGAGCTTATTGAGGATGATCAGTTTCTGGCTTTGTGTGAGGATGTGGAAGCTACGTGGAAGCGGGTTGCGTTTGGAAAGGAGAGGTAGAGTTTTGGCTGGGATGAAGGAAAGACTTGGTTATGCAATTAGGACGTATATTTATTGGTACTATAAGATAACTATACATCATCGAATGCACAACATTACTTGACTTACTTCAATCTTAGTAGGATTGGGTTCCGTGTTCGTGAGGTTGTTTCCGGCATTTGCAGTATTTGCACAGTTTTCCAACCTTGTGGTTCATGGTAGCCTGCAGGATTGGGCTTTTTTCGGGATCCAAGTGGTCTTGGGGTCGGGGCTTTCCCGCGGGGGAACGACTGGCACTCCGTGCTTAATATGCGACTGCCCCCTGTGGATCTGTAACTGTCGGAACGGAGTATCCGAGTACATTGCCGACGCAAGCCACACGATTTTGAGATTCTTACTCGCTCAGTTCCTTATATAACGTGAGTGCACTTGGTCTTCCAAGGTTGTGGATTCCTAGTAGAAAGAAACCCCACATACATAGCAAAGTCCCATACCAATAGATGAAGATCTACATAGTCCTCAAAGGTCTAATTTCAAGTATCAGCTCACATATTTTACACCCCTTGCAAAACCCAATTAGATTACTGTTGATAGAGGCATATTATATATGACCCCAATAGATTGATTCAGGTACCGAGACACGAAGCATGGATGAACTCTAATGTCCTAGCAACCCTTGCGATACTTTGATCCACCTTATCTGCCACTTCTATGTTATGGTGTAGTCTTCCACTCCTACCGTAGGCAATCTGTATGAGACATATGACGTGTCACCAGCTATACGTCACGGATTTGCTCTGGCCGAATATCATCTACGGCTGAGTCGTATCGACACCATCAAACTACCTCTTGATTCGTGTTCTCGCCATCTTCCAGGTGATACCAAAACAATGCCTCATACTAGCCTCTTGGTTGCAACGGAAAACGAGAAGAGTGTTCGAGGCCTTGAGTCCCCCGATGTGCAAAAACACTTGAATGAGTCATTACCACAGGCTCCAATGGGCTCTATAGCAGAAGCTTCAAATGAGACAACGATAAAGAAGTCAGAACCAGCCAAAAATGAAGAAAGACACTTCCTCACAGGGATCAAACTTGTTGTATTGATAAGTGCCGTGACTTTGGTAAACTTCCTGATTTTACTCGATATGACGATCATCGCGACAGTATGTTTTCCTTTCTTGGTGTGAAGAGCTCCATCTGATATGACTTGCAGGCAATTCCATCAATCACTACGCAATTTCACACACTTGACGATATTGGATGGTATGGGGCCGCATATCAAATGACTGGGTACGTCAGATCCATTGACCCGCTACGGCATATCAGATACTAAGAAGTAGTTAGAGCTTGTCTCCAGCCTCTGACTGGAAAGATGTACACGTACTTCAGCTCAAAAGTATTTTGATTCTACAACGTTTCCCTGTGGATAGGGAAGTTCTCTCTAACTTTCTCTTTAGTGGATATTTCTCAGCTCCTTCTTCATTTTCGAGCTGGGATCACTTATTTGTGCTCTTGCCACTTCTTCGAAGATGCTTATCATTGCTCGAGCAGTTGCTGGAATTGGATCTGCGGGGTTGATGAACGGGGTTTTGACAGTTGTCACAGCCTCTGTCCCCTTGCATAAGTCACCTCGTAAGAAATCCTAGTCTTTATGCTGATATGTCTTGCTAATGATTTGTATTAGCACTGATCGGCGCGATTATTAGTAGTAAGTACTACCATATTAGCTGTCATGAATGGTCGAATTAACCTTGGAGTATTAGTCTCACAACTCGGAGTTATCCTGGGTCCTCTTTTAGGTGGTGTTTTCACAGAATACGTGACATGGAGATGGTGTGAGCTTTTGGGAGACTAATTCAGATCATGAATCATGAGCTGACTGTGACCTCTAACTAGGCTTCTATATCAACCTCCCAGTTGGGGCAATCGTGGCACTACTTTTGTTATTCATCGAGATTCCTGATCAAGTTGCTAAGGTGAAAGGGGACATTATTCAAACCATTTTTCATAAACTCGACCTTATCGGGTTCGTTCTCTTTGCTCCAGCAGCCATTCAACTTCTCCTTGCGATTGAGTACGGGGCGAATCAATACAGCTGGAGTGATGTGGAAGTCATTGGACTTTTCTGTGGCGCGGGTGCTACATTCATTGTCTTTCTTTACTGGGAGCATCGCCAAGGTACTCTTGCTATGATTCCACTCATGATGATCTCTAGGCGTATAGTTTGGGTCAGCTGCCTGGCAATGATGAGCGTTTCTGGGATGAATCTCTTAACGTCTTTCTATCTTCCCGTCTATTTCCAAGCTGTGAAGAATGATACCCCTATGATGAGCGGAGTCAATATACTGCCTAGTATCCTATCACAATCAATGTTCACTATGCTATCTGGAGTTCTGAGTGAGTTAATCCCTGCAATATTGCCGCAATTCTGTGTTATTACCTTCATTCAACGCATTGATACTAATAAGAATTTAGTTGGGAAGCTCGGGTACTATCTTCCATTGGGTGTTTTCTGTGGTGTGGTCGCTTCCATCGGCAACGGCTTAATCTCAGCCTGGGGCCCAGATACGCCGACCGGTGCATGGGTTGGACACCAGATACTACTCGGGGCTGGGCGTGGAGCCGGTTATCAGGTGGTAAGTAACTTGAAGGCTTTGGCTACAAAATCTGCTAATCCCAGACATGAGAAAATAGCCTATCATTGCGATTCAAAACGCGCTTCAGCCTGAACAAATTTCAATCGCCATGTCAATTCTCATGTTTTCCCAGACCATATTCGGTGCTATGTGTCTTACTTTCGCGCACGTGGTATTCTCCAGCGGGCTAGAGAGTTCACTCTCTAAATATGCGCCTAATGTGAATCCTGTGGCAATAATCAACGCAGGCGCAACTGGTACTCGAGATGTGGCATCGGATCAAGATCTGACTGGGGTTACCAAAGCATACGCCGATGGCGTTGATCATGTTTTCTACATGGGCGTAGCACTCGGGATTTGCTGTGTGATAACTTCTTCCGGGATGGGGTGGAAGGATGTTCGAAAAAAGAAACCTTCTCCAGCACAAGTTTAGCAACGCAAATGCTTCAGCTCGGCGTTTTCACTTGTGATCACAGGAGTCAGGTACTACTTGCGCACAATGCAGTAACAATAGGGTAAAAGCTCCACACCCCTTAACACCCTAAAATCGAATGAGATAATGAATAATTCTCTGTCCGATCCACTTCTCGCCTTGACATATCAAGCTTGATATAGCATAGCGCCCGCTTAGAACGCGAGAAGCGTCACCAGAGGTAATGAGTAACGCCAATCGCATATTTCGTACGCGTGTAGGGAGAAATCCAGAGACCACGGCACAGCTGCTGCAGCATGCACTCGGCTGGCCTTGCAGGACTTCCCCTGATCGCTGCGTGGGCATAGTGTGATAAGGCTGAATGTCAGCGAGCAGGTTAGCTCCTGTCGGTCCCCTTTTGCTGAAACCGACAGTGATAATTTGAGCAGTAACAAGAACATTGCCGGGACCATTTACGCCGGTATGGCTGGAAAAGTGTAGATTCAACCCACTCAAACGGCTGTACGAATGCCCCAAGTAGGTGCTGCCAGCATGTTGTCGGCTTTGCCTCGGTTCATCTCGTATTTCTCGTCGTCCCCTTTTCTATCTTCTCGACTGTGGTCGTCTATCCCGACGAACGCTACCTCGGAACTGACGTTGTCAGACTGGAGAGTCGTAAAGGCCGCCTTAGGGTCTACAAAAGCCCTATTCTCGGTCTCTGGAACTACCATAGAGGTCGACAAAAAATAAGACACTGAGAGACACCAGATATTAATTCGAGAAGAGATATTGGGCGAATTGGAAAATGCTTCCGGGCCTATACAGAGGGTTACAACATGACTTAAGATGGATTCATAAAGCAGAGATCAGGAATTTGAATAGCATATTTTCCATCTTTGAGTTTACTCCTGTATCTATCGTACCCATGTGCAATCTTACTTAATATATTAACACTTTTCAACCAAAAATATTCGATGATACTATGTATTCAACTCAAATACCGCTGATGCCTCCGGCATCGCATCCCTTACATACTACCGCCCCTTGATTAAGTTCATTGATTCATCCATGTCCAATAGGTTTATTACACTTAAGGCTTTGTTTGTGGTCACGCTTGTATGTAAGATTGAATTAGTCCGATTTTAATCGCGCCAACTCGGATAGTTCAAAATCTGTAATGTGATCCCGTTTAGCTGCGGCCAACCTGGATGAGGCTAATTGCGTTTCATTCAAGCTTGGCTTCACGATTCAGGCGATGGTTCAAGAAGATATAGATTGCACGCATTCTTCCCTTCTACTGTTCTCTGGTGTCCGTGCAGCAATTTCTTGCAGAAACTATATTGTTTTTCTATCTCAGACCAAGGATCGTCCAATCCTTGAAGATTCGATCCGGGTATACTCGGTAAACTTTATTAGCTCAATGTGTCACGACGATCACGCGCACTCGTCTATGCCGAGCATTTATGCTGTCATCTACCCTAGTACAGCATCTGTTGATGCTAACTCATTCTGGCAGCGGGCGGGCCCAGGTATATCCCCGCGGTTGGCACAACAATGCTTGAAGGGTAGGTCCACAATCCTAGTTCGCAAGATCGCCACTTTACGAATCAACTGAGTCAAGGCAGTCTGGAAGCGCACCAAGTCCACATTGTCTGAAAGTTTAGATATAAACTGGTTAACGAAGTCTCCAGTTTGTTTGACAGTCAAGGCCAAAAGACCATCCTGAAGTGGTGTGCAAGGCAGTAGATCTTCGATGGACTGGACCGACACCGCATTCCGCTGCAGCTAGAGTGCGGGGATCTTTTTCCCCATCTTCCCCTTTGTCTTCGAATCTGTGGGGAAGCAGGGGAAAAGGAGGGACTGGCTGTAAAACAAAGGCATTTCTGTCCTGAGCGACTTGCGCCATGTCGTGGAGGCGGGGCTGGTTAAAAACATCGGCTACTGTTAGCAGGATACCCTCTTGCCGGGAGAGCTGCACCAAGCGTATTGCTGCAATAGATTTGCCGCCAATCCGAAGAAAAATATTCTCCGGGCTTATTCTCTCTGGTTTTATATTAAGCGTCGTTGCCCATAGCCTTTGAAGCATGCGCTCCATCTCGGTCCGAGGGGCCTTGTCCGCTGCTCGCGAGGGCTGCAATGCCACCAGCTGATCTAGAGTTAAGGAAGACCCAATCTCACGCAGACGTACCCGGTCTATCTTTCCTGTGGTAGTCATAGGGATTTCATGGATTGCAAGATACATACTGAGTACCATGTGTCGAGGGAGTTTATCGGTCAAGTATTCTTCCACTCAACCCATGCAGCTGGCAAGACTCACTCGAGTGCTCTCCATAACTGCTAGTTTGCCGAGAGGTAGGTATGCAACTAGGATGTTACTTTTGCTGTCACGTGGGGTAATGGCTTCAGCTACAGCTGATGAAATATCATTGGGCAGTGCAAGATTCAGGTGGTATTTCACATCACCTAGCTCCACACGCTGGCCCCGGATCTTAACCTGCGTATCCTTGCGAGCAACATAGATCAAAGAGCCGTCCTGATTATATTGCACGAGATCCTCGGTTTTATAGAGTCGGCCGCGGCGTCCCGGGACACCGTTGATGCCGTTCATCAACCAGTCAGGATCTTCCACAAAATTTGCTGCTGTCTTCTTGGGGTCTCCAAGATATCCTTGTCCAACGAGTGGTCCCTCCAGCCACAGCTCACCTGTGTGACCGATAGGCACTAATTTATTCCCGTCGATCTCATCAACGATCCACGTATTGCAAGCAATGCCCTTCCCCATACTCAAATCCCAGGGTGTGCCGTGGAGAATTTTCTGAAAAGTCACCGCCACTGTGCACTCGGCTGGGCCATAAGAATTGATTAGCGTGGCATATGGCGTCCATTGGGCAACATCGGCTTGGGTCATTGCCTCTCCAATCAATAGAATCAATCGCAACCCGGGAATATCTCGAGAGTCAATTCGACGAGCAACGCTTGGGGTCAGCTGAAGATGATTGAACTTAAGCCTGCGTATTGCCTCAGCAATGTTTCCAAGGCGCTCACTTTCACGAGGAATGCAGAGGCATCCCCCAACAGCCAAAGTATGGATGATGTTTCCCCAGGCCAGATCAAAGGCGTACGATGCGAAGTCGAGCACTCGGTACGTATTGTTCATCATCAATGCATCATGCTGATGAGCAATGGCGCTACTAAAATTCGCATGATTAATCATGACTCCCTTGGGAGTTCCATTGCTACCGGATGTGAAAACCACGTATATGTTGCTGAATGGGTCAATACATGGAAGCTCTCTGTCTTTGATGTCTGAAATCTGCTGTAGCAGGGTATCATCGAGAAGGATGACATTACTGATGCCTAGAAATGTGACCGCTTTGGCCTGGGTAGATGAAGGAATTATCCAATGAGGCTTTAATTGCTTCACAATGGTCTGCAGACGATCCTCAGGCTGGGTTGTGTCCAGGGCAGCGATGACTGCCCTTGACTTCATCACAGCCATAATAGCCACGATCATCCATTTGGACTTTTCAAAAAAGAGTGGAATGATGTCATTCGGTCCAACACCTAGTTGCACTAAATGTAGGGAGAATCGAGTAGATATCTGATCTAGTTCCTCATAATTCAGTTCGCCATCCCAGCTCGAGACTGCTGGCACATGCGGTTGCTGTCGAGCTCGCTCAGCGATGATATGGTGCACACAGTCTGGTATCACTGCAGGTACTGTTTTGTTCCAGGCCCAGATCGCTTTGAGCTCACTATCTGACCCAGCGGGCGTAGTCTCCACTGGTACTTTTTCGAAAACGAGGTCAGAGAAAGACCGATGGATCTTCGAATCCAGGCCCTGCAAAAAGCCTTCCGTTACAGCATGAGAAGCCGGGATGACGTGCAATTGCAGCTCATCTGCGTCAACCTGACAGTGGGTTTCCAAGAGTGGTGCAAGATTCTCCTCTTGGCACAAGGTCTGAGGGTTGTGCTCCATACCTGAGATTGAATGCTCTCCAGGAATCGCAAGTCTAGCAGCGTCTCTGAATTTCCATTTGTGGAGCTGCCATCCAGTACCATGTAAGCCGCAAGTTCATGAGCGGTTTCGTCGTGTCTTTTCACCACCTGGCGGACCCGATCCCCTTGCAGCTCGGCTAACAGATACTGAATCTCCCCATCCAGCTACACTTTCACATCGGGCTCGTCGTTAAAGTTGTTTCTCGGGCTACCTATCTTCAGGACCCCCGGTTCGGCTTTGAAATGTTCCACGGCCTGTATTGCCCATGATTTTAGAGTAACCAGCAATATGTTCACCCTCTCCTGACCCTTGAATCCATCGATTCGGCAAGGAATATCACAGCTTTCTGTCAGCATTGCTCCCGACTGTATTTCTCTAGCTCTTGTGATTCAAGCTCTGCTATTAGAAGGATCTGTGGTTTTAGAGTGTAGAATTCATTATTATTGTTCTCATAAGAGACAACGGCTGCTGCCTTTAGTCCATACAAGATATTAGATAGCATCCCAATAGCACGTAGATTGCGCCACCCGAACAAAAAAAACGAAAGCAATACAGGATGTTGCGTATGAAAAGAGCCAAGTTGAGAATAATTCACACAGGGTATGAAAAAGACCAGACGCCCAAAAACCAACCAATGAGCTGAGTGAGTTGTTCAGCTCCTCAGCGAGTGCGATGGTAGATCAGACCCGAGAAAACATTAAGATACCCTTCCTTCGTGAGCATTGTGAAGTCGACAACCACGCGACCAGGGCCACCTTGCGGCTGAGATAACTGGGGAGCAAGACTAGGATCTTCGTCGCCTTCAACGCCCAGGCCTGGCGGGGTAGATGGGTTCTGGTTCACAGAGCCATCTGCTGCAACTGCAAGATCTGCAAGATGCTGTAAGGAACGCTGCTCGTTAGGACCCATCAAGGGCGGGGCACTAGAGCCGGCCCGCCTTTCTCCGCTGACGACTCCTTGGAGCTCGCTCTCTTGAGACTTTGCACGGCGCCATTCAAGGAAGACTCGAATTTTGGTGTCCCAGCCCGGAGTGCTGAAAATGCCACCGAATTCAGGACTCTCGGCCGATGATTTTGCGCGCCTGTCGAGGATCTCTTCGACCTTGGCCAGTGACTCCCAGCATTCATCTGCGTGTTCGGGGAGGACGGTGGCTTCCAGTAGAGTCATAGACGCGAGGGCCAGGCTGTGTAAATCGAATGGCGTTGCGAGTCGTTGTGCGAGAGTGGCCTTGTGGAGCTCATTAATCACTTCCCGGGCGCAGTAGATAATCTCGTAAGGACTATATATGAAGACATGACGCTTGATGAGAAGACGGACAGTCCAATATAGCTGAGATTGCAGGCTTTCGAAGAGAGGACGGGCATGCTCCGGCAGTTCTTGCACGTTGAACACATCTTCCATCTCCGCTAACCGTTCAAGAGAGGCAACTAAGTTTGCACCGACCATTCGGCCAAGTCCGGTGTCTGTTTGGCAGACATTGTGCTCTACTGTGGCCAAGGTCACCATTTCGGAGAGGAAAGTCGAGAAGGCTAATACATCATAAGGTTAGTCATACTTCACCGATCCTGATAGGATTAGGATGAAACTTACAAGCAATTCCAGTGGTAATCTGCCCAACCACTCTTTCATCCTCACGGCCTCCAATTTCTTGGCCGCCTCCGATGACAGTAGCATCTGCTACACTGATGGCATACCACCGGTTCAGGATGATAAGAGATACCCAGTTACGGCGGGTAAGGTTGGCATCTGAATCGATGTCTACATCCGACACTCGCTTGCTTTTGAGCTGACCTTGACTCTTAGCCAGGTCATAGCCCAGCTTACTTGCGGCCTGGACAAGGGTGTGCTTGGGGACTCCGTCCTTGAGAACGAAGTTATCAGGACCCCGAGTATCACAGTCAATGATCATAAGGAGCAATGTTTGAAGCCAGATCAAGTTGACTGCTGTTGAATGAACAATCAACGGCTGCTTGGTGTAGTACAGAAGAAGATCCTGTGCATTATCAAACGACGTGATCTTTTCGAAGTTGCCAGCAAGACGTGTTGTGTCAGTGCGAGTCACTGTGTACAATGCGTAACAGAATGTTTCTTGGACCTCGCGATTGCATTGGTGAAGAAGCTCCAGTGTCCGCTCTCGTGTATGCGGGAGGATGGGCAGGAGAGGGTGCACTTTTTGATAGTATCTGCGACATGTTAGAAAACTCGTTCACCATAAGAAGTGCATGTACGTACGCTTCAAGGGCGCCTTCATCGAGGTTCACCGGTGCCATGTCATCGGCGCTTTCGTGCCGAGGCAAATCTGCCAGCTCCAGACCACCTGGCAGGTCTTGCTCATTGCCAGTCGGGTTCCAAAACGGATTGCTAGGCTTAGTAGCGCCATCGCTAGTCGCTGCCGTATTGTAGGGATCTGCGGTGGATTCGGACTCGAACGCATTTTGCGATCCGCGCGTGTTGAATTGCGGCTGGGCGAATGAAGAACTTGGGAGACCTTCAAAAACCGAGAATGTTCTCTTGCGGGTGGCCGAGCCGGATTCTACCGGTGATTCAAAGTCTTGATAGGTTCTGGGCAGGTCGTTCATGGATTGGTATGGTACATCAGTCTGGACGATTCCAGGCTGCATCTGACTCTCGAGGGTATGCAGTCGTTCGGCAAGTTCCTTAATATAACTGTAGCAAGGTCAGTATCGCTGTTTCGACGCGCTTTAAACCATCCCATCTCTCTTACCCTTTACTTGGGCCGCGTTTCATCGGCACGCGACTGAACTGACAGACAACACCAAGTCGCCGACAATTGGAACAGGTATCGAGGCCATTTTCGGAGCTTGCATCGCATCGGACCTAGAGGGGCAATGATAACATGATTAGCGACCACAATGACGCGTCTGGTGAGGGAACATGAAGTTGGTCAGATACCTTCTTGCGCCGGCATTCATCGCAGGCTCTGGAGATCTTGGAGCGCTTGCGCGCGCTCTGTTCGCCGTAGCTGAGATCGTGATTCGGGTCTACGCCCACTTGCTGGCTCGCGGTAAATTGGAGCATGTGTTGATGGCCGTGGTCTTCGGATGAAGGGCGGCCGAGGTCACCGGCACCAGAAGACCCCAATACCATCCCCTGGCTATGGTGTACACCATTGCCTGATCCATCTCCCATGCCAGAGTTAGAGGCGTCGCGCGACAGCTCGGCGGTCAGGAGCTCGTCCATCGGGCGGTTGCTGTAATACATCGCGCCCTGGGCCATCTGCGCACCATTAGGAGAGGGATAGGAAGGGGCAGAAGCCATATCAGACTGGTCCCTTGAATTCATTCCGCGCCCAGGAGAAAAAAAAAAGCGTCAAATGATATTGGGTGAAAGGACGGGGGGTGGGTGGGAAGCGGGCTTCCAGGGTGGTGAAGGATGGGAGGTCGCGCTAGGTCACAAGTTTTTTTTTTCTCTCTCTTTCTGTATGGGAAGATTCGCGGGGGGGTTTTACAGGGGGGCTACAACACAACCACAATCGGCGACACCATCATCATTAATCGCAGTTACAATATCTAGAGCTCTTATTTAGTTAAGCTTCTGATCTATAGTTCTTCGGCCTTTTGTTTCTGCGCGCTCCGTTGTTCAGTGCGGATTATACTATTTCCCCGTTTCCATTGCTGATCCGGAATCCCTTTGCAGGAGGAACCCGCTCCTGTCGGCCTCCGGATATGGTAGACCAGCAGACTTATTCTTACATTAGGGCGCTTCGGGGAATAATGCATATTCCTGGTAGAGGATGGGTGATGGCCTGGTCTCTCAAATGTAACGGCGCAGCTAGGTCCCAGACCAACCAACCAGTCTCGCCATACGAAATGATTGAACCGGCTATGCCCGAGTGTCTACCAAATATCCTGTCTGATCGGAGTCCAAGTCTACAAAGGCTTTCGGTCTTTCATACAACCAGAGGATTACGATTGCCAAGGCTGCTGCTTCAAGTATCTGCTATTGGGGATACGAGGCTATTGAGTGGTTTTGATGCGTATGCTTGGTGGCTATCGCGCTAAGAGGGGCAATCCAGACTGTAGCTGTCGCTATATCAGTGACCATGGTCATAAACCCATGCTAGTCAGGTATTAACAAGGTAACCTAAAGTAGCTTGAGACAACACAGTAGCCCGGGCACCGTCTTGAGCTGATGCAGTTGCAAATGAAGCCCGATACATTGAAGTACATGCGGAGACGTGGAAATGATCAACAGTTGATTATCGTCATTTGACTGTGAGAGAGTCGCCCAAAACCTGATTCGAAAGATAGTCAGGGTGGACTGAGCACCGGCTTCTAAAGTTGCTAGTGAAGTGCCCGTATAGACAGAAAGCACCAGGATTCTCGTAGATTACGAGAAGCAAAACAAATTCTACACCAGGCCTGGGGCTTAACAGGATGGAATATCAGCCTGCCAAACCTCGAAGGAATAATACCAAGGCCCTGTTTAAAGACGATCTGCAAGCTATATTACTGCAAACTATGACTTGCCGATGGCCATACATTAGTGGTGCGCTTATGATTAGTCTGACTGGGGCATTCTAACGGTCTTTGCTGACCCGAGACGAGCATGAAAAAGAAATTTGCGCCATTCCTCCTCCGTAGACGCCAAATCTGTCAGATTGCATACGAAGTATATCATGGCGGGCACGACAAGCCAAGACTAGCCCGGGAGAGCACAAGGTCGCCCGTCCCCAGGCCTGACGCAACCGCCGGCCACGGTGGCCCTCCCGACGAGTCGCTCAGCACGGATCGGTGATGAGGGCAGAATCGGGCAATGGAGTGCCAATGGCGGTCTCAGGAGCCAGCAGGACTAACGCGTTTTGTCAGGCGCATCCCGATCGTATTTCGTGCCTTTTTTAGATTTGGCGGAAGAGAGACTGGGATTCGACGGGGCTCGTATGGTCACGTATTGCAGCCCACTTGGGGTGTGGCGGCGATTGGTTCTGGCGGCGGTAGTTGCATGTAGTTGCATATGCAGATCAGGGCCCACCAACTGGCGCCAAACTGACTCTGCACGCTGCCCGAAGAAGGAGCCCTGACGCCATGGCACTCCTGCCCCGAGGCCTGCTGTATTATGGTATCGGCGCTGTATTGGCTTGGCCTTTGTACAGACTGACAATGCTGCTCCGCTGCAGGTTTGATTCAGGCAACCCTTAGCCGGCCTTCATGCAGCCGCATTCCCCCAATGATAAGAGCCATTGCTCCAAGGCCCAGCACCTGCAGGGATCTTGGAAGATTCCTCGGGATATGTAGGGTGCCTAGCACCGCCAGATTAGCGCCATCCATGCCATCGGTGCCCCGGACTTGAGAGACCCCTCAACGCTGAAGGTAGCTGGAGGTGGCTGGAGGTGGCAGGACAAAGCAGGCTTCCCAGACCATCGCCGTTGCAGGGGATTGTAGGTCAAGGTTGGGAGGTGCGGCCCCAGGTTTTACTAGCGAGATCCATTCGCGGTGGGGGTCGAGTTCGCGCATAGGGCCAATGCTGGAGGTCTTCGGTCAGCCGTTCTCGGATGAATGCCGCAGGATCATGTACCTCGTTGTATTTCTTTTTTTTTCTTTGCCGTGGTTAAGCCTTTTCTATAAGTCTTCGATTCGATCGACGGTGCAGAAAATGTCATCTTTCATGCTGCTGGGTGCCTCGTTGGGTCGGAGGAGCGAACCACTGCGGGAGAGGTAAGGCACGGGGATCGTGGAGGGCTCATCTTAAACAAAGCATTAGCCCCAAACCCTGGCTCGGGGTCTTCGCACAGGTCGATGCGTTTTGATTATGATATGGCTTGATTATTTGGGTTATTGAAACCCTAACCCGCACTCGACCCAGTTCCTGTGGGCCGGCCACGTAGATACTCCGTACAAGCTACTCCGTACTGTAGCTTGCATTCTGAGCTAAGGCGAGGCCCTTCTACCAAACAAAACGGGCCATCAACAGAAGTAACCCAAGTTAAAAAGGCGCAAATGTAGTACACGCCCTCCGAATCTCTCAGAACAGGCAAGAAACGGCGTATTGGGGAGAACGGTACGGTCACAATCCTGTCATCTATCGTGTAAGAGGCTGGTCACAGACGGGCTCAACCACCCCAACCGCCCCGTAAAAATAGCAGAAACGGTAAAAACGGTAAAATGTGCCTTGTGCCTCTGGTCCGGCAGCCTACAGCCACCACTGACGCAGCGTGAAAATCCCGTTCCCCGTTATTAACCCTCGCCTCCCTCTCTTAGGCCCTACCCTCTCTCTAATGCATAGAGTGTTCGCTCAACTCTCTATATCGATCGCTTTGTTTTGGCCGCCACTACCGGTACTTGGTGTCCTGTCTCACGGCCGGCGCCAAACGGTGCGTAGGCTTGGTCCCCCTTGAGTTTCCTCCTCTCCCCTCTCCTCATCTTACTATACCTCTTCCTGCCCGCCACTCCGACCTCGCCCCCCTCCTCCCCTCACGCCAATTCCTTTTTTTTTTGATCTTTCGAAACCGACATACTTGCGATTTTACGTTGCGCCTTGGCCGACGTTGCAGTGCGACTTTCCTTCCCATAGTCGACCTCACTGCTGGATTGGCGTTCTGTGAAGCCTCCCTCGCGCATTGGGAGCCCTTTTGATACCCCCCAGATACCCTTTTGTTCCATTTTCGATCCGACCTTCTCGAAGAAGGCGGATCCCTGCTTTGACGACCATTGCAGTCTTCGGACTGCATCTATTCTTACAATACACAACTTTACTTCCACTCGACAGTCTACCATCTTGCGACTCATCGCATGTGTACCTCGCAGTAACACTTCGCGATGTTAATAGATGGTGAGAAGTGGGCTTGTGAAGCTTGCGTCCGGGGTCACCGGGTGAGCAGCTGTCACCATAGTGGTACGTGGATCTGGAAGGGGTCTTCCCCCCCTCCCCCGGGTAATTGCATCGCGCTAACATGGAGCTGTAGGCCGCCCCTTGACCCACATCAATAAAAAAGGCCGCCCAGTCTCTCAATGTACTCACTGCCGCGGTCTACGCAAGTCTCGAACAACTCACGTCAGGTGCGAGTGCGGCGACAAGAAAAAGAAGTCCGACTCGTCTGACTGCAATGGTGAAAAACGAGATCCGAGTGAGCAATGGCACTGGTTTTCCCCAGACCCATAATTCTGATGTGAATCTACAGAGGACCCTCTTCATCAATGTGGCTGTTGCCACGGACAGCGCTGTACTTGCGCGCTGAAAAAGGAAACCCATCTGGACCCAGTACCAGAAATTGGTCTGCCGATTTCCCAGCCGTCCGTTCCTTCTGAAATCCCTCGAAAGCCTCCCCTCACGTCGACCAAGTCCGAGTCGACGTTGACGGTATTCAGGGACGGTCACCATAAACCCGCCCATAAGCATAATGACATGGCCCACAAGTGTGGATTGCCGTATACAATCCCACGATCACATACCATCCACCACCCGACCGACGTACCTCGTCGCTCGGTGGATCACCTCCCCTTGAACCAATCCGCCTTTATCCAAGAACCACTTTCGCTCTCGATGGAGCCACTGTCCCAGTCACAGCAACCATCCCAGCAGGGCTCTCCCCATAGCGCCCCTGCCACCGGCGTGGACGATACACCCACCTCGACCCAGAGCTTGGATCAAGCGTTCCTGGACAAGTTTACCCCTCCCGCTCTCCCGACTGCCACGGCCGAAAAGACTCCTGATGCAGCGTCAAACCCGACTTCTGCCCCGGCCACCATGGACAAATTTCCTCTGGAGCAAATCATCACCAGCGTACCACCACCGCTCGACGTGTCAAATTACACATCCTTCCCAACGACGAGCTCGAACTCGCCTGTTACCTGCATGGCATACCAAGACCCTTTTCAAGAACAGTATTTTACATCTCCGGATTCTGAGATGCCGGTTGGATCTTCTGGCATGGGCGCCCCGTCGGTCGACTGGTCAAGTTTCCCGATCTACTCCGAGGCCCCCGCGACCACTAGTACGCAAACCCCGTCATACGCCAGTTTCGATTACAATTCGTACCCCTCGGGCCTCCAGCCCCCCTCATCCTCTGGGGACATCTCTGAAGCGGACGAATTTGGTCCACTCCCAGGCCTGGGCCATGCCGGAAACAATGACATGCACGATCTCCACAGCGTGAGCGAAGCCTCAGATATGGATCATCTCCGGGCTAGCTCTGCGTCTTCGTTGGTCGGACTGCCCCAGGCGCACCTTCTTTCGTCTAACGACCTTGAGTCTATCAACATTGACGACTTCCTCAAATCCGCCAATGAATCAACAGCTGCGCTGGAGCACCAATTGCAAGCCAACATGGGAGCAGAAACCAAGTCTGCCCCTCAGCAAGACATGTACTCTATGCCTGCCCCTGATGCAGTTCCCATCTGGTCTGCCGGTCTCTTCGATTCTGATTCCACACCGTCTGTGGATGAGAGCTTTTTCCGTCAGTCTTGGACCCAATAGTACGCTGGGTCGATTTCTCTTCCTCTAAAATCACGTTGGGATCTCCGCTGTTGCGGCGTTACCACCACCTCCACACCGTCTTCATGACCCTGATGAGAGATGATGATAAATGCCTTGTTTGTTGTTTCAACTAGCCAGTCTAGATCTTTACGATACCATTGAATCTAGATCAGTGGTCTTGGTTTGCTTGGATCAATGTTCCGTGTTCCGGTTGGAATGCCGTACATTATTCGCGCTTTTGTTCCGCTGTATAGACCGTGTGTTTTATGTGTACAATGATCAGCCCGTATCTGAATACAAACATTAGACGTGGCAATTCAGACTGCCTGTGTTTCCAGCTCGTATGCGTATTTTGGACTGCCGTAAATTTCATTATAGGCGCGGCCTTTTCTCATCGGAGGCTGGGGCTATGCAGATCTCCATCTGCACGATGCACTATGTCATCCAGCTATATCCCACGACCTGCATCCACCATACAAAGAGTACTTCGTCAATCTATTATCTAATTCTCAGATGATCTGTCCCCTGTCTAACAAATTATACACGTCTCAGTCGGCCCGGAATATGGACCAGCATACCGAAACACTAAAGCGAGATAAACCCGTTTCACAAGCTCTAGCGGTGAAGCGCACCCAAGCGTACCAGCTCCGACACCTTGTCTCAGTCCACAAACGCCATTCCAATTTCCAAGATCCGTGCATCTGAACCATGTTCCCAACCCGGCTCCGTAAGCTCCTTCGATTGTTTCCAGGTTCTGTCATAACATCCGTGGATAACAACGTTCCAAGGTTGGAACCTCTTATCCCTCAACCCTTGGAAATATGTAACACGATCTCATACTCCCGAGGTCAGCATAACCACGCTTCACACAAAGTACTCAGATCCTACTCCTTTAATCCCTACCCCTGCAAAATGATGTCAAAAAAGCTTAGCCTCCCAACAAATCCCCCATCCAGACCCGCATCCTAACCTCGGGGAAAGATCCCAGCCCCTGCACCTCCATCTAGCAACGACCATGTTGGCCTAAACCCCTCCAACCACCTTCCATCCTTGGAAGTTGCCTACCCCTGAAATCCCCACAAACAGCATGCAGCGCTAAGCATTAGCCAAGCCTGCGCTTGAGGCGATCGTGCAGCTGTGATCGAACCCCGCGGAGACACTAGCATGTGCTGGACAGGGAAGGCTTGTATGCGCGCTGTGCATGAACATATGCTGGGGAACGGGGGCCATTTTTACCGTCTTTACGGTGTATAGTACGGAGTATGGGATGCGTATCTTTGTATCGTGCAGGGGACGGGGTCTGTGGTCGGGGTTTCTGGGAATTCGTATCTGTGACTTATTCTGTTCTAGGAACCTAGGTGGATGTGGTTGCGAGGAGGTCATGGGATGGTCCTATTATTTGGGCTTTTCTCACCGGCTCTATTTCTATCCCGGGCTTTAGAATATGAGATCATTTACAGCGGGATTCTGGGGATTTTCCAAGGCTGTTGTGGAGGGGTTTGTGCTGGTCGATCTACTCACCGCTACTTAGGGGTTTGTAGTGAAATGGTAGAATTTTGTAACGATGGGCTGAGCTAGCCCGGTTATTATGTGATGCTGTCTCAGAGTAAATATGAGAGGTACGAGAAGGTACAAGATGGTTACTCGTTTTGTTGTGCTAGGTTTGTGAAGTACGTGCATTTCCAATACGGTTTTTGGGTGCGCAGGAGCAATAAGCACGCCGCGACTGGGCGATGGCGTCATGAACGGTCTGATATTGGGTTTCTGGATGCATGTGAGATCAATTCAATGCTAGAGGCTTGCACATGTGAGTTATCTATGGAGATCTGGCGGTGATGACAATGGGGTCCGCAGTTGAGGTTGGCTTGGCGCTTGGAGCTTATATCAACCACGAAGGGCTGGATCATGCGACCACATAACACGGATTTGAGGATGAGTGGGGGTAAGATTAGTCTCTAATAATGCAAAAGTGCTTTAATTTTACACATTCCTGTATTTCCAAGAGAAATCTAGACGGATGTTCACATTATCTGAATAAATTGTGCTCGGCCTTCGTGCATATGAGCAGATACCTATACCTCACCAGTTCCATGACGTAGCTTCGCTCATGATGCAGCCATGCCTTGAAGATTTTGAACAGAGCGACTTCGCAACCGAGATTACATGCATCGCCCATGTTGCAAATCGAGGTCATTCCAGTATCATCTGATACTCGGATATTGCGGCACTGTAGTTAACATGACTATCACGGAACCATTAAACGGGCCGAGGGTGGAAGAATTTCGAAACTTTGTAATTCTAGAAACAGTTCAAGTGAAAGACTGCTCCTATCGAGCAGGGATTAGATGCAGGCGCTAGTTGTCCTACATGATTGTTGAACAGCCACGGTCAGCGTGAATGATGATAAAGACCGCCGGGGTCAAATGTTAGACTACTTGAAATTCATGGGGATCAAAGTCCCGATTGATAGCATGGAGATAGTTCTATAAATCAAAGCCAGTTCCATGCAGCGTAGCAAGTGCATTCTATTCTAATAAGCCTCCAATATCAATATGAATATAAACATAAAGTCATTGACCAAAAACCAAGTGCAGGAAATCAGCGCAAGACCATGTCAATGATTAACGATGTAATAACCTGTCTCCATCTCTTAGGAGCCCGGTATAAAAGAAAGTAAAAGTCTAGACTGCGGCGAACACTGCAAGGAATGGAATCGTAACGCGCGCATCAAGGCTCGTCTCACGTAACCGCATGATATAAGGAAGTAGGAAAGGTTGGGATCAACCCAGGTTTATCTTTTAGGTATAATTTAACGGTACTGTTCCATGAAATCGGAGTGGAACTTGACAATGCGCTGGACCCAGTCGGTGCCGGGGGCAAGGAAAGTGGTACGGAAGTGAAGGGTGTCTGGCTTCTGGCCAAATCCAGAACCAGGGACCACACAGACACCGGTGGCATCCAGAAGACGCAGGCAGTAGAACTCATCGGCATTGCGGTTCTCAGCCTTGGCGGCTTCGACGGCCTTGGCGGGCAGCTTGATTGTAGGGAAGAGGTACATGGCACCCTGTTAACCATTAGTAAAAAACCCATCTAACACATGATATCATGTACGAACCTGAGGCTCTTGGCACTCAACACCCTCCATTTGCTGGAAAGCGTGGTACAAGGCAAGGGCACGCTTGTGCAAGCCATCACGGATACCGTTGTACTCCTTCTCGTATAACTCGTGGCTGGGCTCGCCCTGCTTGGGTGGGTTCACCATGGTCTCAAGCAGACACTGCGCAATAACTGGTGGGCACAGAGCAATACTGGCAAGCTTGTAGATCTGCTCCTGGACCAAAGGATCGAATCCAACCAATTCGAAGTAGCCACCCCGGTGACCGCACTCGCCGACCATACCCTTGGAGGTACTGTGCAAGGAAACCAGCTCCACGTTATCGTACTTGCCAGGAGTCTCCTGCTGTAGCTGGCGAAGGCGCTTCTTGAAGGAAATGAACTCGCCGGAGAAGACATTGGTCTGGTAGACCTCGTCGGCGATAACCACCAGTCGCTCCTCGGCAGCGATATCAATAACCTGCTTGATATCGTCTGCGCTCAGGGAAGCACCAGTTGGGTTACCGGGGTTAATGACGACCACCGAGCGGACGTCAGTGCCGGCAGCCTGAGCATCCTTGATGGACTTCTTAATAGCATTGATATCAGTACCCCACGCCTTATCCTCCTCAAGGAAGTAAGGAACGCACTCCGCGTTCAAAAGCGCCAAAGTCGCAGTGTAAAGAGGGTACTGAGGAATTGGGACCAAAACACCAGTCTTAGGGCCGTCGCAAATAACATTCAAGAGAGTGCTAACACCAGAAGAGGCACCGCCCGTCAGGAAGAGGTCCTGGGGGTTTGCAGAGAAGCCATCGCGCTCCTCAATGAACTTCGCGACACTATCCCGAATTCCTGGGGCGCCCTGGCTGTGACTGTATGCGCCAACGCTCTGGACGGAAGCCAGCAGGGCCTTCGCGCGGTCCAGCACATCCTGCTTGTATCCGAAGGCACTCTTGAGGACCTCTGGGTTCTCCAATAGCAATGGGTTCTCGACAACACTGAGGACCTGGCGGAAGAATGTAATAGGCTTCTGGTCCAATTGCTGCGGGTTACCGATATTGGCGAAGATAACACTGTCGAAAGGCAGCGACTTGTCACCCTCCGCGATGCGGGAGCGGTACTTCTCCGCCTTGACGGCCAATTCACCTCTCACGGCGTACTTGGCCTGCTTGACGGAGGGATTGATGTTGTCGAGCGACATGCGCTGGGTCGAGGCGGTGCGAGTCATGGCGGGCGCTGTACAAACCCAGGGAAGATTAGTGAGAGCAAAATGGCAGGATAAGTGAGGCGCGCGGAGGAGGGGTATATGGCAGGATCGGAGGAGGGGGAAAGAGCGGCCAGTCACGGACGGGCACAGTTCGATGATCGTCCAGAGTGGAACAGTGGCCGCGAGAGTGCCCAATCTATATACGACAGCACATCCCACGTACCTAAGCAGGCGGAGAACCCCCCCGCAGAGCGTCCCGGGCAAAGTAGGGCCGAGAAGCCTGTTATCGGCTGAGTTGCCCGGTTCTTCAGCGGCGAGGCCCGTAGGCTCGAGGCCCGTAGGCTCGAGGCGAGCTTCAATTGCCAGGACATGATGGAGGAGTGCTACGCAACCGGACCCTTCCTATATGCCTGCTTTTACTCGACGGAGAATTGAATTGCACTCAGCACTACCGGAGGCGCAAAGAAAGAAAAAAAAAATAGAGAATACTCTCGGCTCAGGGACCGGGCGGTGAACTAAGTGAGTCAGCATGCTCACTCCACTTGCTCCGGTGACCATTGCTGGAAGAAGGGAATGCGGGGGGGCTTATCGGACGAGAAGTGAGTCAGATGGGGGCCTTGTACGTATACTGGGAGGTCTGTTACTCGTAACTATTATCTATAGCGAGATCCAGGGCTTAGAGTACCGGCGCTAAGATTTAGCATGGCCGATCGCAGGGTGGTCTTTCCGCGGCGATCTCCTGATTCCCGGCGCCACCGGAGACGTCCGAGTGCGGGGGCTTATACAAGATACTGCGCAGATGTCATAATGGCATTGTACAATTCGTGAATCAAATTCTAGATATTGGATGCTATGCCTATGTCATAGACCGCCCGGTCATCCTCGCAAGTATAACATTAGTCCCTCTAGCTGCGTTCGCTTCCACGCAGACGAACTGCTTGTCCATACTTTTGCAGCTTGGTGATCAGGGCATCACCGTGCTTCACAACATCCGCATACTGCTTGTTCTTATCGTCGGGTCGGTTGGTCTCGATGATGCCGTTGACCCGGTCGATGGTGCATGAAATGCGGTTATTAGAGATAAACTTGGCCAGGTCACTGGGTCATTGTTAGTAAGTAAATCGGAGCATAAGCCGGCGAATAAGAACATACCGGTCCAAGAAGTCTACTGTCACACCAAAGTCGTTCGCCATGCCGGTTAATCCTACCACGCGGTAGCTCTGGAGGAGCTGCTGGTACGCACGAAGACGCATTTCGCGGACGAACCATGCCCGGTGCTCGTGCAGGTAGCGGTCTTGGGTCAAGAAATGATCCTCAACTGCAGCAAGAGCCACGAAGAAAGAGCGGTAGTTCCCGTTGTAAAGGCTGTTCACCAAGTCGGCCAACGGGGTGAAGTCCACCGGGGCTTCATTCTCTGCTTGCTCAGCAGAGCCGGTGCTGAATGTGGTGAGGTTAATGGCAGTCTTGGCGCCAGTGGCTGGCGTTGACCGTGAAGTTTTCGCATCCTTTGTCTCCTCCTCACGAGCACCGGGGCCTGCGGAAATCTCTCCGGTCAGAGCGGCGAGGCGATCCTCTCCAGCACCCAAGATAGCCCTGATCTCTGGAGCATCCACAACCTTGGCCTTGAAGTCCACTCGCTTGAGAGATAGAGATCCTGCCAATACCGAGTAAATGACCAAAGAAGAATAGCTGCAAAGCTCATAACTTGTAAATGTTGACAGACTGTCCAGGAGGAGAGGTGCAGCCAAGCTGTAGGCGCGGATAGTGAGCAAGTGCATTCCCTTGTAGGCCTTCAAGCGATTCCTTCGGTCCCAGTCACCACCACTCTCCACGAGAGTCTCTGCCCGTTCAATAGTCTTCTTCACAAAGGGAGCATCGCCAAAGAACAGTCCAATTCGAATCATAGCAAGGACCAAGTCGATCTTGGTGCCCAGGAATCCGGTCTTCTCGAGAAGTGCTTCATGGGACTCGATAGATTTATCCTACATTGTCACCGAGTCAGAAATCCGGCAATTATGATGAAACAAAGAGTCACTTCTTACCTTGTCGCCCACACGAGCCCAGAACTCGGCCCGTTTTCCTCGTGCAGCCTGCACTTCGGTCTCACCAGCAGCCTCCTCTGCGTCGTCCTCCTCTTTTTGGAATCCCTCCAGCTCCTTCTTGTTGTCCTCCACCAGTGACTGGTATAACTTCTCATCCCATGGGAAATCGATGCTTTGTGGCGTCTTTCGTGAGGCGAGCATGTTTGAAGAGAGAAGCGGCTTAGGGCCAGTCTGGGGATGTTGTGGAGCGCCTTCGCCGGCGTTGTTCAGGATGCCCTCGACGGGATGAGCCAAGTGGCGGTAGAATGGAGCCATCTTGCGCTCTGCGATGACATCTTGCAGCTTCTTCAATGAGGCCTGCTGAGTCGCCGGAGCGCATGCAGGGTTGGAGAGGTTGAAGACATGTTGGGCGAGGAGGAGGTCGGGGTATTTGATGTACTGGGGATCAGATCCCATGATGGCGGAATGGGTCTGAGATGAGGATGGTGCGAAGGGAGAGCGTGTAGCGGAGGCTGGATGGAGGTGTTTTGATGATTCGGGGAAGACCTGACTGCATCACGTAGCTGGCGGACTGGAGCTTAGCTGGATGCTGACATAGCATTCTGCCTGAGGCGTCGAGGCGGTGAGAAATTATCGCCTCAATATCAAGGCATCGTTTGCGTCTGCTTAGTCATCAAGAACATGTTCTGGAGTTCCTGCCTTAGGCCGACACACCCCGAACATGCCGATCGCACTTGTTTTGAGACAAGCTTCGAGAACGCCTCCACTCCGCTGGGCCCTGCGACGTGCGCTACATCTGGTCGCGTGAGGGGGTCGCGTGCCACTATCTCCATTCTCAAGGCGATAACCATGGCATTGGCATGGCCATTACTAGGACAATGGCTGCTGGTCTCTATCCAAATATGCCAATTCCGCCCGCCTTACCTGGGGTCTTGCCTAGGTACTCCCACCAAACTCAACATATGTCTACCTACTCTCGGTATATCTTAGGTGGCGCCATATCTAAGAACTACGATTCTCTACTCTGTGCAGGATTTTACTTTGCCCAAAGTTTTCTTTTCCTTGACCGGGGTCCCCGATATGCAACCGAGCAATTAGAAGCCGCGAGAGCCCGGGACACAGGATTTGGTTAGCAAGCTCCGAAGCCGTAAATGCCACAATCCTGACGCCTGCAAGTGCCCCGAGTGGAATCCACCCGGCGAACGGCCCGCCACGTGCACCCGCTGTTGGATGGCATCGATCGTAGCACATCGGTCTGGTTTGGCCTGCGACGGAGATCCCGAAGCTTGGCTGACGCGGCCGTGATCCGATTATCAGATCGCGTTCTGGTACGCCTTGTGCCTGCTTGAAAGAAGGCAGGAATACTGCCCAAGTCGGAGGGTTCCAAGCCGAGGTTGGGGTGCTGATAGAGATGGCCTTGCTTATTGGCCGCTCCTGAAATGGGCTTCGAGGCGCTCAGAAGGGCCCCCACTATCCCCTAATTACTCGAAGCTTTTGAACGGGCAAACTGGGAAGGTTTTCTGCCCTAGGCCGCGCTGGGCAAGTGCTGCCCGCTGCGACTTTAAATTTACTTCCTTGTTACTTTATTTTATTTCCCTTTTCGGTCTTTTCTTCGGCACAGCTTGACCGGGGCGTACTTATTCCCCGTGTGATCCACCTCCACTGCTGCGTCTTGATCTCCTCCCGATCCCCTCCTGAGGCTGGACTCTACTTCGCGCCGGTGACACAGCTCAGAAGTATCAACACACAGGAGTTCGCGCGCGGCGCCTGAATCGGAGCTTTTACTGGATTACACTCTGGTTTCCACAAAAAGCACTTATCTGAGTGACATCATTGCAAATCCATCGCAATGACGAACTACGAGAAAGACGCCGCAGTCGCGTCCGAGAAGGACCCTCGTCCTGTGGAGGAAGGCCGCGACGTTGTGCCACTGGACCAAGTGCCTAAGGGGCGCTGGGAGCGCAGCTGGCCAACGATTGCCTGTGGTGCTGGTCTTTTCTCCGATGGATACCTCAATGGTGTAAGTTACCCCATGTGCTTGCGCGCGGGTCTTCTCCACAAACACTCAATCGGCGGAAGAGCCCAGGGAAGCATCAAAACCAAGAAACTAACACCCAGCAGGTCATTGGCCAGGTGAATACTATGCTCGGAAAGATATATGGCGATGCCTACACGGAATCGACCGCAAGCCAGAACGTTTCGGCCATCGCTTTCGCCGGCACGGTCGTAGGCATGCTGGTATTTGGATACACCAGTGATCATTGGTCTCGCAAATGGTCGTTGTTCATTTCTACAGTCATCTTGTTCATCTTCGCGGCGCTCTCGGCTGGGTCTTACGGATACCACAACAGCCTGGAGGGTATGTTTGCTGCTTTGACAGCCTACCGTTTCTTCATCGGTATTGGTATCGGCGGTGAATACCCAGCTGGCTCAGTAGCCTGTGCTGAGAACACTGGAGAGTTAAAGGAGGGCCACCGTAATCGGTGGTTCATCATGTTCACCAACTTCCAGATCGACTTGGCCTATGTGATCTCCGCCCTCGTGCCCATGATCCTGTGTCTGATCTTCACTGAGAATCACCTGCGCGCTGCATGGCGTCTTGCCCTCGGGCTCGGTGTGATTCCGCCTTTGAGTTTGCTTTACCTCCGACTCAAGCTTGAGGAACCCGAGGAGTTCAAGCGAGAGAAGATGTCCAAATTCCCGCTGTGGCTTATCTTCAAGTTCTACTGGTGGCGATTGGTAAGTTGGTGGCTTCCTCCGCGAGATGCTTATCTGCTGACCCTGTAGTCCGTTGTGTCGCTTATCTGGTTTATCTATGATTTCTCGAGCTACTCTTTCAGTCTGTACTCGTCTCAGTTCCTGACTCTCATCCTCGGAGATACTCCTCCCTTGTGGAAGACATTCGGATGGACTACTCTTATTTACCTTTTCTACATCCCTGGCTCTGGCCTAGGTGCCTTGTCAAGTGATTGGATTGGTCCCAAGATGACGCTGGCTATCGGAGTGGGCCTCCAGGGTATCGTCGGGTTTATCATGTCTGGCTGTTACGAGTGGCTCGCAACTGAGAAGTACATGGGTGCTTTTATCGTTGTCTACGGGTAAGATCTCCAAATGTGAAATGGACTGTGCGTGAAGCTAATCTTTGCAGTGTCTTCCTCGCGCTCGGCGAGTTTGGCCCTGGTGACAACATTGGTCTTTGTGCGGCTAAGACTAGTGCAACCGCGATTCGCGGTCAGTATTATTCTTATGCTGCTGCTGCCGGCAAAATTGGAGCTTTTGTGGGTACCTATGTGCTCCCAATTGCTATCAAAAATGCCAGCACTCCGGTGCAGAAGGGACAACACCCATTCTTCATCTCCAGTGCTCTTTGTATCCTCAGTGCCTTCCTGGCATTCTTCCTTTTGCCCACAATCAACCAAGATACAATCACCCATGAAGACGAGCGCTTCCGTGTCTATCTCGAGGAACACGGCTACGACACCTCTTCTATGGGTATGGACTAAGTCCGACCCCAAACGCGCTCGCTGCACCGCTTATCGACATCTTTCGACTCGCCCATGAAGCACTGCCCCGAGACTTCTTTCCCCTGCGCCATGAAATCTTCTCATCATCCGCCCGCATGCGACCAAAACGCCCAAGCGACCATCACTAGGTAGACTGCGACCCCAGCAAACAATATCAAAGGCCTTCGGAGGACCTCACGAGATCTATCAACAACCGGAAGTCTGATTTTCTCAGCAGCGCATTGCTAATTTATGAAACCAGTTGCGCCAGGTAGCGAATTAATAATAAAATTGCTAGAAATACGATGCTCGTCAACGAGCGTACAAGATCGCTTCAGTGCCCTCATAATCACATTCATAATGAACCGTCGTAAGAGTTTAGCCATGCAGATTCCATGTGATTATCGACTACCGGCTTACTGAAACGGAACCTTCGAAGCCTTTGTACAAGTAGTTGTCTATTCATGTCGGATTCGAATCCGTAGAATGCAGCCCTTTGCCGAATTAGGAATGAACTTGCGAGACGAAAATTGCACGGGAGGCTTGGGCGAACACGACACCTCACATTTCAAAAGAAAATTCTTCTGAAGGGATTGTGAGCATTCAAAACAATTCCACAAGGAAGTCGATTTCGCGGCAAACTAATAAGCATTTCACATGCAATAACCCCAGCTCGAAGACGTCACGCCTGGACTGCCCGAGACTCCACCAACATCGACGCAGTGTCTGCCGAGGTTCGTTCCGCCGGAGCAAGCAGTCGCCGGTCATTTACCGGCTCTCCCCATCGTCAACTCCCTTGACATCCCTAACCTCTTTAACCATTCCTTTGACATCTCCATCTCCCATCCAGACTCTCCTATTCCTCCTCCATCTAAACGCTCGTCTTCGGATCACCGCCTCCGAAGTAGTTCGTCGCATCGTCCCTCGCGCATAATCGGGAATTGAACAACCACCACCATGGTCGCCGACGCTCTCGTCTACCACCCAGCCCTGGCGCACTGGTTGAAGTTCGTCTCAACAACCGGTACGTGAACTCGTTAAGCGACATACCAACCGATTACCCGAGCCCGTCTCAAGCGACTCTCACAATCCATCACCTCCCCATACCCCATACCACTCCCCGCAAAGCACTCCGATCGGAAATGCTAACGGAAATTCCCGCAACACAGTTGGCCGCGACAAGCTCCTGCGAACCGTCCAGTACTTCTCCCGCTTCTATGCCTGGTACCTGTACCGCACCAACAAGCCTCAATCGGCCATCGACCCCTACAATGCCGTCAAGAAGCAGTTCGGCACAACCCGTAAGCTCATGCGTCTCGGCAAGTTCCTCGAGCACTTGAAGGCCGCCTCCGTCGCCCTCGACAACAAGGCCCCCGTGGACCCTGTCCTCCGCTACCTGGCTGTCGGCCGTCAGCTCGGCTACGCCGGCTACCTGACCCTCGACGCGGTCACAGTGATCGACGTCGTCGGATACCGCAAGCTGGAGTCCGTGAAGCGCCTCCAGGAGAACGCATACCGCTCTTGGTTTGCCGGTCTGCTGTGCAGTGCTGTTGCTGGTGCGTACAGCCTGTACCAGCTGCAGCAGCGGGAGAAGACCCTCGACCGCAAGGAGGGCGAGGGTGTTGTTGAGGCGAAGAAGATTGAGAAGTATGTATTCCCTTCACGAGTAGTCTGTACGAGCAGTGCTAATTTTATATCCAGGGAGCGTGCTGCTGCCCGCGTCCAGCTCGTTTCCGACCTGGCTGATATTGCCATTCCCGCCTCTGCCATCGGCCTGGCTAACCTCGATGACGGCATCGTCGGTATTGCCGGTACCGTCAGCAGTTTGATCGGTGTCTGGTCCCAGTGGCGCAAGACCGCATAAATGGACCTGGTCCGGATCAATAGAGCATGGCGTTTTGATGTAAAGCTACCCTCTGAGAAGTTGAGAGTGCTTATATACCCGGCAGGGACGAAGTCCCTCGAGTAGAACAAGAACTACGCAGAACATGGGGATATGCCTCGATGGATGTCTGATAGTCTTACTTTATATCCTTGCTGTTTTTGAACAAACGTGTATTCTTTTTCCTTTGTCAGGCTCGGATGGCCTTTTTGCATTCTCGTATATAGCAAATTGATATTCCCTCTACGATAAAGTCCAGGAAGTTGGTTTTATGGAAGTGGCATTCTGTCTTAATTTAGGCATATTCAAGGCCTGCTCCTCGCACTGCTTCAATCCGCATCACCGATCTCGTAACTCGTTCCTCGTGAATCTGCACTAATCTCGTAACTCGTCACCTCATCTCTTCGTCTCATCGACCACCTCCGGTAGTGTAGCCCGGCTTAGACGGGGCAAGACTGGGGCGGAATTAGCTAGACTCACCAAAGCACGCACGGTAAGTACTTACGGCACCGCAGGAGCTGCAGGTCTTGCCGCCACCCTCGGAGGGGGCGCTGCACTTGGGGCAATTTGGGTGGCCAGACATGATGGATTTAGCTGGGCTGTGTTGATCTGCATGGGTTAGTACAAGGTCTGCAGGTGAGAGCGAGACTAGTCTGCCGAGATCACATACCGATATTGCGAATAAAGTTGTATTGGGCTACCAAGGTAGAGTGGATGTGGAGTTTGACGAGTGAAAGATGGGCGAAAGGTCAGCGCGAAGAGTTTATCTACCCCGCGGCATCAGCCCCGCTTGGATTCCGCGGTCATCCCGCTGCTTCTATAACCTTATTCCGCGAGAAGTATACAACATTGTATCAAGTAAAGTAATTGTTACACTGAGGTGAGAGCCCGTTACTCACTCAACTCGTCATACTTCCACATAATCCCCAGCTGCTGCACCCCATCCCCATACATCCTATGCCTCGCCTCATTCGCCATACAAAAAGATGGCCTCTTATCAAACCCATGAACAGCATCCTCCATCTCCATTCCACCAACATACTCCATCCTCCCCTCGTCCACAAACCGCTTCAACCTCTCTCGAAACGCATTCCCCTCAACAAGCAACTGATCCCATCCACAGGTATAAATAGCCACACAAGCCGGCAACGCCGACAAAAGCAGACAGTTCGGCGCCAATCCCGGCGAAAGAAGCTTATCACTCATATCAACGATCTTCGAGCCCGGCTTCCTCGGCAAACTCTGCACAAGCAGATACGAGTCATCGAATAATGTAAACACAGACTCCGAGATCATAGACTTCTCTCTAGAAATAGGGTTGGTTTCATTCCGCTCTTCCCGCGTCCGCGACCAGTCCACGCTCGGGTAGAAAGCTACTATCCCGCAGAGCTTGATATCGCGCTTCGTTCCGCGGAGCTGGTATTTCTCTAGTTCTTCGTGTAGACGTAATGGAACCGTGAATGCGAGGTTCCCGCCTGCGCTGAATCCGGAGATGGCGAAGCGCTGCCGATCGAGGTTATAGTGTTCTGCGTGGCGCCAGAGCCAGAAGATTGCGTCGACGCAGTCTTCGATGGGGACGGGGAAGGGGTGTTCGGGGGCCAGACGATAGTCGACGCTTACGAAGACGGCGTTTGGGAAGGCGGATAGCACGGCGCTGGCCCAGCGGGCGTCGTCGAGGGCGTGGCCGATTGAGAAGCCGCCGCCGTGGAAGTTTATGAGGACGGGTCGTTTGGGGGTTGAGGGGTTGGGGATTTCGGTGGCTATGTCGCGGGAGGGGCTGGTGAAGATGTAGAGGGTTATTGAGCCGGGTGTTTTATTGATTGTTGTTGGGATGGTGATTTCGAGAGAGGGCTTTGGGGGAAAGGGCAGGGAGAGGTTGCGGTCTAGCCAGGAGATGAGAGATGCGTAGAAGCGGAGTTTGTTGGCTCGTTTGACGAGCGAGGCGAGGGGCCGTGTTTGGTGTGGGAGGTCGAGATTTGGCATTGTCAACCTGGGAAGTTGTTGTGAGATGAGGTTATCGAAGCCTCACAAGGTTGCTGGGGTATAGTTTGACATGGAGGCGATATACTATGCGATGACGTTCGGATGTCAACAGCGTTCCATACGAGGCATTCTGTGGTTCGCATTTGCATGAAGATATTAGATTGATAAGTGGCAAGCATGGAATTTCGTTGCCACTGAAGAATGGTTCAAATGTTGTATGAAATGTCCTCGTGGTAGGAATCAATTGATAGTATAGACAGCGTCCTCGAGACCCACTCTGATCAACCGATGTGCTTGGTCGTACATGTCTGTTTTACCACAGCAGCAGATATTCTCCCGCAAGTATGCCCAGCAGCTAAAAGCATATATATCATGTTTTCGAGATTTGCTGTGATTGAAATATAGATCGATCACAGTCCATCTCCGAAATAACCTAATGATATCAGAGCTCGGAAAGACTGGCCCGTTCCAGATCCAGGCCCCCTCCCATCGCGGCCGATCAAGCTCTCCACCCCACGCCAACCTGCCCTTTCTGTAAACCACCAACTCATCCAGAATGGCCGCCCTACGCAGAGCTCTCCCAGTCGTCCTATGCGGGCGAACAACAGCAGTCGGAAGACCAGTGGCGACCGCCCTTCTCCCGGAATACGAAGGTAAGACGGCCCGCTCCGCGATCTCCTGCCCTATACGATCTCCTACCATTCGTAGAACCCCTAGACGCGCCGAATAATCTAACAAACACAGTCGTCCGATTCATTCAAACAAACGAGCAAGTTCTACAGGAGCTTCCGCGCCTGCTGGCTGGACAACAGCCGATATCGCCGCCGGAGACGGATATCGGATCAAATGATCACAGCCAGCCGCCTCGCGCTGTGATCTTTGGTCGTGGGTACTCTGTCGACGAGGTTAATGCTTTCAGAGAGGTTTCTAAGGGGATGAATAAGGAGCCTATTGCGTGGCTTGCTGGCGACCCGGCTAAGAAGCCGCCTCCTGATGTGAAGCCTGGGCCTGACTATGCGAAGGCTGTGACGAAGAATTGTAAGGATGCTCTTACGGGATGGGTTGAGAGGGGTGCTTCGAAGGAGGAGATGGTTTTGTTTTGATATTCAAATGTTATCGAGTGTCTGTGACTTCCGGGGTTGTGGGTGATACAGGGGTAGCTCGTTCTAAGCCTGGAAGGTACAAGGCAGCGCTTCGACCATGGGTATCACGAATAAATTATTTGTCTACTAAGCATTGGAATGGATGGTCAACCTTGGGATATCTCGCAAGTTGCTCCCCGGAAGTTCCAAGGTTAGTTCAAAATGTATAAATACCTAACATTTGAAGTCGAGAAGCTATACCAGTCTAGAGTAACCTTGGAACTGTACTCAAGTATGAACGACACATGACATGCAGATAGAAGTACGAGGCTGATTATCTTGGCAAAATGAGGTATATACTAGTGCACTAACACTATATGTTGATAACCAAGTGGCAGGGAAAGTTCCGCGCGGTCTTACTAGAAGATACATCACGGCTATCTACGGCATCTACAAAACTTACGATGCCCAGAAAGCAACAACTCTAACCGAGACGTCATCCAGAAGATGCAAGTTACCAGTAGAGGCAAGGTATACCCCGCATCCGAGAAGCCCACGCGACATTCCCCAGACAGCCAAGCCACTAGACACCAAAGGCAGGACTCACAGGCTTCTTCGGGCCAACAGCGAGCGAGTCATGGGCAACCGGGCAGGCAGCCGGTCCGGTCTGGACCACCCAGTGGCAAGCAGCACAGCCATGCTGACCGTCTCTCGCTCGAGCCCAGGCAGCCCATGACTTGCAGCCGAGAGTCGGGGGAAATAGGAGGCGAGAGCAGGATCGCCAGTGGGATTCTTCCGCTTTTCGGCCCAGGCCGTTTTGAAACGCAGCTTGGACGTGATAGGTCGAGGATTTCAAGGTCGGAGAGAGTATCACAGCGCGGGTAAAATAGGAAGCCGATCCTGACGTCGAGGGCTTGGTGGTGAATGTTGACCCGGCTGGATCAGGGGGATTCCGGTCCGATCAGGGGAAAGATAATCAGTAGAGATAACGGCCAGGCCGGGGCTGGACTTGGTCCCTTCTGGTAGGAAGACCAGGGCCATAGTATCGGTACTGGTGGTGGCCAAGGCCGAGTCACGCGGAATGAGCGTGGCAACTGTAAACTCTATACCAGTGTTTTTTGTTTATGCATAGATGAGATGGTCAGCTGAGTATGGATTGGTCTACGAGTATCTACGTCTACAGAGTGATACGTCAATTGAAACGAATGGCGCAAGAGGCGGGCAGTTCGTGGTCTCGACTCCCGAAGTCGACCGGGTTCGGGATCCGCCGCTAGACCGGCGAGTCTGGGGTCGTGATCGAGAAGCCGGAGGCCATATGCACGAGGTCGCTGCGTACGAAAAGACTCGGGTTCTCTAGTTTCTGGGCCAGCTCGTAGGCTCCGATCTCCGACCAGACTGCCCGGCGCGTAGTCGGTAGATAGCAGCAAGCCGAAGGAGAGAGTTCGGGTAGGCGCCGTTCAGGGAGAAAGGGTGATGATTGGTGTCTGGGCCGAGAGCGAGGGCAAAAGGTCTTGGATTGCAGGAACAGGTACCACATCGGAGGCAGGCGCAGTTCTCATTGCACGCTCAGTGAGTGATTAAGGGAGAGATTCCAGAAGGTGATTGGAGAAGAAGAGCGGCAATATCTTCAGCCCAGCCCGAACCTGCTGAAAAGTGGAATTTATTGCCTTATGATTGGCCCTCACCGCCGTCGTGTCGCAAAGACATCATCCTCGGCTGGTTGACCGCCGTTATTGGAGAAAGTGGAAATGGATCTGAGAGTCAAGGAGTCAAGGAGTCGCCGAAGGGTTCTTTGTTACGTTACGGAGTCCAGATTCCAGTTTGTAAATTGGAAATGCCAGTTTCCCGACTGCCAGGCAGCCAGCCGAGAACACAGGAGAACAAGAATGCACATCTACACTCGTAGATGGAGGCGGATCGCCTTATGTCATCTCCCCCGCGAATTGCCGCGATGGGACTAGAGTCGGCGTTTCTGTATCGAAGTAAATCCAAGTGAACGTGAGATCATTGCACGTCATTCCATGGTTGACACAAGATTATTTCCCTTCGTCCAGAACCTAGGTTCATACTTGCGATTATGAGTGTTCATGACCTCGTCCATGTCGTAGCCCGGGGCAAGCGTTTGCCTCCTTGTCCGTGGCGGCGCTCTATTTCTTCAACGCCGCGCCCCAGATTCCACAACTACTGCCCCAGTCTTACGTCTCGCAAACTGGCAATACCGGTCTCCACCTGGAAAATCACATCCCCCTCCTTACTTTCCCGGAAACGCTCCGTCCCGGCTGCACTTCGTGTCCACAACCATCCCCGTTCGGGTCAAGTCGGATTGCACCGAGCATTTGCAACCCACGGCAACGCTTCTATCATCACCAACCGCCTGGCCGCTTCAGCTCGGCCCTTAGCCCCGACATCACCCGTGGAACTGTGGAGAAGGCCATACTGTACTCCAAGTATGCCTCCTGTTGGAAAGGATTATATACCCCCCAACCGCCCCGGGTCTCCTGGCTTTTTGAACTCAGACTTCTTCAAACAGCAAGTTGCGAAACAGCGTAACAATAATTATCACTCTTCTTCACTCAGAACAATGGTTGCCACATCAGTAAATCGCACTGCCCTGCACCCGGGTGGTGTTCAGTACGTTGTCGTCTCTACTTGGCTCGTGTCTTTCATCGCTAACCTCTCTATACAGACCTAGCAAGGGCCACACCGAACTCGAGGAGGAACTGCACGAGACTGCTCACATTGACTATGACCGAGTCGCAATTGTAAGGAAGAACCCGCCCTGTCCTTGCACATTGGGACTCGACCATGGTCTTTGCGACTGATCACTAACCCGCCTGATTTAGATTGCCAACCCCGCTGTCCCTGCTCTCTACGAAGATGCCTTGGTCTACGAGACTGGCTCTGCCATCACCTCCAGCGGTGCTTTGAGCGCCTACTCCGGTGCTAAGACTGGCCGTTCACCATCAGACAAGCGTATTGTTCAGGAAGAATCCTCAGAAAAGGACGTCTGGTGGGGCCCTGTGAACAAGCCCATGACCCAAGATGTAAGTGAAAATGCCTCAGATTCATCCCTATTCATTTTTTTTTCTGCCCATTTGTGTACCCTCTTGTGCCTCTACTATGAGTGATTTTGTTCTTGCGCCTTTTTGTTGCATACTTGCCGTGGTCAAGGTTGCCCTTGCAGCCCGCCCTAAACCGGCTCCACCCCCAGGATCCCTTGCATATGCGCTGGAGGGGTCAAGCTTTTCTGGCAGTCTCGCTGTCAAGTCTCGTGTGACTTCCTCCGTATTGTCAGGTTTCTGCAGCTTGATGTTTCAATTACGCAAAGCTACCTCATTACCCTTGTTCTTCTCCATTTCCCCGCTCGGCAAATCTTCTGTTTTCCGTGGGACCGAGGCTCTCACGTGCATGACGTCATACTAATGAGGCTCGCAGGTGTGGCGCATCAACCGTGAACGTGCCGTTGACTACCTGAACACTCGCAACCGCATCTATGTCGTCGATGGCTTTGCCGGATGGGACGAGCGCTACCGCATCCGCGTCCGTGTTGTCTGTGCCCGTGCCTACCATGCTCTTTTCATGCGTAACATGTTGATTCGCCCAAGCCGCGAGGAGCTTGAGCACTTCCACCCCGACTATGTCATCTACAACGCCGGCTCTTTCCCCGCCAACCGCTTCACTGAGGGTATGACCTCGGCCACCTCCGTGGCCATCAACTTCGCCGAGAAGGAGATGGTCATCCTGGGTACCGAGTACGCTGGTGAGATGAAGAAGGGTGTTTTCACCGTCCTCTACTACGAGATGCCCGTTAAGCACAACGTCCTGACTCTGCACTCCTCTGCCAACGAGGGTGAGAGCGGTGATGTCACCGTCTTCTTCGGTCTGTCTGGTACTGGCAAGACCACCCTGTCTGCCGACCCCAAGCGTAAGCTCATTGGTGACGACGAGCACTGCTGGACCGACACTGGTGTCTTCAACATCGAGGGTGGCTGCTACGCCAAGTGCATTGGTCTCTCCGCCGAGAAGGAGCCCGATATTTTCAACGCCATCCGCTTCGGATCCGTCCTTGAGAACGTTGTCTTCGACCCCGTCAGCCGTGTTGTCGACTACGACGACTCCACCCTGACCGAGAACACTCGCTGCGCCTACCCCATCGAGTACATCGACAACGCCAAGATCCCCTGCAAGAGCGAAAACCACCCCACCAACATCATCCTGCTCACTTGCGATGCTCGCGGTGTTCTGCCCCCCATCTCCAAGCTCACTCCCGAGCAGACCATGTTCCACTTCATCTCTGGTTACACCTCCAAGATGGCCGGTACTGAGGACGGTGTCACCGAGCCCCAGGCTACCTTCTCTTCTTGCTTCGCTCAGCCCTTCCTTGCTCTGCACCCCATGCGCTACGCCCACATGCTCGCAGAGAAGATCAAGGAGCACAAGGCCAACGCCTGGTTGCTCAACACCGGTTGGGTCGGTGCCGGTGCCACCACCGGTGGCAAGCGTTGCCCTCTCAAGTACACCCGCGCCATCCTCGACGCCATCCACAACGGCTCACTCGCAAACGCCAACTACGAGGTCTACGAGACCTTCAACCTGCCCGTCCCCACCGCTTGCCCCGGTGTTCCCGACGAGCTCCTCAACCCCAAGAACAGCTGGACCGCCTCCACCTCCTTCAAGGACGAGGTCACCAAGCTGGCTACCCTCTTCAACGAGAACTTCAAGAAGTACTCTGACGAGGCTACTCCTGAAGTTCTCGCCGCCGCTCCTCAGGTCTAGAGGATGTGAAGATACTTATGCGTTGATGGATTAAAAAATTTGGCATGTGATTTCGTTACCCGGGACTGAACAAGCGTCCCTTTGCATGGCGTGCTGCGTTTCTTAGGGCTTGATGAACTCGTTGCAGATCTCAGCCTCATTTATGGGTCTTATTTCTTTTTCTTACTACCCCGCACTGTTTTGATCTTCTGACTGGCTGAATCGTTATTTCCTTTTTTCGATTCCCCCTAACGATAGCCAATGAACGGATATCTTCTAAACTCTTCCATTGTAAAACGCATTTGAAAAAATAAGTGCTCTTGTAGACACCTTAGTCTATGTAGCGCCTCTTGTGTACTTCTCAAGTAGTCACGAGCTTATCTCTTTACTCCCTGTGTCGCGGATGGCACGTGTTGCTGGCTGCAATAAGACAAGTATCCTCAAACATCCTCTAAGATTAGAGTTTCCGGCAGTGTCAAAGCCCCACCAAATAAGGTGCTCGACCATGAAGTGTCGTTCCGGTCATGATAGAAGCCTTATGCGATCATCTGATCGAGAACACTAAATCTTTTCTATGATATGAGGAACAAGCTTTTCTGGAAATGGGTTGTTTAACTCCACTTTATCTGCAACATTATCTATTGAATAATAGCGACATCGTCGTTGGGCCCAAGAATGTCTCCCTTTGCAGCAAGCAATCTCACACATTTCCCACTGGTTGGTGCGCATATACTGATCTCCATTTTGTTGGATTCGATCCATATCTGGAAATGTTAGCCCGGCGTATGACTGTTGGTTTCAACATCCATTCGACTCACCAGAGTGTCTCCCTCTTGAACCTCCTCTCCCTCTTCAACAGCACATCGGAAACATCTCCCAGGTAAAAGAGCCTTCACTCGCTCTCCAGTAACAGCTTCATCACCTAGTTGTCCAATGCTTGGCTGCATTGCGATCGGATCATATGGCTTGAGCAGATCGCTAAAGAAGTCCACTTCATGGACAGCCTTCGATCGTTGCTTCCGAACAGCAGTGATACTCTCATTGTTCTCTCTGAGCCATTTTTCATATCCATTGAGGTCCAACTCAGTGTCAGAGATTTTGATTAGATCAGTTGATGTTCCCTTCGCCTCCGCTGTGGAAAGCTCCTCCTCCGTAACAGGGTAAAAGCGAATCTGGTCCAAAAGTGAGAAAGTCCACGGGGCTTTTTCGCCCAGTCGTGGCTCGTGAATTTCATCCCAGATAGGGACCGTACGACCGACGAGCTGATACCCTCCAGGCGAGTCAGTCGCATAGATGCATAGGTATTGGCCAGCAATACCGACAGCTCCACGAGGGGTGAAGGAACGCGAAGGATTGTACTTCGTGCCGAAGAGTCGATGGCGGGGGTCTAGCGGCACGGCACATGGGGATCCCTGGTACACATCACCCAGACCCAATACTAGAAAAGCGCCTTCGTATAGGTTTCTTTCCACGCATTGTGGGTTGTCAAGACCATTCAGTTTCTGCAAGAACTCAACGTTGCTCGGTAGATATGGTGCCGAGGAGCGAATAGTTGAAGCATAGCGGGCAATTGCTTTGCGGCTTCTTTCATCGTCAAAGGCCAAAGGCATATGCACAATACGCGAGGGGAGTCTGGAAGAAAGCTCTGGTCCAAGAGAAGCCTCATGAGCGACTAGCGCATCAAGGACTTGAGGCAGTGAGAAATTCGCTTCTAAACGGACCAGGAGACTCCGGACTCCTGATGTGAGTTCTTCAACTCCTGGGATTGGGAAGTTCCGGTGCCTCTCAATGAAGCTCATGATGTGAAACGTGTGCCGTAGCATGAATTCATCCTTATTGCCGAAGTCTAGCAGCAAGGCTCGATCACCTGCCTGGCGACAAGTAATCACACGGCCAGCCTCAGAGATTACTTTCACAATCGAACCGGAGATAGTGACAGGGGAAGGCTGTCTTAAGTCTGGTTTGATCAGCGGACTGAGAGTGACGATTGAATGCTCGAGAGCAGCCGTGAGCGCCTGCGCATCATCAAGAGAGACAGGATGCAATCGAATACGGTCTCCAGGGCGCATTTGACCAAACTTCCACATCTCGGCTTCTACAACCGTGGCAAACGCAACAAAACCTCCCAGGCTTGGCCCATCTGCTGTTAATACTACTGCCTCATCACCTGTAAAGCTCACGTTGCCGATAGAATAAGGGCTGTCGTGGATATTAGAGGGGTGCAGTCCAGCATCACCACCAGTTTTCCGAGCCCACTCTGGACGTGGGCCAGTGAGACGGACTCCGAGCCGATTACTGTTATAGTGGACCGTCCATTCACCATTGAACAGCTCTCGAAGCCCATTCTCTGTGAGATGAGTCGGTCCATCGTGCGGTCCAGGAATTGCACCAACGAGCCATTCGCGATTTTCAAGTGTCGGTAAGGGGATATTTGGAGCCCTTAGCAATGGTATTTCATCATTCCCGACAGATACCAATGGAAGAAGATCACCAATGCGAAGAATTCGTCCATTGTGCCCTCCGAAGTGTCCGGTTGCAAACGTCGAGCGACTGCTCAGAACCTCAGGGACCTGGATCCCCCCTCGAACAGCCATATAGACTCGAGAGCCATTAACGGATGTACCAATGGAAAGCTCCTGTCCTGATTGCAGGCTGATGGCTGTTCCTGGTTCCTTTCTTTCCCCATCGACAAAAATAGGGCCATTGGCACCGACAATAGCTACGATAGTTGGGGAGTGGAAAAGCAATGTCGGGCCTTGGATCGAGCATTCAAGTCCAGCGGCATGGTCATCATTACCGACTACTCTGTTGGCGAGTCGGAATGAATAGGAGTCAATTGGACCAGAGGGCGGCACGCCGATATGCCAAAGACCTTGACGGCCAGGGAAGTCCTGTACAGCCGTGTCAGATCCAGCACCAATGACCTCAATGACTCTAGCTTTGTATGAGAAGTTCTGGAGCGATCCTGTTGTGAATGCACCAGATCTGAATGATTCCCAAGCAACAACCTGTTGCAAATATTGCAGGTTCGTCTCCACGCCAGTAATGATTGTCTTTCCCAGGGCCTCAGCAAGTTTTCGCAGAGCGGTAGGACGGTCATCACCGTGAGCAATAATCTTCGCAATCATCGGATCAAACGACGATGATAGCTCCTGGCCTGAACTGACCCAAGTGTCAATGCGGATATCGGATGGAAACTCTACATTCAACAGCTGTCCAGGAGAAGGCCGAAATCCTTGGACTGGGCTTTCAGCATAGATGCGAGCTTCAATTGCTGCACCACAGACCGGAATCTCATTGATTTGCTGAGGAAAGAGAGCGGTGCAATCCCCCATGGCAATTTGCATCATGCACTCGACGAGGTCAAGGCCCGTTACGGCCTCCGTCACCGGGTGCTCGACCTGGAGACGAGTGTTCATTTCCAGGAAGTAGAATTTCTCGGTATTGATGTCGAAGATGAATTCAACTGTTCCAACATTTCGATATTTTAAAGAAGTAGCCAAATCCGCAGCGGCGCGACGTATGTCAGCTCGGACTTTGACTGGGACAAAAATAGCGGGGGACTCTTCGACAACTTTCTGGTTTCGACGCTGCAAGGAACAGTCTCTCTCACCGGCACAAATAACTCGACCAGCGCCATCACCGAGCACCTGGACTTCAATATGTCGTGCTCGATCGATGAAGTGCTCAATGAAAACTCCATCATCGCCAAAGTTTGCTTGTCCTAGTCGACGGACACCATCAAATGCCTCTTGAAGGGCAAGAGGATCGGCGCACCGCTGAAGGCCAATTCCACCCCCACCAGCAGTACTTTTTACCATGACTGGATAGCCAATATTCTCCGCTTCCGCCAATGCATCTTCAAGGCTGGTGACCAAACCTTTACTTCCGGGGACTACAGGAATACCAGCATTGATGGCGATGTCCCGAGCACGGTGCTTCAAGCCCAGATCATTCATTTGCTCTGGAGTTGGACCAATCCATATTAGACCTGAAGCTTCGACGGCAGCGGCAAAGTCTGCATTCTCTGAAAGAAAACCATATCCAGGGATGATGGCATCAGCACCTGTCTTGATAGCCAGATCCAAGATCTGCTTGCCGTTAAGATATGTGTCGGATACTGTATTTCCAACAAGCGGAATAGCAATGTCCGCAGCGGCAACGTGTGGCGTTCGAGCGTCCGAGCTGGAATAGATAGCCACCGATAAGATATTCATTTTACAGAGAGTCCGAATGATACGCACGGCAATTTCACCGCGATTAGCAACCAGAACCGTCCTGATGCGCCTTTCACCCATACTGGTAGCGGGCATTCCAGATGCCATTGTTGATGATTCGGCGAGAGAAATCGTGAGTGACTGGCTATATCCCCGCCATCCGCCAAATTTGGTGATATCTTCGGAATTCTCGAAACCAGTAGGCTCACAGATGAAGCCCTTAACCCATCGGCCGTCCTGCAGCTCCACCGATCCAATGCCCAGGGGTGTCGCAATGGTACCTAGAAAGTCGCCCACTTTGTCAAGAGGCATCTTCCAAAGCTCCACTTCAATTGACTCTCCACCACCAGAAACCCTCTTGAGACCAGGTTTTGATACTGGGCCAGATTTATGTAGCGCAAATAGTCGATAAAACGGGGATGTGGTTGTAGCAGAAACCAAAGTCGCGCCCCGCGAGACCAAATCCTTGTTCAAGGGGAAACCAGAAAGATGGGCACCAACTACCGCCAACTCCATCGAATTGAAGATCATGGGAGGAACATATTGAGTCTCTTGGTATTCCACCCCTGTTGCTCCCAGCAGGCGCGGAGCATGCGACATCCAGCGCCGAGCAAGCTCCAGCAATCTCGGCTCTTCCCACGCCCCTGCTATCAGAGTGATACCAAAGGGTAGGCCATCCTCCCTCCAACCAGCGGGAATCGCTAAGGCGGACCAATCCATAAAGTTGACGAAGTTGGTGTACGTACCCAACTGGCTGTTAGCAATAACTGGTTCATTCTTGAGGTCTTGCATCGAAGGGAACGTGGGAGTCGTGGGCACTAGCAGTGCGTCGTAATGCCCAAAAACCTGTTCGATCTCACGGCATAGGTCTTGTCGGTGGTACTCGCACGCGAAGAGATCTGCAGCAGAGAACTTCTCGGCCTTCATGATGATACTTCTAACAACAGGGTCTATGTTTTCGCTTGGAGCTGAGCGGATGAATTTGTCGATGGCAGCGTATCGCTCGGCAACCCATGGACCCTCGTAGAGGAGGTGAGCAAGGGAGAAGAGGGGTGTGAAATCTACTGGCTCTAGTTTCCAGCCCAGGTTTTGAGCTTTTGTCAATGCGACTTGGAATGCTGCATTTTGCTTGGTCTGGCCAAACCACTCAGGGTTGGAGCATATCGCCAGTGTGGGCTTGGGGCACAAATTCTCTCGAGGAACCTTGCCAGGCGTATATCTGGCACGGTCTCTCGAGTATGAATCTTGGATATCATACCCTTCAGCCAGTTGTAAGACCAATTCGGCATCTTCCAGAGTCAGAGCGAAGATAGAAACACAATCGAGTGAACGGCACGCCGGTACCACGCCATGTGCACTCAAAGCTCCTCGCGTGGGTTTGACTCCGACGAGATTATTAAAGCCAGCGGGTACGCGACCTGATCCTGCCGTGTCTGTACCAAGAGAGAAAGGAACTAAGCCCTGAGCGACGACCACGCTACTCCCCGAACTGCTACCGCCGCTGACTCGATTTGAATCAAAAGAATTTGAAACAGCACCGTACGGTGAACGAGTGCCGACAAGACCCGTGGCAAATTGGTCAAGGTTAGCCTTGCCAATCAGAATAGCTCCTTGCGATTTGAGCTTTTGCACGACCGTTGAATCGGTGGTGACAGACCTAGTGCCAAAAGACGGGCATGCGGCTGTTGTGCAGAACCCAGCGGCGTCAATATTATCCTTCACAGCAAACGGCACACCGAATAGTGGAAGATCCTTCCCTTGGGAACGAAGTGATGTTACATATTCCCATTGCGCAACGATCTGTTTTGGTGTTGCTATCGAGATCCACGCATTTGATGTGTTCGGTTTTGCTCGCTCCAGTAACGACAGGATTAGAGTTGGCTCAGAAACCGAATTTTGTAGTTCACGCCATTCAGAAATTGTAAGAGGCTGTTCCTCAATTCCGTTGGAATTTCTTGAAATCATCGAGGGACTTAGTAAGGCCTTGGCAACTTGTCAGTAAAGCTAAGAATAGCAAAGTTTCGGGATTTCATTGACCAACGATGAATAAAAGTATAGAAAGAAGTTCTTTTCTATCAGTTTCAAGATTATGGACAACGAGAGGACCTGGCTCTGTCTACCTAACGATTTCTCTTATGTCTCTCCTCTATCTGACGTTGTCTGATATCGATATTTGGTCCAGTCATGGAAATTGCAAATGAGGGTGGGTCCTGCTACTTACCCCAACGCGCCCGCATAATCGGCCGCCGCGCGCCGTCGCGCGGCCCGGCGGCGGATAGATTATATTATCAATCTCCTCTAAATTCTAATGTAAAAGCGCCGAATTTCATCTAGTAACTTATCACAACTCGGTCTGTCACGGGCTCACGGTAGTTATCTTATCTCGCACACGGTTGGTACTGTTCTGGGACTGCCAAGGCCCTACGACTGCCACTCAAACATGATGACTGGGTGAAAGATGACAAGATCTGCAAGATTCACGGCTGTGCGGCAGAGGAAAGGTAGCAAGGTAGCAAGGTAGCCTTCATTCAAGTGTCTGTTGAACAGCATTCAACATTCTATGCAAGTTTCTGCTCGCTGTTGCATCGGGAACACATTAGCAAGACCAAAGCGCTGTATTCTCATTCGAGTATAATACGTTAGTGTACTATCTGATGAATACATGGAAAGATCAATAAGCTGACATTATTTCTCATATAGTCCGGTGTACTCAGATAAATGAGATCCGCAAAAAATTTAAGATTGAAGGCAGGCAGGGCGCACTTTAACTAAATTTTTCTCCGATGATCTCTTCACTCAGCTTCCACAAGTGCTCAGCATCAACACGGTCTCTACCCCAGCAAGCAACTTTCTCGTCTTCCAAAACCTGACCGTCAGCCAGGAACTTCCCATTATCTTCAACCAGTTAGCTAATGTACCACATTGAGGTAATGAGTAACATACTCTCTCCAAGAACCGAATCATGAAATGCAGCAACAACATGAGTAGCAGCACCCTGCTGCAGACTCCTAGGGTTGAACGGACGCTTGAAATCACTCAAGCCGTGACTATATCCGATTTCGCCTGTCATCAGTTAGAATCAGACAAATAATCATTTTACTAGATGAAAGCCATGCTTACCAAGTCTCGCCCAGTCATCACCCCCGCCCACCCTCTCCTCCAAGCTCGTTGTCACAATTACCCCCGGATGCACACTGACAGACGTCAGACCTTTATGACCCAGGCGCGACGCCAAAGCCTTCGAGAAAAGCATATTGGCTGTCTTGGACTGTCCGTATCCGAACCATTGATCGTAAGCTTTGCCGTTCTATGAGATCATGCTATTAGTACAATCTTCTATTTGGAGAGGTAGATACCAATATCCAAACGAACCTCAAAATTCCAATCCTGGAATCGAATAGGCGACAATTGATATCCCTCACTAGTAATATTCACAACCCTCGAGGGTCTGCTCCCATCCTCCGAAACAAGTTTCCCCATTATCAGATTAGTGAATAGGAAATGGCCGAGATGGTTGGTCCCAAACTGCGACTCGATTCCATCGGCGGTTTCTTCGTATGGACCGGCCATGATTCCGGCGCTGTTCATGAGGACATCGATGTGGTCAACGTCTGAATAGGCGTTAACCTCCTTCGCTGCTTCGCGGATTTTCGCCCGAGAAGTGAGATCTAGCTGCAGGAAGCGAGTTGAGACACCCGGTGCGACCTTTTGAATATCGGCGGCTGTTTGTTCATTCTTTGGTGCGCTGCGGCCGGCGAGGATGATTAGGGCTGGGGCGTGTTGAGCGACGGAGAGGGCGAATTCGGCTCCTAGGCTTTTTGGAGAGGCGCCGGTTATTAGGATAACTTTGTTGTTGATGTTGGAGGAGCAGAGGGAGGCGACCTCGTCGGCTGTTGTTGTGGAGGTGAATGGAGACATCTTAAACGGCGTAGGTCTGTGATTACTTTTGAATCGAATGCTTTGGTTGATGGGTGTGTTTAGGAAATAGGGGTATCTTTGGGTGGCCTTTTATATCATTAAAATTGCTCTCTGGAGATACTCGTTCTATTAACTCCGTTCCCCTAATTCCTTCGAAGCCTGCTCAATTTACAGACTTTGTATACTTTGAGCGGCCCCGATGGAGGAGCACGATGATCACTTCCTAATTCGGCCAATTTCTGTTCACTGGCATCCACTTCGGGTTAGCGCGAATGTGTCCCCGTCGGCGATAAGTACAGCCCCACGCCACCGCTGCGTCGTCTTCTTTCTTAAAAGGGTCGCATTCTTCTGACTGACTTCTCTTTTCGATAATCCCTTCCGGAGATTATATCTCCTAAAGCCATGACTCAGGTTTCAGGAGCCGAACGGCCAAGGATAGAGCCTTCAGGCCGACGTAATGAGACATGTATCTTCCAATTCGAGAATGGCCGGACTGCAGTGAAGGTTCCAAGGAAGAGAGGGCGGCCGAAAGGAAGTAGGTATCTATTTGGTATAATAGGGAGTATTCACTGATATTTTGCTAGATTCGACTCGCGCGGCTTGGCCCCAGAATGCATTAGAGGGCGCATTTGACTTTGTCCAAATGGACGGTCAATCGAATGTCACTGACAAAGATGCGCGGAAGACGATTCGGAGGAGAGCAATGGTCAACTGTGTACGATTAAAGAAGCGACAAAAACTTGATGAAAGCAGCGACACGTCAAGCCAACCCTCTTCCCCGCCCGAGATAGCCGGCGCTGACCCATTCGGCGTCTTCTCTGCGCATATAGAGCCATATATGCTCGACTTGTTTAAATTTTGTGAGATTGAAGATGCCACTGACATTATTGTAGCATTTTAATATGCTAAACAAACGCAGATATAAACATCGGCTGGAAGGCCTTCTACACCGTCGAAAAATATACCTCGTTTAATCCCATGACGGAGTACTGGCTTGAGATGGCAATGTCAGATAGCGCTTTTTTCCACACCTTGCTTGGGTGCGCAGATTCATATGTATCGCCAAAAGTTTGGCAGCGCAACAGTCCCATTACAGTCAAGCACTTGAATAAGGCGATTTCTATTGTGAACCAGCGTATCAAACGCGATGAGATTCCTTCGGACGGAACTATCGTGGTTGTTGCGACGATGGCCTGTGTTGAAGTAAGTAGGCCCTATAAAGATCTGGTATTTGTAAAATTTCTAAGCTTCAATAGAAAAGTCGAGGCGCCCATAAAAACTGGGAGGTGCATATGAAAGGCCTCAAACAGCTGGTTGACATGCGGGGCGGGATAACCGTCCTTGAATCCCAGCCACTCTTAATGAATAAAATCTACCGGTAGGGATCAACGATGGAATGCTTTGAAATTCAGTCACTGACGAAATGGCTTAGTGCCGATCTTTGTGGCTGCCTTGATGCCGTCCGAAGCCCCTATTTCTTCAACGGAGGGATCCCAATTGATACCGCTGGCGATAGCAGACCAGGATTCCCATCTATTAATTTACCAGTGCCATTGGATAGACATTTAGTGTTATGCATCGAAACACTAGCAGAAGCAATGAGACTCAAGAAGAACCTCACCAAGACAAGCGACCACATTGACGCGGCTACAATCCGATACTTGGTCACAAATACTCAGTACACACTGCTCTCGGTTGAATATGCCGATCTGGTTAATGAAATTGCTCGGTTGGCGCTAATTATGTTCTCCTTGATGGTTGTCAATGAAGCCTCGCCTTACCTTGTGTGTGAAATGCTCGTGAGCAAGCTATGGCAAGTCTACGAAGGGCACAATAGCTCAAGGCTACTTCAGATTGGTAGGCAGTGTACCTTACCGCCAGAACTCAGACTGTGGGTCTTTTTGTTCGCTTCAGTCTGCACTGTGGACGGAGAATTTGGAAGTAAGTTCGCGCGAGAATTCATGGCAGCTTCCTCAGAATTGGGCATTGGGGAATGGAGTGATGTGGAGCATATTCTGAAGAACCTCTTGTGGGATGAAGCTCTCGACCAGGGCAAGCTTCGAGCTATATGGGAGGATGCGGCAGAAAAAGCATCATTCTCAAACTGGATGTAAATTTTGTATCAAACTAGCCCAGGCAGTGAGATCTCGCCTGCCCTTCAAAAAAAATAAATACCTTTGATGAATGACCAACGGATTCCCATTCCGTCGGGTCTCGGAGACGGCCGCATATCTCGTAGAATACAGACCGCTACAATTGATCCTGTCCCTCTCCGGAGAGATTTCATACAACCCTATCACCAGGATAGTGTCTACGCTGAAGCTGATGATGGCTCGGACGCACTAGTTACCTAATATGTCTCGATAGACTCACCGGCACTCCCTTAGCTGGAATCACTCACGCCAAAGCACCATCTCACACCGGCTCTATCCCGCGGACTAGGAAACCGCACACAACCGACGGGAGATACCGAGAAGCCATTGAAGCGACAGTCGCCGGACTCCAGTCCTCCGCCGGCAGAGGGTTCGGTCCGCGTAGAAGGCATGTCAGGACTCGATTGCCCTCCGATTCTCGTCACCGAAATGTTGAGAAGCAGGAGCCCACCAACCAGATGCTTGATTGCGCAGCCGTGTTAGTGTAGCCTCTCAGAAGTGCCGGTCATCGGCGCAAAGAGCTCAGCAGCTGTAGATCGGATAAGCCAGCTGTGGATCAAGCTTCGTGGGAAGGACTGGGCCCGTTCTGTAATATCCGGCTCCGATTGGCAGGAAAACGGGCCATTGGAATCATCGACGGTGTTATTGGCGCGGACGGGCTGAGGATATGCCAGAAGCTCCGTGGCCCACTGCCGATACTCCTCGGTAGCCCGGACAGCGGGAGCGGATCTGGGAGATAGCCGATTCAGTGAATAACCGACGTGGTGGGAGATGTGGGGGGAATTTGGTCGTGAGAACGTGAGAAGACCAAACCAGATATTGATGCTTCAGAGAATGCTTGAATGGTCGAGTACTCGCTAGCGAATAGTCGAGCGCCAGAATGCTGGGGCAGTTTCCCTCGGACGCAGTCACGGGTTCCCGACGATTTCTCGTGGAGCCAGCGGGGCTGGCGGGGGTTCCGATTTTAGCTCGTGGCACTAATGCGCTGTTCTCTGGGGTTGTGCTCCACCGGGAGCTTGATTGTGATGAGTGTTGAATGCTGAATGTTGAATGTTGGGAGAGAGAGAAAAGATGCTCGAGAAGTGGGAGAAGCTCTGGATATACGCTGTAACAGAGCAAAGACATTCCCCTCACGAAGTCTCTGGGACAAACTTCACCCCCGCATTCTGGAGGTTATTATAGACCATGACGCAGCTTATGGCTTCTAGTCTGAAGTCTCCAGGAGGGCCCTCCCCCGCTAGAATGGATGGCCCAAGCAAGTTCTCTCGGTCGATCTTGTGGTGTCCGGGTAGAGCGGAATGTCGGATGTTCACGGGGGTAGATGTGACCTCCAGGTAATACTCAGTCCTACAATGACATAGTCCTGATGTCCTATATAGTCCCCCCTCCTACAAGATTCCCCGCATTCCACCTTCCAAGGATCCAAGGCTGCTCGAGAAACCCTTTTGAAGCACTTGCTGGTTACGCCTTCCACGTTTTCACGCTTTCCACGGCCCGTCATTCCGGAACATCAGTCGTTGCTGCTGTTCTCTTTGTCGACGGTCTTTTCTTCTCACGAGAGCTCACATCCCTCTTCCTTCCACTCCTGATCTGGTTCATACATTGAACAATGTCTTCCAACCCGATCAAGGAAACGGCTTCTAATGCCGCAGCATCAGCCAAGCAAGCTGCCAAAAACAAGCGCCCGACTGATCTCTTCCACCACCCATGGACACGCGCTGCTCTCCCCTTCATCAACGGCGGTCTCGCCGGCATGACCGCAACAGTAGTAATTCAGCCTGTGGACATGGTCAAGGTCCGTCTCCAGCTCGCCGGTGAAGGTGCAAAGACAGGTCCCCGCCCATCAGCCCTCGGAATCACCCGCAACATCATCGCCTCGGGGAAATTCCTCGACCTCTACACAGGTCTCTCAGCCGGTCTCCTTCGCCAAGCAGTCTACACCACTGCCCGTCTTGGCTTCTTCGAAACCTTCATCAAGAGCCTCAATGCGAATGCCGAAGCCGCAAACCGCAGTGTCACCTTCGCCGAGCGCGCAGCCGCAGGCCTCACGGCTGGTGGCATCGCCGCGATGGTCGGTAACCCCGCAGATCTCGCCCTCGTGCGAATGCAAAGCGACGGCCTGAAACCCGTCGCCGCAAGAGCAAACTACCGCTCCGTCTTCGACGCACTATCGCGCATTACCCGCACAGAGGGCATCGGCGCCCTCTGGTCCGGCGCGCTACCAACCGTCATCCGCGCAATGGCGCTAAACATGGGCCAGCTGACGTTCTTCGCTGAATCGAAAGCGCAGCTCAAGCAACACACGAGCCTGTCGGCGCAGAACCAGACATTCGCTGCGTCGGCGATTGCAGGCTTCTTCGCTAGTTTCCTTTCTCTGCCGTTCGACTTTGTCAAGACCCGTTTGCAGAAGCAGCAAAAGGACCCGAAGACAGGGCAGGTGCCATACAAGGGCGTGCTTGACTGTGCGCGCAAGGTTGTGGCTGAGGAGGGCTGGTTGCGCTTCTATCGCGGCTTCGGCACTTATTATGTGCGGATCGCGCCTCACGCGTTAGTTTTCCTATCCCTCGCTGCAGAAGCGATCCACTTTTGACACATTCGGACCCACTGCTAACTATGATCGACAGTATGGTTACTCTCATTGTTGCCGATTATCTCAACCTTATCACGAAATAGATCTGATGCGGGTCAAAACGATCTGCTGCGCTGGGTATTCTTGATTGCGGAATACCCGGCTCTTGTCTTTCATCAGCTGCATCCATCTTATGATTTGCAACATCCACGCGACCATAAATTATCAGACTTGATGCTTCATACAATTCTCGCTCACAGATTCTGACCAAATATCCTAAATGCGCATAAACCGAACTCCAGTGAAACGAAAATCTGCAATCAGTCAAATCGCGGAAGCCCCTTGTCTTGTGCGTGGATACCCGGCTTCATCCTCGAACCACACCCGACCTTACCCTCATCACGACCTCCCATCACAATTTCCATTGAGCCTTCTCTCCAATTCCGCCGATTTCCATGATTTCCATAGCGACAGGCACTGCCAATCAGCACGCTCGGCTATAGCTTCCTTTCGAAGTGTGGCCAAGGGCTGCGGGAGCCCGAGCGGGAAAAGCGAATGGCTCAGTAACATTGCTTTTTATCTTTCTTTCCTTTTTTCTCTGCTCAGGGTTCTTTTTAGTAATTTGCTTTTCTGGCTCCACTCGCGAATACCCTACCCCTGTGCTCGTCTCTCTTTTGCTTTTATGCGTGATGGTCTGTGCGGAGGGGATGTGGATTGCTGGTATTCTTATGTGCCAAATAGGGCGATAGGTAGCTAGTACCTGGAATGACTTGATAGGAAGTACAGAACATGTCGAGAAAGAGTAAGCCGTGGAATAAGTAAGCCAAGTATATGGGTATATTTAGAGTTTCCCGGAGGAACATTGGAAGGTAATTGTCCTACGTACCATCCCGTGACAGGTCTTCGGGAATAGCGGGCTACGAGGATCTCTTTGAGCTGCGCATAAGACGGAGACCTGCATGATACGAGTAGAAACTTCGGGGAGGAGAAAAAGAAAGAGCGGAAAATTTGAATACTCATTGATGTGAATGCATTCCATGAGTGTGTTCATTGACTGAAACATTTCTGCATGAGAGTTCTCTCGTGGCGGCAATTAATAGAAGGGCCATCAACTAAAATCGTAAAGAGGGGTGTATCAAATGCGCATCTACAGACCCCAGAAAAAAGGAAAAACCGTATGATCAGACCCACCCGACGCATGTTCAGAAACCATAAAAAATCGCCGTCCGTATGTGTTACGCATAAGCTGGATGAAAGGTACAGGCTCAGATGTTGTCTGAGCCGACGCGCTTGGGCTCCACGGCGCCGGGGGCAAGAACGTCCTCGAGCGTCTCGTCGGTGCCCTTCAGATCTTCCTCGACAGGGACGGAGTCCTTGATGCGGAACCAAATGATGGGGAAGGCGCAGAGGAGGGATCCCATCAAGAGACCCCACTCACTGGCGAACATGGACATGTAGGCGGTCTTGTTGTCGTCCATGCTCCACATGACGGCGGAACCGGCGGACTGGAGACCCTTGTAGAAGCCGGCTAAGTTGGCGAGCTTACGGCCGGAGTTACCCAAGGCACCCATGACCCTGTAAAAAAGTTAGATAATGCGAGTTAAAATAATGCAGGGGGACGACGTACCAGTAGACAACTCCCTGCCATACGGCATCGTAGAAGCCGTAGAAGAAGTACAGGAACATAGGGCCGGCGTAGCCTGAGTGTGTCCAATCCCAGGCCTCGAAGTCCTTGTTTTCGGGCTGGACGTCCTTGCGCGCGTAGCCCTTCTGCCAAGCATAGCCACCACCCCAAATGACCATGGTGAGGGTGACCAAGACACCGAAGGCAATCTTGGCGCGGACGCTACGGCGCACCCGCTCAACATCCAGCAAGGGACCGATGATGACGGCCGCAACGATCTGGGCGAACCAGTACAGGAAGTTGTTCAGCGCACGGGTACGGACATTGAAGTAGGCCGCGTTGATGGCGTTCTGCTGGTAGGTGTAGAACCAGTTGGAAGACCAGAACATAGGGAACAGAAGAACGATCCAAGGCTCAGAGGCAAGAGTCTGCCACAGGCCAATGATCTCGGTCTTCCAGCTGGGGTTCTTCATCATGATGACACGGGAGCCATCAGAGCGAACAATCTTGTCTGAATCACAGATCAAAAGAGCGAGACAGGCACCGAAAACCATGAGCACAATGAAGGCGATGTAGGTGCCATCGTTGACACTGGTAGCTTCGAGACGGTGGATGTTCTGGCCGAGAGGAATCTAAAAGTGGCTGTTAGCTAAAGCTCTCACTCAGAAGAAAATGTTAAAAGATCATACCAAGGCACCGATACAAGCACCGATGTTGAAGATAGCCCAGAACCACATGAAGTAGCGACCCTTGCGCGCTTCAGGAGGGTAGGACATCATGATCGCACCCTGGCCAGTCCACAGACAGCCAGCGCACACACCGAGGTACGCGCCCGCGAAGATATTAAAGCCATGGACCTTCGCAGTAGGGTAATGAACCTGAACCAAGATACTAATGACATAGAGACAGTAGCCGGTACCACCAAAGAGAATCGCGAACTTGACGCCGATACGGTTGACGATCGTACCGGCCGTGAAACCCACGACGGCAAAAGTACTGTACAGGGCGATGTTCTGCGCACGGCCGGAGCCGAAATGTCAGTTATCTGCAGGCCGGAGAGTAAACGCAGCAATGGGGCCACTCACCATCTTATCAGCAGTGTGGGTATCAGAGAGACCACCGCCTCCCATACCGTTGATAGCATTGAACATGCCAGGGCACATGAAGCAGGTGAAGGCGACGAGGCCAAGCTGGAAGGCGGGCGAGGCATACCAGATCTTGTATTTGCCGAAGCCGAAGGCCTTGTACATCCAGCCTGGGGGACGTGGGATGGTATCCGCGTGAGAATCGTGAGTGGAAACTTCAGCGCTGAGCTGGGCGCTCTTCTCCCCGGATTGAGACGCCATGGTTGTCAAGGCGAAGGTGAGAGCAGAGGTAGTGGGGAGGAAGTGGAGGTGGAGAAAGAAGGAAAGAGTGGAAGAGCCGGGGAAGCAAGCGCAATAAGAAGCTCTCCGTGAAGCCCGCCAAAAAACGGCCAAAAATAAAATACAACCACGAGGCAGGGTGACATCCACCCACTAAACCGTTTAGCTGCTTTTGCGGGGGCGCTCCGCTTTGATAGTAGAGTTACACTACGATTACGCTAAGGACGGACGCCTCGAGGCCTTGCGGCCTTATGTCTTGCTTGAAAATAACTATGAGGCACTCTGACAGCTGCGAGGACAGTGTACTCTGACAGACTCGCATCGTCGCATCCCGTATCGCCAGCGCGGGTATCTCATCTCGTGACGCCGCGAGACTATGGACTAAGTCGTATCTCTTCCGATCAGGTTGCATGGCCAACCCTGTGGCGTGAACTCCTACAATCCCAGCCCAAGACCCTGGAACTATCGACACCCTCGCTGGTGTTCAACGGGGTCCAGCTCCAGCTCTCGCCTGCACACGGAGCCGGTACCGACAAAGCTGTGGGGAAGCGACGAGTCGCAAAAAGGGGTGGGTCTAAGCCTAATGCTGATTAGCGTTATCGCCCGCGTGAAACACGGTTCCATTGTTCTTTGTTCAAGCAGTTTAGTCCTGCCACTGTGCCAGGGTGATGGAACATAAGCAGATGGAACTATGGGGATGAAACGTGGCCTTGGATTTGGGAGACTTCTTGTCTACGAAGTGCTGCGAACTGCGAGTATACATACTGTGCGCCCTATACTCTATACTCCCTCGGGCCCACGTAGATAAGGCCTCCCGTTCACCTTATCTCGCTGTGGACCGGAGCCACTGGAAATTGGTAATTCGTATCGCAGTTACTCCTCCTCTTCGTCTTCCTCGTCCTCGTCCTCGTCGCCTTCCTCACTATCTAGAGACTCTCCTTCCTCGCTATCAGTCTCCATAGGCATCTGCTGCGTGAGTGGTTCCGCTTTGATTATCGGCACATCCACATCCACATCCACATCCACATCCATCTCGTCCTCATCAACCGCATCACTGGCAAGGGTAACCCGGTTGGGGTTAGAGTCATCCCCGTCCATTTCCTCTTCAGCTTCACGTTGTGCCTTCAACATGCGCTGAACACGCAGCACCATCGCCGCATTGGTCTGCAAATCTCCCGCAGTGAGTACAGTATCACACTCGGGGCATTTGAGAGATCTGATCCTCCTGTTCCCTTGCCCTGGCGGGGGCGGTACAGTCGTAGAGCTGCGCGATATCATATCCATAATAGGCTCGCGCTCGAAACTATGAGGGCATTTGGTGCTGGTGACAGGGTCTTCGAATACACGCTGCGTAATCGGGCAAATAAGTGACACCCTCTCGCTCTCAATTGCAATGTCGTCCGACTCTGCAGGGGATACTTCGCGCTGACTTCGGGCCGACCGTAGCCCCTGGGATCTATTCGAATTTGCACTGCCGTCTTCGCGGTCTGCGAACCATGTAGACGGGTGCGGGACTGGAGGAGCCCGGTCGTTCGGAAACCTCGACTCGTGAACAATCCTGTAGAAGCCTGCGTAGTGATTGTGCTCCGCGTACCTTGGGGTCCCATGTTAGCCAGAGTATCACTGCATCTGCATCGGAACAATCATCTTACTTCTGTGTCGAGGAGAGCGAATCCCACTTCTCAGCCTCACGTTCCAGACCGTCATCGAGTCTGCGGCTAGGCGGGTTCTGAGCATTCAGCTCCCTAGCCTCTCGCACAGGCGTGCTCTCGTAGTTCCCATCTTGCTCGTCGTCCTCATCCATGTCGTCCTCGTCGCCATCGCTTCTCCGCGGCCTTCGTCGCCCGGTTCGGGTTTGCCGCGGGGCTAGTTGCGCCGTCTGCGCTTGCGCCTCTTCTCTCGCCATTTGTCCAACGGCGTCTTCAATGCCCTGTATCCGGCTCTCTGTGTCGATGAGATGCCGCATTCGCTCTTCCATTGCCCCTCGTAGCCCATCGACCTTCTGTTCCATCCTTGTAAGGCGTTCCTGCTCTTCTGTAAGGGCTTCATCGGCGTCGTTGACTACTTGTTCTCCATCGCTCCCTGCGCGCCGGCTCTGGTTGGCTTTTTCGTTTTGATTTTCGTAGCGCACTTGCGCGTCGATTAAGCGGTCGCCGATTTGGCCTGCGGACTCGGTGAGGAGTTCTGCTGCGTGTTTGATGTGGGATTTCAAATCTCTGAGGTCGCGAGATGATAGTAGAGTTGCAATCTGGCGTTGCTGTTCCGGGTTGAGTGGTGCTATTGGTGTCTCGTATGGTGGTAGTTCTGGGATGTCAAAGGCTGAGTTGGAGACGTGCCGACGTCGTGAAGGCGTGGCGGATGCCATTGCGAGACTATTTCGATTTAAATTAAGCACTCGTGATAATTTTGAGCAGTGGCTTTTGAGAGAATGGAGGAATTGGGCGTTCAAGAGCGACGTGATTGCAACAAAGCAGTTCATGGACAAAGTAGTCGAGATTCAACCGCGTCGCGTCCCGCGCTAGTCCTATTCGGGGAAGATTATCACTGATAAGGTTTATCGGCGCTACGATCATGTTTGGGAGGTTAAACAAAAGAGTTCTTGGTCTTTGGTATATTTCATTGTACAGTATCTTGATTTTGAATATTTAAGCCAAATGTACAGATGGAACCATCGGCGCTCTAGACCTTGTAGAAACAGAACGCATGGTAAAAACCTGATTGGTTAGCAGCCGACGGTAACGGTAAGAGCAGCTTCAACTTACTGACGGCCTCCTTCTCCTCTTCAGTCATGCTCAATTCGCCGGTGTTTCGATCCCGGACACCCATGCGCTCACTCAATGGGCCCAGCTCGCGATGGTTCTTCTCTTCGTCCCAGATCTCGAGGAATGGCTTGCGGTACTGGAGCTCGAGGTTGTAGTCCTCCGTGAGCCTAAGAAGCCATTAGTATTGGAACAGATACCAAGTGTAATCAAGACTTACGCTCGGAATGCTTCCCAAGGAACCACGTATTCAGGAACCTCTTCCACGGCCTCCTTCATGAAGTAGGTATATCTCCAGCCAAAGGGTGGTCGAAAGATACCATCTTCAGGGGTCTCACCTGGGAACAGGACCTGGTAGATGTCATTGCCCCATTTGACCCGCTCTTCTTCTTCGACTTCTCCATCCTCAGGGGCCTCATTTGAAGGCGGTTTAGAAGCCTGCTGCTCCTTTTTACGCTCGTGGAAAGCCTTGACTTGGCTGATGATGACATCTGAGTTAGGGCACACTCCGATAAATCGGCCGCCCTTTTTCAAACTTCCAGCAACATTGCTCAGCATCTGCCGGGTCTTCTCTTCGCTCTCAAATGCGTAGTGAATGGCGAACATGGAGGTGACGACATCGAAACCACCGCCACCCCATCGCGAAGCCATCATCGACCCATCAGGACCAGCATTGGCATCGAAGCCGACTTGCTGCACAATCTGTACATCACCAAGAGACTCACCAAAGCAGTCCTTTGTAGCAAACTCCCCATGGAAAAGGCTAGGCGGCGGTCTACGCCCTCTCTGCCCACGCCCAGATCGCATAGTGGCATAACGATCTCTCGCCTGCTCCACAGAGATATTCGCCGGGTCAAGCCCAACATAAAGATCAACCTTCTGCGGCGCAAGCTGCCACTTCCCCAGATCTCCACCCTTCCCACATCCCAAGTCCAACACAAGCAGTTTCTGCTCCTCCATCGGCGGAGGCCCCATGCCATCATCCGCCCATTCCTTCGTGTCGTCGAACCGCGCCTTGAAATCCTCGTCAGGCGAGAACTTCTGGATCAACGTACTCTTCACCCAGTTATTAAAGCTCCGCAGCCCCTTGATCTTGCTCTCCGTCTTCCGCCACTCGCGCCCACGCTCAGGCACGGCATTGTAGTGCTGCCGCACCACGTCTGATACGCCCCTATCGCGGGAGTACCGCATCGCATCTTCCTCCTGTGCGCGATCGCGCTCTTCTTGCCTGCGGCGCATAGTCTGCGGATCGACGATACCCATTCGGGCACCGCCGCCTGGGCGTTTTCGCCGAGGAGCTTCCTCGGCTGGGGGTGAGCGTGGCTGGATGGGCGAGCGAGAGCGGCGAGCTGCATCTGCGTTTCTGTTGTTTGGGCTGCGGGATCGTTGGCGGCGAGAGAAGACTGATTCCGGGGGTGTGCGGCCGCGTCTGCGAGCTTGGTGACGCTCTTGCATTCTTTGTCGCTTTGATGATGGGCCGGAGGTGCCTTGCTGGGGCTCGGAGGGGGGTCTGGGGCCATCGTAACTTGGGTATCTGTCTCCTGGAGGGCCGTCTGGTCTAGACGAATGGCCATTTCGGTTTCCGTCTTGCGGTGAATGGGATGTTGTCGGCTGGTGGCCGGCGTTGGGAGAATCCATGTTGCCCGCGGAAGGGAGGCTGCTGGGAGGTTGTGTAGCGAGGGTGATAGCTGTGAGCTACTATGTGAGGATTCAAAGAGGTGAGAGGTTTTGGTTTTTGAGGAGTGCTCAAGCGAGTCTATGGCAATTGTTAAAGAAAGAATGTGGACGGAAGAAGAGTTGTTGCATGAGCTGCGTCGGTGCGGGTCCGAGGCCAGAGCTGGCCGCGGCCAATCAACGGCCCCTGGGCTAAACTTCTCGATTGTCACTACAAATAGGCTGGACATTCACTCAATGTTCACGCGGCGGCTTCAAATGTTACTTTAAATCAGTCAACTGGTTGGTTACAATTAACCTTGGAGGGAATTTGGAAACATGCAACAAAGCCGCTGGGGCTCATAGCCCGATAAAACATAGCATAGAGATGCGTCTTCACGATCGACCTTGCCCAGGTGAGAAATATATAGCTCCAGATGGACTGCTGCCATCTACCACTATCCAGTCTCAACCTTCCAAGTTTGGAAATCACAAAAGCGCCTATGTCGATGGATGTACAGGAATGCACGCAGGTATCTAAGGTAAAAAAGCAGAAAAAAGAAAAGAAGACAAGAAACGTGCGTTGGTTAGCCGCCATAAGAAAGCAAGTAAATTCCAAAACATCACTCGAATACATTCCAAATTCTTACCCCCCAGCATCGAGCTGTTTTTCTAGCTTCTGACAGGCTTTGAGAAGCTGATAGAATGCAATATTGACCTGCACCATTCGTTTCTTTCGCTCGGGGTGGTTGTTATTCGTATCTGCAATTGCTCGGGCCATTTGGAGACTTTCAAGTTCCATCCATCGGATGAAACCAGACAGATCTTGTCGATTCAATAGCCCCATCTGGCCGGTCTCCCACTTTTGAACAAAATCCCAAAGTTCACTATAGCGTTGCGGACTTGCTTGATCCAAAGGATCTTTGTTCTCCGTGACAGGCAAGATCGTTAATTCTCGCCACGGGTCATATAGATCACCAGGAGGCAATCCTATGCCTTGAGAAAAACCTGACTGCTGTTCATTGGCGTGGGAAATGATGTCTAACATGAGCTGGTCTGTACTCGCCAGAGTTGAATTAAGCTTCATCGATTTTTCTTCAAGCTGAGCATCGTGATCATCAGCAACAGTACCACTTAAAGCCATTGAGTCCACCACCGTGGTTTTAGTCGCGCGAACGTAATGATCTTCGGCAATATCACTACTTGTCAGGACTGCGTGGTTCAAGATCGGGGTTTCAATCACGGGAGTACAAGAGTCGACAGATGTCTCCACGAGCGGGTCTTCATCAACAAACAACGGACTCCAAGGTGCTTTGTCTGGGGAAGCTGTTTGTAAATCCTCAGTATTTCCTGGCTGTATCACACTTGGCGGAGCAGTGGTCTTGCTAGAGGCCTTCATTCCTGAGCTTTGCTCCTCGATGAACTTGAATAGTTCTGATCTTGAAGAGTTTGGATGCTGAGCTTCGTAAGCGTGAAGGAGCGCGGTTCCAAGATTTGACTTGATAATCTTGTCATCAAGGACGTACTTTCCGTGCGAGTCCTTTTTGAATAGCATTTGTCGCCAGTTTGCTCGTAACAGACCTCTGGTAGAGGAATATCGCCCATGATTTGCTCTTATTTTCGCATTTTGTGTGATAATGATGTAAAGTTGTTCATCGGAAAGCTCTTCATCCCTAGGTGGCAGATCGCCGGCTTTTTGCGACGCGTTTTGAGCTCTCTTCCGCTCCCGAGTCCTCAGAGAAATGCGAGGCGCTGATGGAGGTATATCTGGTGTTTGATTTCCAGCGATTTCGGAGCGGTTTGATGCCTCGCCATCCTGCATTTTTTGCGCCGGAGGAACATTGATAGGTGTAAACGATGGCATTCTGCTGGATGATGTGTCGTCAACAAGTAGAGGGCGGAGTTGATGTCGGGAATATGGAATTGTAGTAGGCGAAGAGAAAGTAGTTCGTAGCAAATGAGGTTGTGAGCTGAATCGAATGCTGAAAGGCTACCTTGGATATTGGATGCAAAGACAACTTGATCAAGACGGTGAACGTCAAGTCAGGTGTGAGAGCAGAACAAGGTGGGTTCCAAGGTTTGAGATGGGATATGAAAGCACGATCAAGGTGGAGGCTTCGTAGCTCAGTGTGGGTGCATATGGAAGATGTGGAGGAGTGTATTCTCTGGCGAAGGGTTGAAGGAAGAGGAATGAGACATCGAACGAAAAGGTCAAGGAAAATTGACAAATATGTTGAGACAAGAATAATAATAAGGAAAGGAGACGGCGAAGAAGAAAAAAAAGGAGAAGAAGGAGAAGGTTGCCCGGTGTGCCATGTAGATTTGCATGGAACAATCGGGTGACTTTTGATCTTCGCGATGCAGTTAGTCTGTACAGGTGGATGGGGTAGGAATGTGATAGTATTGAATTGATCATATAAATGAAACGCTAAAGGATATGGTATATATGCAGAAAAAGATCATGTATCCATGTAAGCGAGGATAATGTATCGGTATAGGTGAGAATAACGCAAGTATCCAGATGAGCATGACGAAAAAGTCACTGCGGCGGCCCAGATTTCCTCCGCGGAGATTTAGATGTCAAGGCTTGTCGCATTCTTCGAATCTTCGCCCACCATTCGCGGTCAGCGACCTTTTTGCTTTCATCGTCAGGGTCCTCAGGGAGTGGATCTTCCAACGGGGTGCCAGGGCGACTATGCAGAGTGTCCATTGATGCTGCGGACCGCAAACACCGACGATGCTTCACCTTCAGAGCCTGCGAAACAACCTCCCATCCGGCTCGTAAATCGTCTACCTTCTCGTTAGATTTTCCGGTCCCGCTCTGTGCCAATCGATCAATCCATGGACAGTACTCCATATGCTCAGCGGCCACATCTAGGGTTGTGTAGACTGTGACATCCCCATTCTCTTTTGGCTTGTACATCCATAAGCCTAGACGGCGGAAGCACGCTTTGCATCCGACTAAACCAGCAGATGCGTCCTCCACCGAGCTCCATCCGAAAAGAGCTAATGCGAGGGCGACTCGGTTGATGCGTGTTGAAGAATTTAGCTCCGATTGCTCGTGATTCTCGTCGGCAGCAGACGTGGTTGTGTCTTGTGATTCCGCATTGCCAGAAGCTTCAACCGGGGCATTCAGCCAATCTCTAGGCAATATTTTGATAATATCATCTAGGTCTAGATTTTCGGGAGTTTGTATGGCCCCGTCGGCTGGAAGCTTGTCGGCTAGCTCCGCAAGTTTTAAATAGCGATCTCGAAGACCAGAGACAGCAGTTTCTGGGTTTGCGAGAGAAAGATGCTGGATAGTGGCTGTTGCATGATTAGCAATTTGAAGACCAAGCTAGGAGTAGAGACCATTACCGTCACACCCTTTGTTCCTCCACGGACAATTGTCTCCATGCTCGTTCTGTAACCGTTTGACGTACTCTTCAACCAGCCGGGCACCTGAGACCATATGTATGAATATTTGTTTGCCTTCAAAGCAGAAGGTTGATTAGTGCAACTTACGGACTTCCTTCCGCTCCTGCACCTTCTCTGCATCGTATCCATCAAGCTCATCGATCTCCTCTGGCAGCTTCACAACCACGGAGCCTCCACATCCGCTCACACAGCTCACTCGCATCACATCTGTGCAGATCCAACCATGCTTCGCCCATTGTACTTCATTTATAGGTGTTGGCTTTGATGTCCATCTGTCGACGCGACGAAAGGTTTCGAGTCGTTCAAGAAATGCTTCGCGATCCCAAGGGACGAAAGTTGGGCGCTTGGAAGAAGACGTAGACGGCGTGCGCGCTATCCCAGTTTTCTTCAATATCGAGTTTCGCACTGATAAAATATCAGACGTATCTTGACCATTGAGTCGGACTTTTTTAATGGAAGGGTTCGGAGGAATGTGATTGTCCTGGGTCGGAGTCGCGTTGGATGCTCTTGCTGGGAGCTTAGAGGGTTGGGCGGGGGGATTGCTTGGTTTGGAGATCGACTCGAGCACTCGGTGAAATTTTCGCTTCTTGGACTCCACGGCATACGACATGCTGGCAACAATCGGGTCGACGTCTGGGTAATAAAAGGTCAGAGAAAGCGGACGTCTTTGAGCTGCGGAGAGCGCGATCTTTCTGCCTCAGGCATTATCTGCAACCGCAGTAACTAGAGTCTGTGACATTATAAGGGCATAAGATTGTACATCAATTAAATATCTAATTCCTATTCCTTGAGGAGTATATCTCTGCCTGATCTCTGACTTTAGAAAATAAGTTCTCCATGCTCAAACATGTTCGCATCAGCCAACGCAAATCCACGATCGATGATTGGCCGCAGACCCGCATCGCATGATCCGCGACGCCGAGGGATTCCATAATATTTTCTTCGATCGCGACGTTTCTCCTCCACAACTCCTCGCCATGGCGTCCATGGGACCTTCACTTCCGCTCTGGCGGACCCTTGCGCCTCGTCTTGTGAAAGACATCTTCGCTGGTCGACAATGCCTCCGGACACAAGGCTATGCCGCCAATTCCATCCGCCGATATGGCGCAATGCCATCCCCTCAAGTACACAAGATCCGATCGTCCCTCTTCACAGACAAAAACCGCCAATTCTTTACATCCAGCTTAAGGAGGTCTGCCGCTTCCCCAGCGATATCAAGTGAAATCGGAGAGGGAGCTGTCAAAGCGAAGTCGAGCTTCCCAAAGATCAGCGACAAGTCTGTTGCGTGGTGGCTTTTGGGTAGCGCGGCCAGTGTTTTTGGTATTGTGGTTTTTGGTGGTTTAACACGTCTTACGGAATCTGGGTTCGTGATGGCTATTTCCTCTAGCTGAGTTAATGTGACTGTTTGGTTGCATGTCAATTACCGGAACTGACGGAACCTTCTTGAACAGACTGAGCATTACTGAATGGCGACCTGTTACTGGCTCCATGCCCCCTATGAACCAGGCCGACTGGGAGGCGGAGTTCGAGAAATACCGTGCATCCCCCGAATTTAAGCTGTTGAACCCTCATATGACTCTATCCGAATTCAAATCGATCTACTACATGGAATGGATCCACCGACTCTGGGGCCGCTTCGTGGGTCTTTCATTTGTCGTCCCTGCTGTCTACTTCGTCGCTCGCAAGAAGGTTTCGGCTCCCATGTCATGGCGCCTTTTGGGAATTGCTGGTCTGATTGGTTTCCAAGGCTTCATTGGATGGTGGATGGTCAAGTCTGGCTTGAAGGATGATCTCTTTGCCCCTGGTAGCCACCCGCGTGTCAGCCAATACCGGTTGACTGCCCACCTGGGTGCTGCCTTTGTCTGCTATGTTGCCATGCTCTGGAACGGTCTCGCAATTATGCGTTCTCATCGCCTGATGGCTGACCCAGCCGCCGGCCTGAAGCAGCTTGAGGCTCTGCGCGACCCACGCCTGGCATTCTTCCGCCGCTCTGTCACTGGACTTCTCTGCTTGGTGTTCACTACCGTTCTGTCGGGAGCTCTTGTCGCCGGACTGGATGCTGGCTTGATCTACAACGACTTCCCTTACATGGGTGATGGCTTCGCTCCCCCCAGCAAGGAACTTTGGGACCCTCGTTACTCCCGCAAGGAGGATCGCTCTGACCTCTGGTGGCGCAACATGCTTGAGAACCCTTCGCTGGTCCAACTTGACCACCGTATACTTGCTACCACTACGTTCACTGCTATCATGGCCCTGTGGGCCTACTCTCGCCGTTCTCCTACTGTGAAGCGTCTCCTCCCCGCTGCTGCTCGCAAGGGAATGCACGGCGTGGTAGGATTCGCTTCTTTACAGGTTACCCTGGGCATCTGCACCCTGTGGTACTTGGTTCCTATCCCATTAGCGTCTGCCCACCAAGCGGGCAGCTTGTTCCTCCTGACATGGGTGCTTGTTCTGGGCAGCCGAATCTGGAACCCATCTCGCACTGCTAAGCTATTACAAATGGCCGCTAAGGCTCGCGGAAAGCAGTTTTCTTCCACTGTTCCTGGGATAAAGAGGATTTGAGGAAAACTGCCGTTGTACGATTATTCGGGAATTCCCGCCTGACATCTCCATTCACCACCTTCTTCTATTGTACCATTTACCTTCGAAATGTACTATTTGACTTCTATGCTATCTAGCTTCACCTGAAATGAGAGACAAGTCATGGACCTTTTCTTTTGATTTCATCATGGCCTTAGCTTTGGTGGCCTAGCTTGCAGCGGCTGCTTAATATCTTTGCATCCCGCCCAGTTGTCTACTGCAATGTCATTTGTAGAAAATGAGTATCCCTCCAGCCCGCCACTCATTCTTGGAGAATCAAATCATTCTTCGGCTGCATCAGCCTGTTCAGTCAGGTTATTAGGCCGCGATTCGCGGTTGGGGTTCCTTCTGGGCTCCCCTTTTCCGAAGCCATCAAAATTTAGGCGAGCTCGGAAGGGACGTGAAACAGGACGTTTCCCTTTGGGCAGTTTTCGCTGGTCTGAATCACTATCAGTGGTGACATCATCAAACATTGATAATGTCTCTTCGCTATCAATGTCAATTTGTCCATTGATGGAAGAGGAGAGGGGTGAAATGTCAGAACCGAAGTCCGTAAGTGGACTTCCAATGTTATCATGAACACTGCCTGTATCAGACATAGATACCAAGGCCTCAGCGGCTTCTCGAGCTTCGGAATCAGTGTTTTGGGGATGCGAAGCGTCGGTTGGGGTTGGGGTTAAGGTGTCACGACGACGACGGACATTTCGGGCACTACCTCCCAGCTGACCTTTAGCACTGGGGTAAGCACGTGAAGTCGTCTTCAAAGCAAGCACAGGCTTGGCAAAGGGCGAAAAAGACGCAGTCCTTGAAAGGGGAGAAACCCGTCCATTGCCTTCATTGTCTTCGGGGACGTGTTCACTTCTGAAAGAGTGATGGCTACGGTCTCCCCTGCGTTCTTTTAGACAATTGCGGCAACATTGCCAGCCGCAAGCTGTGCAGCGGATCATGCCGTCTTTGTTGCGATGGTCGCACTCGTCGCATTTGGCTGTGTGGGCCGCGACGTCAGCAAAGCTGACGCCTGTTGTCGTTCGCTTTCCTCCTGAAGTATGACGGTGAAATGTGGGTTCAGTAGAGAGCTCACTAGGTTGGGGATCCGTTACCTTTCTATCCACATCTCGATGGCGACCCTGTAGATCGAGGAGAGTCTGTAGAGATGGAGCTGGGGAAGATTTGGGGTTGTCTGCAAAAGGCGAGGATGAATTCCAACCCATGGGAGACGTGTTCAAGGCCGTTGAGGGCGTATTGGGCTGGATAGATCCGTTTGTATCAACGGATTGGTAGCTGGACTGGCCAGGCGAGGAAAAGAACTCGCCAGAAGGTCGAAGAAGAGAGCTGGACTGGTCACGCGAGGTATAGGACTCGCGAGATGTGAACAGACGAGGAGGCTCAGGCTGACTAAAGTGAGAGGGCGATGGATCCTGGTAGCGATCAGATTAGAATTTCCAGCATGCAGCTGGATGATTGAACGTACCGAATCTGAAAGTTTGAAAGGTGGGATGCCACACTAGGTAGTTTCACGCGTCAGGCCCAATACCAAACAGATTGACAAATAAATAGATCTTGAACATCTTGGACATACGCTTGGATGCTCGGAAGAAGCTTGATGTCCACCGTTGGAAAGCTCACTTTGAGCGTTTCGCGCGTTCTCGCTTGTTTGCACGTTTACTGGCGGCCAGTATGTTTCGTGAGTCACCTGCTGAGCACTTGGTCTAGCAACGTAATGTTGATGGCCAACACCATCAAAGTGAGCTCCAGCAGAGGCTTGATCGTATGGGACGCGGAAAGTTTCCCGGGAAGGAGGAGATTGAGACTTGGGACAGAGAAGTCCTATTTCATGGATAGAAGGAATTCTGTTTGTGTTGGCATCACTCCGATGGGACATTGAAGGCAAAATTGGCGATAAAACAGGAGAGTATGGAGGAGAAGACTCCTCCATCGCGAAAGTATCAGTATCGTGTACGCGTGAGGTAAGAGCAAGCAGCGGCTAGAAGTGCAAGTTGCTTTGGGGGGAAGAGGATAATGTATGGAGGTAAGAAAACGCGAGGTCAAAGTGAAGTCCTTATGTACGGATTAATAGCGGTGATTTCCGTGGTTTCCGTAGCTTTCAATACTAACGCACTGAAACCAAATATCATTGAACGACAATGAACGAGCTTGGAAATTGTTCTACCTATTCGACTTTTGACACTTCTAACTTCATCCAAGTCGGAAGAACTATGCCCAAAACTTCATAGGGCATAAAAAGCTTGGAATGTTCGATGCGATCGGTCTAATATCTTGAAATGGCTTTGAATTTTTAAAATACCTATTTTATCTGATGCATTTCTCATGACTGCCATCCAATCCGCATGCAAGACACCAACAAAAGAAATCCTTCATTGTAAATCCGATAGAGGAGATTCTCAACGCAAAAATTTATATCATTTATTTGTGGGCTGCAAGTTCATGGTTAGTGATATCGGCTCGTGGAAATTACAAGAAACAAGCAACATACGGATTCCTTCCTCGGGCTGGGGCTCGACGCCGGCAACTTCAGCGGCAGTCTTGGTTTCTCCCGCGTTCTTGTCATCCTTCATCATGGGGAAAGTGAGGACTTCCTTAATACTGTAGTTGTCGGTGAGGAACATGACCAAGCGGTCAATACCCATTCCCCAACCACCAGTAGGGGGCAGACCGTACTCAAGAGACTGGCAGAAAGTCTCGTCAATGATCTGAGCCTCGTCATCACCCTGGTCCTTCTGGCGGGCCTGTTCCTCGAATCGCAAACGCTGGTCGAAGGGGTCGTTCAACTCAGTGTAGGCGTTGCAAATCTCACGCTTGAGAACGAATGCCTCGAAACGCTCGCACAGACCTCTGTGTTCACGGTGGTACTTGGCCAATGGAGACATCATCTGTGGGTGACCCATGATGAAGGTGGGGTTAATGCAAGTTTCTTCAAGGAACTCGCCAACAAGCTTGTCGAGCATACGGGCGTTGGTCTGAGGAGGTGAGCAGTCGACGTTCATCTTCTTCAGCATACGCTTAAGGAAATCGTTGGTCTCTTGGGTGTGGAGCTGATCACCAGGGGGGAACTTCTCGCCACATGCCTCCTCGAGAGCAGGCATCATCTCAATTCGCCGCCATGGGGCCTTCCAGTTGATGGTGTACTTCTCGCCAGTCTGGCTAGTATAGCTGGTCTCGTAGCCGCCGGTGAGGTTCTTAACAAGAGAGGAAACAAGTTCCTCAGTCAAGTTCATCACATCGTACATATCGGCATATGCCCAGTAGAACTCGCAAGTGGTGAACTCGGGGTTGTGGGTAAGATCAATGCCTTCGTTACGGAATTGACGACCCATCTCGTAAACACGCTCCAGACCACCAACAATGAGCATCTTCAGGTATAATTCAGGAGCAACACGCATGAACAAGTTCATGTCCAAGTCGTTGTGGTGGGTGACGAAAGGCTTGGCAGTAGCGCCTCCGGCGATGGCGTTCATCATGGGTGTCTCAACCTCAGTGAAATCGCGAGAGTCAAGGAATGTACGGATATAAGAGACAATCTTGGCTCGAGTGCGGAAGATTTCGCGAGAGCGGTCGTTCATGATGAGGTCAAGGTAACGTTGACGGAAACGTTGCTCCTTGTCCTGGAAACCGTAGTGCTCGGATGGAATAGCGTGCAAACAGGGCGCGAGGAGGACGACCTCGCTGGCAAAGATAGACAGCTCACCGTCAGGGCGGTTCTTAGGAGCAGTGCGACCAGGGAAACCGACGATACCAACAACATCACCTCGTCGCAAATGCTCATGCTGCTCCTCAAAGGGAACATCACCAACAGCGTTCTGGGCCTGGCACATCACCTGGACCTTAACTCCCTCGGCGCGGATATCATAGAAGATAAGCTTGTTGCCCGAAGCACGCTTGGTGTAGATACGACCAGCGATGCGCACAGGGATATCGGTCTTCTGTTCGCCCTTCTGGAGAGGCTCGTACTTCTTGAGGAACTCGCGCAGGTCATCGGTGACCTGGAACTTGTGGGGGTATGGGTTCGGGCTCTTGGACTCGCGGAGCTTGTTGATGCGGTTGCTTCGGATTTCGAAGTATTGCTATAGAGTCATTCAATGGTAAGCTTTAGGGTCGCGTGATCTCGGAGTTTGCACCCACGTTTGGGGTAAGGTTAGCCTCGTCATCCTCAGCAGAAGTCTTCTTCTCAGTCTTCTGAGGAGCGGCGGCGGCCTTTTCTTGCTTCTTGGCCTCCTTCTCGCGCAGCTTCTGGCGTCTCTTCAATTCGGACTTGGACACCTTCTCGCCGGTGACATTGTCGAGAAGAAGGTTGGCCAAAGAGGCTTCGGCCTCTTGAACAGGGTTGGGCTCCGTCATGATGTCCGGTTGTACACGACCAAAGGTGGGATGGAGAAAATGAAAGATGAGGGGCGCTGGAAATTTTGGGCGGGCGCATGACTCACGGGCCGTGATTGGGTACAGCCCATCTACAGGCATTCAAGCTACATCGAGTCATCCTTCTTGTCGATCAACGGAAATATATTCTCAAAATTGGCATGTATATAGTACAAGCCGTCAATATCTTACACTTCATTTATTTTGCAGATTTCTAGTATGAAGACGGAGTTGAAGCCGCGATTGAAGGCATACTTGATCGGGCCATTAGGGCTTAGGGCAGGTCAGTGGGGCTCTACCCCGCCATCCGCATACTGATTGAAGTATACAACAATATCTAGTTACTTATATGACACCCAAGTAGCTGGAGATGGATTGCATTATTGAAGAACAACTATGAGAATATCGAATGTCCCATATGCCAGGGTCAGCATAAATTCTTTTGTTTGATTGTCTACTTAAGTCTCATAAAAGCATACCTCCGTCACATGAGGCATTTCGAATCCGGACATACTGGCTCATTTTCAAGGTTCCTTAATACCTTCTAGATCTTGCCCGTGCGCAATACATGGTATGGTGGGCTTTTGTGCTCTTTTGAAATCATGACCTCAGCTCACTTTCAGCTTGAGACTTGTTCTGACAACGCTTAGGGCATTTCATGGGGCATGCAACTGCTTCAAATGTATTCGCCATATTCAGAAAAATGCCGAGCTTCGTGACAATTAGACTGAAATAGAGCAGACCCTAGGCTAAGCAGACAGTGACCTGCACCTGAGGATGTGAATAAATAACAAGGCTACCGTACACAGATCACACGAGGCTTTGCTCATACCCGGGAATATCTTACATCATTGATTGTGCTTAAAGCTTGGTCATTTTACGATTATTGAAATAGCCTTCTAAAGCACGCTGGCAGTCATCATTAGCACCTTGTACTTGAAAGTGAGCTTAAACTGCAATTTCATCATAATCAGAAATTCAACCTTCGGGTTGGACGTTACTCATGGTACGAGATGGCGCGAACACCCCAAGACTTTCATCATACCAAAGTGAAGATGCAAGAAATATCCGGTAGGGAGGCCCGCTAGAAGCTTGATTTCTTATGTTCTTGGTTGTAAAGACAGGCAAGTCTTTCCTCTTCCACTCTTTCCTCCCATCACTCCCCTTCGCGTTCCTCACATTTCTGCCGTTTGTCAACAACCGGTCTTCGACTAAGGTGATCTTGAACGAAGGCTTCTAAGTTTCTTCCAAAAAAGTTCTTCTCCCCTCATCATCAGTTCTTCATCCCTCCAACCGAGTGCTCGCTGCAGCTCATTAATTTTGAAAAACACACCCCGCCCCCTTCACCCCTTCTTCCTACACCATCAGCCAGACAGTCCCACCCTAAGATACTAAAGAGTCTAGGTTTCTGATTACACATCGTTCGAACTGTCGCCATGGAGAGTCTTAGCCAGTATCACTCGGAGATCGAGATCCTCATCAAGAGGATTCAAGACCTGAGCAGATTGGGAATTGAAGACTCTAACATTGCCCTGCCAAAGATATGTGTCGTTGGGGATCAAAGCACCGGGAAAAGCTCTCTCATCGAGAGTATTTCAGAGATTAATGTTCCTCGAAGTAGCGGGACTTGTACTCGTTGCCCGATGGAAATCAACCTCAGCCAGAGCGAGCCCAATGAAGGCTGGCGTTGTTCGATCTACTTGTCAACCCGATACCAGTACAGAACACTGGCCAAAATTCCCCGCAAGGGACTTGGTCCTTGGATCAAATGCGACCGTGATCATGGCGACGACCTGTTTGCGACTCTGACGGCAAAAGATCAAGACCAGATCCAGGATGCAATCAAGTGGGCTCAACTGGCCACCTTGAATCCTAATGCAGATTTCAACGATTACAAACCCGATAGAAACGAGGACACAAGCACCAACGTGGAAGTCAAATTCTCGCCAAATGTCGTTCGTGTGGATGTCTCAGCCCCAGGATTTCCCACCCTGAGCTTCTATGATTTGCCTGGCGTCATCAACCAGCCCGAGCAGGACGATGAAAAATACCTTGTTACTCTTGTTGAGAATCTCGTTAAAGATTACGTCTCACAGAAGAATTGTATCGTTCTTCTGACGCTTCAAATGACTGATGACCCCACCAACTCAAGTGCCGCTCGCATAATCAGGGACATCAAGGACGCGAAGGATCGCACCCTGGGTGTCCTTACAAAGCCCGACAAACTCGATGGACGAGAGTCGCATGATCAATGGAAAGATGTTTTGAATGGAAGCAAATTCAAATTGGGTCGTGGTTACTACGTTGTTCGCAACAATCCGAGTCCCTTCACCATCGATCATAACCAATCGCGTCTGGAGGAGAAAGCTTTCTTCTCGCAGTCTCTATGGGCCTATGATCTAAAAGAATATCAAGATCGATTTGGAACCCCAAATCTCGTTAATGCTTTGACGACCATCTTGAAAGACCAAATTTTGGCGTGCTTGCCATCCATAACTGATCAGATCAGCGCCGAAGCCCATCGTATCGACAAAGAGTTGATTACTCTTCCACAGCCACCAGCAAACAATGTACAAGGAATCTTGATCAAAAAGATTCTGCAACTAGGCATGCGAATCAATGGCTTATTCGGAGGCGAATCTGGCAGCAGAATGTTTCAGCGTACTTGGAGTAAACTGATGGACGACCTTGAGAAGGTGCTCCGCACGACGCGTCCCAAGCTCAAGCTAAACGCCTTAATCGACGAACAAAATCTGCTTGAAAAGATCCAAGCCGATGGTGAGAAGCTTCGCGTGTGCACGCCTCGTAAGAAGCGACCTGCCCCCACTGTCGAGCCAGACAACGCTGCCGATGCGCCAGTTGTTGTCAAATCTGACAGAGTGATCATCAAATATGATAGGAACGAGAACGCTAATATTAGATCCAGCATCTTCGACAAGTGTTCAGTTGAAGGTTATTTGTTCACTATGGAGGATGTGCAAGAAATTCGTCGGGACTGCCAGAGCGGCGGCATGCCGAACCATGTGGGCGCAAAGGCCTATGATATCATGTATCAGCTTAGCATCAAACACTGGTCAAAAATCTCTAAGGTGTTTGTCAACGCGGTTTATGATCACGTTGATGAAATCTTGGCTGCTGCTGTTGATGAGGAGTTATCTCAATACAAGCAAACGCAGCTTTACCGAAACCTGCATGCCGTGATCAAACAATTCATGGACCAAATTCGGGAAGAGCAGCTTGAGGACATCATGAGATTTGATGAAATTCAGTATTGTTGTCCTCTCACCAGAGCGCAAGAGAAACGAGACGAAGAAATCAAGAAGGCTTTCCAGGCCTTGAAGTGTAATCGGGAAAAGTCGCGAGCTAGATGCTACTTAAGGCTTGATCGTCAGCCAGTCGACGATGAAAGTCTTGTGAATAATATTGTGGAGACCAAGCTGGGACCGGATCCCTACGGCCAAGAGATCCACATGGTCGCAGTGAGTTTACTCAAAACGGAGAATACGAATCAATCATAACACTGACATACTTGAAGGACTGCCGCGGCTACTATGAAGTAGCTCGAGAAAGATATCTGGATGTCATATGCCAGATGGTCGATTACAAGATCAAAAGCCGCTGTCGAGACGAGCTCGAGCAAAAACTCCGTGAGCTCTACACAGAGCTCCCTGCAGAGCGTTGCGCCATGCTAATGGCGGAGGACCCCCAACGGGAGGCCAGGCGCAACATGCTCCAAAAGAAACGTAACAACCTCGGAAAGGCCCTCCAGTGGCTTACTGATTTCCAGACAAACGATGCGGTGCAGAAATGTGAGGATACTGACGAGATTATGTCCTCCGAAACGACTGCCAACGAGGGATACGACCAGGCTAGGCCCTACCAGTGGCAAGATCTGTTTGTAGACAGCGACATGATGCAGGAGGAATAATCGGAGAGTCAGAGACCTCAGGCCCCCTGTCTATGATGGAAAATAGGGGCAAAATGCCTTGAGCCATCATCTGTGTGCATATTCGAGAAGTTGATAACCATCTAAAAATCTAAGAAAAAAATGTATGATTACTCACTGCTCAAGGTAATGTCTGGAGGCTCTAGTAGTAGTCTGAGGTCTAGTCTTAGAAATGATCAATTGCACGAGAACCACTGGAATAAACCAGTACTGAATTCATGGTTGCGTGGACTTGCGGACTTGGGCAACTGCGAGATGTGCGGTGTAGCGGGCTGGCTGCAGCCACGAGGCAGTCAAAGCCAAGAAATAGAGTGCAGAATCCGCGACGCATGAGATCAATAATGAGTCTCTATACTCCGCATCTTTCCCAAAAATTGAAATCAATCTTCAAGTTGAAAATGCCAAGCTTTCATCGAAAGCAAAGAACGTAAATAAACTTATAGATCTGGGTCAGGTGAGCGTTCCCCCCACCGCAAGCGTCGTCTTGGCGCCCGGAGCTCTCGACACTGATTCCGGCCACGTCGGTGGTTTTAAGTCTTGACTGTTCTTCCCCTAAAGCCATATTTTCACAGCGATCATGCTTCAAGTACCAATTCGGGAGAAGTCCAACTCCTCCTCTACCAAGGCCATCATCTTGGTGCGGTGACGCAATGCAATCCCCCCTCTCCACAGTTTACTGACCGATAAACAGGTGGGAGGCCCATCGCGGGGCACTCGATTCCGCCCATTGTCGCTTGATGTGCCGAAGGTATGTCCTTTTCTTTGTTCCAATCCTTATGGCTGTACAAGCAGGGTAATTTCGCTGACCGTGGAACCCGTTACTAGCCCCTATTCGAAGTCGCCGGCCACCCGATCATCCACCACTGCCTGAAAGCCCTCGACAAGGTCCCTGATGTGCGCGAAGTCATCCTGGTCGGATACTACGACGAATCCGTCTTCAGAGACTTCATCAAGGATTCCGCGAAGGAGTTCCCGCAGTTCAGAATCCAATACCTGCGGGAGTACACTGCGTTGGGCACCGCTGGTGGCCTGTACCACTTCCGTGATGCCATTCTCAAGGGCAAGCCGGAGAGAATCTTCGTCCTGAACGCCGACGTGTGCTGCTCTTTCCCTCTCGGCGAGATGTTGAAACTTTTCGAGGTGAAGGACGCAGAGGCTGTCATCCTGGGCACCCGGGTGGGCAACGAAGCTGCCTCCAACTTTGGCTGTATTGTCTCGGACTCCCACACCAAGCGTGTGCTGCACTACGTCGAGAAGCCCGAGTCGCACATCTCCAACCTGATCAACTGTGGTGTCTACCTGTTCGCTACTGAATGTATCTTCCCCGCGATCCGCAGCGCCATCAAGCGCCGTACCACCCGCCCACGCATCCTCTCCTATCCCTCCTCCGACAACCTTGAGTCCTCCTTCGTTGCTGCTGCAGGTGACGACGACGATGCGGAGAAGAATGAAGTCATCCGCCTCGAGCAGGATATCCTCTCCGACCTGGCCGACAGCAACCGTTTCTTCGTCCACGAGACCAAGGACTTCTGGCGCCAGATCAAGTCCGCTGGCTCTGCCGTCCCTGCCAACGCCCTCTACCTCCAGAAGGCTTTTCAGGCGCAGTCGGACGAACTCATGGCCCCCTCGGCGACCATTGTGCCCCCTGTTTACATCCACCCCACCGCGAGCGTCGACCCAACTGCTAAGCTTGGTCCCAATGTGTCCATTGGCCCTCGCGTGACTGTTGGCGCTGGAGCCCGCGTCAAGGACTCAATCGTGCTCGAGGACGCAGAAATCCGCCACGATGCCTGTGTGATGCACTCGATTATTGGCTGGAGCAGTCGTGTTGGTGCGTGGGCCCGCGTGGAGGGAACTCCTATTCCTATTGGCAGCCACTCGACTAGCATCGTCAAGCAGGGTGTCAAGGTGCAGAGCATTACCATTCTTGGAAAGGAGTGCGGTGTCGGTGATGAGGTCCGCGTGCAGAACTGTGTCTGTCTTCCTTACAAGGAGCTCAAGCGGGTAAGTTCATCACTGCCATTCATTTGTTGTTATTGACTCTAACATGCTGCAGGATGTCGCCAACGAGGTCATTATGTAGACGCTGCCCTAATATTCTTTGGTTTACGAGTTGAACGTCGAAAAAATACCACTCCCATCTTGTCAATATCGAGCGGCCCTTCATGATCTTGCTACTAATTCCTGTCCTGGTTACCATGCAATGGTTGAATTGTTTCGTCAATGTCCATATATTGTTCACGCTTCGCTAGAATGCAGCACTTTGACGTGTCGTTAAAAGATAAGAATCTAACCTATCTACCGGCCATTCAGCCTTTTCATATACATCCTGTCCATCAATGAGACCCGTAGAACGCCAAGCATGGTCGTGATCTCCAAACGGAAATAGAAGTCCCATAAGCAGACTTGTCCGAAATGCAACGTAATAAAAGAGACGTGTCTGCTTAACAACATGTTCAAGGAAATAAAACCAAATAGGATGAGAACCAAATTAATCCACCTAGCTCATCACAACTGCCTCCGTAACTCAATCACCGATACATAAGAGGCTCATATGCCGTATGCTGTGGATGAGAGTTCGTGTCACCATAATGATCAAACTCCTGCGCTCTACCACGCTGGTTCGGCATAGGCACGTTGTCATAGTAATCCAGCGCCTCCCCAGCCCGCTCATGCTCCATAGTACGACCGTATGCTGTATCATGACCAACAGCACCAGCCATAGGCGGCGGAGGCGTATGGTCATACGGCAGGACATTAGAAAGCGAGTCGTGGTTCGAGTGCGAGTATGAAGTCTGCTTGAGCTCCATGTGGTCGTTGCCGCCTGTGTAGTCACGGACAGTGGTAGCGAGTCCGTAGGCGCCGAGGCGAGTCTGGCGGCGGCGCACGATCGCGTCGAGGACTATCGAGCCGATGTGCGAGGCTGTGCCGATTACAGAGAAGGCGAAGAGGGCTTTGTAGAGCTCGCAGACTTTGATGCCGGTGGAGTTTCCCCAGTATTCGGTTGAGCAGGATGTTAGGATGGTGTTCCACATGCCGTAGCTTTCGAGACCGAGGCCGGCGGCCCAGATTATGCTGAGGACGACATTTGAGAAGAGGGAGAAGGCTGGGGAGAGGCCGAAGCCGCAGTTCACGAGGATGCTGGCGATCGCATTGATGAGGGAGAGGACGCCGGCAATCAGTAGCTGTGAGGGTTGTTAGTTATATTTCCTGGAATATGATATATTATTCTCGCTCCGATCGATCTCGTAGACTCATGTTTTGGTGGTTGACTGCCAGTTTGTGCTAAATCTGGGGGGAGGAAGTGGAGCGAGAAAGCGGCGGGGAGGTCTCACCACTAGAAATGCGATCGGGAGCTTATATCCGTCGGCATGGAGATGGTAGATAAAGACGGCGAGGATGATGCTAACCAGCAACGACGATAGCAGCGTGAAGAAGCGGATGGCATAGAAGGGGATGGCCGGATAGTCCGACGGTTTCGAGCGCATGGCTGCGTGTAGAGAGAAAAGCAGCGGTTGCCCCTTGGAAACGAATATTTGTATCGCGGGTAAACATGATCAGCGCTCCACTTAACACGTTGGTGTGCGTCACGGGGCTATTTTTATCTCCAGATTCGCGGCTGTGAGAGTTTGACGGGGGCGCAGTTGTCGCCTTTGAGACTCCCTGGGCCATGCGTTTGTGCGTATACATGGCCTTGGCTCTCGTGTTTGCTCTCGGCGATATTCCTCCTCGTGCTCTCAAGTGCAGCTTCGGTGCAGGTTCGATCTTCGATTCTTCGTGAAGCCCAAAGGTCCAGGCCTTTGCCTGCCAAGCGTTGCCCCATCTGTTTTAGTTAAATGCCGCGCATCCACGAACTTGGGCGCCTGGAAGCCTCGTTTCTGCCATTGTAATTAACACAGTGCACGAAGGGACTTGTCAAGGAACATCAGTATTCAGTATCTCAAAAAGGCTCACAGCATACAAGGGATGTTGTTTATTGCGGGATCATGACAGTTCTCATTTCAAGGTTACCGGGCGGTGGCAACATTGGAGCCTGACTATACTGCGGGAGTTGCCATGCCACGTAAGGCACCCTATATTGCCTTAATTTATGGATGGAGCAAATCTGTCACTATCCATACTTTCTGCGTTACTTGACCCAGTCTGAATAGAGTAGAATTCGGTAGCTAGCACTATTGGTAGCAATATTAATTGAGCCCACATTCTTGAAACTGCCCCACCCTGACGTTCCTGGCAAGTTGATACAATCGATCTTCCGCCTATGAAGCGCACCATGTTTAGTCACACCACTGATGAGACTACTGAGTTCGACCCACAGAATAAACCTTGGAAAGACATGATGATAGCATACCTCAAACTATAGAATATACCATTGACATACGAACAAACGGCCTCATTGCCATCCCGATGGTCAGTGCGTCGAAGAACAATCTCCAGCTCCAGCTCCATTTCCATTGGATTATGAACCTATCATAAGCCAGTAGATCTCTGAAAACACAGAAGTCGTATATAAATTCTCAAAATATTAATTTTGAGAGTTTATTTCTTAGACTCTCACGGCTTTCTGCTCCCTCACGCTCGGCCCTGTAATGCTCCGTGAGTGCCTCGAAGAAATCCAAGCCAGTAGCTAGGTCAACCTCTTCGGCTCTATTATAGTGCGTGCGCTTTATAATCTTCCAACCAATTCCGATGACAGCAGCGAATGCAATCTAGATATTATAAGCGTCATGACGGTACATTCCTTGGGTCAGAGTGACATACTATTCCATAATTGAAGATGAATGTCGAAACTTGCCATTTGCCGTTGAGAAAGACAGCATATCCTTGTATCCTAGAGATTGCTACTGTTAGATTTTGGTTTCTTTTTCCTGTGGAAAATCTCACCATAAGAAAAGGAAAGCCCAGAAGAAAGCCCAGTATCCTGCATATGGCTGGAAGCGGGATACAGTGGGTAAAAAGCTCTTTCTATCCAGTTTTTGTCTTTGCAACGCAGAATTGAATCGGATCCAGGTAAATGACATCACTGTCCAGTTACTGTCAAAGCGTGAGTTAGCAAGGAGAATAACGGTATGTTAGAACCCTACTCACAACATTGTCGCTGCAGTACAGAAGCTTGGTATGGTTAGCCATTTAATATCAATAATAATTCATCAGCTTACTTGAGAATCCATGTGATCACTTGTGCCGTAGTAGAGCCTAGTGCAAGATACGCTAGGCAAGAAAGGAGTCCAACGACCAGAACAGCCATATAGGGCACACCACTGTGACGATGGTAAGCGACATTTAAAAGAATTCCAAGAAGACGCACTTTTTATTAAGTCGACGTAGAAACTTCGGTGCCTTGCAATCCAATGCTAGAGCATGCAAAGATCGGGAAGCATTAAATGTATAAGCGTTTCCTGCGGAAACAATTGTTGTGATCAACGCGGCGTTTACGATAGATGGTAAAACGGGGACATTGAGGCGTCTCATTCCAATGACACTAAAGGAAACTTTTTAGCGCGTCCAATATGTTGTACAAAGAGTGATGATCGTTTGGAATACTCACTAGGGTGAGTTTCCAGCGTAAGTACCGGATCCGTCAGTCAATGTCTTGTCGTTTGATGGAACAAGCACCTAGCAAATATTAGCTGAGATCATAGAATTTTTTTTGAATTATGATTGGCTTGGCTTGGATTTTCTTACTCCGACACAAATGGCGCCACCAATAAAAAATATGACAAGTCTAGTCATGATGGTGCTGAAAGCTCTGGGCACAGTTCTCCTCGGATCTTTGGCTTCTCCCGCGATCACTAGCTTATTTTAGTTAACCAATCAATGGCAAATAATTGAATTGGAACCTACTTGAGATGTATTCGGGGCCTCCCATGACAAATGCCGCGACATTAACAGCGTTTAAAAATGATTCGAGTCGGCCAGATGGGGTACTGCCGGCCCAAACTCCTGGCTCTTTCCAATAGCGAAATCCAAAGCGACTGAGCTTGTGTGAGTATTGACCTTGGAAGTTAGAAACTGAGTTGTGCTTACTCGTGTATGGGGTTCCCTCCCAGCATGGCAATGAATGTGAATAGGATGAGTCCAGCGGCTAGCAATACCTTGCCCATAGCCAGCCAAACTGCCATAGTCAGCATGGGACTCCATGAATTATGGAACATTCACCACTAACACTCAGCCTCGCCAAAGACATCCGCACGATATACGTTCAGCCCTACGAAGCAAACTAGGGATACGGAGATCAAAATCGCAGGGGACTGGTCGTAGCCCCAGTATTGCACAAGGGTGTTGATAACGGTAGCTTCAAAGATAACATAAGAAGTTTGTGCGAACTTGTTGTGAGTTAGCGAAGTTAATCAACAATAGTGGTGTTACTGACAAAGTGATTCCATCCAACAGCTACTCCCAAGGCTGGGTCGACCATACGTCCCGCCAGGCGTATAAATGAACCATCCAAGGGGAAAAGAGTGACAATTTCGGTTTCTATTAGAAGCTCAATATGTGAGATGACGAAATATGTGTCTTAGATTGTCAAACTCACGGCATTGGGCAACACTGAATACAACAGTCGCCCAGAAAATGAATGCAAGAAGTAAGCAGAGAGGCCCGGACAGGACACCGTCACCAATTGCCACGAAAAGAGCCCTATAGCATTTGTGAGTATTTTCAAAATTCCAAATTCGAATTATGGTACCTACGCTCCAATAGAGCCAGCAAAAGCGGTAAGTTGGATCTGGCTTGGTGTTAATCGACGGTGATTTACCGCTTGGTTAATCTCAGCTTCCATGTCAATCTCTCCTGGTTTAGTGGCATCTGCCACTTCACCGGCCTGTTGTCATCAGTTACCTCACTTTGTTTCCTTGAGAATGAAATTTCTATAAGCCAGGAAATGAACCAACCATAGTAATTCGCCCCTCGCTGATGGAGTCTGTGATGCTCGCTTGGTCCGCGACATTTTGTGAACCATTAGATTTTTCACTCTGGTCATTCCTGGAGTCCATCATGGGAAATAAATGGATAGAAGTCCTTGTATGAAATCAATCCCCTTGTTATTGAGAGGATGAGTTATTAAGTACTAGGTCGGTAAAAATATCAAGATTAGAAATAATTTGATTCGCCCCCGCTTCTAGGAATGTTGCGGCGTATCCAAGGGCGATTTATCAAGCGACAATTTCTTATCAAGTATTGGCCGGCCCGGTGAGAATCAAAGTAGAGGATTCCCCCAATCGTGGTGGCTTCTCATCAGCTTTGGCCCATCACTATTCACCTCGAATACTCATGGATTACCCCGACATGAGTTTGAAGCATGCAACTGATACGGAGAGATATGCATACGTGAAGCAAAGCTCCACTGAGTGCATAGTTCTGCGATTCGAATGTAAAGTACCAATGTGCAACATGCGCATAAGAGATGTTGATGCTTCCCCACAGATATGGAGACATGGAATTAGCCTCCGGAGGAAAGACCGGGGGCTTATCAATACCCGGCCCGAGTGCCTAATTCGGCTAAGTTGTTATCTTCTAGGGGACTTTGACCCTTCGGAGATAACGAAGAGCTATTCCCATTATTATCTGCTATTCGACAGTAGTCGAAATGGTGGAGAAAATTACTTATCAACCATTGAAAGCATGTAGAAAGGTCCTAGTGCGCCTTATGCATCGAGTTGAGTGCTACCAAATCCCTCCCACTTACCTCGGAAATCAAGCGGCCGATCCCAGTTTGCTCTCCGTATACCGGGCCGGCATGAGTAAATGAGTTACGGAATACTTATATAGAGGCTCAGAGGAACAAATTTCTACTTAGCTACTTCTACCATATTCTCTAATACCATCCAGGATACTATCTATGATACTTCCCACGATGACTCCTTCACTAACAACAATCGAAGCCACCGAGCCGCTTGAGAATATCATAGAGATTATTGAAAGAGATGGCGGTGTTATCGTCTCGAACTTTCTCACGCCAGACCTGCTGGGAGAATGCATGGAAACGAGTCAGTATCTACACAAAAGCATATGTGGATGAGAGCTGATATTCTGCTCCTTAGTTGAGCCACATTTCAATAACCGCAAGATCTATGACTCGAAGGCCACCCATGATGAGCTTGGCGCTGATTTCTTCCCTGATGGCTCTCAGAGAGTTTACGTGAGTTACGTCAACGCAAAAAGCTATTTCCAACAGCTAATAGCAGGAGACAGTCGCTGCTAGCGAGAATGCCCAAGCAAATTACGAAGATTATGCGTCTTCCAACATGGCAAGGAATCATGTCACATTTTCTGAGGTCAGTCGCCTTTGCTTTTAAAGCTTCTTTTCTAATATGACTCACAGTGAGGAGTTTTCGTCCTACACCGGTGACAAACTTGTGCCTCAAAAGAGTGGCTATATGCTGGCATCAACGGCAGCATTGCGACTGGTACCCGGGGCGAAGCCCCAGCCCTTGCACCGAGTATGACGCATGATAATATTATCCGGTTGTTACAGTATCTCACCATAAATCTAGGACCAAATCGCTTATCAGACTCGACCTGATCCAAACAGACCATTCTACAGCCCCATGATGGGGTGTCTAATCGCTGGCTCTGAGTCCACATATAAGAATGGGGTAAGATATATCTCTTTGATGAGCAATGCTCAGGTGTTTACAAATATAGGCCACGCTCGTGATACCTGGAAGTCATTTTTGGGGACCCGATCGTGCACCCAAAGTCGAAGAATGTGCGTACGCCGAAATGAAGCCCGGTTCGGCACTGTTTACTCTAGGATGTAAGCTTTCCTGAATAGTATTATACTAGATTGTTGCTAAACAAGTATCTAAAGCTACTTATCACGGTGCCGGAGAAAATAAATGCACCAAGGAAGACCCTGAGGCCTTACGTACCCTGTTTGCCGTGTTTGGGTAAGTAGGCGCCAGCTATTATTGACCGTAGATGATGCTAACCTCTTTTTGCAGTCAAAGGGATTATTATCGACAGGATCAAGATGAAGTTTTATCGACCCCTATAGAGGTAGCTCGCACATTGCCTGATGACATTCTGAAGCTTGCTGGCTATTGTAAGTGTTCGAGTAGGACTGTTCATTGTTTGACTCTGACTAATTCTCTCCCAAGATAAATCGGTTGGGGGCGTTGGATACGTCGAGGACCACCAAAGTCCAGTTGAATTTCTTCAGCAAAAAAGCACTTCCATTGGTGGCTTCGGCGCTTCTAAACTCGCGCTATAGGACTCTATCTCGGGCAAACATAGTGTTAATCTGACTCATAATCAATGCCATCTGAGATCTTTCTTCATTCGTGTAAATCTTCAATGCCTGCCTTGAAAGTAATCTAAGTCGGCGCTTCATCTGGGGAAGGAATGGCCGACGTGAAGAAGTCGTAGTCAAATGCTGGCATCTGTGGAAATGCCACGCCGCTAAAATAGTCATCAATGACTTCAGTATGAAGCATGTCTTGATCGGCACGATCCATTCTTGTAGCATCATCACCGAAATTAAAGTCATTGTGGCTTTCAGGATCTGCTACATCAGGATCCACGCCGAGTTGAGGATTTGCCGGGTATTGCCCTTGATTGAAACCTCCAGAGACCTGAATATTTGCCGCAGAACATGTTGTATTCGCGGGCGACGATAGCCCCGCTTTCCAAATCATTTGCCAGCTCTTGAAGCGTTCATATGCAGAAATGGGCCCATCATTCCTTTCGATGAGGGCTTCATCCTTTAACGAGTCAAGGCGTCGAATTGCTCGCTCAAAACCTTCGATGACAGTAGCAGCGGAGCGGGCCCAGCCAACACCTCTGGACATAATCTTCATAAATGCCATGCCTTGACTGATTGCCATTGTAAACCGCTCTGTGCGTCTATCCAAACTCTGCGCTAGTATCACAAGAAGCGCTGCCCGACAAGAGCTGAATTCCAGATATGAAGCACGCGCAAGCCCAGTCTCATTCCGGAGGAGTTGACAAAGGTCGAGGATCTCAAAAGCCGCATCAAGACATTCCGTTCGCAGTGTTGATCTTGCTCCAGATGAGCTGGATGAATTTTGCGATCCTTTTGTATCTTCTTTCGCCTTGTAAAATATAAATGGTCGGCCTAGAAAAATGCGGGTGAGACAGTAGTCTAATTTCAGGTGGACATTTGGCCGCAAAAGCACATCTCCAGGTGTGAGATCTGTGATCCCTTTTGGTAGATTTGACCACCAATCTGTAAGATCTTTTCGTGCGAGTAATAGCCGGTCAAATATTTGTTTCTGTTGCTCCCTCGGTCGTTTTCGTAGTAACATTCTAAAAGAAGCACATTAGCCAACGTCTAATACTGAGCACTTATTACTCACATATCATCGGATAAGTTCCCAAGCTTCAACGTCAGTTTTATGAAAGCAATGATGCTGTCGTACTTTGATGTCTCCGTGTAAGGTGTTAATCCAGGTAGATTTGTTGGGAGTGGAACATCAATGTCATTTTCTGACAACGAGACGGGAAGGCCATGAAGAATGGATATACGCCTAGAAAGTCTTGAGAAGGTTTCTTCCGCGCCAGTCTGGAATTCATACCTCTCAATAGTATATGCAGTCCAGAAAACCCGATCCCTCAATTCCACCATGCGCGCTGGTAACCCCTTGCCCCGATATCTCCGATGCATCCCATTCTGGACAGCCAGTTTCAGTGCAATGCCAAAGTACGTATAGCATATTCCACCGGTATCCAGAGGCATCAAATAGGTTGCAACTAGCAAGCATGCTTGAACGCTGCGCATGGATGCAGTTGCAATGATCGTTGGCAGCAACTTGGATGCAGATTGGAATAGTGTCAAGCCAACCTCATCTTCGGAAAAAGGATTATTGGATTCCGTGTCTTCATCCGCGGATACTGTTGTTTTACAAGATTCCAGGTGCGCAAATTGCGTCCCAAGCGCTAGAACCATGAGAACGGAGCAAACAGCACTGGCATCATCACTGGATAGACTAGATTGTTTGGCATAGCAGGCGTTCAAGCTTTCATAGAGCCAATCTTCATCGATGTAGAAATTGTTCGTTTGAACGTATTTGAGAAAGATATGGACTAAGAAATCCGCAACATAGCGTGGAGGTAAACAAGTTGTCGAGTCCACTACTGCAGATGAGTCGAGCTGTATTTGAGTGATTTTCCACCTCTCTTCAAGTGGTCCCAGCTCTGAGGATGCCTACTTATTCGAAGAATGAGTTGATCTTGATTTTTACTGGATGTCTTGCTTGGGTCTCACCTCTGGCACAGCAGTTTTCATCCAGTCCTCGATTCTATTTCGTATCTTCATGGAAAGATTCAGATATGAAAATTCTCCGGAGTACTCTATAAGTGAATGTCAGCAAATTTCGTCGATCCTGCACCATTTTATAGGATCACAGACGAGCAGAATTATCGAAAGTCGAGGTATTAGTAGGGATTGTGTCAATTGTGCACTCCTCTTCATCGACCACAAAGGCGTCCAAATCACTAGTGCAGCTCTCAATAGCTTCCGCGCTTGTTCTTGGCTGTACTCGAAGGGCTCTTTCGGCTTTGCGCAGAGACTCGATGTCGAGAGATAAATCCGGCATACAGCCCGCCATTATCTTTTCCATTAGTTGCAAGCGCTCTGATTCCGTACCTTCTTTTGATAATTCGTTATATGATGATCTCGTCGATGACCTTTCAATTATATCAATCTGCGAAAAGATACATTTCCGTCGACCTCGTGTACATCGACGGCATGGGACGCCGCCTTCACATTTTTCTTTGGATTTGCGGCAGCTATCACATCTTGTCGTTTCCTCAATGTCAGATTGCAGAACATGAAGACTCATGGGCTGAGGAGAGTTTGCATACGCTTTGAATGCTCGCCTGCGATTTCCCATCACAAGAAGCGGGCGCTGTTGCTGTGTAGCTGGTTGCTCTGACTCCTCCTCCATGAGAAGCATATTCCCTTGGGAGGACATTCCACGGAAACTCGAATGTTACCTTTTCATACATGAAAAGAGCCAATGCTAAGTTGCGGATATACCAAGAGCAATCAGCTGGGCTTGACAAGTTGTTGCTAAGATGCCCAGTGCCGCAGATGATAAGCGTTCAAGCGGGGTATCAGCCTGGCTGGGCTTCTCCCCTTATCTACTGACCCAATTCGGCACCTTCGCCACTGTCACTCAGGAAGTCGCCAGAAGAGTGGCGCTATTTCAACCCAGTATCTTTTCAAATTTCTACATCGGTTAATCAATATCCTCTATTGAGTGTATTTGCTTTCTAGATTTTCGATCGAGTTTTGGACTCGATGATCATCAAGCCAAGAATGCCCGAGGTTGCTTACCCTAGCTAAGCAGAGTAAGTCACAGTCGCCTATGTGTTTGGGACAAAGATATGAGAACAGTGGAAGGCTTCTCTCATATTGCTCACAATCAGCTTCCTCTTGACGATTACCTCGGTTAGGTGATCGAAATAAATCAAGATTTGATAGCGTGGTCTTACTGTAATCTCTTTCGATGGATAACGGCCATCATCGGGGCTACAGCTTAATATTGGATCATAAATGTATTATATTAGCTTGACGAGAAGAAAAATAATCCCAACAACACAGCTTGCAAAATCCATCCAAGAGGCCAGATTAATACGAGCCTGGCACATGACCAGCAATGCGGTGATTGCGGCCCGCATTTTCCGCGAGCGTATACGCTCTTTGGGAATCCACAGGCCACGTCGACGTGTCATCAAATTATTGAATTTAATAACTTATTATATTCAATTGATAGAATTGAAAAATGTGACATTATGCAAACGCAAATGCATTTCCAACTAGACGATTATATCCGCCTATTTTGGGCTGGAGAAAAAATTCCGCAGGTCCATCAATATGGAGCGTCGTGTCGATCACGTATACATCCACTGTTTGGGTGGAGTGCGGAATCTGTGGAGGCTCGAGATTGTTTTTGTCTGTAAACATTGTGCTGCAGATTTGACAATATCTGTTAGTGATATTGAATGATATTACTACTATGGCAAAGAATTTTGGTCGCTTATAAGAGAGCATTGGGATGCTTTTCGTTACATCTCCACTGAAGTTGCGGGCGATCAACTCCGCAACTTCAACATCAGAAAGTCGCGTTTCGATCTACCGGGGACCTTCGGACCGGGACTGGGTTTCGGGGAAGGCCTAAAGGACTTTTAAAGTATCTAAGACAATTCCGAGCTACAAGGAAACGGAGTCTCGGCCTTTCCAAAGCCCGAATCATTCTTCAGGTGGAACATTCGAGGGTGGGAATTGGGAAGCAATCGGAATCTCCGGCAAGTTCTATTCCATGGATTGACCAAACTGCGATAGAAGCACGTTTTATCATTAAAAATTGTTTTCTAGTAATACTGCTTTATTTGGGCATTCAACGTTTTGACAATTATGCCCCTTTGACTTCAGAATAGCCTTTCTCTTTCCTGCAAAATACTAAGATTAAATGGAAGATACAAATAGTACGTATTCTGGGAACCATACATTACTTTGAGAATGAAAGTCTACATGAATGCCTTGCAATGTTTCGAAATATTCGAAGAATTCAATATTGGTCAATCTTGCCGCCAATGCTGGTAGTGTAATTTCAAGAGTATTTTTCCTTCTGCGACGCCCGTCTGTCTCTGCTGAAATTCAAAACCATCGCCAACATTCGAATGAAAATTAGAAAGCTTGACGTAGTCCAAACAGCAAATATGGTCAAATCATTTTCCCATACGTCCTCGCTGGAAAACATGAATGCTAATATTTTCATTTCTTTGCCGAGCCTGGACGTTCGTTTCCCGCTCCAGGTGAATCACACAATGAGGCTCCCAGCTTCCCGCTCAAGTAGCTCACCATGCCTGTTGCTTCTGAGTATTGGAATTATGGGGAAAGGCTCCCCAGGGGCAAAATGATTGATTTTGGTATTATCAAAGTTTTGGCGCTAAAATGACTCAATCAGTAAACTCCAAGGGCCCTGGTTTTTGGCAACTTACGGTCTTATAGTCGAAACAATAAATCAACCGCGATACATTGATAAACAGAGACTTTTGCGCCAGTCGATGTCCAACGCGGACACGGCGCCCACCGCCGAATTGCCGGATGCCATGTGTTAGATCGGATTGATGGCCATCTAGCCACCTTTCAGGCCTAAATTCATGAGGAGCTTCGCAGTCGGTACACAATGCCGCATGGTTGCGAGCAAAGTGTGTTCCTTTTGGGAAGAAGTAACCCTCAAAGTGGAGATCTTCATTTAGGGTGTGCTCCGGCGTCCAGTCGAACACAGGACGCCATCGCAAAAGCTCTTTGATAAATGCAAGCGTGTAAGGCATATCCTTTTCGTCCGGAAAGTCCCGCAGTCTCTCGGCGTCACCACAGACACTGTCAATCTCCTCGCGTGCCCTAAGAAACTTTTCCTTGCACACTGCGGCAGCCAAGGAGAATATATTCAAGGTCAATCGGCTTGTATCGCTACCGGCTTCCACCAAATTAATTGTAAGCCATTTGGGGTCCACGTCTCCTGATTTTACGAGTTTCTCTGACATCAGGCCTCGAGCGAAGGATTCAGGTGCTTCGCCATTGTGGATACTCTGGGCAATAGGATCCCAGTAGTCACTATAGGCTTGCTCTGACTCTTCGCCCATGATCTCGTACTTTTTGCGCCATGTTTGAAGCCATTTAGGCAACTTTGAAAAAGCTGGAAATGAGTCCCAAATGTTATGTGGTGGGGCATTCATCAAGAACATCATTTGGGCTTTGGCCACTCCTCGGATTTTCGAGTCGTTGTCCTCAGGAATCTCACCAAATGATATACGGTGAATCACAGCATTACTGTAGTGCATATGATTCAAAATCAGTGTTTAGGGATTTTTTGGTATCTCGCCAGCATCTTTAAAATTTCTTCTTTCTGGTAATCTTGGTAAGTGCTCAGAGCAGATCTACTGAGAAGTTGATGCATCAGGCGACGTTGCGGAGACCATTTCTCCGTTGGTAGTAGAATCGTTCGACCACTTCTCGAAATGAGGTCGCCCACAATAGGATAAGGTGGTCTTCCATTGGTTAGTTTTCCCTTGCGATTATATAGCTCCTCCGCAACACGGTTGCTGTTTAGCGTTATCCAAAGCTTCGATCCAACATAAGTAGTTGTAATCTCGCCAAAGGAGGCAAATTTTGAAGACTGGCATCTCATCAGAGTGTGTCTCATAGGTTTTAGCTCATAATGACTCACAGCATTAGGATCACGGAGATAGTCAAAAAGATTATCTATTACTGGATATCCCTTTGGACCAGGGGGTAGCTTCCATGGCGATTTAAACCAGAGGAGAGAGCTGTTGACAGGCCGAAGTCGATGCAAAAATATCACAAACGAAATAAGAATGAGACATAAACCGCATATTAATATGTCCATTGGTGAGCCTTTCACTATCGCCAGAACGGTTTGAAGGGCATCTGCAAGAGCCATTATGCCAAGGACACTTTTTTCGGTAGAGCACAGGAATGTCTTGATTGAAGAAGACATCAACACAAGAGAAAAAAAAAGGCATATATAGCATTTTGAAATCTATTCATCCCACTATACCTTTTTCCTAGCATCGAACTAGCTTTCGGGTTTGCGGGAATGATCTCATAGAAGGTAACGTTCTGCGGAAGACCTGTTTATTGGATGAAGCGAGCTCTTGAATATGATCACTTTCGTACTTCTGTAGCATATTCCCTGGCAACTTTCAAGGGTGTTTCTCCTAGCTAACTTTGATATTAAGCGGGTTAAATTCGCCGCAACTTTGCATCTGTAACGTCGCTTCCGTCCGCTAGGGAAATTGCTGAGCTTGTGGCGTTCTTCTCTCGCCAATATCATCTTAGTGTGACTCCACTTCTATGCAAAGAATCTGAAGACTTTCTTGTTTGGACGGAAGTGGCTCTTGCGTCGGGTTTCGCGGCCACGTGAATCCCGGTTGGGAATGCTGGCTGCGGGTGTTTCACTTTCTATTCAAAGAGTTTCTAGAACATCCTGATATAGTTTGAATTAAATAAACGGGAATGTTTCCTAGGCTTAGATCGCTAGGTCCATATATCTTAGAAAGTGCTCTCATAAACTACTCTCATACTGTGAAAATAGGAAAGATCCTGCACGACTTTAATATCTCCAGCAACGAATCCACGGAATACACCGTGACGAGCGATCCGTTCTTTCTCACACACCTTGTTTGCACTCTAGGCCATTTCTCTCGAATGGCTGACCTCGCAATCTAAGGATACACACTTCTTGCGGTACCCATTCATTCATATCATACCAAATGACGCTCACATCATCCCCGGCGTTTGATCTAAATTTCTCCTCTCATTACCAGGCACAGGTTGCCGAATCCTTGCGAAACAGAAGTGGAACGATATCTGAATCTTCGAGTTCTATTGATCGATCAGGTCTCATGTGAATGAATTCACTTATGACTGGGATACGTATCTCGTACCCAATGTTATATTGGTCATAACTCATATCGTGCTTATTACACTCCAAATGGCAATGATATCAACTCTGCCTCTCGCAGGTCTTGTAAATGCACCTCTCATTCACACCATGCTCCGTTCAACACCACAAGGCTCCGCTTCTCAATGCTTGAAGTTTATGTGCAGTTTGATTCTGCGATTCTGCAATACTTACGTTTAGCCATACATTCCATCCCATTCCTCCTCTTCGTCTTCCTCGACGATCTTCTTGCGTTCCTCCGCCTTGTCCCGCAGCTGCTTCGCAAAGTCTGTACGGTCGAGTGGGCATGTGCCGCGCAGTCGCAGCCAAGGGCGTACACATTCGAGGTCAAAGAGATGGGTCGGGTGGCAGGGAAGTTGGACGACAAGTGGATACTCGTCCTCGAGAAAAGGGTTGTTGCAGATCGGGCAGGCTTGGTCTGGCTTCAGTTTTGACTTGGGAATGCGGTCGAGCACTATGAAGAATAAAATGTTAGCCGGAGCTCATTTGATTTTGTTTTCATATATGGCTGCTCGCGTCTCGATAGATACAAAGTCATAGTCTTGGGATCTTTGCATCCCCGAAAAGCAACAGGCATTGTGGATGCTGAGAGGGTCTTACGATCGCAGAACTCTTCACTGACTCCCTCGACTTCTCGTGGAGGTGTATCGGCAGATCCGAGAAGGTTTTGGATCATTTGTGTCAGCAAATCATCGCTATTCTCTCCATCCTGGCCGCTTTCTTCATTCCCGCGCGCAAAGTCTCGACGAATCGCTTCGAACGCCTCGGCGAGGGAGTAGAAGGCAGCGCTAACATCGCCGGGTACCGGAACCGCGTGAGGACGGTGTTCGGGGTGCTCGGGGTCCGGGGAGATCTCTGATAGAGTCGCAAAGAATGTGGACATGTCAGGTCGGCGGCGGGGCGCTGTGGTGATGTTCGACGCAGGGTCGGCGGTATTGTGTTCAACTGTGATAGAGTGTGAGTAAGTGCAGCTCTCAATTGTAGCTTAAAGCATCAAGATTCATCATATAGCCTCTTACCTTCGTAGGTAGACATTGTGACTTGTTGGTGACCTGTTGGTTGGGGTCGATTTGGGGGGTAGGAATAGGTCTTGTGCGGGGAGAGCCCGCAAGTTATCTTGTGAAACCGGCACTAGGTAGCGCAATTGCGTTCAGTGGTCTGGACGTGAATTGCACTCGGATGGGTTCACAGAAGAAAAGGATGGTAGGTAAAGAGCGAGATGGGCGTAGAAAAGGTGAGGTCGATCAAAGGCAGCAAAGTGATAACGCGGCGCGCGGATAAGCGGAGTTGGACCGTGCGTTCCATACTGTGGAGACTGGAAGCTTCGAGTCTCTCAGGAACAAAAGGATTCAGTTCAAAACGGGAATTCCCATAAATCAGAGTTACGAGACTATGTCATTTGTTTGTTATTCTATCTACTTTCTACCTTGCCCAGATGGGGCAGGTGGCTCATAGCATCAACGGCAGAAGCCCACGCCGGGTCTTCAGGGTAAAACTGACTCCGAAGGTAAGCCCAAGTCAGACGCAGAACCATACTGAGACGCTCAGGACTCTCATCATCAATTGCTTCAGCTGTATCATATCCAGATACGTCACCCAGTCCATGTGCTCCACCAGCAACCGTGAGCATTGACTTAGGGCCCTTGCTATGATTATACGCATCGGCATGCCACTCTCCTCCGCGCGTTGTTAAGTATGGCACCTTGCCGTCTTCTTCCCCAACAACGACAAGAGTGGGTTTAGCCATTTCTGCATGGCTATGGTTCAAAAAGAAACGGAAATTCTCCTTGACCATATCGCTGAGGCCCTCTCCATTCCGGCCATCGCCTGGCGCAGCAAGTAAAACACCCGCTTTGATACGCGAATCGACCAAATTTACTTCGGAGCCATCCGATGGGTCAATATATCTTGCACCTAGTAGCAGACTGGCTGTGTTGCCGCCCATGGAATGGCCAGCGATGGCAATGCGCTCTCGATCCAGGCGACCTTGGAGCTGGGGGAAAGCCGACTCGATCTCATCAAGATGATCGAGAATTATCTTCATGTCGATCACACGCGACATATAATGCATTGGTGCATCCGGTGAAACATCAGGACCAAGGCTCAATGACTTGGAGCTCAGGTGGGTGGGCTGGATTACCACGAAACCACGAGCGGCCCAGAAGTTGGCCACTGGAGCATATCCATTCAAAGACGACAGATTGTTGGACCTGCCTTGCCCATGCGAGAGCAGAACAATTGGAAGATTTTCTCCTGTCACTGGTGCCGATACTCGAACGTGAAGATCGATAATACGGTCTGGTGCTGCAATGATTAATGGACTGACGGACACAACTGCTGTAGGCGCCTTAACAACAATCTTAGCAGCGTCACCAATCAATGCATGGTCCGGGAAGTTTGAAAGGCGAGTAGGCATCTCTTCGGCTGTCATTTTGAATTTTTGAATGGCAATGATTCCTTCTTTGAGGATAAGATCTGGATTTTTTTGTCGCAATCGACACTTCGCAAAAACAGCCTAGTGAAGATGGATTGACTCGTCTGGTGATCAAAATGGAGGCGCATAGCACCTCTTTATAAGGCGTATCATTGCTTGAACTTATATCCGAGAAGCAAAATGCGAAATCAGCAAGAACCTATTTCGTTTATGGAGGTCAAGCCCAGAGGCAGACCTCGGGAGTGTCCATACCTCAACTTTGGGGGCTGAGATGGCGGGTCGCGGCTTTTAGCAGGATTTAAGCACTGTTCCAAACCCCGACCTCCCAGCAATGCCAGCGAGCTTACGTATTCTGGCAAATTCATAGGGAGGGACTTTTTGGTGCTTACAAATTCTTCAATGCATTAGTTAGAGAGCAATTACCAATCGCAGCGCTGAAGGATGCGTGAAGCACCCCAAGAGCCAAAGAGGCAAAGCTGTTATCACTAGAAAAGACGTGAATATTAACATAGTATCGCATTTTTGTGCCGGATCACAGTACGATATCTCGAATTTATTAGCCCACCAGATATTGACTCTTATATTTTTGCTTATTTGAAGCCAGAAGCCAGAATTGAAATCAATCAATCGATATGAGTTGCTTTGTACATTATTGGTAATCATCAGATAATTCAAGTAGAAAGGACTCGCTCAAAATGCTTCTTGTTCCAGCTAGCCTTAGGTTTCCAGGGCCCAATGCTGAATGCAAAACCAGTCTATTGGGCTGGGGACTTTTCTCGAAGAGCGAGCTTGCCTGTCTTGTCAAGCACAGCCTCATAACCGTTCTTTTCAATCACCCCAGTATCATCCTTCACAACCTCGCGGGCCTCCAACTCTTCAACAAGACGCTGGTTCTCGCGATTACCCTCTAGTAAGAATTTGAGGCACATGACAGCGTGCTCCTTGATGTAAGGATTGTGCGCATCAAACGCTGTGCAGCACAGAATAGCCTCGACGCCACCGTAACGTCGGATTTGTTCCTGAACCTCTGGGCACTTCCAGACAAGGGAGGATAGCACCAGAACGACCAGCTTTTTCAGATTGCGCCATTCAAACTCGGAAGGATCTTCTGTAATCGGCGGAGACTCAGGCCGTGAACCAACGCTCTCGGCACCTCCGTCGATAGGATCTGGGTCACTTGGATCGTAGGGCCGCTCAACTGCGACTGGGGTTGGAGAGGCGGACCGGGATTGGTCGCTGGGCGAGACACTACGTGGAGGTGGCGGGGGAGGACCAGAACCGTAGGGCAAGATGTTGAGCTGACCCTTGGGAATACTGGCTTCTAGCTCCTTTATCAACGTAACCAAGTCGTAGACAATCTCCCACTTGACCAAAAGATTCTTCCACTCGTTGTTCTCAGTGAGCACTGCGAAGAATTCGAGGAATTGGTAAACACCTTCGTAGACTCGTTCCATATCCCATAAGTTGAGTGGGAAGTCCTCCGGCAAGGCCCTATCTGCGCGGATCTGGCCCTGTAGGTAGATCAAAGCGCAGGTTTCGGGGATGATATTGCCGCGGAAAATAGTGAAGATGTATCGAACTGTGAGGATATCGACACGGCTCAGCGACGACGGTGTTCGAGGAACAGTTGATTGAGAGCCGGTGACTGAGGCTGGAGAATACTTGGCTCGGAAGATATGCGTAAGGATTTTGATCACTACTGCCTGAGCTGGCGAAATGATATCCTTGGGCTGGCCAAAGTCGGAGTAAGCGTGCGACATGAGGCCATTGCGGAGAACTGCCTCCATGATCTGCACCATCATCTTGAAGTATAGCTCATCATCAGGAAGATCCCAGGCGGCAATGAAAATGAGAAGCTCGCGAAGTAGATTGCGCCCAGTTTCTTGAGCAAGGAGTATGTGGCAACGGAGAGCTTGCATGTTGCGCGAACCATCTCGCTCTCCGCCCTTGAGGCCAAAGCTGTCGACAATGCCAGCCTGAATAATCATTGGAAGTGCCTCAATCTCGGCAGGCCCCAAGACAAGCGGTATATCGGTCAACAAGCCACGCTGTTGATCTCCAGGTCGGCCGCGGTAGTCATCATCATCTTCCTCGTCGTCCACTTCACCACCATCATCTGCTCCATCAACATCTTCTCCGTCATCTTCTTCATCTCCTTCAATACTGCCGTCTGCGTTGCCTTCGAGGCTATGAGACTCATCGTCGCCGATCGTTCCCACGTCGCCAGTATCGTATTCGCCCTCACCGTCGCCTAAGTGGGATGACTCTTGCAGACGCGCCATCAGCTCATCCTTGGCTTCTTGTAGAGTTTCGGCTGCGGATTGGGAGGATCGAGGCATGCTCGTATCATCTTCCGTTATGGCGGAGTCCACCGCGTAGTCATTGATTTCGGGCAGATCTGCCCAGCATAAGCGGGGGAAGCCAGCAGTCAGACTACGATCGATAGTAAGGATGGTCTTCTTCTTTGTCAGTTCAGGCTCTTCTTCCTCAGGCAGAGCAGGCGGTAATTCCCGGGCGCGATCTTGTAGATCAGACCATCCATCGACCTTGGCACCCAGTATAGATGTCAATGCGGCACGGATGTACTTGACCTGTTCAGGGTCTCTTCCCATCTCTTGGATATCGCTCAGATCCCGACCTAGAATCTTCTCCATGTGGTCTTTTATATTCGCCAAGAGAAGCATAGCTGCTTCCTCTTTGATGGTGGAAGGCTCTCGAGGAAATTTGGCGATAGTCTCCAAGAGTAAATCTTCAGCAGTCTGGTCATACAATGCTCGGATAGGCGGATTGATAACCCGTTCTCCAATCTTCACAATAGGCGCTACCCCTTCCGCTTTGGCTGAAGAATCCAGAGCATCTTTTGGCTTGATGATGTTGGTGTCCGCCGTGGAGTGATATCCAAAGAGGTCCAGCCATAATACCATTTTTCGCTGTTCATTGTGCATGATGAAGTTGTGAAGGTATTGGAGACATGTGATGAGTAGGCGTTTATAGAGATTCACCACCTTTTGCCAGCGCTCTTCATTCCGCGCGTTTGTCTCGCCATCGAATCCTCTAGCTGTCACTCTCACGCATGTATCTATCAAAGCGAGTATTCGCTGGTCGAAGCCCTTGGCGGCGGCCAAGTTTTGAGCCTTCTTGGTTGTAGCAAGCAAATTTCGAGCGATGGTACAGAGGTCGTTGAGACGTTCGATATCTTTCACGAGGGAAAAGTAGTTGAAAGCGATCAAGTTGGAAGAAGAGTGCTCGTATGTTGCGGCGGGGCTCTTCCAAGCGAAGGACTGCGACTCAAGGACCGGGATTGCTTTTGTCAGGACATCCGTGAGGCCTTGCCAGATATCTGGCGACATTCCCAAATTGTGACTAGCGAGTGAGAATGTCAGAAGCAGTGCTACATTTACATTTACCAAAAAGTATCATACCGAACTTCGCTCTCTTGATGTGTCTTATATAGGATCTGTTTTCCGGCGGCGAGCATGTGCTCAAGCCGCTTGTCGTCGATCATGCCACGGGTCTCATAATGGCTGAGTGTCCCAACCAGAGTTACCTTCAGCATAAGCTCAGCTGGGGTACACAATGGCTTTTTCTCGCTCATCTTGCCGGCTGCAGTTTTGCATCCCACAGAATCTTTGGTGGGTTAAAAACGGCGAGGGGACAAAAATGATGATATTAACAGTGACCGCCCGCTTCACCGCCCGCGTGAAGCCAGCGGGGGTTGCCGCTAGCCCTGAAGCGGGTTAGCGTCTTTCGGATCTACAGCGGCGGATCAACAGCATTCAATGATCAGAAGTGTCGCTGGGCTAGGGCAAGAACATCCAACGGTACGATCGAATTTGCTATGACAAAGGAAGACAGATCGATTTAAATTCTTTGATCAGACGATGATACGAAGGTTACTTGGAGAAAAACGCAGACTTACATGATCCAAAAAGGTAGCTGGATATATTTTTCTACTCAGGCAGCCGATGACCTCGCCCGGGAATCTTGAAATAATCCATGGATTTCAACACCAGTTGACCTTTTCGACCTTGGAAAGAAGTAACCAGTTGAACTTTCTCGGCAAAATTCACAGCTTGAAAATTGGAATTTATCTATTTTGTTCATATCTTCATCGCACAGACATTCCCAAGGCATCCTTTAGGTTTTTCGCGAACCCGACATCATAGATATTGTCGACCTCCTTCATAGAACGCAGGGGCGTCCATCGTGCATCCACAGGTGCTTCGCCACCAAAATTGTAGAGTAGGCGATTAGAGTCAGCCGCCAGGGTAAATCCCTCCATTGGCGGATCTTCATCTAGCACAAGAATCTGGTCGCTCTGGACAGGCCATGGTCGGTCATTTAGGTCCAGATAAGGGGGCGCGTTGTGAATTTGGCTTCGGTTCGATTTGTAAACAAATCCATCTTCGACGTCCTCTTTAAGATCTGACCACTTTGAGGTCTCGTTAGTTGTCGTACCCGCCCATATGAGGTAAGTGTGATAAACTAAGAAGGCTACCGCGAGAGGAGCTGTCATAAGCATCAGCAGAGTGACGGTTCCAATCTTCGAGTCTGCAGTAATCACGAGAGACCATATCTGGAAGTACACGGTCCACTTTTTCATAGCTTCTCTGTAATCAGCGGGAACACGAGTCATCAGTGTCTGACTGAGAAGTGTATGGCCCAGTAGAACGCCGTAAATCAAGAGGACCGATAGTGATAGCAAAAGAGCTAAAAAGTAAATATAGTTTTTATTGCCAATGCAATTCATCAACCACACGCAATGATGATCGTGACGGGATATGCAAGCCTTGCAGATACTGCAATGCTTGCTGCGGGGCGGCTTTGGTAGTTGGCATGTTGTACACTTATGTCCTGGGTGAAACAATACCCTATCGAATGGGTATCGTTTCATCTCATCGTCGTTGTTGGCTGGGGTGACAAAGGATTTTGTCACCACACATTTATAGATCAAGATATAGGGCAAGATTACCACTAGAGGCACCCATATTGTATGGGCATCTGACATGCGTGGCCATGCAGCTGGTAGGAAAACAAATTCGCCCCCAGCAAGTAACCCAAGGAAAAAGATCTGGAATAGTAAGGCACGGCTCACCACCATTTTCAACGGGGACACAAACCAAAACTAAAGGGTGGTTATCATTCCAGACATAGCTACCAGCTCGAAACCATGTTCGCACCAGTCGCCCACCCAGTAGACGGGAGTCAATGGCGGCAACTCCATTGGGAAAATGCACCCACACTAATCTGTGTAAGAATGCGATGGGAGTTTTTCTACGTGCAATGTGAGCAATTCCAGCTTCATGTGATCTCATGTTCAGCCTTGTCTTACCGAAATATTGGGAGCCGGCCGAAGAGGGCAATGAAAGTAAATGCGGAGATGGCCAAAATAGCCAACGCGACCGTTCGAAGGGCCCCCATCGGGGCGATAGTCGAATATCCCTGATATCCGGCGGCTCTTTTGAGACACAAAGAGACCATTCGTCAAAAGTAAAGATGGCCGTGTCACCTCGTCATTCTCTCTGTGATCTTGTAATTCTGGCAGTTGGGAGATTCATCTGAAGCCGCTGACTGATGTGTACCCCTTCACGTGATCAGCGCGCCGTCATCCAACGCGTTCCTTTCCACGTAAACATTTCGCCGCCGCGGACATCCTACAATAGCTGCAGTTTTTGCTCTATTCTATTGCATTCCGTCCTCATCTGAGCCCTGCGCCCTGTCTCTTTCATTCCTCATGTCCCTTTGTTTGAAGACATGGAATTGGCGACACTCTGACACGTGATCCGCGTCACACAACCCTGTGACGCCGTGCAAAGAGTTCTTTAAACTCAGGAAAGAGACCGTTGAGAATCCATCTTAATCGAAATGGCAGCTTCAGGCTCAGTTCCAACGCGGGATGGGCTTTTTCGAAACGGGAAGTTCTGGCTTGACAGAAGGATCCCGCAATGGAGCATGATCAAAGAGATGATAAGAGTAAGCCTTTTTCTTCTTGCCAAACTCATGTCTATGGACACCTTGCTCATTCTACAATAGGACCAAGGGGGAAGAATCGTTATGATGGAAAAGGATGCAGATGTCCGCCTGGTAGATCATCTAAGGCATGATTTAAAAGACGTGACAGTGAACACGTGAGACCCCGAGAATACCATGGGCCTGAGGGCAGGAGCTAATCAATTTTCAGAGTATCCTACAAGTATGTGGAGCGCTCAGTGCAAAACAACAAGCTTGAGGATTTCAGTCAACATCGCGTGGGGTCAGCAGCACCACGTCCAATGGGGGCGTCATACATAGCTCGAAAGGGCACCAGGAACGAGTATACGCGCGCAGACGATCAGCTACTATTTGACTGGCTTTACCCTTATGAGCAGAGTCAAGGTGCACCAATTAATGGAAACAAAATCTACCAAGATATCGCACATCAGGTAAGTTGCTCTCAATCTTATCTCATACTTGGGTAGCTTAGCTCATTCCTTGATTCAGTATCCACATCACACATGGCAATCATGGCGAGGGCGGTATTTGAAAACCGTGCGAGGAAAGCCTCGGCCTGGCGGAGGAGTCCCCAAGACGGATGTTGCATTTTCTCGGAGGCGTCAGCTTGAGCTTGCTCCTCCACCACAGACAACTCTGGCTCATGGCCGGCCTCCAGCATCAGGTCCATCACTACCGTCGTCACGAGTTCCTGCTGCAGCACAGCAAATTCAAAACTTAGAAGGGTTGAAGCGGAAGCGACTCTCAGCCTCTGAACAGAGCAACCCAACCAGCCCCACAATGCCACATCCAAAGAGGGGATTAATGAATAAAGCCGATGCGATGAATGTTATGGCCAATGGTCTTTCACACTCTGCTCGCCGCCGCCATCATCATCACCCACGATCGCCTAGTCTAGAGCTCTCCAGTCCAGGCACACCATCGCGCTCTACTAAAAGCCTTCACGATATCTCTTGCAAACGTGCTCCCCGTGTCTCTCAATCTGAAGTGCAAGAGCAACGTGAAAGCGCGAGGCAGCAGACATCCACCCCGATTTCTAATCCTAGGCACTCGCCGAGTGAACATCAGACAGATCTGCAGCCGCTATTCTTCACCGACCTGCCATACTGCTCATCCATTGCGGAGGACGAAGCAGACGACGAGTATGATGATTCCGATGGCGATGGAGAAGATGATGAAGATGAGTACGACAGCATTGAAGACTGGGTCAAGGCCCAGATGGCTCGGTGGAAATTCGATGAGCCAACAATTAAAGAAGTCCTGATTCGCACAAGCAACAATCCACTCTATGCCAAGCGTGCGCTCGCGAAATGGGTGCCCGGTCAGATAATACCGGACATGCGCGGAGTATGGACTATCGAAGATGATCGATTCTTGGAGGCTCCTGACAGTCGGCAGGTTGAGCGGGTTACCCAAAAGCATGGCAAAGATCTGTGCAATGATAGGTTGAATTTTCTACATCGGGCTCGGCAAGCAGGCGTTTCAATATGATACCCCATGAGGCAAGGGAGTTTGCAAATGTATTAATAGGTTACAAGACGAAATATCAAGTACCAAGTATCAACTGCTCGGAAAGCTTCGTCTCATTTCTTCGAATAGACCGGGTAGTATAGGGATATTTGATGGACACGACACAGCGATTGGGTGATGAACGCGATGGCGCCTAATAATTGGGTACTTGGAAAAGGAAGACAGATTTCGCCAATGAAAAATGAGACACGAAATCGAACGGGGAAAAGGAAGACCTGAAATGATTCATATCCACAACGCCAAATAGCACCAATGAAATGCGATCCACTCAATGTTGCCATTAGTTTAGATTGAGGGCCCTGAAGGGGTACATCGGGGGTGCTAGTTCAATTATCCGACTATTTGAAAACGCTGCAGAAAGAGTTAGTACATATAAGAAACGATTGAGACCTTCGATACGTACAGATGAGACTCGTAAAACTTGCAAATCTTGTGAAAGAGTCAGTTCATAAGCTCTGTTAATTTATTTAATGGTAAATCTTACCTTGTATGGACATCTTTGGTAGCAAGTCTCCACCAACACCTTTGACTTCTTGCCGTTTGTGAATATAAGCAAGGCGTAGAGCTCGGAATTGTTGGGGTCGCGGATAATTGTGTCAACCATCTTGACTTTGTCATCCCAGTGGTCCCCTTTGGGCAACCAGTTATCATCCTCGTCACTTTCTTCAGTCTCGGCAGGGGGTTCGGAGACTGGTGTCTCGAGTTTGGTTGTATTTGTGGTTGACTTGCGCTTCTTTTTGTTGGAAATGGACTCAGTAGCTGGTGTTGACTTGGTGTCGCCAATTGACTTGCGCTTCCGCCCAGGGCCGGTCTTTGGAGCAGGAGGTTCTGGCCGGCCGCCAATCTTTTGATAGTAATCATCAACGATATCTTGAGCACCATCACTAGATTATCACATCAGCACTCTGGTTTGCAACTTTACGACGGTCACGCAACACGCAAAGCACTTCGTAGACCTCCGACAAGGGGATTGGCAGAGGATTAAAACAACTCACAGGCCATTTTCTGGTTCCCAGGTCATATCTTGTGGATCCTCGTAGCCTTTCCATTTCACAAGCAGAAACAATTGTGACGATTTGCCCTGGAAAGCGGGGTCAGTCACAAGGGCACCGGGCCTGTCAATCTCTGGGGCTTTACCTTTGTTTGAAACTGATGGTCCTTAATGCGCTCCACAATGTAACTATATCATATCAGCTCACTGGCTCAACAGACGTAGCTCGTGGCAAGCCTACACGTCCTCTCCATCCTCCTCGTCATCGTCATCTTCTTCCTTTGCAGGCGGCGAGCCGGGTTGTTCACTCTTTGCGTCAATGAAGGGGATATCCCCTTCACCATCGGAGTTGTCTTCAACTGGGGCTAATGAGGGGATGAGGGGGTGGCAGGTTAGCTTTTGCTCAGACACGCGCAAGACGAAATGGATGGAGGCGCGTCGACTTACGAGGCATCCTTGTCGACGGGGAAACTAATTTGAAGATTCGTGAGAGCAGATTGCCGGTAAGAGGCTCGTAACCTCGTCAATGGGCGATCAATTCGAATGGTAGACCAACGCGCGCGACTTGATAAAGGCTGAGGATGCGCGCGACGAGAAAGCTGGAAGGCGGACAGGCAGCGCTATACCGCTTTGAGCGATCCGATTTTAATTTGTGAGCCCGCAAGCTTAGCCCCTCCGCATCTCCGTGCGATTTTGGGCTTCACAACTCCGATCTTCTTGCCCCTCCTTTCTCTCACTCTCATTTTACTTGTCAATTCCCTGCCAGGTGGCAGTTCACCGTCAAGATGGCGATGCGTATGGAGACCTCCCCCTTGCCTTTTTGCGGAGATGCCCCTCTTCATGAAGATATCGTAACTGACCATTTGTTATTTGTTACCCGCAGAGCTTGATCTCTCTCAAGGTGATTACGAAACAATGTCCATCGATTCGATACCAATGGGTTCCTAACTCCATTAACAGCGCAAATGTTGAAGGATGAACAAGGCCGCCCGTTTATCGTCGTTCGCGAGTACGTCCACCACGATAACTCCTATCGATCATAGCTGGTCCGATACAATTTTGAGGAAGCACCAAGGGTGGTGAGACTGACTATGGACTTTTCTGTGTGTAGTCAAGGAAAGAAGAAGAGAATGCACGGAACCGAAGCTGTCAAGTCACACATTGTGGCCGCTAAGACCGTGGCCAACATTGTGAAGACTTCTCTGGTATGGTCATATGCAAAAGCTACATGGATGAACAGTCTGACATACTCCTCGTAGGGTCCTCGTGGTCTGGATAAGATTCTCATTTCCCCCGATGGCGATATTACGGTTACCAACGATGGTGCAACTATTCTCGGTCAGGTTCGTTTTTCACCCCCTTTTGCCCTCGAATCCAACAATCTGGCCATGGGCTAATTTTAATTGCCATCCATAGATGGAAATCACAAACAACGTTGCGAAATTGCTCGTCGAGCTCTCCAAGTCACAGGATGAGGAAATCGGTGACGGTACAACCGGTGTCGTGGTGCTGGCGGCTGCTATGCTGGAACAAGCTTCAGAATTGATCGATAAGGGCATTCACCCCATCCGGATAGCAGATGGGTACGACCAGGCTTGTGAGATTGCTGTTGCGGAGCTGGACAAGATCAGTGATGAAATTCCTTTCTCTCGGGAGGACACGAGCAACCTGCTCAAGGTCGCTAAGACCAGTTTGGGCAGCAAGATGTATGTCTCCCCAAATTAATATCCTTCGAGGTTTGTGCTAATGTCAATCAGTGTGTCTAAATCTCACGATCAATTCTCCAAGATTGCTGTGGATGCTGTGCTCTCGGTTGCCGACCTGGAACGCAAGGATGTTGATTTCGAGCTGATCAAGGTGGATGGCAAGGTTGGAGGTGCGCTCGAGGACTCTCTCCTCGTCAACGGTGTTATCGTCGACAAGGACTTCTCTCACCCTCAGATGCCCGACGAGGTCACCGACGCCAAGCTCGCTATCCTGACCTGCCCATTCGAACCCCCCAAGCCCAAGACCAAGCACAAGCTCGACATCACCTCAGTCGACGAGTTCAAGAAGCTCCAAGATTACGAGAAGGAGAAGTTCACAGAAATGATCCAACAGCTCAAGGACTCAGGGGCCAACCTTGTTATTTGCCAGTGGGGTTTCGATGACGAGGCTAACCACTTGCTCCTTCAGAACAAGCTACCGGCTGTTCGGTGGGTTGGTGGTCCCGAGATCGAGCTCATTGCTATCGCAACCAACGGCCGCATTGTGCCGCGATTTGAAGACCTGAGCGCCGACAAGCTCGGTACTGCTGGTCGTGTGCGTGAGATGTCTTTCGGAACTACAAGAGAGAAGATGCTTGTGATCGAAGAGTGTGCCAACAGCCGAGCTGTCACCGTCTTCATTCGTGGTAGCAACAAGATGGTAAGTCGTACTTAAATCTGATACGGCATCTCTTCTAACAATTTCCCAGATCATCGACGAGGCTAAGCGGTCGCTGCACGATGCTATTTGTGTGGTGCGCAACTTGGTCCGTGACAACCGTGTGGTCTATGGTGGTGGTGCTGCAGAGATTGCTTGCTCGATTGCTGTCGAGGATGCTGCTGTCAAGGTTCGTTTATCGCCGTATAAATCCGCCTCGGGCTCTATTTGCTGACCTGTTGTCTCCAGAGCCCCGGAATTGAGCAATACGCCATGCGTGCTTTTGCTGATGCACTGGACGCTGTGCCTTTGGCTTTGTCCGAGAACTCTGGTTTGAGTCCAATTGAGACTCTGGCCGCCATCAAGTCCCGCCAGGTGAAGGAGAAGAACACTCGTCTGGGTGTCGACTGCATGAACACTGGCAGCAACGGTAAGCAGCTTTTGATATCATTTTCTTGTCGCCTTGACTAATCAGTATTGATAGATATGCGGGAGCACTTTGCCATCGATCCCTTGATTGGTAAACGCCAGCAGCTTCTTCTCGCTACTCAACTCTGCCGCATGGTTCTGAAGGTATGAAATTCTACTCTCTGTATGCTTTCATCAAATGCTCACAAAGATTTAGATCAACAACGTCATCATCGCTGGGGATGATGAATCCGAATTCTAGGTTATCCGCACATAGTTTAATGCCTGATAGACGACACTGGGACATGGCCAGTGCGTCAATTAAAAGCACAAAATGACGATTCTGGTTGGACTCCTATGTAAAACATGGTCCCTTACATAGATATTTCTGAGTTGCAATGAGGAAAAGAATTATGATCTCTCAAATTCGCCATAGGCTTGATCGCAATAGCATCGCTTCAACATTCGAGAATGTTCTAGCCTAAGCACAAGCAAGGTCCCCGAAATTCTTGCACGTGTAGACTCTTGTAGGTGCTATCAGTGCTCGGCGAATTTTTCTTCATTCGTCTTGGGGTCTGGTTAGGAAGACAGCACACGCACAGAAAGTCGTGTCACTCGTAAGCAGACGAAGATGCAGGATGCACTTCGTACGCCCCTCAGCTTCATTGACATGTCTCATGCCTTTCTCAGATTTACTGATTAGGCTGTTATTTTCCATAACTGGCTTAGAAGAGCCGTGCTCAGTGAACCTGATCAACATGGGCCGGCTAGTTCGCCTTCACGGGAATAATCACAATATGCCGAGGGACAACAACCACGTAGCCGCAGCGAGCAAAATAGCCTTCAAGATCGAAAACTTTAGACCTCCGACCGAGAAGAGCTATGACGTTTCAAATGCCTCGAATAAGCAAATTCTTGCCTCGTGAGAACAGCTGTCCTTGTGTTACCAGGATATCATGAACACGAAGAAAGGGCGACCTCTTTGGTCAGTATAATGGAAGATTTAGAATCACGGATCATGTCACTTGAGTTCGGAATCGACAAACTTCGGAAATAAGATTTCGATCGCGAGTTAATCCCTACCCTGACCTCCCCAAAAGTGATCAGTAACATGGTTTACTGCCGAGGGGTACCTGCTTTCCATACAAGAACCTTGGGATGTGGAAATTCCATGAGGTAATCTCCATGTGCAACATTATAGCTATGCGAGGAGCTACTAGACCATATTCCTACCTAGTCAGGTACATTGGCACGACTCAACATCTACCTAGGTACCGTTTCGCTGGAATTTCATTCAGCTTGGCAAGAATATAGCTTGCGAATGCTGTGTTCATCAATCTTAGAAGCTTGATCTTCGTTTTCCATACCCCCGGGAATTATTTACTGTACAAGGCACTTGCCCTATAGGATATATTGGAAGGTAGCTCGTGCTATGATTGTGAGCTACATGTTTATATGAATGCCGTGAAATGATACCACGAGAACCTACTGCTTGACTGGGAAGGCTTTGTATCAGCCCCTTCTCCACTGCCTCGCCACCAGCCATTAACAATTTGCTGTAAGCGAGTACTGTTCCCCCTGTCAGATTTGATATGTCATTTAATTTTCTGGAGACTCGGATGGACAGTCTTGTAAGACAATAATGCGAGCCAGGGTTCCCGCTGACCGATTCATGTTGCACGACACATGGAAGTATGACCCCAGTTCCCCGCGACTCGTGGGTGCACAGTGGTCAGAAAATGGCGATCCACTGCGGCTCCCTTCTGCAGGTAAATGTTCGGGACTGTAGTTCCTATCATGTGAAGATATTCTCTGTGGAACGAATCAGCCTATGCGCGCAGTCGCGCGTGGTGGCATTCTCCTAGGACTTACCTTCCATGAAGTTGGGTTGTTGAATAATTCTGGTTTCGGCTGGCATTCACATTACTGAGAACAGTCTAGATTCATCTAGAGCGATCTCGCTCTCGGTGTTTATGATGTGTCGATGTAAGTATCTTGGACTCGGAGTCCAACTGCTACATAGTCTGCTTCCGAGTGCCCTTTGCATTACCGACAACAAGAACATCTTTTCCTGAGCAGTGTGCTTTTACGGTAGAAGGCACCAGGTGCTTCCAATCTATCTATCATTACAATAGGCATTAAACAATGCAATCAAATCCTACAAAATTGGTATTCAACAACTTCCACTGACCCCGCACGAAACGGTCCACGAACACAAACGGTTGCATTGCTAGAGCTATAACACAAGTTGATATTATTGAGCTATCGGCAATGGCGGGTCCCTTGAAATTTGCCGCACGATAGCTAGTCGACTTTTGGAGGCTTGCCTACACGCAGAGGATTTACAGCGCCACAGGCAATGTCAGCTCCAGTAGTTGCGTCAAGAATAGGGTTGGGCTGGAGCTTCGGCTTCGGTCCAGATGCAAACCCATCACTCCGGTGTGACCGCTCAGACAGGTACGGGGAGAGGCCTGATCTGGTGAGCTTCAGGCTGACAGGGTTAGAATGGAATCTGTGAGACTAGATTCTCCGACAGCTGTTCTTGTCCTCGGGAACCAGAAGGACAGCTGCGGGTGGCTTTCGCGATCTGAAACCGTGGCGCCGATAGCGTCGATGGCGTCGGTCGGGTAGCATTTGTGGTTTGCATTGCGAATAGGGCCATACATTGCTATTTCTGTGGCCATTTTCTGCTCCATCCCCCGGTAGTCGACATAGCCGCGCTGGCGGTGACGATGTTGGGCTGGCGACACAAACCACGGTTCAGATGACCGACCTGACGTTGTGTAAACACAGCAGTAGGTGAGACAAGTGGATCAACAGCATAGGAAAATAGGAGAGTTTAGGTAGATTGGAGATCATGTTCTAACCAAAATCGATATCCTTGACGTTGAAAGAACATCATCGGTCATCAGCCTCATTGCCATTGCTACCCGCAGATCCCCAATCTCCACTTGCTCACATGGACATGCCCTATTGACGTGGCCCAAATCTGTTCGCAGCAAGGTCGGCATGCCCATGAATTCGGTTGCTCGTGACAGCCATGTTGTGCTGGCAACAGCCCATCTGCCGCTCACTTGTGCAAACTTCTTTAAGAAGTTGCTGGTGTGATCGCCTTGCTCTATACCGCTCTTTCGGGTGGCTGTTGCATCCGTCACACGATAAGAATGAACCTATAGATTGTAGACACATCATAGCTCCAGTGATCTCTCACAATTTATTTGGCCCTGGTAGTCGACTGCCTTCTTTTACAGTCTTTTAATGTTGTGCTTTTTGGTCACTTTTGGCCTTTGTAGACCCCTGCTGACCTTGTTTGAACGACAGGCGCCACCATCCATTAACGGTAGGAGCGAAATGAAATGTATGAAGCTTGTAGACATTACAATGAATGTACAGTGTGAAACTCGATGTACATACCAATTTACTTCCCACACTCATTCATAATACCTGTTTTTCTACGTCCTTTATGCTCGAGCATAATGTGGCTATTCTATAGGCCGGGTCTGAATGATGCTGTGCTAGAGCGTCCGATGATCAGCCGTAGCTCCGTTGATGGGAGCTTTTCGTACGCTGATACTCAACTGGAAAGATAAGCTGCCCACGTAAACTGCCATGGGTAACTTGGAATTAATTTTGGCGCGGTATAGATGGTTCAGCAGCGCTTACCTACCTACGTTGTGATATATTTTTATCTGCGACCTCGGGATATTATGCAATCCTAGTCGGAAGCACGACAATGTCAATAACTTACACATATGGCCGCAAAGTATTTCTCATTGCTGGTCTTTAAAATCGAGAATTCCAGGTTTAACACAGAAAAATATTTACTGCCGCGATCATATTTGCGGGGTAACTTTTCCATGCTATAATATATCGGATATAGACAAGTCTGAGGCCGATGGTTGGTGGGAAAAAACATTAAGAATCAAGGGTCTTTGACAAATAATGAGTACGAAGTCCAAGAAAAGCGCATGCAGAAAGTGTATTTTTTTGATCCTCGACATCCGTAAGGCTAGCGTTTCGAAAGGCGCCTCTTGAAAAAGGGGGCATGGTCACGCAGACACCGTGTGGGATGGCCGAGCGACCGAATGCGAATGAAGGGCCTTAGGCTATGTCGAGGTTGGCGCCGTAATGGATCGTCCAGGGGGTGAAGGCCTAGATCCCCACTCTAAAATGCCTGATGACCATGAAAATTTTCATGGATCAGCAAACAAAGCGCCATCACAAAGCGGGTGCCAGATCGTGCGGGGACCGAGCCTGGTCTTAAACCCAAGCCGCTGCAGCCGTCCCATGCAGTCAGAGAAAGAAAGGGACAACTGCGACTTGTCACAAGATAATGGCCCCCAACATTGTAGACCGACTACTTTGTTCAGCAAGTTGCACATGGCCAAATCGACCCATGTCGCGCAATTGGTGGCGCCAACTGATTTTACATATCGCGTGCAGGTTCTACTGTATCGGAGCCCCGAAGAAGGAAACCCGATTCTAGAATTCCCTAGCCTTAGTAACTCCGTACGGCGTACTAGCAGTCGGCTCCCTAACAACGCCTAAAATAGATGGTCATCTGAGAGTCCGTATTTTTTGTCGCGCCGGGCCGCAAGACACGAAAAAGCAATATGTTTCAAATGGGAACGGCCGGTCTGGTCTTGTCTATGCGGGGATATTGCTGGGGCCAGTTCCTGGTATTTGATCCAAGTTGACTCAGAATATCGTCAAACTAGTTAGAAACAATACCTAGGTCTGAAGTGAGACCACCGGCACTGAAGAAACTTGAGGCACGCAGATACATGGAGCAAATATTACGCGATCTACATTTCACGTATTGAAACCCGGAAGGTTGACCATATAGCACGAGAGAGCAGATAGAAAGCCCCATAGTTCATGATTAGCATGGTTTCCACCGATTTGCTTGGAATTAAACAAAAAGTGTGATGCTGTGGCTGGAAAGGCAAAGGAGACAGGGACAAACCATTGAACAAAGTACCGACAATTTAGACCTTGCCCTAGCCGTTGGTGGGTCTATTGATGGTCCTAGGTATGCCAGGGCTCCCAAATACCTGGTTACAGATCTGCATAAACCGACGAGCCCCGATTAACTCACATATCTGGAGTACGTAGTACATATTGCGAAACAAGGGGCCTTCGACCATTTGGCACACCATCACAATCCTGTTTTACATGTCCGAATTGGATATCGAAAGAAGCATTTGCCTTCAGTCATAACCTTCAATCAGCGTAGCATTGGAATGGCAATCAAGAAACAGAATGCTTCGATGCTTGAGCATCAAAGACGGTGTTGCGGAGGAAACAACAGGACACATGTGACTACAACCTACCAGATGGATTTAGCTGCTATGCTGGAGAAATACTCATGGTACTTGGATGTCCCACGAAGGGTGCGAGAACCTGGACATCCCAGTCTCATATGCGCAGCCAATCACTTCCTACATTTTAGAAGCGCCCATTAGTTACAAGCGTCCAGTACATTATTCATGTCCACTGTGGTTCCCTAGACAGAGCCATGGTGAAGAAGATCTGCGCGGATATGCACGTCCGACGTCCGGTAGAAATGCAAGCGCGGAAGCCCCATCCTGGTTTCACGCAGTCCCACTTAGACAAGAAACACTGCATCCAAAGGCCTAGATGCTTCATTTTGTCTTTTTCCTAGGCTATTAGACTTCCAATGAAAGGAGGAGCTCACAATGGGGTATCCTGAAAGTCCTAGGAATCACATACTTCGCAAACTGTCAAATGTTGTTTACATACATTATGTACATCCTTTGCTCCCTTCAGGGATTTCTGCAGATGCATGGCTGCGCCCGGTTAAATTCTGTGTTCGATCAGCAGACTCACCTGACTCGTGAGCAGCGAAACAATGTCCGATTGCCTTTCCGCGTTCCCCGGACATGACATCCCTTGCTTTACGTACTCTCTGTTCTCCCGCCGCCCTGGAAGAGGTCTGTGAGAGCCGCAAGAATACCAAAGGACTCACCTTTGACCTCTCTTTAGTTACATACTCAATATTGAATGCTCTTTTGGGCGGGCGACAGCTTGTGGCTCACAAGATGAACCGGGGGAGACGGGCCGAAAATAGAGCAGGCGCGATCGGCATTGTGATTTGCTGCCGCATCTGGATCTATGTGATACAGCAAAAGAGCAGCCACGAACTATCTTTCGCTACTCTTTAAGATTGGAATCACGGTGCATCGACTTTAACTTCGAGGCTGTTTCCTATTAGATTCAGTCGATATGATATCGTCCAAAGGCAATCCTTAGTTCCCTATTATGGTACACAGCCAGCTTGAAAGGACTTGTCTCATGTCACGCCTGATCACATTTGATCACTATTAGCTCTTACTGTTGGCTCCCTAGCGCATCCTGCCTTATGATTCAAAGACATAATCGTATGTTGTATTAGCTTTACTTACAAGTATCGAACCTAATAGTCAACCACCATTGAGATGCCTTGTACGCAAAACTAAGTTTATGCTCAATTAAAGGACTGTCGGTGCACAAGTTGCGTAGCCTTGAAATGCGAACCATGTTTATGACGCTGCCCGGGGTGGCTGATAGATAGAATAGGATGTAATACAAACCCGCAATTACGAGATCATATTAGGCTTCACTATGAGTCGAAGCCTGTTGTACTCTCGACAATCCAGGCCTCCCTTGCCAAATGCCAAATTCCAAATTCCGGGGATATCGGGCTGCTTGCTTCCCCGCGTTGGGTGTGTCCCTTATGCCGCTTATTGGGCCGCCCGGCGACGGTCATCACAGCCGCTCCGCCTCACACAAGCCTTGGTGGTACCACTGCCTCTCGAAGGATTCTACTATGAACATGGATTCAAAAGCCATGGATGATTTCGCCCCAGCAAATGCGTCATCATCACAAGCCCCATTTCTGGGCGTGGTTCCTGGCACATCATGTGACGGTTCTCGTGACCTTTGCCACGGCCATATTGAGATGAGATGGGCGCTTCGAATTAGCGGACCCTGGGACTACCAGCTGCCTCGTGGTGACCGGGTTCCTCCGCAGTGCAGGGCCTGTCAGAATTAGGCGACTGAAGGCGAGCCCGAGACGCGCTCCTCGGTCAGCTGTCCAATCTGCCATCTGTCTCCCAGCATCTCCTGATCTACGCCTCGGCTTATTCTGCCTCCACGGTCGTCATGCCCCCGGGTCTTCATGCGGCTTTCCAGAATTCCCGTGGATTGAACACTATTGATGCTAGTTCGTTGCATGGGCGATCGGATCGACAGCTTCCTTTGCTCCTCGGCTGTCCCTTTTCCCGCCGCTCAGCCTCGGTAAGAGTTCGTCCCATGGAACCGCTCGAGAATCCCGATAGCAACGTGACCTTTCCGCAAGCAAAAATACGTTTAAGCGCTATAGGGCACTTGAATGGTGATCCAGCGCGTGCTTGGTAGTGTATGACCCAGTTAATTCAGCTGTCGCTGCATTGTTCGGGCCCTCCCCAGTCCTGGGCGGAGATCCTTCGGGCCAAATATGTCATTGTATGTATTCTGTACAAGTGCTGTCGATACCGCAGCTTCTTGCCACCTCGGTACCACCCGAAATAGACCAGTCAGACTATACGGGCTCCTGAGAATATGACTGCTCGAGACCCAACCGGGCTTGAGCTGATGAATGATAATGATCTCGTATGATGACGGCTTCCGTTGAACAAAGCTGTCTAATGAGGGTCAGCAGCTCTATTGACACCAGATTAGGTCTTGAGTGGCTGCACAAGCGGGCCTGGGTTATGCTTTGCATGATGTGAGTAATACTCTGGTCATACATTAGAATTTTTCATGCAGGGAATGGCCTGGCAACGAAATGACCTTATTGTGTCAAGTCAGAACCGATGGATCGACTTTGTATAGTACATTGTTTAGCCGCTGTAGGAACCACGAAATTCTCCAATATTACGAGCCATATTTGCCAGATCTCTATGTATTGCGATCGGATGCTGGTGATTGCTGGAGAATAAACATTTGGAGATCCTTAATGGGCCACTGAGCCCCAACTTCTCCCGTTGCAGGTGGAGCCTGTGTATTTGCCTCCAGACCGACTCTTCTCTGCATCCCCCGCAAATGCCTCGTCTCCACCCTGCCCCCCCAGATGATCATTCTCCTCTCCATGGGTATGAATGCAGAGAGCATCGAGAATCAGCCTCCTCGATGATACTCTGCCTTGCTAGGCCTGCTGGCATTGGCCAATGTATCGATTTTTCATCACATGATGCCCTTATATGTACATTATGTGCAACGAGAGTGCTCCCTAGCGACCCGCCCTCTCCCGCAATGGACCCAGAGGCCCCAAGGCCCCCCCCAGCCTGGGGGAATAGCGGGCATGGATAGACGAGGGGTGGAACCCGGAGAGCAATAGCCCGCCCAAATGGGCACCGCGCAAGGGCCAACTTTCGTCCCCGTGAACCGCCGCACCCTCCAACGACACCCCCCGGGATTGCCTTTCGATCCCTAGCTCTGCAGCCTTCCTGATCTTGACTGTCGCATGCTGATCCCTCCCTCTCCAGGTACCTATTTGCCTTCACTGCCAGCTGGCAGACCCGTGACTCTAGTTAGGCTGTGACACTGCCTGCCGTGTTCTGTTGGATGAAAACGGCTGGCCAGGGATGTGGTTATCTCGGAAGATAAGGGATTCAAAGAGCGGTAAAGAGAGGGCTTGTACACTGATTGTCGATCCCGTCTGATGCCTGTTGCGAAAGGATGGGTCTCGCATATCGACATGCCTGTTGAACGCCTGCTACAGACACTGCTCCGTACCTAAAATTGAATTCATATCAAGCGTACCTGTAGAAACAGTCTATTCACCTCCTAGTTTCATGTCAGTGCCATAAGGTTCATCTCTTACGACCCAAAATTGAACCCTAAACGCAGGGCCGTAGGGCGGATTCTACGCCGGAAGTATCGCGGCCGTTCCCCGGTATGTGGCCGGGCTAGGAATCAATCGATCGACCATCCCTTCCTCCGGGGTCAATAGCACTGCGCGCGGGAAACGGAAGGATCTTACGGCGTAAAGTCCCCTCCCCGGTATGCCTCTCAAACGACTATTCCTCTATAGCAAGAGAATGCTGTATCTGGGGGCTGCCCCCAGACCCCGATGTTGCCTGTTTGCGTTGTCCTAGAACCAGCCCCAGGCTCATACGCCCCTATCGGTTGACCACCGACGTGGCTTGAGGATCGTGGAGGGATCAATATAAGCCAATCTAACAGTGAGGATCTAGCGCTCCCTTCACGGGCCCCCCTACAGTAGCACCGGACCCTACGACAGGGCCGGTTGAATAGGCTACCCGCGACATCTTTTCCCGCTGGCGAGTCACCCGGGAGGTGATCCTGCCCCGGCGGCCAATGGGTGGTGGTGCGACAGTTCATCAGTCAGTCGGCCATCTTGAAGATGGCAGTGGCGAAGGCGTGGTTCAAAACGGTGGCGCGGAGATGTTTGGTCCAGACTTTCCCCGGTACATCCATCGTAAGCCCCTAGTGTCGGCTGGCGGTTTGTTTGGCACCAAAACGTTCACGCTTAACCTTCATCCTTTTCTCCGCTGATTATTCGATCGTATGCGATGCTCGTCCCGAGTGGTCACAGGCCCCGAAATATTTTTTCCTGCGGCGTCATTCGGGGGTCCCCTGGCTTCTCTGTCGAAGGCCCTTGAAAGACTAGTCGAATATGGGCGTTACTACAACCTGCGCTTTCACGGATCTATGAGACTCCAAAGAAGGCCGTGTATTGTGCGTACAGTAAGACGAAATACGGAACAGAGTGAAGGCATGCAAAGTTCGCGCAGTGGGTGCCACAAGTACTATTGCCAGTGAATAGTGAGGGCGGAGTACTCCGTACAGCATCGCTACACGGGGGACGACCGAGTCTCCACTGCGATTTCGTACCGATCAAGTAGGAAACCCCGGCTGTACTGCTCGAAACGAGACAGTACCCGTACTGTGGCGTAAGCATTGTAATCAAAGTCGGCCTCGTGATGCTTCTCCGTCTCCACCGACTGTTCTTTCGCAGCGCAAACCCATTCCCGCAGGCCTTTTTTTAGCCCGCTGTGCGGTAATCAAAATACCTGAATACGGATTTTTCGCAATTTTGGATTTTTCGCTCCCGACTTTTTGTCTTTTTGTCTTTTTCTTTTTTTTTGTCTTTTTTTTATTTTCGATTTTCGAATTTTCTTTTTGGATAATTTACTTTTCCCCCCTCTTCCACACTCCACTTCACTCACAGTGCCGCCCCCGTCATTCTTATTATCGTTCCGACAGCCTGCCCCAAATCCTTTCTTTCCCCTTACCCTCTTCACCTCCCATCGACCTGTCAATCTCACCTCATCGTCGACCTACTTCCCCTACGCCGAGGAAACGCGTCAATCCCTCTTTTACACGCGCATCCGGCTAGTGCATCCACCCTCCGCCCCCGTCAATCTCCGCATCCGACTTCGGTGGCACCCCGACGGAATCTTCACGAACTCGCCATTCCGCACGTTGAATCTGCAAATATCGCCAAAGAATCGTTTGTCGATTAGGAGGACCTGCTGGAAAACTTCGCTGCTGCAACTTCGGTGCCGAATTCTCCATTTATCAACCTGCTTTCGACTATAGCAGGACCACGACTCGAATTTTCCAAGATCTCGATCTACCACCAGCAGTCCCACAAGCAATCAAATCAACTATTCTCAACCGCCGTACGATCACTCTCGGGGAATACGGCGACCCCGGAACACCAATCTCTCAAAATTTCGGATCTGTCTCGCCTCAATCGAGACTGTGGCGCCACGACAATGCCTCTAACAACACCTGTTCTAACCGTTGATGCGGATAATATTCACAAGGTGGATACCGCAAATGCTCAGAGCCTTCATGGCATGTGGATGGGTAAGCTTTTACTGGGTTGACTGCCTCATGGTGGTCGAAATCTCTGCTAACACTTCAATAGTTTTCTCAAAATGTGCCGATTACATGGACCAGGGCCGCCGGCTGGAGAACCTCAGCTGGCGCTTGTGGACTCGTGAGACTTTCTGTGTTGAGCCTGAGAATAACGACCTTCCAACAATGCAAAAGTTCCGCTCAGAGGCTGGTGATTTGCCGGAACTCTCCGCCAGTGTCGAGTCGGCTGCGTCCGACCAAGCTGAGCGAATTGAGGCTCACATCAAGCGACCTCAATTCTCGGATTATAGACCTGCCGTGGTTCGTGAAGACTCACTGGCTAGTCTAGGCCGTGGAAAGGAGAAGCACATTACCTCGCTGGACCTGGAACGCATGGTGTTGAATATCAAGGAAAAGAAGAACTTGGAACCTCTCACTCCCATGGTCGAGCCTGCAGCACCCGTTGTTGACATCACCCCCCGTCCTTCGACTCCGACACCTACTCCTCCATCGGTCTCTACTGCTCGCCAGGTTCCAATTATGTCTCGACCTTCCCCACGCCCCTCTCCCAAGGCTCGCGTCTCCACCGAGTCTTGCTCTACTACCGCTCCTGAGGGCAATGAGAGTGATGGTGCCCAGCTCCACGCCTCCGACACCAGCGTCTCTTCATCTGGCGTTCTTCCCTCCGCCAGTGAATTGATGAAGTCTCCCAGCGTCGTCCGTGGTTTCTCACCCTCTATGATCTCTTCATCCTACCGGTCGCAAGGCAAATTGTCATCCGAGCTTAGCCCATCACATGCTACCACTCAACCCAAACCTTCTCCTCTTAAGAAGAAGGGCGGCATGTTTACACTGGGTGGCTCTTCTGGTGATGATGACGAGAGCTCATTCGAAGAGCGCATGGTCGCCAAGCCGACGCAGGAGAACGCATCCGGCGGACTCCTCCGACCAAACCCAAGCAACCTCAGCCCCAACAAGAAGAAGGTTGCTTCGTTCAGTGATGAGGTGGCATTCCGACCCAAGAGCCCTAGTCACCTCGAGGAGGATGCAATTGAGACCGACGACGAGGTTTCGGAAAGCGCCATCGACGACGATGAAGACTCGGACTGGGAGGACTCGGTCACTGAGAGCGGCAAGTCCAGCGTCGACGAGCGGGACCGACCAGAAATGTTCCAGCGCGTGGATTCTCGCCCTAATCTCGTTTCTCGGCGGTCGCTTCTTACTATGATGATGCATCAACCGGCCAGGATGAATCCAAATGCATTTAGATCCAGCCCCGCCCTGCAGAGATCCCGGCTCACTTCGCCCAATGGACCATCAATTCCCGCTTCGCCTGCAGGAAATGATGATGAGAACCTTACCATGCGTGGACCGGATGTCTCGCGATCAAAGCCCATTGTCATGAAGCCACCACCACCGCAGTCCGTTGCTCACTCGCCTCGCACTACTCGCCGTAACATGCTTGCGACCGAATTGACCGAGTCTCTTCGTCAGCATCTGCTGTGGGAGCGTCAGCAGAAGAGCACGACTGCGAACGCCTTCAAACGCCGCCACACCACTCACGACATGAAGAATCTCAAAGAATACCCTGGCCCTAAGAGCCAGCAATCCCAGGGTTCCGGCCCCTCCGGTGAAAATAATCGGGACAAGGACTTTGCTCGCAATGGTTCATGGACCAATTACACCACTGACTACGGCCCTTGGGAATATCATTGCAAGGGATGGTAATCTCATACCTTATCTTGCTTCCTCTCTACACAACTCTCGACCTACTCGACGCCTGTCTACTTGCTTCGCCCCCAGAGCAAGCCTTTTATCTCTCCTGACACGTACGATCACGATCATGCATTGCATCTATGGCGCATCTATGGATTATCTTTTTTTTTCTGGGTTTTAGGGTCTCGCGACCTTGAGAGGTTCAGGGTGTTTTTTTTCCGATACAGCATTCACTGGGCGGTGTCCCTACCTGAATCTCTCCAGACAGTCCTCGCAGGATGTCTCGTCTTACGTATTTAATATTCATGTACAGCTCACATTTCGCGTCTTTACTACTTCGGTGTGTCCAATGGTTCATACGACTGACACCGTCGGATCTATGTGTTACCCGGAAGCGTTCGACAGTTAATGACCTGAATGCCTGAAACAAAAAAAATCGTCTTCTCATCAGCGATTCTGCTGTCTGCTAGCTTTTGCTGCAGAAAATTACCAACATCTACATGGGAATAGTTTATTCTGCTATCTTTCTCTTCGCTTCTTTGATACCACATACCACGCGATTCTGCTTCATCTGGGTACATTCCCGGTCTTTGTTCCCTGTACCCTACTCATTGCCTGAGCCTAGTCTCACTAAAATTCAATACCGGAAATGACAGAAAGTATCAAAACATACAAACCTTCTTCTGTAGTCTGCATTCTCTTAGACCTGTTTGTAGAATAATAGCGTATGCCCGCATAGCCAACACATTACAATAAGCCAGACGCCATGCATATACTAGCGGTCTGGACGCGTGCATCGCGTATGCTGCCACAATGTCTATGTTGTTATTGCTGCCGCTCAGATATCCCGAGCAACGAGAGGTCGGCAGAACGTTTCCCAACCAAGGAATCCTTGCAATACTACTGCTCATAAACCATCATGTGAGGACTTGGGCGTTTCGCAGGCATGGTGGCGCTGACACGTAAGGGAGAGCTAGGGTTTAGTTCTTAGCCACTTGATCACCGCCCAGTCATCCATGATTCATGGTTACATGGCAACGGGATTGAATGCCTGCATTACATTTTCATCGCGAAGTAACTTCTTGCATTGCCGTTGTATTAAAATCTAAATTACCAGGAGTACGGAGTACAGTGGCTCGAGATCCAGGGTTTGGAATTCAGGGTTCGAGGCTCGGTTCCGTAGACGCCTCTTAGTTCGCGATAAATTAACTAAATCCCTCCAAGGTTTTAGGAGTGGGACCGGTCGCATGCAGCTTCGATTTTCCCACATGGCATAATAAATCATTCCAAGCACCTCAGGATCGTCATCCCGGGCAATCGATAGCTATCATCCGTGGGTCGTACTCCGTAGAGACAGACCCCATTCTTGATCCCGTTTCACCCAGCTCCAACCCCCAGGATCGAACTAGACAATCTACCTTCCTTGCTTGGATAGCGCTATCGGTGTCCTCCGTATCAAGATCAAACCCCAGGGCCAGCAAAGTAAGATGCAACAAATCAGCCCAAAGGAGAGGGCATCAGGTGGACTGAAAAAAAAAGGATGAAAGGAGCAGGGATTGCCCTGGCTGGACGGGCCTTTTCCTGGGATGCCGATAAGCATTCCGCGACAAAAGTACCATCAGCATCAAGGAAAGCAGCATGAACCGCGCGCGCAAGGTTCGGTTCCAGAAGAACAACACCTTAGCTTAAAGCGTATTTTGCTTTGCCTTCTCTGTCTTTGTTCCTTCGTTATTCCTTTTGGAGGCACGAAATGCGCGCGAGCGAGCCCAATGCCGCTCAGGTCGCTTCACATGCGGGACTATGACATTTTCAATCCATTAGCTCCTGCGGCCAGAGCTCAGCGGCAAGGCAGAAGCTCTGAGCTGGTGGTTGGAACCTGCTTGCGGTTTGCCTGATAGGTTTGTCCGTTCTTTGTTAGGGTATCCTGGTGAGAGCTACGGAGTATAGGTCTAATGGACTGGGGTAAGCGAGGGCGTGGCTGGGCGGAAGTCTACAGATCTGCAGCGTCAAGCCATTAATTGATCTGATGATTTGCGCCGATTGGGGCTGCCGAGAAGGTTGCCCAGCATTTACTTTATCTGGCGTCGGCGGGTATTGGAGCTATTAGCTTTTTTGTCTTTTTAAGGGTCTGTAGCCGCATTATGACACTACTGAATATGCATGCTTTGGTATTGTAACCCGGCCACGTACGCAGGACAGCTTATAGCGCAAAGATACGAAATTCAGGGCCAACCCCGCACTAATATAAAAAAAGCTCCGGTGAGGGTCAAGTAGGAAAGATGTCAACATAAATCTGGAGAACCTGCTTGCGGCGTTGCTGATGTCATGTTAGCAGTCATGTGGCCATGTGGAGATCACGGGACCAGCTCGATTCCGGGGTGAAAATGAGATCCATCGCTTTTCAATGCTTTCAGAACTTTGGGACGCTGCTGCCGACCATGAATTCCGCGAGTTTCCGCCTCCAGTGACCGAGACGAGGCTGATGTCGGTGCCATGGCCTTGAAGAACGTTACTTTTCTCCCCGGCGGCAACATGCTTCCTAATCAATGTAGACAGAGCCGCTGCTTCTTAGCTCTAAGGAAGCGAGCGTCCAGGCCTCAGTGGAACTAGCAGCAATCTCTCCACACTTTACCTCCTAAATCGCCCGACTGCCCTCAGCCGGGCTCCTCTTTCCCCAGCCCGCGCGAGCTGTGACTGGGCATTTTTCCGGTGCTGCCCGACAGGCGTGGGTCTGCAACATGAAAAGCTGAAGCATTGATTATTCTACGGGGTAATCCAGGGCACGTGGAATGCGGCGAAACATGGTCGCGCTTCACCGAAGAAGATATACTTTTCCGGAGTAGCAGAGACCAAATCGGGCGAGTCCCAAAAAAAGGCTTCTTCAACTCGAGCTATCGGCGCCAGCGACCGTTGCCTCTTAGGTCAAGCTTCATGGCGGTGCTTTCGACTTCGGGAAGAGTCCAGCCACAGTTCAGTGGTGGCTAGTCCAGAAAGCGCAGGGCCTCCAAATCCACAAAACCAGTCCCAATAGAGCCTTTCCGTGCCTCCATTATTTCAGCCCTCTCGGTCAAACTCCTTGTGGGTTGGTGGGTCACCCGAGTTGCTGGCACTGGGTTTGATTCGCACAAATCGCCTCTCTTTTGGGATGGCTTCCTCACCGGTACTGAACTGTTTTTCACTGACTGGTATCTCGATGACAGATCGTTCTGTTCGTGCCAGAATTCCCCTTTTTGGATGTATCGGTCCCGAAGCCGACGCGCGGAGGAGATTGGTCCTAGTGTACTCCGTACGGAGGACGTAGTAGGTCAGTTCTCTTGAAGATTCGAGAAGAGGGCATCTGTGCGTGCAAAACCTGGTATGGCCGCGAATTTGCTTGCTCATTAAGTTTTTCAGGGTTTGAGACATCGGCATGCCGACCGCGGCACAATTGATCATTCTAGGGACGATAAATTTCGTTCTAACAGGCCGAGGCGCTATATCTGCTCTCTATGCTCCGTAGGGAGATGTGTACGAAGTCGCTTATCAGGTTCCTCATGGATAAGTCGTATTAATTACGTTCCGCGGAGTTGGCCGCTGTACATTGAAGCTCTATCGTTTGATCGACTTCACTGCGGCGGGGACCGACAGCGACGATCACCGCGCCTTACCACTGAGGATCTGGGGATAGACCGAGAAGGAAGCGGGTTACTTTAGAGCATCCCGCGCGCACAATTGTAGGCTCGAGATTGCGGAGGGGGAGCACCGCTCAGCTCTGTACAATGTATAGACAGTACAACCCTTGAGTGCAACGATCTACTGGCCCCCCCGAACAGCCATTGAAGAACATTTGCGCGTCTGTTTGAGGCCAATGACGTTGGGTTTCACCGAGTTTCTCCAAGTCTACCCCGAAGTATGGACAACGTGGAAGGAAAGTGCCCGCGAGCGGAGAATTGCGAGTCAAATACACAGCCAATGGTTTTACTTCTGAAGCTGTCAGGACATGTCGAGTCGCCAATCTCTTCTCGAGTACGTATAAGATGTATTCCCTGACAACTCAGAGACAGTTACATGGTGGGTAGCACTCGGCGGAGTTGCCTGGGCTCGCACTGATCAAACGGGTAAACCGAGCAGAGAGCTCTGCAGTGCGAGCCCACGACACGCCTCCACTGGCGCGCAACAACGGCAATTGAGAGCGGCGTGATTGGCGGTGACTCGTGTGGGGTCTCACGTGCCTCCGAGGAGCTCTGTCCTCCGACGAATCACCGACATCTGCCACCAATGCAAGCCATGCGCCTCATAAGAGCTCCTAATATGCATATCAGATCGCCACTACACTCGTGCAGTTCCCCTCATTAAAGATCGGCTTTCTGCGCGGTTCTGGCCCGGAACTCTCTGCAATCTCCTGCGAGGAGTGAATGTAGCATCGCCGCACAAGTTAATCCCGTGATCGGCCGGAACTTCCAGAAGGGTTCTGGAAGCGGATTCCGATTGGTTGAGGGGCTCTGTTCGATGGCGCTTGCCTGTTTAGGACATCCGTGCTGTAACTTACGCTAACCGGATCTGGCGTCAACACTACGCCTAATCAGGATGAATATTACCGAGTGGGCCCAGTGATACGCCTCTATGCTTTTGCGGCGTATAAACCCTAACAGCCATTACTATGAACATGGGGGACAATCTTAATATACAACAGGCCGGTTAAGGCCTCATCTCTCAGGCGACCTACTTCTATGACATTGATGATCAATTGACCTCACAGCCACTGACATGTTCTTTGATCATAACCGTTGAGAACCTGTTACCAATGCTTGCCCAGTGCTAGGGAACCATGCCGCTAGTCAAGCCACTGGCAGGGAATAGACCCGGGTATGAAAGAGCGTGACTTCAACGGCTATCTTTGATTGAAGGGCGCAAGTCCTCGTTTATCCCCTGCAGCTAGCGACAGCCACCCTCATCGCCGGCTCGGTGCTATCTTCGTAGCGTCGGCCTAAAGCCTCTGTTGAACCAGGGGATGGTCGGTTTGATATTATAAAAACGATATGGTGTCGGATAGGCACCTTCTATAAAGAGACATCAAAGTCATCACCTGACTGCTCAGTGGCAAACTAGATCGGTCGGGAAATCCGGGGTAATCAGAACCGAGATTGAAATGGTCACGGGCATAGAAGCGTATGTAGTAGCAAACAAATATGCGTTGAGCATGATTGACGGGTCTTTTCTTCCTGGGACTTGCGGCGGCGAACGCGCATCGTCCCTTTTCGCTAGCTCTTCATTTGGATGACAGCCTTATTCTGGTCCCGGCAGAACGGACCTCACTAGCATGGGTTCGTACAGTAGGCTGATGGTGTGCGGCGCGGGGCTAAATGCATGCCCTAAAGTAGCGGTATCAATACTTCACCAAGCATCGCGGGGCTAAGCCCCTCATCAATGTGGCGATGCCTTATATCCAGGATACGAACGCCTCTATGCATGCTATCTCTCAGCGTTGAGCTGGTTGTTGTCTTGCATATGAAAATCGAGACTATGGATTGATTCATCGAGAGTAAAGGCTGCATGAAGGAATATTAAAGTTCTTGACTAGAACTGATAGAACCTAAAGTACATTTGACGTTTTCTTGGTATTATTGGCTTCTACAGCAGTCCTTTCAAAGAGAATAGATCCTTAACAAACGGTCAATGGAGATCATTATTGTTGTTAAATTTAGTACTGACTGGCATGACATTTTGTGAGTCAGGAGCTGTTCACAATGGGTTTTATAGCGAGATCGTGGATTTTGGTGGATATGGCGGGGTGACTCAGACTGTGTCATTCCCCACGTCGCGATCGTCAAAGTCAACGCGCTTGGCCAAACTACCATTAAAGGTATACCTGATCCGCGGCCCCGTACACTTCAGGCTCAACGATCCCTGCTCTTACTCACGACATTCTATTTTTTGACGCGTGGGATATTTTTGCTCGGACACCGCGGTTTACCTGCTGTGCTGCAGATCGAGCCCTGGTCCTGTCGATCCCGGGCAAAGTCACCCGATCTCTGCGTTGGCAAGTCCAACGTCACCTCGTCTCGGGACTTCGCCTAGGCCTACCGCGGCCCCCATTAGGATCTCCCGCGACTGGTTCTATCTGTCTCATCATGGCGAACGGGTCAGTTGACGACCATGCGGGTCCAGATCCCCAGGTCCATCGTGAGTCTAGCCCTATCACCATTCGCTACAACAGACATGGCGTCGTTGTGGCTCGCCTTGGGAAATATGTTACGAGACATCTGCTGTGCCTCGATCTTTAGCATTCGAGGCCTACCCCCCTTGGTCTTTGTGTCAGCGCGGTCCGTCACTAGGGCCGCGGCTACGCCATGGAGTGGCTTGGTCCTGTCGAAGGGGCGGAGGTCGAGAAACGCCGAGATTGATTCTTGTCGCCTCATTTCGTGCTGGTGGCACGGCACGGCTGCGGCCTGAACGACCCGTAACCTTTTTGATCACACGCTCACTATCTTTCTCCAAGCAGGTGCTGAACAGCCACCCTCGATGGATGATGAGTTGTCAACTCAAACTTTGTCCCATGGCGCTGCGTCCACGCGCGAGTCAAAAAATGCCCGCCAATCAGGCCAGAGGAGACGAGGGAAGTGTCGTTACTTTGCGACTAAGAAAGGTGCGTGATCTCGTCTTATATTTTGCACTTTCGGTATGAGTCTAGATGGATTTGATGCCCTTTGATGCAATGCGAGTGCTTCATATTCGCTCTGCGTTTTCCTGGTGCTAGATGCACGACATGCTGTCTGTATCATTGCATGCAGTAACTATGAGATAAGCTTGAAGAACTACTGCACGTAGTATCATTGCGGTGGTCCTTTGCATTTACCATATCTATTGATGCTGGTCCTTTCTTCACATGCTCTTTCTATTTGCGTGAACCATGATGCTGACCTCAGCTCAGGATGCCGTGCGGGCGCGGAGTGTCCATTCGTACATGACAGCTCCAGTAGCGCGGCTTCAGCAGATCAGCGCGTGCCAGGCCCCTCGGCTGGTGCTGCACAAGACCCAGCGGCCAGTGTAACTACCGGAGTCCAGAACCTCTCAGTCAACGAGGTGAATATCGATACCTCGACGCAAGCCACAAAAGTTCCTCAGGTGGCCCAGGTCCAGAGGCCTGTGTCGAAGGTTGAGAAAAATGATCCGAGAGAGTTCCAGCTAAACCAATTGCGGAGACGATTCCGCCCAGAAGAGACGACAGATGATAGCGGCTCTACTCTGACCTTTGGATTGGCACCTTCGGATCCTGACTTCCCTTTTGAGCTTGATAGTCTCAAGTGCGTGCTGCATGTACCGCGCTCGTATCCGGATGGAGCACGTTCTACCTTGAAGGTTACTAATCCTGAAATGGAACCTGCATTTCAGGCAAACGTTGCTAGAGGATTCGACGACATAGTGGATTTCACTATACGAACAAATGGTCGAGGAACCTTACTCAATTGGCTTAATGCCTTGGATAGACAGCTTGAGAAGCTACTTACAACTCTGGAGAGAGGTCCAAAGCTCACATTTGTTGCCAATGTAGGTGATGCAGGACCTGCTAGGCAACCAGTTGCCCTTGAAAAGCAAACCCAGGCTCAAGAAGTAAATTCTAAGCCTGAACCAGTTGCTCCGAAAGCTGTTGAACCTACATATACACAAGCTAAGTTTGCTTCACAACCGGCATTTACCCCGGAGCAAAAAGCACAGGCAGAAAAGCGGAAAGCTATGGAGACGAAGCAGCTTGAAGCTCGCCTCGGCAGACTCCCATTGTTTCAAAAGCGCACTGAGAGTTCTTTTATTATTCCAATTCAGCCAACCAAAAAGGATCGTCTTCCCAAATCATTGCAGACGGTGAAGACGGTCAAATTATCACTCCCTCAATTATACCCTTTGCATCAGAGTTATATTGAGATTCAGGGAATTGACAGTCCAGAGGCAAGATCTGTGGAAACTGGCTTTGCCCAATGGGTTGAGCAAAACTCTCACTTGAACTTGTTGTCTCAGATCAACTATCTGGCAAGCAATATTCACAATTTCGCCAAGACGCCCCTTCCAGAAATTGCCGAGCATTCGCAACATGAACACGTTGTTTCGACTGATGGCCCTCCCCCCCTTGAACAAGAACCTGCAAAGAGTGATGGTCCATCTCAGGACAAGCCGCATTTGCATGTCATTCCACGTCCGCCCGAATGGTCTGTCCAGGAGCAAAGTGACAGTGAAGAGACAGATGAATCAAGCTATGACACATCCGAAGAGGAGCTGTCTGAGGAGGAGTCTGTCGAGGGTGGAGCACCTGTTCCTGCAATTCTTGATACGCCTGGACGAGGAGTCGCTCTTTCGTTCCCATTCATGGAACTGTACGGGATCGAACTCCTGGAGCTAGTCTTCCTGGCAGTCACGGTGAAATGTGATCGTTGCAAGGAATCGACGGATATCAAAAATGTTCCTCAAATCACGGAACAGAACAAAAATCCAAAGATTGAGTCTTGCAGAAAATGTGCGAATGCGATTAGTATAGGTACGTCTAAGAGGGGACTTCCACACATTTCTCTCTTACTCATACTGACTTTTTGAACAGCGTTTCGCAGGCAATTGATGCACTCTCACGCCAATCGTGCCGGATATCTAGATTTGGAAGGCTGCACGATTGGTGATCTTCTACCAAGGTAAATATGATTTCTGTTCGGTGTTCTCGATCTACAAACTGACTGAAATTTCAAGCAACTTTATACCTACATGCTCTGAATGTTCAACACCGCATCCCTCGCCTGGTGTCTCTTCCGTCCGGGGAGAAAGCACCATGGCTATATGCCGTCACTGCCACAAGAAAATGGGTTAGTTTCACATCATTTGATCAAAGGTTGTGACCTAATCTAGTCAATATAGTTTTCAAACTACCCGAGGTTAAGTTCTTGGTCGTCGATAACGCGACGGGTAAGTCCCCGTGCGATCTCAATTTACGTATAGAGTTTTAACGTCATCAAGCATCTACCCGCTCCGGTCTACAACTGAAGAAGAAGGTCAGCTAGTGAAGCAACTTCTAAATTGTCTTGGTATCTGAATGCTAACACAAATTAGCCAAGGGAAGTGCTGGGTATTGTGGCTGGTCAAGAACTTCCAAAGCGTGGTCGTTGCCAACATTATGGAAAAAGTTATCGCTGGTTCAGGTAAGCCAGATAATTGTGCTCACAGAGATAATGTCTGCTAACTCCAAGCAGATTCAGCTGTTGCTCAAAAGTATTCCGATGTGATAAGTATGTGTTAAGAATTGAAAAGGCTACTTGTGCATTCATGTTAACAAGAATAGATGTCACGATGCCGAAACAGATCATCCCAACGAGCATGCTAATCGCATGATTTGGTATGTACCTTCAGGACTGCTTGCTATAAAACCGTCTAACGAAAATAGTGGCTTCTGCTCTCGAGAGCAAATCTACCGACCCGAAGCATGTGGGATCTGTAAGGCGACTCTTGTGGGTAAGGCTGGCAGTGGCTTCTGGGAAGGAGGAAAAGGTACTAGAAATCGTGCCTTAATGAGCCGAAAGGGTAGGTCATGTTCCTGGGATCTGTCTGTTCTCACTAACTTCTGTCAGATCCTCGCAAGTACAAGAGAAGAGGAGCAACGGCTCCTGGAGGATCAAGTTCGAAAAAGAAATAGATACTGCCAATTCAAATCTGAGACCACATCCTCATGGAATTCGTGCGTCCAGATAATCTATGGCCCGCAACTCTTCTTGCAGGGTAGAACGGGAATTATTCATAGAATATCTCAATATTCCTACAGGATTCCCCCTCCTTGGCATATATTCGGACCCGCCATTTCCAGCCGCACCTGAAGTCTGCAATTGTATGACTTCCATCTCGGTAGCATATTTGGATTCTCCGCGGAATACTTGGTTGGCGTGCTAGAGAAGAGATAGCATTTATCCTATCTTTTATCAAAAGGAACTCTGAACTCCCCCTTCCCCCCAGTAGCCAGCAGATGAAAATAATTCTTTGAATAGATCATCCCTTGATCTACTACGGGATGCTTGGCGTCGAAACGAAGTCCGCTGAGTGCCCGCGTTCCGCGGGCCCCGATTGCCATCCGTTCCGAATCGTATCACCACCTTCTAGCCCCATTTTGTCAGCATACTCATGTTGGCCCTGATAGGCCCCCACAAAATCAGCATGTATATAAGCTATAATATCTTTAGAGAAGTAAATTATTTCTGCAACGAAGTCTTTCTCCCTGTTTCCTGAATATGTCAACATCCCATGCATACTACCCGATAGGGGTAGACATCCCAAACTACGCCCCTAATGAATGGAGCACTTTATTGCTAGTCTCGATATTTGGCGTGGCAGTCCTGGTAGTGCTGGGAATTGCCAGAACTATTGCGACAAGACTTAATCCTGAGATCACATTCTTTGAGCTTTCCAAAGTGTTTTGGTTCTCGACATGTAGGCTTCCACAAGTCTTCATCGTCGATATGAGTTCTAAGAAATGATTAGGCAGTCCGATCCATTTCATCCTCGAAGGGTACTACGCTCTGAACTTTGCTACACTCCAAGGCTCTCAGCACCTACTCGCACAGCTCTGGAAAGAATATTCTTTGTCTGATTCGCGCTACCTTACTTTGGATTCCTTCGTCATGTGCATGGAATCAGTCACTGCTTGGTGTTGGGGCCCGCTCTCTCTCCTCCTCGCCTATTTCATCATAACAGATAACCCTTTCCGACACCCGCTGCAGATAATTATTTCCACTGGTCAGCTGTACGGAGATGTTTTGTACCTGGGGACAGTTGCGTTCAATACTCTAGTTCACGGAATCGAGTATTCGCGGCCCGAAGCCTACTATTTCTACGGATACTTCTTATTCTTGAACGGAATTTGGCTTGTCATCCCCTTTTGTGAGTTTCACTATTTCAATACTGTGCATTCTCAAAATAAGAATCCAGACTTGACTAACAAAGTTAGTGCTCATCGTCGAGAGTGTCAGGGCATCCGCGAGAAGCTATGCAGTGGCTAAGAGAATAAGCACACGGGAAGTGAAAGGTAATGCGAAGAAAAACTCTTAGGAGATGAGCCGAATGAGTCATTTTATCAATTCAGTATACGCCAAGAGTATTCGTTTGGGTAATCGGTGATGAGTGGCATGAGTCGTCGAAGTGGATGAATAACAAAGCATAGGTTATTACCCGTGCTGCGATATGTGCGGGTAATTTCGAGAGAATGGGAAGAAAAAAGGCCACTCTGATAATTTAGACATCTCTAGGGACATGCAAAGGCTATGCGAACAATTCAAAAAGTATCAAAAGCACAATTTGTGGTCTGTGTATCTATAAGGGGACCAGGGTCCTGTCCAAGTGGAATGAAAGACAGTAAATCTTCGTTTTTTTGCTACAAAAATCTCCACTAACGTACTCTATAACAGCTAAGAAGGCGTTTTTGCATCATTTGGAAAAAATCTAAAAATAGTCTCAACGGCTCCCATCATGACTCAATGGCGTCCTAAACCAGAGGTATCAATAAAGCCTTGATATCATGCACGGCGCCTGATTCTATATGGCATATGATGACCGCTTGCTTCAAATCACATTCACGTAACAATTCGTAATGCAGGTCAAGATATCAGCGGCTCAATTTCGTTTCACGCATGAAGAATCCAGACAGCAGCGCAAAAAATACGACCGCAGATGTCAGAGCAAACCCTTTGTTTGTAGACCAGCCATAACAGTTGCGCACAATATTGGCCACATCAGGGTCTAGCTTTCTGATATATCCCAGACTCTCACGAACTCCATTCACAATTTCATCGATATTTTTGCTGCCATGCAGAGCCGACCGAAGCCGATCGCGGAGCAGTTGCTGGACAACAGTGGCTGACAGTGAAAGCCCAATAACAGACCCCAGAGAGCGGAAGAGATAGGAACATGCAGTCACGACAGCCTGATCCTCGGGGGTCGCATTGGAAACTAAGGAGATTTTTTGTTAGCATGAGATATTACCAAGATATTATAGAAAGCTCACTTAGACCAATCAATGTTGTTGTGACTCCGATTCCATTGCCAAACGCCGCGAAGACGGTTCCCAAAACCATGAAGACCGTGTTGGGAACAATTCCACCGGAGAAAATGAACACCAGCAAACAGCCAGTGGTCAGAGATGTGTAACCAGCGGCAGTGAGCCAGTAATACTTTCCAGTCCATCGCATCGTCAGTCCCGCAAGTAAGGAGCCTGTGACACCGGCCAGAATACATGGCAAGAGACGTAAGCCAGCAACTGTCGCCGAGACCCCATCAACCGCTTGGAAATAAAGGGGGATATAAAATAATGCCGCAAGCCAACCGCCGAAGCTGAAGAAATTGCAGCAATAGAGAGAGAAGAAAGTGCGGTCAAAGATGATGTGACCTGGTGCAAAAGGCTCAAGCGCAATGTATTTCTCGACAAACACAAATACCACAAAGAGGACCGCCGAGGCGATCAGGGAGATGATAGTCAGAGGCATTGTCCATGATACATTGCTTCCGCGATCAAGACCGAGAATCACGCCAAGGACTGCGCCCACAAGCACTACTGCGCCGAGGAAGTCGATGCGATGCAGCTTCGTTTTCCAGTGTGAGCTATCTTGGGCAGGTAGCTTGAGCACCAGAGATACTGAGATAAATGCCACAACGCATAAGGGAAACTGTGCCACAAACGCCCTGCATATATTGTGTTAGAAAATGAGACAAGCATACGAAAATCACCGTATCGAGATTTGCATCATACCAGCGCCAACCAATGTAGTCTGCCAGAATTCCCCCAAGTGGCGCACCGACGCCCGATCCTGTGGCGTAAATGATATTGATAACACCCTGCCACATTCCTCTATCGCGCAGAGGAACAATATCACTCATGAGGATACTGACAACTGTCGTCATACCTCCACCTCCAATCCCTTGGAAGACCTGCCAGGCACGTAAGCATGGTTGAAGATGAACAATGTTATCATAGAGAGAGTCCTACCCGGGCAGCGATCAGGTGCTCGATGTTTTGTGCAAGACCACAGAAGAGACAGCCAGTTCCAAAAATGGCATAGGCGAAGAGAAGACATGCTTTCCGGCCGAATATGTCACTCAACTTGCCATATAGTGGCTGGAACGAGGTCAATGTCAAGAAGTATGAAGTAGCAATCCAACTTGTCAGATTGAGTGCTTTCAGATCACTTCCAATTTGGCCATAGCTGGCCATGATAATCGTCTGATCTGCCGCAGATAAGAAAACCTGTATACTGAGTCAGTGATGACAATCGGGACAATGTAGCAAGTACGTACACCCAATGAGATGGCTGGGATGATCAGCTTCAACTGCTTATGGGCATCTGGAAAAGGATCCTTCCCTTGATCGCCTTGAGAACTTTCAATATGCCCCGACTCCTCTCGGGGAATATCAATTGCGCCCGTTGAGACATTCCCGTTAGTAGCCCCAAGCAGCGGGGAGGACTCGGTGGGGGTCTGTTCCGCTGCCATGAAGAACGACTTTCCAGGCAACCCGAGAACACTGCAATGGCACAGAAGCCTCAATGATCGAACACCGAAGTTGAACGAAAATAATGCGAAAAGAGACCTTTAAAGCACCACGTGAAGATAAGACTTCCCCGCTCTGACAAATGTCTCCAAAGCTTTTTATCGAGCCAATCATATGAGTGTGTCCCTGCGTTCTGTCCGTTTCCCGCGGTTTGCGTGCTTTGACCCACTACTGGCTCAACAAGAATGCGCTGCTTTGCCGCTTATCCGTTGCATGGTGTTATTGATGACAGCCTGAGCTGCAAGCCTTCTACACTGTAAATTGGCAGTATCATACATCATGACTCCAGAATGTGTCCGTGCAATTGGGCCGCTAGAAGTGGACAACCGCCTCAGCAGCAGGTTTTCGACAGCCATTATAAGACGGAATTGACATGACGTTACTCAAAGAGCTAAGCATTGGACAAGCCGTAATAGATTGACTCAATTTCATGGCCAAAGATATGCCTTACGAGGCATTAATGAAAACGCCGCTACCTCAAGACCAATTGTTCAGGTGAAATCATAGTGCGACGGCCAGGCTATTCGGAAAATCCCTTAATCTCCGGCACCGCCACCTAACTCACCACCGTTCATTTTCGAGAAGCCTACCTCCCATGAAACAAGCAATATGAGACATTATATAGAAGATTCCATTGGATAAGATCACAAGCTGCAAATAAACCCGGCATCTATTCAGGGACCACGACGATCGCAAGTATGGGGCTTTCCAAAAAATATAGTGAACACCTGAGCAGCCTGTGCCGTATCCCCTAATTGCTCTATGCCCCATGGCCGTGCATGGAATGTTGAATAAATTTAAGTTCAGAAATTGATCGCGAGTCTTAGTACCATCACATAAATAGCACTGCTCCCACCTCAACTATGTCTACATTTGTTCACTCTTCAACAAGCTATCATATTAAAAAGAAAAAGCATACTAGCTCAGCAAAATGAAACTCTTCGCCGGTCTTGCTCTTCTCGCCGCTACTGCCACAGCAACATCGTTCGATACCTTCTACTTGAAGACAACAGCTGTTGGCGGCCAGCCCGAACTTTTCGTTTTCGCTGAGAGTGGTGACCATCATGAAAGTAACTTGGTTCTTTAGCAGCAGCCCTCCAATGCGGCCTTATTCGCATTCAAAAATGGAACCATCGAAAGCCTCATGGCCCATGGCTCGAGATCTCTCACTCTTTTCTCTTATCCTGGAAGTCAAGTTGGCCGAGTTGTGATTGGCGACCGCCCTGCCACAGCAGGATTCGAGAAAGACGATGGTGATGACATTTTTACCCCAAATGAGCATTTTGGAGGATGGTTTTGTAAGCCCATGTGACAAAATATCTGCTCGGTGTGGGATATCAGCTAACCTCGCAATGCAAAAAAGCGTGTGGTAAAACCCTATTCTACCAGAACCTGTCCAACGATAATGATAAGACTTCTGTTGGATGTTACCCAGTCGGTCTGCTTGTCACAGAGATCTAGATATTAAGCCAATGAGCGCTTTGCCTATTTCGTGGGAAGAAGATATCCAAGCTTAAGGTCTCGTCATGTCGCCTTCCTCGAGATTCGCAACTGAAATGGTCTGGTGTCTAGTTTCATGTCCTTGGTCTTTTCTTGTTATCTGAATCGGTTCTTTCATATTATTTCCTCGATATAGTGTTTTCATAACTAGCAATGCAGAAATCACTTAACTTTTTGAGCAGATTGAGCCTTTGATTCATAAATCGCCGTGGATATCCTCCCGTTCTCTGACCGCATAGTTTGACACTCAAGGATTCCGTACGTCACAGAAACTTTTTGTTTATCTGATTGAAGAGTGAGCCAATACGAGTATCCCCAAAACAGGCGAGAAAAAAAAGAAAACAATTATAGAAACTAGAAACTATAACTATAACACCATCTACTGATCATGAAATGAAGTTCCAGTTAGTTTATCCATAGTCACAAGAATGTTTTCTACGGGATAGCAAATTCAAGGCTTCACTCAATGGCAACCTATATCAGTCATCCATGGGGTTTAATCGATCAGTAAATTCAGAGTGAGTGGAACCGTTTTTCTCGATCCTGTCTCAAAGACAAAACTCCCTGCAAAGTCAACTAATGGGCCGGAGTGAGCTTTATTTGCCACTGCAGGATCCATCAAGTTCGAATGACTTTTGTGAAGCCTCACATAATTTTCTGAGCTTCTCCGAGCGAATTGTTGCACTATTTTGGCTGAGAATCGCTCATGAAATTTTCCAATTATTTGATAGACCATTTTCAGAATGAAACAGGATCCGATTGATCATGTATAAATTTCTTACGCCCCCAAGGCTTGGCTCATCTTCTATCCGGATTCGTACTTGAGTACCAAAGCGCTGCAGGAGGGAATGTGGCCCCCACAAGGTAAAGGAAAACATTTCTCACGACGGCCCCCGGGGCCACATCGTATTGCAAGCTAATGAATAGCTCGTCTGACGTGGAGCGCCTTTGAATTACTTACAACGCTGGTATCTCTTTTCATTGATTATCTCTGGCCCCAGTAGCTCAGTATTCCTTGGGATAATGCGGCGCTTGGCCCCACGTTTACGGGGAAAGAAGACACATGCGATGATTGGGCAGCTGGCATTGAAATTCGCATGTTGGACAAATTTACGAGCATAAGGGAGCTAGTGTGATAGAGCAAGGCCAATCAAGATTCAGTAAGTTCTTTTCATCACAAGATCCCATTTTCTAGGCAGAATTCACGGCTACTACTTCCGACCTTGCCTTTACGTAGCAAATTATCACGCCACAAAATGATATTCAGGTAAGCAGCTCTTTCACAATTTGAAACTAGTAAATTCTATAAATGGACCACGGATTCCCACATTCACGCGAGCAGATCTTTCAATCCTAATCCACAACCTGATTGGGAATTCGACATGGTATCCGAAACCTTCAAGCGCATCTCGATTCAAGAGCTTCACCCGACGTTTGGTGCAGAGGTCGATGGCCTCGATCTTTCAAAGCCAGTCGAAGAAGATGTATTCCAGGAAATTCTTGAAGCAATCACGAAGGTAAATCATTTCCCCAAACAAAGGATGACAGATGCCAATTCTTCCATAATAGTACGGCGTGTGTGTGTTCCGTGACACGGGTCTCAACACCGAGACCCAGATAGACTTTGCATCTCATTTAGGGGAACTTGACGATGTGAGTCCTTATGTAAAAGAAGGGCAATTCTATCGACTCCCCGACAAGCGATTGTTTGATGTTAGCAATATTACTCCTGACGACAAAGTTGTCCCTGCCAACAGCCCGCAAGACTTGTGGAACAAGGTGAGTATCCTCTCAATTCTGAGTAGAATATCCCGTCTCTCTCATCTCGACTTACGATTCGTCAGGGCAATGAACTTTTCCATGTCGATTCTAGCTTTAATCCACGACGTGCAGGGTACTGTGTTCTAGGAACATATGAGCTTCCCCCTCCTGGAAACGGAGGTGATACAGAGTTCGCTGATCTACGAGGAACTTTTGACTCACTTCCTGAGAGCCAGAAGAATGAGCTTCGAGAGAAAGATTACATTGCTTCGCACTCGATATGGCACTCGCGCAAGTTGGCGTCACCCGATAAATTGAGCCATATCGACCCAAACAACTATGTGATCAGCAAGCATAAACTGCTTCAGACCCACGAGCCCTCGGGCCGTGAGACCCTCTATCTGGCTTCGCACATTTTCCGTATTGATGGGCTAGACCAGAAAGAGTTTTCTGGAGTTTTTGATCCGCTATACGCCCACGCTACTCGGCCTGACAATGTTTTCAAAGTGACATGGAAACAACCAGGGGATGTGATACTATGGGACAACAGAAGTGTGATGCACCGTGGCACATCAGGCACATTTGCGGGGAAATACCGCCGTGATATGAGACGTTGTACTGTGCATGACGGCAGCAGTCTTGCTTGGGGCTTGAATGATCGTAGCGATGTTCGGCAAGGGCTCCCTTGAATTGCATTTGAGTCAAATATTAGTACTAGGACTGTTCATTAAAGGACAAATATTGCGATAATTGGTAAAATATTTCCAAGACCTGTTCTTTGAGTAAGCTGACGTACACTTGAAATGGTTAAACTGTCACATTTGACTATGGAGCATCATGAAACAACGGATATACAATTAACAGTATGTATATCCAGATCAGAGGATCATGTCTTCCTTCCTGAGACAAACATGGCGACGGGAGTTCATGAATTTGATTTGTAACTCTAATACACGTGAAATGCCCCAGAATAAAAAGTCAATATAAAATGGAACTGGATAAATCTTGCTTATATCACTTCTGAATTGTTTGGATGTCAAATGAGACTTTCTGTTTGCTTTATACAATCTTCATCGCTTTGAGCCATTCATTTACTGCCGTTCGATCTAATGACCCTGACAAACTCCGTGGAAGTTTTTCAACAGCGACCCATACAGCCGGTATCTTGTGCGTCGGGAGCCGAGAAGAAGCGTACTTCTTCACCGAGATCATGTGTGAATCTGAGATATCTTTTTCTCCTTGCCCCAACAATTCCAAAGTTCTCTGATGTGGAAGTCGTTCATCAACAAGGGACATCACAATAAAGAGCTGAGTTTTCCCTTTGTGTATTTTGCTTAATGTAACAGCCTCCTGGACTGCCTCGTGACTGGCTATTTCAGTCTCTATCTCCTCAAACTGAATAATCTGATTGGAAATTTTGACTCGATTTGTCTTACGACCGACAAATTCAACTTTGCCATCGGGCTTGTATTTGACCAGATCACCCGTTCGGAAAAAGACTGACTTATCAAATTGAGTATGCATAGCCCACTGAGGGGCTCCAATGAAGGCGCTGGATTTGTCTCCTTCACTGTCAAGTGACCGACCGTTACCTGGCCCTTCGATCAGGAGCTCACCTACGCCCCCTATCGGGCGCAGACGATCAGTATCATTTGGCTCGGTGATCCAGACTGTTGAGTTTGTTGGATAACCTAGTATTCTTGTCGTGTCATCATCCTTGATCTCGCTCAGAAATTGGAGGCCAGAGGTTTCACGAGATTGCCATCCGTTAATCAACCTCAAATCTGAGGCCCATTTTTTACTTGATGTTGAATCAAGAGCTTCATTGTAAGAAACGATCAGTTTCAGTGAAGGTACTGAGCTTGGTGACATTCTGCACAAGTTATGCGAGGGCAAGAATGCTATGTCAATTTGGTGATTTCCAATGAAATCGATGATCGCAGGGGTAATGTATTTCTCAGTGGGTATCAATATCGATCCACCATTCAACAAGGCACCGAATATCTCGTTTAGGCTAACGATTGATCCGAGGAATGCATATTGTAGCACCCTAGCCCCAGGCTGTAAGCCAAGACGATTTGAAACGGACTGGACAGATGTATGCAAGGCACGATGACTGATAATAGTACCATTCACTCCAGTGGGAGAGCTTTCGTCGAATAGTATAAGCGCAGCAGCTTGGTCACTAGTGTCATTCCCGGGTAATTCATCGACGGGGTCAGACTCCAAAGAATCCCCGCCAATGGTAAGAATAGCAAAACCAAGTTTCGAAGCACTCTCACTCCTCGTTTGAGATGTGAGAATAATTTTTGCCTCAACTTTTGAGAGGATACTTGCATTTATCTCGCTGGAAACAGTGGGATTCAGTGGCACATACACCGCAGCAGCTTTAAGGATACCAAGGATACAAAGAACTGCTTCGATAGAATCCTCAATAAGAACAGCCACTGCATGGCCGGGCTTGATACCATTTTCCATGAGTCTCAGAGCAATTTGGTCTGATATATTGCTCAAATCTTTGTAATTGACCACGGAATCTCTTGTGATTACTGCAGGTTCATCGGCGTGATCATGAGCTTGCTTTTTAAAAGCCATAAGCACGGACTGGTTTTCCGCGCTTTGAGAGATGGCAGAATTCCAATCAAAGATTTGTTGTCGATCCTTCTCATTTAGAAGTCGCAGGGTGTCGAGTTTCGTGTTATCAGCGGTGTTGAGAAGCGTGCACATAGTATGGCGAAGCTGATGCATCACTCGATCAAACTCGATAGCCGAGAAAAACTCAGGATCATACCGAGGAGAAAAAGAAATCCCATTCTCCTGAGGGTTGCACATGATGGTAAGCGGAAACAATCCTCTATGCCATATCATCTTCGTCATCTGAGCACCTGCGTCATCGTTGGCATCTTGATCAATTCGACCACCGCCTATGGCTGGGCGGACGTGTATGACAGTGGTGAATTTAGTCGCTATCGAAGCTGATTCACTGATCTTCGCTGTCCGTTGAAGACCATACTGAAGCGCCGGGCTTGAGATAAGTTGACGAGATGAGGCCATTCGTTCTTTCAGAAAGGCTTCAACTGTCATCAATGGATTCACAAATACTTGTATTGGAACCTCGACTCGAGTTAGCCCCATCCAAGTCTCCTCTGGTCCTATATTTGGAGGGCGACTAGACATATAAGTCCCAAATACTATGACTTGACTGTCTGTGTAGACGCTTGATACAAGACTCCAAGCTGCTTCAAAGTAGGAAGGAATCTAATAGTGAAATATAATGAGCGCTTCACTTCACAAAAGCAGATTGAAAAAGACGTAAGCAGAGTCATTGAGCCGACTTATGCATACCTGAGCAGCCAAAAGTTTTTGACCTAATTCATCCCAAGACATAAAACTGGAAGGCGACATTCCACCTCTCGGGAAATGGTTTAATTTCGGTGCTGGAAACAGAGCTGCGTTGCCTTTGAAGCGCGATGACCAGAATTTCCGACTAACGGCCTCATCAATCTCTAAACTTCTTATCACGAAGTCTTTGTATGGCAACCGCCTCTTAGGACGCTCTTGTTGATAGCATTTCAATATATCAATGTCAAGAAAGAGCGCCCAGGAATAGAGGTCCAAAATTGCGTGGTGCATTTTGACAAAAAGGTCTCTTCCAATACACTTCGTTTGAAACAACGGTTCACCTGGATTTATTCGTGCAGTCTCTGGCTTCTGGAGATAGTCCTCGGCTTTCCCAGAACATCTCTCAGTGAAATGAAGTTCTTGAATAACCACTTGCACCCAACCATGTTTTGTTTCGACAATTCGAGTACGATACACTGAATTCTGCGATACCGCCTCCATGATGGCTTTCAAGAAGCGATCTATGTCGATCTCTGGTTGAAGGGAGATTATAAACTGATATATGGCGTCGTTTCTTTCTGTAACCAATATCTCTTGTAGTGGAGTACAACTGTATATGTCTTCAATCATATCCGAGCTCACATTGCATGATCTTGCGATGCTGTTGAGAGCCTCTAGATCAATCTGATCTCGAGATCTGATAAACCGAGGCTCCATATCGACAGAGTTACTTTTTGTCGAATAACTGAGAGCAATTAGATTGGATAAATGCGTTTGTTAGGCTCAAGATTTTCAAGGAAGAAGTTTTATATTTCATAGTCAAAAGAGCTACTGTGATCCTGTGCGATCGGTGGGTTTCTAGTCTTGAATATTCTATCATCGTATAAGCAAGTGGTCATGAATATTCTTTCGCCCCTTTTGATCGACGAAGTACCCACATCGTGAAGCCTCGTATTCAGTGCCTGACGTTACGATGTGGATCTTCGTACAAAATGATGTTGTAAATTGGGGCTGTTTCTTCAATGTGCTATGTAGCCCGCAGTTCGCCGCATCGTCGACGCGTGTACACGACACCCCTAAAACCGAAAACTTAGCCCCTCTCGGGCAATTTAATCATGGAAAAATAGGGTTTCTTTTCCTCTTGGGGGCCATAGTGAGAATTTCAACGGAACGTACCATGTTGGAATAAGTACTCCGTACTAAGAGCCTTGTCACTGGCAACTGATACCCACTGTGTGAATTTAACCCACCCGCCGTTATGCACAAACAAAATGATAAACTATTTATTTTCTTCACCACAGACAATATGTGCTGTGCATCCCTCCCTCCCTTGACTAGGCGTCCCGTGGATGCATCTAATAGTAAAAGCCACTTTCCGCCATGCTTTCGTACATGCATTATCGTTGGCCCCCAGGCCTAGTATCTGCGCGGCGAACGACACGTTTCTATTAATGAACCCCTTGCACAATCAAAACTCCAATGGTCAGCTGAAAAGTCCGAGAAAGCTAAAATGGCCAGGATTCAGCAGAGGTTTATATCATGGCATCGTATTTCCAAGGTTATATACTTTCTCGCGTGCAGGGTTCCGAATGACTAACAAGCGCAAAGTCGCGATGTCTATCTACCAAGAAAAAGCACATTCGCTTCTCTATAGCCAATCCCATTGCTTGCTAGATCTACCTCTCTAGCGCATGTCATGTTCTCTTCATGACGCTTGGCAGTTCCCCGCCCCCAGACCATCCTGTAATCCAGCCCCAGATACGGCACGCCTCGTTAAGCACGGTGACGTCATATTTTGATGGAAGACTCTGCTTGGAGACAAGCACGGAACCAGGATAATTTGTCTTGCCCTTCACATATCTCTTCTTCATCTTGTCAATTGGACTCGCATTGAAGTAAGTGAGCTCATGTACAGCAACTCGTTTCGCCCAGCAACATTGCTGACATGATAAAACACATTCAGCGCCTCGTGTTTCAGGCCGAGGCGGTTGATACATCACAAGAGTCTTTCATAGCTATATTAACCATTACTCACTCAATGCTAGTGCTTTCTTTCTCAAGTGATAGAAACGAAGGGGGCTAGAGCGATCTTGAGCCAATGGACCCTAACAATGCCGTTTGGAAGTATTCTGGTCTTCAGATGAATCCAAACAGCTCTACAGTTTAGTTATTATGAGGCCAGCTTGAAATCTATTGTTCCAGGCAACTCTATGTAAGCATTGTTGTCTTTTTCCACCCAATCTTCTTCACATCCCAAGGCTTCTTTTAGTGGTATTTCCACCACCACAATGAACTATTTATATTCATGATAATGGATTTTTCTTCTACAAAGTTTCCAAGGTTACAGATCAGGGTATTTAAATACCTCATGTTCGTTCCCAGTGGCTTATAAAATCTCCATAAACATTCAGCTTACACAGACATTAAGCACCCGTGAACCTTTCTTAGCCTTGATACGCACAGTGATCTTAAAAAATCTTCAAAATGTCTCCCGGTATCCGCAATGATACTCCAATTCCAATTAGAACGAAAAATAGGGCCTCGTCAGCTAAAGATGATCTGAATGATCAAAATGGGCTAAATGGTTCCGGAGCCAAAAAACAAAAAGTTACCGAAACAAAATGGTTCAAGCCGCATATCTCTGACTCGGACAGAAATCGCACGATGAAATATCAACGATTCCAAATCACGAACCCCCCAATTACTCATATTCAAGATGCTCCAAAAGACTGGAACATCAACGACTCAGACATCGATCCAAAGTGAGTCAAACAGATCTTACACATATTTTAATCATTGCTGACAGTCGAAAGGGATCTAGATACCATCATCAAACGCTGTCATGAACGTATTGAAGATGGGATCTTACCAGATATATGGATACGTAAGCTTCGTATTTACGAGGATGAGAAGGCAAGGCAGCTGAAAATCATCAAGTCGGCGCCCAAGGGGATTGATATTGCGTCGATTCAGCGCGTCGAGACCTTAAAGATCATTAAAGTAGACCTTGAAAAGAGAAAGAATTCTGACTCCGAGGCGCAGTCTAAGCTCGTGAATGTCAATGCAATAATTCAAGCATACCATCGTAAAAGGTTGGTGTGGAACTTTGATACGGTAACATACTGGCTTAAAGGTCAAATTATTAAGGGGCCAAAAGTATTTGACTGGGAAGAATGCATTCAAATGTATCGAAAATGTCGAGGAGGCCAAGACTTTTGGGTCGAAGGAGTAAGTCAATCGCTTGAACCTTTGGGGTCAAGATGTAGGATAATTTATACTAATGAGATTTAGATGCGTGGCCCAGGATTGACCCCTATCTGTATCTTCAATAGCTTTACATCAGCGGCAGCGGACCCGTATGGCTTGCATTTGGTAAGTACTTGCTCCATTGATATTGATTGTAGTTTCAATACAAATTAATCGTATATGAATGACTAGTTGTATTTTACGCTTAGACCCCCTGGAGTTAGATCCTCCAGCCCTGCGCACCAAATCCAACGCCAGTTTCTTGACGATACTGGCTCAGACATGATGGTCATAACTCACAACGATCTACTGGATTTACAAGCTGCCGCTAATGCTGGTGCGTATGCAATCCCCGTCCTAGGTGAAATTGCATACACTGTTGTGGGAGGCACATACACTTGCTCGGTAATATCTATCGAAGTGACCATGCTTGCCCCAGACCTAGAACCATTGTGCAAATGGCTCACAATCGAGGCAGCGGTCCTGCCACCACATATAACGGCGGCACATCCAGCCTTTATAAGACCGAGCGGTCCCTGGTTGCGACACGCAATGTACATTGGCAGCGCGCCTGCTAATGATAATATGCTGTATGGCTCCAAAACTAAATCACTTCTCGCGATGACAATGGCTACTACAGACATTGAGGATGCTGTGTCGCCAGCGCCGAATGACAGAGTACGCCGACGAGGAATATATTGAGGACATTTTCGATGTACAGAAAGATTCAAGTATCATCTAGATAGTATCATTCAACCTCCATAGGTGGGGTAGTCGGATATTTTATGACATTGCCGCTGTATTCATCAACACAACCTTGGAATAGACAATTTGAATAATTTCTCGAAATCAAACATCAGAATGTAGTTCTATTTTTCTTCTCCCGAGGTATACTCACTTAAAAATATGAATTCTACAATATAAAGCTTCCCAATTTCAATATAGACTCTGTAAATGCAGTTTCTTATGCCAAACAGAGTCAACAAGCGAAGTGTAACGGCCATGAGCGACTTTGTGGGAAGACCATTTGGCTTTCATACACAGAAAGACAATATGTTGCGCTTTCTCGCTTTAAATCTTCCCTTTTTCATCTCCTAAGTAATCATCATGTCTAGTATTTGTAGCACCTCTATGGAGAACCTAGTCACCTGCCGTCATATATGGCCTGTTAAGTGAAATCTATTCTCTATTTTTTGGCTTTCTAAGTGTAAACCTCTAGTACATTCTCGTCAAAATATTCCAAAGTGCCTTTCAAGACATGTCTTCTATGAATCTGGCTACTGCCATGTTTTCTTGTTTAAAGCCCTTGGTCTAGATGTTGGACCCCTAACGAATGAGATGTAAAAAGAACACGATATTCGAGAGAGCCTGACTAGCAGTGCTCTCAACTCAGCGTCAACGCAAATAATACATTCCATGATATAACATTGATAAGAAAGAGGCGTGGCTTAAGAGAAGATCCAGTGCATCTGGGGTTATATTAGATGTCGGCTCTGCGAAACGTTGAAGAGATGAAGGTGAATGCCAACAGTGCTAGCAAAGTTTAGGAGGCCCGTCATCGATTTTGAGATACTAAATTCTAATAGCAATACCTCATTATGTTTTTTGTCGGGTATCGTAGCCTATGTAGGAGTCATTCAACCCAAGGACACCATCATTAACTTTCATACTCAAATGTTCTAACTAGGGGTTATACTGGCTATGCAGAGTCATTCTTTGTGAACCGAGAAAGATACCCAGGGATTGATGCCAGATGCGATTTTGGTTTTGCATCGGCGTGCAGAATGCTATATAGAGCGTACATTGCTGATGGCCTTTCAAGCTTTGCCGATGTTGACGCCATGTTAAGGCTCAGCGTTGGAACATTCCCTCTCTTTGCAGAAAGTTCTAAAGTGTTCTTTACTTTCAAAATTTTCACTACTAATTTCCAACTCTATTATTCCCCTTCTCCTTCTCCTTTCTCTTTTTTTCTTTTCTTTTCAGGTCTTTTCAGGTCCGAGTTTTCAGCTCCGGTTTTGTTCACTGTGGGGGGAGAGTGGGGTTTATTGACCATCGGATTTTATCTTTGGAAACTTAGATAGGAAGACTCGAGTTTCAAGTACGTACTCTCGATGATTTATGAAAATAATATGTTCTCAACCCGACTATGAGCGAAGTAGCATGTATGATCTCGGCGTTACTACTCAAGGTCACCTGACACAATCCTGCAAGGTCCCTCATGTGCTGATGTTTCAGGCATACGAATCTGTCCAGCTATCCAGGTCAACTGCTACCACATGCTCCGGGTCCCCAAGGAGGTGGGCATTCAAAGTAAAAATTTAGAACGAGTTATACTGTCGGTTTTGACAGTCAGCGGTCGCGAGCGAGTGTTTTGAACCAAAACTTCGTCATTCCAGACTTCAAAATGGCCTTATCCTGGCGCAATGGCATACATAACGTGACCAGACCATATGCTCGGGGTGGGTGGCCTTGCTCGAAATCCCCTCCTTCAGACTCTTTTCAGCTCTTCCTTCGCAAGAATCTCCAGAGTATGATAGGACGCTGAACTCCTTATGCACTCTTGTTGACCAAAACTTTCTTCATTCTTTCTTGATATTCCTTTCATTGACTATCGAAGCCTAGAGAAAAATAATGTTGTCGACCCTAACTAGGTCGCCCCAATCACCCCAAATGAACAAAACCGCTTCGCGATACTCAACGCCGTTCGTAGTTGATACTGTTTGGGTTGATGAATGAATCGCCACAACATCAAAAATGCAACATACTCTGCTTACGCCTCACCCCAGATCTCATCGGCAATTTGTCGAACGAGTCCAAGTTTCTTCTTCTCATCGTCAAGTGATAAGGGGTACCCGCTCTCGTGGGTACTGAAGCCACATTGTGGACTGATACAGATACGCTTCAACGCCTGCTCCTTTGACTCTCCGCTGCCGGAGGCAACGAAGTCGGCAGCCTTATAGATGCGCTCCTTCATGGCTTCCTTGTCCTCCAGTTCTCGGATCTTGGTGCTAATAGCTCCGATGACAACGTTCTTGTTCTTGGGGAGGTACTTCAGGGGCTCGAAGCCACCGGCACGCTCGGTGTCGTACTCGAGGTAGAATGTGTTAACGTTCAAGTTCTCGAAAAGCTTCTTAGCGATGATATCATATGAGCCCTCGGAGAAATGACGACCGCCAATGAAGTTACCACGGCACAAGTGGATTCCAGTGTGCATATCTTCAGGAGTCTTGCTAATAGAGTCATTGTACAGCTTGATATAAGCATCGAGAAGGTCCTCAACGGTGCCGGTGTTGTCGTTGTCTTCTTCCCAGCCCTTGCGGAAGTCCTTGGAGCAGAAGTATGCCATTCCTGGGTCGTCGAACTGGACGTTTCGCAGACCAGCCTTGTACAAGGCGTCCAGCTCGGCCTGGTACACCTTCGCGACGTCGGCGAAATACTCAGCATCATTGGCGTAAGCCTCGGGGGTGTAGGCCTTGCCTTGCTTGTACCGCATGTGAAACCAAGCGGGAGTGATCATGGTCAACTTGATGTTGCCCCACTCGCTTTCGGGCAGAGCCTGCTGCACGAGCTTGAGTTCGTGAAGGTTGGAGGTAGACTTCTCGGGACTCCATGACAGCTTGGAGCCAGCAATAACGGAGTCACCAGGCATGACTTTGCGGTCTTTTTCAATCAGACTGACGACGTCAGGGTGGTAGAGGCGGAACCAGCTGGCCTCTGCATCCTGCAAACGAATGGTTCCTGTATTGAGGTTAGCATTGAAAGCCTGGACGTGTCTAACCTGAACGCCTTGATTGAAGCATACCTTCGAACTCGTCCCACATCAAGCCCCAGAATCGGGTACGGTTGAACTCTCCAGATCCAATGGCCTTAATACCTTGCTCCCGCTGCAGCTTGACAACATCTGCAACAGCTTCTGCCTCGACGGCAGGCAGACCAGCTGCCTCCTCGGATAAGCCTTCATCACGGATCTTTGCGCGAACCTCGAGCAGATTCTCAGGGCGCAGCAGTGAGCCCATGTGCTCTGCGCGGAATGGCGGCGCGCTGTGGAGCTTGCTTGTGCTTGTCATTGTGCTTCTTTTTTGTGCTGGATAGCTATTATAAAAAGTTCTTGTGACAGAGAAAGGGGGCTTTCTCCAATATATTGCAATCCTGTCAATTGAGAACAAAAGTTGAAGAGAAAAATGGAGCTGGCCTGGCAATAGCTCTGCCAGGCTTTACGTGGAGGGATGTGGGGCTATGATGATGATATGGGGCTCTGAAGGTTCAGAGCCTCGTGGGGCAGGGAGCTTGCTTTTGGCGACAAAAGGACGTGGGATTGCATGCATGCGCAGAAGAATGATGGGCAATGCTTTAATAAACGCTGCCAAGTGCTCAGATACGTGCCACCTCACCAGACGCAACATATTTCCTTATTGGGTTGTAGTTTCGGCGGAGGCTGCGCCAGCGATCAGGCCCTCGATGTGGGGCTTTTTCTATGAATTACAGATCGCGGAACAAGCTTAGCGGTATTGGCTGAATGATGCTATTGATTGAAGAGGTCAAAATTCTATGTATAATGAACTCCGAGCACGGCATAAGGCATTAGTGGGTCGTGAATTAGCTGCAAATGGTATCTCAACTCAATATAATGCAACGCCCTTTAGAAACTTCATGTCCAATGCTCCTTCTAAGCAGCAGCGGGCATCGGAACTGGTCCACCAGGGGATTCTGGGAGTCGAGCTGTAAGGACCTCCACTCCGTCTTCGGTCACCAAGAGAGTATGTTCGAATTGTGCGGAGAGAGAGCCATCCTGAGTAGTGCTGGTCCAATCGTCTGGCCAGGTACGGTCTCGGTGGGTTCCAATGTTAATCATGGGCTCAATGGTGAAACACATGCCAGGCTTGGCAGTGCCGACAGCCTTGTTCTTTGCGTAGTGAGGTATGTTGGGAGTGCAATGGAAAAGCTGGTTAATACCATGGCCGCAGTAAGTCTTGACGACACTGCAGTTACGGCCCTTGGCATGCTTTTCGATGACGTTTCCGGGGTCGCGGAAGAGCATGCCAGGCTTCACAAGCTCGATCGACTTGTCGAGACATTCGCGCGAGGTCTCCACCACACGAACAGCATCGGGGTTTGCCAGAGCCTTGTCGCCAACATAGTAGGTTTCGTTAATATCGCCGTGGAAGCCCTTGTGATAGAGCGTGACATCGATGTTGAGAATATCTCCATCCTCCAAAGGCCGTTGGTCAGGAATACCGTGGCAGATGGTCTCGTTAACTGATGTACAAACGGATTTCGGGAAGTGCATATAGTTCAGAGGCGAGGGGTATGACTAGAATGGGTACGATTAGCTGCTGGCCGTAATTGAGCATATCTTGTCGTTCATCCCTACCTCGCGCTCGATACAGGCCTTGTGGACCACCTCGTCGATATAGTCGGTCGTAACACCGGGCTTCACAGCAGCTGCGGCGAGGTCCAAAACCTCACGAGCAAGGCGACAGACACGGCGCATGCCCTCCTGCTCCTCCTTGTTCAAGATCTTGATGCTATGTTGACCGAACACGCGCTGTTCCGAGCGGGGGATACCATCTCCAGCATAGTCGGGGTGGGGGATCGTCTTGGGAATAGTGCGCTTGGCCGACAAAGGATAGACGGGGCGAAGAGAGCCGGAGTACTGGAACGAGGGGTACGGGTTGAAAAGGCCGGTAGCTGGATCAGGTTCAGAAACTACCTTCGGAGGGAAGAGGTTGGTGAGGATATTACTCTTTTTATGGATGGTCTTGTGGTCACTCTAGGCAATAGTTAGCGATAGATTCCAAGAATACGATATCCTTTATGGCACCCGCTTATATCGGACCATAAATAAGCGCCTACCCAGCTTCGCTTGAAACAATCCTGCGAGCAGAAGAAACTGTCGGTTCCACTCTTCAGGCATGTCGGACATTGCAAGGTGCCCGCATCCTTTGCGCAGTCGACACCGATGCACTTGCGAGGAGCCACGGCGGCCATGATGCTAGATCAGAGATCGCGTGGGTTATAAGGAAGAAACGAACGAAGATCGGGGAATTGGCGAGGAGAGGAATCAAAATTCTAGAAGTCTTAGAGAACTCGGTCCCCCGCGGTCTTCTGGACTGGACGCTAGTCCCAGACGGGAGACGCGCGAGAAATTCAGCATTCCGGAGGCCCGATATCCAAGGCGTTAAGGTGTTAAGGTGTCGAGACGATGTATCTGCCTGAGTCATCAACGGCCCCAGGTTTTCGTCGGTATAACGTTTTGGGAAGAAAGCAGAAGCCGATGTCGCAGCACGTGATGCCTCAATTGAGGTCTCATTAACTACTCACCTTCGTATTCCTTTTCTCTTTCTGTCCACAACATCATGACAGCTGCGCTCCCCAAGCAGAAGGTGGTGGTGGTAGGCGCTGGACCAGTGGGGTCCCTGGCGGCTCTGTATGCAGCCTCCCGCGGCGATGAGGTTGAAGTATACGAATTGCGCGGAGGTGAGTCAGTGTTTGCTTATTTCATTTCTGTGACACCTGGGAACATGGCTCGTGTGGTACAGTACAATGCAAGCAAAGCATCGGCCAATACTGCAGTGCATCATGCATGAAGCCAACTAAGGAATCACTTCAATTTATTGAACGCTTCCTGGCTCGCAAGGTCCCTGTACCCATTGCAACACGTGCATTTGATCTGCGAAACCACCACGAGAAAGCAATTTCTGGTGATGCGATCACGCTCGCATCTTAATTGCCGCATGTCCGTTGCGAAAACTTCCGGAGCAAAGCCAATAACGTTTCTTGCGCATCCGTAGATCTCCGCAATCCCGAGACGGTCCCGTTGAACTTTACCAAATCGATCAACCTTGCTCTTTCGGAGCGCGGCATCAACTCCATCCAGCAGGCAGAGCGCGCCGGCCTCCTTGAAAATGTCCTCCGCGACACCATCCCCATGTACGGGCGTATGATCCACGGCCGGGATCGTGGATCTTTGTGGGAAGCCGCACAGGCCTATGACGTCCACGGCCGGGTGCGCAACCATGCATTTACCCTGCAGATCGACATCGGATCGTGAACTAACATTGGCAGGCTATCAATGCGGTTGACCGGGGTACCCTGAATAATGCGCTACTGGACGAACTGGAGCGCACGCCTAACGTCAAGCTGTTCTTCAATCACAAGCTCACGGGTGCCGATTTCCGAAGCAATAAGGCCTGGTTCGAACGCCGGATTCCAGGCGAGACCCCCCAGGCCGATGCTCTGGGTGTTGCAGGCCGAGTGCCTGAGATTGAGGTCTCATTCGACTACCTCCTTGGCGCTGATGGCGCGCATTCAGCAAGCAGATTCCACATGATGAAGTTCGCCCGCGTCGACTACCAACAGGAATACATAGACACATTATGGTGCGAGTTCCGAATTCCTCCCACGGAAGATGGACAGTTCCGCATCTCGCCAAACCATCTACATATCTGGCCAGGTCGGGAATTTATGTTCATTGCCATCCCATCCGCAGATAAATCATTCACGTGCACACTGTTTGCTCCTTCAGCGTTCTATGCCGAGTTGGAAAGTTCGTCAAATAACCTCCAGGCGGTCTTCGACGAACACTTCCCCGGCGTATGCCCAGAACTCATCGACCCGCAGGCGCTCAATGAGCAGTACGAGATCAACCCTCACCTGCCGTTGATCAGTATCAAATGCAGGCCCCATCATTACAGCGCTAGCGTTGCTATCCTCGGCGATGCCGCCCACGCAGTCCTTCCATTCTACGGCCAAGGCCTCAACGCCGGTCTCGAGGATGTTCGAGTCCTCTTTGAGAAGCTGGATGAACATGGCATCTACGATGCCGACTCGACGGTCTACACCCGTAGCGTCCGACGACAGGCAGCGTTCCGAGCATACACTAATCAGCGCTGCGACGACACTCACGCTATCAATGATCTTTCACAGCAAAACTATTTTGAGATGAGATGGGGAGTGAAGTCCCCGCTGTACAGGATTCGGAAGGCCGTTGAAGAGACGATTGATCGGCGGCTACCGTTTCTGGGATGGAAAACTCAGTACGCACGGATTAGTTTCAGCAATCAGCGCTACTCTGATGTTGTCCGCGCTGTGAAGAGCCAAAGTGAGATGCTCGGTTATGGTCTAACGTCTGGTTTAGCTCTTGGACTGGGCGTGGCTGCCGTGCTAACATGGAGGTATCCTCCTGTGGGAGCCGTCAAATGCGTCTTCCGGCGACTTGGTGATCTATGGAGAGGCTCGATTGCATAGAAATATTTTCGTTATTTTATTTCATTTGATGTTGTTTTACCAGTTGACTTCAATGGCGCACGTGCTGCCCGAGTCTTGAATGTACATATTTATAGGGAAAAGAAAAGCTGTGATGGGTCGTAAAAAGGCATTCTGAATTGTCTTTATCATTTTGAACGCCCAGGAGGGTAGTATAAACAAGCCTAAACTCTCTGAAACCAAAAGAAAATTCTCAATCCCAGTACTTAATAAGACCATCCAGTCCACCTGTGACAACCTTACTTGTCTCTTGTGGATGCCAATCCAAGGAAGTAACAGCACCTCCTTCTTTCCCACCAGCCTGAATCTTATGGTACATTTTGCCCGTCTTCCAATCCCAGAAACAAGCGTAGCCACCGCTATCACCAGACACGATGAACTGGCCGTCAGGCGAGATCTTGAGGTCAACGCCATAGCCCGATGTGTTATGGCCACGGAAACTCTTCTTACGGTTCTGACGGAACTTATCGGTTGCGCCGTAGACGACGATCTGATTGTCGCCAGACTGGAATGCAACGTACTTCCCGTTTGGATGAGGTGTAGCGCGAGTAAGAGCAAACATGTATGGCTCGGCGATAAATTTGATCGGGACGGGAATGCCGTACTCCCATGCGCGAAGAGACTTGTCGTCTGATGTAGTGATGAAACGGCGGTTGTCGTCAACGAAAGTAATTGTGTTGACGGCAGCCAAGTGGTGGTCATATTCTTGAACCAGCTCGCCGGATCGTGTGTCGAATTGCACGATCTTCTTGTCGGACATACCAGCCAGGAATTCATGAGAGTGCTCGGCGCTGGGGTTGAAACGCACGACGTGTGGCGTTTTCCCTGTTGAGAATCGACCCAGGCACTTTCCGTACTCGGTATCCCAGAGCTTGATCTGTCGGTCATAAGATCCGGTAAGGAACGTTTTGCCTGATGGGTGGAAGTCGGTATCTGTGATAGCCTTCGAGTGCCCAGAGAACGTGCGCAGCAGCTCTCGTTGGTGATATACATCCCAAATCTTGGCTTTTCCATCTGCAGCTGCCGAGAGCAGAAGATGGCCTGATCCAGGGAAGAAGCGGAGGGATGTGATGGGCTTTGTGTGGGACTTCCAGGTGTGCACAAGCTTCTTGGGCACGTAGTTCTTGATACTGCCTGGCTCTTTGCGAAGATCGATATCCAAGTCTTGGGGAACGTGCATATATGTGCGGCCCAGGTAATCTTTCTCTTCGGAGCCATGGAATTCAGTTGTCTCAACGGCCGATGAGTCTCCTGAGTAGTCTGTAGCCTCTTTGCTCATAGCGGGCATGGGCGCTTGGCCATATGATTCCTCCTCGTCCTCTTCAACCCACTCTTCATCACTGGCAAGCTCGCGGTCCTCGCCATCGGCGACTTGTACATCGTCGTATTTCGCTTCGTTTTGATACTTTGCCCAAGGGCCGAGATAAGCGCCTTCGCCTTCAACGATACTCGAGTCGCCCTTCTTTTGTCGCTTTGCGCGCCATGCCGCTGACGATTCCTTCGAAGGTTTCATCTGGACAAAATTTCGACCACCGAACTGCGAAGCCTTGTCGAGGTCTCCGACGAACTCATCGGGGCGCGTTGGGTTGCGCGTGTAGCCCAAGCTCTGGAAGGTGCGGTGCTGAGCAGAAAAGGTCGACTCGCTGATCGCAGTCTCCTCTGCGAAACCGACTGGGAGGTTCTTGCGCTTGATGCCGTTTCCTGATTCGGCGGATTTGAAAGGGTTCGCTGGACCTTGCGATGGTCGCATAAGATCATCGTATGTGGCATTGTAGGTGAGAGCTGTTGACGAGGTGTTCGCGAGGGTCATCTGCATGTGCGCATGATCCTGTAGGTCTGTTAGCTTTATCTCGATCATCTCATCCAAAGCGAGGAGTTCAAAATCATGGAAGGGATTGGGCTAGCTCGGGGAACCAAACCTCTGTATTCACTTCTGGAGCCGCTACGATCTTCGTGGCGGTGGTCACGGTGGACTTGGGCATAGCTGGGGCTTCCTCATCGCCGCTGGAATCGTAGGCAGCGCCTAATAATCCTGACATTGTGATGTGTGTGCCCCCGAGGAATTCGTGATCTGGAACTCCCACGCGACCGATGGATTGGGTGGAGAGGTTGTCGGAGGAATTTTACGGGCGCCCGGAGAGACACTTGATGAAGACCGCGGAACGCACCCAGCTCTTATCAGCAGGTGTCGCCCAACAGCTATATTACAAGTACTCATGAAAATACGGAAGTCTCCAGGTAACTACGAAAGTTGGACTTTTCGAATCATAAATTTGATGGAAATGTCAACCAAACTGGGTATCGTACGCTCTTCATTGCCAAACCGCTTAGGAGGTATATACAACTCGCAGGCAGTAAGGCATGGCAGAAACACAGGAGGGACAGTAGGAAAGATGTAACACAAAGAATAAGCAAGACGCCAGAAGAGAGTACATAGGCCTCTTCCAAACACCCGCTCAAAGCAAACAACAACCGCCACTTGATAACCTCTATCCCTCATCAGACCATTAGCACGACCTTCTATCTCAGACTTAAGATGGAAGCACCGAGATCTCGCAATAAAGCATTTAGTTTCTCTGCCCAGGGAGCAAGATGTAACTCAAATTGCTATCAATTTTTTTCAAAAAAAATGGACATCATCTTTCAGCGGCAGATATAAATTAAAGACGTGGGAATCATGAGAGAGGCATCAATGCGTCATGCCTCCGAAGTCTAGTCTGCTGAGAATGGTCTCATGAACTAGGCAACAGAGCCGTGGCGCATAGCATACTCGGTCTTTTCGCGAAGTCAGTGTCCCTCATCACGGATAAGAGCGACGATCATGCTGTAGAGGTAGAAGAAGAACATGAGGAGGTGGAATCCAAGCTTGATGAACGATTCCTGCAGCGCACAGCGGAGTTAGTTCGGTCTTAGCTGAAGGTCGGAATCCGATAGAATGAACTAACCTTCTTGTGCACATTCAGCTTGCGGAAAATCTCAGTAGCATCCAACAAGTGCTGGTTGTCGTAGATCCTGATAAGAGAGGAGCTCGGGTTAGCTTTCCGGTCTTGATGGAATCGTGGGAACGAGGTCCTTAATCCTAGGCGATACGTACTTCTTCGCATTGAATGCAAGGAGGGGCAAGTTCAGAATAATAGCGAGCCAGTAGCCATTGATGATGAACAGGAAGGTCAGGAATCCGTGGACGGCGGCTTCGGGGATGATGTAGGCGTTCAGGCGGTTGCAAAGGTCGATAGGGTTGATGTAGTCACTGCGCAGGAGGCAAAATGGTCAGCTTCACAATATCGCCGAGAACGAATCCCCGGAGCAAAGCTTGCGGGCTGCGGAGAGGGGGTGGGACGCACCATTCCAGATCACTGTACATGATCGTGAAGAAGACCTGGAGGAAGAGGTTGACGGCGTTGATCAACACCGACAACAGGTAAAGCCACGCTTCGCCGGACATGATGAAAACGATTTGTGAGACAAGAAGATATCGACACTAGCGGAGGAAACTATATAAGCAGTGTTCGTCAAGGCGTTTGTGGGAGGATTCTGGCGGGAGATGCTCAGGCCGTTCGAGCAGAGAGACCGGAATTGGAGACAATTTTTGTGGGGTCCTCGGGCTCTGGCATAAGGGGGATCGCGAGCATCGCACAGCAAGAAGTCCAGGGCGCACTCACAGATGGCGGTCCGGGAAAAAGCCTAAGCTTGCGGTAAAGAGGAGGGAGGGAGTCGTGAGAGGAGGGCGAGCCGGATGGCTTGTGGTTGCTTGGTTGCTTGAGGGGGTTGGGTTAGCGAAGTCGACTGAACCTGAAGTGGTCGGCGGTGGGCAGCAACTGCGGGCATTAGCGCCATTCGTCCCCCGTTAACCGGAGGGGCTGGGGCACGCTTTTGCCACCGACGGCACATAGCACCTCGATAATATTGAATAAGCTCGATATCTGCCCAGGAGGAGCTCAAGAAAATATAGGAGCAGCTTGACGTGTATTGCGGGATTCCCCGCCATCATAGCTGAAGCACGCACGGGCAAACAAGCTATCCGCAGAAAAGCTCCGATGAGGCGCAATGACGTCGCATACTGAGGGTCACCAATGCAACTCGCTGCATTATAAATTACCGCGCTACACTTTACACGAATATGTACCTAGTGGCATGGACTGTGTAGAAGTTCGACATGATTCATCTATTTGTAAAATATAAACGGTCGTAGAGTATGGTCTATATACACTCAATCGACCCAGGGTCTGAATACACACAATTCCCAAGAGCGGTACAGCTCTCAATATACGAAGCAACAATACCCAAACAGATCATGACGCCCGGAACGAAAGGGAATTCCGCAGGAGAACGTCCTCGGAAGAGCTCGCGAGATGCTTACGTCTATCGCTTCTCGACAAGCAGGAAATGCATGGCTGCGTATGCAATGATAATGAAGATGCCGGAGATGACGATTAGTCCAGTCACATCCTGCCAGTAGGCAAGGTTGTCAAAACCAAAAGCGCTCAGGATTGAGGCACCAGGGACCTCAATATCTAGCCCGTATTTGTGATCAGTCAAGGTGAGGAAGGTTACCTCATTGACAATGAGGGCCTCGAAACCGTAGTGGAAAATTGAAAGCTGCATATTGTAAGTAAATACTCTCTCAGTTTATACAAAGTCGATTTAGTGGAACTTACACTTTGAAGCCAGAGGGCGGATGCTGGGATCGCATCATGGTTCAGCAAAAGACCAGCGAAGAGCAAGCTGAAAAGCATGACCAAACTGCCAATTAAATTGGCAACGCCACCATCACGGAAAACAATACCAATGAAAAGGCAGATGTTGGCAGCGGCCAAGTTGAACAGAACAAGAACCAACATGAACCGAGAAAACTCCGGCCAAGCAACAATGAGACCAGTCATGGGATAGACGATCACACCCATGATGATGGGTGGGATAAGTCTAAGAGGCACAATGTCGAATAATACCTTGGCCGAGAAGTAGGTAATTGGATGATAATACCCGTTGGCGCGCTCCCGCACGAAGAGAAGGCGTTCAGTGGAGAACACCGTCAGGCTCGTGAGGGTACTAAATCCGAACAAAGCGAGAAGGAAGAAGAACAGACCGAGTCGATTCTGGAAGCCCTTGATGTCATCTGTCAAGCCATAGAACAGATAGCCAGCGAAGACAGCAAGAAGAATGGAGATTGCGTAGTGGGTGAGCATGAGCATAGGGTTCCGGTAGAGATTTCGCCATGTGCGCTGAGACAGAATAATGAATTGCCGTCCCAGTCCAACACGCGCAAAGCCTTGAGGCTGGGACTTAATAGGCCCACCGAGGACATCTGAATTTTGCGAACCATTAGCGGCTTGCGCAGATTGTACAGCAGCTGCGATCTCATCCTGAACAGAGCTAGCGACGTCCGAATCGGCAAAACTGCCGACGAGAATGTCAAGATCGCTTAAACCAGGTGCAGGAGGAGGTAGCTGATCCGGATCTTCCATGACTTGAGGAGGAACTTCGCCCTGTTGGCGAGAGAGACGTAGCCATTGCTGAGTGTTCTCAGCCGTATCCAATGTGGCGTCCTCGTCGTCCGTCTTGGGCGTCCCGGGGGGTTGATCGGCATCTCTGCGACGTGAATATAGTTGACGCTCCTGCTGCTGTTTGACTGAAACCTTTCGCTTGTGCCCCGGTCTCCTGGTAGGATCCGTAGTGCTGCTAGACGTCTCTTCGAAGCTCACGTTCGAGGCACTGGCCACAGATTTGATTGCTCTCAAGCTACTGGAAGCAGTCTTGGGCGGTTGTGCGTCTACTGGGGAGTCGATATCATCTGTGAATGAGTGGGTGCTACCAGCATGCATAGTCAAATCAACCAAGTAGTCGGCAATATTGAATCCAGGAGGGCAGGAGTAACCGATGCGATCAAAGTACGACTGGCAAGAGGCGAAGGGGCCCGAGTAGACAGTACGTCCCCCGGCAAGGAGAATCAATCGATCGAAGAGAGCCACGATGTTGGAACGGGGCTGATGAATGGTGAAGATAACTGTGCGGTTGTATGTTTTTGCCAATGTGACCAAACATTCGACCACGTTGAAGGCGTTGTAAGCATCCAGACCGCTGGTGGGTTCATCCAGGAAAAGAATGCTTGGGCTAGTGACCAGCTCGCAAGCAATTCCGACTCGGCGTTTCTCGCCGCCAGAAATGCCACGGCCTCTGCCTTCTTCAGATCCAATCAACTGGTCTCTGATGTGGCCAATTCCAAGTTGCTTCTCCACTTCGTACACTCGTTGTTCCTTTGCTGCAGAGCTCATATCCCGCGGAAGTCTCAACAATGCACTTGTCAGGATAGTTTCGTGAACTGTCAGCGTAGGGAGCATCGTATCTTCCTGATCCACAAAACCAATCATGCTTTTGAAGTCATGATCATTCATCTTCTCGCCATTCACGAAGAAGTCGCCCTGAACAAAACCTCGCTTGTTCTTGCGGGCTAAGATGTCCAGGAAAGTGGTCTTTCCAGCCCCGGAAGCTCCCATGATAGCGGTAATCTGACCAGGAGTTGATGCGCCTTGGACATTTGACAAAATTTCTTTGCCATTGAGATTATACGATACATTGTCCCAATATAAGGCGGCTTGACGATGCTCCGATAGAAGCTTAGCGGTATCATCATCGGAATCATCGGATAGAGACAGGCGAAGGTAGCCACGCTTGGCTGCCCGGCGTGACATATACCAAACGGTCAGGATGACAGCCACGACGAATAAACCACATCCAGCAATCACACCCGCAATGAGAGGCGTATTGATTGTTTTCACGGGGCGTTGATATCCAGGGATGTCGGTCTTATAAAGACACTCTCCGGAGTCGCAAGACAGGTAAATGCTTGGGTCACCAAAGAACGTGCTGATGAGGCCATTCATTCCTTTTTCGGAGAAAGCGCTCTTGGTGCCCTGCTCTGTTGTAGTAGTGGTAAAGCTGGCAGGTCCCTTGATCAACTGGGCAAGGAAATCACCGATATCGACCGAGCCGTTTTCGCCACATAGGAATCGATCAGGGATGCATTGACAATCGATAGTCTCACATTCGTAGGTGGTAACATTCTGATCTGCCTGGACGTCCATGTTCCATTCGCAGGTATTCAGCCCACAGTAGAAAGACTCCTTCTGGCCAACCCAGAACTGAAAGTTGCAGCTTTTATCCTCATCAGCGCATGAGAATGTCACTTGCGGCTTCCGACCGTCCAGCTGTTTCACGATACCCTTGTTGGTCACATCACACATCTGGAAGTTCTGCTTCACTGTGACGCCATCCTTATAACATACTCCATCCTTGCCTTCAGGCATAAAGGCGTTGCAGACACTGTCCTGCTCACAAACATTGCAGTTGATGCCACCCCAGCCGTCCTTGCACTGACACGAGTCGCCCTTTCTCGGGGGGCGATTGTCGCCATCAGATAGGGCGCCACAAGTGGGCGTCATACAGTCATCTCCGCCATAACCGGGCGGACAAGCGCACTTGCCATTGTATTGGTTGCAGGGTGCGAAGTGAGTGCAGTTGTAGGAGTCTAGTTGGCAGTTGAAGCACGGAGGGCAGTTGGGAGGTCTATCGTCATCGAGAGAGAGCGAGCGGTACATCAAGTTTGCATCGGAGAAGTCGTCCCAGGCTGCGGTCGCGATGGCAGAGGGAGCTATAGCAATGCCCAGGATCAAGGCCCATGCCGACCGCATGATGGGTAGGGGTTTGGCTTTGGAGCCCTGTTGACGTAACCGTCGCAGAGACCAGCGACCAAAGAAGGTGTGCGAGAATCGCCGAGCGGAGCTTATTGGGATGCCGAGGTCAGCATAGAAGGTTGGGAGGCTGGCGAGTTAAGTCTGGTGTAAGATGCGGAGCGGAGGTCAGACCGGCGGTGCAGGTGATGATGACGCGGGCGGAGAAGCAGACACTTGGCGCCAGGAACCAGAGCAGCAGCCGCATGCTACGCGGCCGCTGTTTCATTGAGAGGGCGCTTACTGCACGGTTCGCATTCAGCCCTTTGTCGATCTACTCTACGGTGATTTGACATCTCATGACCTTGACATAACTTCAGGTAACATGTTACTGTTTACATGGTGCCCAGCCCAGCCCCATATCATACTCATCAAATTCCCTCTGTTCCGGGCCCAGACTACTTGTAGCTATCATCATTAGGCTTTGGCTCTGGGCAGATCGCGCTGCTGCGGGGCACCACGTGATCACCGTACCCCGTATTTATATTTGGGTTTTCCAGATAGGCAACGCCAACCCCTGGGATCGCAAGCAAGCAAGTAGTGTGAATCACAACGTCAAAGACGGAAGCCGGAAAATTGGACAGCTGGTAGAGCGAAGTCGAAGCGAACGAAGACACCATGGTGAACCTCGAGGCATTTGCAGTGGAACAGGTATATTTCGCATACTCCCCCGCTTTCCCGTGTGGCCCGGGCTTTGTTATGAGCCACCCTATGAGAGGATTTAGAGAGATGCTGAGATCTTATTAGTGGATGGACAAGTATGAGATGATCGCAAAATACAATACGGCTGAGACCTGCTGTTCTTCTCTCTCCGTCGATGATCTGCGGGAACTCTCCGAGGACAAGGAGACCAACCCCTTGACCGACCTACAGTCAACAAAGCTCACATATGGAGCTATTCGAGGCTCTGAGAAGCTCCGAGAGACATTGGCAAATCTATACTCTGCCAAAACACCTTCCCCGCTACCGAAAGACAATATCTTGCTCACTGCCGGAGCAATACAAGCAAATTTCCTTGCTCTTTATACTCTGATTGGTCCAGGAGACCATGTCATCTGTCATCATCCAACTTACCAGCAACTCTATTCGATCCCTGCGTCCCTAGGAGCTGAAGTCAGCCTCTGGAAATCCAAAGAGAAGGACGACTGGCAAGTTGACCTCGAAGACTTGAAGACACTTATTCGTCCCAATACTAAGATGATTATCATCAAGTACGTCTCCAGGCCATAGATGTGACGAAAGCTACTAACGAATACTGCTAGTAATCCTCAAAACCCCACGGGAGCGATCATTCCCCGTGACACGCTCGAGGATCTCGCTGACATCGCACGCGAATCTTCAATTATCCTGTATGCTGACGAAGTCTACCGGCCTCTGTTCCACGGTATTAGCCCGGCTGATCCGCAGTTCCCACCATCGGTTTTGTCCCTTGGGTATGACAAGACTATCGCAACCGGATCCATGTCCAAAGCTTACAGTCTGGCTGGAATCCGAGTGGGGTGGGTAGCTTCTCGTGATCGATTTTTGATTGAAGCATGTGCTAGCTCCCGAGACTACACCACCATTTCAGTCGGACAGATTGATGATGCAGTAGCTCGCTTTGCTCTGGCGCCGGAATGCATTCACAACCTGCTTAGGAGAAACATCGACCTAGGACGGGCGAATCTCGCGATTCTAGAGAAATTTATTGAATCCCATCGCTGGGCATGCCAATGGGTCAAGCCCCGTGCTGGCACGACGGCATTTGTCAAGTTCACAAAGATGGGCAAGCCTATTGATGACGTGGTTTTCTGTGAGAGACTGCTGGAGAACACTGGCGTGATGTTTGTGCCCGGAAGCCACTGCTTCGGAGAGGGCGAAGACTTCCAGGGCTATGTGCGCGTTGGGTACTGCTGCGAGACGGAGGTTCTGGAGAACGCTCTCAAGGCTCTTGCAGAATTCATGGAAGAAGGATATGAGGATGTTCCTGCGTTGAAGAAGAAAGCACCCAAGGCTGCTGAATGAACATTGCATAGATAATCTCGTCAAATGCATCAGCGCAAGATATAGATCTGCATTTTAACCGTTGGTCTAACGTTGGCCCACGGGTGGTGCTGCACCCCCCTTATAAATTGGAAACGCAGCCGGTTCAATGTTGTATATAGTTCCAACCTTGGAGATCTGGAAGGTGAACGATTCACGAGCCCCAACAATCGAATTTATGTCAACTCCAGAGCCACCTAAATCCTGATGATTTCACACTTTATACTCAAGAAGCCTAATATTGGACGCCTATTTCCATGAATCCAAATTTCGGGCGAAGTATGTAGTTCGCAAGTCTCGCCGAGCACTTGTTGATCCTGCGGAGAGCATCCACAAAGCGCCAGTGAAAAGGCCCAGAAAACCGCCCGAGTCATGTGAAGTCGACGGTTGCGCCGAGATGCCGCGGGAGCTAACCCGATTAGGCCGGCGCTGATGATGTAGTTGCGAGGACGGGGATGCAACTAGAGACAATGTATGCAATGCTGGTCAAAGAAAAAATAGCAGTCGGTAGAGCTATGCATCTTGCCGAGCTCCAAAAACCAATATATCAACGCCATCTGCGACTATCACGAAAAGCAAGCATTGTGTAAGGTCCCACCCGGAGGTATGTAATATTCCCCCCGAAACAGTGGTGCGGCCGTGCTGATCAGGTGGCGGTTCGCGCGATTGGGACCGAGGCATCATGAAATTGCTGATCCTCCTTTTTGGCGACTCTCTCCTCTTCACCTCCGCCTTTACACATCAGCCCTACCGACAAGCGGTTGGCGCGCCCTTTACAAGTACATCCCCTGCTATCCGACCAACCCCACAGAGGCAAGCGCTGCCTGATCCTCGCGCCCGTCGCAGAAGCTTGCCTGTTTGCGACACAAGCACTGCTCAAAGAAACCCTATTATCGGTGATAATTCCACAACGTGATCATGTCTTTACCGCCAATACCAAGTGAGTATCGCTCTGGAAGAGCTACAGTATAGCTGAATAGAGCTAATGTTCCCCTTCTCCCTCCAGGTATCCCATGGGGCCTTGCTCTTCCGGCTGCCGCGACGGCATATGCCTACCTCAATGCCAAGTACTCGATATTCTACGACTTGAATCTGATCAAAGGCCTGGTCAAAATGAGTCTCAAACGTCGTTTTGCAGAGCGCGGCGATCGCCTTAATATCTTCTACGTCCTAGAGAGCTTCGCCTTAAGCCCCGCCACCGCTGATCAGGAATTCATTGTCTACAATGGCCAGTCATGGACCGCCCATGAAACATACTTAATGGCGCTTCGATATGGAACCTGGTTTAAGAATGTCCACGGCGTTCGAGCGAAGGAGATCGTGGCCATTGATTGCATGAACTCGTCGAGCTTCATCTTCATGGTGCTGGGTCTCTGGAGCATTGGGGCTACTCCCGCATTCATCAATTACAACTTGTCAGGCAAACCTCTGGTCCACTCGATCCGAACCTCCACAGCCAAGCTTCTTTTCGTCGATGAAGAAGTCCGCAACAACTTTCCTCCTGAATTAATGGAGACTTTTGCCTCTCCCGAGTTTCGAGATGGAAAAGGCTCGGTCCAGGTTGTTTTCTTGACATCTGAAGTGGAGTCACAAGTTCTGGATATGGAGCCCGTGAGAGAAGATGATAAGGCGCGCTCGGGTGTGTTGCCCCGTGACATGGCTGCGTTGATCTACACTAGCGGCACTACTGGTCTTCCCAAGCCAGCCATTGTCAGCTGGAGTAAGTGTTGGGCTGGTAGTTGTTTCGTGGTTGATTGGATGAAGGTGACTCGGGATGATCGTTTTTACACGGTATGTTCACTGCATCTTGATGATTTGAAGATATAGCTAATTTTTACTTACCAGTGCATGCCTCTTTACCATTCGTCTGGCTGTGTCCTGGGCTTTATTACTTGCCTGATGGCAGGTGCTACATTCATCATTGGCCGAAAGTTCTCCGCTCGAGCCTTCATGAAGGAAGCTCGCGAAAATAACGCTACTATTGTCCAATATGTGGGCGAGACACTTCGCTATATCATGGGAGCACCGCCGCAGATTGACCCGGTGACGGGAGAAAACCTCGATAAGAAGCATAACATCCGCATAGCATTTGGAAACGGGCTGCGACCTGATATTTGGAACCGCTTTAAGGAGCGTTTCGGCGTTTCCACCATTGCAGAGTTCTATGCTGCCACAGAGGGTACCACTGGCTCGTGGAACTTGTCCTCGAATGATTTCTCGGCTGGTGCGATTGGGCGAAATGGCATAATTGGAGATATGATCCTTGGCCCTGGATGTGCTATTGTGGACGTCGACCACGAGACACAGGAGCCATGGCGTGACCCTAAGACCGGACTGTGCAAGAAGCTTCCCCGAGGCGACCCAGGTGAACTTCTCTTTGCTATCGATGCCGCAGACCCAAGCGCCAACTTCCAGGGCTATTTCCAGAACGAAAAGGCTACACAGAGCAAGATAGTGCGCGATGTTTTGAAGAAGGGCGATGCCTACTTCCGCACGGGCGACATGGTCCGCTGGGATCGAGATGGCCGCTGGTATTTCTCCGATCGTATTGGTGACACCTTCCGATGGAAGAGCGAGAATGTCTCAACAAATGAGGTTGCTGAGGTCATGGGCGCGCACCCAGAGGTACACGAAGCTAATGTCTATGGCGTGGCCCTTCCCAACCATGACGGGCGTGCTGGCTGTGCGGCGATCGTCTTCAATGAACAGCTGGCCAAGGGCGCCGGGTCTGATGTCGCCTTGGAGCCGTCGAAAGCCACTCTAGACAGCCTGGCTGCGCTGACTCTGCAGCAACTCCCGCGATATGCAGCTCCATTGTTTGTGCGTGTGCTACCTGAGATGCAGTCCACTGGCAACATGAAGCAGCAGAAGCATGTCCTTCGTACCGAGGGTGTGGATCTTTCTAAGATTTCCAAGAAGGATCGGATGTACTGGCTCCAGGGCAGCTCTTATGTTCCTTTTACTCAGAGAGACTGGGATCGATTGAATGGTGGCCAGGTCCGGCTATAGTGTTGAAGCACCGGAATATTTTCTGTTTATTGAAGCGTTGACCCCCATATCACTACCTCATAGATACCCTCCTCCCTTACCAAGTAATGCCTAGCAACACAGAAAATAAACGATTCTTTCGCAGCAAACATCCAATTTATGCATATCTCGTGCCCCAAGATCGCGAAAAGCGGAACGATGTTCCGCTTGGCCCACAAATCTGTGCCACGATCGGGACTAGATGTGGGGTTTCCAGTGTAGATCGCGCAAGGTCCGGTTATTCAGGGCTATTGCATTCTCGTGGTTGTGACAGTGTGTCATTTCAACCTTTCTTTATGTGCGACCACGGAAGGATGACCTGCCATTAGTTCCAAGGATTAACTTTGTTGTATCGCGTCGATTCGCCAGCCGAGCTACCAGCCGGCTACTATGAGCCTCGACAAACAAGAGACGGGCGCGGCCCAAGAAAGGGATATTCGAGTCGCGACAGAGGCCCCTCAAGATGATTCCCCAGTCGTAAGTATTATCGACTCAAAGCGAACCGACTCAAATAACGAATGCTAACTACAATCACAGAACTGGCCATGGCTCCGCAAGCATATCATTCTCATCCAATGCGCTTTCTATGCCTTAGGTCCAGGGTTCACAAGCTCCATTCTAATCCCCAGCACAAACGACGTTGCTAAAGACTTCAATATCTCATCGCAAAAAGCAACATACCTCGTTGCCGTCCATGTCCTCTTCCTAGGTCTCGCCCCTTTCTTCTGGATCCCATGCATGAAAGCGGCAGGGCGCAGGCCAGTCCTCATAGCCAGCGTATTCTTATCTTGCGTCGCAGCACTGGGAGGAGGCTTCGCTAATTCATACGGCAGTCTTATGACGGCGCGTGTCTTCCAGTCCTTCGGCGTGTCTGCAGGATTTGTCCTCCCCGGTGTGATCGTGGTGGATCTGTTCTCTGCCGATCAACGCGGTCGCAAAAATGGGGTTTGGGCGCAGATGGTCTCCATCGGAGCCCCTTTAGGAGGTGTGATCGGCGGCCCTATCTCTTACTATATTGGCTGGCGATGGGTTCTATGGCTTACGGCCATAATGAATGCTGTTCAGACGATCGGGTTTGTTCTTACTTGCCCGGAGACTTCGTATGAGCACCGCCGGAACGGAATGAGGCGTCTTGATGTTTGGCATTTCCTTGAGCCTTTCCTTGTGCTTCAAGCTCCTCATATAGTCTTTGTGGCGTTTGCTTATGGGGTAGCTTTTGCAATTGTTTCGGTTGGATTGGCTTCTATTGTGCCGATTGCTCTGGAGGGAATATACGAGTTCGGTCCTGTGCCCCAAGGCCTTTTCTTTCTTGGGCCTTTGATCGGCGCTTTGCTTGCAGAGCAGATCGCCGGGCCCATGAGTGATTGGATTATGAAACGAGAGCGTCAGAATGCCGCTTCGGCATCAGGTGATGGGTCTGTGAGATTGGAAAGACGTCTCATCACTGGTATCCCGGGATTCTTCCTCGCAATAGCAGGTGTCCTGATCTTCGGACTGACACTGCAAAACAAAACTCATTGGATTGGGCCATGTCTGGGTTTCGCGATAGGAAACTTTGGACTTCAGGTCATCACTACTCCTCTCAAGACTTATTGTGTGGACTGTCTGCCGGCCCATGCGGGCTCCGTATTGCAACTGATTAACACTATTCGTCAGATTCTGTCTTTCACAGTGCCATTTTGGAGCCCAAATCTCGGAGAAAGACTTGGTTATGGCCTGGGTTACGGTGTTGAAGCAATCATTATTGCCTTCTTCTCCGTCGGATGTCTTTTGGCCTTGTGGAAAGGCAAATCCTGGAGAAAGACAATACGTGTCAGGGGCATTGAGGAAAGCCAAACGGGGCAAACTTCTTGAAGATGAGATGGGCTAATACCCAATAGTCATATGAGACGTTTTATAATATCTAGTCGTATAGATAAAGATATTTTATCTACATTGACAGGGTGATGGAGCAATTGTAACCCGGTTTCATACAGCCTTAAGTGATACTTGCTAGCTCTCGCTTCGAAATTTGAGTAATGTGTATTCCACAATATCACCTGCTGCCTCGATCCATCAAGTTTTCATCACGTAACTCGTCCCGAGGCGGGGCCGCACTACGCTCATGCGAAGTATACGGAGGTCACCTTCCGAGTCGGAACTGTAACCAGCAATTGGCGGCCCCGATCCCCCCAAAAAAACCCCGCAAAACCCGGAATGAAATGACTCCAGGTTTAAGCGATGCCGAAAGATTGTCCCGGGCTCCAATCATATCAACACATCGGCTCTGATTCCGGGACCATGCCGACATGTGGCGCTTTCGGTCGACTCCGCGCCGAACGAGCGGGTTGTGAGCGCACCGATGCGGGGTGGTGTAACCCGACGTCGAGGTGGGAGATGTTCACCTATTAAAGAGTCAGGCGCTAATTCATTGTGTCTGTTGAATGTAAACTATCTTTTGGATCTCTTTGTTTTAAACCATATCAATTGATTCTGCAAAATGTCTATGAACTTTGATGACTGTGGCGTGACTCGGGATGGCTTCCCTCGCCCTTTCCCAAGCACTCCTTCCAATGTTCTGGACCAGCTCCGCATGAACGACAAAGTCGTTGTTGTAAACGGTGCGTCAGATGGCATTGGCCTTGCTGTTGCTGAGGCCATTGCCGAGGCTGGTGGTCACGTTGCTTTCTGGTACAACACGTGAGTTATCCTGCGGCATGCTTGACTTTGGAATATTATACTCATCGTATCAAGAAATGATGCTGCTATTCAAAGATCTCAGGAGATCGCCACTAAGCACAGTGTTAAGACATCTAGCTACAAAGTCGATGGTATGAATCTCGCTTATCCAGCGAATTTCAATAACTAATTGAGGTGTCTAGTCTCCGTCTCAACCCAAGTCCAAGACACCATTGCCCAAGTTGTCAAGGACTTTGGCAAAATCGATGTCTTCATTGCCAATGCGGGTGAGTATCATTCTCGATTTAAAAATTCAAGACTGTATCTGACGATTGAGCAGGCATGGCTATTTCAAAGCCAATCTTGGAGCAGACCTTAGACGAATATCGCAAGCAGATGTCTGTAAATGGTAAGTGCTTCATATTAAATGCTCATGTTTGAAATTGATCTAACATACACTAGTTGATGGAATTGTTTTCTGTGCCAAGTATGTCGGCGAGGTATTCCACCGTCAAGGTTTCGGAAACCTCATCATCACATCCAGCATGAGTGCCCACATTGTCAATGTGCCAACAGACCAACCAGTATACAACGCAACCAAGGCGTATGTCACTCACTTTGGAAAGTCTCTTGCTCGCGAATGGCGCGAGTTTGCCCGCGTGAACATTGTTTCGCCCGGCTTCTTTGACACCAAGATGGGTGCTAGCCCATTTGCCATCAACGAGGCTTACCGCATGGCTGCTTTGGGACGTCAAGGCCACACCAAGGAGATCAAGGGTCTCTACCTTTACCTTGCCAGTGATGCTTCCACTTACATGACTGGTAGCGATGTTCTCATCGATGGTGGCTATGTTTTGCCTTGAATACGCATATGTGAATTTGAACACAGATCCAAAATAGACAACCATAGAAGAGAAAAAATTAATGAATATGAAGAATTGCAGTGGATTAAGCATGAACATCGTAGCCATTCTTGGACTTACATCTATCGAGCCCTCCCACCTGTGCACTATAATCCCAAGCTCTGAGCTTGGGCATTTGACCTAGGCACAAGTGAAAAGCTGCTAGTACGAAATTTTTGAAAGGCAATCAACTCAACAATGTTTTCAAATTTATCTGAGAAGCCAATTGAAGAGTAAGTTACTCGAAAAGCCATTTTTGAAAAGTCATTTGAGAAGTCATTTGGAATACTGAAGAAGCGAAAATACATTTGAAGGCACCAGTGAGTTTCCTTACGATACAGACATCTCAAAGCTAACTTGGAATCTATTTTAAGTAGTAGATCTTCACTACGGAGAACCTGCTGTCTGCAAATAGCTCAAGCATGTTCAATCTGAGAAACCCCAATATCCAACTCTTTTTGAGGGTATCCATCGCTCCCAGCCCCAATTCCAAGTTGGTGTCGAATGTCTGCCATTCTTTGCAGGTCAGCTTCTCCTTGGCTTCCTCCAAATAGTTTGTCCATTTCCTCAATGCCGACGCCTCGGGTCTCTGGAACAAAGAACCAAACCCATCCAATGAGGAAGAGACAAAAGGCTAGGGGACATTCGTTAGTATCCCCAGAATAGAAAATAAGTCTATTGAGCACATACCCAAGAAGAAGTAGAAAGTCCCGAAGCGAATTGAGTCTAGCATACGAGGATAGATGAGAGCAACAATGAACTACAACATGTTAGTTAAGACTCGACAGAGACAACGAAACTGCACTTACATTGCTCAACCAGTTGACACCAATAGAGATACCAACAGCTTGCGCTCTTACCCCAGGTGGGAAAATTTCGGAGGGAATAATCCAGTTCACACAACCAATGCTGTATGCGAAGTTTGCAATGTAGGCCCAAACGAATACTGCACATCCCCAACCTGCACCTGTATGAGTGGACCAAGAGTTTCCATACACAGCATAGATGGTAGCAACGATCAGCTGTGAAATCGACATGCCAATGCCTCCGACTATCAAGACAGTTTTACGGCCCCATCCGTCCATGAAGATGATAGCAGGAATAGTGAACAGGAAATCAATAATTCCAACCACTCCAGTGGCCAGCAAGTCGACGGTTCCGCCGGTCATGCCGATACTCTGGAAAATCTTAGGGGCATAATAGATGATAGCGTTGATACCGGTAAACTGTTGAATGAACTGCATGAAGCACGAAATGAACAAACGGCGGTTGAGATGGCGTTCGGTGAAAAGAGACTTGTATCGCTGCATTGTTATTTCGAACTCGGTTTTCGCATTCGGGAAAAGCACTCTTGTGGTTTCGCGGTCAAACACTGCTGCGGCTTTGATCTCGAGAACTTCAAGTCTGATACGAGGATCGGTCTCGGGAACTCGGCGAATTCGGACGAGAGTAGCTTGGGCTTCTTCTTCGCGGTCTGTGCAAGATCATCCAGTCAGTAAATGTTTACCATAGCAACGAAGGCAGGAATTGAAGGAGATCAGACCTTTGAGAAGCAGCCAGCGAGGGGTATAAGGCATGAAAAAGGTTCCCACCCCTAATATCAATGATGGGATGCACTGGAGAGAAAGAGGGAGCCTCCATGCGGCGGCTGACTGGGAATCCCCTGTGCCTCCAATGTATTGGGTCCCATAGTCGATCCAAAATGCAACCATGATGCCGAATGTAATGCTCAATTGCTGGAGACAAACCAAGCTACCTCGAACATTTGACGGGGCTAGCTCACTGATGTAAAGGGGAACGACCATGGAGAGGGCACCAATGGCAAGGCCAGCGATGAAGCGACCGATGAAGATCATCTCGATGTTGACTGCCGCAGCTTGAATGATCGAGCCTATCAGGAAAATCACATTGGCAAGAAGGATAGACCATCGACGAGAGATACGATCAGAAATGGGGCCGTTGAGAAAAGCGCCAACCATTGCCCCTAGGGTAAGGACGGAAACCATCCATCCCTGAAGGGTGGAACTGGAAGCTAGCAACGGGAATTCCTTGGTCTGTTGTCACGAAGACGTATAATAAGCATATGAGCAGTGGTATGTGATGGAAGAAGTAACCTACAAAGTTGTTCATCACTAGAACACCGCTGATAACTCCCTGGTCATACCTGCGAGATCCATCGTTGAGTCATGTGGAATATAAGTGATAGATTCATCAGTCTTACCCAAAGAGCATGCCTCCAAGACTTGCAAAGACAGCCAAGAAAAATATGAAAGGCTGTTGAACAAGCCCCTTGACACCTACATCTATCTGTGAGTGCCTGTGTACTTGATCGAGGGCATATGCGTGCTTACCTGTAACTCCATATGAGACATTCATTGCCTCAGTGGCACTCCCTCCAGTAGCTGCTACCATTGTGATAGATGATTTTGGATGGTTCAGAAGTAGTACATCAGACAAATTTTAGACAACAGGGTTTAAGATGACAGTCTTCTCCAGGAAAGAGGGCTGGCCTTGGTTATTATATGGGGCATGTCGGATGTTTGCCGGCATACGAATCCGGGGAAAGTAGCAGTATCACACTAGTCGAATCAGGGAGAATAATCGGGATAGAACCCGCCGATGACGGTATGATGGCGACCTCGTAAGCATTGTAATTGATCATATCTCTGCTCTGTTCCTTTGTTTGCTACGAGTATCTGGCTTAGATGCTCTGCCATCAAACGTCTAATATCAGAACCCACCTACTCAACAGCAGATTACAAACGAGTGAATGTACTTATAACGTCTATCTCTTGGTCTGAATCATGTTCACATCCGAGTCAAATTTTCCGGGGTGCGTAGCGGCAAAGTGGTCCCACTACAATATTTGCCCATCGTGAAAAGGGTCGGCACACAGTGCACCGATGAAAGTGGAGATGGCATCTTGGTCTGATTTTCGGGCATCTAAAGCAGCAGGAGTCACGCGGAGACCAATCAATGATCGCTCTTGCCGAACATCGGATTACCGAAACCCGAAGCTCATGGTCGAGAAATTGCTTGAAGCCGTATTCGAAACTTCTAACGCTGGGAACTTGTCTAGGTTACCCTGTATATAGACTTAACTACCTGCACCGCAAACTACGTCGCACACGCGACAAATGTTTAGTTCCACGTCTTAAGCTTTATCGAACTACGCCAAAAGCAGTCCCCAAAATGACTACATCTAATGAAGTCGCGGATCGCGCCGCTCTTACATCTCGCGCGGTTCCTCAAATGGTCTTCAGTGATGGGGGACCTTCTTCTATGACCCCTGCACCCGCCATTCCTATTGAGAGCGACCCAGCTGTTGGTGCCCAAAAGCGATTCTCTGTCCACGGAAACGCAGTTGTCACTGGCGGGGCTGGTACTTTGGGCCTCCGCTCCTGTGATGCTCTTCTAGAGCACGGCCTAGAGGGTCTTATGATCTTTGATGTGAACCCTGCCAATTCTCAAGACGAGATCAACAAATTGCAGGCCAAGTTTCCAAAGGCCAAGATTCACACGCAAAAGGTTGATGTGACGGACGAGAAAGCTGTTGACACAGCAATGGAAGAAACTACCAAAATCCTTGGATCTATAGACACCCTTGTCTGTTTTGTTGGTGTGGTCGGATGCGTTGAGAGTCTGGAAATGCCGATCACACAATGGCGACGGATTCTTGACATCAACACTACTGGATCTTTTATCTGCGCTCAAGCTGCAGCACGGCATATGGTTAAACAAGGCACTGGAGGGTCTATCACATTCGTCGCGTCGATCTCAGCGCATCGTGTAAACTTTCCCCAGCCCCAGGCTGCATACAATGTCAGCAAATCGGCGCTTTTAATGCTCAAGAGCTGTTTGGCAGCAGAATGGGCTCGTTATGGAATTCGTACCAATACTGTCAGTCCTGGTTATATGGATACAGTTCTCAACGAGGGAGATGGCATTGCCGAACATCGGAGAATTTGGGCGGAGCGCAATCCTAGTGGCCGCATGGGTAGTCCATCGGAGCTGACTGGCACTATAGTGCTTCTGGCAAGTAGTGCTGGCACGTATATAAACGGGTCAGATCTCGTTGTTGATGGAGGTGGTATTGTTCTTTGATTGTGGTATGAAACGAGGTAGGTAGAAGCCCTAACTTGATTTCCAAGGCTGAGAGCAAATCCCCCTGGGAACATTCGACGGTTAAAATATTTCAATATAATCCATTTCTCAAGAATAGCTTGAAGGGTATTCTGGTTGTAGAATCTATCGGTTGGCTTTTGTATTCACCGTTTTCCAAATGCTGGTATACATAGCTGCGTAAATGGTTCAAAATTTCATGGGTCTCGAGACTCTACTCAAAACAACTACTACAGACAGAGTCACGTATTTAGTTCGTAGTCTAGGTCCTTAATTTAGTCTTCCTAGGAGCATAGTCAGGAAAACTATGTGTCGTGAGTGGAGACGAGTCGTTACATCACCCCATGACCGGGACCAAATCCCCGCGCCGCTTAAACGCTCCGCCCCCTCCCCGCAAAAAGACGAAGCCGCTGTCGGTCAGCAGTGCCCCGACGCTTCAACTACGTCCCGTCTGCATGCCGAGTCCGGGGAAGCCCGCATGATCGTTTCACTCGTGGGGATGTCAGTAATTGCAATTATCCAACATGCCGAAAAGTGCGAGGCGATCATCTAGTGCGGCACTGCTGCGTGCATGCATTAACTGTCAAAAACGAAAAACCCGATGCCACCGAACAGGATCAGACTCAGCTCCTTGCGCTTATTGTGCCAGGAAAGGAAAGACATGCAGCTTCGAAAATCCACCTGACCGAACGCCCTTGACCAGAAAGAACCTAGACGCTGCAGAGCATCGGTACACTCAGCTCCGATCCCTAGTACGGTCATTGAATCCGGGTTTGGACATTGACGCTGCCTTGGAAGAGCTAGGGGAGCAGCAGGAATCAGCTCCATCGCCGTCTCAAGACCAGCATAACGACCTGACTCCAGACAGTTACGAATGGCATGAAGGCTCACTGTCTCCGGAACTTGCAACACCAGACCAAGATAATGCCATTACAACAGATGGCATGGCTACCCTACAGACGAACGACTCAGGGTATCTAGGTTCGTCCATATGGCTCTGATGAATTTCTGACAACGTATTGATGATTATACTGCAGGTAGCAGCTCTGGTTCACGTCTTCTAGAGGAGATAGATCCAAGCATTGTAAACGTCGCGAAGCGAAGGCCACGGCTCAGACAATATCGAAGAACACATCGGTCAAGGGCACCTGCGGCTGAAGCTTCGAGCTTAGCTGTTACATATGCTGCTAGAGAGCTAATAGACGCATATTTCTTCTTATACAATAGTCACTTTCCGGTCTTGCACGAGAAAACGTTTCGGGATAGAGTCGCAGCAACGCACCAACACGGCCCACCACTCTCACCATGGCGAGTAACATACTACATGGTCCTAGCGATTGGGCACTGGGCCTTAAATAAAGAATCAGAACACATTCAGTCAAGCTACTATTCTGCGGCAAGGTCAAGTCTCTCATTACAAATGCTGGAGTCGGGGACCGTTGAGACCGTGCAGGCCTTTCTGCTCATGGGGAATTACCTCCAGAAGAGAGATCGCACAAATACTGGGTATAACTTTATTGGACTTGCCTATAGGATGGCGATCGGACTAGGGTTACATCGAGAACCTAGCGGCGTGGAAGATACCATCGGACATGAAAGACGCCGCCAACTGTTTTGGACAATCTATTGTGTTGAGAGTGGCTTCAACATCACCACAGGGCGTCCACCCACTATTGTGGATGGCTTCATGGATATTCGTCTTCCATTGAATATAGACGATAAGGTATGAAGTCTCAAATTCGCCCCCTGGGGACATATGCTAATATAGGAACAATTAAAAAGGCGCTCTCTTTAACGTCCCCAGTGCCGCCGGAAGTTGATTACCCAACTACATACTCCGCAATCATTGCCCAAGCTCGATTAGCCAAGATTGCTGATGCAATTTATCACGAGTTTCTTCTAGCTAAGACTGCTGGATCCAAAATCGAGTACAGAATGGCTGAATCTATGGAGCGCGACCTTGTTAGCTGGTACCGAGCACTGCCAGATTATTTCACAGCGCCAGATGTTCCGTCTTGGTTTCGGGGCCCACGGTCTGTTGTGATATGGAAAGAGCAAAATTTGCGCATTCTTCTTTGGCGCGGTAGCCAGAAACATCACAGTTTCCTTCCAACCAAAATGGTAGCAGAAGAAAAGTGTCTGAATGTCGCTATGGACAGCATCCACGAGATCAGTGCCTTCTGCTTGGCCCACGAAGAAAACCTCTACCCGAGTCTGACTTGGTACGCCACCTATTTCTTGCTTCAGGCAACGCTGGTGCTGGTAGCTGGCTTCCTGGAAAAGAATGCCCAAGGCCAAGCCGAAGCTCCCGAGCTACATCACTCTATCTTCAAGTCCAGAAACTGTTTGAGAATGCTCGCCTCAAAGAATAAATCTGCGGCGAGATATCTGGAAATGCTAGATATGATCTGCAATCAATTCCCATCACCTGCGATCGACCTTGCACTTGATCAAAATCCCTACGGCCTTGCGCAAATGCCCACAGATGATGAGTTTGCGGCTCCAATGAGCAATATGCAGCACGGCCCCGAGGACTTCCCTCCACTGCCAAGTGAAAATGACTTTGTATTTCCCGGTGACTGCCAATTTGCTTTAAGCGAAGATGATAGTAACAGAGATCCGAATTTGCGGATGCTCATTAACCAAGTGTCCCATGATTTCATGGGGAGCATGCCGCTAGACTTACTGTTCAACGATTGGGCGAACTTTCCTTCTTAAAATTACGAATCTTAGTGGTCTTAAATACATGTGTACAAACAGAGATGAGCTTTCTACTCAGGTGAGCTTTTGAGTTTTGGTGAATGGGGGGTTAAAAGATCGACGTGATAGTGCTGAGATCCAAAAGTTTTAGGCTTTGGGTAGTCATAGCATTCGAGAATTCTTTTCGTCATTTAGTAGCTTCCAGTAAAGAACCAGGTATTGCGTCTTTGAGGTTGTTATGTGTATTATTCCTTGGTCCTATTTCACTTCCTTTCATAGGGGCTGGAGATCCAGCTACAGGGCTGACATCATATCTGGATGGCGTGGGATGTAGTATGTAGTCGGAGTGCAAAGGTGACACCAGGCTGAAGTCGTTTCCAGATCCAGTCTTATGGTTTGAATACGTCACTGGAAGCCCATTTACAATCTTGTCATTTCTCTGAAGAATTCTTCACATTGCTCATAAATCAGCGTTGGAGCCTCGCAGAAGGCACATTCGGGCATAAGCAGCCGCAGCGGAGATAAAACGCGCGGATGCCGAGTGAGAATCTCGAAGGAACGCCTTCTCTGCAGCCCCCCGCATCTCATAACCACACTCCTTCAACTCTATAGCATTTTACATCATATCCCTGTTTGTACTCTGGGGCTTCTGGCTGTGTCCTGACTAGCCCCACTATGTCTGAACCCACTGAAGATCCGGTCGCGCCGGAGGGGGACGGAGCACCCAAGAAGAGGACCAGGGTCCAGTTTTCCTGCACAGCCTGTCGCTTTCGAAAGTATGCTCTCTCTATATGATTTTCCATATGATATTTCGAGCTGATAGGAATACAGGCTCAAATGCTGCCGAACTTATCCGTGCACTAATTGTAGAAAGCGCGGCGAAGCAGCTTCATGTACTTACGTTGGCCGCGGCCCTCGTGGGAAGGCGCAACATGGGCGCTCGAGCCCAACCCTAGTTCAAGATCGCCTGCAGCATCTTGAAAACTTGGTGATGTCCCTGGCTCAGCAGCAGAAGCCTGAAGATCCCATTGTGGATTTCAATACTGGCCAACCCCAGAACAATGCTGGATATGATACGCCGCCTTCAACTAGCGACCGCGACTCGAAAGCTTCACCGCGAGACACAGGCATGCTGTTCGTGAATGACCAAGGTACAAAGTACATTGATAGCGCCAATTGGAGAGCTATTCTTGAAGAGGTATGCATCGAAATGATTGAGGCGCTATACCGTTTCCAAAAACTAACATGATCATGACCAAAGATTAAAGGAGTCAAGGAAGTCATTGATGATGAAGCCGAGACACCCGAAGATCTTCCTGAAGAGGATCCTTTTCATGACACGTCGCCAGCTCTGCTTCTTGGGATGGGGCCTTCGATGTCAAAACAAGAACTGCTTGTGGACATTCCTCCACGGTCTATAACCGATAGACTTGTTTCTCGCTTCTTGAAGACTTCGGAGCCTTCGTTAAGTAGGTATCCCACTCTTCTGGCAAATTTGCTTGAGCTCATGGTTGAACAGTCCTGCTTCATGTACCAACATTCCGTAAAGAATACGAACAATTCTGGACAGACCCTCATAGCATGTCATTTACATGGATTGCCCAGCTCTACGCGCTGATGACGCTATCTGTTTGCCTCCATCACAAGAGCGAAGAGCCTCTACCTCTCCCCACAGCAGATCCAATGACCATTTGGGATGAGTTTCGCCAGCGTGCAGCCCAATGTTTGGTACACTCTAACTATCTAATCCCCGGCAAATACAAAGTCGAGGCACTTCTCCTATATTCGCTCGGGGAATTCTATCGCAGCCAAGACGCTTTAATGTCTGTCCATTATCTATTTGGTATCACCATTCGACTTGCGTTGCGTATGGGCTATCACCGTGACCCGAGCTTCTATCCCAAGTTATCCCCTTGGGAAGGAGAAATGAGAAGGCGAGCATGGGCCTTGTTATGTCAACTGGACAGCTTGGTTGCGTTCCAGAATGGCATTCCACGGTCAATCCAGCCCTGGTATTCTGATACTGCCCTTCCATCCAATCTGCTAGACGAAGACTTTAGCCAGGACAGCGTGGAGTTACCACCCGGTCGACCAGATGAAGAAAGGTCTCCCAGCTCCTATACGCGATCAAAGGATCGAATCATGAGTGTGTTTGGTCTGATCATCGATCTTTCTTTCAGACGGGAACACACATCTTATGAGGAAGTTATGGACCTTGACCGCAGATTGGAAGAAGCTCACGACAAGCTACCTGGATATCTCACAATTCGACCAATGGCGCAATCTCTTGGGGACCACTCTTATCACATCCTTGCCCGATATACACAAGAGTTCTTATATCAGAAATGTCGAATCGTGTTACACCGTCCGTACATGGCTGGGCAGGATGCCAAGTATGGATTTTCAAGAAAGGTCTGCATAGAAGCTGCGACTGCAACTTTACGGCATCACCAAGATATATGGAACGAGTCACTCCCTGGCGGGCAGCTTTATGCAGACCGCTTCTTGATCAACTCGTTTCAGAATACCGACTTCATGCTTTCCTCCATGATTCTTTGCTTGGCGCTCTCGCAGGAGCTAACGAATGAAGTCTATATTAACCCAGATTCTCCTGAGCGCAAAGAGCAAATCATTCTCTTGGAGAAAACGCATTGGATTTTCCAGCAAACGCGGCATCGATCTACTGATACTCGGCGAGCTTTCGCGGCGCTGGATGCAATGCTCCGCCAGATAAAGGGTAAATCCATGGGCAGTCTCTCTTTGAATGAAGCCCATTCTTCTGCTTCGGATATTAGTGAGTTTTCCATAGTCGGATGTTTCTCTTACGTGTTCTAATGTTGTCTCGCAGGTAATGCAGTTTTCGAAAGGGCTCCCTCATCGATTGAACAACAACCGCAGGCGATGTTTCCTTCGCCTGATGATTTATCGCTCGGTACTTATGAAAATGTCGATCCAACTTCTCTGTCTTCCTTAGGTGTTATTGGAGACATGCTCACGACCCCTGCTCAAGTAGACTGGGTGAGACCTTTTGCCACAACCTTGCTGATAGACACGCTAACTAATGAATACAGCGTCTCTACGACGGTCACATGTTTGGCTATGGTGCCACAGGCCCAGATGATATATGGGGAAAAAATGGGGACATTCTAACGGATGAGATGACGTTCTCTTGATATTTTCACAATGGCAAACGATCTTCAAAGTGATAGACATCAACATGAGACTCCGGTTACCTTGGTAGATTATTTCATGGCGTAAAAGACCTCGGAGACGAGGGTATGTGTGGAACCTAGGGTGCGGTATATCTGAGCAGCAGGGGGCGGGGAGCTCCATTATACAGCTAAAATTTGAAACATTTTATTTTAAAAAAGTTCAAAAATAAAATGCAGAGCTAGTTGATTAATTAAAAGTAATGAGACACTTCGCCTCTGGTCAAATAATTAGTATTATGAACCTACAATAGCAAGGTTCGCCTTCTCGAAGCGTGCACTGGATAGAACGGCGGGAGCTCGGCGTCCAGCCTCCCGGGCCGCGGGCAACTTTTTCTACGAGTATAGAGGATGGTCTCTTGCGTATCTAAGACCACCTACCTCGACAGAGCAATAACCCGTTCTTTTGCCTTATCCATGCGACCAGCCTCGAGCTTGCGACCCTTCGGTCGCATCTCTGACATTCGTGTCCCAACCCGAGGTCAAGCTGCGGCTCTGCATGTACCATCCTCACGAACGATCAGCACCGCGAACAAGCGACCACCACCACCGTCTCAATCGTCTCAAATATCGCAGAGTTCCTACACGCACATAAGCCGCCGGTCGTTTGGTCTCCCTTCACTCTCCTCATTCCTACCCTCAAATGGCAGCAACAATGGCAACAACTCGCCCAAGCGCGTCCTCACAGCGAACCGCACCCTTCCCTACTCGCCGGAGCTCCTCTTCAAAGTGATTTCGTCCGTCGAATCTTACTCCTCGTTCCTCCCCTTCCTCAATGCCTCTACAGTGACCGCTCGCGATCCCAAGACAGGGTACCCCACGCAGGCCTATCTCACTGTGGGATACGGCCCGATCAGCGAGACCTTCACGTCGCGCGTTGACTGCGACCCTGAGAACGGGATCGTGGAAGCGCGGAGCGGCGCCAACCATGGGAACCAGGAGGGGACTTCCTCCAGTTCGTCTGGTGGACTAGGAGGGTTATTCCCTGGGTCGAATGAGGGCATATTCGAATACCTCTCTACGCGATGGGAGCTGGCGCCTGTGGTTCCTGGAGGGAAGCCGGGCGGTCCGCAGACAAAAGTGCAGCTGGAAGTGCGATTTGAGTTTCGCAGCCAGTTACATGCTACGCTCATGGGAGCTGTCGAGGGACAGATGGCCGGTCTAATGATCGAAGCGTTTGAGAAGCGCATTCGAGAGCTGCATGTGGAGGGTCAATAATAGAGTGCTATGGTATATTTGGCATATAAAAATGTATAATAGGGGCGTTCTTCATTCAGCACATAGAATTGCATGTTCGAGCCGGTACAAGAAGGGGCTATAGAAGCATGGTTGAGAAAATTCATTTCTATCGCTGTACAGTTTTTAAGACAATGATTTGAGAAATCAGGAAGAAATGGGAACATGTTAGTATACAGTACATATTATCCGGTCGCAATCTCTATCCTGAGATGCTTAGAAATTCCGGCTTTGGGTCGAGAGCCGTGCTGCCCTCGATGAAGTGACAGCGTTGTAGTTCTCGAACACCATGTCCCAGTTGATGCGATCCCACCAGCGCTCGAGGTACTCCTCCTTTCCGGCAATACCGTAGTCCATCATCCAAGCGTGCTCCCAAGTGTTGACACACAGAATGGGCTGCACATCAATGGCGCCGGGGGCCATGGTCTTCTGGTTCTGAGAGTGGGCGCCCATTGAGCCAGCAAACTGGTTTCCTACGGGAGCGTCGGGAGAGTGTGTGGCCATATCGACTGGTTGCCGGCGGGCGTGGGCGGCTGGGTATGGTGAGCCGGCGTTGTAAGTGCAGAAAATCTGCATCAATCCTTCGCGCTCGAGGTTCTTGGCGAGCCAGACAAAGCCAGGGCCGAACATAGAGTTAGCCGTGGCGAGGAAGTCAAGCTTGAGGGATTCGACGGAAGAGCATGTGTCGACGATGTCGCGGGCAAAGGGTTCGGGAATCTTGGTGGTTGTGGGGGACTATGAATGCAACGTTAGATTGTCGACGGTCAACGGCCTAGTGACTAGAAAAGCGACGAACCAAGCAGTTAAAGAAAAAGTGGTTGTTGTGAGCCATGGAGGCGTAGTTGAAGACCGAAGCCATCTCCGGGCGCCGGGAGTACTTGACCAGCAATTCTCCAGGTTTGGCGTCCGCATCAATAGTATCTGCAAGATCAAAAGTTAGCATCCATTAAACTCGCTGTGCTATGCCTCGGACGCCACTTTTGTTTCGTCAATCGAGTAATGCGCGCCATACCAGTTGTCAACAGATTCAGCTTATCCACCAGAAGGGACTGGTATTGGGTCCAAGCGAAGTCATAAGCCTCAGGGGACATGAACTCCGAGATACCGTTCTCCTTGAATTGGGCGTCATGTTGCAATTGAGGGATCTGGTGCAAGCCACGGGCCTGGAAGCGTGGGAGGACGGAGGTAGGTGCCTGGAGAAAACGCGATCAGTCCATATGGCCTCATCTTGTGGAGATAATTGACCGACTATGGGCCCAAACATGTGGACTAACCTTGAGAGAAGCCGCGCGCAAAGCGCCCGGCCGGGCAAATCGGCTAAACATGATGTTGCTCGGAGGGATGTGATTGAGTCTGTCGAAGCTGCGGCCATCGAAGAAATTCAAACCCGACGCACTCCCCGTTCGGGCCTAGCGCCATTATATAATCCAACCAATCAACGCGCGCCATGAACTATGTTTCTCCAGCTTCTGTTTCTCTAAGCGCCTTCTATTCTCGCCTGCCCTTTGGAGAATCCTGTTGCTCCTGTGGGCCCGCCTGCTTCTGCAGCAAACAATCTGGTTTAGCGCCCGCTCGCGTACAGATTTGAGATTATGGCAGATCTGAAACCCGTCGGTGGACCAATTCTGGTCGTCGGCGCGTGCTTGGAATAGAAGCGGTGCGATCTAGGAATTAGCTGGGCAGTTATGGCGCCGAGGGGAATTTGTGGTTGCTATTAGGCTTCTAGGTTTTTGCCTGACTGTTTCATTTCGTCTTGAATATTCTTTTCTCCTTGTCTCCGTCCTTTCGCTGATTCTTTCTCCTTCACCCTCTCATTGTTCACGATTCTATTGTTTCCTAGGCTGAAGCCTGAAGTGAGAACAGAAATATTGTCACCAAGGCATTATATTTATTTCTGTATAAACTATCTTTTCTTCTCCTTATAAAAAAACCCTTTAAATATCCACAAGATCAACCCTCATCATGGCGAGTTCTGCCTCGAACTCAGTTACTACACGATCATTCTTTTTTCTTGTTGTGATAATCCTCGCCACTGTGAAACCAAGCCTTGCATTCGATACAGCATCATTATTTGCAAGAGATTCAGACTCTTGTCCTACAGACTACTCCTCGTGCGGTGGCAATCTTCCCTCCAACTTCTGCTGTCCATCCTCGTCAACATGTCTCAGTCTTGACAACGATACATCTGCCCTTTGTTGCCCTTCCGGTGGCTGTGAGTCTATAAGACCAATAACTTGCGAGATAAGCCAGCAAAATGCGACATCTGATCCCAAGGCCACCGTTAAAACCACTCGGCTCGACGACGAACTCCCCAAATGCAATGGTTCTTGCTGCCCATTCGGCTATACTTGCCATGACACCTTCTGTCTCTTGGACAAAAGCACATCGAAGAATGGAACCACTTCAGCTTCAAGCTCGCCAACCTCTAACTCAACGTCCCTTGGCACTGCAGTAACGCCTCTTTCGACTGCGGCCGCTGCAGCTGAGCCTTCATCATGCCCTGCATTCCCAAGCGGTGCCGTTGCAGCAGGTTTCTTCCCAGGTGCTGTCTTCGGAGCTGTCCTCGCTCTCCTGATCACAACATGTCTTCGCCGCCGCGCTCTTAAGAAGCAACAACTGAACCAAGATCCCAAGAATATGCCCAACAACGGCATTCTCTGGTCCCAGCGCTCCTCCTCCGGCGCAGTTCTCGGCATCTCAAGTCCCATAGCTTCAGAAGACGCATCATACCGAACAGACTTTCTTCTACGGCCAAACGACTCGCGACGAAACTCAATAAGCGGCCGCTCGATGCGTTCCGTTCGCAGTCGAGTGCGCAGTCTTTTCTCTGCAAACACAAGTAATCCCGCGCTGGACAAGGATGTCCCTCCGGTGCCCACTATGCCTCACAAACCTGATCCTATTACTCCGCCTCGTCAGCGAGAGGTTAGCAGTGAGAGCATTAAAGTGTACTCCCCTCATGCGGCTTTTCCGCAGTCAAAACGGTTCTTAGGGCCTGAGCCATATCCGAGCCGGATCGCTCGGCCTTCAACGACATTTGGGGACTTGATGCAGGCAGTTGGCTTTGAGAATGGAAAGAATGAGCATGGATACAAAGTTCGGGAGCCGGCTAAGTATTGAGGCTTTGCTAATGCTGGGGCTTCTTTACGTCCGATTTCTGCGCAAAGACAAGTTTCTTGTTAGGATTTGCATTTTTTAGCGTTTGGTTGGGGTCACGGCTTCTGTGATACAGCGATCATTGTTTGATTTCCTTTGTTAAGATACCTGCTACGGCTTTGTAATAGTAACCACAAATCATGTCAAACTATCTTTTGAATACAATAGACGCTTTGAATAGTACTAAACCCTTGAAGCACACCAGGGGTTAGAGATTAATTGTGTAAATGAATTATATGTAGCGCTCAAGCTGCGAAAGGCTGAAACGAACTGATATAAAAGACCTATTGGGCAGCCGCTTTTCTGGCTTTGAGACCAGCAACAATTCGCTTCAGCTCTTTTATTAAACCAACAAGTAATGGAACACCAATCGGTCCCAACAGCGGCAAGTAGACGGCAATCTTGTGCTCATCAGGGAAATAGACTTGGCCAACCATACTCTTCTCGAAGAAACTGCGTTCTGCCTCTATTTCCGCAACGCGTGCACTAGCAAGGGCGGCTGAAAAGCGACCTTCCTTCATATGCGAACAGGCTGCAGACAGATGGGAGAGCGTAGTTGAGACAGAAGAGGCAACTGTAGCTGGAATGGGGATGGAGGGGAGAGACTCGGTGAGTCGTGCAAGGGATCCCATTGTAGATGATGCAGACAAAAGGAGTGTAGCGGCACGCACACGCACAAGAGTCTGAAGTCGGAGTGGGAGGGAAGAGGGGGTTGTGGGAGTTCCAAGGAGAGTGAGAAGCTGATGAGAGAAAGTCATGAACGCAGGGCGCAAAGAGTCCTGCGAGAGGTGTGGAGGATTGGACGAGTCTGATGTGAGAGGTGGATTGAGTAGGAAGATTCCACCCCATTGAGGAACGATCCAGCTGGAAGCACGGTTCTCCTTGACGATAAGCGGCGACTGGGACGGTGATGGAACGTATAAAATGAAGTTCAGCGTGGGCCCGCTGCCAATGCTAGGGTTCAATGGCCATTCTGCGGCGTTAATAAATGCACTCAAGTCTTCCTTCTTGAATGTCCAGGCTGCCTCAGTCTCGTCAAACACCGGCGGCGGTGCCATTGGAGAAAAGCTAGCGTAGAGCTGGACTTGAGTATCAATGGTGAAATTGCTGATTGTGGCAAACTCGTTGAGCAGTGGAGTCAAATACTCCTGAACAGCTGCTTCAATATCCCAAGAAGAGGGGGCAGCGCCTGGGGTGAATAGAGAAAATGCAAGGTGATATGTATCGGCATATTTCATGGACCGGCGGAATCGACGGCTGATGCTTTCAGCAAGCTGCGGTGATACCAAGTCAAGATTCCCAGTCTCGCCTGACAAAACGTGGGCGATTGTTGCTTTCTCTTCCCAGTAAAGTTGCTGAAGCTCCTTTGCGATGAAGACGGACAGAGGTGGGTTTGAGGAGGAGGGTGCTGGCACCTGGTTAGGTGGGTAGAAGATATCCAACTGTGTCGTTTCGGCATGTAGGAAGGATCGAGGAGCAGACAAGTCATCTTGGGGAGCCACCCGGACAGTCAGAGCGATGTCTGCCGCTTCAGATTCGGGTAATATAGAATTCTCCGCATTATCCTCGGGCACGGATGAGTCGTTCGGAAGCTTAAGCCGCAAATGGTGAGCAGCGAATTCGTTTAGATCGTCGAGTGCATGCTGGGTTGTTCGGAGGAGATGTTGAGACTCCGGTAGCTGCATCTCTGGTGTCGCAAGGTGGATCTCGAGTGGGAATACTGGGCGACATGTCTATAATAAGACGCGTCAGAGAATCATTGCGATTGACAACCTGCACACTGAACGTACCTTGCCGTCCGCCCAGTCTTTCATATCCTCAATTGGCAGATGCGCACGGTAAATCGAAGTTGTTTTCCACCATATTGGAAATCCTAGCAATATTATCACTGCCCAAAAAGCAGCAATGACTCGGAATCGCGTGTGGATAGCCTCTGGGGTTTCGGGGGGAGGGGCGCGCTGAGCGCTGGGCTTCGCAGCCTCTGGTGCAGACTGTGGCTGCGGAGACTTGACGTCTCCCTTGTCAGAACCCATATTCAGGGCATGCTTTGTGTCCGGCACAAACGAGGAGCTGGAGGAATGTATTAGTTGAGGTTCGTAAACAGCAGTCCGGAGGTTGAAGGCGGAGAAGGGACCAGGTGGCTTGCCGCATCGAGAGCTCCACCTGCGCTGGCCAAAGTATACTCAAACCCAACCACTCATCTCGCCAAAACCACGAGCTTTGTAGCCTATTCTCACTAGAAACAACCGTAACATTAGAGTAATGTCGTCAGAACAGCTTGTCATTTCAGATTGCAGATCAGGTCAACATTATGTTTGCTTCTTTCTCGATCCCTACAATTGACAAATAACATGCCGCCATGGATCTACGAACTATTCGTGTGGAATAAATTATGAGGCGTATTGTAAAGCAGGAGGGCACTTAAGCCTTGGTATCATGACTGAGCTGTGCTTCTGTATAAAAAAAAAAGGGTATCATCCATAAACGCCGACCCAATGTTGTGGTCAAGGAACTAGTTATTGACCATTCCGCTTGATAGCATGCACATCCTAGTATTCCTTCTCAAAGATCTTTTGAATGGGCTTGGCAGCCTATTTTCAGTTAGAGTCTGGTTTCAATAAACAGGGAACCAAAGGTAGTACATACGTCAATGAACTTTTCTAGGTCCTGGTCCAAGTTCGCAAGATCATCCTTTCGTTTCTTGTTCTCGGCAATCAAGGCCTGCTTGCGCTTGAGGAGTTCCTGCCGGGCCTGCTCGAGCTTCTCCCGCTCGGCGTGTTCATGGTTGATCCGAGCTATCATTTGCTCATGCTCATCAGAATCTCGGTGTTCAGGGAACAACTCGAGAAATTCTTCAACTGGGATCAGCGGTAATGTCAAATATTGGTGACTGTACAACAAACGAGTCAGTGGGTTATCGTGGCGAAAAAGGTACGGTATGCAGGACTCCGCTTTGACTTACTCATAAGATTCACATGCAGCAATCTCGCCCGTTAGGTGTTTCTGCTCGTAGTACAAGTTCTGGAGTTGGAGATGTAGCCGGTCGATCTCCTGGCGGGCCTCAGCAGTGGCTTGCTTGGTATCACGAACGCGAAAGATGGCCTCGCGATTCTGTCCGCGAAGTTGGGCTAGCACGGCGAACAGGACTTTTTGCTGCTTGGAGACGGCCAAAGCCAAGTCTTGGGCGGAGGTACCGGGCGGGATGGAATCGGGATTCAACTGGGCCAGAAGCTCCTCGCAGCGAGCCCACGTCTCTGCGCTGGTGCGGAGCACGGGCAGCAATGACTCGTCGGTGACAATATCGCGGATAGCCATAATGTGGCGAGGCGCGTTTTGCGAAGGGATGAAAATTGGAGAGCGCTTGTGGAGACGAGGGGAGAGAAGAGACGGAGCAATCAGGTGGCGGACCGGGACTCCATGTGAGAGCTGGGCTGACGGTGGTTGGGGAAAAAAAGGGAAACCCGGGCCCGCCGCCGATGAACCCTCCTTTCTTCTTCTTAACCCCCACCTCGGCATGTCTCGAACCTGTACATAGACCGGTGGGCTTGAACTGTTTCACTCGGCTGTTCTCCTTCGCTGCTTTCTTCGACCTGCGGATTCACCCCGTTTACGCTCCTTCAGACCATCTCACGGCCAACACGGTCCTCTTCTCCGCCCGACTTTCGCAGATCGGACTTGCAATCCCTTCTTATCATGACATGTACAGCAAACTCGATGACCGTGGAATCACATCTTGAGACCGAAGCGGTTTCATCCTCCGCCGCGACCCCCAGCGAGGAGACGGGTCTTCTCCGAGACCGCCGCCGAAGACACTCTTATCACGCCCCGAGGAAACTTTCATGCGACTACCAAGATGCCGACACAGTGTTCATTAGAGTAAGCAGCGGTTCTCCTGTCTGACGTGCCAGCATCCGATCTAACATTCCTACAGGTGGAGCTTTTCCTTGCCGAACTCGAGCGCCGTATGCAATGGATCGAACAATACCGAAAGTCTCACATGGTTCAGATCGATGCTGGGCTGAAGCGAGGATATGCGACTCTAGAGGCTGTACGAGACCAATGTTCAGTTGCATCAGGGGAATTAATGGGTAGTGGAAAGAAGCGTGCGAAGATATTGGTGGAGACTCTCGAGGGCCGGTACAATGAAGCGCTCGCCACCAAAGAAACCCTCGAACAAAAGGCACAGGCTGGTGTGCGGCTGATGGAATCATTCTTGTCTGAAATGGAATCCCGAGCACACGCCGTCCGTGACCGCGGTATCTACGGCACCCTGGATGATGGATGGAAAGCCGTGGACTCGAAGCTGGTTCACGCCCGAGAAGTGGTCGACGAAGGCATGGAACGAGCTCGCCGCGCCCGCGATGCCATGCGCGAAAACATCGAAACGGCTCTTCATCTAGCGCAAGAAAAGCGACTGATCACCTACTACGACTTACCTGATCCATGGCGCGTGAACCCTCATATCCTGAAGGGCTACCGGTTTACCCATTCGAAGGTGGAGTGTATCTCCTCCGTGTTTGGGCTTTCCAACGAACTCGTTAACATTTGGTCACATATCATCGGCCTCGTTATCGTCCTCTCAATCGCCTTCTACTTCTATCCTCTCCACACCAACTTTCATCTGAGCTCTAAGGCCGACGTCATGGTCGCAGCAGTCTTCTTCTTTGCTGCATGCAAGTGCCTAGTCTGCAGTACTATTTGGCACACCATGAACAGCATTGCCTCACAATCTCTCATGGAATGTTTTGCTTGTGTGGACTACACGGGTATCTCCATGCTGGTGGCCGCTTCGATTGTGACCACCGAATATACTGCCTTTTATTGTGAACCCGTATCCCGCTGGACATACATTCTCCTCACTATGTCTCTTGGTATTGGTGGTGTTATTCTTCCGTGGCATCCAACCTTTAACCGTCATGACATGGCCTGGGCTCGCGTGGCTTTCTTTGTGACCCTCGCTCTCACCGGTTTCTCGCCCATCGCTCAACTGACCTACACCCGTGGCTTGGACTGGTGCCTCTACTTCTATGCGCCTGTCATGAAGAGCATTCTTGTCTACTTTGTCGGTGCTCTCGTTTACGCATCTAAGATTCCCGAGCGCTGGAGCCCAGGCCTGTTCGACTACTTCGGTGGCAGCCACAACATCTGGCACTTCGCAGTCTTAGGTGGAATTCTTTTCCACTATTGTGCCATGCAGGACCTCTTTGCTGATGCTTTCCTGCGGGCCCAGGGCGAATGCCCAAACCTGACCTCTTGAAGCTTTGCTGGTCGAAACACGCAAGACCAGGTTTTTACGCGTTTGATAGACATTCACGGTACCTATGATACGACATCAAAACTTTGGCCAGCGACTGGCTAACCTGTCGCTCGCTGGGCAAGGGCTCCCAGCGGCCTGGTGTGTCCAGGGTTTTTGGCCTTTGATAGACATCTTTTCTGTTGAATCTTCTTTTCCTTTTCGGCCATTTGCTGCATACACGGAGTTTCTTTGTCCATACTTTCTTTTGTATGTCTCTTTCTTTTCTTCTGAAGTTTAGACTTCACGGGTTTAGATCTACTTGCTCCTACCTTCAAGGTTGCTCGGGCTTATACACTTCTTGTACTTACTTTCATCAAATCGCTTATCTCGGGTCTTTCTTACTTTCGGCGACGAGAATTTATCCTTTATTCTGTGCTCAAACCCGTTCTCAGTAGGATTCTGTTTTGGTAGCTTCTGTACGTTGCATGATTCCATCCAGTACATGGAATTCGTTAGAAATTGTTCAACGCCCGTGCTTGATTAAACAGGCTCTGTCATTTGATCGCTATAAATACTGTCTATGCGTCTATGAATGTCATTATCATCGATCCATGACTCGTAAAATCTCCAGATAAACAGGTTCCCTTCCGAAGCTCGTTGATAGGCGGCCCTGTCCTCTTTTGAGGCCCTTCCGTGGTAATGGCGATTTGGAGTTGGAATGTGGCTATAGATTCCAAGGTAGAGATCTTGATATAAGCCCCTACTCTCGGTTTTGAGAGAATTATTTTCTCTTGAGGCCTGTAAGCTGGTGTTTTTGTTGGTCATGGAGCCCCTCTTCCAGGCAGGTTGATCAGTGGCTCATACAAATGCCGACTCTTGTAAGCCGTCTGTCCTGGACATGGAGCTTCATGCGCCATCCTGGGTAGCAGCAGGAGCAGCAGGAGCAACGCCACCACGCTTTTGGAAGTGACCTTGCATCCAGCAACGGTACATCTTCACCTTGCTGGAGCGGTTCACTAACAGACGTCGGTCAGTTCCCATATGGACAACCTTAAAGGGAGCATCGGCATCAGCGGCTGGCTCTGCAGCATCATCTCCTGTCTCCAGTCGCAATCCATTCTGTGGTGTCCACCGACTCCACATGTTGATCAGTTCATCTTTATCGAAAAAGTAGACTCGTGTTCCATCGCCCCGCACGTAGAAGTTTTCTTCCATGTAGCGGCTCTTCTTGAAGCGAACTTGCGCAAGGTCTCCGCGCCCGTAGTCACGGAATAGCACGCGACCACCAGGCTTCAAGAGACGATAGATATTTCGGATAGCCCGGTCCCATTCCTTCGGGTTGAGTGCAGAGAAAATGAAAATGAGAATGATCACATCCACCGATCCCTCGGTCAAACCAGGAGGCAAAGAGTCTTCGGTTTCGGTTGGCTCAGCAGACACGTCCCACACGTCAGCAACCATGAGGTCGGTGTTATAATATTCGCTTTCGCGCATAACTTGGACAGCGAATTTCGAAAAGTCGCAAGCATGAACCTTGAGTTGCGCATTCTCATTATTCCGAATCAATGGGAAAGCAGTGTTTCCTGCTCCAGCTCCGACCTCTAAGACAACCTGGGGACCTGCATCCTTCTTGGTCACCTCCTCTAGGACTGGAAACTCCTGTTGCAGCCACTTGCGGTCCTTGAAGAAGTTGGATGTGTTGTTCTTGTAGAACATATTCCACCATTTCGCGGGGTCGTTATTGAATCGGTTCTTGTCGAAATCGGAGACTGGTGCAGCGCGCTGCTTCTCGTATTGTCCTTCTGCGAACTCTTTGAATTCGTCGTCGGGCTCGACGTGGTCCCATGCGTTGAACTCGAAGACATCATCGCCTTTTTCGAGGTAGCGTGAACCGAATTGGAATGGATCGCTGCGTTTTAAGTTGTTGGACGGATCGTGAGAGCGATGCGGAGCCACCTGGGGAGGCTGGACATTCTCCACTACGTCTCTGATGCTCTGTTCTGTCGACATGATTGTGGGGTTGGCGAACAGACGTGGTATGGTGGGGTTGAAAAAAAAATATAGATGAAGCCGCGGGGATCAAAAAATGAAAATCCAAAAAATGTACCTGATTAGTCAGCTTTCACAGTTTCCAAGGCTTCATGCACCATATAATGCACGAAGCTTAGGGAGTAGGATTATCCTAATGATTGAATACTCCTATTCTGCGTAGTCAATTTACTGTCCCAAGGTATTGAATGCAGTCCATGTAGTACTTACTCATTGCTACTCTACACATGCAGGTGACAAGGTGACAAGATTATCGATAAGATCGATCTTCACACATGCCGATAACGCCTTATCAGGCAGCACTTTAAACCGAGAATGCGAAGTCATTGCAAGTCCAAGCTTGGGATTGAGAGATATGTTCTGATCCTGATGCCTGTTCCTGGTTCACCGTTCCTTGGAATGATAGATGCTGGGTATACATGTATGGGTTTACCCCAATGCCAAGCTCAAGATGCCACGCTTAGAGATGTTAGAAGCGTTTACTTGATATAACCGAGTAGTGCACGATCTCATAGAGCCTGAAAAATACAAATTAATAATTGATAGACCGCGTAGCTTCATGGAGGGATGGAGGCTCAAGAGTCTAGCTGAATGCAGAGCCCGCGGGGATAAGCAGGTCCCGCTAATCAGCCGCCCCGGGGAATTTGGGTGCCTGCACACCTTCCCGCATCTGCCCTCTTCTCTTCTCTTCTTCTACAGAACTTCCTCTCTGGTTCCAGTTCTCCATCGCTCCTGCCTGAGGAGCTGATTCATTTGGAGTGCGATCGTTACGGGTTCCATATAGCCGAGCCAGAATTCCGAGGCCTGAGTTGACGTACTCCCGCTCTGCTCGAGTTGCTGCGACAAGCTATAGACCTGTGGTCCGCTTTCATTTGACAAAAGCCTCACCATATCTGTCCTTTAGGATAGAGGGGAAACAATCTTTGAATACTTCTCCTGTTCAAAAAGTGCTTCAGCCCATCATGTCCTTTCTCTCTTCTATGTTCTGCGGGTGCTTCAGCCGCAATGAAGATGCCCCGCCTTCATCATCGCAACCAGAGATGCAGGCTTCCACCTCTTCCTGGGCCCACGCTCCCACCGGTATCCAAACCGGCCATTTTATTCTCTCCAACAACGGGGAGTTCGTCCGCGTCGCAGGCGTCAGCGAACAGGACGGGCACGGCCCCCCGCGAGGCTCCGACAATGGGGGCTATGCCAGCGTGGTCCCGCTCCCGCAATACACACCACGCCCGATGAGCATTCATGAAAAAACCTTAGAGTCTCACATGCGAGACCCATCGGTCTCCTCGGACAGTAATGGATACTTGCCGGACGAGAAAAGCCGAAATCTCTATGAAGAGGAGGTCGCTTCGGACACGGCTTCCACTTTCTCTTACCCAAGCAGCTATGGGAATACTTCCACTGCTACTCGAGAGACGCCTCCTCCTCCATACTCGCCGCGCATGTCAGCTGTAATCGCTCGCTCTCGATCTATTTCTTTATCTTCTGCGAGAGGTATGACTATAAACCCGCCGCCGATGGCTCGTCTGAGCGGTGGCCGCACCACCGCGCCTCCGTCTGATGCCGATGATCAGTCGATTCGTCGTCACAGAAGAGTCTCCTGGGAGAGCCGTTGATATGTCTTTCTATCGCCTGTCCTACCTTATCTCTCATTCTCTCAACGCAAGTGAGATATGTTCTCTAAAATAACGATGACTTCACGTGATAAGTGAGCTGGACTCACGAGTGATCACCGTTGTGCTTGTGAATCAACCCCCTACCGAAGCTTCATTACTCATCGACTTCTCACTACATACGACCTGACGATTCCTTGAATTTTGTCTGTTTATGAATTGGCGTTACGGATACTAGGGACATACAATAATGGATGTTGGATGGATCTATCGGTGCATTGGACACGCTTTCCACACGTTAGTGTTGGAGTGAATATATTCACATAATAGATGCACATATGATCAAATTCAAAGCTTTATATTTATATAATTAAAACTTCCGTCCGTGGATCCATTGGTATCAGCCCGAATCCGCGTGAATACGATCTGGTATCTTATAAGAACGCCAACTATGCAACCTTCCAAGGTTGGAAGACTCACCCCCATGACTACTTCAGGACATAACCAAATCCGAAGGAGCCACTAATGTGGTTGCCTTCATCTCGGAATCCTCTCTTTCCTGTACATGCCTTAGCAAGTATCCACAAGTCCTAGCAGGAAACTCCAGCAGTTTGAGAACCGTAGGGTCATCACTGTCTTCTAGCTTCATGCAAATAGCTGTACACTCAGACTGCACTCTGATCTCCATCCACCACTGGTCAGCATAGCACATTAGGGCAAGCCACCAGGCTAAGAGTATCAAGGCAGGCGATTCTTTTCTCTCCAAGCACGCAAAATAGGCAGGCTCTAGCCGCCCCATCCACGTATTATACTTCGGAGTATTCTTCCCCGATATCTCCAGTTTAAGAAGATTGGAGAGCATCCTCAGTGGCCATAGGTACGGACCATTATCCACTGTCGACGCATTCGTTATGCCGCATACATTTGCGAAATCCGCGTCCAGATCCACACGACCTGACCGCTTGTCTTCAAATTCGATGCTTGGATCATGTGAATCCAGAAACGTTTTCCACCACATACTACCATGTAACCAAGAGGCAGACCGTTCAAGCAGAAAGCGAAGGCCGCCTTGAATACGTAGCCAGTTTAGCGCTGTTGGATCGTTAGAATACACGAAGGAGCTGCGGGGACTGAACTCCTCCAGCTGGAACGAATGAACGCTCAACAGCATGCAGGTAGAGAACAGTTTGTCCATATTCTGCTTTGTTACACTTGTGGACACTTCGTTTGAGTATTGCCTGATTGTTTGCTGCCAGTGATACGCTTCAGCGACGCGATATGAACTGCTATCAGGCGAGACTTTGCAGAGATGCGTGATCGCGAAGCCAATGACGGCGTGCATGAGGAACGGAGTCTGACTGGTGTTAGACAACTATTGATTTTCCCTTCTCCATTTGCCACTTTGTCCGGCCTTTTCCATCTCGTGTTTACTACGTGATCCGCTTTTGGAACTAGCTTACCTCTAATGCAAGCTCCGTCACCTCCTTCATCATCACGCCGAGACTGGATGGAGTTTCGGCCGATGATGTGGCATGATGCAGATGGTGCAGAGCTTCCATCGCGCAGTTCACCGACAAAGGCCCGCTCCGAGCAGCCGGCATGGAAGCGTCTTCGGTGGAGCCTAGTATGCACTCTAGTCTTCCGCGGACAAGGACAAGAGCCATGCTCGATCCTGAGGAATCTAAGGAGATCGCGCTCGGGGTGGACCGAACCGTCCGCTCGACAGATCGACTGGAGCGGTTGATGGAACCTGTTTCCGGAGAATACTGGCAGTCAATCCCATGCTTCTCGCAGCGGGTGCAGTGGGGCTTTGTTTCGTCGCACTAGAGGCTATTCTCAGCGATGTTGTGGCTGGCGCGGCTCTAAGCCCCAGCCCCCGGGGGACCAGGGTCGCATTGTATTACCTTGACCTTGCGGATCTTGCAGTTGATGCAGCCGGCGCGAGACTTCCGATGGGAGCGGCGAGAGTGATAGACCCGATCGGCTGGGTCTGTAGTCGATCCTTGCGCTAGAGGCTGGGTTCTATAGTTGGGGACCCGGAAGATGCTCCGGCGGCCCTGTTTGGTGTCTGCGGAGCCCGAGAACCTGGCTTCGGAGCCGGGTGGATGCGCCATTGTGCAGGTCTGGGAATTTCGGCTGTTGGGGTATACGTTCTGGAACGTCTACGGAGTCCTTTTCTTGAATGGATATGATACATACACCCAGGGCTGATGGCGTCAGGGTTCGCGGTAAGTGGAGCCTCGGCTGGGCTGTATCCACCGCGAGACAGTGCGTGAACGCCTCCGCTGGACGTGGGTCGGAGTGAAACAGCCTTCGGTAAGGTGAAGCTAGGCGAGTTTGAAACCGCCGGATGCAGACTGTCATTGGTTCGGTGGAGGAGGAAATAGGATTATTGTCAAGCGCGGTGGATTTGTTCTGAAAGTCACGGGGCCGCTATGCCCTAGCTGGATCTCGTATCCATGCCGATCAGGCCTTGGGGCTACGCTCTTTGGGTATAAGAGACTTGGCATTTAGGTTCAAAGAAAGTGTAAAACATGGCAATCGCGGAGGAATAGACTAAAGACGGGTAGAGTATGCACGATCAGCGGAACCTGGTGCAACCTACGCGGTGGTAGTCGCGATCTATCGATCTCATCCAGATTCATGCGGGTCATATTCCGAATCGGTGCTCGATTGACAGTTCCCATGGCACATAGTTCATAAGTCATTAACAATACAGTGTTTGAGATGTGTGGTTCCGTGTAGATGCTATCAATGCTATCACTTTTCATTCCTTAGCCCATTTCCTTAGCCCATCTTCGCGTTGGAGAAATCCATCTCTGGAGTTTAAAGTTAGCGTATGTTTATGAGCGGAACTGCAGGGATGCTCCCTCTAGTCGTGTCCAATGACAAGACTCACCTGGATGATCGGCTTGGAACTTTTTCAAAAGATCCTGTTTCTTCTGCTCATCACTTGTCAGGCCGCCTGCCTCTTTCTGGCGCTGGTCGTACATCATCTTCTCGACCATCGCGCGGGTGTTGCCGTCCAGGTCGCTTAAGCTAGAGTTCTCTGGCGTGATTTTGGTCACGTCAATCTTGGGCGCGCTGGTTACCACATGTGGCCACCATTCAACCTTATTGGATTTATCGAGATGGATGTTGACTTCCTTGCCGGGAGGAGTGGGGGTTGTCTCCAAAGTCCAGGAGGACTCGTCGACGAGGATCGGATGAGGAAGGTCGCCCTGCATTGAGAGTTTTATCAGAATCGTCAATCATACTTTAACGAGAGCCGAGGTTCAAAGTGGGCCAAGAACAAAGAAATCATCCAGGCGCATCTTGAACTCCGCGGGGCTCATGACATACCTCAATAATGGGTTCGTGTCCCTTGATGGCCACACGAATTTTGGTCTTTGTCAAAGAAACCTCCATGTCGCGTCCCTTGATATTAGCCGGGATCGGCGCTGTCACGTCGACGTCACGAATGCTCTGCGTCCATTTGTAGGGCAGCTGGGCTTGCTCGGCGGCTTCCTGGGCCTTTCGCTCTGCCTCCTGGCGGTCACGATCGGCTCGCTCAGCCGGTGAAAGGCCCTGATCAGGATCGGCGGAGGACATGAGGAAGCGAGAGTGCACCGTAAGGGCTGCGAGAATACGGGGAGGGGGGGGGGATACGTGAAGTGCAGCAGTTGGAGATATAGTGGGGTAGACGTGATTTTCGCGTGAGGCTGCGTAGCTCAAGCTCCCACCGCCAACTAGCGTCGCCCCCCGGAGCAAATTACCTTCCTCTCACAGCGCCTCTCGCTTGATTCCCAACATTTTACTAATCCTCCTGCTCTGCATGGCCTTGCTTCGGCGCAATCCTGTTTTTCAGGCCTCCACGCAAACAAAGTGAAGTAGCCGCGCTATACGCCCTAATTTCCCATGCGCACCTCCTTGCGTGGAGAATCGGTGCGAGACGTCAAGGCGCCTCCCGAAGGATTTACTAATTATGACAGATCTCCAGGGTCCCTCTTTTTGCTTAGCGTCGCCACTACGCCTTCCCGAAGGAGGATCGGGGTCGTCTGCATCCAATTCGACTGATCGCCAGTGGACAAGAATGCTGGCCTGTCAGAATGCTCTGCAGGGGGCGAAGGGCAGAGAGGAACCGATCGGCGCAAGATGACAACGCGACGCGACGAAGACGCGCAGTAGTGCCAGCTGGAGTTTACGGAGAAAAGAAAAAGAAAAGAAAAGCCAAACTCATCGAACAGGGGAATCTGTTGTGGGCTAAGAGTACACCATCGGTACCCAACAGGTTGCCCGGGCATGGACAAAAAAAAAAACAAACGCAGATGCACATCCAGCACACACCGCTTCACCATAGCAATGACATTGCCATGAGGAGCTGGAAAGAGCCAGGGTCCGACCTTGAAATGCATGGCAGGCGAATGAGGGTGACAGCGTAGGGCGATCGGCTCTGCGGGTGAACAGTGCCTCCCCTGCACCGTTGACCGACTCGGCCTTCTTAGCGGCTGCAGCCAAAGCGCCCGAGTATGCGCGCATCAAAGTATTGTCCTAGAAAAGAGGGGGACAATGGAATCAAGGAATGTTCCCGGAATCATCTTGCTGTTCTAAGTACTATGAGTTGTTAGATGGTCGAGATTGAAATTCAGGCTGAAGATGACCAGGGAGCCCTCGGATATGCAAGCCTCACCGAGGGAGCTCCCACATTGTTACTCGAAACATAAATTCTGATTGGTGAAATAACCCAGAAATTCATTGTGATGGAACTTGTAGACGATATCATGTATGTATGTGGATTCGCGCAATCTTTCGGTTGCGAAATGCCACAGCGCCCAACGTCCAAGCCCTCGGTGTTTGTGATATGCAAAAAAAAAATCCTTTCGAGATTCCACAGGAAACGAATGTGGCCCATAACCTGCGACGCCTTGCGTTCGCCCTTCCTGCGATGCTAATAGCTAATGTGCAACAAAAGTAGAGATGAAATATAGACATGGTAGAAGTGAAGAAAGCCCAGACATCATGGAATTAAAACAAAACCCAAGATAAACTCCCAAATTGCGACGAGATGCAATCAAAGCATGGCAGCGATTATCGAGCCGCAGTTTGGCTCTGGCGACGAGCTTTCTCCCTTTCTTCCTCTGTGCAGGCTGTCAGTTTCTGGAGGTCATCCCTGCATGTGATAGATCAGATGTCACAAGCGTACCTCGAATCTTTTGGATCTGCTGGTTGGTGTCTTCCATCAACTGCTCCCAGCGGCGTTGATAAGCCTCGACATTAACCATAGACTTGGGGTTTTGGTTGCCTTGTGAGGAGGTCTGCTTCTTGACTTGGTCCATTGTGATGGTGGTGGGTGTTTGATGTAGATGTTGAGGTAGCAGGTTGAAAAGGCTCGGTCGCAAACAGACGAAGATAGCTAAGTCTGGAGAAGTGTCAAAACTGCAGGCAGGTAGATGTTTCCGAGACCGTTGGAGGATGAGAGAATGAAGGTTTCCTGTGGTCGCAAAGGCCTCCTTTATGTAGTCTTCTGGAATCCGGTTCATCCCTCCAGAAAGTAAAATCGAAAAATCGAAAATGGAATAAATGGATCTAAACTATAAAGGTAATTTCGATGGGCCAGAAAAAAAAAGGGAATTTCGCATGCCGGAGTGGCCATGCAAGATCCATAACCCCCGTCCATGTCCAATAAAATCCTACGGGCGCTAGAAATATTAAAATGGAATAAATCCAAAAATAAATTTATTTTTCGCATGAAAAGGGTTTATTGCAAAAGCAACGAGTAATGTTTGCTCTGACAGAGAAACCGGTCACGAGCTATAGCAGCCCAAACCCCCCCAAGCTCTCCAATTCCCCCCGCCTGAGGCCTGCTGGTCTTCCCTGCACGTCGAAGTGTTCACGCCTTCACCGACTCTCCTGTACGCCCTGGATTCGCTCCCAATGGCAGGGCGCTCTGGCGCCGCTGCCTCTCATTAGTAGAGTCTGGTATGATGTCGGTTGAACCGCCGTGTCCTTGGTCGTGATTCCAATGATCGCAATAATCTATCCTGGTCATTGCAGCTATCGGGCCTGTTTCGTGTCCCTTATTGGGGTAGATCTCCCAGGGCTGGGGCACCGACCACACTCAATCCACCAACTCCCAGTCCACTGCCAGGCCGCTCGCGCCAAACCCTTCCCCTCATCCTAGCCCTTACCACTGCTGCTATCAATGTATCGTCGCCCAAGGCCTTGCGAGCATGGCTGATCGAGTCATAGCTGCGGTGGCGCCCGGGTGGACCTTCGCCCCCTGGCTCTCAGCCGGTGATGTCAGAGCACCGCAGGCTAATGCCCATGCATTTGCCAGGAGAAAGGGCCCTACATCTCCGTCGCCTTGAAGCCGAGGGCTCAAAGCTTTCCCCCTAGGCTCGTTTCTTCAGAAGGTTCCCGTCGGTGGGTGCGCCTATAGGGTTTCTTCCAGAGGACCGAACCAGCCGCCTGCCAATCGGGGCCCCATCTATACGCATCCGCTCCAACCGATTTGATGGCGGGGCGAAGGAATTGAAGCCTAAAAGGGGGTGGGCTACCTAGTGTCCCCCGGGGATATGGGTGGTGGGTAAGTGGAGATTGGGAGTGGTTCCTGGCGTCGTTACAAAGTTGACCTGCCACATCTCCCGATCAAACTAGTGGCAATCCAGGCAGCCCTTCGGGAGAATACGAATCCTGTGGACATTCTGTAAAGTGGGGAGTTTTGATTCAGAGCTCTCTAGGATGTATTGTAGGCAAGACGTAGGGAAGACGTAGGCAGAGGCAGAAGGACCATACTAGCACAGAATACAAACATCTCCGGCCCCTCTCCTGCAACTACTTATCGACGTCGACCCTCGTCGATGCGGATTGGCTTGATCGAGCTGATCGACGCTCGATCCACCTCCCGATCGCCTCATCCCTACAAGAACGCACAGCACTCGTAAGTCCTGATTTATGTTAGATGATGCTTCATAGCCCTATTGGCCCGTGATGCTCGGTTCACCACTGATAAGAGCGTCGATCGTCGATTGTAGGGTCGGGGCGTTGCATCTCCCTATTCCCACGTGGTTGGCACGCATGGCCGTTGACCTGAATGTATCAGTACTTGACTCGATCTAGATAGTCTTCCCCTCAAGCTGAAACAAAGCATATAATTATCCTTCTGAATGACTTGCTGGAACCCACAGACCCTGTGCCTCTGAGCCCCCATCCTGCTTACCTAGCTACAAAGCCCTAAATCGTCATCCCGTTGGGGATCAGACATCAGATGACATCCTTGTCATTGCAGCTGGCCTATCTCCGCCGTCCGCGGATTTTACGCTTTGCGCTGGACGCGCCGTACAATTCCCAAGAGTCTGTGCAGCATCACTAGTCTGTCTTTCAATGTGGCAATGTCCGTGCTTAGGGCTGTCACTGGTTCATGATCGCCCGGCGGCAACTAATGCGTCGGAGATTGGAAGCGAAACTCGGAGCGATGTCATTCCTTTGACGTAGAAAAGACATAGGCGGAATTGCACTTCTACAGGCAGAAATTGGATGTTTGTCGCTGTCGGAAACCCGTGGCATTGCCAATCTTCGCATTCCACAACAGGACGCAGATTCCGCAGCATCTCGAAAAGACGGTAAAACTTCGGCTGAATACATTCCGACGATCATCCTGCCAATTGAGTCGCTGTCGGGAATCATATCAGACAATATCACCGCCCCAAGGCAACATATCGCATTCCTCATTACCAAGCAAACGATTGTGGCGACGATGTTCGCATCCGCCACGCCTGGCAAGCACATGCATCCATATCGCGGCCTTGGCAGCTGGAATCTCAACTGGCCCTGAAATTGCGTGACGCTCTACTCCGTACGGACCGAGGACTCGTCTTTCGGCCCCTATCCATGGATCCTATCTCGCTAATCTTAGATCCCTCTCCATACAATATACTTTGATCTACCATCGCAGCACCCGCAATGACATTGTTTTCTTCACCGATGAAACGGTTTATCTGGGTCCACAATGTCTAGCTTGGACTTGGGGGCTATCCTATTTGAACGGAGCGAGCGGAAGACCCAGAGCAAAGATACCCTAAAAATGGGACTTTTGCTCCCATTGAGTCATTGCCCGAACTCTGACAATCTCATGCTCGAATAAGATTATCTGGAATACATACGAGATGCCTTGATGATGGACATTGGGCGCTGCGATTGCCAAAGAACCGTGATCGACGTCCCTCGAAGAACATAGCCTAAGACGGGCATCCACGTGTCTGATGTCCATGAGCAATACTCGAATACGCAACCCGAAGAGGTCATACATCGGCATGATATCCGCCAAAGCAAGGCAGGGCCTCTTTGACCGACAATTTCCCGCTGTTGGATTGTACTGTGGATGACGCAGGGACCTTCAGCGGCAATAATCACGGCACATGTTTTGATACCGCTGCACAGGATCGGATGAGTCGTTGGGCCGTGATAACCCTGGCCTATCGGGGAAACGCCGAGGTCTAAAAACTGTCTCTGGGTCATGGCTATTAGAAAGCAACAAGTATGCAATGCGTCAGCTGGAAGTCGACATGGCAGTGCATTTTCCAGATGTTCTGCTCCCAAGACTTCCATGTCGGTGGGGCTCTTCACGGACACGCCGTCGGGGATCTAAAGATCGTTACCATGGATCTGTGTCAACCTTCCCTAGAGTAGCTAGAGCGCAACGGCGCGGAAGGCCGGAAGGATTGAAGAAAGTGAGACCATTATTTCGACGTGGGGCCAGCTAGTAAGTTCAGCCAGTAAGCTACTTCCTGGTCAACATTTCGAAAGGACTACGTTTCGAATCCAGGGACGGAGATCAATCCGGTGATGATATTCTGCAACCTCTCTAAATGAGGCACGAGCCCTTGGCATGAAGTGAAAAGATACATGATAAGTGGAAATATGTAGAAATAGCAGCCAGCAAATGGTCCAATCAACGAAAGTAAAAAATATAGAGCCATTATCAATGCCAGCGTCCATTGGGCATCCACGTTGTCAGAGAGGGCTGCATTTCTACGAAAGCATATCCTATGAAGCGTGGGGATGAGCGGCAGAAGCAAGCTGCCTGCAACTTTGGGCCAGATTGAAAGGAGGGGTGGACAGTGAAGAAGCCAGAAATTTGCGCCCTGCGCCATGTAAAAATGCCGGGTTGATTTCGATTTGAAATTCACCTTGATATCCTGATGCATAACTCGCTTCGGTACAAAAGCATCACATAAATAAGTGTTGAGGAAGAGGAAGTCTGATAAAAATGATATCACAGATCGGGAATGATTATTCCCCGCTGACGCCGTAGTATGCGGAATTTCGCTAAAAAAACCGAGATCATGGAAATTGGAAAATAGAGTGTGACCAGACCGCATTGTGGGGGAAGCATTGATTTGGAATTTTGGCTTAGTCCGGTTAATGAGCGGTTTTAGCCGCTTCTGATGACTTAGTCCGAGTCGAAGGAATCCATGTAGTGAGTTTCCCCAAATGACTCAGTGGCTTCATTTGATAGATGGGGGACCGAAGCTGCAAAAGGATTCAAGATACGGTTCAGAGAAGAGCCAGGAATGGGATCGGGCTCAGCAAATTCATAAGGGTCATCGGGGAGGCTGGTAGAAGACTCATCCTCGGAGAGGCCCTCAGCCATTCTGAAGAATTGGCCAGCGTGTTCAGCCATCTCATTGGCTACCTTGGTCTCCAAGATACCCTCCAAAACGAGCATGTCTTTCTTCCATTTTCGTTCTCGCCGTGCTTTCTCTTCCTGGCGGCGGCGGCAGGTGCCATCGCGGGCACGGACTTTCATGCAGTTCGGGCAGAGATAGTTTTCTTCGCAGTAAGTGCATTTGCAGGGTGGGTTTGCTTGAACGCAGTCCTGGCAGACGTTAACTGCACAAGCCTTGCACTCTCGAAGATGACTGGGGCATCGCTGCCGCTGATCCCCTACGGTGCGATAGGGAGGGCAAAAGAACGATTGACATCCTTGCCAACGTGGAGCCTCGAGGGAGGATTCAGACACAGATGAAGTGGGAGATGCTGACCCCGAATGATTCGAGGGTGGGGCGGAGAAGGAGCGAGTAGGATTTCGAGAGTAGAGTGACGATTCCCCATTTGGTGTGTCGGAGGCATTGTCATCTGGGATATCATCGCCGGGTGGGACCTCAACTAAGCTGCTGTTGGTCGAGTCGGCCGCCCGCTGGGTTCGAAAAGGCAGGTCGTAAGCGGGCAGCTGATCGAAAACTGCATCAGGCGATGAGGGAGAATCGATTACTGCTCGGTTTTGAATTGTCATTTTTTCCAATCCAAGGTCTCGGTAGCCACATATCCGTAAGCGGAGCCCACGAAGATCATGCTCAATGCACAAAGGCTTTGAGCAGCTCTTGCAGTGTACCTTCCACTGGGGAGAGTCATAACAGTCTTGACACAAGTTCCTTGGACAAGGCGAAACTTGTCGAGTGGGCGGGCCCAGCAGCCATTTCATCATAGCAAGATGACCCGTTTCGAGGGAGTAGTCCGGCCTGCTGGGGTCTCCGTACGCATATTTGGGGAATGTCTTACTCCACTCGCTCACTGTGTACTCGAGGTCCTCCCAGCCTTGACCGCGGGGTAGAGGCACAGCTCGCACTTGATCGACATCCCGGTTTGGTGTACCGATGCTAATGCCCCCGCCTCCAGAGAAAATTGGTTCAGTGCAACACCAGTGGAACTTGAGAGCAGGATGGGTCGCGAGTGGAGCAGTGGGATTAAACAGAGGATTGTTGTCCATGGGATTCGCCAGAGGGTCTTGCATGGAGCTGGGAGAGTGCAAAGCACCAGGTGCCCACCATAAAGAATTAGGCGCATTTGATGGATTGCTGATCGAGTCATGGAGGTTCGCAGTGGAAACAGTCGTGTTTCCACGGTGAAGATAGGGTCGCTCATAGGCACAGCTGGCACACAATGTTCTGCGACAGCCTACACAGTGCATCAGAATGCTGCATTGCTCACACCGTTCTGATATGCTCTCTTGGCAAGCATCGCACTTGATACCCTGTGTGAACTGTGTATGACTATGGCGGAGATGCGCTGGGATCATCTTCCCTTCCCCTGGGCCAGGTCCTTCTTCAGTGCCCACAGGTTCGCCATAAATTCCCGAATCACAGTTCTCCCATAGCCTGCCGTCTCTCACTTGTGGATGATTTGCAGAGGGATCAACAGGGCCTATCCAGTTTTTGCACCTCCACAGACGGTCAAATACCACCCAGACCTCAGGCGAGCCTTGTGGTACGCGCATCGAAACATACCCACGACGGCGGAAACACCTGCCAGCAGGCGTCGTACACCACGCAGTATCTGTCCAAATGCCAAGTTTATGACAAAGATTGACGAGGTCGTGTGTTGGCTCTGAATCCGAATCCTTGCGAAGCAAAGACGCGGACAAATAGGGTCGGCGTCGATGATGCCTGCATCTGTATGCGTATAGACTTTTCAACGCAAGCTTCGTCTTTGAAGAGGCACTGCCGGTGTTTTTCACCATATCAACGTCATACTGGAGACCGAACATCGTGAGATAAGGAATAATGTGGTACTTGAGAGAGACATTTTTGCAGCCTCGAACCGAAAGATGCACTAGAGTTTCCCTACGTGCGTGCAGTACAGTCGAGATCAGTATTTGCCCCGAAACCGCGGTATTATCCAGTTCCAGACTCCTTAAGCAACTACTGAACGGGATCACCACATTCATCAGTAGCTGGTCCAGGGCATACGGGCGGGATTGGCGCTGTGTTTCAGGATCTGGCATGCCCGGAACGATGATCCGGTTGGCTGGAGTTGTGCCTGAGGGGACGAGCAGGCGAAAAGAAAGCGATTTCCATGCGGTGGGGTATACGCGAAGGAATTCTCGGAGGTATTGTGAGGTGTGGTAGAGCTTGAGGATGGTATCGGTGGGTATTTGGAGAAGTAGAGATTCGAGGATAGGGCCGTTAGTAGTGAGCACTCGTTCAAAGGTTGATAGGGTCCGTTGAGCGGGGATGTCGTTTTGTAGAGCAGCTTCGACCTGCTGCTGCGGTCTCTGCGCATCTACAGCGGGCGACATGTTGGCGTTGGGCTCCATTGCCGGATCCCCGCGTGAAGATTAGAGGCCGGGGTTGATCACTTGCACGCTGTCAGGTCGTAAAGTCAAAAAACGCGATGTCGCGGGTCGACGGAACCAAGGCGAATCGCATAATTAGGTGGAAGTCAGGTAACGGACGAGATCATCACTTGTTAAGCCACCACGCAAGGCCATCAGACGTGAAGCATAATATCGATAAGGCGGGATCGCAAGGGCGGATCGGGAATCCGAAGGGGCAGCGAGGGAGGAGAGGGGGAACCACTACGATAAGAGTGCCGCAGGGTCGATGGAGGTGAAGCCCGGGGGGTGGATGGAAGAGAGCGGATTGTCAGAGAGTAGATTTTTTCTTCTCACTGAAGCACAGACAAGACGTCTCGCATCTCTCACACGCCGGATGCGCCCGTCGGAGGCGTCATGTGATGGGGGCGGCCTCTCCGTCAATGACCTTTAAGTAACAATCAGGGGTCTACGGCCTGGGCAGGATTCGCTTTGCTGTGGAAATGAATGCGCTATGTATAGATTTACATCTTTGTTTCCATTAGACGCCCTGCGAGGTACAGCGTTCCAGATCCAATCTAGCAGACCCATATGTACTTCCGTCGCTAGTGGAAGTGTCATCCACAGGGCGCTACTGTGGCTATTCGTTGCCCACGGCGCCAATTGAGATATTCTAGTGCTTGCTGCTGGATTCGCCCACTGTGTAGCCCCTGGCGATGCCCTTGCGCCCTTCTCGTACTAATGTGCTGTCGGATGGATCCTCATCCTCATCATATCGGATATCGAAATCGCTACCCAACCCCTTCCATGTTCGTTGCGATCGCAGGAACTCTGCTCCGGGCGATACAGAGCCGCCGATCGTCGCTAGATCACCTTTAGCCCGCCGCGCCAGGGCTCTCGCGGCATTTGGTCCCGATGAACCGTCCAAGAGTGCCTGGGATTGTGAAGAACCGTGTGTTGCGGATTCGCGCATTGGTCGTGAATGCGAGACGTAGCGCCCAGTGCGCAAGTCAAACTCCGGCGGCGCTGATTCGGGTTCCGACATGTCCTCTTCTTCATCCATTGTTGCACCGTTTGATGCGGTCTGGTCGTCTTCATTGTCGGTATTTTTGGCAGGCTGGTCGAGAATAGCCTGGAAGTCACTCTGCCAGGCGCCCGTCCACACCCGCTCAGTGTCGCCTTGAAGCGCCAGTTCTAATTCGAACGGCGTAATGACAGGCTTCCAGAAATCTTTGCTGTCCACAAGAGAACTTTCCCAGCAGCCGATGACGACCCATCCTCCAATCTCACTAAAATTGGCTACTTTAGCGGCGTTGAGTTTGCCTACCACAAACATATAACTCTTCTTTCCAGCTGCCGCGATTTTCTCTTTGACATGTTCAACAATGCCTAAATAGTTCTTTACACTCAAAGTGTTGATCAAGATTCCCCAAATGGGAACGGTGGTCAACGAAGTCAGAAGTGCATAACGCCGTCGTAATTGCGCGGCGGTAGAGACTTGGAGTGGCTTGATGTGACTTTCACCCAGGTTATTCGTGGGATAAATATGAATTGCAGCGACACGGGAAGCCAGGGTCAATAGGAGAGCAGTCGGTGGATCGGAGATGTGGAACAGCTGCCAGTCAGACAGGGTCTTTGGGTCCTCTTTGACGCTTTCAGGGACAGTGCGATTTGGAATAGGCGACGATGGCTCATGAACCAGATCAGTCGCGAAGAGATTTGAATAACCGTCTTGCGCCAGCTGCTCGAATAGTTTTGGCACATGGTCTGCGAAGCCGACATCTGCTGCAATCACAACCTTGGTCGATAGATCGGGGTAGGTATTTTTGAAAGCCTCCACCACAGGCCCTAGCGGCAACTCTTTATGGGTGAAGACATAGATGACAGGCAGTCTAGCCGTTGGTGACAGGCAGGATCTGCCATAGTGCACAACCACATCGGCATCAACATGCTCTGCAGCCACCTCATCCACACAGCAGGTACCGTATGATGTGTCGGCCAGAATATATAATCGTGGCGACCATTTCTCCTTCTGCTCCAGTGATAGCTGCGACACAGACTTGCTTATATTTCCTTCAGTCTCGGCGTCACCGTTGACCGATCCTGCGTGTTGCGTCCCGTTGGCACTCGCAACCTCCTCTGAGTTGAGGCCGCGGCTCAGAAGTTGGAAAACCCGGGGTGCATCTGGAAGCATCTCATCAGGAAATTGAAGAGCAATTCGCTTGTACCGCGCTTGTCGGATTTCGTGAAGGGTTCGTTCGATATCGTAGGTGATGGTAAGATCGTCCTCGGAGGCCGGCTGGGTCGCATTCGCGATCACAGGCTCAGTGGCCTCCAGAATCCGGTCATCCGGGGTGGACAGCACGGGAGCTGCCTCCATCTTTGTATTTCGGCAGCGATATAGATCTTAAGGTGGTGGAGGGGTAGTTGGTGGGAAAATCTAAAAAAGTTTTGGAGAAAAAAAGTTCCCCCACTTCCCCCGCCGCCGATAACAAAAATTACGGATCAGCCCATTGGCAGCTATCCGTTGATTCTACGCTCGAGATTATGGTGCATGAATATGCATGATATAGCTTTTCTAGTGTAAAAGTATTTTTTTGTTCCAGAATTAATAGTTTTCTAGTTTTGTTAAATCAAAGAAATTCAAGTAAATTCCAGACGTCATGTACAAAATCAAGACCTATGTTTGACGCATGGATTCCCGACAGATTGATACACAACCACGGAGCCCTACATGTCGGACATAACTACTCTTTTCACGGGGAGAACAAAATTGGAGAGTTTCATAAGATGGGTCTTTTCCTATGATATGGAAGGCTTATTCAAAAGAGTATACTTTACAGATTTGCTTTCGCTGGCTCACCTGCCCACACTCTTCGAATCAACTCGCGAATAGGCTCTCTTTCAATAGCACGCGGATTCCAGTATGGGTTAGAGACTGCAATATCAGCCGCTTTGTCTATATCCTCCTCCTTCATCCCGTAATCTTTCAGCCCGCGCTTGACCTTCAACTTGGTGAGCAGCACGTTCAATCCATGAATTGCGTCACCGCCGCTATCCGGAAGTGCTTCTGCCAATTGCTTTATAGCATCGGGGATATTAGGCGCATTGTATGAAATTGCATGTGGGAGGACAGCAGTATGGGTCTCTGCATGAGGGAGATTGAAGCTGCCGCCAAGAGTGTGACACAGCTTGTGATGAATGGACATTCCCACGCTACCCAGGCAGGTTCCACAGAGCCACGCGCCATAGAGAGCTTTTGATCGGGCTGATTGGGATGATGGGTTCTCGACGATTTCAGGGAGTGCAGATGCTAGTGCGCGGGTTCCTTCAATGGCCATCATGTTGATTATCGGGTTGGTATTCCGGGCATAGAGGGCTTCGACTATTGATAGAAATTAGATCTAGATCTGTGTCGCGGTGGACTTTGTGAACATAGATACTTACCAGCATGAGCAATTGCATTGACACCACTGGTGGCACTCATAGCCGCAGGGAGGGTCATAGTCAAGTCGACATCGTAGATGACTGTGCCAGGCAGGATCTTGGGGTCGGAGCGAGTCTTCTTCAAGCCATCGGCAGTCTCGCCCAGAATAGGAGTCATTTCACTTCCTGCATAGGTTGTTGGAATACAAATATGGGGAAGCCCAGTCCGAATGCTGATTGCCTTGCCCAAGCCAATCGTGCTTCCACCGCCAATAGAGATTACTGAATCCGCAACCTGCGCCTTTGCATACTCCAGTGCTTTGTCGGTGATATGTGTCGGAGTGTGCATAGTTGCCTCACTGAAAACACCCGCTACCCGGCCTTTCAAAACATCCTGAACAAGGGATGCTTGGTTAACCTGCTGCGGTGTTGACAGGACTAATGGGTTCTTCAGCTGCAGGCGGGCGATCTCATCGGGGAGTTTCTGCAGAGTGCCGCTACCAAAGACGACACGGCCAGGATTGGGGTTGTATTCGAAGGCGTCCATTCTGTAGATTTTGGTTGTGAAGGGAATTTGCATATATTGATCGGGCGAGACTCTGCAGTCTTAAATTCATACCCCCACAACCCCCGCTGAGCTCCGATGAAAGCGTATACCGTGGGGCCGTGGGGATTGTCCCGCCGTTGCGGCCATGCGAAGCCGATGGGAGGGCTTTTGCTTGATGCTGTTCAATTAAGCATGGTTTAAATAAATTGAATTTGTAATTATATAAACAGCAATGTCATGCTGCTTTCCATGATAAGTATTTCATGGCGTAACTATAGAATGTGTAGCTACATTGAATGCCGGGAATCCCCCGCTGTATGAGCCTCCGGCTAGACTTTTGCCAGCTTTTTGCCGAAGCGGAGCAATGCGGGCATGAATTCACCCTTCGCCACTGCGGAATTGTAACGCCGTTCAACGTTTGCTGATCAATACATTTATTTTTAATTTCAATTGTAATCTGCAGATGGGTATCATATACAGTCATGCAGCACTAGTCCATATCAAAGGCCATGACGTGCTGCCCTCCACTTCGGTCCTTGCCCTTGCCCTTCTTGCGCTTCTTGCGGTCGTTGGAGCTTTTCTTCTCGCTGTCACTATCAGAATCTTCGTCACTGTCATCGCTATCTCCCATCATGTGCTTCTCTCCTGCTAAAGCTTCCCCATTACCAACGGCGTCCAAAGCTTCGTGCCAGACCTTGACAATCTGTCCACCGCCAGAGACCATGCGTCCCTCCACATCAAATCCGAGCCCGACAACACCCTCAGTTTCGTCATGGACGACCTCCGAAACGACCTTGTTTGATCCAATGCGAACAAATTTGACGAGTCCATTGGCCAGACCAGCCCCCACGAGCTTGCCCTGACCCAACTCATCAGGCGCGACCGCCATAGTCTCAATTGACTCGCCGCCATCGCCGCTTCGGTGAACATAAACCCGCTCGTCCTGGTCATCCCAGGCACCTTTCTCCCAGAGAGTCAGAACACCGGCAGAGTTGCCGACGAGAACTTTCTCTCCGCGGCTGGTTCCGCTGCTGGGCAGTCCGCCGACGAATGTAGAGCTGATGAGTTCCTCTTCCTGGTCTTCGCTGCGCACGAGCACGCCGCGGCGCAAATCTGTCACTGCCAACGTGGTACCGCCGGTAGTAACCCACTGTTTGCTGAAGCCTGATGTGCTGGTGTCCGAGGCGGGGAGGGGAGTCAAGGATGAGACGTAGTCGTCGTGGGGGTGGTGTGATTGTTCGGGGCGCGCAGATACGCGAGAGTATGGAACTCGTAGGTCGTAGAGGTGCAAAGCGCTGGAGTCTGTCGCAAGTAGAAGAGTCTGAGGAGAGAGTGCGTGGATAACAGTTGGCGCATCGATAGAGCTGAGTATACATGTTAATCGCGAAAGGAAATTTTCAAGATGCGCCGTCAAATATCATACCCGTCTGACTCTGGTGGAATTGCGATCTTGTTTGAGACTTTCCCACTCTCTGTGCTTGCAATTTTCACGAGGCCATCCGTGCCCGCCGAGTACAGAGTCTCGCCGTCAACGCCAAATCCTAGCGTTCGACAGCTACCTTTGTGTCGGCGCGTTTGCCACATAGTGTCAATGTGACCCTTTCCATTGCGGGCAGATGAGTTCGATTCCGCATCGTCATCGCTATCAACGTCCTCGGATGGTAGTCGGAAGGTCTGGACATGGCCCGCAGCCAGACCGACGGAGACCACTGGCTCCCGCGGATGAATGGCTTGGGCGAAAAGGTCCGATGACAGCGGCAGAGTGCAAACCGTGTCGAACATGGTGGCGGGGAGTGATCAAGCGAGCAAACGCCTCACTGTTGAATGCCAGCAGTTTGATCGGGGCTTGAGAAGTGTAGCTTGTCGAATGGCTGGAGCTCTGACAGCTACTTTTTTCTGCGACGGACCGAAGATCTTCCGCTTTTCTCTCCAGCGCTGGTTCGCTGCGCCATTGACTAATGAGAGTCTAAGCTACGAATACGAGTTCACTTCATCTTCAAGGATTTATTTCGCATTTCAATTTCCCATTTCAAAATTCAACATCCAAGTCTGAAGATAAGTCAATAAATACAGTTTCAATGAACGAAAGTATGAGTTGCCGAAAGCCCAAAGCTGCTTGACAAAGTCTCTGAAGCCGAGAGACCCCCAATTGGAAGTCAACGGTCTGAAGCAGACAGGTTTCTACGAGGAGTAGGTCGATCCAATGGGTCCGAACTTGATTCCGGAGAATACAACAGTAGATCCAGGACTCTGGGACTCGACGGTCTTGGGAGCTCCGGCACTTGTGCTGCAAGTACCGCGGGCAACACCAGGGGTACTGGCAGAGCCATCAGAAGGATCGTTGCTGTCCAACCAGTTCATGTTGGCGTAGTGATCGTCCCACAGACTCATGACAAGAACCATGCCATCAGCGAGAGCCTCGCTGAATCCCGACATGCCACCGTGCTGAGAGAAGATATCCTCGTCTCCAAAGGCCGTCTTTTGGGCTGTGCAGAAGTCTGAGTTGATGGTGTTGCCGGTGACACCGCTGATATCAGACTCGGAGTTGGCGATGACTACTCCGTTCTGGACGTAGAGTCGCTTGATCTGGCTCAGAGTGCCGCTGTCGGTTCCATCGGCAGTGACGAATTGCGTGACGACAGTCATCTTGGAGTCGGTGTCGACGATCTTTCCGGGGCCGAAGAAGCTAGTGTTGCCCATGCGGTATGGGTTGAAGTCACATCCATCGGGGTCACAGGTACCTGCGTAGCGCTCGGAGGAGTAAGTGCCACCGCAGTCGTCGCCTTCGCACATGGTTTGAGTGGCAGTGTCACAAGGGTGGGGAGTCAGGGCAGTAGAGATGCTGTTGGCTTCCCATATGTCAAGCTCTGCACAGCAAGAGCCGTGGTTGCCAACTCCAGAGTTGGAATCGGTGGTTGAGGGTACCCAACCGTCTACATTCGCCTGAAAAAAAATCAGTTTCCTCTCTTCAAGTACAGCTTGTCACGGGGTCTTACCTGTCCGTTGATGAACTTCAGATCACGAGGGCATTGAGAATCACAGTATCCAGTACCATACTTAGCACCAGCCTTGTTTGCTGGATACTTTGACATACCACCGTCGGCGTCCATGGTAACAAAGTACAGAGCACCATTGAGACCGCAGGGCAGGTTAGAAACGTCGACATCAAACGTGAACTCCTTGTTCAACAGCTTGAATGTCTCATAGGTATCTTCGTCCTTCATCAAGTAGAGACGAGAGCCAACGTTAGACCCGGTGACAAACTGGAGTGACAAGGAATCGCCGTTGGTTTTGACACCATAGGTGCCTTCATAGTCTGCACCATCCAGCGCACAGTTGGTTGCGCAGGTCTCATCATCGGGGCAAAGAGAAGCATCCCACTATCAGGGAAAGCAAATCATCGATCAATAAATATTCTTATATACTTGGAAAGCAAGATATACTTACGGTGTTTCCAGTGTAGCAGTTAGTAGATCCGCTGGTTGAATGAAGCCAACGCCAATTGGCGTCGACCACGACAGAGCCAGATTCACTTGTGCAGCTACCGCTGGAAGTGCATGTCTCCCAGGTGAGGGAGGGGTGTGTCTCGGCAGTGAGGGTGCCAACTTGCTGAGCCTGAACAGCCCCCACAAGAGCAGAGAAAAGAAGAGCGCGCTGATACATCTCGACCAAAAGACCAATTGAATAAGGAGTGTTGTTGCTTTTGGTGCTGAGAGTTAGAACTCAAGACAGGCCAGAGTCTCCAATTTATATTCCAGAAGTTCAGTATCATTGCATTGAGATAACGGACCCTGAAGCTAAAAGCGCTCATATTCTTCCAGATCTTGGCAAATATCAGGATATACAAGCCACTCATCAAACTCTAGCGCATATTGACTTCAGGAACGGTCCGCAGGAGCATCAATTTGAGCACGGGCCCTGAAGAGTGGCCAGTCATAGCTGCTCGTTTCTGTAAGACCGGGGAATTTTCTTCAGGGTCTTCCATGTGGAGCTAAACGAATGGGACTGTAGCGATACTAGTGGAAGTCATTCGGTTTGGGCTCCATTGAGCCGGAGAATCTTGTTCCTCCGGTTTGAGTTGTGCGTCATGATCAGTTTCATCATGAAATGAATCTCCAGTCTCGGTCAAATAGTACATAGTGTGGATTTAATTGATGCTGTGTAATTTATTATGATATGCCGGTGCAAACACAGAGAAGAGGTAATAATACTGTGAGGCTTTAAGAACGCGATGGTGTGATGCAGATCCAGGGTCGTGCGTAATGAGGGGCATCCGGGGTAATGCAATTGCATGCATGTAATAAATAGAATAGTAGTATTGGCTATTTAACCGGTTAGTGCAGGGTCGGTTAAAGGACAGAAGCTCATTCAGGCACGGATTGTTTCGTTTAGAGTCCGTTCGGCCCCTGTCAGTGGGATCGGGATCTGGAACGGAGCTGGTGGATAATTATCCTTCAATGAGAGCACGAAAGGAAACGCCAGGATTTTATTGTGCAGAAATGCAAATTCTTTGATCAAACAAATAGTTCCAATGTTCCAACCCTCTCTCTCTCGCATGGTAAATCATGTTCTCCTGTGATATTGAGCCACCACAACTTGAATAGTGCGGGTAGGGCCAAAGTCGGGTTAGACGTGAAGGAACAAATATTCACGTTGGTATCAAGAGTACCATAAATTTCCAGGCAAACTTAGAGCCATTGCTGGCCTGCAAATATTATAGAAATAATTCCGAATGCTTTTTTGAATCTTGAAGGGCTTCCAAGGTTGTTCAAGAGCCCAAGCCCGGAACATATTTTTTCAAGGTTGGCTCTCCCGCCGTAGAGGACCCGGTGATACCGATGGGTGGAAATCGAACCCTGGTAGACAACCTTGGAAAAGTTCCCAAGGTTCCCACCCTAATTTTGGAAAGTCATAAGTGCAATAGCATGCCTTGAGAATCCATCTCCTGACCACTTCGACGTATGCCCGGGTCATGTGGCTCCAGGTGATACGCGCCAAACAAACTGGTATCCACAGTGATCGACAGCAATGACGCTTATCGCGTGTGATAAGGCTCCAGGTAGTGGACCTCGGCCCCGGCCTCAGCCTGAATCTCTCACCTCCATCCCTTAAAGAACACCTTCTCAGCGGCGGCTTACCCTTTACAATACCAGAAGCTCGGGGCTTAGACCGGCGGGACTTTTGCAGCGCGTCTAGTTAGGGGCTAAAGGGCTACCCGACGTAACCATGGCTCTGTACCGTCAAACTGCGGACTTCCTTTCCACCTCCTGGGCTGACAATCGCACGCAACTCCCTTTGCTGGCAGTGACAGGTGCATCATTTGCATTAGGCCTGCTCGCTCGATCGCTGTTGAGTGCTGAAGCACCTGAAAAGGGTGTCATCCCTTCGCCCCGCGCAACTCTCCTACCCGGTCTGTCGGAGGAAGATGTTCGCAACCTTCCTCTCCCTAATGATGTTCTCCCGGGTGGTCGAGACGTTGAGAGTCCATACGGTACACTCCGAGTATATGAGTGGGGCAGAGAGGATGGTCCGAAGGTGCTGATGGTTCACGGCATCACCACGCCTTGTATCGCGCTAGGAGGGCTGGCCCATGCGTTGGTGGATCGAGGCTGCCGAGTGATTCTGTTCGACCTGTAAGTTTTACCTCAAGGAACAAAGGCGAAGAACTTTTAAAATAAAATACTAACATGCGCAGATTTGGGCGTGGCTATTCGGACTGCCCTACTGATCTTCCCCAAGATGAGCGTCTCTTCGCCACAGAAATCATGCTTGCTTTGACGTCGTCACCTATTTCCTGGACTGGCGCTGAGTCCGGCAAGTTTTGCCTCGTCGGATACTCACTGGGTGGCGGGATTGTGGCAAACTTCGCTTCGTACTTTCCAAACTTACTATCTTCTCTGGTTCTTTTGGCCCCCTCCGGTATGATGCATGATGAGCACATCCAAACACAGGCCCGCCTTCTTTACTCCCGAGGTCTCATTCCCGAGAGCGTACTTGGGTATTTCGTTAGGAAGCGGCTACGAGGTGGACCTTTGGTACCCCCGAAGGAAAAGCCTAAGAGTGAGGACAAGGTCAATGTAGACGACGTCCTTACGGAGGAGTTTGCGGGTGCGAACGAGGCAGCTGCTCAGATTTTGTCGCGCGAGTACCCCCACCTTAACGTTCCTTCTTCGGTTGTTTGGCAGGTAGACCACAACCAAGGATTCGTCCATGCTTTCATGTCTACTATGCGCTATGGTCCCATCTTCCGATCCAAGCAATGGGGTGCGTGGAGTCGGCTGGGTGAGTACCTTAGCGCACAAAACGGCGCACCTGTAGGCAGCCAGGCTGCAAAGGGGCTGCCAAACGATAAAGTCCACATCTTGTGTGGAAGTAATGATCAAATTATCGGCAAGGATGACATCGTTACGGATGCCACGGCTGCCTTGGGCGGAAACGCTATTTTCAAATTCTATGATGCGGGGCATGAGTTCCCCAGCACTAAGTACGAGGATATTGCCTCCTACATGATGAAGTTTCTCTAAATAGATCGCACTTTTCTTTTCTAGATAGATTTCTTTTTTACTTCGCTGATCATGTTTCAGTTATACCTTATATTCACTAGCGCTTGCCTGCTGACTAGATAATGCAAATACATAAATGGGGTATCTCTTTGCCTGTAGCGTGGGCTGCCTTCTCAGTTCCTTTGTCTCAAAATCTCATCCATAGCGCTTAGTTGACTTGAGAGACCGTCCATGTGTCTTGATCCGTCAGCTGTTCGTGATCCGAGATAGTATGGTCCTTCGGATGCTGGCGCGCGTATGAATCGGTCGACAGTGTTGCGGCTTGTTCTTGGAACTTGATTCATATTGCTTTGATGAACGACTGTCTTGGAATGGGTCTTCTGAGGACTAAAAATTTATAATAATTAGAATACATACAATACTCGGATTTCAAAAATCCAAACTCACAGTGTAACTGGTTCTGGAATAGACATCTTGGCGACTTTTGTGATTTTGGAATAAATGGTTGGATGAGAGACCCAAACTTGGATGATAAAGATATCACGATTCTATAATCTCAATTGGAGGTTGGTATAGAGAAGCCCTAGCGATTCGAGCTGAGACTGATTCTTGAACAGAAGTAGACTGATCTTGGTTGTTGAAGCCATCCAGAAGGTGGGAGGTACAGCTCTATATATGCACCAAAGGCTACAAGGCCATGCGGCAGTCAAAGGCGTGGCTTCGTATACCGACCCACATGGATCCCGAGAGGAGTTTGCGAATAAAAAGAAGAATGAAGAAATAGATCATTATCCAGCCATTTAGGCTCACAGCCCACGACATCTGGGTCCACTGTTCGTGATCCCTGTGACACAATCCCTGGACAGGTTCGCCAAGCTCCGCCTCAAAAAGATCTACAGGGAGTGCCAGAAAGCCTTGGATTCCCGAATTGGAAGCTGATCAAATCTTCTGAGCCGCTCACATACTCGCCGGTACTTGGGAACAGGCGACAAGGCGGATGTAATTGGCCTGAATGACGCACGCAATGGGGCCAAGAGGCAGGTACCAGCTGCGTCCGGGCTTCGTGTGGGGCCTTCATCCACGATAAGTGCTCCTTGCGAACCGAATTGATTTTTTGGCATTCCTAGTATGATGCCATGTGCTGTAAACCACATGTCTCACTACGGAGACCCAACGGGGATACCCAAATGTGGTCAAACCGCCGTGGAATGAACCAAGCCCCGGAGAATATAGCGTGCATATACGCAAGTATACGATTCTATCTCTGGCAAGAGATAAAACAGCTGCAGGCATTCAAGGGGTACCGTCATCCCGCGTGTTCTAGACGGTCGACTATGACCGGATTTGGTGAAACGCGAAGGTCAAAGATAAAACCTCAAAACTGCGCAGCTTGTCGCGTGGGGATGGCTATTCCACCTGCTTCCCAAACATGAAACAAGTCGTGCACAAACGTGGTGATCACATGGAGCCTGCATACTTTGAAGGGGGCGGAGCCAAGCCCTCGATGACAAGAGAAGCTTACGATTGCGATGCATTCTTACTAGAGGCCCCTGCATATTCCGCTCCTGACAGCGTTCCTGTCGATCCCGAATAACAATCTGGAAAACAATTTGATCTGGGGAAACTCGGCGCCAATTTTTAATTAAAATCCAGGCTGTCAGCCTTACGTCTTATGAGATTAAACTACATATTCAAGTTCCCTTGGCCGGGAATGCTTCGCCGCCCTAAAACAAGACGTTAAGCATACCAAGCTTGCGTTTCAGGCTGAATCATAAACGTACGCCCGTGATCATGCGGAGCACGTGGATGCACACTCATACATATGACCTGTGTGATGGGCCCTTTGGAACGAAACACCCCCGCAATAGGGAAGTGCTATGGTAGGAGACTAGAGGTGGCGTTCGTATCCCTTGTGCGATTTTACGTATAGGCCATCGCTCACGGCGGACGGGTTTTGCAATTATATTCCTTTGACCGACAGGTGCCCTTATGAGCTAGACCGGGCGATTGCTTTTTAGAGGTCACCCTTCGGTTTATGATGAACAGCTACCAAATAAGATTTCAAGCGCTACGACTATAGCTTTATGCCCATACAATTTTTTTTATGACGTCAAATATATGCAAACGCATTATGCACATTAGCTTGGCCGAACGAACAAGCTACTGGAGAATGCGTTCATTATGCACGGTTAAGGGGCCTTATCCGGAGTCGAGATGATGCAAAGCCACGAACTGCGCTTGGAGGCTTTGTTTCAGGTATTAGGTTGCCCATCCGCGTCCAAGCGCACAGCTTTAGAACTGGTTCGTGCCACAATCTTAGTTCAAAGTGATTTTTGGCGAGCTTGGATCCACCTTTATGCAAGGCGTCCTCTAATACAGGTCACGGCAACCTTAACCGTGGGCGCTGGCTACCGCGCCAAGCGGCGATCACCCTGTGGCTTAGTGACCATGATTAGGAGCATGATATTTTGCACAATTACTGGACGACTTTGATGACGGTTAGGCTGACGTGGTAGCTTTACGAGTCTGGGCAAGAGTTATGGAACTGGAAATCGATGCCGAGTCCCCTATGGAAATATGCCTCTTTTGCCGCGTGTGCCTTTCCCTGAGAAATTAGGATCATTGTTATGCCTTGCAGATCTTTTTAACTCCTGATCAACTTAACAGATGATCTATCACTGGATTTTGTGTATGACCAGCTGCTCCAAATAGGTCTTTCAAGGGATGAGAAGAGTAGTTCATGGGCCCTGGGCCCTGGTCTAGATTGGTAGTGATCGACTACATCTATCCCTGCGGACAAGGGTTGATCATATCATCCAACCCGCAGGGCTCCCTTAGTCTGAAACACAACCTAATTAAATCAGCATGCAAAGATCCCCAGCCCGCGCAATTGCCGAAGAGCCGCTGCAAAGTTCGTTGCTGCCGCAACGTTTCTTCTGCAGCTAGCCGGAAACCCGATCCTTGTTCCGCGAATTCGCTTAGGCGAAGTCAATGCACTATGCATGACGGTTATTCAATAATGCGAGCGAAAGTCTTGTACGGGACGGTAGGCTTCCCCTCAATTAGCATTAAAAGGGCTATCTTGCGAAAATGCGGCAGGCCTAACACTCATCTCGCTAAGCCACTAGGGATGGGCCTCTCCCTGCGTCTTTTTTGACCCTGGCACTTTCTACTGGTCATGCCGGAAGGGCAGGAATGACACGCCTTCTGAAGGCTCGGCGCATCTCGGCAAGCAAGATGGGATGTTGATCGGATGAGAAAAACGTGGATCCTAATATTTGGCAGGTCGGCGTGTCCGAAGCCTTTTTAAAAATTAACGTGAGACACGCAACAAGGGATGCCATGCGGCTTGGCTGAATGTGTATGGCAAGGAAAGGGGTGTCTGACAGACACGCGCCATGATGCTTTAATATATTCTGTTTTGGGTTACTCTGACAACATTTTACCGGAACTCGAGATATGCCTAGATAGGAACCTGGGCAAGTTACTTGTGGCATCTCAGGGTTGGAAGATAATGTGGGTGGAAACAACCTTAGAAGATGCAACCATTCGCAAAATTTCATTCTAAGGTTGACATCTGGAATATATTCGCGACCGAATTCTCAAAATAGGCACATGTGCATTTTCCTATTCCAGTGTTGAGCATTCAGGAGCCGCTCCCTCGATGACCAGCTCGTTTGAACGCTTGATTGCAGTGCTCGGCATCAGCCTGGAATGGGAGATCGATGAGTCACGGCTACTGTGCAGCTCGAAGGCAAAATAGCCCATTTTGGGCTATAACCATTGTCTTTTAACCATAGTACTAACTTCGTAAATCCGAGTATAGGCATTTTCAATGTATGCTCTATCCAAAAACACGGGTAATTCAGATGTAAAGGACTGGCTTCAAGTGAGAAGGCTGTTTGAATAAAACTTGTACCACGGAGAAGAATTTACAAGGAGAAATAAAATTATCGTACAATTGGGAGACTGAGGAAACATTGATGTCCCTTGTCTGTCTACCGCGTCCACCCGGCTTCTCATCTTTACTATACACATTACCAGCCAGGGCCTCTTGGCAGGGTACCACATCACACACCGCGTTAATCTCAATTGGTGGTGAACATAGTTCGATTGACAGTGCAATAGCGACGTGGAATAATGGCGGCGCACGCTCATTTCTATCCATAATCTCAAGACGAACAGTGAGAGAGACGACAGCCACCTGAAAACTTTGTTGTGAGCTTGGTCTCGTTGTGAAATTCTCAATCAACTGGTCCACATCAATGGGAATTCTCTGGAAAATAAAGAAAAGCTTGAAAGTCATTCATATTCTCCACAGTGTGTACTACCAGCTTCGTAAAGCTAGCTTGACTAATGACGATGTGAAACAATCATAGAAGTACTTCCAAGCTCCATTTATCAGAACAAAATTGAGTTTATCCAACCATAAAGAAAGATATCCCATTAATTTATGATATTTCATATGTTTAGATCTGTAAGAAGCGCCGCTAGCTTAAAAATGCGGCGTGCAGCGAGGACCGTAGATGATGAAGCTAGTGTCACACCGGCGGCTCGAGCAGCGGGGAACACGACGATGGACAATTTCAGTTGGGATGATGTGCCGCTCATATGAAGCAATCTCCATGTACAGAATATTTTTACCTTCCTATCTCAGCATTGGCTCTTTACCAGGTCGCCAACTGGACAAGTAAAATGCCATCTCGGGGTTGACCTCGGCGGAAGTCTCGGCTTTGCGCGGAGTTACATTCAAAGCAGCCGGTAACTCCGCGCGGTCTATTCTTCAAGCTCGGAGTTCATAAAACTCCACATACGCATGTCGAGAACAAAGCCACCAATATATAGTCGGCTCACGGTTTTATCTCGCTGCAGGAATGCTATCACCGAGCGCGCAGGCGCACAACTCCGCGTCGCCTCCAGGCTCGGCAGCCAACGGGGGTAAGCGCAAGCGGAAGACGTATTCGTGCGACGAGTGCCGGCGACGCAAATTGAAATGCGACCGTGGATATCCCTCGTGTGCTCGTTGCAAAAAGTCTGGACAGGCTCAAACGTGTACCTATGATGTGCCCCCTCCTCTTGAGGAAAGACCCTCGAAAATAGCGGCGCCCGTAGGTGCCGCGGCTATCAGAGCGCCGACAGGCGTAGGCAGATCGCACACCCAAATCGCACCTATCCAAACGACACCATCTCAATTCCCCACATTGCAAGCTGATCAGAATAATGGAACCTGGCAACTTTTGAGCCAAGTGGCACAGATGGCTCCCAATCACCCGCAGCGACCCGCGGTCAAAGCAGACAATGAAGAGAATCCCACTGCACCGACTCAAGACTCTGCCCCAAGAATCATTTTCCGCGGAGAAAATTTCAAGACTCAATACTACGGTGGAAGTAATCCTGTTAGCTTAATAGGTCATGTAAGAGCCCTCCACTCGGTCTTTCTACACAAAAGTTACTCACACGAAACAGTTTCCAGAGCTTCGCTTGTTCATGAAGGAAGCTATCAACCATCAAAAGTCGCTGTACAGAACACAACATGGTCTCAAGGATCTACAGAAAAAATGGAAAGTCGAAAAGAACAACACGCTTTCAACACCTCATCTGGATCTTGCCTACTTGTTTCCTGAACAAGAGATGATGGATCATCTAATCCATCTTTACTTTGACACATTCGAAAGCATGTATCGAGTCCTTCATAGACCGAGCTTCTGGAAAGAATATTCCGAGTTCATGGCAGACCGGAAATCTGCAAGACCTGCCTTCACGATGACACTTTTGCTCATTATGGCTTGTTCAAGCTGTATCTTTCGCAAGGAAAGCATTCGTTACATTGGTGACAGTTCCATTGGAAGGGAGCGTGCCACTTTATGGATCGAGGCCGCGGAGGCTTGGCTGCGGCAACATAGCCAGAAGAATGTATATCTTGCCGTCTGGCAAATACGCTGCCTTTTGTTTCTCGCCAAGCAAGTCAACAGTATCAAGAAGAAGAGATTTTGGACGGATGCTGGAACTCTTGTTAGAGAGGCAATGGCTGCTGGGTTCCATCGAGACCCGAGTATCTTGGGCGATAAGGTTTCTGATTTTGACCGTGAGATGCGCCGCCGGCTTTGGGCTACTATGCTCGAGCTGGAGCTCCAAGCATCGATTGACCGTGGAATGATGTCTACTTCGTCTAGCATGTCATCGGATACCAAGGCTGCCCTCAACATCGAGGACGAGGACTTGTCAGACGACGTTGACAGCGAAGAAATGGCTAAGCCATCGAACGAGTATACGCAGACTTCGTTTCTCCATCTATCGGGTGCCAGCTTCCAGCTGCGGGTCTCCTTAAACTCTGTAGTTAATGATTTAAATGCTCCCATGAGGTACGAGGAAGTTCTAGAGCATGAAGAATTGATTATGACAGAGCTTCGCAAACTTCCGCCTTGGACAAAAGCCCAGCCCGCAAACGCCACAGGGCTGTCCCTCGTGGCGCGAACCCTTCTGGACATTCAGCTTCGACAATTTCTGATCATGCTTCATGGCCCTTTTGCTCGCCAACAGGAGAGAACCACGAGGCATTCGCTTTCAAGAATGGTGTGCTTCGATGCGGCATCTAGCATTCTGAACCAGTATAAACGACTGAGCGAGTCGGGGAACTATGCTCTGTTGCTGCTACGCCATGACTATTTCCGTGCTGCCCTGGCCGTATGTCAAAATGCGTACATTTCTATTTCTCTGCAAAGTAATTATCTCTTATCCCTCATTTTGGTCAATTATTAATTCGCAGCCAGACGATCTCCTATTGAGTGCTGGCTTCTCGGCATTTTCCGAGTACGTTGATCACGCACTTCTCATGCTCGAGGACCGAATCAGTCAACTCGGAACAGGATACACACACTACTGGTACATTTCGGCCGGATGTGCTCTCCTTCGGTCGGCAAGTTCTCCAGAAAATTCGATTGTAGAGAATCAACAAGCAATCGACAGAGTGGCCAGACAGTACTATCGGATATTGGCTTCCCAAGAAGATATGAATGCTGCGAAAGAAAAAGTTATTAATTTTCCAGCTGCTCAGGTGTGTGGTCCACCACCCATGCTCGGTATTGTGAGAATTTGACTAATCGTACCAGGCCAAATCGCAGCACCTCCAGTCGGCAGTTACCACAACAGAATACCCTGAACCGAGCATTTTCGAATCATCATTATCCGACCCTTCAAATTTGAATGTATGTACTACACTTCCTATGCTTCTGCTCCGTGTTTTAAAACTGACAATGCCAGACGATTTTCGATGGCACCAATCTGTCACTCGATGAAGTGTTTTTTGGGGACCCTCAAGTGTGGACTTTTGATAGTCTCTATCCAATGGAGACATTTTGAGCAAGTTTGAGTGGTGCATAGATAATGATAATATTGATAATGCGCTGGTCCGCAATCTATCGATCGCAAAAGCGTCGCTAAGCCCTTCGGAGCTGCGAGTTCAACCAACATATTAGAAGACTGAAAAAGAGCCCCGATTACGCGATCAGTAGAAGTGCCAAAGTTTAGGCCACTAGTGCGCTAGTTCCGCTTGGAATATGCAAGTAAACTTGGGTTCCATACTACACTAGCTGCGAAGGGCCTACATTTGGAACCACGACGGAATCAAGTCAGGTTCATCCCGACCCACTTGTCCAAACACTTCTTTTTTGACAGCTGGGCCTTTCTGGGGATTCACTGTGCTACTTTGCTTGCCTTAATCAAATCCATCAAAGAAACAGCTTTTTGGAGACTTGGCACGACGATCAACTCCCCATGACGTAGCCAAAGGAGCAATACTTGTCATCGCGCAACGACCCCGAGGTCGATCTTGGAATGACGCACCCCAAGACCCCTTTCGCGTTAAATGAATTTCGCTGTCCACGGCGCTTGATTAATCATTCTCTTAACTTTTGAAAAGCAGCTCGCCAAACCTCCTCACTTGGTCGCCATATCATCCGAGCGACATCTTGCATACCGGCGCGACCCGCTGCTGTGTCATCATCACGGTCATGGGCTCGACTTACGTGTATCGCAGATCGATTGCTTTTTTCCTTCGTGCTATCGTCCGGCCCCGCCTTCATCTCAATCCCAAGCCCGATGAAGTCGCCCATATTCCGTCGCGCGATGACGGACGGACCATCAAGGGCCATGTCTACAAGCCATCCAGCTCCAACGACCGCACACCGGTCTTGATCAACTTCTGCGGTAGTGGGTTTGTCCTTGGCACATTTGGGACTGATGACGAGTTCTGTCGCTATGTCGCAAAATCGACTGATTACACCGTAATTGATGTACAGTATCGCCTTGCGCCCGAGCACCCTTTCCCTGCAGCATACAATGATGCCGAGGATGTTGTTCGCTGGGTACTGTCGCAACCAGATCGCTTTGACAGCTCATGTATCTCCCTATCAGGCTTCAGTGCTGGGGCAAACATTGCACTCTCTGTGTCGTCAACATCGCCCTTATTCAACCACGAAAAGAAATCCAATACGTTTCGCACGGTCATCTCCTTCTATGGGCCAACAGACATGAATGTAGCTACGCCTGACAAGCCGCAGGCAGACTCTTCGAACTGGATTATGCGAAAGATCTTCCCGGGGTTCTCTCATTTGTGCCACAAGTGTCTCAATATGGGCCAGGTTGATACCAAGGATCCTCGAATCTCGCCTGCATATGCAGACCCTCGAAGCTTCCCTGACACAACTCTGTTCATCTGTGCATCTCAATGTTCTTTTGGCATAGAGGCCGAGAAGCTATCAGAAAAACTGGCTGCTATAGAAGGCAAATTCTCTAAAGCCATAAGAATGGATAATTGTGCTCATGGGTGGGATAAGGAAGCCATTAGAGGCACGTCTCAATGCAAAGCAAAGGATGATGCCTACGCTGCGGCACTTGAGATCCTGTTGAAGGAGAAGGAGAAGGAGATTTGAGAAAGAAGTCTCGCACACAATCGTTGATGATAATTGATACCCATAAACAGTAATGAATTTGACTACCTATGGTAGCTAGATTGAAAACCCACTCGATACAATCTCCATGCGTATTATCTCCTGACTCGCGTACCATGATAATAATCATAATCTCGACCAACTCCTCGCTCGCTTTCGGATAGTGACTCTGCCAGCAAAGCCAATGACAACGAATGGATAAACACAGCAAAATCAAACACAGGAAATAACGAAAGTGATAAGGACATAGATCAGAACATAATGAAAACGTGATAAAAAGGTCGTGAGAAGCGTGCCCATCAAGCGGAAGAGGACGGGGTCCTTCTTTTTGAATCCGGGGCAGTCAAGAGAGTCCTGCTCTATGACACCCTCGGAGTATTGTCTCTGCCGTGTCAAATAATCTGAATTCATGCACTGTGCTTGCTCCATTTGCCCTGTGCGCGGATCTTCTTTCCCCAGATGAAGAAAAAGATCGGGACGGGGGTCAGCAAAGCAGATATACCACCAAGCAATGTAGTACTCCAGTTGATACCAAGACTGTGATACATTTGGGTCGCGAAGAGGGGGAAAGCACCTGCCAGTGCTGAGCGTAGAAATGTATTGGCGGCGACTGCGCTGGCAGCGAATTGGGTGAAGGTATCCAGCAAGTAACTCAGGGCGGATTGGAAGACTGTAGTGTAGCCGAAGCCAATCAATCCGAGGCCAACTAGGGATGGCCAGTAATTCATTTCTGGGTCCGAGGTCCCTATCACGATGTTTAGTATGGCGTACATGGAAAGCTACTGCAGGTTCACTCACAGGCAAATACAAAAAGACCAGCTGTAAATGCGACAGCTCCAATGATCATGGGCGGTAGTCTAGCTTCGGGTACAGCCCTGTTGCCATTGAGGCTGTATTTGACAAGATAATAAAACTGGTTGTTGTACAGGTTCACTGGCGCTGCCAGTATTATCCCGACAAGAATGGCGATGAACGGGTAGGTGCTGTTGATGGTACTCCAGCCCCGAATCTCTTCATATTCGACGGAAACACTTTTGAGGTTCGCGTATAGAATTGCTGATAAATTGGAGTTAGCATATAACATAGCAGATTCAGTGTAAGGTAGCATACCATATACGAAACAGGCATAGGTGCTGACCAGCAGACAGATTGGCGTCACAAGCATTTGGAAAGGACGAACGAGATAAGCACGGGCTAACTCCGCGACGGATATGTCCCACTCTTCAGCCTGTAAGAATTCAGGTCAGCATGATTGTCTTTTGAATAATTTGATTTGAGGAAACTAACCTTGGAATGCAAGGCCCAGCTCCCAGTTGCAAGTCGCAACTTTCGTGCTTTCTGAGTAAGTAGTACAGGGGTGTAGCTCTCTTCCAAGAGCACGACGCCAATGATTACTTGCCCTGCCATCAAGATACCCGACAAGTACTCAGTCGATCGCCAGCCATATGAAGAAGCACACATAACTGCGCCAAGGACAGGTCCCATGGTCGGACCCGTGAAGAGATTCATTGTATCGTAGGCGGAATAAGCCAAGCCGCGTTCTTGGGGTGACCAGAGGTCAGTCAATACACCGCCAATAGCAGTGGCCGCGGAACATCCGAAGAAACCGGTGAAGAAACGTGTGATAAGAATCGTCTGGATATCCATAGCAGTCGCTGTGCCAAATGAGAAAGCCGAAGCGATGAAGTATGGCTAGATTGCAATAAAAGGTTAGTATCAGTGCCCAGACTTTCTTGAAGCATAGGTCTTACTGCCAGCACCACCCACTTCCGGCCATATATCTCACACAGGGGAGCCCACAACAATGAACCAAGTGCCTGTCCAAATAGGGTCATGCTGAGGCCAGACCCAACGATTTCTGCGGAAGCTCCAAATTCGTCCGCAATTTGAGTCATTCCTGCTGAATAAATTCCAATTGCCAGCGTGGCCCAGCAAGCGGCCAGACCATAAACGACGGTTGTGACAGCTTTTTTCCGGAAAGGCCAGTTCAACGGCAAGGTTGGGTCAGTGATGCCATCAAACTCCACTAGGGTACTTGCTGAAGCCCCAGAGAGCTCCAAAGACATCTGGAGATCATCTTTAAGCTTCGTGGTGTCGCTGTCTTCCTGATAGACAATAGTATTCGAGGATTGTGCAGAGATAGGAGTGCCTTCGGACGACATGATGGAAAAAGAAAGGATTTATCTGGTAGTAACGTTTGGGATAGTGTGGCAGGAGTATAGTATAAGGAGAGTGTTGGCCTAAACCCAATGAGGAAATGAACTGAAAGGAATGTCAACTTTTGGTATAGAAGTGAAGAAGATGTGCCCTGGATTAGTTGGAAAGCAGGGGATCGTCGTATTTAAAGACACCAACTCAGTCTACATACGTGTCTATTATATCATGTCTTCCTGAGTTGACACATTTGACAGTCATTTTCTCGACTGACAAATTCCAAAACTATCCTCCTTTTGCTGAATATCAATTTGGAATGAACTCAAGCTCCCGTGAGATCCGGTGGGTAGAGGGCTTTCCTTTCTCCACATGGACCATGCAGAGGTCAATCCTAGTTGATGATAGGTCGACAGGTAGACAGAGTAGCGATAGATCTAGATCCCCTGTCCAAAGCATAATCGCACGTGGGAGGATCCAGAAAATGAAGAACTTATGTGGGCCTTGGTGTCATAATAGGCTTTCCAGCCCTGAAACGTAGAGCGAATCATTCGCTATGGAGCTTCAGGGCCTGCCTGCACCTGAGACGCGACAATCGTGGGGGATTTCCGGATAAGGTGCAAGCTCTTCTGCTATGTCACAATGTGTTAAACTCTGGGGTGATCTCGTAGAGTCGATTAATGAATGACAAATGCTCAAACTTTGAATGTGCGAAAGCTGCACAAACGCTATGCATAATCTTGTTCTCTCTTGACGATTCTTTAAAAGTGATTCTTAGAGGTTAATAAGACATATTGCAATCTATCAAAATGCTCAAGCGTAACGGGTCCCTGGTGGGAAAACGCAATCTAACATACGCTTCAATTTTGATTATTTTTTCTCGCATTTATGAGTGCAAGCAAGTGATTAGAGTACACATCTTGAGAATCATTCTACTCTGCATACCTGGTGAGTTTACTGGATCATAGGCAACAGATCGACAGTGGCAATTTATTTTACTTTTAGACTATGCGGAGTGGAGCGAATCATCGCGCATGGGCCCTACCATTACTTCCCCACAACTGAGACACGTTTATCTTTTTTATGAAAACGTTGCATACCTGACAAATTATGGGCCCGGTGCTTTTGCTATAGGAAAATTCATGGGATTATAGTGCATAATCTTCCGAACTCCCCGGGTTTCAGATTGTGGTGCCGGGCCCGTGGGGGCTGGGCTGCTGGAACGTGCACACAGGTGGCAAGTAGTAACCCGTTAGCGTTTGTCGTAAGGTCCGGTGAGATGGATATAAGTTTAATGCAATGGCACAAACACTGAGTACTCAGTATTTCGCAAAGTAAATATAGAAGAGCAGGGGTGGTAGACAAGGTGATTTGCTATTTCGCCCGCCAGGGGAATGTGAAAGCCAAGTAACCCAGAACGTGGAGTTTTGTGGGGGCCCACGTTACACTATAGTGATCTACCGTCAAGGGGGTGGAGAATACTAATCAGCAATGGTCTCGACTCTCATGAGATAAGAAACGTATAGGTCTCTAGCTCGGGTTTCGTCAATTTGTCTGTCGAGGCGGATGGCGAAAGGGGTTTCGTCCCAAGGAATAGATGCATGTAGCTAGCTCAAGCTGCACAAGAAGCGCCAAGATCTTTTCCAGGAGCGGAATTTAGGGAAGGAAAAATAAAAAGCAGTTTTGGAACTAAATAGACGGCCTAGGTCGCTGACTTCTTGCTTCCGTGGCTTGCCGGGACGGTATTAAACCATTTCTTTTACCTTACTTGACTCGTCAAAATCGAAAATTTGAACTGGTAGCAAAGGCAGACACTGAGAAAGGCATAGCATGTTTTGGAAAGACGATACTATGGCTCTTAAACTGTGCACTCTAGCGCAAACCTGATCGGTGAGCAAGCGATGAGATAATCTCAATGTCGAGGAACGAGCATAGCTAGGCCGTTCATTATGGATTTAACAAAAGCTCGAATGCCTTTTAATTACTACTGAATAGTACAGTTCTACTTATCGGTTGCCGAATGGATTAAACCTTTCTTTGATGCCCTCTGCAATTATGTCCGTCCCAGCAATCGCGTTGACAAATCCCGGATTTTTGATATATCCGATGATGAGCTGAAAGAAAGTCAGACTGAAGCTAGTGTACACACGCATTGCTTTATACGCTATGAGAATCTCATACTTTTGGTCTTGTCAAATAACAGTAAACGGTGGCTTGACTTTTTTGTTCGCCCAGAGTAGTGGCTGGATCGGCATGATTACCTAGCTCCAGAACTGACCCTTGAATCGCACGTGGCGATGAACTCGGTCGAGTTGCTATTCGTCAAACTAGCTTGAAGCATCAACCTGTCAACAACCTTCGTGGCTGTGGAACACCTAACCCCTGATGCGTGTACGGTCGCATCGCCTCGTTATGACTCGAGCCTTCGAACTATCGACTCTTATAGGCTCGAACTCCATTATCGCTAATGCGGGAATGACTTGAAAAAAAGGAACTGACCGTCGATCACTGTGAAGCGCCAGATTTTGGGTCAGCCATGTGCACGCAAGTGGGGAATGGTTGTTTCACAGTCATGTCGAGCAAAAGGAGGGGAGGTGGGCGCTTAGCCCGGGGAGATGGGTGGACGGGCAACACAGACCACAGGCAACAATGCCTTGCACTGCCCCACCAAAAGTACATGGGCGAGGCGCCGGGCAGATCCAGAGGCTCAAAAAAATCTTAAAATCACGATGAACCCGATAATCAGCAAACAGAGGTGACCAAGTCTGTTACAGCCAGGCCAAAGCCATGCCCAGCCGTTTGCTCTGGGTATCTTTCCTCTCGATTATCGTGTTTGCTAGCAGATTAGGCGTCGCCGCCTTGCCTACAGATTATACTTGGATAAAAGTTCCAGAGGGAGTGACTTACGACCAAGACTCGGATTCAATCTGTATACCTTCTTCATGGACCGACATCGTGATTTTTTTCCTGGGTAATTATATTGCCCATGCCGCAACAGTCGTCACCCTTCCTGGGGAGCCACAATGGATCACGGCTTTCAATCTACCTTTGGCAATGCTCTGGCCCAGCTTTGGATGCGGTCGAGGACTCGTTTCTATCTTCAAAAGTGCTGTGCTTTTAAAAGATCCACTGAAGCGAGCTCAACGTGCCGGGGCTCTGGTCATGGTGACGCGGTCACCGAAATGGGAGCCAATACCTGGTGAACCAATGCGATCCATGACCTTCTGCCCTAGCTCCTTCGTTCATGAAAAGCAACCTTTTCTGCCTTATTACAAGTTGGGTCAGTATTTGACATTCATCGAGATTAGTCATTTTCTAATTTTGCCCAAAATTTGAAGCAACACGGAAGGATCGTTTCGAAGATTATATTGAAGAACTGTATGTATATTCTGTTGCTGTTACTATTCTTTATTCACCACCTTGGAAACTCTTAACACAAGTCTCAATAGAAAAAAAACTCGTTCGCTATATTATGCAGTTGCAGACACCACATGGCGGGACCTTGACTCTTTTTGTCACTATGATATGGATCCCTCTAAAAAGCATAAGATCTTTGGCGACAATGAGTTACCGCCCGGTTATGAGTATTCTCCTGTGCCGCCAAATGCTGCGTTGGAACCGACAACCACAGATGACAGCTCTGGATGTGTGCCACGAGGCCATGAAATTATTCAATCTTCACATAGCTTTGGGAGTCCGTTGATTGCCGTTTTCCAGATCATTTACGCAGCCGTAGCGTTGTATCAGTCTCGTGGCTACCAGGTACAGCAATATGGGTATGCTGCATTTGGTTTTACGGTTCTCCCATATTTGGTTATGTCATTCGTCAACTTTTTGGGAAATTTGGCCACTCCCAACTACGAGTCGTTGTATCTTGTCCATACCGAAATAATGGATGAAGCGATCAAAAGAGGTGGACGGTTCACCGACGTCGTGGGGGACTTACCCAGTGACCCCGTCGTTGCGGATGATGTTTTTTTGATGTCAGGAATGATTGAGCTTAACGAAGAAAATCATTACGAGTTAAATCTCTCACGGGTTTACAAACTTGGTGAGACGGAACCACTGACCGAGGGTTTCAAGTCTGCTAAGGAAGACTACACATACAAGAACAAGGGTCTTCTGGATAGCAGTGAGGGAAATGGATGGCCATCACTCATTTTTCCAGATTGCTACAATTTCAAAGTCACATACAAACGACGCTCCATGAATATCCATGGCCGGCGATTAATCTCTTTTCGTCCACTCATCCTGAACTTCTTGGGAATGGTCATTTCAGCAATGCCACTACTTGTCATTGGTGTTATGTCTAATTTTGAGGCGGGGGAAAGTTCCCTGTCTCAACGGATTTGGGTCATGGCTTGGCTCATCGTGGGCATCACATGCACTGTAGATCCCTACTTTCTGGAGTCTCTGAATGACTACAGAGAACTTTCGCTTCAGAAAAAAAAGGGAGACAGTAGAAGAACTATAGTTCGTCTCAAGTTGTTCACTTTTTGCTTGTTCTTTGGTCTCCTTACTATCTTGCCCATCGGACGGATGGTAGTCGTGGGAAATATGGTGCTTGAATATGGCACATGTACTGATACTAATACTGATTGATTCTTCTGACGTTTTAAGTGTTTTGATGAAAATAAGATGGAACATGCCAGACAAGCTCATATCCTTTCTAACTTTGAGACTCCATATTGGCATCGGGGTCTTTCTCTACATGAGGAATGTCCGTGATCTTTAGCCAAGAAGCTGTAGTGGCACTGTGGCGCGTTACACTTACGTGCATTGGCTCAAATTCTAACAAAGAAACTGCTAATTGTGGGTGTGCTGGTACATGTGGCTCAACGCCATCGCCCCGGGGGCCAGCAGGGCCATGGTTCATGTAAGCCAACTCAACCCACTTAATCCGTAGAGGCCACAAGATAAGCTGGAACTGCCCGGGGTTTCCGAGCCAGTCGAAGTACGAGGTAAATTTGTGCTTGATATCACATGAAGCTGTCGATCATATCGTGCCGCATGTCTATGTAGAAGGTTTAGTGGCCGTTGTCGAGTATCTCATAAGGCTGGGTACTCAGCCACACTCTACGCGCATTTGGCTCTAAAGCAGGCCCAGCAGATCAGGTAAGTACGCATAGCGCCCCAAATTAGGGGAAAGCCCGTCCGAGGGCTCTCTCCAGCGCTGTGGCTTGACACTAAGCCTTCCCTTTTTCCCACTGCCACCCACCCGCGTCATAACTATCCATAGATGCAACGAACCGCGGAATACGACATCGCAAGGATAATTAGTCACCCGAGCAGCTTGGGGCCTGGGGGCATCGATTGTAAAGTTGTTATCTACTTTCGAGATGATGTCTCCATTTTGTTGCCTTCGCTGGGGCTAGGTGGGCTTAGATGCCACTGACAGAGTATGCGTAGCATTGACGAGCAACTATGATAAGAATTTTGCTTTCAGGGGATAACTCGATTTCAGATTCATCGATGTTTCAGCCGTGCGTTGAGCACAAATTGGCCCAAGGAGCCACGCTAGGCCATTCACGGACTAAGCTGCCGATCATTTAGCCCAAATCACGGCAAGAGGGTCCTTCAAAGGCGGTAGCCTAAATAAAGGCTTGATGGCGGTAAAGACGGCGAAGCTCGTGGCTGCACGAGCGGTCCAATCTGCCATGGATCTTAGTACGAAGTACGAAAGACGAAGTACGGGGTTTCGCGACCTGTGATCTACATCTACTCAACGCCCTTTGCCAGGCTATCCATTTTGAGGAAAAGATATTGGTTCTTGAGATTAACATACCAGAGGGGCTGTGGCGCAGACAAAGCTTGCATTCCAAATGATCGCCCACCATGTGTTGAAACGCAAGCCAATTTACGCGGTAAGACTGCAGAAGCGCTACGGGACGACGATTGACCAACGAGATTGGGCAGCCACATCACAACGCCCCTGCAATGGCCCCCAAATTGCTCCATGTTATGGCCCCTGCAATGGCCCCAGAGGGGCCGTTTCGGTGCCGTGATACGTCATGCGGCCAGGATACCATCCAAAGTTAGCAGTGCTCTCTACCTTATCCCAAAGAAAAAAAGGTTGAGAGAATTCCGCCCCTGACCCCAGACGGGGTTAGCCTTGCGGCTTTCCGATCAGTTATATGAAGCTTCGCACCCTGAGATCCTCCTTCCCCCTTACTCGACTGTATAGCCTCTGATATTTCATATCTGGTGAGTCAAGCTTTTCCCTCCACTCGAATAGTTCTATCCATTTGGTCTTTGCGAGCATTATGTGCCATTTACTCTTAGTGATGACGTCTGACAAAACTCTCTGATTGCAGCTCTTAGCTTCACCTCGAAAATCGCCATCATGTGTCTCTCTCTCGGATTCCTCATGAACAACAAGGGCAAGGACAAGAAGGGCGGCAACCCCGCTGAGTACGGTGCTCGCCCATCTGGCCCCCCTCCTCCCGCCGCCGGCTCGGCTCCCGCACCTGCTTACCAGCAGCGCTAAGCAATTGCCAAGCCAATTGTCAGTACCCCGACCTCGATCTCCTGGAGAATGGCGCGCTAATATCCTGAAGAAATGATGCATTGCAGTCTGTTTTGGAAGTGATCCCTCGGAAGGGTCTCTGCCACGTTATAACCACTACTGAATTTTCCATGTCACGAAATACACCTCAAAGCTATTGTGTTTATAGACTTCTTTGGAATTAAACTTGAGACGTTATTATATTCCACTACATGCGTCACAGTCTGAGCTCCCTGGTTATGTATCCCTCTGCGAATCGTCCGAAATGTGTCCAAAATTCGCTCTCGTCCCTTTCGTTCCATTGCCTGCCCCCCACGCGGCACAATGCAACAGCCAACGGCTAGCGCGTCGTCATACCAATGGCACTTTCGTCTGAACAAAATTAGTAAAAGACACTGCGGCGAGTATGAAGAGGAATTTGCCTTCGTGTTGCACTCCCTCAGGGGCCATTTGCTCCGCACTTTCAGACACCGTCTGAAAGCATGCTGATTCATAGACTTGATGCTTTTTTTTGTAGAATTATGCATACTAGTATGTGCTTCAGAGCATCATGGATGCTAAATTATCATCTGATTTCAGTCCGAATAGGTTATCCGGGTCTTCTCTTTGACATGGACTATGGTCACACACTCTTCGCGTGTCGCAGAAAACTATTTGCAGTTCGTTCATAGTGATACAGTAATAACGCCGACATTATTGATCTATGAGCGTTGCACAAGACAATAATCATTTCCTCGCAGGTCACGCATGGCGTCCAGGGTGCCCCTGTTTCTGCCTCGTACGAGCTCCGCTGACCACCTGTTCACTTTGGTCAGAGTTGTAAGGCCGTCAAGTCTTGGTAGCCTGAAATCTGGGTTGGTCTTTCTGCTCTGCGAAAATGGAGTACTTGATCGCACTAGGCCGAAGACAAGATCAAAGACAAGCTCAGCCAAGCTTTGATCATCCTCACCCACTTTTAGCCTCTGGTTCGCCCATAGCCCACAAGTTAGGCTTGGCTTCTCCCTCATTTGCCGGATAATGTTTCGATTACTTGGTTTCATTTGTTCGTGCAAGGTGTATTCGGGAGATTTACTGTGTAAAATTATGAAATGATCTAGCGCTACTCCTTTGTACGCTCTCACTGCAAAGATGCTTCGAGTAGATCGCCAATGTCACGCCTTGAGGGAGAGGGGTCGGGAGGGATTGAAGCAAACATTCGTCTAGAATTCTGATTGCGGGGGATTTATGGACAGATTCAAATCGAATCCAGCAAGCTTCAGTGTAACCTGCGAGGCACTCTCAGCATCAGAGCCTCATCGCGGCATGTTTTTAGAACGGGATTCACGGGAAGGGGCCGTCAGCCTTATCATCTTTTCCCATGAACCTGTACTCCGTAGCCCCTAAAAATCTATCCCTCGTCTCAAATATAAGTAACTGGGTCTCCGCTAGTACCCGGGCAAACGAGATCCGCTGCTGCTTCCAATATTCGATGTGGGGCGTGGGTCATTATCGGGCGAAATGATGCGACCGTCTGTCGATGCATTTTGCTGCAGCCTGTTAGCCGCTGCGATAGGCCTCCGAGACTATACGTGTCTAGCTCAGCCCTCATAATACGAAAAGCCTTGGAGGAATGTAAAAGGAAAGTCAGGAGGAGCCTTGTACAGCTCTCGGCGCCTCTCGGGGGGGTAATCGGTGGTTATATTGAGCGCTGGTGATTGATCTCGAGCGCCCGACTAGACTGAGCGATAACGCAAAGTCCGCGATGCTAGCGATTCAAAAAAATGCTTAGGGGTCCCATTGATGACAGGAATCACGCCATCACATTGGACCCTAGTCCCCTGTGGAGAACAGTTGCTTCGATAAAGAGGCGCAGAGTCTTGGTCCGCCGGCTACTCCCCAGCAACCGACCTTCTAAGCCCCCAAGCGGACGGAACTAAACTACAAGTGGAGTTTGGACGATAAATTCCTGCCTATGGCCTGGCCCAGCAAGAGCCCAGCAGTGACGTTTGAATAAATAATCCCGGCAGCCCGATGTCTTCTTTTCCCCCAATCCCATCTTGAGCGCACCATGTGGCAACCGTTTCCCTCCAGCTGGGTCGGTCGGGCTCTTTGGCTGTTCTTGCTCTGCGCTCTGCCGTTGCCCGCCGCAACACTATCGCTGCCGCATTCCAGCGCTCTTCAAGGCTCCGATCTCAGTGTCGATCAATCCCCCACGCTTCAGGCACGCGACAATGACAGATTCCTGCTCAAGATCATGCCTCTTGGCGCCTCCATCACGTTGGGTTATCTCTCTACCGACGGCAATGGGTATCGCAACTGGATTCGCCAACAACTGCGCAACCAAAGCTGGGAGGTGGAAATGGTCGGAAGTAAGCGGCATGGTGACATGCTGGATAATGTAAGGAGTTGTTGTCTAGCAAAAGTCGACAAGATACTAATAATCGCACTAGCGCAATGAAGGGTATTTCGGCTACAGGGTCGATCAGCTGCCTGCGAAAGTCACGAACAGCATCAACGAAAACCCAAATCTGATCCTGATCAAGTCAGTTCCGCCGTCATATGTCCCCAAATTTCTCATAATTCTAATCTATCTTTAGTGCTGGCACAAATGATGCTCTAGAAAACCACCAGCTCGGTTCTATTGGCGAGCGCATGGACTATCTGCTCACACTGCTCTATGATTCGGTTCCTAATACTACGATCGTTCTGTCAACTCTCCTGCCAAACAAAAAGCAGGAGGCCCGCGTAGAGAGAATAAGCCGGCAATACAGAGAGCTAGTCGCAAGGCGCCGCGCACAACAAGATCGAATTGTGCTCGCAGAAATGAGCTTCCTCGGTGAAAATGACTTGAACGATAGCACCCACCCTACCGACTACGGGTACAAGAAGATGGCTTCTGTATGGTGGTCGGCAATCCAAGACGCCCAGAACGAAAACATGATCCAGAAGTTCAACTACTCGATCTCTGAGAAGGCTGAGGCCAATCTGGACAATAGCACCGATGATCCTCATCTTCCCGTCTACAATTCCCCGGCTCAGCCTACCGGGGAGGCTTATCAGTTCACGGCTCAGCTGCTCTGGATCGTGGGCTTCTCACTGGTAAGACATCATTCTTCTTTCTCTTATACGGCATGATGAACTAACTCCAATCAGATATTCTTCACGTTAGTATAACGACTAGCATCTTAGACCTGTTTATACGTACGATTATACCCAACATTAGCTGATACCAAATGAACTCAACGAAGTCTACCATCGTTTTGTAATTAATACCATGACCATATGAGCATGATAAGTGCAAAATAAACAATGCCCAATATGAAAAGAGCAGCTATATTGTTCGCGACCGGCATGCGGGGTATGTATTGATGTTTGCATATATTGATTACCTTAAGCATGCCAACTAGTCTAGTAGAGTCTGAGCGACGGTACCAATGACTACGATTGACCTGTTTGTATAGGATATAATCCCAGACTCAGCTTCAATTACTGTACAATAAAAGAGCAAACCGAGGGCTTCCGATCATCGGCGCCGCTCGGCCACGTGCAGCGCTGCCATGAAGCCTGATTGGCCCCTTTTTGTTGAGGTGAAGGGAACACAAAATCCCCATCGAAAGCTTTTCAAAGACCGAGATTACACTCTTGAACAGTGTGAATAGTTTAATCGCGGGCCAATGTCACACCAAAAGGAGCAATCGTTACCGCGCAAAGGCTCGGCAACGGAACCTCTGCCAGTCCAGCCCAGCACACACCAGAGTCTCCAGACACTGATCTCTTTCAATGAAATCCCGGAATGGTACTCGGACAACAAATTCATTCGTCATGGCTATAGGCCAATTTCGAACTCGGCCCGTGCGTGTTTTGATAGCTGGAAATATCTGCATAACGAAACAGTCAATATCTACTCGCATCTGATCCCGGGGCTGATATTCCTGGCTGGTGAATGGTATCTGCTGCAGTATCTTCGCATCAAATACCCCAATGCGACAACAGGTGATTTTGTAGCCTTCGCATTCTTCCTTTTGACTACGACGATATGTTTCGGCATGTCCGCCATGTACCATACGTTGATGAATCACTCCGTCGACGTGAGCAATTTGTGGCTGCAATTCGATCTGATCGGCATAGTCATATCGACGCTTGGTAATTTTGTGTCGGGTATATATGTCATCTTCTACTGCGAGACAGACTTGCAGCATTTCTACTGGGCAATGGTATGATCGGAGTAATTTTGCTAAGAGCCGAGGCTAAACTATGTTCAGATATTCACACTCAGTGTCATTTCAATTACCATTTTAGTTAATCCTAAGCTTCAGGGATTTCAATGGAGAGGCTTTCGAGTTGGTTCTTTCATTGCAACTGCTCTAACAGGCTTCGCGCCTATCTTCCATAGCGTCTACATTCACGGTTTCGAGAAGTCGATGGTTCAATCGGGAATGCCTTATTATTTTGCTGAGGGGTTTCTGTTTCTCCTCGCTGCAGCATTTTATATGGTGAGTAAAAGCTACTCCAAAATAAACAATTCGCTAATAGCAGCGTAGACACGTGTTCCGGAATGCCTGAAGCCGGGTACGTTCGACATCCTCGGAGCATCTCATCAAATATTTCATGCTTTGGTGGTGCTCGCAACGACCATTCATTTGCTTGGCATCTTATCAGCATTCGACTATAACTATCATAATCGCGCTTGCGATCTATGATTACGGGCCTATGAGCATGACCATTAGGTAAACCTCTCGGTAGACTTTTAGAAATAGAGAAAGATGTAGGTAGAATCCGTGAGATTGTATTCTTGAAATTTTCGCGATAAAATAGTCGCATGCAATTCGTTCAGCGTGACGCCATTCCGGCCTCCAAATCAGTCGTAACAAAACCCATCAATCTATATACAATGTAATGCATCTGTACACAAGTCTATACTCTAAGGTGTATCAAAATAAGCACTAGACCTGTTCTTGGCTGTCGCCAGCATTCTCCTGGTGAACAGCTTGATCTTTAACATCGAAACGGAACTGCTCCTCTTCTTCCTTGAGCTTCTCCTTCAGAATCTTGTTCGCCCTCCAGACAGGCTTCTCCTCGAAGAGGCGATCGACCTTCTCAAGAGGAATACCGCTAGTCTCGGGGATGAGGAAGAAAGCGAAGAAGAAGGCGAGGAAAGAAAGGGATGCGAAGAACATGTACACGCCGTAGCCCATGGCAGCGAACATCTGCTCGGTGAAGCGAGACACGAGGAAGTTGAAAAGCCAGTTGCTGGCGGTTGTGCAGGCCTGAGCCAGCGATCGGAAGTTGGGGTCGAAGAACTCGGAGTTGATGACCCAAGGTGTACCGTTCCAGGTAGGAGTGTAGACGGCAGTCCAGAGGTAGAAGAAGAAGATGGCGGCGATACCGCTGCCAGAAAGTTTCTCGAAGTGGTGCTTGGTCGGCTCGACGATGTAGACGTATGCGGCGATAACCCACATGCAGATGGAACCGGTGATGGCACCGCCGAGGAGGAGGTTACGGCGACCGAGCTGGTCGACCAGGAAGAGCAGCCAGATGATGGTCATGACGGCCTTGACGACACCAAAGATGCCGGTCATGATATTCACAGTGTTGGAGTCAACACCGAGACTCTAGAGGCATATTAGTGACTGTTCAACAAAAGGGGAAAATGCGATTAATCTTACTTTGAAGATAGTAGGGGAGTAGTAGTTGATGGCGTTGATACCGGAGCCGTTCTGCCAGAAGAAGAGCATGCATCCCAAGAACAAACGCCACATGAGATTAGGCCGCTTGCTGATGGCCTGGAAGGGCTTCCAGAAACCGAAACCAACAGCTGCCTTCATGGCCTCGTGGGCGGTATCAATGGCAGCGACCTCCTCGGTAATGTACATATCCGTAGCTTCTAGCTGGCGGATCCAGCACAAGTTCTTCATGGCCTGAGCACGATGATCGTGCAAGAAGAGCCAACGGGGAGATTCCCGAATCCAAAGAGTACCAATGAGGAGCATACCAGAGGGGACAATTTGGATAGCGAATGGAATAACCCACTGCTCGTGGTCTGCTGGCATATGTTGCTGAACTCCATACTAGCAAAGCCTTCGTTAGTATCTCAAAGCGGGAAAACTCCCATGTTGGAGTGAAATTTCCGACGGTGGAGACTTACGTTGATCCAAAATCCCAACATTCCACCAATCTGCCATCCAAGCTCATACAAACCGACCAGTCGGCCACGAATAGCGGGGGGTGCTAGCTCGGACAGATAGATAGGAACAATATTAGAGGCAACGCCGGTGCCCAGTCCTGAAAGAACACGGCCAGCATAAAGGATTCCAAGACCAGTGCTGCTGCTAGCACCGACCTGCAGGGCAGCACCCAAGATGAACACTAGTGATGAAATGGTCAAACACCACTTGCGGCCGATCCAGTGGCTAAGGCCATATGTGAGAAGGGCACCGAAGAAGGCACCGGCAATGAACAATGACACAATGTTCTCGCTGATCAGATCCTGCTCTGGTGAGGTCATTTGGTCCATGCCGAATTCCTTCATGAAAGATTCGAGTGTGACTGTTGTACCAATGAAGGCACTAGTGTAACCAATCATATTGGAACCGCATGATGCTACCAACGCGAGGACGTAGACTCGCCAGTTGTAGACCGAGGGCGGCGTTGGCCGGTCCTCAACAATGTGTAGCACACCACCCATGGCTGCGAATATGGACAGCTGGAAGGGGGGATATGGGGTGCTGGAGGCGATAAAAAATTTTGCTGAGTGGGAACGGAGAGAAAGCGACGGGACGGGCACGTCCTAAAGTAATGAATTGTGTCCCCCGGTGAGTGTGGGTGCAGATGTGGGTAGAATATGCTCAATTGGGCCCTCTCCACAAGGTACGTATCGTATACCCCCGTGCTCTGGGGCAACATGGGGTTTAGGATGAGGCTAGGAAAATCTTGAGAGGCTACAGATCCCAGGATGTGGGCCGTACTGCACCGGGGGAGCGTTTTCCCTGGTCCACGCGTTGAAGAATGGATCGGGAAACATTCAGCCGGACCAGCGAATGGCCGCGAGTATATATCAAACTGGTTCCTCGGATTTCAAATTCCATAGGCGGTTTGGCCCCAGGTACGTACTTAGGATCGAGAAGCTGAAAGTCCAATGTTCAGTAAAGCTTGAGATACCAGCGATACTGCTACATAGAAGACATATTGTATGCTGCCTCCATTTTGCGTTTATCCGTCACGCTACTGTAGGAAGATCCGGCATGAGGGGCCTGTTCCGCCAGCATACGGCATCATTCGCCACAGGGCGCGTAATACTGCGCAGATGAGATGTACCTCGTCCCCGGATCCAGCGGGAATAAAGAGTGTGGAGAGAGCATAGGGGCATCCAAATAGCCCGTCGACGGTCTTCCGGGGTGCAGGTTAAACACGGGGAAGAACCCTTAACCCTGGCATGCAGTCGGAGTCTCCCCGAGCTTCGGTCTGCACGGAGTCGCGCAAAAGTTCGGCGATCTAAACCTGATAAGGCAGGTCAGAGTCACGTGAATATCGCTCGGAGACCGCAGATTCGGCTGACACGGCGTTTACGGCAATGATCATTGGCAGATGTTCGGGCCCTGAAGCTGAGACTCATACGAACCCCGGCCTACAGCACCCCCAGATCGGCTTCATCATGCTGTTGTCATAGGCCGCTCGCTAATTTCATAAATGTGGAGCGAGAACCCCCAGGTATTTCCCCCGTGTCTTCCGGGGAGGGGAAAACGAACACCCCGCTCGCTACAGGGCTATGTACTTTGACCGTTGGCCATGGCATTCCGAGATGTACAGAGTGCCATTGACGTGCATATGAGCGGGAGTGGAACTCAACCACGCCGAGTGTGTATGGCTTTTCATACAGGGCAGTCCTACCCACTGAGTGGATACAAGCCACAAGATTACCTTTAACCATCATCCGGTGAAGGTTATGGCGCCGGAGGAAATGGATACTGACTGAAGTACACCCGCCGTCCGCCAAGGTTGCTGCAGAACCCACTCGGTTAAATGGTTTTTGGGGTAGTTTGCTTTGCCAGGAACATTCTCCAGTTTAACCATTGACTGATATGGGGATTTCTTGTACTTCGAGTTGTTGTCCGCCGAAATGCTCGACCATAGACGCGTTGTAGACATCTCGGCCCGTTCGCGGAGCGACTGCTGGTACTGCCCGTTAACGGCCCGGGTGTGCCACGGTATATAGACAATTACAGCAACATTGTAGTTTTGTATTGATAACATTGATCACCTATTGGAAGGCTAGTGATTCGAGAATTTGAAGCCCCTGATACCCTGTGTATCTGGCACTTGCTTCCATGCGACAATCAAGGGAACCAACTGGTGCGACCAAGGAGCTGTGTTCTTGGATCCACAGCCTGACCATCGATGACATCCCTGCTGAAGTGAGAACACGCGCCAAGTATCTAATCTTAGACGGTTTATGCTGTGCGCTGGTGGGTGCGCGACTTCCTTGGACCGAAAAGGCAGTGAACGCGGTATTTGCGATCGAACCGCCTGGCGACTGTGTTGTTTGGGGATACGACAAGGTATATGATAGTTGTGAAGGTCATATATTCATAAAGGCGCTAATACGTGAATAGAAAATAGGTGCGCTCTCTGCGGCACTTCTGAACAGCACAGAAGTCCAGGCATTCGAAATCGATGACTGGCATATCGGAGCCCCTTTGCATTCGAATTCGATCATTCTTCCAGCTCTAGTCGCAGCAGCTAGCCAGCAGAAAGCCAAGGGTCATGCGACCTTTAATGGGGCAGCGCTTCTACTTGCTACAATTGTAGGATATGAAACGGGCCCACGCGTTGGGCTATGCCTTCATGGAGCACATATGCTGTCGAGAGGCTGGCATTCTGGGGCCGTGTTTGGACCATCAGCTGCAGCATCTGCCGTTGGGAAGCTCCTTGGTCTTTCAGAAGACCAAATAGAGGATGCGATGGGTATCGCCTGCACTCAATCTTGTGGTTTGATGTCCGCTCAGTTCGGCAGCGACGTCAAGCGGATGCAGCACGGATTCGCCGCGCGAAGTGGCCTCTTCGCGGCGTTGATGGCCCAAGGTGGATATGTTGGAATCAAAAATGTATATGAAGAGCCGTATGGTGGATTCCTAGCAGCATTTGGACAAGGCTCAGGGAAAGAGCCGCCTTACATGTTAGAGGAATTGACCAAAGACCTGGGAAGCACTTGGCAATCCGATGACATTCGAGTCAAGTCGCATGCTTCGATGGCAGGTACTCACTGCACTATTGATATTATAGCCGACATACAGAAAGAGCACCCTGGCAAGCTATCCAATGCGAATAGCATCACAAGTATCAAAATTGAGATGTCCGAGGCTGCGTTCAAGCATGGAGGATGGAAGGCAAAGCGACCACTCTCGGCGACCGGGGCTCAGATGTCTGCAGCATATGTCGCGGCAGTCCAACTATTGGATAAACGGGTATCTCCATCGGAGTTTCGGCACGATATGCTCGATCGCGATCCAATTTGGGCTCTGGTTGACAAAACTGAATGCTTCCACACACCAGAGCTGGGAGAACGGTACGAACAGCGTGTGACCATCTGCTTTGCGGACGGAAGCCAGATTACCAAAAATCTTGTAGCTCCTCGAGATGTTTTGCCTGGCCTGTCAAATGAGGAGATCGTCGAAAAGTTTCGTGCCTTCACTGAGGGGATTATGGACGAGGGGAGGAGGGACGCGATCGAGAAAACGGTGTTGAATCTGGAGACGATCGCAGATATCACATTGCTAGAGGATTTGTTAGCAGGCAGGACTGTGAATCCTATTGAGTAAATTAGTTCAGCAAATTGAGGCAGTGTTTTCAAATGTTCATCAGTAAGGTTGGAGATTGGGACATGGATGTTTCCTCGATCGCGCGAACGCTCCCGCAGTCATCAATCACGTGTGTGGAGGGGACCGTGGTCGGTCGTATCAACAATCTCTCTGGACACCATCGACAGGGTGAGCAGGGCATACAGTTTCAGCAGCCATATGTGGTCAGTCTCTTGAATATGAAACGCATGGGTCAAGATATTTCGTCGCCCCGGGACTTAGTTTGAAGTCGCATTCCTCATATCTCATGGTGCACCAGCACAGTCAAGTGATCGTCAGTAACTCATTTGTGTACATCCCATGTACGGACCAGGATTAACTTCCTTTTAGTATCAAAGAAATTATCCTGGGTGCATCGGCGCTTGTTCCAGGTATGGAGAGCCAAGCTACCCCCGCACTTATCCAAAGGAGCATCTGGGAAGGGCGCATACCACTAGAGATCTCTTTGGCACCTGCTGAGAGCCGGAGCTATGATAAGACAGACAAGTACTTTGTATGAGACCTTTGATAATATGTCACTGTCAATATATTCTGCTGATACACTACAGGTCTCATTTTCACGAATCTCATATCTTCCTTCGCTACTCCCGAGGCTGCGTGCCTTTTTTGCGCCCTTCTTGATAGAGCCAAGCTCTCAACATAACGATGGCTGGTTTGCATTTGAAGGCGTGCCACTGAAATGGCATTACCCTATTGGTCTTCTGTTTGACCTCTATGCTGGTGTTGACCCAGCCACCAGAGACCCCTCGCCAGCCGAGGTTTCCGAGGATGCGCAAACCCCAACCACGTGGCGTCTCACGGTTCATTTTAGCGACTGGCCTTCTGAAGATCTCGTCCGCCTAGATGCAGATGGCATGGTAATGAATGATGCCTTCATCAACAGTGTCAAGGAAGCAGACTTCCTGCGCAACGGCACTGCCAAGGGCATCATGAGTCTCTCGAAGGATGATTCCTCGGGATTATGGAAAGCTGTTGAAAACGGTAAGAAAGTCTTTTCACCTCAGAATGCTCTTTGTTTCTCATGATGAATAGTGGAGTTGCCCTCTTTTCAACGTATCTCAAATGTGCTTCTGCCGTCTCCGTCTCAACCATTTCGCAACGTGCCGATACGCATATTCTTGCCCCTTCCTCCCGACGACGAATCTCCGTCACTCAAAGTGGTTCAATCGCCACTTCCTCCCTCAATAACAGCAACAAGCATTCAGTCAAGCCAGATTATTGGATCAAGGTCAAGTCCTAGTACGCAACCGCAGACTGTGGGAAGCATGTTACATACACTTCTGCCTAATTTATTTCCTAGTCGAAGGACTCCAGTGCTTGCCAAACCAGTTCTACACGGGGCAGTGCTTCCTATGTCTGCTCCGATTGAGGAGGTAGTCAGGTGCTCTGCGTACGGGGATGGCTGGGCTTATATCGTGGTCCGCATGATGGGCTAGCAGATTCTTTTCTACGGAATCATTGAAGTGAAATCCTAGCATTCATGTCCTTGGTAAAGGAAATAGAATAATATTTTGAGGAGACCTTTCGAAATTCCCTATTTACACCAGTCGCTATACTAAAGCCCCAAAACTCCTTTGGAATAATAACCTTGGAACCCTCCAAGGTTGAAATAAAACAAACATGCCTAGGATAGATATATAGCTAATCAATAAGAATTCAAATACTATGTCCGCTCCTTTCAGCCAAACGAAAGGAGAGATGGGTTGTCGATGGATCTAGTTGAAGCTCTAGAGCTCCACATTGAACCCGAGTCATCACCAAAAATAGTTGACCCTCCTAGCTCATCGAACTCAGATGTAATTTCAACCTCCTCTATCGTTGTTGCAACGCTGGTTCTGCCGTTATCTGGCTGTGGGCTGTCAAATATGCCTTGCTCATTAAACCACAGCACCCCAACAGGGTTCTTCTGGGCCAGATCTAAAGCAGTCATGCCTTCGTCTATCGACAGAGATGTGCCAGACGGTGTATTTGAGGGATATGTCGGCGCCTTCATATTAGGGTCAGCCCCGGCCCCAAGAAGAAGTTTGAAAATATTATGGCGGCCACGTTCAGCGGCAAGATGAATAGGAGTCTTCCCGTCCTTGGTTTTCGCATCTATGGTAGCACCATTTCGAATAAGGAACGCCACGAGATCTTCCTGTGGAACTTTCGCCGTCACGGCAAGATGCAAAGGTGTCTCGGCACCCCGAAGAGAAATTTGTGCATCAATGTCAGCCCCATGGGCTAAAAGTAAAGCAATGTAGGGTATCGTTTTGTCTGATTTGGGATCAAGAGATCCCACGTGATTAATGACGAGGTAATGTAGAGGTGTCAGCCCCGCCGAAGTTGTTGCATTCGCATTGAGATGGAGTTTCAAGAGGGCTGTCAGCATATCAAGACAGTCTTGGTTAAGACAGGGGGTAATATGAAGTAGTGTTTCTGCTTTTGCTGTTTGAACATCGACACTTGCACCTTCCTCGATCAAGAAGAAAAACATTGATTTGTTTCCAGCCAAAGCGGCACATTGAAGTGGCGTCAGGCCCTGGGCGTTAAAAGCTTCGACATTGGCACCTTGTCTCAGAAGATGCGCTGCGACCGAGACCGAACGGCCTATGCGAGCTTGTCTGTGAAGTAGCGACTCCCCTTCGCTTCCCCAAGCATTTATGTCGGCGCTGGCAGTGATGAGAAGATCAAAGGCTACCCAATTTCCCTCGTAAGCGGCAGTGTGTAGAGCTGTCTCGCCCGAAGCAGCTCGGCTCTCTAGCTTTGCACCCCTCTCGAGTAACAGGGAAACCGCTTCGCAGTTGTCAAGCTTGCAAGCAACCTGAAGAGCAGTAGCTCCATCACGGTTTAGAATGGTTGTGCTGGCACCCTTCTCAAGTAAGAATTGGATTATTCGAGGCCGCTTAAGCTGAACTGCTAGATGAAGGGCAGAATTGCCGGTGATTGTATTTTGAACGTCCATGTCAAACCGACTTTTAATCAACAGAGGTACTGTTGCCTCATCATAAGTCGTACCAACAGCTAATTGAAGGGCTGTTTCACCTTGTTTGTTCACTGTTCGCGAATTGATTCGCCGGTGAAGAAGACTCCTGATGATCTTCCTGTGACCTTGTTCGGCTGCCATATGCAAAGCAGAGTTACCGTGCTTGCAAACCGTATTAATGTTAGCTTTGTGATCAAGAAGCAATTCGATCATCTCTTCATGCCCTTGGTGAACGGCACAATGTAAAGGAGTGATGCCGAAGTCGTTGTCATTGTCATTGATGTTGGCACCTTGTTCAAGGAGACGCTTCGCTTTCCCAACTATGCCAAAGTAGGCAAGGACATGTAGGCCAGTCCAGTCTGAAAAATAACCTCCGATGCCGAGCTGCTTTGGAATCCCTCCATCTGTGTTTGTGATAACCTCTATCGGGGGACGACGCCAGCAGAGTTTATTCAGAAATGCGCGGATAAGTACTTGCGTGGTTGGCTCATCCTCACCAACATCGCGAGCATGGTAGCCCCAATATCTTGCCGCATAATCGACAATGCCAATGCGCGGAGTGCGAGAGGAATCTCCTTGATTGTAACATTCGTCGACAACCTCATCCGATGAAATGACAGTTAGACAGATGTCTGCGATATTTTTCTTGGCTGATGGGAAGAACACTCGTGCTGCCGGGCCACTCAGGTATTCTTGTGCAGTCCTATGAACCAGCTCAACAGTGCCTGTCATTGCATCGATGGTCAGGAGGCCGCCTGCCTGATGAAGCATTTCATGCTCTGAAGAAGATTCTTTTGGGCTTGATGTGCTATGTGTTGCGAAGCTGGCCGCGAAATGTAGCTCGGAAACCGTCATTCGCCGCCGAGCATACAAAGTCCAATATAAGCATCGACTTGCATAGGCATTCTGGCTCACCAATCTGGTCATATATTCGCCATAGGCATCATTGAGGCTTTCTGGAAGGTGAAAAAGGGCTCGCTGTAATAAGTTGCCATCGTTACAACGAGAAAGCAGATCCATATGTAATCGTGCGAGGAGGAATCTAATATGACCCATCAAGATTAGTAAGAAGTAAGACAATGGAATGTTCAAGGGCTGGTAAGCCTTACAGTCCATGGGACTTTTGAGCAACTTGCTGGATCATAGCAAGTCTCAGCTCCGATGGATATTGTTTTAACAAGGATGTAAGACCGCCGTCTTGGTCAATACGAGTGCACACATACGCCTCGAGGTCTTTGCGAGAAGCCAGTATCGAAATGTGTTCATCTTTGGATCCACTTTGCGCTTCACGCATAGTAATCAGAAGTTGAACATGTTCTGGAAGCTTCTGAAGACGGTTTAATATGCGGTCTTTATCTGACTGCATGTCTAGACCATCTATCACAAACATGACTCTAGAGAACCTGTTTACCTCAGCTCTTAATGCATCTTGGTATGCCTTTGCAGATGCTCGCCCGTTCAAAAATGATTCAGATTTGTACAAGGCTGCCGTAGCATGTGAAGGTACTCGCTTTCGATACACCAGTTGGGCGAGCATCTTGTCTAAGAAACCAATCGAGTTAGGTCCGTCGTCTGTCTCATCCTGTGCGAATATGAAAACAGTGGCGACATCAGACGAGGTGAAGGTTTTTTGCAAGTTATCGACAATTGTGGAGCTAAATTTGAAAGTCAGATTCACTCTAATCGGCACTTCTTTTATGCATACTCACGCAAGAAAACTTTTTCCAGCACCCGCTATTTGAAGCGTCAGTTCGTTCATCAATTTACCAATAAATTGCGACTCCATACCTGGTCCAACACAGTAGAGCGTTCGTGAGCATCCAAAAAGCCAGTTGGTGTAGAGTTCATTATCGAATATCCATTCGCATGTGCCTTTCTGACGCTTATTACAGAAGTCCGCTAACTTCATGAAGCTCTTTGTTGTGAACTGGCTTGTGACTTGTTGGTAATCATCGGAGTTTGGAGTAGACGCATGGAAAGAATCTAGGCGATGATGAAATCAGAATTTTTGCTGGGGATCTCTGCTAGTATGATTCAAAACAACTCACCAGAATCTAGCTCTTGATATTGTCGAAGCTTGGATCGAAGCTTTTCTTCTGTTTGTGTCTTTTCTCTTGTTATTGGACCTCCATTAGCGTTTATCCTTCGAGCACGTGCAGTCAGAGCTCACATTGTGTCTGGTTGTAAGGCCAGTATCATCATGACTTTAAAATGTTCCAGTCTAGGAATAAAAGTATTGTCTATCAACCTTCTCCTGAAAGATCGAGCACTAACACCCCCCGGCTGGAGATAGATCTCCATTGTTTCGGTTGTTGACTCGAAAGACCTTAAGACCTCGTTGAGATTGTGCAAACGCGTTGGCTCTAGCACCCACTTTTCTTCCGCCCATGTCAGCTGCTCTTGTAGTCGAGATAATAAGTCAAATGTCTCACATAGCAGAAGACAAGAGCGTGGTGAGTTATCCTGAGGCTCTTTGTTTCCACCAAGACAACGTAGTATGGCTCTGATGGTTCTAGAGACCCTTCTGAGGCGAGTCCGAATAGCAATAGCAGTGGCCATGTTTGAGAGACTCCCCCGCCAGGTGGTGCGCTGAAGACCTCAGGGTTGAGGAATTGTAAACAGGATAAGAATCTAAAGGGCTAACAATGTACATTGGACTAGGTGGATACGGAGTACATTGAACTCTGACAGCGCATCAGACCCCCTGGGGTTTCTCCACTCATCAACGATGAGACAACCAAGCACAGCATCAGCTTGGAACAGGTACGAGGAATAGACTGTTGGTTCGAGCTCCAAGGCGCCCCCTAGGAGAAAACGCTTGCACAGAGACCCATGAACTATCCATACAAACAGTTCAGCCGCTGAAAGTGGGCACTTTTGCATCAGTAGAAACCCCCACCAGCGTCACTTGAAACAACGACTTACAGCCGCGTGGGTGATACAAAGACACCCTTGTTGGTGTTGTGGAGAGGGCGATACGACAGAAATTTGTGAGTGGCCGCTTCACCAGTGCACGAGTCAAAATCGACTATTTTCTTGTTTGATTGGTTGTTGCAAAGAGCATTGACGCTGTGTCTCTTCGTGATCACCGCTGGGCGGACCAGTCACATCTGCGCTGTAGCCGCTCGGGGTGTGATGAAAATTCGCAGCGCGCAAAGACGCCATTGACCGCCAGAACTTCTAGACCACATGGTCGGCTTTCGTTGATCAAAACTTAGCTTGAAACAATGGTTGAAAGCCGAAAGAATGGGTTACGAGATTTTCGGTCGCCAGTTTCAGGGTAGAAAAGGGATATTATGGGCAGCGATCATTCGATAATACGCGCTGTGCTGCCACAGGTACAGCCAGCTCACGCTAAGCCGCAAAGATATGGAACGGTGCGGAAGGGAATTTTATTCCTAGTCACAAAACCAGCAACTAAATTTCTCTGGCCGGAAGAATCAATGAGCTGTAAGCTCTGGCTTAAATGTTATTCCCAATGCAGCATCACAGGAAATCAGAAAGCCCGTGGCTTGTGGCATTTCTTGTCAAGAGGCGAACAGACACCCGTGGACCTGCATCCGCATCACTGCATAGGGAAACATGTATCTGGGCAAATTCAGAACCTTCCAAGGTCCTCGAGGTCAGGGCTAGATCGAAAGCACCATATTTCCGATTCCAATCTTCTCAAAGGATGCAAAACCTCTGATTCTCTAGCAATTGCAACTTGGGGATTACTGGCTACGTAGACAACCATTGCGGGTGTAATTGGATGCATTAAATAGCTCCTTCTAATTATAGTGAAGAATTTCTGAGAATAATTGCGTCAAGAATGAACACGTTTGTAATTTAATATAGAGATAATTTCGACCGCGAGGGCGCAAGCCTCTGACAGGTCAGACGTTTCCACCACTCTACATGCAAGGACCAAATGCCTTAAGAAGAGAAATTATCAAATGAGGAAGGGAATTCGTTTCAAGAGTAGAAAATTGAAGAACACAAATCATGCATCAAGCAAAGGGAGTTGATGAAAATAAATTATGAGACAATATGCTCACACAAGAAAAATGAGTTGCTGCTCCAGGTGGCTCAGCCACGGGTATCTGAGATGCCAAATGTCAAAGATGAATGAGAGAATGAGACGACAAAATAGTTTGGAAAGAAGAACGCGGTATGAAAAGAGAGTGTGAATATTGTAGCAATGAGTGAAGATGATCAGATCATGTTGCCATTCATGTTCATCGAGGCACCTGCTTCGCGTCCACGCCTGAGAGCCTTGGCCAGCATAAGCTCACGCATCCAGTCAATACGCTCGTCGCGTGTCTTGACCGCAAAGTGGTGGGACTTTCCGCTGTTCAAGAATGCGGCCTTCCGATCAATGGCACTGCCATTGTTGTTGGATGAAGGGATCAAAGAGAAAGCAAAGGCGGATTCTTCTGGGAGATTCTCCCGCCTCTTCAAAACAGTCTTCTTGAAAGCGGCAGTCAGCTTCGAGTTCGAAGCCAACGACGAACATGCGACGGCATAGTCGTCCACATCTATATGCTCTAGTGCCTTGGAATTTCGGCGGGCCGCTTCCTCGTCATTGTGCATAGAGAGCTGGGTACCCTTGAGGGTAAAATGGTGATCCTCCCATTCATGCCGTAGAAGGCGAGTGGTCTTTCGTTTCTTCATCCAACCACTGTGGTTTGAATCATCAATTCCAGATTTGTTTTGAAGGTTACCCAGCAAATTGTTCCGGCAATGAGGCCCGCGAGGGGTGTTGTTGAGATCTTCAGGTGTTTCAATAGGGGTCAAAACCTTATCTTCCTTCAGCGGGTTGAGCATGCGACCCCCTTGGGCCGAAGGGCACCTCCGATGGCCCTGCTCTACCTTGGTAGATGACGGACGAGCTACTGGGTCGAGAGGCATGAAGAACCTGTTTCCAAAGCGCATATTGGGAGGAACAGACTGGGATTCCTCGCGAGCGACGGGTCCAATGGGGACGGCCGTCACTGGTATGTCTACCTCTGAAAATGGAGTTTCTTGCCTGTAATATGGATCATGACGATAGTAGTCCCCGGGTGAAGCTATGGCACCACGAGACAGAGGTTGCTGCTCTCCTGGAACAGCAGTCATGTCATTGGCGTACAGTTGGTTCCTCTTTGTTAGAACCGATGGAGTAACAGTTTTGAGGGCCGACCAATTTTCCGTGGGAACAGTGCTTGCGGTGCTGTGCATGCTGGGAATATGAAGCCGGGGAAGGCCACGGAGGTTGTCCGCCAAAGTGGGTGTGACTTTTGCAGAATCAGGAGAATCATATTCCGGCGATGGGAGCATATCACGAGGTGGCGAGGGAGCGTCGTGGACGGTTTGAAGCTTCCCTAGGCTTTGAAAGTTTAAGAAGTTGCGTACGCTTTCTTGAGGGTCTTGTGGCTCAACTTCCTTCAAACGCTCCTGGGACAACTGCATGGCTCCTGGCCGGTCAGCACCCATGGCATCTGATGACGCCACAATGGAGGGAGTAATTTCGGACTTCGTGGGAGACTTGAGGAGATTTGGCGCGGTGAGTGGGTTTCCGGGGTCTCCAGTGACAATTGCACGGCCACCAAAAGCCTGAATCGGCAGGTCTTGAGCGAGGCGCGTAATCTTTGCTTGTTGTTTTTGCCACTTGCGGCAATCCTCGCCCTTCGAACAGTTGTGCATCTTAGGCAACAGTTGTTCAATGGCAACAATAGACACAGATTCGCCCGGGTGGATGTCACTGGTTCTACTGATCTCTGGGCTTGATTGCTGGCGCCGGCGCCTGGGTCTCGATCCAACGCTGTCATCATCGGTTGTAGAGCAAGAGTTGTAGCTGTTGTTTGATTGATGGTAGCTGTTGCTTGACTGATGACGACTGCCATTAGACATCATCGCTGAGGTTTGCACAGTCGAAGGAGTTTCTCCTACTGAACTAGAGTTTCGCGATGAGCTTGGAACGGAGCTGCCGAAAACAGAACCATTTCGAAGGCCTTGGATGGAACTCATGATCCGATGTCGCTTTCCGAAAGACACAATGTCAAGTTCTTTCAGATCCTCAGATTGAAGCTCCAGTAAAATCGAACCGGATATATCATTTTGTAAAAACTTCTGGATGATCTCATCTTCGAATCCCACACTTTGCAACCATTGAACTACCTCCAGAGGTGACCATTCAGAGGTGGACATTGTGCTGAAAGACGAGGCCCGCTCGACTCTAGGCTCATATTGTGGTTGAGGAGTGACCGAGGCAGCATGGTTTGGGAGCGGAGTGTCTCTTCGATAAGGTTCCAGCTTCGACGCTCTGTTATGGAAAGGACCAACGGCACTGACTGGGGTCGATTCAAGGACAAAGTCAACTTCCAGCGCTGACTTGTGATCGGAAACGACAGAGTTTCGGAATAAATGGGGACCAGATGGACCACGAACGTTTTTGTCTTCAATGTGGAAGTCAAAGGCAGTTAACCCGGTGGACTCTGGAGTGGTGACATGATCGGGCGTCGAGGCCGTTGAAACACTTCCTGTCCCAAACTGTAGGTTTATGGTCGTCAGTATATGAGCCTAGTGATATTTCTGGACGTTACTATTAGCTTACCGAGGCGACACTTCTCATGGGCGAGTCGTAAAGGTATGATGCGGCTTCCTCGTCCGAAATCTCGGTCGCTTCTGAAAGAGGGCGTGGAACCGGGGTCCGAGCAGGGAACAAAGGCAACTGCTCTTCCTTGCGAGGAATCATATAGTTGAAGTTATAGCCATATTGGGCGTCCTATGAGGTCGGTCAGATTCAACTCCAGGTCAAAGTAGCAATACTTGCGCACCATATTGTCAGAGCAGTAGCCCTGCTAAGCCTCTCCAATGTGAACCGAATGTTCTCTAGGTTAGAAGGAAACGATACAAGAAATGAGGAAATTTATTTGTGGCTTTTTTTTGTGTTAGGCAAAATAGCAATCGTGAAGAATGATTCCAGCATTCAATAACGACAAGAAAAGACGACAGAAATGGGTAGATCGGGTGTTGCAGCGTTTATGTACGGAACCCACCGTTGAGACACAAGGGGTTCTTCCTCTGTGGGGCTAGCAGGACGGGCGCCCAACATTCAGGACATTCGGACGATTTAGCGAACTCGACGAATTGTGATTGCAGCTCGTCTGGCAACAGGTGGCTAGGGGCCAGCGGTAAGCATACCCGGATGTGCCCACTCCCAGCCTAGCTGGTAGGTCGGCAGGCCAACCTGGAACACTAGACTAGAGGATTTACGGTAGACCCCAGCGATCAAGGCGAGCAGAGTTGTTCCTGCATTCTGGTTGGACGAACCGATGTGCATTCGCATACGATCATGCAGGACGGGGCGGGCAAAGCGGGTGATGGCGCACGTTGATAGGCAGTTCATCACAGCGCTACTGCTGTGACGATTCCCTTGGCACATTCCCACCTCGAGAATCCATTTTGGGGCGAAGTGCAGGCGCTTATCCAGTTTCACGTCTTCCTACATAAAGCCCTCAACCTGCCCTGACATCAAAGGCGGCTGGCTGGGTAGGATATTTCTGGTGCAGTTCGTTTTTGCTGCATGCTTCTTGTCCTGCAGGGAAAAGGGTGCTTGTTGAGTGAGTTGGCAGAGGCTGTGAACCCCGCAGCTCAAAGCCCATGTGCTCTGCAAATGAGGTTAATAATAGCATACCCACGTCCCTAAATTTACTATTTCGGGAGGATTGGCTGCCATTTATTCGTTTAACTTTGGCAGCTTGACTCGCTCCCGGGGCCAGCCGTCCCTGGAAGCCCACGACGTACCGTCACACTTTATCACCCGCGTACTCATTAGCCCGGTATCACACCGCGAATATTTTCCCTCAGAATGTCAAGCGATTGGCTGAGATCCTTCAAGTTCCTGTAAATCCTTCGGAAACCGGAAATGCAAGTGCTGGACGCTCCATCCGTACGATAGGCATAGTAAACATTGCAGTCCCCAGTGTATCTGGTTCTTGGTTCTCAGTCACCAAGTAAAAAGATAGTGAATATGTTCAAACAGCTTCTCAAATCAGTTTGAGTCACGAGCTATAGTAACAAAATATGGCCCGCATTGGTGATATTTCGCACAAACTGCTTGTGCGGCAAAGGGCTTCTCCAGCAAAGTTTCCCCGCCCTCGAGTGGAACCGGGATTCAAGTGTCTGTGATGAGGCTACTGACTATCGGGGAACTGGAGAGCTCATCAAAAGAACAGAAAAGAGGAGAACGATCTATCACTAGCTCTCAGGCTAGGGAACTATCAAGCTATCTGGGGGAAGGGAGGAGAGAGAGGCTAGGAGCTATCCCCTGAGGAAGGCCGGAGAAAGCCGTGGGCGAATCTCTACCTTCATCTCATCAGTCTGCCCAGGTGCTCATGCACACAACCGATTGGATCCACAACGCACGAGTGAGGCACACCGCGCTCCCGAATGCCACAATCCCTCGAGGTAGAAATAAAATCTGCGACAGTGATACCTTGATGAAAAGATTCTTCAGGTCAGGCGAGTTATGACTTTCGAACTCCCGGTCTCTGTGAGATGATTACTTGCTCTTCGAATTCAAGGTAGAAATATTCCGAGCATAACTTTCGTTTTTCTTAGTATCAATTCTCTGTGCTTTACATCTTGGGACTGCAAAGCTTTTTCTTCCAATTCGCAAAGACATAGAGGAAAGTCAGGCTCGCGATCAAAGCCCTGAATTTTCTCCTGATGGAAGAAATGTATACTCGAAGCGGAATTTTTTCACAACGGCCCAACAGTTTGAGGCTCGTAATCACATTTTGTGGCTGGGATAAGAATTTCTGTTTGGGCTGACTAGCCTTACTACTTCTTACCTGGCTCAAGTCAATCAGATCCACGTGAGATATCGGAAGTTTTCGTATCTCTAAGAATTACATGAGTGCGCCGCCGAGCCGCCATGTATTCACCTCTGTGATAAACTGTGGGTGGGGTACGCCTGTTGAATTTTTGATGCAAGAGATCAAGCCATGTGGATGATTTAGCCCCAAAAGCCGATGTGATCGATCATTTTAGTCCTGAAACAGGCCCAAGCGATTCCACGTGTCTAAAAGAACTGTTGTATGCATCACAAAACCAAGAGATCGTAGAATAGATGGATTAACTTCCCATGTGTCTTCGATATATTTGAAGCGCGCTAATGAAACGTTGGAGTACATAGGTAGCTCGACTAGCAGCTTATACTAGCACCCCTTGGGCGGATTTACAATCTAGCGTCTGTTGGATGAAGCCCGGCCGTTTTGAGTAGACAAGCCCGTCAATCATGACTTCTGGTGACACATGGCTTTTGGTTCTTATTTTGTGGAACTATATTATTCAAAACCGCACATCATGACTCATATGCACCCCGAATGCTGGCCATGAAGAGTTGCTATTTGAGTATTTTTGATCATTTCGCGTGAAAAGGGCATTCATATTTATTTCAAGTGCTTTGGCTAGTGGTCTATCGGAGCTCTACGCCCTTGTGGAAAATGCGCATAAGTTTGAGGATGTCACACATAATGATCAATTGAGTTCGAAGCAACTAGCATTCAATTTACCATGCAGGTCCAGCCAGTCAACGAGAATATCTATGATGCCAGGCTTGTAATGAAGTCTCCCAGTCGGAGGAATGACGATATCATCGGAGAGTCAAGTTAAGTCACCACTTCTTGCAGTGTTCTAAATTAAGGGTGTTTTGCCAAAATTAGCTGAAATTAACGTCTCAAGCGGTGGTGCCTTTGTGAAAAAAGGCACCCAATGATACGATTTTCCAGTGTCGTATGGCGTGTTCTTCCAGCATAACTTTCGCTGCTGGCCTGTGGAGATTATGGGTACGAGCTACGCTGCCGAAGATGCTGGGGGAAAATAACCCCGCACTTCATGATAATAGATGCTAATTATGGAACAACATTAACCGAATCACGATAATAATACCTCATATAGGTATTAATAGAATTCAAAGTGCGCTAAAGTCCCCTCAAATATCAGGAACGGGACTAGAGGGAACGGTTGCCACCCAAAATAGAACAATTTACCTTCATTTGGCGCTTCGGATAGACTAATTAAGGGCCTTTAAGCACCTTACAACCGTCCGAGCGCAGAGAAAGTGCATTAGCGTCCCAGGTGTCTGCAGAGGCGGAGACGCACGATTGGTTCAGGACTCTCTCCCTTCCAGATGGAACTAAATTTTAGTTCCATTGATGGCTTTCTCCACTGACCAATAACGGTGTGGAAATCGAAGCTTGGCATGCACTACGAACTACCTCATCACACACCACTGTATACGAACTTGGTTATCAACATATGCTTGACCAATAGGGAACCTTTCTCGTGGGCTGCGGATCCTTCTAATTTGACCTTGACACACAGGGTAGGGGAATTGATTTGCAAGGCGACGGCATCTTATCGAGCCCGCGGCCGCTACCCGTTACCCAGCCTCTGGCGGGGCCGTCGAAGCATCACGGAGAAATGTATTGCTATTTGGGATGAATTACGGCTTCAGATTTCTAAAGACTGTGCTCCTTTCTATGTGGGCACAAAGGAAGGTCTCTATGGGATATAAGCGATACATCATATTCATCAAGAGATGGGATACAATACTGCAACTGGCCGTGAGAATACAGACTAGCAAAGCAAGATCAAGTTAGTCCGATTCTAATAGACCTATGAGATACCACGAAGCACCGACAACTTGGTTCCACTGGACGCCAAACGAGGGGCCGGTATGAGTATTTGAATTTGCTGGCCATGTCGGGCTAGGAGCGATGTGACCAGACCCACTGCAACATCATGCACCCCCGGGATGCCATATAATTAACCCCAATTAGCTGCAGAAGCGGGTCCAGAAGATCGTCCCGCGATGTCTGGCCTCATCACACGGCGTGCTTGAACCCCTGTCGGATCCCAAAATTAGTCTGAATTTCGGGCCAACAGACCGTATCTCGATAATGATTTGCTGATCATTGACCCTCTCCACCTGATGTTCGCAGATTCCTCGGGCTCGACTAGCGTAGTCTTCCGCGTCGAGTAAAAAATAGAAGCAGCCCTGCACAGCTGCTGATCGTAGGTCAGACTTATAACTAGTCGCATCCAAAATCTTTGGCTGAAGTCTCTGGAAATTGTCTCGAAGCTGTGCTTTTTCGACGTTCATTTCCCCCTTTCCCTTTTCTTTATACACTTAATAGATCGCAAAGCTGCCGGTCCAGCTTCGCTGTTGCATCCTTTATACTAAAAGAAGGTGGCTGGTCCTCCTCGACAACTTTGTTGACCGTCTAGCGTTGCTGTTGGCTGTGCCACACCTTGATACTCGACCTTTTTTCTTTTCAATCTATATCCCTCGACCGCGTTTATTTTTACAAATCGAATATTGTTCAAAATGCCTTCCACCAAGCCCCCAAGCGCTCCTGTCAGGAAGAACACGTCGATTTCGACTTCTTCTGACAAGTCATCCGATGCGCAGAAGAGTGGACAGACACAAGAAAGGTCGACAAAAACCCACAAGAGATCACGCTCTGGTATGTTAATTGAAAAAAGAGCTCAAAAATGACAAACACTAATTCTTATTATCTATTAGGTTGCTTTACCTGTCGGTTGCGGAGGAAGAAGTGTGATGAGGGACACCCTTCGTGCAAAGCTTGTACAAATCTTTCCGTGAAATGTGAATATAAGCGACCGATGTGGTGGGGAAGCCCTGAGCAACGAAGGATGCAGAAGGAGCGCATCAAGAACAAGATCAAGCAAACTAAATCATTGGAACGAAGTGGCCCGCAAGCTGGTACGTGTAGTTCACTCTTCCTATCCCCATCCCCACAATTTTCTAACATGACTTTTCACAGATGGCATGCGAGCTCGTGTTATAGCGTCTCCTGGCTCCGATAGTGATTACATTCAAGATTTTGCGCGTCCTCTCGCTGAACAGTGGGATGCATATGGTCCTCATTTCTCAACACCCGGATTTGTGCCTATCACCTACAGTCACTACACACCTTACGAAGTCGATGTGAAAACCGAACGCCAGACATTCGTTAACGATGTACCCTTGCGACACGACTCATCTACGTCCACATTCAGTGCCATGGGACCCCCTCAACTGCATGCGACTCTGCCTACCCTCCCTCAAGAAGATCTTTTCCAAGGAGACTTTGTTGAGCCGAGCCAGCCATTTGATGCGACAGATTTCCACGAGCAGAGCGTTGGGCTGGCTTCGTCATCTTTGAGTGCCAATATTCCTGTCGATGATTATGATCGCCCTCTTCTTGATCACTTTGTCGACAACGTGCTTGGCATGATCTTTCCAATCCTTGAAGTTCACCAACGTGCATCAGCTCGTTCCCAAGCCATTTTGCAGTCGCTTGAGACGAATAAATCATATTTCCATTGCTGTCTTAGCGTGTCGGCGATCCATCTTAAGACAACGAGTGGCCTCACTGGTGAGCAAATTGATAACGACATCATGCGACACCGATTTGAGGCAATTTCTCAGCTATGCCAATCATTAACTACCGATAGCGAGCATGAACAAATTTTGGATGCGACATTGGCTATGATTTTCTTCCACTGTTCTGTCGGTGCCCCAGATGACTACCTTCCCGATATCCCATGGAATGATCACTTTCAAGCTGTGTCAAATCTTGTTACAAAATTGGATTTGACTAACACATTGATCCCATATGGTGCTTATATGGTACCGCCTTTCAGCATGTCTTTGACGTCCTGGATTGACATTCTGGGTGCCACTATGCTTGGAAGTACACCTCAGTTCGCACACACTTATCGCACAAAGCACTTGAGCGGAACACCGTCGGGGCTTAGAGAGCTCATGGGCTGTGATGACCGAGTCATGTACTTGATCTCCGAGATTGCCTGTCTTGAATCGCTCAAGAATGAGAATCGTGTTGACTCCATGGCTGTCTGTACTCATGTTACTGACCTCGGAAGCCAACTGGATTATACCGAGCCTTCTAACTCAACCCTCGAGAGCCCTTTCTCTCCAAATGGGGCCATCAGACCTGAAATTCTTACAAAGAACATGACTATTCTTTTCCGCCTTGCGGCTCGTATCTATCTCTGCAGCCTTGTGCCAGGGGCCGATCGCAACCATGCAAGCACTCAAAACCTTGTGAGCGCTGTCGCTAATGCGATGTCATATATTCCAGCTGGAATGTATGGATTTGATCGATCTCTCGTCTGGCCTCTGCTTATTGCTGGGGCCCACTCGACCCCTGGCAGCTCCTTCCGACAAATTCTGGCCGATCGAACTGCTGCGATGGGCGACCATGCAGACCTTGGGAGCTATGGTCGGATGTACCAGTTATTGACTGAGTTCTGGCGTTTGACAGACGAGCCTGTCGATTTGCCACAGTGCAATTCTTCAGATGCAGTTGGTGTGTTTTCAGAGCAAGGTACTGGGTCTTCTGTTTCGCCTCCTCTTCCATCTCCTGGTATGCGTGAGATCAAGAGGCAACAAGTTCACTGGCGCGATGTCATGAACCGAAACGGATGGCGATTCCTTTTAATCTGATTTTTCTATCACCATACTCGTGGGAATGAATTGTGTGGCATACGACGGCAAGGTGTTTGGTTTTCTAATGGTATATGTTGCTTCAGCGATGAGCATTTTCTAATTTCCCCTTCATTGTGCGCGAATTGTCTTGATGACATTCGCGCGAGTGTCTACTCTTGGAGAGCGCCATATATGGCTTCCCGCTATGATATGATGTTGTTAAAGTGATACCTATTTTCTTATCACTACCTCCTCTTCGAGCCAAGCTTAGTCAAACGACTTGAGGACCTAAGTAGAACATTTATACATCAAATTAAATCCCAGAAGCTAGATTCTTGGTCAAAAGGTTTTGCACAGATATGACCGTAGAGCTATCTTCGTGTACCAAATGAGAAAATCATCTTTGTTTCATCGGTAGTCTTTTAAAAAAAGACGCTATAATGTTCTAGGTTGATCATTCACACACTTATTCATTTCCCTTCGACTTTGCAGCTCTTTATCCCCTTGTAACTGATCTGTCGTTTTCAAGATAATATGGCCCGTAGGTTGAGTTACGCCAACTGCCGTGGAAAGCTTGTACGCTTTTGCTTGCCACATTTGGAATTTCAGATAGAACATCTAATCAAAAGATGAGATACCCAGATAAAAAATAATATTCAAACAGTTGTGAATGTCCAAATTCTTGAATATAATGAGTATCTATTCTCAGTTTCTCTGCGATACTAGTTGCCTACGCTTCCAAGTGAACCCATGAGCTCACGAACTCATGAGTATGACTATTTTGCTATGCGCTTTCCTCGCTTGACAGCTCCTCGAGATTAACTTCTTGATAAAAGAGCCTGTGATTGTTGTTTATTTTGATACGTATCCTTGGTTTAAGCAGAAATGGACCTCGCTACTAAACTTGAAGCCACGTCCACCCAGCCTGCCCTACATCTCTCACGCTCTCCAAAACTAGAATCGCCCCTAAGAATAGGAATGCGTATGCGCCAGGGTCCACGAGATACTCGACTATGAAACAAAGTAAACAGTCAAGTAGCGGCTCGTAAGCTCCAATTTAAGGCTGGACGTAGACGGAGACCATGACGAAAGCGCGTCGGGACCGATGCATTGGATATTGAAAGCTGTTCACGAACATTCCCCACATTCTGTTGAAGATTCTGCGCTGAAGACAAAAGGGTCATCTACATAGCTTTCGTGTAAATCATTGGACAATTGGAATGTTTGCCAGGACAAGCGTTTGGTGAAACCCCTGCAACCCACAGCTTCGCGGGTAGCTCCGAGAAATACTACAAGAGCATCATCTGCTGGGGCCATATCGGGGAGGGATCCTCGCTGCTAGGACCACACCCGAGTTTCAAGAAGAACTGACAATAGTTTCAAATCATTCTGGGTAGGAACGAAGAGCGAGCCGCCAGAATCAGGAGTACCGCGCGCTCATCGTTTGACGAATGAGATATGGCTAAGCCAGCGACGGGCGCTGGGTTGCCCAAGGAACGAAGGCGCTTCTTATGACCCACCGCATTGTCTGCATAGGAAATGGGGAAATGCTCGAGGGTACTGCCTCAGAAGGCGCGCGATAATTTGGCTAGTGTTTTGGGATGGTCGGCCCTGCAAGCCATAGCGGCTAAGGGTACCAAGACATCGCCATCTCCTGACTATATAGTTCCTGGGACCAACGATCAGATGGTACAGTGATCAGTCCTTTCCATTTCTCCTTTTTTTTTCCCCCCTGTCATCATCTCTTTTTCATTTTTGCTTGCTGAAAGCTGCATTCATTCTTGGATACTTACAACGTGCTGGTTGCGTTACAAGTCCCATCCCCTTTATTAACATTCGCTATTTCAGTGACCTTGTCGCTTCTCAGCTTCTTATTTTGGAGTCGGGTTATCCACCTCTTTGCCCGCTCAGCCTCCCCCTTTCCAACCCTCGAGGCTTCCACAGAGTGAGTATCTACCTTCAGGGGGGCCAAACAGCCTAGTGGCGGTAAGAACGACGCTAATCCACTTTCAGCTACGGCCGACACGACTGTATCGGCTTATACTGTCTGTTACCGTAATATAGTTACGGTCTCGTACGTTACCAGCTGGGTTTCACTCTGTCGGGTCCTGCTCCACCCTTATAGAAAGGAAACGCAGATCTGCTGCCCTCCCTCTTGGTAAGACTTAATTATTCCCCTCCTTTCCATCTCTTCCATCTTTCTTACTCGTCGCTTTCCCTCCCCAGACTCAAAATACCTTGCTCGGCTTGGACATTGAAAGCAGTGCATACTCTATTGCCTGTTGCTGCCCTCGCTGCCTGGTCACTGCATCCATCTAATTTTGCCATTCATTCGCCCTGCGCCTTCGTCGAACTCTAGCACTTTCGTTTACTGAGTCAAACCAGCAATATGCCGAGCCAAAAGCCAGCGCTACCTCCCCTAAAGACGCCAAAGTCATTTACATTCCCCTCAGAAATTCAAGATGATCCCAAGGTCGTCAGCGCTATGAGCGCTTCCAGCGCGGGCGAAATCAAAAAAGAAGATAACAGCGAAAGCTCTTGCTCTTCTATCCCTACTCCTTCAGCCTATACCGACTTTCTTGCTGCCCTTACACCAAGTTTCAGTAGTCCGGGAAGTGCTGGCAGCAGCTTCCCTAAATTCAAGATCGAGAACAGCGATGATCCTTCGCCCACGTCTCTGCCTTCCGCCACCGCAAGCCCTGCCTTTTCCTCGGCGCCAACCTTGAAGTCTCCGGCACTTTCTCTGCCACCACGCTCCCCTTATCATTTGAAGTCGCCCAAGTCTCCGCCTGCGCTCCGAAGATTGCGGATTCCGCAGTCGATCAAAACATTGTCTGTGAAAGATGACCCGCGGTCTGCTGCAACTCCTTTGAGTGCAACGCCGATGAGTGCCACCCCACGCAGTGCAACCACGCTCTATTCTCCATTCTCGCCATCTGATTGGAAGGTTCGATATCTCGAAACGCCGCGAAGTGCAACACCCGCGAAGGCTGTTAGTGTGCGCCAAGTCGTCACTCGAACAGTGACATATAAGCGCACGCCACTCGAGGCTCCACCCAAGGGCAAGAGAAGAAAGACGTCAGACTGCAAGGACGCCTACAAAGAGTCTTGTAAAGAGCTCTACAAAGAGCCCTACAAGGAGGCCTGTAAAGAAGCCTGAATTGCGGCATCTCGGTCATGAAATTTTTACGTGTTCTTGATGTTCATGATATTGCTCGTTCTGGCGATGTATTGTTCGGCGTTTCGGTACCTTCTTTGCAGACATTTCAAACTCACTGCGACATTTTGCGTGATAAATCCACGTTATACGTGATTGGCTAATCGCATGAAGTCCGGGTCCTTATTTGAAATTCTGATCCAAAGGGGACTTTTCTTGGACCTGTGTACGGAGTTCCTGGGACAATGTTTACTATGGCGTTTTTGGTTCTCGGACTATTGTTTAAACGGAAAATCCATCTCATACGCAAGCTGCCTGGGGTCTAATGTCAGAAATATGAATTTGAACTCTCAATTCTTTTCTATTTACGCTGATGTTTGGCCCCTCTTGTCTCCGGTATTCTAGGTCAGGCACCAATACAATATCGGGCATTAATAGAGATATCTCAAATACATCATTCCTCTTCGAATTGTTAGTCTGAAAGCTCGAGTGTACTGGTGGAAGCGTAATTTTCGCTGTAGTCCACATTTTTAGGCCGAATGCATCACAATTCGTCCCATGTACCTACCCACTTTCCCGCCAATTTCGTGGGATCCTCTCAAAAGACTGCATCGCGCTTTAAGCTTAGACTCATTCATTTCGGGAATTAAACCAGTCTAGCCCGTTACTTGTGCATCAATGCGCGTGGTGTAGTCAGACCGCACTACCACGTGTCGGATGCATCCCTGGGAAACTAATGGCAACACGACAAAAAACCAACAGAAGACCAACAATTGACGAAGCTCTATGGTTGGATACTTGAACGACTAGCGTTGTCCTCGGCTCTTTCGGGCTGATGTAACAAGTCTGAACCATACTGTTGGAACCTTAGAAATGAGCCTCAAGGTCAGATAAGAAAATAATCCCAGTCAAACGACTATCTGAGACCTTGATCGAATTAAACGAACTGAGAAACCTCGGGCATCATCAATCCGAAATAATGAAGGGATATCGCTTGGACATAAATAAGCTAATGGTAAGTTTTCAATCTTCTCTCGCTTATCACCTCGCGATGCCTATCTGATAGACATTAATTTTGTGCTGTTGCTTCAGCTACGTAGGGCCCATCTTACAAAAAGAGCTATTCATAGCAAGCGAGGAAGCAATTTGTTCCAGCTTATTTACAAACTAAGCTAATACTGAGCATGTCCGCCGAGTGGTAGACAGGCGAGGATGATCTTGTTGGTACCGCGGGCGGCTCGGTAATCTGAGATAGGGTGCTTGGACGTCTTTACGAGCTTGGGAACGCCACCATGAACATGCTCCATGCCTTTTGCTTCCCTGTATGACTCGAAGGATTTGCATTGCAGTGCGGCTCAGGCCCCGAGGGTCCCACTTACAAGGTTGCTTTCTGAGGCTATGGTTTTCAACCCTGTTCTCTAGCCTTTGTTGTACTCTAAGTGGCTATTTGCGCTACGCGCAGGCGTCTCGATGACTATATGGGTTATCCGCCAAGGCTGCCATGGGTCAGTGTTCTGGGATAACTCTATGCCGTCGCAAGGCAGAAATCAGATTGCCGCTTGTGCTCATGTGTTGGCATTTTATCAGTCTCGTACGCGGCCAGTAGATGTCCTTGTCACTCTATAGTATCTTGCGTACCAAGGATTGACTACTTGTGCTTTCGTTTTCGAACCCGCATTAGAGCCGAAAGTTACAACGTTTCATTACATTAAATACCAGCCTTACAAGATCTGTCACTGATCGCTGTCTTGCATGATTAAAAAAATTAAAGGGACGAAAGACACAGGTCTCGTACATGCTCCGTAGCTCAGCATTGTAAGTCATCTCGATCAGATTTTTCACAAGAGGCACGATTTATTTCAAGACTTCTGTCTTGATTGGACTTCGTCTTCGAGTCATACCAATACAGAGCTATAGTTACGGACTCTAGAGCTTTGTATTTCTTGTATTTGACAAATGACAATTCCTAAAACGCAGCTTGCCTCTTCTCAAAGATTCCAAAAAGCTATCACCTCTGAACGAAGAGTGATGGGCTCGGGTTTGATTGACCACTAAGCATACGTCGCAGCCCTGTAGCCATATTGACTTGCGGGGTTGCGGTCTCCCGTGTACGGATGACGTGAATCCTGGCATCCCAGACAGCACTTTAAGCGCCGGCGCTATGCCACATTCAGACTAGCCTGCCGCGTGATTCCCACGGCTTTGCTGTATTTGGCTCTTTTCAATGATGGCCCGCTGTGGGGCGTGAAGTTAAACCGTTCAATGGGTTTTGGTTGGCGTAACGTGGCAGCTGATCAGCTCCTATCAATGTGATTCAAGGCCTCCCTTGCAGTCGGCTACAAGCGCGGATCGAATGTGAAAGCAATCCAATCTATTCATGGAACACTAATCTCGAGATCGGTATGGCTGGAACTGGCCTCTTGTGATTGTATAACCACGCGCGTCTACCTCTACTTAGCACCCCTGAATTGGATACCAATCTCATCGTCTCAGAGCCTTTGTCCGCTCTCATTTTGGCCCGCTGGCTTGCAGTAGTGTGAAGATTCTTTTATTAGATTTCATGTCTGACTGCATCACGCACGGACTAGCCAGATGTTCTGGCCAATGATTTCGCTCCTCTAGCCGCCAGGTTTCTGGCCATTGTCGAGTCTCACGCATATCCCCTGCGCTAGTGATGGTAGTCGCACGAGATTCGAAATCTTTTTTTCAAGCTTGTCCCAGTCTCTCGGTGCCATGCTCGGGGTGGTTCCGATTATCGAGCCAATTTTAATCTTATGGTGAGGTTAATCACTGTAAAACACACTATGATAATCGTTCTTATTTTTAGCAATGCAGGGTATCTTTTCAGGACTATTCATCCTTCCGTGGAGCTACATATGATCTTGAAATGACGAAAGCACCATACCTTTCAATGAATCTTGTCTTGCTCGAAAGCGCCTGCTTCCTGCATGCTCTAATATAATGCCTTGATATTGTTGACTTGCAAGTCAATCTTCAAATCAATGGTCATGTCCAACTGTGGTCAAAGCTACGCTTGATGACTTTGCGCATCGGTAGTCACAAGCAATTCGCCCCAGGCGTAACGCCTAAAAGCAATCTTCGGATGAGAGCTCTTCATGATCTCTTAATGGCCAAGTAAGCTCCGTTGTTCCAATTATAGCACATATGAACGCCCGTTGAGCTTTCAGCTAGGTCCATAATGGTGCAAATTACATTGATCGTCATTATCAAGCGCTTCTATGAGGGGTCTTGCATCGAGCTCTACGGGAAAGCATGGTACCTTTTCGTTGCAACTCTGACTCTCATTGGCGTACCTATCCCCAGGATTTCCAGAAACTGCGTCGATGTTGCTAAACATAGCAGAGCTACGACAGATTCTATGCACGCGTTATCATATCTTGTCCTTGTCGCCCCTTTCACCCCACCTCTTAAGCTCGAATGCAGGTCCAGCGCCTCTAGTTACCCAATAAAACCGCTGAAGCTGACGTCTCCCCGCTCCTTTCCGTCCATGACGACTATCAGAAAGCTACTGACATTGTCACACCTCACAGTCTTTGGTCATCATTGACCAAGTTTGTCCCTAGCTCGTGCAATGACTACGCTAGGCAATGTGATTTTCCAGCACCGTTTCTAATTTTGCAAACAGTCTTCCTCTATTTTTGTTTTAATTACCAGCCAGATCTCCATCTACTGTGTTTTTACACTCAATGTATTGTACGGTATCATACCTACGCCCCCGTCGAGCTCATAGTTCCTCACTATACAGTAACGATCCGGAGATGTGAACTATTTTTGCAGCCCCTCCCTCTGTTTCGAGTTTCTCGGTTCGCATTTGGAAACTGGCCAACGATCAGGTCGCCCTAATACTTCTACTTCTGACAAACCAAAAAGTACCTCCCGAGGTGAATGCTCGCATTGATGCTAAATGCCGGCTGACCAAAAGAAGCTATCAATTGATATTTCCCTGATGGGGAATATGGACATTTTCAGCAGTCGTAGTACCACCTAAGCATGCTCTGCTGGGGTTCAGAGGGTAAACCTAGCCATCTTGGTTTGCTTTTTTGTCGTCAGTTGAAAATTGTTCCAGCGAGTTCGATGCTTGGTGATTTCCTCTGTTTACTGCAATGCTTGACTGTACATACAGTCGTCGTTCACGCCATGCCAGAACATCATCTTGGTTAACCTTGGATTATCTACGCGTGCCTGTCGTTATAGAGCTGCAGATATATTATTGGTTGATTACAGATATTAATAGAATTATCGCGGTGGCTTCTGCGGGGTCTATCACAACATGGACTACCATGTGGGAATCTTGGTCAGATTCCCGATCCCGAGTGAGTGTGGCCATTAATCCTCGGCTGAACCGCACTATCTCGAAAATCGAGACTGTTTCGTTGAGGTCTTCTCAGCAGCACCCACAGTAGTCAAGGACGGAGAATGAAGACAAAGGAGCCCATGTGTCTAGAAATGCGCACTGCGTACTCCGTACTCCGCGGAAGCCGCTTTGTAGTTCTAAATTTAGAAGCGGGGATACCGACACGAGAAAATCGCCTAAGATGTCAATTGATCATCCTCTTTGAGTCCCTCAGGCCGACGAATGAGTGTGGTGATCTAATCTCTAGTTCGACTAGTCTACGAAAGAGAAACCCTTGAGCACTAGAATCCCGTGATCAGCCGGCACCCGATCTTCCTCAGGGCGTCCCCGACTCCCATCCCACTTGGCTCGATCATCCCTTCCTGGTCTCTTAGGTACCCCTTCTTGGTGTCTTACCTTATTCAGGAGACGCCCCGTATCTGCATCCCGCGCGTCATCTGCCGTGCACATCCGAATCTTTTCGTCCCTCACCCCGCCACTTATCACCATGACCGAAGCCCCGCCCCCCTTCACGCCGGACACCGAATTTGCCGATCTTGAGACACCCCGCGGTCCTAAAGCAGGTAGCTTGTCTATTACTGCCTTGGCCAGGTTTGAGTTCGAGGCCGGCAAGGCTAATGAGGGCACAAAGATCCTCATGGTGGAATGGGAGGACGACGATGTAACACGATCTGGTTCTGATGGCTCATGGCACGTTTCTTGGGCGGGCAAGACTACCGTCCTCCCTGCAGATGAACGGCCGAATGATAGTACTCGTCGCTTCTACTTTTTGCTTGGACCAAATATTACAATCCCGCCTGTGATCACATTGTCGTACGAACCAAGGGCTGATATCGACCAAAACGACCCGCGTCTACCCTCCTCCGCTAAAGCTCGCGAATCGCTGCAACTCAACCCATTGCCCGCCATATTCCCACCGGAATTAGGCGCAACAGGTCGGGCAGCCGGAAAGAAAGGCGTGCTTCATACCATTTGGGGCAAGAAGCGCCTGCGAGTCCTAGAGGAGGAAATTCGCAACGAAAGTCTCAATAACGTAGAGGGGGTTGCTCTCCACATGGCCGTGCAAGAAAAGGAATGGATCGAGGATAACTTTGGGCTATATACTCGGGGTTCTGATAGTATTACAAGCAGTCACGACTCCCAGAACCCTTCATCTGCATACCCTGCAACTCCAGTCTCGCCCATTAGCGGACGAAAGTTGACAGACAAGTTGAAGGGGCTGAAGTTGCAGACCAGCGAGAAAGATCTGACGACAAAAGAGGGTAAATCCAGCCATGGAAATTTTCCCCAATTGGATCACCGGGCTAACTTTTCAGATCCAGATTCCGACACGGGGCATCTTTTGTCTCCTCAGTCGCCTGATGTAGCTGTGTCTTCATTCAGCTCATTCCGCAACCTGACTCAACGATCACTGCATTCAATGCCAACCCCCGATACGGCGACTAGCTCAACCCCACAAGCACGCACCAACCCAGCTGGCTCTGAGCCTCTGCGTGCTGTTGCTCATTTCCCTCCGGAAGCTCTGCAAGAAGCACAGCAAGGCAACGAGCCCACCGGATTTGCATCTATGAACTCTATGAGCAATCTTGTACGAACTTCCAGCGCCGAATCAGGCGACGAACTCTTCGCAAAAGCACTCAGCCCGCGCTCACCAGATCTGCCGCGGAGCCCATTCTCATTCGCTTAATTATGACTTTCTTTCACTTGGACATCTTTTGACCCATGTACCCTTTTATATTCTCACGAATTGTTTCATGATTCCCCTCTTTGCGGCGTGACGACATACTGCTCAACTATAACATATTAACACATCTATGCATATAGTCTTACAGACTTGGAATGATACGTCGACATTGGTTCCCTTTGTCAAGTTTATTTTCCCATCATACAAATCTCATACAGAAATACCATCATACTGTTCCTTTGGGCCTCATGTACATAAAGTGACCACTTGCAAAAAAATAAAACAGTCAATCCGAAGAAACAATTTGATGGTTTCTCCTCCTGGCCTTGTCAACCCAAGATCCCTCCGAGAGCCATGCGATCAGAACTCATGCAAAAATAAGCCGCATAGACGTTTGCGCGCGTAAATAGCTATCATAAAGCTACCGCGGCAAATAAGCAATCAAGCCAGCAAATTAATCACTATCCCATAGTATTTAAACCCCCACAGCGAGCCAAGAGCATTCAATGCAGCCGCCCAAAAAAGCGCAAACACTTGAAACGAGCAACAAGTAAGAGATCACACTCCGCGAACTATGAATCTAGTTCCCCTTCTTCCGCTGACTAGCCTTCTGGCCCTTCGAGGACCCAGAAGCCGCAGCAGAGGAGCCCTCACTGCTAGCTTCCTGCTTGGCCTCCTTCTTGCCCGAAGCCAGCGACTCGAACTCCTGCTGGTCCTTGCGCTCAGCGTACCACTGGCCAGCCTGGAGGACGAGAATACCGACAAGCACAAGCGCGAGGATAGTGTTGCTTGCAGAGAGCACCTTGAGCGAGTCCTCGCGACCGAGGATCTGGTCCTGGTCGTCGGGAGTCTGGGCGAGGTCATTGCCGTATTGGCCTGCGGAAGCGAGGCGGAGACCCTTCACGATGTTCGCGATGTAGACGGTCACGCCGCACATGTACAGGACGAGGGAGGCGCCGTCGAAGAGCATGTTAGACTCGGAGGGCTTGTAGAGCTTTGAGAGGAGGCCGGCGAGACCGAGGAACATCACGATGTGAAGGATGCGCGGGATCAGCGGGGGCGAGGCGTGCAGGAAGCGCAGGTGAGCTTCGAGGTAGTCATAGTGCGAGGCTGGGGTTTGGACGGTTGACCAGAGGATTGGGTAGTCGTAGGGGAAGAGAGAGAAGATGATGCCGAGGAAGAAACAGGTTGCTGCGACGTGGTCAGTTCAGCTCAGCTCAGCTCTGTGGGGGGTTGTGGTTGAGGCCGGGCGGAGGCCTGAGGGTTGGTGGAGATGGGGGGGCTTCTGAGGGGGATTGGAGACGGGCGCAAACTCACGGCATACGATGAGGAAGGTCGCGAAAGACCCGCTCTTGAAAGCCATGGCGGAGGCTTTGGGGATCGAGGAGATCTGGGGAGAAAATTTGGGAAGAAGGAACAGGGAGGTCGGAGAAATGAAATGAGATGGAAGGTTTATCGGTTAGCGGGTGCCAAGGCGCAAGCCCCGGACTTGGAGATAAGGCGGCTGATAAAGGTGGCCAACACGAGGGTCTCTATTACGCACGTCTAATGATAAGATAAATTTGCGTGGCCATAGAATATAGTACATTTGGTGGCGTTGCCTCAGGTTGGTCATCGCCAATGGGTTTCATAAATATGCAAAATAGTGGTATCATCCGGTGGACAGCCCTGTCCCAAAGAAATGCAAAATATACAGGAATAGACACAAGGTATCAAAATATGCTTCATCGCTGGTACCGAGGCAGAGACTCATCCGCATGTGCTGTGCCGCCGACTAGTTGATCATCCTCATCAAAGACTGGAGCACTGGGCCCAGCTGCATCATTCTCTTCGCTGGTCGGTTCTCGAGGAGCACTAGCTTGCTCGATCAATCGCTGGCGCTCTAGCTCTTGCTTATCTTCATGAGGAGCAGGTGGTCCACTGGGTTCAAAGGAATCACCGTTGACAACCACAGTTTGGAGTGACTCTGCAGATCGAACTGCAAAGGGCATTGCATCAGCGCTTGATGGCACATGCTCGTAGGCCTGGAGATGATGATCATCTGGTAACACCGGTGCAGTGGGCACGTTGATATCACCGGTAGACGGACCAGCCTCGTCTTCATCTGGGGGTTGGCTGGGTAATAGAGTCTCCTCGTGGCGTCTAATTCGGGCCTTTTCATCTTCAGGCTCTTCCAGCTCTGGGTGTGGGACCATTGGCCCATTCGGCTGATAAGGTACTGGGTACTCCTCCGGATTTTCGGGCCACTCTTGCTCTGGGAAATACTCTTCATCATAACCATAGTCATTGGGGCTAGCTTCAGGCCAATCTTCTGTCTCGGCATTGGGAAAGGTCGAAGAGTCTAGAGGGAAATTTGAAGCAGTCGACTCTGCAGTAGCAGATAGGGTCCGCTCAATGGCAGACGTCTTGCGCTGCGAATCCCGAGTCCCAACTACAACTTCAAAGGCAACTGAGACAACGCCCTTGGAGCGCCGGACTTGATCAGTATCCAGAATATTTCCTGCCCAGTTGGCGCTAATTCCAGAGCCGTTGGCGTCGGCCGGGTTCAGAATTTGACCACTGGGTGAAAACGTGCTTCCACCTGAGGTCATATTGAAACGCGGGAGGAAGCGTTCGGGTGTTGTCACTTTGCCCCGCAAGTCAACTACTACCTCGACGTAGTATCGAAAGTTGATCATGGCTCCGGGGACTCGCGTGATCGTCGGAAAGGCATCTTCAGGAATTCGAATAGATGTTTTCACAGTCGCAGTCATGTCACTTGGGTTCACGATCATTGGTGCAAATGACTGTGACAGATCTTTGCGAAATGTACTGCTTGTGCGAGTTGTTCCGAGTGTAAGTCCGCCGAGACCTGTACGGGACCGGGGATAGCAATCTTCGTAGACTGGTTTCTTCCCGTTCGCTTGGGAGCCGATTGGAATGGCCGGGTGAAGATCTATACGGCCCTGCCGATAGAGTGTGATTATAATACCTTGTGCGCTACGCACGGGTTTGCAATGATTGATGGTGACTTTTATTGGGAGGGTGTCACCCGGTAGCACGCCTGCGCGCAACACTTCTGTCTTTGTCGTGATAGTTTTGTCTGCGATTGACGGGGCAGCGCTGTTGCCCTCACTATTCCTTCTCCCTGTACTTGCAGACGAGCTTGGATCACTCGCAAGTTGGAAGCTCTGGCTGCTATTGCTGGGGCGACTAGAGGAACTGACGTTGCTCGGAGACGGGCTGAGTGGTGGGCGTTCTGCCGATGCATCTGTGAAGCTGTTCGGGGTATGTATTGACAAATTTTCCGGGGCGGTGGTTGTCTCGGAAGATGCAGATTTAGATTTCGTTTTGGGTTTGGTGCGTTTTGACACCGGCTCGAGTGTAACAATGCGGGCCTTGGGGGCGGGGAATGGGGCGATATCGATGTTCTCCAGAAGGTTGACACGCTTTCGACAGGAGACAGTCGGGTTCATGGTAACCGGACGAGTCAAAGTCGATGTAAGTGAATATGAAATAGCACCTCGCTCAAACTGTAGTCGGTTTGTTAGTACAGATCGTTGTAGAAACGATATCGCAGGATCTCACATTGATGCTACTGGGGAGTGAGTACGGAGGTAACCCCATCTCGAAGCGGAATTTATAAACGCCCTCTTTCAAACGACCATCGCCACACAGTACGACTTCGTCCTCGAACAATGTCGCTAACCCGTTGCCCATGTACTCTGCACCGCGCCGCCCGCGACCGGGCCCCAGGAAACCCAGGTCTGGAGGCGCTTCGCCTGCGGGGACTGCATTCTTGAAGACCTTCACGTATCCATGCAAGCAGATCACAAGATGTGTAATGCGCACCGGTCGAATAATAGTCAGCACTACGGTGCCTTTTATCGTGTCGCCCGGGAAGTATGAACGCCACGGATCGTCGGGCTGAATATAGTAATCGGTGATGCTTCTATTCCGTTGGCCGAGGGGTGAACGAAATTTGGACAAAAAGTTATTGCGATTCCGACTGGCCGGTGGCGTTGAGGTCTTGGTAGGAGAATTGGATGACATGACACACACAGGCGCTACCTGCTACATCCAGACAAGATGGCGAAAGGGTCGTAGAGGAGAAGCCCGGAGACAACAAAGGGCCAAAGGATCGGCTATATGCAATAGAAAGTCGAATTCGAGAGACCCTTAGTGTACTTTAGCGCGCAGGAAGGAGGGGATATGACTGGGGTCCTGTCGGCGATTGAGACCCTGATAGGCAGACAAACACCCACGCAGCAATCTCAAGCGACACGTCGAATGCACGACCCTGACGGCGAATACCACCAGCAACGGTTTGAATCCAAACGCCACGGATATGTATTCGGATATCCACACACACTCGGGAGAGAATCCCCGGGTCCAGGGGAGGGAAACGGGGGGGGGGGGGGGGGGGCAAGGTTATGACCGAGTCTCTCTCGGCCACATTGTTTCCTTTGGTGTCAGGCCGCAGCGCACGGCTGGGGTTATCCGGTTCACGCCGACCAGGGGGTATCGAGGGCCCTGCAAGAGAGGGAGACGCTGGGGGGAGCGAGTTTGTGGCAGGAGGGGGCCGAAAAGGTAGCGGTTCGCCGGGGAGGGGATCGGGAGCGAGAGGGACCAGAGGCACGGCGGAATGTGGAAAAGGGTGTGGCGCGCGATCAAACCAGAATCGGGAAGGCTCGGTATGCGAAATAGGAGGGGTTCTATAGAGAAAGAAGGGGGAGAAAGAGGAGATGAGGATCGAAGAATTGCGATAAGGGCGGAGAAGGACTCAGCGACCCGACGATTCGCGCGTTGTACGATCAAGCTTCGCGGGCCCCGAACTAGCATCGCCTTCGGGGGGCACTGGCTTGGGCTCACGTTCCAAGACCCTGGGTTCTTGGCTCGCGCGCAACGATCGTCAATCGATTTATATGATATCAGGTACGACACTGCGGCTCTACCCCCCCAGGGACTTCTTTCCTGTAAATTTGGTCGATCTCGCTTCTTCTTGCCGGGTTGCAACCCTGTACGATCAAGCTTCGTGGCCAAGGCCGGGGCTTACTGTTCCTCGGTTCTATTGTTAGGAGGGTGGATCGATTTGTTCTGTCACATATCAAAATCCCATTATCAATCCCATGCGGTCTGCACCACGACTGCATACAATAAGCAAATACCAGGTTAACGGGATCGCTCAGCTAAGCTTTCTCCTCCCCTCTTTTTGGCGGGCAGCCGCTAATCGTTGACTTCTAAACGGGCTTTCCTACTCGAGGTCTCCGAGTCCGCCATCCACGTACTCCGCTCCATAACAATCCTGCAACACGGCAGCCACGAGTTCCCGGTCTCCGCCGACCATTTCACGCAAATGCTGCTCCAGGATGTGCAGGTTGTCCGTCCATTGCACTGCCTGCTCTTTGAACCCCGCTAGTTCCTGCCGAAGCTGCTGGGCGCCTTTGCTCTTCACCGACTCTCCCGACGCCGCAAGCTGATCGCGAAGGCAGCGCAGTTCTTCCTCGAGGCCAAGCTTTCTGTCTTGCAATGATTGGCGTTGGCGGTCAAGATCGGGGCCCGCACGGATGGCTTCGTCCTCTCGACGCGCTGTTTCGAGGGCCACTAACCCCGCTGAGTCGGCGTGGGATTTCCGGGCCTTCTCCACCTCCATTTGCACTCGAGCCAACTGTTGCTCGCGTTCTCTCTTATCGTCTAGCCCGAAGCTCCAGTACCAGTTGCCATTGCCGATCTTTTCGACTCGTAGACTTCCCTCGTCGACTAATCCCTGCACGTAGTCCTTCACCTGGATGCTGTTTATGGATGCAACCCCGGGCAGCATCTTTTCGAGCTCTTTGATCGTGTAGCAGGTGCCGCTTGCCCGCAGGTGGCTGAGGATGAGACCTTCCTTGTCCTTCTTCGACAACTTGGGTGCCTGGCCCAGAGACGCGTCAGTCGCGGCTTCAGACCCGTTTTTTGTCACGAGAGCTCGAGCCCGGTTGGGCGTCAGCGGAGACACGTACCATGATGACCGGATGCCGTTGGCCCGCTGAGGCGTCTGGGATAATTTGGATGGAGAGAGTCCAACTCCACTGGACGTTGCCTGTTTGGGACAAGGTAAGGATGAGAGCGGAAGCTACGGAGTAATTATTGAAGGTGGTTACTTGATACATCTTATTACAACCCCCTCTTGTCATTCACTCCTAACTTGTAACTTCAGAACCCGATAACTAGAGAACTCGAGGAACTGGCCTTCAATTGCAATTCGTCCAGCATGTTTGTTCATCACCAAGTCAACATAGATGATGCAGATGTAGAATCCCACTTATTTCAGTACGTCATGATCAGACGGGGGTATAAGAATAGAGTAGGAAGTAAGATTTAAGCCAAAAGCCTAATCTAGCACACGGCAGGGTCCAGCATAAGCAGCGGCCTCCAATCCGTGAGCTTGTCTGGGTTACCTCTCTGTCGGCAGTTAGGAGGAATAGCGTCGCGTGAGTTACGGTGATTCCAGTCGCACCAGACATAGACATAAGCATACACCTGCAGGGTGCAACACGCTGGAATATGCCCCGAGACAACACTACACACGCGTAAAAAGGCCCAATTGGGTTGCCACTACACGCACGCAACGGCTGCTTAGGTTGGGCAGTCTCAGCGAACGTGAAAGCTTGAATTGGCTTCATGCTGACCTGCATTCACGTGTACTTGGCGTCGATAAATTGACGACCTGTATCCTCCGGCCCATGCGAGCTGCAGAGCAAGCAAAGTTTTCCATGTCGCATGGAGAATCAGGGTGCAAGTTGGTGATCCTATGGATGTGCCAATCGCAGTCCTGTTCACCCTTCCCCAAAGTCGTCATCCATCCTAGCTGTGTTTGTATTATGACCCGAAGCTTCAGCTTCTGATCGCTTGGTTCGACGGCGTTTTTGTTTCTGTCGCACACCTTGGAGGTATTGATGGTGTTGGCTGATCGGTCCATCAACGGTCATTGCCCGTGCACGCTTCTTCCTCCGAGCTACTGCTGGGAATGTGTTATCGCTGGTTTCACCCTCGTCTGCTGAGGAAGACTCTCCTTCCACCAGTGCCATATCGCCGGTGGCGCCAACTTGCTCGCGAGATAACTCTTCGACCAGGATGCCAATCGCGAGCAACGCCGATTCGTCCATGCTGTGCTGATCCAATTTTCCTCGCTTTTTAGATTGGTGTTGGTAGAAATCCGCCGCATAAGCATGAATGCATTCGAGGAGGTCGGCCCTGGGGAGAGGGCGATTGGCGGGGAGTTTTTCGTGCGCAAAATACGTTTCATCGTCTATGAACTGCTTCATTTCCTCTTTGCCTCGTCGTTGTGCCAATCGGCGATAAATCACATCTTCTGGTTTCAAATGGCGGAGGCCAGATGATTTCGTGTCTCGTGTAGAAGCAACAGTTGGCTCCTCTGGGTTGAACCCTCGGGAATTGACACGACCTACATCTGTTAGAATCTTGTCGAAGGCTTGAAGGGCTGACAGAGTTCCATACTGGCACAGGCATCGTATACATTGGCCCAGCGTCGACTCGAGTCATTGAATTGATCCTCAAGTGCCTCTTGCGGCAAATCAAATCTCACTCTGGACTTGAAGATGTTCGTAGACCTGTAACTTGGATCAGACTCGCTATATCGAGCTCTTCCAGCAGAGTCTTCTGTTGAAGGCTTGAGAGATGACTCTCGCGTAGAACTCCGCGATGACCCTGTCGGCATTGCAGCGTGGGACAAGGGACGACAGACCTAAGCCTCTGCGAGAAAAGTTGATGCGAGACAAACGATTCCCCAGAAAATCCATCGGGGCGGCAGAACTTTGATGCGATGAGGTCACCTCCGTCCCGCGGCCTCGAAATCGGTGATCTTTATATCCAAGCACTGATGAATGAATGAATTCCTATCTGCTTAACAGGGCCATCGGCTCTGTCAGGCCGGTTGACTTCCATGTCGCTCAAACCACGCGCCTAGTCCACAACCTAGAGCCTGCGCCAGGGATTCGCTTCTCTAGTCGCAGAGCCGCGTCGAACAACAAAGGGCACGATGAAGCTGCATCGGGAGAGGAAGAACTGGGTGCAGTGGAAGAGGTTTTCGCCCATAACGCTGGAGTAAAATGCCTTGTGATAGACCAGTTCGAAGGCCGATAGTATGCACCGATTTCCGCCCGTTTGAGGGTTGCCCGTGTTGACATGCGTACGTAGTATGATATCTGGAGGAGCAGACCCGTCCATCCACCTTTGGGACCTTGAAAGTAGAGGCTCAGAACTTGACCACATTCACCGCGCCTGCGCGTCAGTCAGCAAGTCTGCACATGCAGATGCTCACACCCACGCTATAACCTCCCTTTCCATATATCCGTTCGATCCGGTCCCATCCACTATATTCTCGACTTCCCACGACGGCACCCTCAAGCTATCTGCGCTCCAGTCGCCGGCCATTACGCCTGTCCATACGTTTAAACTTGATTGCACCCCCTATACACACTCCTTCTCATCACAGCCCGGATCAACCCTGCTTGTCGCGGTCGGCACCTCAGATTGCGCTGTCCGACTAGTCGACCTGCGCTCAGGTCTGTCAACCCATGGCTTACCAGGGCACACTGGCGCCGTTCTCTCGGTTGAATGGGCACCACATAGACCACATCTTCTCGCATCAGCCTCGGCAGATAACAAAGTCATAATATTTGACGTGCGCCGTGGCGGCCACAACTCCGCCATCGCAACTTTGGACATGGACGACCCGACAGGCTTGGTTCTCCCGGAATCAGAAGCCGACTCTGCATCTTCGATCTCTAGGCCGGCCTACTCCCGCCACGCGCGAGCGCATAATGGGGCTGTGACTGGAGTCCGCTGGACCTCAAACGGCAGCCATATAGTTACAGCGGGCCAAGATGCACGGATCAGAGTATGGGATGCTGCTACCGGCGCAAATACACTGGTTCACTTCGGCCCGCGAGTGCGGAACAGTGCGAGCTCTCATCTGGCAGAAAGGGCTCCGCTGGTTGTACCGAAGGGTTTCATGATGCCTGGGCAGGAGACTATCCTTTGGCCTAATTTTCACGAGCAGGATGACCGCGGCGAAATATTTATGTTTGAGATTCGCGAGGGAACTTTTATAAAGCGTCTACGGGTACCTGGTTTGGCGATTGGGGCGCAGAGTACTCGTGGCAAAGCAAGTGCACTTAGCGCGGCGCGGATCAATGATCTGGTTTGGCGCGGGAATGGTGCTTCTGGGGAGGGATTGGAGCTCTTCTCTGCGCATGGCGATGGGACTATTCGCTCTTGGGTATCTCGCGAGGCAGATGGCGAGCCTACGGAAGAAGAAGAGGCGGAGATTGCCGACCGTAAAAGGAAGCGAGATGTTCTCGATGATATCTACAAAGAGTTTTTTGGGTCCGAGGCACCATAAAATGAAATTTGGTTTGTGGAGGGTCATATAAGTATTTATTCATCCAAATTCATTTGTGATCATCGTAATAGTACATAGAAACCCAATCAAGATGTATGGTGAACACCGTTTTCGTGCCGTGATTTTTCCAAATAAGCTCCAATTACACATTTCGGCTTGCGTGTTCCCCAATGTTCTCCGAAGCGTCTTCATCTTCCTTCGCATATCTCTCGAAAGAGCTGCGGTTATACTTGCCGTGCTTCATGTCCCGAGTATCGCCTGGACCGCCAGCAATGTTTGTGCCCATGTACGCACGCTTCGACTCAATGCTGGCAGGGATTGAGTCACCAGTACCGCTCATCACCTCGCCAGTCTGACCGACGTCACGGGTTGAGCGAGGGAGGTCGGTGGCGTTGTCAGCTGCTGTGGCAAGAGTTGGCTCAGCGATGCCCTCGTTGTCGTAGAGGAAGTGGTCGGCACGCTGGTCAGGGCGAGGCACGGATGGAATGGTGCGCTGCTTGCCGGCGTCATTGGGGATGGTAGTTCCTGAGACGGCCATGTCGGCGAGGCTGCCACCTTGGTGAGGGTTTTGTTGTTGGCGAACCATTTTGATGAATTGTTTTTAGGACCTTGGTGGTTGATAAAGATATGAGGTCGTAAAGGTCGATTAGACACTTAAACGCGGAGGTCAAAGATAGAAGGAATCGTGGAATTTCATTTCTCGCAGAGGGTTTGAACAAGGTTGAATTTATATCAGATCTGGAGTGGAAGTTGGAGATCGATTTGCCTGTTCCAACTTGCGGGCTGATGTCACCCGTGTGTAGGATGATGAAGCCATGATATCACGCGAGCATGTCTTGATTGGATTTCCAGCTGCGAGGAGCTGTGACTCTCTGAATTGCCTTTGGATTGGCGAGAAATGTGGGAAACTGCGTTGCTGCAATATTGGGCTCTGATTTGTGGAAAGTACTAAGCTTGCTGAACAAGCTGTTTGGTGATGACGAAACCGAGAGGTTGTCGAACCCTAATTTCTTCCAAGATTCCCATCATATGCCTGTCAACCACTTCCATTTACTGCAAAATGATGTGTAGGCCATGGTATAACCATGCTCAGGTGCTCAATAGAAGGTGATCGACATGCATTGTATGATTTACTTCAAGTTCGATGCTTCACCGACCGTGGCGTTGCCACAGATCTAGTCCCAAGCTTGGAGTCAACTGCTGTCTATGCATCCAGTCTACAGTCTATTATTATAGCAGAAATGAATAAGAGCGACCGATTCATCTTCAGGAAGCTCTTGATTTACTCGATGCCACTCTGAAAACATCACATGGGTAGCTTCCCTCAACGGGTTTTCCGGTGCTCAGGCAAATGCGATGCCTCTAAAGTTCGCCATCCTCGTTAGTAAACTTGCATACAAACAACATAGTAGCATCATCGTGCACTTACCGTAGTCCACATGCACAAAAGCTCTGGCGAAGCCCTCGACAGACTCGAGCTTGTCCTGCAGCTCCTGGGAGACATCATGGACCTCACGAAGGGTGCGATCAGGTGCCATGACAATGTCCACCTCGACGATCAAATCTTCGCCCCAGTGGTATGCATGGACCGTGTCCACTTGCAGAATCAACTCGGAGTGACGAAGAGTGATAAAAACGACTTCCTGAATCAAACTAGGTTCTGCTCCCAGCCCGCAAAGCTCCAGAAACTCCGACCGGACAGTACGAATCCAAGTGACAATAATGACAAAAGCAATGAGCATGGCGCCAGCAGGATCCACCCACCATTTCAACTTGGCACCAGCAGCAGAGGTGAAGATGGCAAATCCATATTCGAAGCAGTCATTCCGGTTATCCGCCCATAGCATCTCCAATTGACTGCTATGCTTCCGGAATATGAAGCAATAAACGGCAAGGAAAAGCTTGATGCCAAACCCACACGCAGCGGCGACAATAGCTGCTACTTCAAATTTCCCAAGCTCATGCTCTGGACTAGCTAGAGCGCGGATCGATTCAACAACAAGAACCAACGAAACAGCCATCAAAGCAAAAGCAAAGCAGATATTACCAGCATTGCAAAGTCTCGCCGCGCCAGCAGGCCACCGCGTCGAATCGCTGAGTCTCTTAGATTTCTTATGCAAATAATCAAGACCGATGTTGCTAATAGCCTCACAACAACTTTCCGCCATCGTGACAAATAGTGACAACGATCGTGTAGTGGCAGCCGCATAGATCTGTAAGCCTGCTACAACGATTGTGCCGTAGATGGAAAGGTAGATAGCCGCCTTAATATGGGCGGCGGATGTGTCCGGCTCATCGTCCAGCAACCGCGCAGCTGCAGGGTCGCGCGCTACCTGTAGAAGTCGATTGATGTGCAAGTTCTGCTCAGTGTGATACGTATGCGCGGCGCGAGTTCTTCGATGGAAGTTTCTGCTTAGAACGGTCGTGTTGGGCGGGCTGATGAGTGACCCGCGTAACCTCTCGAGTTCGATATCGGCATCCATAGCCAGTGCGGATCTGGAGGACTTGGAGAGATCTGGTTCTTAGATAGCTTCTCAAGGTTAGAGCTCTGCAGTATAGGGAGAAAAGAGATGTTGGCTTGAAGGCAGCCTAGATGAAGCAGAATTGAACAGTGGTTGGGGTCAATTGCTTGGCTCAGGGTCGATGGCTTGGCTTTAGGGGCGCAAACTTGGCTGAGCTTATCAAATCCCAAATCATGATTGGGAGTTTGAATTTTGAGAATTTTACTGCTAACAAGCTCTGTGTAATTCTAGTATTGACCAGACAATTAATGCTGAAAGGTCATGAAAATCAGCAACTCCTCGGGATTGTATGTCGCGACTGGATCCAGGAGTTGTAGTCCGGCAAACTTCTGTCACAGAGGGGCTAATGTCAACTTCGGGCGTAGGGCCGATTCGTTATGTCGAGCATCGACATTGGACTACAATACCAGCAACACGCAAATTATTTGCGTTCAAGTGGAATGAGACTGATTCTTATGCCATAGTCTGACGTTTACCTTCGATATTCTGAGACCAGGGCTTCGGGAATGAGATTTGCGAGCTTACTTGAAGTAGCAGCAGGTCATTTCTACCATACTACGGCACTGACCACAGGGAAGGTGTAGGGACTGTGAAGTCTTTGCTAAGAAAAGGAGAAACAAGCTTATATTTCAAATACGAACACCGTGATACCTTTTGACTGATGTTGGACATTAATCACGGGATGAAGAGTACAGGTACACAATGAAACGAATTGAGAGCAGAGAAAGATTTAATTGAAAAGATGACACGGGAGAAGTGACAGTTTGAGGATGCGATGCTTAGAGAACGAAAGCGAGGACACCCATCACGGCAGCGGCCGCAGAAACAACGCCACCGGACACGCGGGCACCTGCGCCAGTGAACATGGTTCCGGAAGGAGAGTCTTTGGGAGCATTGCTCTGCTCGGGGGAAGCTCCAGAGGGACGAGCGTTGAGAGAGTGGCTGGCTGGGGTGGCCATAGAGGCGTAGGGGCCGTTGCTAACAGGGGTTTCCATGGCACCCATGTAGCTGGAGGAGGCAGGGGTCATCATAGGGACATTAACAGAGATCATAGAGTATGAACCGCTGGATCCCTGGGGGCGCATGTAGACGTGAGAAGCCGAAGAGGCAGGCATGGAGGCATAGACCATGGAGGAGTGGACCTTGGACTCGACGTGGAGCTTGGGGACAGCAGCGGTGGTCTGGACAGACTCAGAGACGAGGGGCTGCTTGTAGACGAACTGAGTGGGGGTGACTTCCTTGTACTGGGTCTTTGTCACAGTGCGAACAACCTCACGGACCTCAGCGGAGCACTGTTCCTGGTGCTCCTGGCGAGGGGGAGGGGCCTCGAAATGGGCAGGAGGAGCTGGAGCCTCTTGTGGAGTGCTGTGTGTCTGGGGCTGAGGGGGAGCTTCGTGGACCTGGTGAACTTCAGGCTGAGGAGCAGTCCAGACAGTGTGCTCTGGGACGGGGGCAGGGGGAGGAGCAGCCGCTTGCTGGTGCTCGTATGTCCACCAGTTCCACTGTGGAGCAGCATGGACCTCGGTAGCATACTCAGGAGCATAGTACACAGGGTGAGGAGGGTGGACATCAGTGGTGTCAATCTTGATGGCGTGGTTGTCAGTATGGTGCTCGTGAACATTGCTGTTAACACCAACGTCCGTGCCGTCATCGAAGTTGATACCATCGTCTTCTCCGGATGGGCCACCAAGAGCAGTGCCTCCAGGGGTGCCAGCAGCACGCTCAGGAGCATCAGGAGCATAGGCACGACGGAAGGGACCACCGTGAGGAATGACAGGTCCAGGTCCACCGAACTGTCCAAAGGGAGGTGGGGAGATGTCCTCATGCTTCAGGTCGATCGAGTGGTCATCCTTGTATGCCTCGTTGACATCGGTGTCAGTTGTAACGGTGATAGGTGCGTTGAACTCCTGGCCACCATCGTTACCAGAGGGGCCACCCATGGCAGTTCCACCCTCGTGAGGGTAGAGACCACGCTTGAAGGGAGCGCCGAAGCCAGGGTGGCCGAAAGCGAAAGGTGGAGGTGGGACAATGTCCTTGTGCTTGATGTCAATGGAGTGGTCATCCTTGCTGTACTCATCAACGTGGTTGTGAATGTTGGCAGTCTTAGGCTTTCCAAAGTTGAGACCATCGTCGTCGCCTGATGGGCCTCCAAGTGCGGTGCCTCCAGACACAAAGGGACCAGGGAAGTTGCCCTCGCTGCCTCCGCCAGGGCCACCAAGAGCAGTGCCTCCGGCGGCTGGCTCGAAGCGCTTGCCGAACTCAGTGGCTGCGATGTGGAAGTGCTCCGATGGAGCTTCACCTGAAGCACCACGGAAAGGAGGATGGCTGATAGGAGGACCGGCTGGGTGACCAGCTGGTGGTCCAGCGGGGGCAGGAGGGCCATGCTCGAAGTGAGGAGGAGGGGCAACTACATGCTCGATAACAGGGGCTGGGTGAACGTGCTTGTCCTTGATCTTAATGGAGTGGTCGTCCTTGTTATACTCGTTCACATCAGTCTTGAAGTTGCCGGTGATCGGCATGTTGAAAGTCTGGCCCTCATCATCGCCAGAAGGTCCGCCCATGGCAGTGCCACCTTGACCCCATGAACGCTTGCCGAAAGGCCCAGCACCAGGGCCGAAGGAGTGGTGATTGAAAGGACCTGCACCGGGTCCAACTGGGGGACCAGCGAATTTAGGAGCTTCGTAGACGTTCTTGTTCTTGATGTCGATGGAATGGTCGTCCTTGCTAGCTTCGTTAACGTGAGTGTGGACGTTGACATTGGCACCATAGGGCCCAGCAACGGTTCCATCATCATCATTGCCAGATGGGCCACCCAGAGCAGTGCCACCTGCGTGAGGCTCGAATCCAGCGACTCGACGCTGGTGGAAGCCAGTGTTAGAGAGCGAGCCATCCTGTGCATTTCATGTTAGTAAGTTGTTTATACAAAATAAGTGCACTTGAACTCACAGGACGGTTCATGTCCTCAGCCTGGACAGCAGCGACCAGCAAGGCCAGAGGGATACCAGCAATGAAGCCCTTCATGTTGATGGTTTGGTTTAAGAGTTTATTAGCTCGAAGGAATATGTATAGGTCGGGCTTGTAGTAGATTCAAAAAAAAAAAAGAGTGACAGTAATCAAGAGTTACGGGAGATTGGAAAAGAGTGGCAAGATCAGTTGAACAGACTCCCGGGGTTGATCGATTATGGGCTTGCGCGACCTTGGAGGTCATTTCGTCTTTAGTACTCGTGGTCCATTCATACTCATCGGCTTCGCCATGATGCCCGGAATGTTCCTCCTCGGTCATCCACTGCACCTTTGGTAGTCCAAGACTGGCAAAAGTAACAGAATGCTGGTGGGAATGGGACCTCCATCTAGAAACCATCAACTAACGTAAACAAAGACCCATCGGGTACTCCATTTTCTTGTACTGTTGCATTCTTCGGAAGATCGAGAGGGATGCATCATCAGGGGATAGGTATGCCAGCGGGTTCTTCAACCAACCAGCAGGGCTCAGTGTCCCCTAGGGATAGTCTGTTTTTCGCTCCACAGAGCCCAACACATCGCTCATGACGATGCTGTTTGGAGTTCTCATTGCCGTGGAAGGGGCTCAAACATCGTTTGTGCTCGAGCCGCGTCCCTTCATTAACCGCGGAAAGAATCAGACGCAGGTCCCGTGCGAGGAACACGAGATCCAGGGAATGTTTGGTTATGTCAATGTTTAATAAGATCAAAGATCCCGGCGCCACTCGCACGTGTCAACTGGCCACTTTATCCAAGCTTAACCATCCAACATGGACATGTGTGGTAGACAACATCCGTGTCGAGAGGCCTTGCAGGCCGAAGCCCACAAAGACAGTCGCGTTGACCAGTCTGTTGGCTTTTTCGTGATCACAACGATTTGAGATCGCGTTCAAAGATTCTACGATTTAATTACTGGATTTATTGGCAAGCTAGATCTACCAAAAATCAAACTCATCAAGTTGATGAGGGGATGTCTCCCGTCTTCGACATTCCTCCCCCATCGCCCTCACTGAAGAGGACCCAACGGGGGACGAACTTCCTATCGAGGAGGTTACTCTCCAGAGCCGATCAGTCCCGTAGGACCGAAGGCAACACATCGTCGTGAAGGACGTCACAAGTGACAGGACGATGGTCGTGGCAGGCTCCGTTACTTTTTGATGAAGAAGGGAAACCTTTGGCTGGGAAAATTTCTGCCGCTTTTGTAGTTGCGGCAGGTCACGTGGACGGGCCGTTTGTGCTCCGGGGTGGATCTTCTATTTCCGAGCCGATGTGGATATTTGTCGTGGACAAGAAAATATTTTTGTTATTTTGGAATCAAGTTGTGCTTCTATGAAATGTACATGATTAATGCATCGCTTGCGCAACCCCACAGTCCAAAGGTGATGGTTCAATTATGCCGCCCAAAACGCCCGTTTGTAAAACACCAAAGCCCAAATCTCGCGCCTGAAACACCGTGGATATGCAGTATATCCTGCCATGCAAATCGGAATTCGAAAATAATCGGAGTAGTAAAATCACAAAAGACAAAAGCGGTCTATATAGGAGAGCTCTTCTCATCTGCCAGCCATCAGGCGATGGTGGCTTGAGGTATCTTTATTCAGCCTATTTGTACACATTAGCACCAATGATTTAGATATCAGCTTCAGGATGTTCCACTCACCAATCAACCTCCCAGGGCTGTTTGCTCCGAGCTGGATCGCCAAGCTGTCCCGCCAACTGCAGCTGTAATACCCAGAGCGATGGCAATCATAGTACCAACAGTAACGATGGCGATGATGGCCTTCATACACATACGCTGACGGGGGCTCAAAGAGTGTAGACACGAGCGTGATGGCTTTTGTCCTTCCCATAGCTTTGATCGCCGAGGGCTGTCGCCACGAACCAAGTACGGACCTCTGCTTTCGAGGTCGAGGATCTGGTGTTGCTTCTGGTCGGCCAGCTTCGTCTCGAACGTCAAATGCTCACAGGACATGCTTGGTGTGCCATGAGGATAGAAGGGAGAATATGGTTTGGCTCCAATTGATGGGTCGAAGTCGGCAATACGTGGTGGCTCGGTCAAGTACGGTGTAGACTGGACTGAAGAGACTGGGGACAGGACCGCGGGGCTAGTCATATGCTTGTCATCGTTGCTTTTGAACGATGCGGCCACCTGGGCCCCAATCACTCCAAGTCCATGCAAACTCATCTTGCTCTTAGTTGATTGCGAATGGGAAGATACCGTGGATCGAAAGATCGCCGGTGATGATCAGCCCGAGTGTTTGTCTCGAAGGACTGGCACTCTGTCAGGTCAGAGCGCTTGCAATGGGTCTGAGTCTAGGGCTGGGGTAAGTGCTGATCGAATAGCTCGCGAGGGGATGGCGGGAAACCCCTCAAAGATAAACAATGGGGTGACAGGCTGGAATGCGTTTTCAATCCAAATTGGCCGCAAGTCCCATGGCATATATGACGAAAACGAATACACATAAATGATATGGCTGGTGCAGGCAGGGGCCTGTGCGGGCTCAGCACAAGAAGTAACCATGATAAGTTGACAGGTGCCTGATTTTCAGAACACTTCAAAAGTGCGTTGTGTTTCGATTCTTTGGTGCCCTTGTCCTATCCTTCATGTCATGAGGAATTTTGCGGTAACTGGCGTCTCGTGGTCGGGATCTGGCCTGCGATTTCAGAAACCCTTCAACTTCCACAAGTCAACAGGTTTGTTTGGCCATTCTGCTTCCATCCCTTGATTGGGATTTCCCGCCACTTCCAGCAGCATTCCAGCTTCCTACCAAAGAAGGGATTGACTGTCGTTGGGAGGCTAGAGCACATTACTGGCTGCTTGTCTTCTGGAATGTACGGGCTTTTCGATGGATCCAGTCAATCGCATTACGCGCGTGGCGGGAAGCTGCGTTCGTAAACCGGATCCGATTCCAATCAGATCTTTTCACCCGTTCCCAAGGCTTATGAAAACCTTCATTAAGCTTTGAGGAAATTTGCAAGAAATCTTGTGGAGCGCCATTCATGCGCAGTACAAGTCAATTCGATCCATGGACTAAGACAGTGAATTTGGTGGGCCGTCCGGTGGGCCGTTGGTTGTTGATCTATCAGCTCCTTCCAACTTCCCACTGAAAGTCAATCCAGATCTCAATCCAGAGTTTATGTTAAACAAGCATTGCCATCTTTACACAATTTTCAGAGTCTTTAGCTTTGAATCCTTCTAAATAGATTATTGAAACGGTTTGCTCTACTTTCATGCATCCATCAAGCGTATCGATTCTCTCTAGCGCCTAATTGAGCCTTCTCTGTGGTCATGGTTTCGGCGGATTAACTTCGCCTTGAACAGCGATCTGTTTTCTGCAATCAATTCTCTCTTTTTCGAAGTAGGATCCGAAACTCGCCTCTATTTTAATAATGGTTGGGTCTTCCAAGGCTCCTTTTTCCATGATCATCTTCGGCGCGCGATACATCTACCCGCTCCGGGTGATCGTCGCTTGTCCGTCTGCGGTTCGTTGAGTTCGGAACGATTTGTGATGCGTCTACTTTATTGATTGATCTTTTGTGAGATTGAGAGATCTCTGTCCGTAGAGATTTTGCCTAAATCTTCTCAGTTCAGACAGAACCGTCTGGGCATTAATTCAAGTTTGGATCACGAAAAAAAAAAAAAAAAAAAAAAAAGACGATCGCTACTGCAAACCACCTGGTCACTCCCGAGGTCTCTTTAAATATGTCTTGACAACATCCCACACCTCGTCAGCCTTCCAATATTGTCGCAAACATAAATTAAGGCTCAAACCGTCTGATTCTTGACACATAATTTGAACGAGCTAATATAAACGGGATTCAAGATACCAAAAACTAAAAAAAAAAAAAAAAATAAACTTTATAAAATTTCGAAATTAATTTCAGTTTGAGTAGCATGGCTCAAATGATGAGTTGGGGTTCAAGATTCACCGTTGCACACAACAACCTCCTTTAGCCTCGAAATTTATCCAAGTGGCTTATGCTGGCCTGTTAGCAATCATCCTACATAAAGGATTTTCTTTTTGAACTTCGAGAATCAACTGTGAGGATATGATTGGTTGTTCACAAACAAACCGCTTGCTCTACTGTACGCAAGACACGTATCTGCATCTCATTTTGCCTTCCCATTACGGTTCCCGCCCCGACGTTTAGAGGAACCAGAGTGATACAATCACTATTCCAAGCGACCGACGTTAAATCCGCTCGGATATGTTAACCGGGTATTCTGCGGAACTTTCGTGTGCTAACCAAATGTAGAATAAGGATCCGTGCCTCTCGGATACAAGCTATCACGTTAATTCAGCCTTATTATGTCCACGACCGATGATCCAGATTGGATTTTTCTGATTTTGCAACTTAGAATCAGCTTCTCGTCACAATGCCAATCGAACTTGTCGCTGGATCAGCTTTCCACAGAGTTCCCGAAGTCGAGGGATACCCCTCAAACGTTCACTTTGGTATGGAAAATTCAAAATTGTAACTAGTGCGTACTCTGACAAGACAATAGTTGATGCACATGGAACAAAGAATGATGGAAAAATCACGGATCCATTGACTGGGACCTTATATTATTTGGATACCACACCGGGGCCACGAGATTTCTCCACATTTACCTATGATGAGACAGGCGTTGTATTAAAAGGTAAAACCTCGCTCCATTTGAGTATCACAGCCATGATCGGAATCCCGCTAATTTCATGATCGTTTACAGGGACTATTGTTATTACTGAAGACAATGGGAAGAAGCTTACCCTCGGTAAGGGGGATTCATGGTTTCTTAGTCGGGGGACAAAAGCGAAATTTACAACCCCAACATACGGGATTGCTTTCAAGGCTGCTAATCGTTGGATAATGCCTAAAGCATCTAAGCTGTAATATGTATATCTTCCTGAGTGAAAACAATTGAAAGGCTTAGTATTCCAGATCTTAATGCCATTCAATTGAATATGATCCCTTGCGTGCCTCAATCAGTATGAACCATTCGGACCCTGGTAATTATGATGCCCCCATATCCAGTACCACACGGTAGCAATCATAATGAAACCAACAAAAATCACGCTTGCATAGTTCATGGAGGACATGCTCACTGGGAGAAAAGAAGGCATACAAAACAAAGGAATAGCAAGGGCTGACCAGCCTGGCAAAAGTTTTGTTAGTGCGGAATGCCAAAAGGGCAAACAAGGGAGGACCCACAGATTGCCACAATATTGCAACATGATCCCAAAAGACCCAGATAGAAATCACCTTGCTTGACATGCCTTCTCCCAGTGAACAGAGATACCGCAATCGGAGTTGTGTAGCTCAAAGTTAGGAAGATGGTGCCGGCAGAGGAGAAAGAGTTAAATGCTGTTGTCGAACCAAAATAAATGGCACCAAGTACTATCTGAACTGCCATGTTAAGCATCATAGCATTGAAAGGGATACTCAGAGCCCTGTTTATTCTTTGCCAGATCCTGGAGCCCGGAATTGCACCATCACGAGAGAAGGCCCAAGTGGCACGAGAAGCTGCAGTTGTGCATCCTATGCCACACATGAGGGCTAAAATGCACAGTGGAATGAGAAGGCCAATGGCCGCTCCAGGGCTTCCCGCAGCTGACTTGATAATCTTGGGAACAGGCTCATCATATTGAATCATGTCTTGCAGGTCCGGTAAAACGAAAACTAGTGTAATCAAAATCACCAGGCCAGCAATGGTGTTGAGAAAAATGGTGCCGACCATGGCTCTTGGGACCTGCGTACTTGGTGACCGAACTTCTTCGCACATTCTGACAGCTGATTAGAAACTTTTTACACCGGCAGGATGATGTTTTTATGCTTGTAACCCACGGAATAATCATGCCTGTTGAAGAAGTCGCATATGCAGCATGCAATAGCCCGACACAAAATGCCCAGCCAGCCGGCCAGTTTGATAAAGGTTCAAAATTCCCGAAGACATACTCAGCCGTATGTCTTCCATTTTTAGCTAAGGCAAGTGTGCAGGTCACAATAACAGCCAGCCCAGCAAATGTCAAAAATATCGCGAAAGTCTGTGACCTCAGGTGAAGAATATTAGCCAGAGGACGCGGATAGTTGGTCATATCAGTTCAACTCACATCAATGAGAGGCAGCCAACGATTCCCAAACGCAGAGACTGCATTGCAAAATAAAGTAATGCTAACGAAAATGAGAAATATCTGATATGTTTTCGCAGGAAAATTATCATCTCCAGAGGGAGTGTTGAACACATTAACGCAGCTGACGATGAATAGAGTCGAACCGAAATTGACAGCCAAAGTTATGAGAACATTACCGAGGACATAGCTCCAGCCACAAACCCACGAGGCAAGCTTACGCCAACGTGGTGGAGAGAGCATGAAAGTCTGGTAATAAACTCCTCCTGCAGTTGGATAGACGCTTGTTATCTCCGCGAGAGATGCCGCAACGCACAAAGTAATGAGCGAAACAGTCAGCCAGCCCCAAATGATAGTCACGGGGCCGCCATTAATCAGAGGATATGAGATACTCGTTGCTAGGCCGTAAGGGATTGATGCGATGACAAATGACATAAAAGCAACTTGCAAGGTAGACCTGTTTCTTTCTAGCTCTGATACATAGCCACTCGCATCAACTGATTGACAACATCGAAGTTGTCATTCGATATTCGATGCTCTTGATCTAAATTCTCATCATTATTCAGTCTCGTCTTGGATTGATTGTTTTTGTCCATCGAGGGCTTCATCGGAGTGGAAGTCATAGCCAAAAGCTAAGCTTTAAGAAATTATTCAGATAACAAGCAGGGAAACAACTGTATGATTATCTCAAGACTGAAGCTATTTAAATAGAGGTTACGGCTACGGATTTTAGAAAAGCAACAAAGGATGTAAATTATTTCTTATCGGATGTCATTCATCGATCTGCTCTCCAAGCAGCTCGCTTGGAATTTCCAATTTAAATACGAATTGACCTTCGAATAAAAACAAGTGATATCATGGACGCTTTGATAAAGCATAAGGCTAATATACACAAGTATTCGGTAAGTCCAAGCCAAATGACTTGGACATATTTCTACCAGGGAGAAAAACCAGTATCATTATGGCTAATCATCGCGACAGAATCTCTAAACGCAGTGAGCTAGGCCTAATGCATGAATCGCCATGCCTTTCCTAAAACGTACTAGCCGATATAGGCGTGTAATTGGAATGATGTTATTTGATGAAGTGGCCAAACTCAATTTTTGCAGCCCACCTTCCTTTTATGGAAGGGATGGTACTTAGCGTACTACTTGACCGGTTAGAAGGCATACACTTTCTGGATCTCTTTTTCGTATTAGGACAGTCGAGCTGGGTATTTAATAGTAGGCGCTGAGCGATGGTAGTTTTGCTGCTTCAAATTTCTTAATCACAACCATTCTTCTCGCGAACCGTAGAGTCGAACTTGACACGACCATGTCCGCAACTACTTTACCAGCTACATCCAATGTCCAGGCCGCTGACGTGGGGCAAGGCCAAGCAAAAAGTACTTCCCAGTCTGATGTGCAGGGCAACTTTCCTGCATCATGGTACACTGAGCCAGCCTTCTATGAGTTCGAACTCCGAGCGATCTTTTCAAAACATTGGCTCCTCACTACTCACCGTATCCGGCTTCCACAACCAGGCAGCTTTGTTCGTTACCAGTTGGGAGATTTTGATTTCTTTCTCACCAAAGATCGTGAAGATAAGATCCATGCCTTCCACAATGTGTGTAGACATCGGGCCTACCCTATCATTGAGGACAAAGACGGTAGAGACGGGAAGAAGCAGATTCTAAGCTGCGGCTATCATGGTTAGTCTCCTCGCATAAAACTCAGCCCAGATATGAAGCTGACGAAAAGATAGGCTGGTCTTATAGTCTTGCGGGCAAGCTTGCTAAAGCTCCAAAGTTCGAGGAAGTTGAAGGATTTAACAAGGAAGACTATAACCTCTTCAAGATCCATACTCATGTCGACAAGACTGGATTTATCTGGGTCAATTTTGATGCATCTGAAACACCAATTCCATGGGAGGAACTGAATGATAAGACGGATGAGCAAGAGCGTTATAGAGACTTTGATCTTGACTCCTATGTTTACGAAAGAACATGGGCAACAAACGGCAAGTACAATTGGAAGCTTGTGGGCGAAAACTACAATGAGGTAAGTCCTTCTTACGACGCTAGACTCGTGAAGCTTGCTAACAAGCTTCAGTGTTACCACTGTAATGCTAGTCACCCGGGCATCAAGAAGATCACAAACCTAGACCGCTACGCAGTCGAGACTGAGAAAGGAAGATTCGAGCACACACCACCTAACAGAGACGATATTAAGCAAGAGGATGTCCAGTTCTTTGGAAATGGGGCTTTTACCTACAATTATCCAAACACATCGGTGAATATGTCAACTCCGTATTTCTTCATCATGCGGGTAGTACCCACCGGCCCGACCACAGTCACAACAGAGTATGAGGTGTACCGAAACCCGGCGTCGCCCAATGAAGCATTCGATCTCGCCGCGGAATTTTTTGAAAGCATCGAGCTTGAGGACTACGATCTCATGAATGGAGTTCAAAAGAACTTGAATGCCGGTGTTTTCGTGAATGGACCGCTACACAGCGCTAGAGAGGGTGCTATCCTCCATTTCAATCGTCTTATCCAAAAAAATCTTGAAGAGCATCGCAAGGAGGAAGAGGCTGCTGGTCATATTATAAAGCCAGCACAGAGGAACCAGCAGCTTTACAAGAGCATTCAAGCTCAAGAAAACTTCTGCGCTGGCGTATGTGCTTGCAAAGCGGAAGCAAATGGTGCAGCATGTGCATGAGGCTCTATACATTTCAGTAGACTGTTCGAGTGCTTGTTATCACGACCTGTAATTAGCACATTCGCTCATCAAATATTATCAATATACCAGATAATCCAGAATTGTCTCACGATGGTGGTAATTTTTACTTACAAGCTTTTCTTAGAACGGGAGGAAAACGCACTCCTTTATGGCTACTTCAAGTACCACAGTGGGAAGCTTAGGATGGATGGGAAAACAAATTGTCGGGAAGGTAAGCGGCTGCTCGCCTCTGCTACAAATCCATAAGCTCTCATCTACCCTATTTCATCTGAAACCTATCATACTGTGATGATATGTGTCATTGACAGCTATAGTTCTTCAAAAAGTCTAATGAGGCTGCCAGTGAGCGCCGCTGTTGCAGTAGGCCAACTCAAGCCAATGTATAGCCCCCATCGATAGTGAATTCAGATCCAGTAACAAATGTACTAGCATCACTAGCCAGATATAGATACATGGCTTTAAGCTCTTGAGTTTGACCTTTATACACTATCAATATTTTTGCGAGTGAATACCACGTGCTCTTTGACAATACTTACCCTGTCGTCCAAGGGCAGCCATTCGGCAGGCCTCGTTGATATTGTACGGATCAGCGCTCATTTCAGTATCTATATACCCGGGAGCTACAATGTTGTCTCGTGCAAATTCTCGCCATTCTCGAGCTAGGCTTTTTCCAAGCTGAGTCGCCGCGGCCTTGGTAGTGTTGTAGATAGACTCGTCCACAGGAACCGTCACGACACGTGCGCATATACTGCCTGTGATGATCATGTTACCAAAACCCTGTGATTCGAATACCTTTCCGACATATTTCGCACAATAGAATATACCATGCACATTGACATTCATCTGGGCATGGTATTCTTCTAGGCTTTGCTCAATGACGGGCCTCGGGATGCTGATTCCGGCATTCGCCAGAAACACATCTATCTGGTCAAAAATTGCGACAACATCAGATACAAGCTTCTCGACTTGCGCGTGGTCTGCCACGTTACACACGTAGCATAAGGTGCGGACGCCGAGCTGCTTCCCTAGCGAAGTGAACTTTTCCTCAACAGCAGGGTTCGGTGTTGAATACACCGCGACAATCGATGCTCCTGCCTCAGCAAGTCCCTCTGCGACTCTATATCCAATCCCACGACTAGCACCAGTAATAACACAGGTCTTGTTAGTCATGTTGAACTGATCCATGACATTTTTTGGAATATTTGGCGCGACACGGGGAGGCCGCGGCGTTAGGCAATCTTCAATACTCATCGACATACTGAAGTCCTCCACGGTCGCAAATTTGAAGGAATGGTCCGACAACTCTCAATGGCGCAAATTTGATTTGATTCTCAAAGTATATGTAGATTCTTTGTCTTATATATTCTCAGTGACCTTTTATTCCCTGGAAAAAGACCGGCTCGATAGTGTGCTAATTCCAGATCACCAGGGTAATTCGTCGCGGGTTCTTGCTGATTGGTCACCAAAATGATTCAGTGCCCCCTATCTTGATGAATATATCAAAGCTTGAAGACGCGTATTTAGACTAATCGAATTCGCATCTGGGTTGAACAAAACATCATAAAAACGCTTCCAAAGACTGCGGTGGATGAATCTATCAATCACACAGCAAACCCAATTCTCTTGCGCCAACGCTCTTCCCACCCTGGGTAGAAAGGCTCTGTTCGTAGCTCAGTGATTGGCGTGAAGACTGCTTTGAAATTAAAAACGACAGCACCGGAAAGTGGCAGGCGTCGGAGTGTTTGCCAGTCGACCCGAAGATTACATTGTTCAATCGTTACAGCCTCGCCCTGATGCTTGGTGCCTCCATTTAGTTTATACTCTTCTGGGGTCACAAAGAGTGGCTCCCAATCTTCCACAAACCAGGCCCCGCGTTGGATTGGTTTGTTGGATGGGAGCTTAGAAAAGTAACTAGTTTTCATGCAATTAGTTCTTCTTTCCTTTTTTTAATATGGGCCGTCGAATGAATGCATGTTCTGGATTTTTAATGCTCCAAATAAGCGGTTTTATAACTCACCGGTCCATCGATTTTGCCATTTTTGCTTCGTAGTCATTGACCTCGGCATGTATTGCCCTCAGACTTCTGTTAAAATGAGTGCCGAATGTCCACCCAATTGACGAACAAATGAAACCAGCTCTCAGATAATAAAGGCCATCATTTTCATCACGCATCATGATAGCAAAATCTTCCGGGACGTGTTCAAAAAGAACATCCAATGGATTCGTCGAGCTCAAATCAGTAGTTTCTTGCAAAAGCTCATTGGTGAATAAACTTTTGGAAGCATCAAGACGGAAGATATGGGGGTAACGATTACACAAGAATTGGAGAACCATCTCCATCAGTTCTCGGCATGCTATCTCTGAGCCAGGTGCTTGATTCAGAATGCTTGTGCCGTGGTCTTTGCGCAGAGATTTGCGCTGCTTTAAACGCGCAAGGTAGTTGTTATCCAGCTCCAACCAGAAGTCAGGCTCTAGCTTTTGTAAAGCTAGTTTGAGAGTTCGTTAGCTTGCGGACTATTTTGAAAACAATATGACTTACTCATAGTTTGGTGATATGACCATCTGAAGGGCCGAAAGGGCCGAAACACAGCTTTCTCAATATCGAAATCAGGGCATGGAGCTGGATTGGGAACTCCAGATAATACGGAGTAGTCAGGAAATCTTCCTAGAGCTTCAATTTCTCGTAAGGAGAATCCTGTCGGGGTAAGAAGATCAAGATCATTTGAGGTCGGCTTTCGACAACTGGACAACTGTCGCGTCTTTAGTAAAACTTTGTGCCGGTTTGATCTATCGAGAACGGTCCTTGTTCTCAGTTCCAAGAGACCTGTTCCTGATGTATTATCTTCCTTTGGCGAAGGAGGAAATGAATCCACGTAATTATCACCTTGTTGGGCCAAGCCATTGTTTTCCTGGGTAGATTGAATGGACCCGAATCTCAACCAGAAAGGCGACCAAGTAGACCCGAAAGCGAAAGGATTTTTGCCGGGTCTTTTGTTGAGACTTCCATATAAAAAGATCGATAAAAGTACTATAACAAGGACGATTTGAGACATATGTTGCATCAAGAAAAATGAGGAAGCTTCCACAACTTGGGCTATGGATAGTCTGACAGTAGATGCAATGACTGACACGGATGCCATTATGAATTCCTCTAGGATAGAATAGAATATATCTCTATGAAGTCCCAGGTCAGAATCTATTGAGATATGCTGAAGCTTTTAGACATTGCCGATTCTCTAGCAGAGTCGACCAATCGGCACCGCTTCGCGACGATATTCTCCTTTGGGAAGAGATCCACAAATACTTGCACTATTTGGTCATACGCTTGGGATTTGCTATGGACTTCTTGAGATAAGTCTCTATAATGAGTCATTGCCTTTAAATGACAGCAGAAAATGGCAATCCACCTGAAAGGGCATGATTTCCGGAAGACTTGCCCTTTTCAGGAGTCGCAACGACTAGCCACAAAATGAAATTTGTCTTTCAAGTAGGATATTCCCCATCTATGCTTAGCCATCGAGAATAAAGGGCTACAGTGGCTGTATTGTACACATTTGCACTGCCGAAGATTGTTTATTTGTCTGCATCATCCGATTATGGTTGATAATCCCATCGACTGAAGAATATCCATCCAGAAAACGTCAACCCCAAACCCCATCCTCTTGAACATTTCAAGCACAGCAGACTTCACCAATTGAATTGGAGCAGAAAGCTTCGACTCGGAAAGGAACGTTAGCCGCTTGAGGACGAATTCACGATGTTGCATTATTTCAGTTTCTGCGATATGTCCTTCAAGTGATGGTGACCATGATAGAGATCCCGCGCCTATCAGAAGCAAAAGTGCCTGGACGCAAGAGGTTCCAGACGATTCTTGAATCTGTTCAAGTCTTATCAAAATGCTTTGCCCGAGAAACTTGAGCCATCTATCGGTCCCCTCGTCTTGTTCCAGCATCGATGACCAAGCTCTTTTCTGAAGATCAGCCCATGAGGAATGAATGTCAATTGGCACATATGCTTGGTCTTTAATAAGGCGAGCTCTTTCGCGCCGAATTTCAGGAAAGGTCAAATATAGCTGATAGAAGTTGGCAAACATATAGGCCTCTGCTAGAAGCAGATGATGAATGGCCGGGGTGTTTTGATCTCCAATATTGACAATCTCGTGAAGCATTGGAAGACTTTGAGCCCACAATTCTTGCTCTAGTTCTCCAATAGCCCCCAGAAAATTCCGTGGCGCCTCTAAGACAGGGCTACTGTCTATTGGCGTTGGCTCAAATGTTCTAAGACGTCGAATGTGCCTGACAACGCGCGTAAATAAAGCCTGTGGCTCTGAAGCAATTCCTGTCCATGGATGTGGGGCAATCTTTGGAGTAATCTGGGCATTTGTGCTTTCAATCGGCAATCCAGGGCCATATTGAGAAGTTTTCTTGTGGTCGTAGGGCTTGATTCTGTCTGTGGCGGTAGAGCACACCATTTCCCAGTATACAAGCGCATTTCGAAAGAAATCTAGACCGGGAAGATCATCCGAGAATTGAACTTCGTTGTCTAAGAAAGCTTTCTGAGCCGCCTCTAGATGAACAACGCCAAGGTCGGCAGTGTCAAACCAACATGAGCTTATTCCAAGCATGATTATAACTAGCAGAATGCTTGAGCTCCATCCTCGAGCTTGTTGGATTTCTCCTCTCAGCGCTTTGAACGCCGACGCGCGGTATTGAATGGCGTCCGCTTTCATTTCTGGCATAATCCAAGCGAGCTTTGCTGCAGACATGCTTTGAATTGTATGAAAAACCAAAGAAGAGGTCTGCCAGTTCCGATCCACAAAAGTGCGAAATATGTTTTGATCTGAATCAAAGGTTGAAAATATGGGGCATACTACTCTAAAATATGCCCCTACCAATTCGCTCGAAATATCAAAACACATATTCCAAGTATTAAGCCCAGGAATGACACTGATTTCGAGCAAAGAATCTTCATTGAGATCCGAGAAGCCATACGAATACCCGTCGATCGTCTTTGAATCGCATGTTTGCTGAGAATCGGAGCTCGATTGAGAGCTATACACCGATGTTGTCGAGTCAAAAAAATCGGGAGAAATATTGAAGTCTCCATAGTCATCTTGAATTTCGGAATTTTGTGCAGGGGCTGGCACGGCAAGTGATTCACGGGGTGATCGCATTGCACCAAGATGTTCAAGCCTATTGTCGTCTCTTGTTTTCGGCTCCGCCGATTCAGCAGACCTAAATCCCGATTCGTAGTATCCTATTTCTGGTAATCTAGATTTTGAGACTAACGCCCCAGGTTCGCTATCATCATGGGGCTCGGGCCTCCCTTGTCCAGAATTTGGCGATTCAGAACACCCTCGGCTTTTGATGGCCTTATTATTAGGACTCATTATTTCGTGTTTTCTAGACCAACGAATTTTTGGTCGTTCGGGGTACCCGGGGCATGCCATCCCTTTCTGTGAGCATTGGTTACATGATGGCTTTGCTTCATCGCATTTTATCTGCGTATATTAGTGCCTCTAGGAATGAAACAAGAGTGCGTGCATTAACCTACCTTTCGGGCTTTACATTTCTCACACCCAGAAAACGATTTTTGTACAGGCCGTCGGCGGCGTGCTTTCGGGATAACGAAAGTATTGGTGTTGTGTAGCATTTTGACGTGATGAAGAAGATTCATCATTCTTCATGGTCTTGAGCAGTAAGTCAAAGACGATCCGTGTCTCGGCATTCGGAGGGCCAAACCCCCCACCCTTATCACTGAATGCGGGGAAAAGTGAAAATACCAATCCCATCTCCCGGGTTCTAGTGCTATTTTACCAATCAGACCAACTGTAATATGTGGTCAGAATGGTTAGTTTCTTGATAAGGAGATTGGCGTGCGGGGTAGACCAATAATAATCGAAACTTAGAATTTGCCATTACTTTGCCTTTTATGGAATGGGTTATTACCTTGGCTGACGCCAGTTTCCTCGCCATTACTCGGATGGAATTGATCTGCAAGCAAAATCCTTTGCTTATCTATAATCCTTTTCACAAAATTGGCTCTATCAACTAGTTTATGTCGACGTCATACTCATCATCGTTATCATAATCACCCCAAAACTCCTTCAAGTCTTCAACTCGCCATGCGGTAGCCCAGCCGATTTCACGCTCTATACGCATCAAGGTCTCTATTATGGCTGCATGCTCAGAGTAATGCGACATGACTTTACCTGCTATCCAAAGAGGCTGGAGTGCATTAGTCCAGCAGCCACTATGAACATTGTCAGAATACCTTCCGTTCTCATGGAGAATACGTTCAATTTTACAAGCGGTGCTATAGAACTTACTGGTGTGCGTTGGAAGCCGATATAGCGCATATTTGTCGAGCATGCCATAGAACCGATTTCTGTATATGAAAATTAGATCAAATAATACAAGAACAAATAAAAGGTAGTCGGTCTCACCGGCTTCTTAAGTAGGTTCAGCGTTTTAGGCTTTTGCTGAAGCAGTAAGAGAGCACAAACATGGTACAACTGGTTTCCCGATACTAAATCACGTTAAAAGGAGACGTCTGCAAGACCGCGGACGAGAAACCTACTGGCGTTTGTGTTACCATATAGAACTGTTGGGAATGGTCTATTCTTCCCATAGTACCCAGGTGTAGCGATGGTGACCGTGAAGATTGCCTTCATTTGACTCGGTCGGTTTTCATACCACAGTTCCGAGATTTTGAACACTTCCTCCCAGCGACGAATATAAGAGTTTCCATCCTCTGCCATCGTTTCACATGAGGTGCAAGGGTGCGAAGCCTTTGATCCACCGAACAAAACACCAAGTGTTTCAGCACACATGTACACTGTATGATTTGCGAATGTATCAAGGTTGCTCTTAGCAGATGAAAGAAACCTCGCTGATGCTTCGGCACAGCTCATGTCGCGAGGTCTCCAATTGTGAACTGGAATAATTGTTTCTTCTTCGGATATCAGACCACCACACACGTCTGTTTCCGATTAGCGATGGTATGTTTCAATCGATATGACTTCATACCCATTCTTGCAAAGCACCAAAAGAGTGCCTGTTCTTCTTTTCCAGAAAATCCATTTATGCCGGCTGCTTGTATCAAATACGCACATCCATCTAAATGACGGCGCCACTCTTTTGGGTTACCTAGCACTTCATTAGCAAAATTTGAGATCCAAGCAAGAAAATCATTGGGTATCGCATACAGCTCAACATCTCTAGAACACATAAAATAACACATGAAGCGATTGCCGGTATTGTCTTATTCTCGAGCTCCGGAAGCAATAGGTGAATAGCTTCTTGATACAGCAGAAGACTTTCTGACTGTGACTTCTCATTTTGTAAACGCTCAAGTTGCCGCGCAGATAGTGCGAGAATGGCGTAACGTAGATGGGGGGCTGTCTTTGCCATCTGCGGAAATGTCGAGGCAAAGTGGCAATTGTTGTCAAACATGTCAAGCTACCATTGTTAGTTGAAGAAAATCATACGCAACATTCTATTTACGCACCCATGAACAAATTTCATAAAGATAATTCTGCCAAAGAATGTGTTCACGTTCTGGCGTGAGTTCAAAAGGTCGTCCGGCTTTTGAGTGATGGTGGATATTGTTGAATGACCCCGCATCGCCGTATATTCGAGGGGTATGGGATTGCGATCCGGATCCTTGAGAGCTACGGCGATTAGACACATCGGGGCGCGCGGTCCAGAGTTGACGGTTTCGAAGTGTCGTGTGAAGTGCTTCATATGCAGAGCCGGGCAGGAAAATATCATTGATAGGGTCTGAAGGATCGGAGAAGATGCTCTCTTCAAACAATGGAGACCTTTGAGAGTGATATGACTCAGGCAAAGAGGTTTGTATCTGGGGTGTTTGGGTCAGGTGTTGTAAAGTTCCCAATTCCTCCAACCCGTGGTTAGGACTGGAGTTGAGATAAACATGTGTTGAAGCATCAGTCTGAGTACTTGGTGATCCATATGATCCAAAATGATTGGTTGGAAATCTTGTACGGCCTCGTGTCTCCAGGGGCCCATGTCTTGAGTGCTCTTGGCTCTCGTCATGGTTCAAGGACGTGTGGTGTGGGCTCGGCGGCAGATGCAAGGGTCCATCACCAGACAGCGGCGGTGTGATGCTCTGAACTGGATCCACATTCGTCCTAGGAAATTCGTTTGCTTGATGCAGTGAGCCTTCTAGCTGATTGCCTGATGCGGTTGATTTGATGGCAGGGGTCGCGTTCTTCTCAGGGGCCTTTGCTGATGGCACGAGCGACAAGACGCATTCCCCAGGCTTGTCCGAATCGGCCTGGGGCTGATTGGCGCTTAATTTTGTTTCATTGGGAATACCGGGCACAGCATTCAAGATCTTGAATTTACTCTGGCGTTTAGTTCTGCTCGTAGACCCGGCCTGATTCATAGAAGGATGGTCGGGCTCGAGCATTTTAATATTAGCCTCCCTAAAGGAGCCTAACTGCCGCCACTGGCATTCTTCGCCGCGGCGTTTGCATCCTGTGCACCCTGGCTTAACCTCGTCGCATTTTCGGCGTCTGCGACAGCAGTTGAGGCATCCAGTTCGGGTGCGCTTCTTCCGCTCAGTGGATCTAAGTCCCTGCGTCATTGCCTGAGAGCTCCGAGGATTGCTTGTGTTGTCCTCGAGAGCCGCCGAAGAGTCGCTGACTGTGATGGGTTTCATAGCTGCAACTTTCAATCATCCTGGGGTGTTATCGAAGCACCTCGTACGACAGCGCAAGTAGGTTTGATGGAGGAGAAAAAATTACCGGAATAGGATGATTTAAGCGCTTCCCGGCTGTACGTCACTTGACCCGCACTAATCCATTACTGGCCGAGTTCCGGAATTTTGCCGATGGTGGTAAGATCTACTGCGCCTCCGGGGTGATTCGCGTGAGATCTTTTGTGACGTAGAATATCACAGCCCGTCGAAGGGCCAAGAGTCACTACTCAAGCGACTTTTCATGATTCTTGTGTGGAGTTAATAGGAGATTGAATGTATCAAGCAAGCCGATCCTCGTCTCTAACATAACTATTGAAATATATTACATTGGCATAATCTACTCAACATGCTGAGCGGCCGAGTCGTCCACCTCTTTGCCGTGAGCCACACGAGTATCCACATCGCCTGCTAAACCCATAGAAGGTTGCCAGTACAGCGTGACCTTTTCGCCCGTAAAGAGCCGATCGATTTGCTCCAAGGTAAGATTGCGTGTTTCCGGGTAGAAGAAGTAAATAAGTGGCAAGAAGCAGAAGTTAAAGACTGTCAAAAATTAGTAAATCGGGGGTTAAAAAGGGATGAGGGCATTCATACTGGCAAAATAAATGTAGGTTCGATAGCCAATGTTGCCAATGCTGACTGGAGTGATTTCAACGACCAAGAATGTAAATATCCCTTTTATAGTGTTAGTTTATGGAAATCTGTCAAAGTTTTCTCAAGCTTTCATACAATTTGTTGCAGTTGCCAGAGCTGCAGAGCGGGTTCGAATAGCTAGAGGCGAGTATTCTGCGGGCACTGTTGTCGAAATGTTAGCGATATAATGAAAATTAATAATTCTTGGGGAGCAACCATACATAGCCACGGAATAGCAAGAAGTCCAACACCAAAGAAGAAATTAAACAAGAAAAGCATCACAGTGGCGACAATACCAGCAGCATGTCCACCGTTCCAGACGGTACCTGCCAGCACTGCCATACAGCAACCTTGTCCGACAACAGCAAACATCATCAACTTACGTCGACCAAGGCTAATATAGTCAGTAAGATAATTCCAAAAAATAAAACCGTGGAGTCATACCGGTCTATAGCCCAGATCGGAACCAAAGAAGAAAAGAAATATGCCACGCCATTGAAGCCTGCCACTAGCAAAGCCAGATTGTGAGTCATTCCAACGGACTTCTCAAATATCTCAGTTGCATACTGTTTTTTCTCGTCAACAAAATAGCGCTTGCCTCTGGGGCATTTTAACCCACGTAAGTAATCAAGTTGATTCCAGAAACTTGCTGCATCATTTGGCCGCCCATTCCCAAGAGAGTTCGATATAGGAACTTCTGGTCTCCATTTTGGAAGATGATCTTGAAAGAGCTTTCCGCAGATGCTTCTCGTTCTTCTCTGATAGCCTGCGCAATCTCACGAACATCAATTCCCACAACAGCATCATATTCATCAATCTCCTTCGCGTTATCTTGGAGCCTCCAGATTATTCGGCGTGCCTTGTCCTCGTCTCCGTGTTTGATGAGCTATGTATTGATTAGCTGAGAGAAACTTGCACGCCAAGAAAAGGTTCGTACCCATCTAGGTGACTCTGGAAGAAATATTATTCCAATCAGGGTAAGAATGGCGAATAAGATTTGGAGAGCGATAGGGAAGCGGAATTGTACTTCGGAGTTGATGAAAGAGAGGCCATAGTCTGCATTGATTAGTTCCGCGCGGTATGTGGATATGGGTGCTAATACTCACCAACCCAGTAGGACATCATAACACCGAATATATTGATGCCCAGCTCAATAGCCAGCTATCTCAAGTTAGCAAAAGATCCTTAATATGGCGAAGACATACATACCCCTTTACCGCGACTCGCGGCTTTACTCAGTTCAGAATGCCAAACAGCTGTGAGTTCTTCGTTAGGAGACACGTATCAAGCGAGTAGACGACTCGACTTACGTATAGTACTCGTGTTGAGACCATTGCCAATGCCAGCTACAATACGACCGACAATCAACTGAGGAATACCATAGGCTGTACATTGAAGCGCAGCTCCTATTGCGAGAACCACACACCCCAACATGATACACTTGCGACGGCCAAGTTTTTCTCCGACAAGAAGGGAGATAATTGCACCCAAAAAGCAGCCCTGGGGAGGTCAGACATCGTTCAACTAGGATATGCTGTTTGGGCACCTACAATTTCATAGATAGCAACGCTAGAAAAGGTCAGTGGAAGGCATCAAGAGAGCAAACCGAAAGTCAACTTACACCGTGCCTTGCAGAGACGAACTACCGTGTCCAGTCGCTGTTGTGTCTATCTCTGGAAAGGTTTTTATGAAAGCTTGTCCAGACAACAAGCCAGACATGACACCTTGATCATAACCAAAACTGACGCCACACATGTTAATATAACCTTCAAGGTATCTGTGCTCTGGAACAATACTCACAGTAAAAAGCCGCTCCCGGCCGTGGCTGTGATGGCCCATGCCAGTGGTCTTCCCGTGAGAAGCTCCATCGCAAGTCAGGATAGGATGGGCTGCTCTTAGTCCGCCGCGAGATGATGAGAGTCGATAACCGTATCTCACGGGAAGTATAGAAGAGAATAATCACCAAGTCATGTTTCGCTGGGGCAAACGCTCGATTTATAAAAGGCCTCGTGGCTGTACTAAGGCTCTATCCCCACAAATCATGGCACTACCATGACAAGTTCGGCAAGGCCTGTCGCGGTCATGGCCCGGGGAAACATACTGCCCCAGATAAGATTCCGTGTTTCAAACCGGAGACCAGCCGCAATTGCGGGGGCGCATGAAGGATGCCAAGTTACTAAAATACCGCAGTTTCAGGGCTTAAATGCAACGAAGCTACCAAGGGCCTTAACATTGCCCACCCTGGCTATATCAAAACATGCCAGGAATAGCGAATACTATCTTGCTTGTAGGATGATCGTCAAGTTCAATGATTGCCATAGATCTCTCTTCGGCAAGAGAAGCAGTCATTTGACAGCATGTGCCACATGGATGTACCTGATTTCGAGAGCAGAAACTACGTATGCTGGCCCGAGCCGAGTTTTCCAAATGCCCCGGCTTGCGGAACGCCGCCTAAAGGCTTGAAACTAAGACGAGCGATCTTTTGCCAGTTCTGTGATTATTACCTATTCGGAAACAACTAAGCGCCAGGCCAGGTCAAGCACTCATGCATCGATAAATTCACTTATACGATAAGTACAAAGTACAGTTATTTGAAGCCGACCGACTATCATCACTCCGGATTAACGATATTATCCCTATTTCGATATACTCGGAAATTGCCCCCCGCGTCCCTCCACGGTCCTACGAACAGATCCCCATCCTCCACCCCCGTCCTCCACCCCCATTCCCCACAGGCCTTCTTTTCCACGTTGGTGACTTTCCAAAATGCGTAACTCTTTGCGCACCTCTGACACCACCCGAGAACAACATCTCCACGTATATTCGGTCCGGTGCAGACATGCATCGGCTTGATTTGTCGGCCCGGAAGAAGTAGTCACGAAAATCGGAGTCAGGCAAGTGATTGTGGTCTCCATAAATCAACAGACGACCCACCCTAGTGGTCCCTGACCTTGAGACTTCCCTAGTTAGGTCTTTTCTAACCGCAGCGTTTCGCACGTTGGACCTACTTGCATGCGCGGGGAGTTGAGGGGCTTTAGGATTTTTTTCTACTTCTTAAATGTAGCTAGACCCCTCATTCAAATCCTTCATAGACGAAATAGAATCATTTGCAGATTGTTCAGCTCTGTGCTTCTTTACTACACGCGATCAAGATGTCTCCCTCTTTTGCTTCCTCTGTCACTCCTGACCACACCGTCCCGGCGGTCGTCCCCGAGTCCAATGAAACCCCCGCGGCTTTCGCGCCTGCTAATGATCTCTTCTCTCTCGCCGGTCGCACTGTCGCGATCACCGGTGGCGGTCGTGGCCTGGGAATGACTTTGACCACTGCTATTATTGAAGCTGGCGGTGATGTCGCTTCGATCGATCTGTTACCTGAGCCAAGTGCAGAGGAGTGGGCTGCCGTGCAGAAGCTGGCCAAGTCCCGCGCTTCGCAGGTCAATTACACCAAGTGCGATATCACCGACGAGGAAAGCACCAAGGCCTTGCTTGAGAAGATCGCAGAAGACAGCGCCGCTCGCAAGAAGCCTTTGCGAGGTTTGATTACTTGCGCCGGAATTCAGCAGATGGTACCTGCCCTTGACTATCCTGTTGATGGATACCGTAAGATGTTGGATGTCAAGTGAGTTTGCTCGAGAAAAACACGAAGTGATCATTGCTGACGCAGTTTCTTGTTAGTGTGCTCGGAACATTTATCCCCGCCAAGCACTTCGCAAACATCATGGTGCAGCAGAAGACCCCAGGAAACATTGTCATGATCGCCTCAATGTCCGGTCAAATTGCCAACCGCGGCTTGACCTGCACCGCATACAACTCCTCCAAAGCTGCTGTGCACCAGATGTGCCGATCAGTCGCTCAGGAATGGGGCCAGCACAACATTCGTGTCAACACACTTTCTGCCGGGGTAAGACACAAAAGCTTCGGTATTTGGGAACACTATATACTAACTGAACTACAGTATATTCGCACTGCTATGACCGATGCTCTTCTCAAGGAGAAGCCAGAGGTTGAGGAGACCTGGATGCGCGGTGCTCTTCTCGGCCGCCTGGGTGCCCCCGAGGATTTCAAGGGGCCTACTATTTACATGTTGACTGACGCTAGTGCTTGGATGACTGGTGCCGATCTGCGTGTTGATGGTGGTCATTGTGCTGCAGCATAGATGTGCCGGTATTGGGCTTAATGGGTGATGAATTGGATATGGCATGTCGTGGCGTTTAGAAGGGTTCGATTCTTGCATATAAAATATTTAGAACAAATACATCTGGGTCTAGAATTACTCAAATTATCCGTATGAAGTAAATGCGTTGTCTATGTGCTTCACCATCAATTGTAGAACCGAGGATAGCTCATTGAGATACCAAGCATCTCGTCAACACTATTGGTCTGCAAGTCGGGTGTTAGTGTCATGATTAGACTTTGGTAAGCTCGGAGGTTTTCCACTCACAAGATCCATCAACTCAGGCGCTACATTTGAGTACGTGAATGGTGTATCAAACTGGTCCGCTTCGAGGCTTGGAATGCCAATTGCCTGATCTAGGGACATGGCACTTTCAAGTTCCGGCCATGAAAATTGGTTATCCGGCAATAGCAAATCTACGGATCATTGTCAGCATAATTCACGTTTCACAAGAGTTGAGCCCCGTTATATATTAGATTAGGGAACATACTCGAGGTCAAGTCTTCCTCCTGGACAGGATCAGCCGTAGCACTAGCCGCTTGCAAGGCAGCTTCACGCGATGTCGCCTCATCTTGTTTCTGAACTTTGTCGAAAACCAACTCGAGAGCTTGCATTGCCCGCTGGGGCTCACTGTAAGGATCTGTTGATTCATACCAAATAGCATACGACTTTCGCAAAGCCTGGATGATCTGTTTCCTGGTTTTCTTTGAGAGGGGTATATAATTGGGGCCCGGCTCATGGTCTGAAAGGTCGAAGTTTAGTTCCAGACACAGCAAAGTTGTTCCCATTACCCAGGTCTCCTTCATTAAAGGAGATGCTATCTTCCACTTCTCACGCCAAAACCGACCACCAGGCTCTGTCTCTTGCTCCATGAGATGGTGATGACGCACAATTCCTAGAGCTTCTTCGATACACGTCTTGCGAGAATATGCATACCGGTCATCAGACCGTGCCGGTGCCAGGTAACGGTAATGTAAGACGCATTTTGCCTTGGCCACTAAAAGACGTAATTGAATACGTCGGATGATATCCTGAGAGCTGTCCATTAAGGACTTATTCAACGGCTTCTCCAGTAGATTCGGCGGGGTTGATGTGTAGGTTTCTTGGAGTAATTTATCCAAGTGCATGACCTCTGCATACTTGGGCCGGCGGATGGACGTTGAAAAGTCAGTAATTATTCCATAGATAGAGGTCACTCTATGCTTTGACACAAGCCATTGACAAGGACTTGCGAATGATGGTGGTCGGGAGGGCGGAAGCTCGACCGTATCTTCATCAAAATCAGTATCCAAAAGATTTCGCGGCAATGCAGAATCCGATTGGAATTCTCGTAGTAGTCGAGGGAGACCAACTGAAAGGGAGAGCATTGTGTCCAAATCAGTGATGAGCACCCACACTCTCCGTCGCATTTCTCCATGGAATGGTGATATGTTCGGGAAATGAGATGCGTCCCTGTGATAGCCCATGCGCTGAGCTAGGCGGATGATAACACCCATGGTGAGTACATGGCTCATCTCTTTCGAAGATGCGTAGTGGAACTGCGAGTTCATAGAACAGCATAAAGTTTCGATCGTCCCAGGTGGACAGTCTTCGTACTTGCCCAGTACTAGACATTGGCTTATTTTTTCGTTGAATTTATGGATCATGTCCTCAGAGTTTTCTCTCACCATGGTGGTTTGATGTTGAAAAATTAAGGCTAGTGACATGAGCCCATAAAGTTTTCCCACCCACATTGGGTCTGCCTGATTCTGGTCTACCCAAAAGCTGTCGTACTATACAAATGTTAGTTCCACGTTCATCATGGCACGCTCAAATGCCAAATGTACTGTACCTGTCGCAAAAATGACGGACCATGTATGACTTTCCGAGCCCAATAGGGTTAGTTCAATCCTTTTTTGGGACTTCCAGATCATTCGATGAGACTTACGAGGCAATGGGTTATAGTTGAAATAGTGAGCAATAAGCCTATCGCAAACTGGCCGAGGAGGTAATCCTTCCAGGATTTCTTTTATAGTTTTCGGCGAGGTTGAACCGGAAACAAGTTCAGGCAACCCTTGTGCATGTTTATGCCCATTTCTCTCAAACAACGACTCATTTTGAACGGAGCTCTTTAGCTCTGATATCTATTGGGCGATTAGCCTGAGCCTAATGTGATAGAAAACGTGAAGCGAACTCCATCCAAAATTGCTGTCCAATGGGTATCCTGAACATAAGTGGCTTTCCTGTCCTGTAATGAGATTTGTCCAAATGAATCTGATGGGTCTGCAGCCTCTTCATCCTTATAATTGACAGATTTTGTGAGATCATCATCTTCGTGTTGATGCGCTTGAGCTTGGGTTGCTTGATTGCCGGTGTTTTCGACAAACGACGATATTAACCCCTCTAGCTGACAGATGCGCTCAGAAAGAGACGAAGATGCCGCAGTCTTGGGATCTCTAGTGGCTTTGCCTATCGAGTTTGTGCTCCCAGGGGGGTATGTACAAGAAAGTGACAGCCCACGGTGACGGCATGATCCACATGGCTGGCCCCGGTCACAACGGAGCCTGCAATAACATCAGATCTCGAATTCTTGCAATCAAACCAATTTTGGGCTCTGTAGGGTCCAGCATATCCTTACTTTCTTCGCCTGCACAAGTTGCATGAGAGCTGCGGCTTGTCGCGGCGCCGACTTGGCGGCGGAAGAGGCCGCTTTGGCTCACTCATCAATTGTTTGAGATTTGGACTTTTCTTATAAATGTCTTTGGTGTTATATTGGCGCGACTACCAAGTAATTTCGTTGCAATTGCAGGTGGAAATGACTACGAAGCGCAGAAAGTATGGGAGGTCGTCTTAGGAGAGTAAAAATCGATCCTCCGACCCTCCGTTCCTCCGCTCCGAAAGCCGCCCGTGGTTCTCCAACCCGCTTCAGCCATCTCCTTAACGCTGCACTGCCTCTGGGAATTCGTTTACAACAAATTCTCATAGACCCTTCAATATTTTGCAATGACGCACAGAACCTCATGGCTTGACACGTTCAAGAAAGAATGTGGATTCACGCATCGTATCCCAACGCGCCGAGACGCGTTCGCACCTTATTGGAATCATTGCTTGGCCCCTTTACGATGCTATAGCAAATCAGCTACGAAGAGATGCAAGGCTGGAAGTTAATATGTCATCGAATGCTTGGCCAGGTCTGATCTTGGGTCATATTGGTTCACTGCACCAGTCCTTAGCAGGAGCCCCATCTCCAATGAGGACCAGCCAGCTAGGGGAGGCGCCGCGTGTTCAAAGATTCAATCGAGAAACAGCTCCTTATCTTGCAAGGGATCCCAGACGATGCATCTCACTCTGGTTATCGAGGAGGGTTCTTGATAGGGGCCAGGCGAGCCATTCTTGGCCATCCAGATTGTGGGACGAATCTCGGCGATCCGCAAGCCTTGTTTAAGGCCCCGTGACCTCGAACAGATCATGCTTTCCCTCTCCCTTGCCTGTGCCAGAATGAAATAAACTACGCGCTATGTGGATGTTGACCCGGAATTGTCATGGAAGAGCTCCATTATTGGAATCATGAGGTCCAGGGCTGACAGTTAGACCGTTATCAATCGCGATTTGCAGTTTAGCCTGTCAAGAGGCCATATAATGTGACCCGCTTCCTTGTCGCAGATCAACCAATGTGTATCATCCGCCCGCGACAACCTGCCCGATTGCGAAAAGCCTCCCCACATCAATAAAGCCGTGCCCTTCGATGCAACAGTTCCCCGCGTCTCCCGCGATAACCACACGAGATCCACTGTCAAGAGGCAGTGGATGCACTCAGTGGAATGCAGATTCTTCTGTTCTGTGCATGGATTTGGAATGCGACTGATCTTGCATATTGACAGGATAATGCTAATCAGCGGCGTTGGAGGCCGTGTTTGGTGTAACGCGCAATGACGAGGTTCGCGCCTGCGTATCCGGGTGGAGCTGCCGCAACAGGCTAGCGATCGATCAGGTGTGCATGCAGAAGATAAGACAAAGATGATAAACAGACAAGTGGAGCGTCATGGGAGTAGCTATATCAAGCCTCTCCTCCGCTCCTGGAAGGGTATCTCAATCAAACTCCAAGCTTCGATTCAACCTTTTCTACGCCTGGCTTCTCTACAGATCAAATAGACCTTGTTCCTTCTCTTCCTTCCTTCCTCCCACCTATCATCTGCTGTGCATTCAAGGCACTCCCTATCATACTTAGATGGCGGTTATCTCGTTCTATCCACTTCTTCTTCATTCGCATACTTATATCATATCGCTGTCTCAGCCCACCTACAGATCCAGTAGACCCAGTACACGGAAATCTAAACCTGTGCTGTGAGCTAGCTGTCATCCTGGTTGATGAGAACGTAGTGACAAAGTATAAACTATGTCGATCGAAATTCTCCCACTCGTCGAGGCCGACATCCCCGGCGCCGTAGACTGCGTGCAAAAATCCTTCGCCGACGACCCTTATTTCCGTTGGGCATTCGACGATCCGTTCAAGGTATGACATGACTTCCCCAAGCGCAGCAGGTTGAAAGACCCCCACAACTACTGGACTTGAAGGAATTAAAACCAGAGAAGAAGCAAAGATATCCAAACTAAAACATAGCCTGCTCAGTTCAATGTTGAGCGAAACGCGGCGTCTATCGCAGCACATTTCAAATATGGCATTAACTGCAACTGTCCTGCCTCGGTGGCCAAAGTGAGTCGTGCAGCAAGTGATCAGAAGACTGATCGAGAGGTCAGATTAGCACCAGGGACCATAGTTGGGGTGAGCTGGTGGTACTCGCCCCAGCCGCAGTCGCAGCCAATGACATGGTCAGTTTGGGCTCAAGACTGGCTTCTCTCGTTCAAACAGCTCATGAACAACATTCGCTTCTTTGGTCGAGGTGGACTGAACGTTCGGCGCTACTGGATTTGGAAGCGGCTGCAAGGCGATGCACATGATACCTTGTGGATCGACCCCCGTGGGTATTACTTCTGCAACCTGCTCTGCGTGAGCTCTGCTGCTCGTGGAATGGGGATCGGAAAGCGGCTCATGGAGGAAATCATGGACAAGGCAGACCAAGAAGGCATGCCCTGCTACCTTGAAAGCTCCAAGGGGCAACCTAACGTGGCAATATATGAGAAAATGGGCTTCGAGCTCATTGACAAGATCGAATGTGCGGAGGGTGGAGACACATGCACTGTAAGTCAATACATAATCCACGCGTTTTTGGTATCTGACCAGGTTCCTGTAGCTGTATTGCATGATTCGAAACCCCAAGACGAAAGCCTGATCGTGATGGATCTAACGAATCCTTGACGCTGATTGTGCAAGGGAATAGGGAGACTGACTTGGATATTCAACATTGACAACAGCTGTGACTAACAACCATTTTGATTTTTTTTTCGCATTATTCAGACGCGCACATTCTAGTTATAAATTTATTTCGTGGCTTTCTTTAAATCTCGTACAAACTTTCATTGTAATCTAGAGCGCCGCAACGTGTAAGGGCCAAGATTGCTATGGACAATGTCTTTCGGTGTTTTAGGACACATTATTGATCGAGGACCCAATATTGACATGTAATCTGCATTTCACGTAATGATTTGAGTTCTAGGTGCCTACTGGTGCCCCAACTGTAGATATATTCTTGGCTTGCTGCGAATATTTGCGTCGTATGAGCTTGTTCGTATCCTCCGCTTGAGCCAGTGGATGACAGATGGAAAACTCCATGTAGAGACTGGACTTGGTCGGAGGATCTTTTGGAAATTCTGAGCTTGGACGAGGAGCCGATTTATGAACACATGGAGAGGGCCTATCAGAAGCTGACTGGCCTGGAATTAAAACTCGACACCCGCGATTGGAGAAACATCTTGATTACTTTTCTGGTGTTCAAGTTCTTCCGAGCTCAAGCTCTTGATTCGCAAGACGTCTGGGAGCTCATTGTTGACAAGGCCAATTCCTGGATCAAGGCCTCGATGAACAGCCTCGACGGAGAAGAAAAACGCTAAGTTGACGCATTGATTGACGTCCTTCGACTCTTCATTGACCCAATCCCCTAGGTGCGTCTGGGGCTTGAGGGGAAGGGGCTGGTATATTGGAGCTTTTTTCACTAGTCTAATTGATGGGATAGTCGGTTTCAACTTGCTACTGCGTTGGGACTAGGATCTGATATCTTCGAATTCAATTTTTTGATGTTTTTTCTTGCATCACTTGAAGAGCTTAGTTGATATATTCGGATTGGGGTTTTTTTTTTAGAGAGCTCAATTATAATTTCAATAAGTACCAGACTGGAACCCCTCTTGCACTCTGTGTAGTATTGATACAGGACTAGTCTGCCACAGATCGAGCCTATAGTAACCTCCAAACTAGGGAAACTTTTTTGTTTCCATGTCCCACTTCTTAACCTCGCTCGATAGTAAGTACTCTAGAAACACCTTTGGTAGGAGTTGAAGAGCCTCAAACTGCAATGCGTGCGCCCAATGTCCCACAATAACCATCCTTCCACAACCTACACGTGCAAGCACTGCCTTAGCCATTGTAGCAGCATGAGGTGCAAATAGTCCTTGAGTAGTAGCCACAGTCTGTTGGGTACCCCAGACATTTCCAACCCTGATTCCAAGCACCTCGATTTCTGCTTTCTCCATTCTCATTTCACGGCACAATACTTCCGTGAGCTTCATTAGATATGCCTTGGATGCCGCATATGAGCCAACCTTTGTCACCCCCAGGTCTGCAAGGGAACCGATATTGATAATCAGCCCGGGTGCATTGCGGCGCAGTTGGGGAATCAACTGTCGGAGGAGTAAGGTAGGGAATACCGCATTCACGCAAGCGTCTGTTCTCAGTCTTTCTGCGCTTAAGGCATCGAAGCTATCGGTCGTCCGTTCCGTAGATCCACCGGCATTGTTGATGACCACGGTCAGGTTGATATCTTCGATCTGGGCTAGTAGCTCTTTATGGTTCGTTTCGTGGGCTGAGCTGAAGCTTTGGGCAGCGTCGAGAACCAGGATGCGAAAGCTGCGTTGAGGGTAGGCCTGGGTCAGCTCCGACTCTATTTGCTTCAACTTGGCGGCGCTGCGGCCATGTAGCACCACGTTAAAGCCAGTTTTAGCCAGTTCTTTCGCAAGATTACCCCCAATGCCACCGCTTGCTCCAGTCACCAGAGCCCATGCTTGCTTCCCGTCAGTTGTGTGAAGATAGCGCCGTAGGTCGGATGACTTCGCGAACATCCACAGCAATGATAAGATGTGGAGGCCATATGACAGAATAGAGATGGCTCCAGTCAGAATCAGTAGACTGGCCGTGATTGAAGTTGTCGTCATTATTTTGTTGGAGAGCAGAGCTTGTCAACTGCTGCGTGATAAAATGAGTCCGAGGAGATATCCGCTGATGAAAGAATTCCGACCGGAATATAGGAATGAGTTACCAGCCGCGGATCGCAAAATCCAACCGAGCGGCTTTTTTTGCTTGCGAAACGGTGCTCTAGTCTCAGACTTACCCGATGACAGCGCATTCACTTCATTTGGCAGGTATGTTACTCGATGATGACACTGGGACGCCTTGAAAATCGCTGGAGCCTCTCACCTACTGCGGGGTTCGTATTGCAGTGATACAAATCTGAGGGGTCAAGTATCAACACACGGAGCAGCCGTACCATGAACTTAATTCATACAGCTTTAAAGATGCGTCGAAGTTAGATTTCTAAGAGGCGGATCGAAGGGACCGCGACGATGCTATATGATAGTCTTTACACCAAATTTCATCGGGAATTAAATAGGTCCATCTTCTATCCTTTCTGGCCTTTATTTTTGCCCACTGCCCGAGCCATTAATCTCCGTAAGTGCAGCGCTATACCGTCAGTGATATCAGAACGAACAGGAGATACGATCATTCAACCCTTCACAATTTTGGCCGCAATTACTCGTGATGGAGCGCAAGATAGATCCATGGATACGACGAGTTGGATGTGTGCGCAAAAAAAAAACGTCCTATCAGGATGTACATTGTAGTGCAGGTCGGATCTGGAGTTGACTGGGTCGTGCGAAAGGCTAATAATTCAGAAAACAAAACAATTGGGATCTACATTGCTACCCGAACATTGAATCCAACGTGGACCCTCAGTAGATTCAACACAGCTTAGAAGGCAGGAATAAGAACATAGAGGCTTGATCTCACATTGTCTTCTTCTGATCTATATGCAACTACTCTTAAGCCTGCTTTAAAGTAGCCGATAATTCCAATATCATATCATCTGCGGTTGCAGCCTAAACCCCCGAGCCGTTGAAACACACACACTGAAACAACGCCCCACTAGGGGCCCATACAAGCGAATTGCAAATCGTGATTGAACTGCCCCGACAACCAATGGAGTTCCTCATCACAACAAGCTTTGGTCCTCCCGAGGACGAACCATTAAGGGTGTTGAATCTTGGGGAAGTAGTAGTATTCGGAATGAATGCCTGAGCAAAAGAGAGAGCATATTGATTCAACCCCATCAAACCTGGAGCTTTCTTCAATATTCCGCCATTATCCGAGGGTGATCGAAGGCGAATCGCCAAAGCACAAAGACTGTGCCTGTCGGCCCGCAAAGCCCCAAAAATCGCGACTGGGTCCACCAATTACGCTCGAGCGACCCCCCATTCAGCAAGACAATTGTGAGCCATCGCCCCGGCGTTCGTCAGCGTTTTTCTCTCTTTAACCTCCCAGGTTCTTTCACCTCGGCCCTCGATTCTTCGCTCCTCCATATCCCCTGTTTTGCGGCGTCTGACTGAGTCAACATCGTACACTCTCCGATCCGATCGAGTCGACCCACCCCCGGCTATGCGCTGACCATTTTTTGTCGCTTGGATCACGATTTGCTCGCTACATAACCGAACCTCTGTACATTAAAACGAATATCCTCCACATCAATACATACACCTTCAAAATGGGCCTCAGCAATTCCGCCGTCATTGTCATTGTCCTTGTCTGCTGCTTAGCGGTAACATGTCTCGGCGCCGCGTTGTTCCGCCATTATAACCCCATCGGCGACGACTCTCGGGCCTTCGCGGGAAATTTCGAGCAAGGCAAATACATGCGCACTGTGCGGCTGCGGAATTTTGGCTTCCTTAAAAGAGAGTCCATGGGCGTAGCAAAGGATCTCGAATCACGATGTATGTACTTATCTCACCGCGGGGCGATGCGCCTTCCCGATTCACGCTAATCGATAACCACGATTAGATGCCTCCGATGCCGCCTCCGGATTCTATCAATACGGACACGAGTCTAGCCCTAGCGGGTACGGTCGCGACAGCTCGTACTTCCAAGAAGGCGAATATCCTCAGGAACAGCAAGTGTATTCGAAAGAGCCTCACGCATACGTGCAAGAACCGAATACCCCTTCGACACACTTTGGTTGAATTGCAGAATTGGCACAATAGACCAACATACGATTATTACGATTTTTCATGAATGGGGACTTTTGATGGCGTTTGGGTGGAGTTTTTATTGTTTAGAGGGCCATGCTCGCAATCGTTCATGTTGTCGGTGCTCCCTAGGTGTAGAGCCCCTTTCGGTCTACTCTGCACATGGATATATCATTCGCGACTCACCGATTATTTGGCGTTCATGTTTAAATTCGCCTGTGGTTTGTTTTTATTCACTCGGCTTGATCGGTATCCAGTTTAGTGCGATCATGAAGAAAGCTTTAGAAACCAAATATTACATGCAATCGCATTTTATTCACTCCCAGATAAAACTCCGCATTTCAAAATTAGTTTAAGATCCGCTTTAGCGCCCCATACATAGGATCTCATCTTTCAAGCTCAGTAGATGTGCAGATTTCAACAAGAACACTAGGAACTCACGATTCGTGCGTGTCTTGGAAAACATGTGACAGCTCATTCGCTTTTTTCTGATTTGAGATGTTTAATTTTCGTTCGCCAAATTCGACTTGTCAACTCCAAAATCTGCTTTGTCTAGTCTTTCATGCCGCTCGTAAGTATGATTTTTCCCCTGTTCAAAAAGATCGTCGTTTGCTCCTACAAAGACGATCGCTCCTCGATACTTGTTGCCTTGAAGATTGCGAGTTGTTGGTTGTTCTAGATTTGACATGGTTTTTGAAAATTCTGGGATAGCATCCGGTGAATCTGGCTGCCTTCCGGAAATATCGCGGAGTAATGTTAAGCTTATCAGATTAGTTCTTTTAGACTAAAACAAACTCTAGGCACCTATATTATTCTGTATATTCAAACGGTTCCATAAATGCTTACAGTTACCGATCAGATTTCACGATCTTGAAATTGAACCCCTTGACCATTGCATATTTGGTGGATACTTGAGGTCCGTCTCATTTGAGGGGAACGCAGCATGTTATGCCCCCGGTGGAGAGAGAGACGTAGCCAACTCAGAGGCAGGCTCCTAGCAGACTATCTACAATGAGACGCTTGATGGCTGAATTTACCATTACCATCGCAGCAAATTACATGAGTCATGACTCGTCTGACTTCCTTGTACCCAAGGGCCGGGCTTTTTTTGTTTTCCTTCGGACCCCGATATTTGGCCGCTCCGTCGGACTCAGTCTTCAACGATGTCATAGTGTACTAAAAAAGTACCGATGCCAAATAGCGCTAAGATTCGGGGCCGGAGCTACCCTACTTTTAACCTATCGAGTTACTTTCTGATCGTTCGCCGATCGGTCCGGCTCTACGCCTTGTGGTCTATATTCATCGTGTGCGGCCTTAGCGTAAGGCGCCTTTGCGGCTCATCCACGCCAAAAGTGGTAATGATTGCGCGCCTCAGTGGACCGTTGCTTACCCGGCATAAACGGAGCACGGTCGCATGCTCCATAGCATCAGGAACAGGACTACCCCGCTGTCAGAATAACAAACGAAGGTGCCTGGCACGAGGGATTGTTTCACGTTCGAGACAGATCCGCGTTAGCCACCTCAATAATACCCCTGTTGAAAAGAGGGGGTAACATCTCAAGGTAAAGATTGACAAGGTCCAGCTCAGGCATCACAGTACTTTCTGTCAAGGTTGGCAACTCGCATCATGTTTGGCTGGCTTCAAATTTCAGGAGATTCTGGTTTTGCCCGAGGCTGTACCAGCATTGCCTCGCGGCTGATCGACAGCTTTTCGCCAAGATCATCCCTGTCTCATAAGGCTTTTGGCTCCGCTCCTTCGGTCGCGGCCAATAAAGGTGGCCAGAGTGTACAAACACGAAAAAGATTAATAGCGTGCTGTCACAACCTTGTCCAACAGAACGCCCAAGAGGCTTGGAAGCGGCCGTGGCCCCAACTTCCTGGGACGTCATGAGGTCATGACAGAAGTTCGGGATCGCAAGGGTTTCTCTTTAGAGTATTGCAGTAGCCTAAGCCACACGCTCAATCATCTCCGCTCATAGGATGCCAACCCAAGATCTTACCGTGATAGGCCGACTGATAATATCGGGTATTGTGTCTTGGGAGCGCATTTGCCAACGTTTGAAGCCTATTCAGGGAAAGTCCGCGTATTCGAGCTCGGGGTCGAATTCGGTAACGGGCGAGCTGAATCCCGTCCGGCCTGTTGCCCCCACATAGTTCGTTCAATACGAGTACGGACTAAAAAAGCCTAGGCCAAGCTAAGAGCCACTGGATCGAGGCCCTGGTATTTAGTACGGCGTGGTCCATGGAGTCGGTGTAGAGGGAAATAAAAAAAACCAAGCCTCATGAACACTCCGCACATCTTGACATACATCAAACGCCTTTGAACCCGTTTATGCCCCGTCATTATCAGCGGGCATGTTCTTCCAAACTTACCAGTCCGCCATGAGCTCATTGTCGGTGGACTATCAGAGCGACACAGGAAGTGATGAACGGTAAGAAGACCCGCATTATGGAGCCTTCATTTGTGAAATCCCCTCCTCAGGAGCAGCAGGCTAATTGAGAATTCAAGCCCTGTGTCACAACCTACGCGCACCAAGATTGAAGCCAATTTCAAAATTGCTCGCCCCCCGCCAAAGTCATCGCTCCGGCTCTCCGCAAAACTACTTCTTCAAATCCAACAATTAGCTCCCAACTCTCGACCCGTTCCTGTCCTTGAAATATGGCAGCCACCACTTCGCAAGTCAAAGTTGACGCGAGACTTTCACCAGCGACCAAAATTAAGGACCGGCGACATCTATGCAACACGCGATGAGCCATATATCTTCAGCAGAAATCTGCGGAAGCAATCAACCAAATCAGACTTCACTGAAGATAGCGACACAAACACACTGAATAAAGAGATTGTCGCTGCTATTTGCCAACCAACCGCCGAGAATAACACAACTTCCATTGTGCATTTCCGCGATTCACAATGCTGCTGGCACATCAATACAACAACAAGCACGGAGAGCACGCCGTGCTACCGTTTTACAATTCGAAATGAGGACAACTTAGATCCCAGTCACCCAGGGAGGATGATTTTGCAATGGGAAAAGAGGAATTCAACTGGGAAAGATGCGCCGGAACAATTTATCCTGTTCCTCATCGACCGACAGGCTAGGCGAAAAAGTCGCATTGCGACTATGACCAGGGCAGGACTCGAGATATATGTGCGGAAAAGCTCAATTATTGAGACCCTGCAAGCTTGTTTAGATTTGACAAAACCATCATCAACGCCTGTGGGGGATTCCCATGAGACACTGGAGACGTGGCTCTTTACACAGGTTCTAACGCTAGGAGTTTGGGTCTCCCAGCAAGAAGGATGGCTCAATTGATACCCATAAAATTTAGAATAACGACCAAATTAACGACCATTTATCTTCTATCTTCGGAGATTGTATAAACTAGATCTCTAGTATGTAGTGACACCTGCTTCAAGTGCCTTGATCTGCAACGCCAAAAGTCTTGAGTAGTATCTGCACAGAGCGAGATTACCACCCATGAACCAAAAGCCGGGGTGCCCGCTCCGGCTCCAAATCGTACGGAATTCACCTTCCTCGTTCAGCCCCCATACATTGCCGACGCGGTCAGCAACCTCATCGCCGAAGATAATGCGCGCCTGGCTCCGCATGTTTTGGTACCCGGTAGCGAGGATAATCTCATCAGCCTCCAGCTCTGACCCATCCGCAAAACGGATCCCATTAGGAAGGATCTCGCTGATTTCTTGCCCGTGCTTCACCTTGACCTTCCCGTCGATGATGAGTTGGCTTCCGCCCACGTCAATATAGTACCCACCTCCGCGCTGGAAGTACTTGACCAAAAGACCAGCATCTCCGGGGCCACGGTCAACTGAAAATCCAGCCTTCTCTAGCCCGGTGATGGTCTTTTCGTCGAACTTGGAGATGACTTGTGTGACTTTTGCTTGTTGGGCCTTGAACAGCTCTGGAGGAATACTCCACAGGAAGACGTCGGCGTCTTCGGTCGGAGGCCCGCTCTCTTCGTAGAGACCCTTCATGGCAATTTCCCCAATAGCGGTGGATGAGACCACAAGGGTCGAGCTGCGCTGCACGATCGTAACATCGTACCCTCGCTCATAGTAATCTTGAGCAATATCATGCCCCGAGTTGCAAGACCCGATGACAACAGCCTTCTTACCAGCTGAGTTCGCGTCAGCACCCGGCCACTCGGAACTATGGCACAGACGTGTTCCCTTGAAGTTCTCTTGACCCTTGAAGGTAGGCATATTCTTCTTTCCAGAGTGGCCGGTGGCCTGAATGACGTGGCGAGGGTGGAAGGTCCGCGTCTCTGTAGTTCCATCTTCCTTTCTGCGCTCCACAATAATTTTCCATTGTTTTTTGCTTTCGTCATAGGATGAAGACTTGAGTTCTGTTTTAGTCCAGACGTTCAATTCCAACAGCTTGACGTACGACTCGAAGAATTCAGCCAGTTTATCTTTGGGTGTGAAGACAGGCCAATGCGATGGGAAGTTGAGGTAGGGCATGTGGTCGTACCACACTGGGTCGTGCAGTACGAGCTGATGGTATCGGTGGCGCCAGCTGTCGCCAATGCGTTCTTCGCGGTCGATCACAAGCGTGTCTACGTCAAGCATCTTTAGGCGAGCGGCGGCGGTCAGACCTCCTTGTCCAGCACCTAGAAAGATAATATCAGCTCTGGTCTTTATACAATGCTAAGAGACGGGTATCCAAAGTCCATACCGATCACCATCACTGCGGGCTCTTTCCCGTCTTCATAGTTGACAGCCGCATTTCGACGGTCTTGCCAATTTGTTCGGCCTTGGTAAGCGCCGTGTTGAACCCCAGCAGGCCTGCGACCACCTGTATTTTCTTCATGGCCCGTCAACTCGCGCAGGGTTGTGAATATTGTGAAGAGTTTCCAATCGTTGCCTTGCTGCGCAAGTCGCACGATGCCCACTCCAGAGCCTACGTTTGAGGTAGCTTTCACGAAGAATTCAATACCGTGGACTTCGCCAAAGGCATCAATTGGGCCATTATGAGGAGCTTTATGCGCCGTGGATCGATCAATTTCAAGCTTGATAGAAGCTGGGCTTTGTGCAACAAATTTGGAAAGAGCCTCTGATCCTTTCACCGTGCGAAATTCCCACGAGAGGCAGAGGTGATCACGCCAGTAACTGTTCTCAAGGAAGAGCGCAGCCACGGCGCTGCTATCCTTTTTGGAAACAGCAGCATTAAGCTTATCGATCAGGTCGGTGGCGATCTTGTCGGGATCTTCAGGTGTCGTGGTGCTGGTCTGGGGTAAAACGCCTAGTGGGATATCATGAGATCCAGGCTCCACCCGATATCGCGATGGGATTTTCGGCTGAGAAGCAACGTCGACAGCCGCCATATTGGAAATCAATCTTTAGGAAAGGAATGGGGGGGATCGGTTGAGGAATTCTTCCTCCGACGATCAATGTCGCACGCGTCTGCATTTATACCTAACGCCAACCCCGCACCAGCGGCCCCGGGTACCAAGATGCGTGATGCGGGATGTCCCCCGCTTGTCTGTTGTACGATGATGGTTGCCCCATCAGGCTAAATATTCGGCCAAGCATTGAATTTTAATCAGTCGGAGATTCTCCGCTTTCGCTCAGGAAGGCTTCTTGGCTGCGATTTATGGAGCACGCCAACGTACTTGTACTACAATTCATAAGTACTGTGCAGGATCTCCAACGATGATGCTTGTATTTTGGCTCTCTTGCCCCTCCACGACCATGATATCATAGGTATTTTGCTAGGTTGAGATGAATTTTTGAGATTCAGATACATTAGCTTATCTACGAAATGTGCGTGGATAGTTAGCTAGCCAGGAACCGCCCCCCGCTTCATGTCGGCCATCTCGCCGATACTGTGAGCACCAATCTTCATGTAATGAAATCGAAAGAGCTCCTTTATGGCCACCCGAAAGTTAGAATTAAGACTCTCCATGGTCCAGAGATGAATCTGACAATCATATATGAGAGTATAAGCCCAACGTCATACTGAAGAGAAACCTCTTTTCCTGGATCATTCAGTGAATAGAAGCGTACATATAATAAAAACATACTATCGATATTTGCCTTGCCCCTCGCGTTCGGCTAGAGTCTCAATAATCTACGACGTCTTGGTGTGCGGCTCCGAGTCCGAGTCGGCTCCTGTCCTTTCCTTGTCTAACCGAGGACCCGAGTAGGATGTTCTATCATTTTCTCTAGGTCATGTTGACTTCTTGATCGGCGAGATACTTCTGTCGCTCATTGCATCAAGGCAAGGATACTAACCACAATTTTTGCCACTGTAGATATTGGGGGCTGATAAATGAAGTTATTCAGTCGCTCAGACCCCAAAAGTCGGGGTCGTGGACCAGAATCGGCTTATTGCTGAATATGCCGAAAACCATCAAGTGTATTTAACTTTGGCGACAACATAACCAAAATTCTGCTCAATCAACCAATATATCTCTAACGAAGTAAATATCTTGCAAAAATAACTTGAGTTCAACAAAATGGACATTTCTCAGCTCATCAAGTCGATTAATTCTGTCGCCACTTCTGGCCAGCTGGAAGGTATCAAAGAAGAGCAACGGACAGAACTATTCCAAGCATGCAGCAAACTGAAAGGTGCATGCGCCTCACCATTAGAAAGAACCATCGAGCTTCTTTTCTCTGTGTGTAGTAGATTTTCGTGTCCTGCTATTCTCAGCTAATCATGCTTAGGTCCACCAATCAATGGCTCTTCGTCTGGGGGTTGATCTCAAACTCTTTGATGCTATTTCAGCTCGCTCTGAAAATCAGGAAGATGGAGTTGTCACTGTTCAACAGATTTCAGAAGATGTGAAAGCTGATCCTAAGCTCGTCCGTAAGTCTGGATTTCGCATGATCAGTGGAAGCTTGGACCTGATGGAAAATAGGGAGAATCATGAGATTTCTGTCATCCATGGGTGTTCTTGAACAGATCTCCAGGGATGTTTTCAAATCGACACCGCATACTGCGGCTTATGTATCGGTTTCTCCGCTTTCTGCGGCTGTAATTCACTTGTGAGTCGAATGCGACAAATCTATTAGTTCTTGCCCTAATTTCCAATCAGCACCCACTTCCAATCCATTATCTCCAGACTCCCGCAGTACTTCGAGGAGAAAGGCTGGAACAACCCAGAGGACATTGAAGATGCCCCGTTCCAGACTGCTATGGGCATTAAATCACGCTATTTTGACTATCTTGAGACTAAGCCCTACTACCAAGATGCATTCAACAAAGTCATGGCTTCATCTTATCGCCGAGAAGGTCAAGATTGGTTTGACTACTTCCCCGTTGAGGAGAAGCTCCGTGTTCAGGAGACTACGGATGTCCTTCTTGTTGATATCGGTGGCTGCCATGGAGTTGAACTAAGCGCTTTCCAAAACCGATTTCCTAATATTCCAGGTCGACTTGTCCTCCAAGATCTGCCACATGTCATTGAGACGGGGCATATTCCAGCTGGGATTGAGGGCCAAGGGTACAGCTTCTTTGACGAACAGCCAGTCAAGGGTGCGAAGGCATACTACACTCGCAATGTTCTCCACGATTGGCCAGACAAGCAGGTTCTCCAAATTTTGGGCAGAATTCGCGAGGCAATGAAACCTACCTCGCTTCTTCTTATTGAGGAGAGAGTACTGCCAGAGAGCAATGTTCCTCTGATGGGCGCTATTGGGGATATGAGCATGATGGTCTGTTTTGCAGCGGCTGAGCGGACCAAGACTGAGTATGAGAGCTTGTTAAACGAAGCAGGTCTAGAGTTGGTTGAGGTCTGGACGCCCCAGGCTGAATTGAACGGACAGTCATCCGTGATCGAGGCGGGAATCCGCAAATAGTCGGGAGGATCCCAAGGTTCCAAGATTGCGTGTACGATATCAATTCCCAGACCTCTATCGTGATACTTATGTTACTCATGATTTGAATTATCAAATGGGAGAAAATCTTGGAAATTCCACCTTTAGCGCCTGTTGGATGGAGATCTCCGCATAGACTTTTCCATTTCGTTGCCTAGCACTCCCGGGCTGCGCATCCCCCCAGTACTTGTTTCATTCATCAATCTTCCTCTTGCCATCTTCATCCCTCTTTTTAGAATTTGACACCCGTAGAATCACGGAGGCCTTCGGAGGCTGTATTTCCACCTGGGCAGAGCTTTTTTTCCAACTCTGTGAAAACAGATGCTCCTGAGGTCCGCTCCGTCTATGCATGTTTCAAGAGACGGGAGAAAATATATCTTCGCGGACTTGCGACGAATTGAAAAAAGGGTTATACATAAACGTTAAATTTATTCACAGAAACCAAAGATCTCTGTCCCAGTAGAGGAAATATCGTCCTGGAACGGAATATACTCCAAAGAAGGAGAGAAAGCACCGTCGCGAGCACACGAAGAAGTAGCGGAATGGAATCAGAGAAGGGGAAGGGAACTGAACTAGTGGGGAGATGTTGAGACCGTCTATAAAGCGAATAAGGGGGCTTCCTGGTATCAACTAGCATCATTGGTCTAGTGGTAGAATTCGTCGTTGCCATCGACGAGGCCCGTGTTCGATTCACGGATGATGCACACTTTCTTTTTTTGCTTTTTGTTTTTCGCATATAATTGGATGATTAAAAAGTCTTTTATGTGCATCGTTTTTGTTCTTCTATGACTAGTATAATTGGATAGTCCATAGCAGCATTACAGTCGCATTATTCTCCAAAGTGCTCATGATAAGGATGATCCTGAGGCTTGACAATCCTCGGCTGTGGCGACTCGGCTGTGCATTGCGGTGGGGCGAATGTGTCAGGGATAAGTTATTTAGGAAACGCTCATGCACGCGCAAGGCTGAGAAGCTGACCAATGCCATCCCTCATTTACTTGTAGACGATTGTGTCCGGAGATCGAACGCCGCGGGAACCTCAAGGGCCACGCGGCAGCATTGCGTTTCGCTCGGCGCCAGACTCTGAATCTCGCTAGGGGTTCGCAACAATCTGGATCAAACACCCCCGTAATGAGGTGATGGATCGGCGAAGTTGCGCATAAGAGGACCCGTTTTATTTCGTCAACCACAGCGACCAGACTAATGTTCCCTAAGTTTAGGCATCGACTGAACACTTAGCCCCCTATTTTCTCCAGCATTGCGATCGCTGCGTCTGCGGTTGAAGATGCTGCAGCTGAGAGACAAAGTCTAACCCTGGAGTCCTCTTGCTTTCGACATGAGTCGAGCGGGACGCCAATGGCTGGGATACTCGCTCGCGATTCTGACGATCCTCGTGCTGTACCGCCATATAAGACTATCGAACGCGCCGAATCCTCCAGTCTCATCCCCTCCATCTGCGGTTGTCGAAGGCCCTCTGCCTGTAGACGCACCTCAAGATGGCCAGGAGAATGGAAGTCTGTTACCCGAGCCAGTGGGAGAACGACCTCCGGATGACCCTACGCAACCTCTCCCTTCGCCGAACGAGCCCGAGAACCAGCACGAAAACGAGCCCCCAATAACTCTCTGGAGTGCCTTCCCCGAAAAATACCCCGTTCACCCAGACTTTATGCCGCCGCTGGATGCCTTGGATAATCTACTCCCAATACAAGCGGACTCTTCAGAATTTCCTAAATCTACCGGGTGGATATTCTCTGATGCAGCGACAAAAGCACGGGAAGAAAGACAGGCAGCGGTGAAAGCAGCCTTCGTGAGGTGCTGGTCATCTTACAAGTCATTGGCATGGGACAGCGATGAGTTGGCGCCAGTAACCGGTGTGCCTCGAAACGAACTTGGTGGATGGGGAATGACCTTGGTGGACAATTTGGATACTCTTTGGATAATGGGGCTGTATAAAGAATTCGACGAGGCTGTGGATACAGTGGCCCAAACCAATTTTGAACAAACCCATTCAAATGAGATTAATACTTACGAGGTCAATATTCATATTTTGGGAGGCTTATTGGGAGCTTACGACCTAAGCGACGATCATCGCTTGCTGAAAAAGGCAATTGAAGTCGGCGATGTGCTCTATGCTGCCTTCGACACCCCAAACCGCATGCCTGTCATCCACTGGGACATGAACAAAGCTGCGCGACGAGAAGCCCAGGAAGCGGAAGAGGACGCTCGGATTTCCGAAGTTGGGTCATTTATTCTTGAATTCACTCGACTATCCCAGCTTACGGATAACCCCAAATACTTTGATGCGGCCCTCTTCCTTACAGAGAAGTTCCAGCGACTACAAAGCCAATCTCTGATACCAGGACTGTGGCCTTCAACTTTCAATGCCCGAGGCGAGAGTGTAGCTGGCGATCACTTCACCATGGGCGCAGAGGTTGATTCACTCTACAAGACGTTCTCGAAAGCATTTGTATTGCTCGGAGGGAGGATGCCAGTCTTCCGCGAAATGTACGACTCAGCTAGTCGAGATATCGCTGGTCGCCTGCTGTTCCGACCATTCACTCGTGAAGAGGTTGATGTTCTGCTCCCAGGAGCCGCTCGCGTAGTGCATCTTTCAAACTCAATTGGAAATTTCACCGCGCAGCGCACATACTTGGAAACGCCAGTCCATCATCGTTCGTGCTTCGCTGGTGGCATGTTCGCCATGGGGAGCTCCCTCTTTGATATCCCAGCTCATCAGGACATTGCCCATAAACTCGTTGATGGCTGTCTGTGGGCAGCCCGGAGCGCTCCTCGGGGCATCATGCCGGAAACCATCGAGCCCATCTCATGCCAAACGCAAAAAAGCTGCCCCTGGAGTGAGGAGCATTGGCAACAAGAAATGGAGCGGAGGGCGAAGATTGCGCTCAATGTAGAGCAAGTCGCCGATCTCACGGCATTCGTCGAATCCACCCATCTGTTTGGAGGCCTTGTCTCAGTACCCGACATTCGACATAACTTGCGACCGGAGTTAATCGAGAGCATCTTCATCCTGTATCGTGTAACGGCGCGTGAAGACCTTCTAGATGCCGCTTGGGAGATTTTCGAGGCGATTCAAAAAGCGACCGAAGTCAGCAATGGCAATGCTGCTATGGCTGATGTTACAGATTCAGAGGCCGATCCATCACATCTTGATGTAATGGACAGCGCTTGGATGGCGCAGACCTTGAAGTATTTCTACCTGATCTACGGCTCTCCGGGCACTCTCAGCCTGGATCATTATGTGTTCAACTCTGGGGGCCACCCATTCAGACGCCCGGAGCCAAATGCATGGGGAGTTTGAAGCGAGATTTGAATCAGCAGTTGTTTAACCAATGGATACCCTGTATATTATTCGAATTCTTCATGAAGTGGTCTTTTCACCTCGCTGATAAGCTATGCTTGCATACTGGCGTAATTTTCGAACTTCAATGCTGGTTTGAAAGCCAGATTGGACTTGTATTCGATCCAGAAGGGTCCAGATTTGGACCTTCTTTTCGAACGAGTCAATATGCTTCGCAGCTACATGGAAATTAGCGCTTGAAATTCTCACAGAATTGATCGACATACCATAAAATAATGGCTGCACTGCATGAATGAGGGCAATATCTGAAAGTGGCGAGAAGCCTATGTTGGCGATAGACTGAGCAATGTCGTTGATCTCGGGCTAAGCACACCGTCAGTCATATTCCTCTTTTAAAGGACGATATTTCGAGATAATCACCTGTAGTGTTTCTCTTCTTGAAGGGTCAAGTTCGAGGTCCTTGACAAGCAATAATAGCAAAGCAAGGTAGTAAAAGCACGTTGCAGCGGCTGGATTTAGTCAGTAAAGAATTGCAATGACTGGAGAACCTTCCATGGATCGAAGATCCTTGCTCACCGTTCGAAGGAGCCACGAAGAATAGCTTTGAGAAACCGTCCTCAGGACTTGATTCAATTACCACTCCACCGAAAGCTTCCGGCAATAAGCCATGCCATGCATCCAACTCCTTCCTGAGCGAGCTTCGACGTCTCGAACTGGTCGCAGGTTTGGAGCTATCTGAAAAAGCATGCTGGATAACATTTGCAAGTATCCACACTATCTTATTTCCCAGCATATCATCGCCTTTCTCTTCTCCCGACCAGTCAACCTCCCACTCGTCTGGAGGAAGCATAGTTGGACATTCATGCGCCAACGCCATAGACACGTCTTGACGTGCATATACCCAGAAAGCGGCTCTTGTTAGCCCACTCGAGCTGGCTTTGCACCCATACTTCCTGATTAGTGTTAATGCACCACAGACGTGCCGGCGATGATCCAGCCCCGGAGAGTCATTCAGCTCATAGCTACTTAGTAGAATAGTGCCAACCAGTGCTTCCTCGGCAATATAACCCGGGCTTGCTAATGTTTGAATAAAATGATGCAGAGCCTCACCGTAGTAGTGAACGGCAGCAGACTTCCATACTCGGCCCTGTTCTGTCCCACTCATCTGCTTAGCAGTGAGAGCACATATCGCATTGAGCAGGAGTCCTGAATTAAGCGCCATCCGCGGGACAAGTCTCTGGAAGTGGTACTGATCATCGAAGACACCTACCCAGCATCCAATGCCAGTCTGAAATCCTTGGATCAGAGTCACCTGTTCGGAGTCTAATTGCTGACGGGAGTGAGCTCCTGGGTCGCGGTCCTTAGAGGGAACAGCTGGTGGAAGGGGATGAACAGAGCTTGTGAAAAGATCCCATGTTGATGTAGGGGGAGTGGGATCGTGGGAAAGAGATATTGAGCTTGCTTCTGTCGGTGAATTTGTCCATGTTTGAACAATGAAGTTAAATGGCTCGCATTCTAACTCGAGCCTTTTGCACCGCCCGCAGACGGGTCGTGCCTCATCGCATTTTGTGTGGCTAGCTCTGCAGGCAGAGCTTTGAAAATCAGTAAAATAAATCTTAATACTTGAAGGATGCGTACCATCCTGTCACAGTTTAGTCCGCGGTTCATCAGATGGAGAATTGGCCCTGACATACCGGTCCGACGCCGCTTCGCTACTTTCCGGGCGCTAGTGTTCTTTTCCCTCCTTTCAGCCGGCATGTTAGGTCGAGCAAGGCGAAGATGATACCGATATTGGTCGACCTAAGTTGAAGAAAACATCATCGGCTATAGGTACTAAAAAGGAATGTTATGAGCGGGAGAGAAGAAGGGGCTTTTATCTTTCCCGAACCGGGATGCTAAGAGCTTGTTCAATGACGAAACGAGCGGTCTTGTGGGGTAACCGGGACGCGGAGAACATTTGGTCATTGATCGATTGTGAGCTTGAAAATGACTCTATCGCTATATATGAGAAAGTCAATTATTTCCATGTACGAATGTCTTGATTAATTTTCCAATCAAATGTCGGTATAGACAGTTGGATGCTGGCGGCCAAGGGCATTTAACATTGCAGTAGTCTACTCGGCCCAAATTCATCAAATTGCTTATCAAATTTGGATTGGGACCAGTAAGAGGTTATTATAATCAAATGAAATAGCATATATGTCATTTATCGGGCGACACACAGTGTCGCTGGAATTCGCGTGACATAGCCCCAAGTCCTCACCGGCTTGGAGGCTCGAAATCGAAAAACTGCACGAATTTAATTTACCATGTAGTATAAACCCCTAGCATTTATTCTTTGCAATAATGCCTCTTTTAGTAGCGGGACTCCTACGTTTTCTGAAGTATATCAAATTTCTACCGTTGTTAATCCATGCACTGGCTAGGGTGAAATCCGAGCACCTCGGGAAGCTGGCATGTTCGCCGAACTCCAGCAGGGTGCATTTGAAGGAGATACAACGAGGATCCTTGCTATAATGCCCAGACCGTGATACGAAATTTATGAGCTCGACGCCACTTTTCTGTACATATACAAGCAAGGTCTTGCTTACATGCATCTGATGCATCAGACAAAATAGCGCCCAAGCGAACTAAGCCATAGCCACGTTTTCGCAAAAAGAGCAATAAGTTATAATTGTCCCTAAGTATAAATGATGTAGGAAGACGACAGCTTTTTTTGTGGCCAATATCGATCTAATGTAGTCAAAGTACCTTGTTAAGTTCAGTCGCTATCTGAAGATCGCGATAGCACTCATCGACGAGTGTGCTCTAAACAAAGCGGGGGCCAAAAGATTAGAAACCTGATAAGATTCTGATCGTAAAACTCGAAGCACCATGAGGAAATAAATTGGTTCCCGGGAAAGAACGTCGCATAGATCTATGCGACCGTAGACCGCCGCTTTCGGGGTTGTGTTTGCGATCCTGCTCGGCGGTTAACGCCGACCCGCAGCCGCTCCCCAGCCCGGAAAAGTTCATTCCCTTCAAGCCCTTATCAAATTTGTCTTTCTTCATGATGTTCGCTCTCCGTTGCAGAAAATGAGTGGAGGCGACAGAAATACAGAGGGTCTTGCTAACCCTGAATTACCTAGCAACCATGACGAAGAAAAAGGCCCAATAGATTCCCAACCAGCCAATGGCTTAACAAACCCCGAAGTCGGGGCAAATGCCGAAAGCAATCACCCCGAGTCTAAAGAATCACCACGGAAGACAGGCCCTTGGCAGTCCACGGTCGACGCTCTTCTATGGATGCCGCCGTGGTGTAGATATAATGAAGACAATCCACCTCAATTTGGACTTCTGTTGAACATTTTATTTGCTTTGGCCGGGACGTTCACGGTACGGACGGAATACCGATAATGGACTCGTTGTGAGCTTCCAGTTTTTAAAAGATGATACTAACATTTGATCAATAGGTCGCCAATCTCTACTATGCGCAGCCCCTTGAGCACACGCTGGCTCAGTACTTCAATGTATCGCACGAGCGAGCTTCTCTCGTGCCAACATGTAGCCAGGCTGGGTATGCAGCGGGGCTGATCTTTGTGTGTCCTTTGGGCGACTTAGTTCGAAGAAGACCCTTTGTTATTCTTCTGATGATCATAACTCCAACACTGTGGCTTGGACTGTGTATAACGGACTCATTTAATGTGTTTCTTGCATTGAGCTTCCTAAGTTCAATCACGACTGTGACTCCAGTAAGTACAATTGGATGAGTACTCCGCAACAAATTAATCAACGCTCACAAATTAATAGCAAATTATGCTACCGCTTGTCGGTGATCTTGCACCGCCAGCTCGCCGCGCAACTGCTATATCTGTTGTCACCTCTGGCATCATTCTAGGTCTTATCATGGGCCGTCTCTTTGCCGGCATTATTTCTTCATACTCTTCCTGGAGAAATGTTTATTGGATGTCCCTAGGCGTTCAGTACGCGCTTGTTGTTCTGTTATGGCTTTTCATGCCGGACTATCCGCGAACAAACAAGAATATCTCCTACTTCAATATCCTGACAACAATCGTCAAGCTGTGGCTCACCACCCCAGTGCTCGTCCAGGCTACATTCATCGGATTCTTCCTTGCATCGACATTCACCAGCTTCTGGACAACATTGACCTTCCTTCTATCTGGAAACCCATATAACTATGACACCGTCACGATCGGTCTGCTCTCACTCGCAGGCATGACACCGATGTTCCTAGGTCCGATCTTCTCCCGCTATGTCATCGACAAAATTGTCACCCAAGCTGCTCTGTTGCTGAGTATTACTGTTTTGCTTACTGGAATCTGCATAGGAACTTTTACTGGAAAGTTCACCATCGCAGGTCCAGTCTTGCAGGCTGCGTTGCAGGATTTTGGTTTGCAGATGTCGCAGATCGCAAACCGCACTGCCATTTATGCTGTGGCTCCCAAAGCGCGCAATCGTGTGAACACAGCCTATATGATCGGTGTCTTTTGTGGGCAGCTTATGGGAACGGCTGTTGGGAATAGAGTGTATAGCGAGAGTGGTTGGGTCATGACCGGCGCTGTGAGTATAATTTTTGTTGGGGTGACGCTGCTCCTTGTCCTGCTTCGCGGGCCTTGCGAGACTGGTTGGATTGGCTGGAGGGGCGGCTTTAAGATTCGAAAAACGAATCAGGAGTGAGGTTCTTCCCAGAAATTGAGTTAACGGCCTGAATGATAGCGCCTTGTGCTTTTAAAAAGATAGTTTAGCGTGTTTTGAATATATGCGTGCCTGTTGAAGATGTTTATACGATGTTAAAATTACAGAAATCAGCTTCTTGCATTCAAGCCAAAGAAGGCTCATCGAAGGTGGTTTCATCAACGAAGGGTAAATCCCAGAAACTTATATCGTCAAAACCAAGATTTGGGAACTTTGTACGTTAGCTTCAGGTCAAATTCTGTAGAAGAAATGAATCAAACATACCATCAATTCAGAGTCCAAGCTTGACCCAATCCCGCTCTCCGGCGTCCAGAGATTGGAGCCCACCACCGGTGTATGATGCATGCCGTCAGGAAGCGGATTTTCAGAAAGATACTGCTCCAGGAGTGTCTGACACGTTCGCATACTGTCCATGAAGGCACCCCGGATATGAAGCCATTGGGCTTGTTCACCACCAAGCATTGCTTTGATTTGAGCAAGTACACCACCAAGTAGACAGTAGCGCTTCATGCTCGGTATACCTGCTACTAGGCTTTCATGCAAATGCACAGTGATACGTTCCAGGGCTTTGATGAGAGGCTGCCGCGCAGCTTGTGCTATCTGATCCACTGCGGTTGGAGCACCCGGTGAGCCAGGTGGCTGAGATGCGATTTCGTCTTCAACTTGGGTGATGACTTCCAAGGATATGACCATGAGGACATCTAAGGAAAGATATCCCTTGAATGTACCAGCTCCCGATAGACATAGACGTTGGAGATCTTGGTATGGATTTTGGCCTGGCGTGTTTTCCGCATTTGTTGCATCGCCATAGGAAGCCATCACTAGAGCTGAGTCGACGCTGATTTTGCGGGACATGTAAAAGCGAGCATCACTTGCAGACAAAATGGCAAAAGGGCGATGAATGTTCAATACGAAACGCCTCAGAATTATATCCATCAATCTATGATGAAAGATCGTGGGAGGGTATGTCGAATTTTTCGTGCGAGGATAGTACTTATGAAATAGGGCCAACATCTCCTTAGAAGCCTGAAGAACGGTGTTTCCAAGCTGCAAAGCTGTTTCGTACACTTGCTGTTGACCACATTTGTTCAGCGTCTTTATAATTTGCAACCTTGTGGGGAAGCTCTTATAAAGGATGATCTGAAGAGACGAGGATGTGAAAAATTCAAGCGACGGTGCCGGCGGTAGTATTTCTATAGCCGGCTCGAAATCCTCATCGTCGAAATTGGATGGTGGCTGCGTATCAAAGTCATCAGAAGAAATCAAAGGTGGCATGGCGACGTCAATGGCAAGCTGAATATTGAGTTCCATGATAGTGGCCCAGATCCGTCGCCTCATTTCACCGTCAAAAGCCGAGATAGTCGGAAAATTCTTTGGATCACGATTCAGGCCTTGATTGATTGCCATCCGAAGCAATGTTCCTGCCATCGCCCAGTTATTCTCTTTGTGAATGGCATATGCCTGGCGAGAGATTAGTACAAGGCATTGCACTTGCAGCCCTGCGAAGCTTTGAGCTTCCCTCTCGCCAGGGCCTGAGAGCCACCACTTTGCAGCATAAATCCAGCGGTGGATGGGTAAACCGAGTTCGTTGAAAGGCCCTGGCTTGCAGTAGAATACCGAGCCAATGGCAAGAATCAGAAGCAGCTGGAGCAAGAAAGATGTTGAAACAGCTTGTGGCTGCTCCCAGAAGTTGTTGTACTCATGAGAAAATGATGGACGATGCACAACTCGGTATATGAGACCGAGTGTCCGAAAATAATGTTGAACGAGTTGATCACAAATTTCCCTTGATGGAATGTCATTCAATAAGCCCGGCACTGGCTCTTCCAACCTCGGAGCTTGGTGACTCTTGATTTTCTTTCTGACTCCCCGAATCTCTTTAAGAGCTTTACTGATCTCGTTCTTATCGCCATCAGTATAGTTAGCTGTGCTGCGCACCTGCCGCAGAAGACGCAACTAGACGCCGTTAGTCCATGAAAGCGCAACAGGGGTCTCGAACTTACCTGCTGAAAAACAAGCGCCCAATGCGTAGTCCCAAACACCTTCAGTGAATCTCCAGTACTGTTCAATCGAGGATGCAAAGCAGGGATCAACGTTTGTGGTGAATTTGATTGACCAGATGCCTTTGGAGGCCCCTGCGAGAGCCGAGGCAGCCGATCATCAAATGCATTCGCCGGCAAAGTGCAACCTCGAACTTCATTCTGCCCTGGCGCTTCTAATTTCTGGACTCGGCCCTGTAGGGCCTGGATCGTCCGTTCGAGCTGCGCTATTCGGGCTCCGTCGGTGCTGGCGGAGCCTACTTGCGACGCGAAGCTGTGTGTAGAAGATTCTTGCTCCTTTGAAATGAGGTCAAATCGGTTGTCTAATGCAGCTTTGCCTTCATTGACGTATTCGCACTCCAGAGGTGGATGGGACTTTGTGCAAGGCCCGCATGGCATATCCCGGTCGCACCGAACCTTTCGTCGCCGACACTGCTCGCATGAGAGAGCAGGGCGTCGGCGTTTTCGTGGATTCGCAGGAAAGCGACCAGAGCTGCTATCAGCATCCATTGTTGGATCTGGTTGAATAAATGAGCATATAAGTAGAAGTTCTGGTTTAGCTCACGTCGCGGGTGTTTGGACGCGTTGCGGGAATTCCGGCGAATTCCGGACAATTCATCGGCATTTTCGCACGAGCCGAAGAAATCCATCGGAAGCGAGGAATGATGCCCACGAATGAGTTTGGGGTTGTGGAATATCTATTTGTTTGAGAATTAATCCGTGTTGAACAACGCCGTGTTATATAATTAGGGGTATCTCTCTTAATTTTATATCGTCCAGTGCATCATCGAACCAAACGTGAGTTTGGGGGCCAGCCTATAGTTACCGATCATCCCATACCACAAAAACGCCCCGGTGAATCAACATAGTAGAAAGGAAATATTGAATAATGATAGCTTAGCTGAATGATTGCGTGCGCTTTCGATGTGACCTCTTCCGAAGTCCTGGTCCTGCCTCTCGGCTTCTGTGGCCCATGCGGCCCAGAGCCATCACCTCGAGAGTGTAGGGCTTTCCACCCCAGATAAGGTTGCGACCGTTCTTCTGTTGAAGAGGAGGAATCCAGAAGTGCGTGACAGCAGCGCCGATAATCATACAAGCACTGAAAACATAAAGAACAATGCCGTGACGGCGGGTTGAGACGTCACCAAGACCTCCTCCGAATTTATAGTAAGTTGAAAAAACTTGAACAAGAATCGAACCAAGCTTCCCAGAAGCAGCAGCTATACCATAGCAAGTGGCTCGGTAACGAGTAGGGAATATCTCCGCGGGGATCATGTAAGTTGTCGCGTTGGGACCTGGATACCGTTAGCGCTGTTGTTTTTCAATCCGATGAGGGGAAGCAAATACCAAAGTTGAACATGATTTGACCCAGAATGTATAATGCGACCACTGCCGCTGGTTTGTCAATCAAACAGACGAACATGCTTGCCAAAGCAATGAATAGCGCTGCCAGCAAGATAAACATGTACTTTTGTAGGGCGACTCGGTCGATACGGTGAGCGAAGAGGATGAATAGGAGACCACCTGCAAAGCTGCCAATATTCAAAATAACAAGAGCACGAACGGAAGTGTCAAAAAACATCTGGTAGACTGAGAAGTTTGGATCGTCGGAAATCTTCCAGTAAGGAGACGGCTTGGAAATTTCAAGGTGGCCCCAAGTTCGGGCAAGAAACTGAGGACTTGCAAGGCTGATACCATAGAAACCGAAATCCATCAGCAACCAAGCGATTGAAGTAGCAGCCAAGCTACGCCAGTTCCCCTCAGTCCAGAAGTATCTTATGATATCGGTCTTTGCCAAGCGCCAGTGGGAGTTCAAAGTTGCTGGGGGTAAGGCGCCAAACTCGTCCTCCCCGTCGTGCCCTGAGTTGCTCCTTAGCGAGGAGACAGGCGGGATGTGCATCTTGCTTCCTGTGATTGTAGTCATCGTTCCGAGTCCATTCATCTCGAAGCCAGGACTCGAAGGAGGCTGCTCGCTGAAGAGTGTCGTTGCATCGAATTCGGCAGTCACTGGATCATCTTCGATATCGACCAGATAGCGTGGACTTTCTGGGATGGCGAAACGGAAAAGAGTTGCAATAGCTCCTGGGACAACACCTATACCTAGGACCCAGCGCCACATACTATCAATCCGGCTTATCGTGTCAACAGCACCGTTGCGCCCGACCGCAATGACAATGATTGATATTATGTTACCGGCAATTTGACCCAGGGGCTGCATGAAAAAGACAGAAGCCATCATGCGAGCACGGTGCTTTGTGGGGGCAAACCTGGTATTTGTCAGTATATTGTCCTATAGCAGATGGTCCTTTTTGTACATACTCTGATGTTATGACCGCACTGAGTGGATAGTCCGCACCAACGCCGATGCCAACGCAGATTCTCCACCAGATAAGCCATGCATATACACTCATGCTTGAGTTTGCTCCTTCAGATGACATGACAACGCCAATTGTTGCGGTGATCAGAAGCACCAGCTCAACACCATACATCTTCTTGCGCCCATTTTTATCCGCCAGAAAGCCGAACATGACCATGCCCAGCAAGGTGCCCGCGAGTGTTGCGATGTTAATGGTTGTCAATCGAAGTGACGAGATCTCATTATTCCAGTAGACGTAGGATATCATAGGCAGCGCCATGTTACTTGCGAATAGCTACCCCTCACATGTTAGTCATTTTCATGACAGCAAAGCCATCAGGGCCATTATTTGACGTACAGTATAACCATCAAGGAAGAAGCCGAGACCAGCAACCAGCACGACTACCCATTGGTATCCTTGCCGGTCGATAGTCTCATAGATCTGTCGCATGCGCACATATCGATCCTGCCGGAAGTTTGGTGTTAGACTCGAAAACCAGGCCCAGACTGAAACAAGCTCTCTATGCAAGCAGAGCACATACCTGCTCGTGATCAAAGTCTCGCGCTCGATCCGTCTTATACAGACGACTATGCAGCTTGCCGATAACCATGATGGCAGGCCGTCCAGATCGAAGCTATGGCGAAAGAATCCCCCGAGCCGCAGGAGATTGCAGATAAGTATTTCCCATGCACTCACGCAGCGGGGCCAATTGGGCCTACGAACCGGGCCTCGAGCCTACCGTTGGAGCACAAACCAGCCAAGGGCCGCGGTGGGCCCCCGAAAGCCCGCCAGAACCGCCCACGACGAACACTTGCCGGCTGGCACGACTTGGCTTTACTTTGCCCGCTAAGCCCGCGCGAGGCTAGCGGGCTGCCCCCGAAGCCCCACCGGTCGATACAGCCAACCCCCAGAATCGCTCCACACACGTGGGCGCAAGAGGGCGCTTGACACGCTGCGGGAGACCCGCCGGCCACGCTTGTTCTAACCCCCAGCCCGTCCAGGTCGCATCGAGGTCTTCGTATCAATGTGGAAGAGGTCTTGGTCAAATCATAGCAGTGCATTATGGTATCCTAGTCACACGGTCCTTGATCCCAGACGCCAACGCCGCCATGCGAAGCCTAGCTCGAACAAGTAATAGAAAACAGTAAAAAAATCAAACAAAGCCCCGCTCTCGTACACGCTCGCTCATCCAATCGTAAGGTCCGTGGACAGCAGCTGGCAGAAATGCTGACTGTCTGGGAGGGAATTAGCGGAGTCTTCGGCTATAGAGAATGAGCACTGACCGTTATCATCCAGGAACTGGATCTGTAAATTTCGCATCTGCGCGAGAAACTCGAAGTTCGGATTCAATTCTACCACGACAGGTCGGCCATGCTTCTTTGGTGGCTTGACATGGGCTACGCAATTAACTGTAGGATTGTTTATTTGTGGTTAGTCTGAGACACGCCAAAATATACCCAGCCTAGCTGGTGGAGAAAATATGATATCACTTACGTGGTATTGAAACGTAGCGTTTGAGCTCTTTGCGTTGTGAATTGGCAAAGAACAGCATGACTCGTTTTCCATTAGGGCCCCGAAGGATTCGCAGGTTTTGGCTGATACACTCTTCCCCGCGACCCTTGGACTTGGCCTCTGCCATTCCACCAATAAATACGAGCTTAGAACAAAGCATAAGCTCTTGAAATGATACGCAATCTGCAATTCATGAGCTTGACTTCTTCGTAGCAACATATAGCTTGTCACCGGTCGCGTACCTTCCCAATTTTCAAATTTGTATGATAGTTGTGTCATGAAAACGACCTGCGAGGTCTGCACGGTCTGGTTCTCGAGAAATGAAACACGGCGCGGGTATTCGGCGGAGTCTTTAGGGTGTTCGAGGTGCGGTACAGGTAGTTTCGTGTTGTGAACTGGCTGGGGGTTAGTTTCATATTCACAGTTGATTCAGATAAAGTTCACTGACAGGCGTGGATAAAAGGAGCTTGCTGTCCGAGGCCTCCCCCAAGCTCCAAACATCTCAATGCACCCGATGCATCCTTGCATACATCGATATATGTGTATCGCAACTTAAATAGCTGTCCGTTCTTGAGGAAGGACCTACGAAGGAATGATTAGCTTTGGATCTTGATATCTTGGCCTCCGAACAGCCACGGTCTCTCCAAGATAAACTTCGCTTTGATATTTACATACACGGTCATGGACGGGTTCAGCTCGAGTCGGATGACATCGTCGTATAGCTGCCATGAGGGTTTCCGAGAGCCAGGAGAGGTCGCAGGGCTCTGGTAAAGAATGCTTGTCGAGGCAGAAGACACGGTGGAAGAGCTTTCGCGACGTGAAGGCGCACTCGACCAGTCGTCAAAATCAGGATGGCTGTAATGGCTCATGGCCTCGAGGTGAAAAGCGCAATTCAGGGGGCCTGGTTTGGTGTGCGATGTCGCATTCTCATAGATGTGTCTGCGGCGGGCGTCCCACAGACCAGGCTGGTAGCATGGTGGGATGATGAAGCCGCATGGATAGGTAAAGGTATATTTGGGGCGGGCGTGATAAGCGCCGGGAAGCCAGAGAAAGCGCAGTGGAGCAGTGCTGGAACGTGCTAAAATGGCTGGCTCAGAGATCGCCCGGGGGACATCTGGAAGATCCACCATCGCTTCCTCTCACCATGTGGCTCTGCTGTGCCTCCGATTCAACCGTTGAGACTGCCGAGTCCTGCCCCTCGAACTAGTTCGGCTCCATGTTCTGTTTGAGGCAACGAGAGCATGAATGCAGCAGCATCTGGTGGAGATCGCCCTCGTTGGAGCTATACATGCGGACTCCATGATCCGATCTTCCCCAATTTACCTTTCGGATACCCATGGAACCAAACCCGAGCAGGTACTGATAGACCCAGTCTTGCATGGAATTTTACCCGGCAATCCTCCGAGGCATTCTCGAATACTTCTACGAAAGTATGTGCCGGTGGCTAATCGACGGGCCTAGTCATGGCTCCGAGCAGGAAAGGGGCTGCAGTTGCTCCTGAAGGAGCCTTCCCCGTGCCAATTCCACGCGAGAGACAGCTCTTGTCAATTAATGTGGAGGACACAGACCACACGCTACTCTCAACTAGTTCATTGTCAAGCCTCTTGGATGTTGTCATTGGTGGGCCTGCCTCATACTCATTCAGCTACTCCCGCCAGCACTTTACTGCGGGACCAGAGGGGGCAACCAGGAGACAGATCCATGTATCTGGAAATGAGATCGTACTGTTTCCCAGGTAAACTAACCAAACCGGCAAAGACAACCGCACTCAAACAGGCACAAAGCCCAGCGATCGCACCTGGCGAATAGGAGCCACAAAACCCGAGTGCACCTGTGCTATCACCAGCTGATTACTGCAAGTTAGCATCATCGATGCATCTAGACAATCAAAATCGGCGCCATGACTACTCCACTCTAGGCAAACCCTGGTTTCTCTCGAGGCCCTGATTTGTCTTGAGCCCGTAGAAGCTAGTTCTCTTTGCTAGTCCTCATTTATTTACCGCTCAACCTCAGACGAATATTGAAACAAACAGGTCATATTCTTATCACATCTTTGTATTATCGCCTTGGCAGACAAAAAAAATGCATGCAAAGTTGTGTCATATAATTACTTGCTAGAGCCAAGCCCTTTTATGCACCGTAAAAGCCGCTTGAATTTCATACATTATTGTGGAAATTGGCCAAGAGACTTGGGGATTGCGCGATTATTCTCTCGTGTGTTTGTTGCTCCAAGGGCCACGCATAGAAGGACTTCACTCTCGGCGTTGCCTTGTAGGTTTGCGCGAGGCTTGGCTAAATCGGCGTACCAAGGCCTTGGTAATTTTTGCCATTCAAATTCCTTCCATCTAGACTGCGCCTTGGCCCCGGCATATTCTAAGACACCCGGGTAGTAGTGCAAACTAATGGACCATGCGGGAAAAGGACCCATAGCTAGAGTACAAACGCCCTCGTATCCCGCACAAAAAAGTCACATGCAAGGGCAGCATGCTTGAATATACTTGCAGATATTTTTGGGATTCAGCCCCGAGTCAACCTTCTGATTCTACATGTAACAGGTTAAAAAGTTGCTTGCTGTGCAAGGATCAAGCTTAGAAGAGCTTGGATGCGTTGTCGCTTCTAATATCTGCTTTGTATTCGTAAAGGAGCTTTGAGTTCGAGGCTAGCCTAGTATAGTATAGCCGGCGGCTGAGATCGCTGGATATTTTGTGGCTGATTATGGCTTAATATGTAAGGATGGCCGTAGTCGCCTTGATGAATTGCGGAAACATGCTCGGCACATTTATTTCTTGGAAATTCGGCTTCGATAATCAGATATAATACAAAGTCATTCTCGTCGCTCTAGAACGTGTTCCATAGGGTCGGTGTATCCTGACTTCCTCTGACTAATTCACGAGGGTGAGCGAGAGCCCGTCAATATAGTATTTTTAGCTTCTCAGATGAGCATCGTCACTAATGAGGGTCTTCAGTGTAAAGATGATATAAACTGTAGAAGGCTCCCTTCAGTTGTCTTTTACTATTCTGTGCATGGAGAGTCCCGTGAGTTATTCATATGTTGCTCAAATCTCCGAATATAGTAATGGATTAAGCGAAGTATACTTTGCAGATGGCCAAGAATGCCAAGCTTTTTATATGTGAATGGAGTTTTCTTGATCACTAGTTGAACATTTGATAGGCGAGTGTACATGGGCTTGATCCCATAAATAAAATTACTCCAACAGACAAATACCTCAACTACTTAACTCTATGCGATGGCTTTGGTAGCATCGAATGCACTTCACTATCCGCACAGGTGGCGGAAGAAGGCATTTTCGCCCGAGCGAGAAAGCAGCTCTGCTACGGGCCCATGTTGCATGACGCAACCGGCTTCCAACACGACCACCTTGTTATAGTCTACAATGGACGAAAGATGGTGGGAAATTGTCACCACAGTAGTGTTAGCAGTAATGATTGAATGCAGAGCATATTGGATCAAAACACCCGTTGCATTATCTATGGAGGCCGTTGCCTCATCCAGAACGAGAACACGCGAGCGACATGTCAAAGCGAGGCCAGCGGCACCGGGAGTAACTGAGCCTTTGTCCAGACCCAGAAGCAGGAATGTCCCTGTAAGGCAGGAAATGACTGCGCTGAGAGAGGCAATTCGCAAAGTCAGCCATCCTTTCAAAGCCCATCTCATAGAATTTGGCTCATTGAAGCCATCAATCAAGCGGTTGTTCTCTTGAGCGAACCATTTGGTGTGACAATAGGCACGAACGCTAACAGGGCCAGCTAGGGTTTCCCCAAAGTGCTGATACACGGGCGATTGTCTGACTGCTTCGATTCTTCTAAGATCCCTTGCGCTGGTAACAAATAGCCTCGCAGTTACAGAGTAGATGGTACATATGACAACCGCCACTGACAAAAACACAGGAATCAGGGATGAGATAAGGACTGCGGCAAGAGAGCAGAATGTGCAGAATGGAATGCGGAGCAAGCTCTTGATCAATTACTTCCAAATATTTGGAGAATCGATTTGTGATCTGACTGAAGTGAACCTTGTCGAAGAAAACAAGCTTTGCGTGAAGTATTGAGTCGAGCAGGTTGTCGAACATTTTTGAAGAAGCTCGGAGAGCGCCAGAAATACCGCTAAAGTACGAATAAAAGATGCAAGCGCATGTTCCAAGACCACCAAGGCATGAATAGCGAGATAGTAGACAGAGTCAACACCGGGGTTTTTTAAGATATGAAAGGTCCTTTTGGTGCACTGATGTGCACTAGGAGGACTGCTGTAGAAAGACATGCCTGAAGCAAAACAATGAAATCCTAAGAACTTCTAGTAGAAGAGCTAACATTTGACAGAGCGCAGCTTATGAGACAAATCAAATTCACTGAATATAAAGCTCTCAACTGGTTGTCCAAGCGTAAGGGCGACCTGAGGTTTCCTTGCGAATGACTGAGGTGCAGTACAAGTCACACAACGAATGAGTAGCAGGCGAGACAAAGCAGTCCAAATGGCATGATTATGGGAAGCCACAGAAAATATTGAGATTTATATAGATATGCCGATTGCAACAGAAGGAACTAGGTTTCCGAGATATGTCCTCTGGATACACTGCGGAACCGACCGTCGTCCCAAAATGGAAGTGAGCAGGTAAGTGATATGCCGCCCATTCTATTTTACTATTATACATTATCTTTGTATTGAAGGTTAAAAAACAGTAGATGGAGTCAATTCGTGTATCATAAGGAAATCAACTTTAAGTATTGCCAATTTTCTGTTTACAACGACCAAAGAGCTACGCATCAAGGATTGAGGCAGGCAACGACTCCGGAAGTTTGTCCATTCTGACGCCCAAGACATTTCACTGGTGGTAGGTAATGTGAAAAATGGGCTCATCAAAGTCGAAACCATCAACTCATGGGAGTGCCGAGAAGGAGGGGTTTGGTTAGCAACAGGAGGATGCTACGGAAGACACTAACAATGGATCCCTGGACTATGAGGGTTTCAGATCTGCTTCGCGGTAACTACGGGCCACCCAGCTTGTATTTTCTGCCTGGCTTGGAATGAGATATTTTTCTTCAAGTTCCTGACTTACGCATTCTGATATTTTATTTTTCCATGCGAGAAAGGCCTTGCAAGCCCAACGCGTCGCGATCGGATTCATGCGTCACGTGATTCGACATTCAAGTTTAGAATTTGACAGCCTTCTCCCAAATGCCGCTGATTTACGAGTGAGATCTTGTGTGTCAGCAAAAGCTCAATGATTTTCAGATCAATCTATTTTTTTTCTCTGTCCGTTTCGGCCTACGTGGCAATGCGATCCGAAGAGCGAGAGTTGCCGGACTTAACGGGCATAAGGAAGTATGAAGGGCGAGACCCAGTATAACCTGTTGAGATTGACGAGAAATCGGACGTAAGACTTTGACAGAAGCCGAGGTGTTTGAGAGAAACTTTCAATTAAGATACTTAAGGGGGTCGTCCTGGCCTGATTCCATGGGCTACATCGCTACAAGTCAAAACTAAACCTGAAAATGGCTTCGCTCGCAGGAAAGTCAATCACTCAAAATGGACTAGGTCTAATGCGTAAGTAGGTCCTCGTATTTCAAAAGATCTTTGGATTAACTTCTATCAGGTATGACATTGCCAGGTGGAATTCTCCCTGAAGATGAAGCTTTCAAAGTTCTGAAGTTTGCCCTTGCAAAGGGAGTAAATGTCTGGAATGGTGCTGATTTCTACGGCACATCGGACTACAATTCACTGCACCTCATGAAGAACTACTTCACCAAATATCCTGAGGATGCAGATAAGGTGGTGCTCTCGGTCAAGAGTGGCATTGCTGATATGCGAACCTTCAAGATGGACGGCTCTCCCGCCGCTATGCGTAATTTTGTGGATAACGCAAATACTATATTGGACGGGAAGAAAAAGATAGACATCTTTGGATGCGGTCGTGTTGACCCCGAGGTTCCAATCGAAGACACCATCGCTGCTCTAGCTGAACTGGTCACCGAAGGCAAAATCGGGGGCATTCAGCTGAGTGAAGTCAGCGCTGAGACGATTCGACGAGCTTCAAAAGTCACAAAGATTGATATGGTCGAGGCAGAAGTCAGTCTTTGGGCCACAGAAGTCTTAGAAAATGGTGTCGCAGAAGCCTGTGCCGAACAAGGAATCGTCCTTGTAGCGCACAGTCCGTTGGGAGCGGGAATGTTGACGGGACAGATTCAAAGCCTGGACGATATGCCAGCAAATGACTACCATCGGATGTTTCCTCGCTTTCAGCCCGAGAATTTCGCGATCAACCTCGAGCTGGTTTCGAAAATCAAGGAGGTGGCTCAGGGGAAAGGATGTAGTTCCGCCGAGCTGGCACTTTCTTGGATCAAGATTCAGAGCAAGAAACCTGGGATGCCATTCTTTGTGCCGGTTGCCGGTGCTAGATCTGAACAAAGAGTTGAACAGAATTCGACCGACGTACCACTCTTAGATGTGGATATGGCCGAAATTGAGTCGATTCTGGAGAAGTTCCCTGTCGCTGGGGGCAGATACCCTCCTGCCGCTGCAAAGCTTTTGGAGTATTAAAGAGGGCGATTATAATTAGCTTGATTTGGAGCTCTCGCAGGGTCTCCAGTTTAACTTCCAAACTATGTTCTACATTTGTAAAAGTTACACGTCAATTTTTATATAGCGTATAAGAAAAAAGATTCGTGAATTTGAGGATATCTTTCGGGCGGAGAACGGGCCCCTTCAATCATTATTAATTATATATGGTTTCAATAAGAATCCAGGGGATGCGGAACCCCCACGACTCATATCAAAGATGAAGTATTTTACAGAGCGACAGCAAGTCCCAGCAGGCCGACAACACCGGCGACGCTGGCGGCAACGCCACCAGTAGCCATAGGCATAGCACCGTTGCCGGTGGAAGAGGGCGAGGGGGAGCCAGAAGGAGTGGCGGAAGAAGAAGAAGAAGCATCTGAGGTGGAGTCAGAGCTGGAAGAAGAGGCAGCAGCAGAGCTGGAAGAACCAGAAGTCGAAGTAGCATCGGCGGAAGAAGGTCCAGTGGTGGTAGCGGCGGTGCTGCCAGAGGAAGCGGCATCGGAGCTCATGGTAGGCAGCAAGCTGGCGATACCAGTCTCGGAATCACTGCCATCTCCAGTGACCCAGGCCTTGACGCTCTGGGGAAGGCTGCTGTACCAGTCTGGGTAGACACCGCTGGCAGCGGCCTCGTAGATGGAGTACTGGGCACTGGGGTCGGCGAGAGCTTCGATCCAGGTGGAAGGAATGGCAGTCTCGAGCACGGTGAGGATCGAGGTGGGAACAGCGGTCTGAATGAATGCAATTTCACTGCTGTAGAGATCCTCGGGGCTCAATGTCGCGAGATCTTCGTAGTCATCGGCATTGGCATACTCGGAATAGTAGTCGTCGGACTGAGCCACAGGGCTGGCCAGGGCAGCGGGGGCGAGAAGCAGAAGAGACAGGAGGGCCTTGGACTGCATTTTGGCTGGAAATCAATGAGAGATTATTTTTTTGATTAGGAGAAAATGCAAATTCAATGGCGGGAGTTAGTGGCTTTAAAAGGTTCTGGGTAGCTTTTAGGCAGTTGGGGGCCAGGGCAAATGCGCCTTATGAAGAGCCGTAGGCATAGCCTCAAGATCCTTCGGCTCTATCGGCGGATCGGCAAAAAAGACCCAACATGACCCTCAATATGGCTGGAAGTTTCCCTGAGGCTCTGCTGGTTTTCACTGGGCCGTCGCAGCCGGCGCTTTGCCTCATGGAGGCCATGCCCCTGCGGGTTAAACTACTCACAGTTAGCGCCACGAGGCCAAACTCCGATCAAAGCCCTCAAGAAACAAGGAAACGAAATTGGGCCCACGCCACTGCAGGGTCTGCCCGACAAAGGACCTCGTACCCTGCGCCTGCGGGGGAATCCAGAGGCATGCCGCATCCAGGAGACGAGAGTTGGTCTAAGGTTCTCAAAATAGGCAGCACTGGCGGTTGCAGAAGTTTGACCCTGCGCCCCTCGCGGCTCAACCAGTCTCGGCCTACTCCCGACGACTACCCCATCATCTGACCAGGGGACCCCTTAAAATAGTACTAATGTCGGACTACTCCGGAGTATCCTGCGATCGATCGATTCCAGATATTTATGGCGCCAGGTGCCACTAAGTGCCACTAACCAAAAAAAAGCCCAAAGCCGAGTTCAAGCTGCAAACCGTGGGGTTTGAGATTCTTACTGGAGGCTTCCACTAGCGTGAACAAGACAGGGAATAGCCTGCAGACGCGCGATTTTCTTTTACTGCAGTGCCACAAAGGCAATAGAAAATATGTTAAATACGATGTCCTATTAAAAAAATTATTACAATTTAATTTTTCCTTTCTTGTTTTTGCCCCATACCTAGCGTGTGCGGGGCAGGAGTAAAGCACAAGCAGGTGCACCCACGCCTGAGGCTCTCCAATAGTCTCGACAAGCTAGCACCCTTCAGGAAGGTATGCTTTGAGCATTGAAATGTAATATAATCGTCGAATACAGAAGGTTGTGTCCAAATTGCGCCTCGCATAAGATTTAGTCAGAGATATCCCCTAGTCTGAGGCATTTTATTGATGCAGTGCCACTGAGGCTGTTGTGGGGTTAAGGCCATCACTGACCTTTGACCTTCTAATGACTAAAATCTCGTAAAATCCATGCACACTCCTTTGTGCGGGGGAATGATATCAGGAAGACCCTTGGCATGCAAGGCTGCCTCTCCAACCCCAGACTCAGCCACAATGAATAACTGTCGCATTTCCTGGGGTTTACTAAACCACATGGGTGATTTTTGAAGCGAAATGGTACATATTCCCTTGAAGTAGCATATAGTTGGGCGCAGGTTCTGTTTTCAATTATTTCTGCATGTCAGCACTTTACAATGACAATTGACTCGGAGATGCGTTAGAAACATTCAATGTTTAGCTTTCAAATTCTTCTGCATCTAAGCCCAATAATTCTAAGAAGATGTCTGGGAATATTTCCTCATTTTTGTCTCCAAAAAAGTTTGCGCTTATCAATTATGGCCCGCAAATGCTAAGCTTTTCTTCGCCCGCGGATCACCGCGGGCATCCCCAGAATGGCAAAGTCGGAGCTCAAACACACGTCAAACACATCATTCTTCGTCAAGGGGATCATGACCAAATCAAGCATCGAGAAAATCTAAAAGTCTTCCTCCTCTCATATTAAGCAATGCCTGCAAAGCGTGTCGCCATCGTAACAAGCAGCACCCGCTGCCCAAGACTCAACCCTACGATAACCCAATACGTCTATGACGTCCTCCGCAACGACACCCATCTCCCAACAATCAAGAGCAGCGCCCATCAAAGCGCAGAATCTGACTCTCGGCATATGACGCTAGAGATACTCGACCTTGCGGCACAATCTCTGCCTCTATACGATGAAACCGTTATCCCTGCCCGCCTACCCTCGGAAGATCCAACGCCACACTACACAAAGGAGCATGCGCGGCACTGGTCTAGTACTGTGAGGCAGTTCGATGCATTTATCTTCGTGACGCCACAGTACAACTGGAGCATACCGGCGAGTCTGAAGAATGCGCTTGACTTTTTGTTTCACGAGTGGACTGGGAAACCGGCGGGGGTTGTCTCTTATGGATCGCGGGGAGGAGTGAAAGCGGGGGCGCATTTGAAAGATGTTCTACATGGGCTGAGGATGAGGGTTGTGGAGACTGCGCCGGGATTACCGGTTTCACATACAGGATTGCCGATTGGGAGTGCATTTGGTAGAGATGAGCTTGTGGATATTGATGAGAGGGATTCGAAAGGATGGAAGGCGGCGGGGGTGGAGGGGATGATGAGGAATCTGGGTATGGAGCTCGTTTGCGAGTTGGATAAAGGTAGTAATTAGAGAGAACTCTATTTTAAAGTATTTTTTGGCGTTGACAGGTTGCTTGTATAATCAAAACCACTTTTTGCCAATGAACCATATCCAAACCAACATAATGTCTACGCTTGTTTAGTTTCGCCTTGCCATTTGAATACCACAAGCGATCGCACACCACCCCCACGACTCTCTGAAACCTGCTTCCAATCTTTAAGAATGCATGTCTGATCGAAGCCATTTTTTGCAAACACTTTTTGGCTGCCGATATTTTCCAAAAATGCGGAGGCTCTTAGATCACGGATCTTCATATGCGGGACTCCCCAGTCATGGATCAGCGTGTTCAATGCTTGGGTCATAATACCACGCCCATGATACTTCGGCGATAGAAAGTCTAAGAACGTCAGTTTCAAAGAAAGTAAAAAGGGAAAAGGGAAACCGGAGAACGAACATCCTATTCCCCACACGGTATTCTCATCACCAGCCAGCAACTTCTTATTAGCCTCCTGCGCAGATGTCCGCTCCTCACTCCCTTCAGGAAGCTCATAAAACATATATCGACTTAGACCAATATCTCCGATCATGCTATCTTCCAGCGGATGGCCATCGGCATCTTCCTTTGATACTTCGCGGATGCATGCAAACGGCGATAGGCCAAACACGCCCGGATCAGCTGGGTCGGCCCGCAAAGCTTCAACAACTGAAACCTGTGCCTCGCCTTGTGTCGTTACCCAGTTCACCCCATCCTTGTGCAAATAAGGGACGGGAGGTCCTTCGAGCTGGAGGTAGATTGCTGGGTCGTTCAGCATATCTAGTCGTGGTGCGATCTCATCTTCGAGACGGTTGAGGCGATGTGGCGTGATGATGATGTTGGAGTATGGAGCCGCGAGCCGGAGATATGGCTCTTTCGTACTGGGGTTTATATGGAAAGGCATTTTATGTGCTCTTAAGTCATCTAACCCTTAGAATACATCGGGCAGGCTGTACAAGGGTATTTATGTTGTAACCGTCCGGAATGAGTCAGATCTATTCATTCCAATCCTTTAAGCTACGGCCGCCCGTCGGAGCTCCGCCGATCAGATATTGACTAATGAACGCGAACTACTTGGAAGAAACAACAATGCTTTTAAAATATATTCATGAGTCTAAATATTCATATTAACAGACCATATCGAGTTCGTTAGCGACATTAAATGCATGTGCGAAATGATAAATCCCAAAACGCCATGCCTGGATTATGTACTTTTGTGTCATTATTTCGCATCCAGGATATCCTGGCGCGAGATCCCACTGCGATCACACATCGTGCGGAAGATACTATCCGCGCGATCCCACAGCACAAGCGGAGAATCCATCTCTGCAATCTGGCCCTGATCCATAACGCAAATCCGGTCGTAGCCGATGATTGTGCGAAGACGGTGCGCAATGCAAAGCAGAGTCTTGCCCTCGAATCCCTGTGCCATGGTGTGCTGGATCTTTTGGTCGGTCTCGAAGTCGACGGAGGATGTTGCTTCGTCACAGACGATGATCCGCGCGTCACGGACGAGAGCTCTGGCGAGAGCCATGAGCTGGCGCTGGCCGAGGGAGAAGTTGAGTCCTTCTTCGTCAACGGGGGATTCCAAGGTGAGTCGCTTGGTTGGGCGGGCCTTTTCGTCGATTTCGTTATTAGGGGTGGTGGTGCCGGTTGGTGGTAGGCTTTGGACGACCTCAGAATCTGGGCCGAGGGTGTCGTCGCCGATGAGGTAGGCTTTGCGAAGAGCAGACCAAAGTTCTAAATCGGTGTGCTCGTCGAATGGGTCGAGGTTGGTTCGGATGGTTCCCTTGAAAAGGGCAGGGTCTTGAGGGATAATAGCGAGACGAGATCTGAGATCGTAGAGGCCGATCTTTCCGATATCAACACCGTCAATTTGAATGCTTCCGCCGGACAATTCCGTCAGACGGAACAGAGCGGACATAATACTGGACTTGCCAGCGCCAGTACGGCCGACAATACCGACTCGCTCGCCGCCTTGCACATCCATGCTAAGACCCTTGAGAACAAGGGGTAATCCGTCTCGGTATCGCATCTTTGCATCAGTGAACTGGATCCGACCTTTCTCAGGCCAGCTGGCAGGTACTTCCTTCAAGCGAAGAGGAGCTTCTTCGTCAAGCTCTGTTCCGTAGAAGTGGACTCGCTCTGTGGCGTTCATGTTGTTCTCAACTTCAGCAAGTTGACGAACGGTGAATTGAAGCATTTGCGCGATAGCAAGGATGTATGAAAGAACCAGACCGGAGATCGAAGGCGCAACGTTGAAACGTGAAGTGACAACCAAAACGCCGACCACGAATACCAGAAGTGTAGACACGGCGTCTAATCGGACACTCAGCCAGCGCTGGTTGGAGAACGTGAGGAAATAAGCGCCATTCATGACATCAATTGATTCACGGATACTGCGGGCGAATTCATCTTGAACGCCGTAAGCCCGGATGGATGACACTCCGGCAATGGCTTCTCCAAAGCGGGAGTAGACGACCGATCGGAGAACAGATTCGTGTCGCTTCATCTCACGGGCAGAGGATCGATAGTAGTTGGATGCCACGAAGAACAAGATGACGAGAGGCACGAGCGCGATGACGAACTTGGGAGGAATTAGTACTAATATCAAAGATAAGGTAGTGGGGAACACTCACATAGTAGAAGAATACGATAATCAGGATCAGCACGGAAAGAACCATGGTGATTGTCAGAGCATAGATCCGCATCGCATCTGATAACTCGCTGTCCATGACCTGGACATCCCTAGAAAAGCGATTGGTGATTCGACCAAGCGGGGTGGTGTCGAAGAATGACATTGGAGCACGCAACACACGAGTCATAGCACGCTGAAGCATGCTCTTACTCGCGCGAGCTCCGGCACTGGTCACGTAGGTCGAGAACATGAACATTAAAATACCCACTGAGGCACCCAGTGAAGCGTAGATCCCAATATAATCATCCTGGGTGAGTGTGTTGTACTTGTGGGAGGACCAGTATGACAGCCACAAGCTACTCCAGATGTTTGCGACGTTGGAAGCGCACAACAAGATGATAGCAGCAACTGCGTTGAAGTAGCTTCCAGAGGCACGGATGTAAGCTTTCCAGATATGCCAGCTCACAGACGCTGTGGCCTTGTCTTCCTGCTGCATGAGAACACCGCCAGGCTTTCCAACGGCAGCCTTCTTGGGAGTCGCTTTCTTCTCTTCGGTCGGGTCAACTAGATCTTTCTTCTCTTGTTCAATAACCTCTTCTTCTACCTCGGAGTCTTCTTCGGAATCCTCTTGTCCCGAGGAAGCCATGAGGCGCTGGAAAAGCTCGCTGTCGCGCATGAGGTTTTCGAATGTATCGAGAGCATGGATCTTGCCTTCATCCATCACAATAATCCGATCACACCTGCTAAGAACATTAAGCTGGTGGGTTGCGAGGATTCGGCATCGGTCTTTCAGTAATCCACAAATGGCCTTGTCCATGATGTGACGGCCCACATGGGCATCCACAGCTGAGAGAGGATCATCCATAAGCACTAGCTCAGTGTTGAAGTAGATAGCGCGGGCAATGTTCAAGCGCTGTTTTTGGCCTCCAGATACGGTGATACCACGCTCTCCAATCTCGGTCTGGTCGCCATTAGGAAGAACCTCAAGATCCGGGAGCAAGGCACAGGCCTCAACAACCTCATTGTACCAATCTTCCTCAAATTCCTTTCCGAAAACGATGTTATTGCGCACTGAGGCGTTCTGGATCCAGGCGTACTGTGGGCAGAAAGCACGACTTGTGCCCATCTTCACTTTTCCATCGATGACACGCATATCGCCGGCTAAAGCAGATAGCAAGGAACTCTTGCCGCAGCCGACTGTTCCAATAACTGCAATGAGTTCATTCCGACCAACCTCGAGGTTGATCCCTTCAAGCTTGAAAGGCTCCGTGAGCGTTTCTTCTTCAGCGTCTGGCTGCTTAAGCACAAGTTCCTTTGCAGCCTTCTTGCTACCCACATTATCATCTTCCTTGGACGGGAGTCGCTCCCAAGTAAAGGAAGCATTTTCGACCTCGATCGCACTTTCCATTTCTTTGACCACTTCAATGTCTTCGACTTGCTCTTCGGCATACAAGAACTCAGAAATACGCAGTTGGGCAGTCCAAGCATCTGCGACCTGACCGATGACCATGGGCAGCATGTTCAATGGCGATCGCATAGAGTTGAACAGAGCAAGGGAAGAGAAAATATTAGCAGCGACCAGATCGTGACCAGATAACGCATAAGTGATGAAAGCGAGCATAGAGGCGAAAATAGGAATAGATAGCGAGCAACACATGATGGCATTCTTGATCGCCAAAAGGGTCTGGATGGCCCGAATCTCTCGGTTGCGGATGTCCTTCAAACGGTCGAGGAAACTCTCTTCCCAGCCGAAGAACTTGACGAAGCGAACTGCCTGCAGAATCTCTTGCGTCAAAGACACGCGCTCGTCTGTCAACTTGTTGATCGCATTGCGACGCTTCACCAGCGATCGCACGGCGAAGGTGAGGAACGGCACGCCAAGCAGCAGGAGAGCATATCCAGACAGACAGCTCACGCCAATATTAACCAAAAGTAAGACGAGAGTGACGATAATCGAGATCGGTGAGCTCCACAGCATATGGAACATTCCACACGCCAGGTTGATACGGTCGACATCGATACTCATCAACGCGACTATGCGACCATTGCTCCAGCCGCGCCCGTCGCCCGCAACACCATCCTTTCCCGTCGCCGCATCCTTGACATCCTTTTCGTCTTTCTTCTTATTTTCCTCCTCCTTCTCGTCCTCGGGCTTCTTATTCAAAGCCTTATCCTTCGCCTCTTGCAGAGCAATAACTTCACCAGTGGTGGCCCTGCCACCGGCCTTGGCGCGAGCAGACAATTTCATAGCCTTGTTGAAGATCAGCGAGATCAGCACTGCACGGATCTGGCCCCCAACCATCTGCCCGCGGTATAGGAACTGGTTCGTGCATATGCTCTGCAGAAACTGCATAGCGGTAATTCCGATGACGAAGCCCATGCCCCGGCCAATATCAGGGGTACCATGGCCGGTTTCTTTGGCCTCGTAGGCCTCTGTGGCGAAGGCGATTAGATAGCGGGTAAGGTACGGCGCAAAGACCATGAGAAGCGCGGCGAAGAGCTGGCAGACGGCGCCGAGGAGGAATTCAAATCGGAAGGTGTCGTATAACGCTGCGATCAACGGGTGTTTGCTGCCACGTTCTGTGCGACGAGCTAATGCGGCTTCCATGCGCTCCGACAAGAGATCGACGCCGCGATCGGGATTGACTGTCCACACATCCTGGAGCTCCAGAGGTCGCAAGTAACCGACCTACCACAATAGTTATTATCGCCGTATTGGAGGTCGCAAAAACAGGGGCTTTTCGGGTTAGTGTCGGTGGATGCTTACATTCATCAAAGGTGACATCCATTGAAATGAGATCACACTAAAAAACCCTGCTGTATGCTCCTTTGACGGCGAGCGCTGGGCAGGCACTGGCGGAGTTGTTTGCCATCGTAGCGGATTCAGTCGGCGATACCATTTCTTCTGCTTAGGAATGTCTGGGGCGTCTTTGGTCAGCGCATTCTGGCGTTCCTCCGTAGATGCAGCCTCGGCGGATGCGGCATTCGCGGAGGGAGACTTTTCGAGGTCTACCGCCATGAGCCACAGATGTTGGGAGCAGCACCAAGGGGAGGGGGGAAATCTGGAACGAGAAAAGAAATCTCGGACAGCGAGCAGCGACTGGAAATGCTATATAATCGGAGCATTAAACGGGACTCATCGCGTGTGGGGCGCGGTCGGGGCCACTGGGACTGCTTTGCGCTGCAACCGGGAGAGGCAGAGATCCCAGGGTTACGCACTTGTCAAGCTTGGTCTGGTGGGGATGTTTATCACGCCGTATGGAGTTAAGGATTGTTGATTATGCATCTCGGGTTACAGAATCCTCCGTCCAGAACTATGATTTACCTGTGAATCACCCCCACAGCTTCGGATCACTCTGCTCTCCGGGCACTGAAGGCCTCGAGCATCACTTGTTTCTAGTACAGTTGAGTCTACATCAGTCTAGACTTCTACAATCTAGTGCAAAGGCGCGGTCTAATACTGAACCCCTGATGCCCGATTGGCTGCATCAGCATAGAAGCGAACGCGATACGCCGCAACTTGCAAAGTTGACCGACTGTTCGGAGCGGACGAAGATAATGCACAGTTTATGCAGGCGCTTAAGTCCGCCCGGGGCCGGGGGCGCTTCTGCTACCAAATTTTGGTGGATTTTGTGGCGACCAGGACTCGAATTCGCATTCGTATCGCAGCTCGCCTTCGCAGCCCTTGCCTGATTGGGACTAAAGTCTAAAGAAATCGGGACTTCGGCAACGGAATTCCACAAATCCGATTTAGTTGCGGGGAGCTGCAGGTGGAGACCTCGTGGCCTCGATCGGATTTCGTTTTTACTCCTGTTCATTGTAGTGGTGGTCAAGCACAGTCTAGATTTTAAGACATTTGTCTGAGGCTACCGAATCGGCTGCCTAAAAAGGCTTAATCCTGCGGGAGAATTCTTCTAGAGACGTGTCAAACAAACTTCCGCTCCTATCTATATCTGGAGATACTAATATGCTCATAAAACTTTGGATGGAGCCGCTGCGAAACGTGCTGAAACTCATCTCAAGTCATTCGTGGTCATCGTGACTGAGAGAGACAGTTAAAAAAAGAGAAAATGAAAAAAAAAATGAAAAAAACAATCAAATAAAGCGCCAAAGCAGGCCTGTGGGTCGGCCCGCAACAAAGTCCACCGGGTTTCTATGCTCTAATCCTGAATCCCGATCTTGCATTCCTGAAGGATGATGCTTTTTATTTTGTCTTGAGAGTGGGGAGCTCGGTAATAGCCTCTTTGATAATACTCAAGGCCTTCTGGACCTCCTCGTCGGTGATCACCAAAGGCGGAGCGAGACGGATAATGTTTTGGTGAGTAGGTTTGGCCTAATTCGCATGTTAGTATTTCTTGAAGACCTCATACTCAGATACATACCAATAAGCCCTTCTCCTTCATCAGCATGCACAGATCCCATGCGGAATGGCCGTTGGTCTTGGACTCGTCAATGACAATAGCATTCAGCATACCCTTGCCGCGCACTGTCTCGATCAGTGGGCTCTTGATGTCCTCGAGTCCACGACGGAACACATGGCCAAGTTCTTCGGCACGCTCAATCATCTTCTCTTCCTTGATCACTTCGAGGGCACGAATGGCGACAGCACAGCCCAGCGGGTTACCACCGTATGTTGAGCCGTGAGTACCGGGCTCGACAGTGAGCATCATCTCTTTGCTGCCAAGTACACACGAAACGGGGTACATTCCACCGGAGATGGCCTTGCCCAGCAAGACAAGGTCGGGCTTGATGCCACTCCATTCGTGGCAGAGCAGCTTACCCGTGCGGGCAATGCCGGTCTGGATCTCATCACAGATCAGCAGCACGTTGTACTTGTCGCACAGAGCGCGGGCTTCCTGCAAGTAACTGTCGTCCGGAACAACAATACCAGCCTCGCCCTGGATAGGCTCGACCAGGAAGGCGGCGAGGTTGGGGCCGGCTTTCTCGAAAGCCTCACGGAGAGCAGCCTTGTCATTGTAGGTGATAGGCTTCTCAGTTCCAGGAATAGCACACCCGATACCAGGGAGATAAGGACCGTAGTTCTCGCGCGACTCTGGATCGGACGACAAGGAGATGGCGGCGAACTAATGCAAGGCACGGAGGTCAGCCACCAGTCTTGGAATTGCGTCATGTACCATGCCCGCGCACACAGGCAGCGGTGAGGCCTAATTGAAGGGAAAAAAAGACTTACTGTGCGGCCGTGGAAGTTATTCTCAGCACTCAAAACCACGGCTTGGTTCTCTGGAATGCCTTTGACCTTGTAGCCCCACTTGCGGGCGATCTTGATGCCCGTTTCAACGGCCTCGGCGCCGGTATTCATAGGTAGCACCATGTCAAAGCCAAAGTAGCGTGTGACAAACTCGGCAAACCGGGGGAAGACATCGTTGTAGAAGGCCCGCGAACTAAGAGTCACCCGCGAGGCCTGGTCCACCAAAGCTGCAACGAGTTTGGGGTGGCAGTGGCCTTGATTCACGGCAGAGTAGGCTGAAAGAAAGTCGAGGTAGTGGCGGCCCTCAGGGTCCCAAACAGAGCATCCTTGAGCCCGCGAAATGACAACAGGCAGCGGGTGGTAGTTGTGAGCAGCATAAGCGCCCTCAGCCTTAATGGCTTCGTCCGTGGAAGCTGCGTGGTAGCTGGCGAAGACGTCGGACCCGTTGGCGGCCATGGTGGATTGCGGGGAAGAACAGTTGGAGAGAATTGGAGAAGCTTTGGCACAAACACGTAAACAATCGAGAAAGGCCAAAGGATCAGTAGACAGATAGAGTGAAAAAGAAAATCGAAACGCACAAAGGGGCTTAAGTAGTCGTGGGCGAAACTGCGAGAATCTTAAGAGCAGCAGGCGATCCCGCTCAGAAGCGGGCGCTTTTCTCCTAAGTGCAGGTTGTCGCGAGAACCGTCTTCCTCCCACTCTCCGCTGTTCCCTAAGCGCAGGATTACACGAGCAACTTCGCGCCCTGGGCCTCTGGCTCTGTCAAAGAGCTCCAATCATACCCAGTTTATTTGCGCCTCTCCAATCGGCGTCTCGACTGCACCGGCCCGGCCTTTTCGCAGGTTCCCCAGACTGCCCCTTGATGTCATGCGCGTCGCGGATCCGCTATGACTTGACGATAGTTGCAACTTCGATTCGACATGTCTCACAGCACACAGCCGGTCGGCCATGATCCGCCCGATCTGGCATTCGACGGCTTTGTGAATGAGAATACTCGCTCTCATGACTACGACGCCCAAGATCCCTACCCCGACGAAAGCCGCGCGGGTGAAGCTTCATCCGCGGAGGGGCAAGAATTCAGCGACGACGAAGAGGAATTCAGCGACGAGGAGTCCAGCGACGAGGAATACCCCGAGGATAAAGTCGATGAATACCACCAGCCGAACAATTTCGCTATTGCTATTTCCCTTATCGGGAGGCTCTTCTTCTTCAACATACGGATAACCCGAATCGCCTTTTCGTACGTACGGGCTTTCTTTGCAACGGTGTGGAAGTTCATCGCCTACTATCTACCACAATTCCCTTTGAAATATCATGGCACCCCCATCGCCACATCCTCCGACGCCGTTCTATCCAGCTCCCAGATCTTGACTGCACCACCGTCTGGAACCTTGTTTACCCGCACCCGCTTTTACTCCATCGCTTTCTTGTCGCTACTTCGAGATACATACCTTAATAAAGCCTTTGCCTATCTTTTCATATTTCGCCTTGTCAATGCGTTTATTCTGCGAACATTCTTCCAACCCGATGAGTTTTTCCAGTCATTGGAGCCTGCGTGGGCAGTCGCGTTCGGGCAGGACAAGGGAGCTTGGTTGACTTGGGTAAGTCCGTTGAACCCGAGCGTCTATTTCAAACCCTGATGAATGTCTTTAGGAATGGAAACACCAATTACGATCCTCCATACACCCATTTTATTTTGCTATATTCTACAAGGCTGTCTCGGGCTTTGCGACTTTCTTCAAACTTTCCCAGTCAACACGCGCAGCTCTCTTAGTTGCTGCTCCGAAGGTTGCCCAGGTTCATTTCGCCGCTCTCACTGATTTCTTCACCTGGAAACTAGCCCAGCGCATCTACGGCTATGGCTCGCGCGGTGAACAAGCTGCTGTATGTCCCATGTTCTTTGGTCTATGCAATCGGCGCTAACTTTGATTCGTAGTTGATCGCGACCATAATCAGTCCCTGGCAATGGTTTTGCTCTACCCGCACTTTCTCAAATGGCTTAGAAACTACACTCACGATCATGGCCTTGAACTTTTGGCCATGGAGGTGGGCAACATGGGTTCCAGTCCCGGCTCATTCGGGTGATAAGACGCTCAAAAGAAAGCATTGGGGTCCAAATAACCCTGCCTTAGTACCTGGTCCAAAGGGCACGAGGAAGAAATCCTTAGTCGACGGTTCCGGTAAGTTATACTCCAGTCTCTTGTTTTAAACGATGCTCTCCACATGTAACCGCCCCGCTAACAGATGCTGCAGGTATACTCGCTCGCTGGAAGGAGCAAGGATTTACGTTTCTCAAGTCAACGCCTTTGTTTTACTCTGCTGTCGCAAATCAACCAGTCTCGCAGAACCCTTTTGAAATTCCTCCAGATAACTCTTTTGAAGTCCCTTCAGATAACCCTTGGAGAAGAAAATCCGAGGGCAAAGAGGGTTCTGATGCCGTTCAAAGAGCGCTCAATTCGGTTGAAGGAATGCCCACGCCGCCTCGTAGGTCTATCCCCCTCAAATTCGAGGAGCTGTCAGCTTATGCCGAGCTCATAGCAGCGCACCGCTTACATGAATCTCAAGAATTAGGCACAGCAGATTCTAGCCTGGATTTTTCCAACGTCGATTGGACGGGGAAGACAGCCGAGGAACTCCAGAGAGAAAGAATGCGGATGGAAGATATGATGATATCTTCCTATAATCCTCCATCCTGGGAGAGGATCTCCCCGCTCTCGCTGGGATCTCCAGAGTACTCTAAGAAACGTCCAATCCTGCCGCTTGCAAGGTAAAAAGAGCTTAAATCTCAACTATTCACTGCAGCTACTAACGTTTATAACAGTCTCCGGCTATGCCTGTTGCTGGCTGCTCTTGCTGTATTGCTTCGCCCTACTAATGTGATAATCTGGGCTGTATTGGGCGGCGCCGCTTTCTTTAGTTGTGAATATGAGCAGCGTAAGATGCTCGCTCGAGAGGCTATACTTTGCGGGTATGTAATGCTCTGTTCCAATGACTTGATCGTGGCTGACTATACCTTTGCAGGACTTTTATGTTGGTTGTCTCAACCTATGCTGACCGCCGATTCTATGGTTTCTGGACATTCCCTCCACTCAATTTCCTTTATTTCAATATTGCGCAGTCCCTGGCAGTCTTCTATGGAATGAATAGACTAGACTACTATCTGACCGAGGGCTATCCACTCCTTCTCACTACTCTCCTACCCTTCGCGCTATATGGTTTGTACACAACCTTGAAGCACCGGGTTTCATTACAATACGACAGATGGCAAACTGTCGCCCGTGTTCAACTGGCAATTGTCTGCATTGCCATGCCAATAGTGCTATCTCTGATCGCGCATAAGGAAGTCCGCTTCATCTATCCTTTGCTCCCATGTCTGCACGTGCTTGCCGCAGTGCCAATGGTCCAATGGTTCGCACCAGCAATCTACATCGGAGGGTCTCGCAATTGGCCCCGTATACTGTCCTTGCTCTTCATACTGCTGGCCAATATTGTTATTGCCGGTTATGTCTCTCTATACCACGGCTCGGGAGTGATCGGTATCCTCGACTACCTCCGTCACCGACAAGAAGTCAACGAAGACCGGTTCAATGAAGTCCTGAAGCAGCGCTCAACAGGCTCATTCCCCGGTCATAACATAACAGCAGGCTTCCTCATGCCCTGCCACAGCACCCCCTGGCGCTCCCACATGGTCTACCCAACCATCAACGCCTGGGCCCTGACCTGCGAGCCACCTATCAACATGAACGCCGCCGAGAAAGCCATCTACCGCGACGAAGCAGATCAATTCTACGACGACCCCTCCTCCTTCCTCTCAAAAAATATGGTCGGTGGTCTCCGCCACATCCCCCGCCGACCAAGCTATACTCCAGGCTCCCGCTCTCTCTCGCCTCCGCGTTCATCATCCCGCGAAGCCCCCCGCCACGAGTGGCCCGACTACCTAATCTTCTTCCAGCAGCTCGAGCCCACCCTCAAACCACTCCTCCGCACCTCCCACTACGGCGAATGCACCCGTATCTTCAACTCCGCATGGCACGACGACTGGCGCCGCCGCGGCGACGTTGTAGTCTGGTGTCTCGACGCAGAAGAGAAGACCTCCTGGCGAAAAGAGCTCCAGCGTCGAGAGGACTTAAAGCGCGACGCGCAGTTCGACCGAATTCTCTCGGCGATAACAATGGAGCCTCAGAAGGAGACAGGGTGGAAGACGGTCCTGCCGTGGTATAAAGCGCCAAGGACGAAGATCGGCTATTTTTGGTATGAGGTTGTCCTGCCGTTCTGGCACGTCATGCGGTTTTTTCTAACGCCCTTTCAACTGCTCTATCAGAGCTTCCAACAGCTTTTCGGTAATGCTTTTGGCAGCGTGAGGCGCTTTGTGAGATCGTTGTATCAGCTTCCTGAGGCTTGCGGGGCTTGGCCTTGGAGTAGTAGGGAGCGGTATGATATCGTGAAGCATCAACTTGGGTATAAGTGTCCGAGTCTTTTTGTTATGATTGGGAGGAAGTTTGGAGCTGTTAAGAGGGGGGTTTGGGGCTCGGTTGAGGCGGGGAGAGTTGGGGTTATGAAGTGGGTTTTTGACACTTTTCCGATTCAAAGGGTTTATCTGGTTGATGACCCTGAGTTATACCATTGATTTGATTGCTTTGTTGGATTATCCCAGCCTTGCTCTGGTTGACTAATCTTTGGCATGATCTGCCCTCTCTATCTTGTTGATATCCTCTCACTCTTGCTCTCTTTCTTTCGTTATAATTACTTTCTTGCATATGGTTGAGCTTGGCGTATAGACATGGAAGGAATGTATAGATCCTTCTACTATCTACTCCACCCAGATTCCGTGGTTAATACAAGGATCCATATCTTTATCAACAGTCTCGAAGTAATATGTGCCATTGACCTTGACCCGCTAACCGGAGACCAAAAACCTAAACACAAAAAGATCTTATACAGAAAGATACATGAAGAAAATTACAAATGACCGAAAGAAAGTACAGTAACCAAAGAAATGAAGAGAAACAAGATTAAAGAGAGAAACAGACCCGACAAATCTCATGATGCACCCAGCTATGCACATGTAATCACATCTCGTGCGTCCATCTATATCAATGTCATAAGGAGAAATCACAGATGCGTAGAGGTATAATCCGAAGCCGGAGGCAACAAATAACAAATGGCCGTCACTTTTGAGAGACTAGGTGAATGGAATAATAGTCAAGCAAGACAGCGAGCGTATGTCCACGTTTCATCTTCTGAATCGGGTAATCCGTGGCTGATTCAGGTATAAGAACATATATTCATTCAACCGTAGCGTGCACTTAGGCTGGCAAATGCATCGGGGCTGTGGCGTCCTGTTTGGAAGCCGTTGATGTCGACGCTGGGTTGGCTCATATGGGATCTAGGAAATGCAGGGTTTGCAGGTTGAGGTGTTGGGAAAGGGCTGTTGCTAGCAGCCGAATAGGGGTTGTTGTTGGCAGGAGGGAATGGGCTGCTGTTTGTGGTAGGGAAAGGATTGTTGTTCGTGGTAGGGAAAGGGTTGTTGTTAGCAGGTGGGAAAGGGTTGTTGTTGGCAGGAGAAAATGGGCTGCTGTTGGTAGGAGGGAATGGATTGGTCGAAGCAGGGAAAGGGTTGTTGCTTTTGACACCGGCTCCCAAGCCCGCACCTGCACCCATGTTCCCTGCAGCGCCAGTTGCTTGTGGTTGTACAGAGGAGCCGTTTGCGCCAATTCCAAGCCCCAGTCCGGAGGAAGGGTGGAATGTGTTTATACCAGCCTGAGCGGCAAGGCCTGAGCCTGCTGGAGCTGCTGGGGCTGCTGGAGCAGTGGGCGCAGGGCCGTCGAACGGATTCCGAGAGCCATTGGCGAAGCTTCCAGTGCTAGGCTGTGGGGTTGAATTGAATCCAGGCTGAGATTGCGGAGTAGAGTTGAATGAGTTGGAAAGTTGTGGGACTGGGCTTGTCGCTGCGCCTGGCTGGGCTGCATACTGCTGGGGGATAGAAGGCATTGCAGGCGGGGGATTCGAACCGTACAATGACAGAATGCTGCTCTTGTCTACACGCCCAGTGGCCTGAGGAACCAGTTGCTGCGGCTGTTGCGATGGGAACGGGTTTGTGAATCCTGCACTCTGGGGTGTGGGAGGTGCTCCATTCTGTTGGAATGGGTTGTGGGAACCTTGACCAAGAGACTGGGGCTGCTGCTGTGGTTGTTGCTGACCTTGGAAAGCAGGCGTGGACCCAAATGGGGATGTTCCAAAGGGTGAGCTCTGTGACAACGCTGGCATCGTGTTGGCATGCTGAGGTGGACGGGGAACCCCGTTTGGCTGCAGCTGGGGCTGTGCGATGCCATTCTGTGGTGGGTTGCTGAAGAATGGATTATTCTGTACAGCACCAGTGTTTGAGAAAGGCTGGTTGCCTACGCCGTTCTGTACTTGAGCTGCCGGTTGAGCTGATGTCTGGAAGAACGGATTATAGTTGCTGTCCACGGCTTGAGGAGACGAAGTATAGCCATTCTGCGCGAAAGTTGCCGCCACTGGTGGTGTGAAAGGTTGCTGATAAAGAGGTTGCGACAAAGAGTTGGCATGTTGAGGGAGTCCGCCAGTCGAGTGTGGGAACAAAGGCTGTGTTACTTGGAGATTCTGGAAAGACGTTTCCAAAGGCTGTGCAGAACGTGGTGCTTGTGCCGATTGATCAAACGGATTGTAAGAAGTAGCTGCGCCAGTCTGCAATCTTGGCACTGGAGGTACCTGCTGATCCTGGGTAGCTGGATTCGAATCAAGCTTGTCAAATGGATTGTTCGAGCTGGACGAATTGCCTTGTGTCGCAGGCCTTGGGGGCATGGGCGGTGGCGCTTCCGAATCGTTCGCACGGCTTGCGGTTGGTGTTTTAGAACGTGTGATTGGAAGACCATTCCCTTCTCCAAGTCTTTGCAGTGTATCTATTGACCGGTTCAGATCCTCATTGAGGCCCTTTAGGACCATCTCGTTCCGGCGGTCGTTCGTGAATCCCATCTCACGCAGTGCTGCCATCTTCGATTCGAATGATGCGGTGGTAACATCGGCAACCGGAGCCCCCAGACCGGAGGTAGATCTCTTAGGAGGCGGAGGCGACCAGTCGGACGTTGGTGAGGATTTGGATTTTGTTCCGAATCGGCGCAAATTCGAGGTCGAGGAAGAAGATCGAAGACTCAGCCCAAGGAACTTGCTCGACTTGGGTGGGAGCGGCGGAGGTGATCCTTCTGGGGATCCAGCAGGAGATCGGGGTTTCGTTACTTCACGGGGTCGATTATAGCTCTCGTCGGATCTGCTTGGAGGCTTGGGCTTGCCATCCTCCAAGGAACGGTATTGGTATTTGGCACGGATATAACGTTCAAGTGTCGAATCGGTCTCGTCGACATCAGTTGGGACTGGGGGCTTGACATTTTTCGGGTTGTAAATTTTGTTCATGAGTATATTGCCATGGGATTTCATATTCTGTATGGCAATTAGTATGAGGACTATTGTAGAGAACCTGGAGGGCTCACATCGACTTGCTCCGACGTCCAAGTATCCATTGACAAGGACTTGACCTTCGAGATATGTGTACCCAGCTTGCGGTGAATCGAGGCGCATCGCATGCAGAGGAAGATACCCATCTATTGGGATACGGAATTAGCGGACGGCTTTTGGGTTGAATAGGGGTCGGAACGGGGCATAGGAGCATCGCATACATTCCAGCTGGCCCATCCTGTAAAGCAGCAATTGCGCATTAGATGGTGTTCTCAACTTTCCGGGCTGAATAGGGACAAACCTGGGGTCAGGGCCTCGCAATCGGCACAACGGTCATTTCCAGGAACGGACCGAACTAATTCGGCCAGAGCCTTTTCATTGCGCAGCTGCTGGCGCTTGCTGATGCCATTCGGCATGGTGATAGGGGTGCTCTCGAAACGATTGATCGAGGTGAATAGGGGAAGAGCACAAGGTGCGGAGCGGAGACGGACCGCAGTCAATGATTTCCAGGGTTCGCGAGGGGCAAAAAGATGCGACCCCAGACCAGGTACTACACGCGGCCTGCGGTATGTAATCAATGAGATAATCAATAGAATGTCTGCGGGCTCCACGGAGCTTCCTTTAGACAGGAATCTTTCTATTCTAGACTTGGCCTAGACTGCACGGCCGTTATGGCCGTGGCGGCCATGGCAGCCATGCCAAGTTTGTGGAACTGTTCGTCCGCCCATGTCCGCTTGTTCGCAAACTCTTCATCCCGTTCATCTATGCAAAACACAGCACACACTGCCAGGATGATCCAATTGGCAATTGGACCTGGGGCCGTGGGAGCTACAGAACATGTTCATTTACTACTACGAGCTGGTCTGAACAAAGAGATGTCCGGGCAGCAGGTGACTCGCATCCACCACTGCAGCTGAAGCAGCCGAAGCCATTCCAGTGCCGTCGAGGAGCCTTAAGATGCCCAGTGTTCCTTCTAGTACGCCAATATGACCCGCCATTCCATAAGGAGAGGAATTGGAGGTTGATTATGCGTTCGTGGATTTTCATGATTAAGTGTAAAGAAGAGAAAGAGTCCGCGCAATTTCTGCGCGTTGAAATACCGCGGGAGGGCGGTCACCTGATCGTCACGTGGTCTGCGGCTGCTCTTTTCGCTTTTCCTTCAGCTTCTCTTTTTTCTTCTTCTCTTCACGCAACCTCGAAGTCCACTCTCGACTCCGCAGAGCTTCAGTCCTGAAATGTGAGGACTGTCCTGTGCAGAGACCAGAAATGCTTCTGCGTGTTATACAATAACAACCCCACACAACCCGCGTGGTGCCATCGTGGCCCCGACGTCTCATGGGTGATTTTTATCGTTCGTTCAGTGGGAGATCAAAACCAAACAGCTTTTAGCAGGGCTGCGTCTACTCCACCCTGGTGCTCGCCCATAATCGAGCAGCAGGACTAATTTTACGACGGACATCTCAGATACCAATCTATCCTATTTTCCTGAATCTCGTACTGCACTTTCGTATACCGCACTCACGGTCTTGATGCTCAATCGTATTTTCAGTAGTGAATTCAGTTCCAAGGTTGGAAAACTCACTGGCTCCGTCCAAGAACCTCCATACCTTCCCACGACAGCGCTGTGCTGACTACAGGGTGGACCACCAACCCGGCAAAATTCGAATACCATTTTCTTCGCCGCTCGCTTCCAACCCCGCGACGGCCAGCAGGACGAGGCCAGCCCGCCCAAATGGCCGACCCATCCTCGCAACATGCCGATTACTACGAAATATTGAGCCTCCCTTTCACGGACTCTCCCGCCAATCCCCTCTCCAAGCAGCAAATAAGACTCGCATATCACAAAGCGCTCTTGAAGCACCATCCAGACAAGGGAGGCGAGGCATCGGGTCTTCAACAGTCGCATTCTGTTTCGGACACTTCTGCGCAGAAATATACTATTGATGAGATCACGACTGCCTATAAAACACTTTCAGACTCGCGGGCACGCGCAGAATACGACCGCACACTCCGGCTGGACAGAGCAAAGCTTGCGGAGCGACAAAAGACCGGCGATGTCTTCCACACGGGGCTAGAAATAGTGGACCTAGAAGATCTCTTATGTGATGAGTCGAATGAGGATGCTATGTGCTGGTATCGTGGCTGTCGGTGTGGCGATGAGAGGGGCTTCACAGTCACCGAAGATGACCTCGAGCGAGAGGCTGAACACGGCGAGATTGTTATTGGGTGCCGAGGGTGTAGCCTTTGGTTGAAAATCCTCTTTGCCGTCGACGATGGCTGAGCATTACACGTCGGCTCCGGCGTGAGTCGCATCTCAGCCGGAAGCCCTCCAGACTCTTTGATATCCCTTTGGCATGGCCAGCCCAACTCCCAAGGCTTCGATTTGCAACCCCAAAGGTGTCTCCTATCTCAGTGCCAAGTTTATTCACCGGAGAATATTCTGCTTTTCCCCGGTGCAACCATACAAGACACCGGTAACACATGATCACTGCCACCACTCGCTGTAAAGCCTCGTTCTCGCTCACAGCGGAGCACCGAATTTGAGCTATTTGTCTCATTGGGTCCTTATACCGAGCATTGACCTGCATGACATCAAAATATCAGTGGGCTCGCGATTTCGCCGAAAGTACACTTAGAAGGCTATGAGAAGCTAATTGGAGCTTTCAAATCGGATTGTCCCTATCCACGCTTTAAGAATTCAAGCCTGTAATATTTTGCTTCGCAATGTCCATACACTTCAGCAAATTCCATGTCAATCTCAATGGACTCCATCGCAGCACCCGTCATTTCACAATAAGCTCCTCGTAGATATTCGGAATCGTAAACCCAGAGGAAAGGCTTCCGTTACCGATATGATTCTGACTATATCCACAACCAAATCGAACTCGCACGTCACTATTGCTGGAAAGACGCGGTATGTTCCCGGCAGTTTTTCGTCTGAAATGCGACAGGATCATTAGCTTCTCTTATAATCCAATCTCAGTTGATCTATTCAAATGTTTCCCGTCTCTTCTGGGTCCCAGGATCAGAATATGCCGACCCTGGTACACAGGTGGACCTCGGGTTCACTTCCCGAGAGTCGGCTTGGGCCTCACGAATGCCAAAAGCGTACCTGCAACCCACTAACACGAAATTTTGGTCCACCATACTCCGCGGGGTTGCGGGGCCCCAGTCTCAGTCCCAATTCTCTTTGCTGGGGTAATTGGTCGACTTCAATTGGCCAGGGCGGGCGCATTTCCTGGTCGAGATCCTGTTATAAAAGGCTGCCGGCGCTCAGTTAGCTTCTCCTCAGTCTGAGCGTTATTCATTCCAGCGTTCACAGTCACTATGGCCGAAATTTACGATCATAAAAACGACCCAGATGGAATCTCTATCGAGAAGATTGAGAACAGCAACCCTCCGACTGCCGACTTGGTCTTCGGAGAACTCAACGAAGATGGCCCTAATTATCGAAATGTACATATGCAAGGCCCGTACCCTTATAACAAATTTCATCTAATCGATAAGTAGGTTGGCTTCTTCGGAACCATCGTTTTGATGGCAAAGACACAAATCGGTCTCGGTGTACTCGCCATCCCGACAGCGTTCAACGTTCTAGGTATTGTCCCAGGCGTCATTTGCCTGTGGATCATTGCAGCCATCACGACATGGTCAGACTATATGATTGGAACTTTTAAGATAAACCACCCTGAAGTCTACGGAATAGACGATGCCGGTGCCTTGTTCATGGGCAGGATAGGTCGCTACGTCCTCTCTACTGCATTCTGTTTATGTGGGTGCTCGTCTGGAAGAAACCTTTGCAACCAACTAAACCAGCGTAGACTATATTTTCAACAGCGGATCCGGCATCCTTGGAGTCTCCATTGGACTCAATGCGGTCTCATCTCACGGCACCTGCACAGCAGTCTTTACCGTTGTCGCTGCGGTTCTCGGCTTTTCATGCAGCAGTATTCGTACGCTTGGTCGTATAACTTGGCTCGCATGGATTGGTCTGCCGTGTATTCTGATAGCAGGTAAGAGCGTATTGTCTTATTTTCCAGAACAAGAATTGACAGTATCCAGTTTTCATGGTCACTATCGCAGTTGGCATTCAGGATCGTCCCTCTGAAGCGCCTCCGCCACCTGCTGTCTGGGTTCCTGACTACCAAATTGCAGCCAGTCCAACATTCCAACAAGCAATCACTGCAGTCTGCAACCTGGTATTTGCATTTTCGGGGACTCCCGGCTTCTTCTCGATCGTCTCTGAGATGCGGAACCCCAAGCAATACACCAGCGCACTGTTATGCTGCCAAACTTGCGTGACGGCGGTTTATACTATCATCGGCTGCGTCGTTTATTACTTCTGTGGCTCGTATGTCGCATCTCCTGCTTTGGGATCGGCTGGTGGGCTCGTCAAGAAAATATCCTATGGCTTTGCATTGCCTGGATTAGTTGTCACCACAACAATTGTCACACATGTAAGATCTCCCTCCCTCCTTTTCGTTTCCACCTCTCTGACCTTCTTTTCCCGCTTCAAGATTCCAGCAAAATACATTTTTGTCAAGATCCTACGAGGCTCGCGCCACCTGAATAGCAACACACCAACACATTGGATAGTCTGGTTATCCTGCACCTTCGGTGTCACCGCTATCGGGTATATCATCGCCAGCTCCATCCCTGCCTTTGACTCATTAGTCTCCCTCATTGGCGCCTTAGTTGGAACACTGATGTGCTTCCAGCCTATGGGTGCCATGTGGCTATACGATAACTGGGGCAAAGGTGGCCCAGGCAGAGCTAAATCATGGTTGCCCATGGTTTGCTGGAGCATATTTGTGATTGCAGTGGGGACGTTTATCACCGTGGCGGGTACCTATGGATCTGTTGTTGGGATCATTGATGCTTATAGCGGCACGGGGCACTCTTCTGCTTTCTCGTGTGCAGATAACTCCAATTCATCCTAAGCGTGGATTATAGCGATTATATAGACTAGAACTAGAAATCGAGAATCATCAGCCCATCGCAAACACACCTACACTAGTCTATAATTCCAATGTCGGGTTCTGCGGCTTTGGCCCTCAATGCTACTCTAGCAGTATACAAACCCGCCGAGACGGCCAATTCATTCGAACCGAGCAGGGCCGTTCGCGAACCCGAGTCGCTTCGGGAAGGAAACCCGATGGCTCAGGGCATCGGGTTCCACTTCCCAGACCTTGGGCGAGTCTTGTGGCTTAATCCAGTCCCAAAGACCACACCGGGTGAAAACCTGTCCGGAATCTGGGGAAGACGGTCCATTGACATGCGGGGATATTTTTGGTGTGGAAAATTGTTACTCCCTACTCCCCGGCTTCGTCTGAAGAAGCCGGCTCGGGTCGGGAGTGATATCCTTCGATCCTTCTCGGGTATAGTCTCACATATCATAAGCTCGGATAGCTGATCCCGAGGGCTTTATTCCATTACTCTCAAGCTTGTGATGTCAGACTGTCGGATGGTTGATCACTGCAACGGGTTGAACATATGATAACTAATCGGGTTCCCGTCTATAGTAATCTATACTTCTCCGCATTCGACTGAAGCACCTCATCTTCGAAATTCAATTGCTCAAGACCAATCTCACTCAAAGCGACTTACTTTTGAATCTTCAATCACAATGATTCGGCTTCCAGCCCAAGCTGTTGCGTTCTCCTCTCTTGTATCCGCAGTGGTGCTCCCCTTCGTTCCTCCGGCATTAGAAACACGTCGTTTGCGAAATGATACATCGAATGCATCCGGTCGACCTGGGTATGTGCATCTAAGCTCTAGCTCTACCTGCGAGCTCGGGATTCCGGCTAATTCGAGCAGGACATATCCCAAACTTTGCAGCTGTCGGAGGTAGATGAACGAAATATTCCACAGCTTGACGCTTATGAATAATGAATCACGATGACATTACTCGCTCTATCTCTTCTGAACACGTCATTTGATGTATCAGTGGCGCTCACAAGATCTTTTGTATCTAATGTTGTTCCGATATGGCTTTCTCGCAAATTCGATATCCCCGAGTCTAAACGCCATCCATAATCCACCTCAAGGCTTCCACCTCAATCATTCGCTCATTACTTCGTGTCGTCTATTGTCTCTCTGGATCCATCTCGCTATCGATCTTTCGAATAACCCGGCACGGGTTACCAGCCGCGAAATGGAAGGGTGGCACATCCTACAAAATCAGCGAAAGAATCTACTCGACTGGAGACAAGCCTTACTCTTGTAACAACCGCGCCTGCGCCAATTGTAGATCCACGGCCTATCCGAACACCGGCAAGAATAATCACGCTCCCGCCAATCCATACGTCGTCTTCGATATGGATTTCCTTCCCGGCCTCTGGTCCCTTCAAGCCTTGTCGAACAGCCGGGTCAAGGGGATGAATAGCGCCATAAAGCGAAACATTTGGTCCGAACAGAACTCTTTCTCCGATTTCGATAAGGCAGGTGTCGAGGACAAGCGTGTTGAAATTGAGGAATGAGCCGGCGCCGACTTTGAAATTGAGACCGTGGTCGACGGAAATCGGACCATCGACAATTGGATCTGTTTCGTCAAATAGTTCTTCGTCTTCTTTGGGATCCGGATTCACTGGAGGAAGAGGTCGTTCGTCTCCAATTATCCTGTACTGTGGTTTTAGCTTCGAACTTGGACAATCCAATGCAACTGAGATATCGTGTATCTGCAGGGTAGTCCATCTTGCTTACTTTCTCCAAAGCTCAACTTTCTGTCGTCTTGGTGCATCTCTTGCTGCATTAAATGCCTCGCAGGCCAATCTGCAACGCGTGCGGTTGTCTTGGAGGTCTTGATCCCAGGGAAGGTAGAGCTCCCCGCGGAGCATCTTCGCCCACTCTTTTGAAGAAGTCATTTTTAGCGCGTTGAATTTCAAAGGTGAATGCAATGGATTTTGTAGCTTTCGATCGCCCTGGAACGTCAGAGCTTTTTATATAGCATGTTTGCCACCATGGTGGGGAGTGCTTGGGTACTTGCCTTTTCTGGAAGGTCCGCCAGCATTCACAGATAGACTGCTGTTCCTGACGCATGCTTTTTTCCAATCTCCGATATTTTCCCGACATCTTTCGATCATAGGTCTGAATGCGTGGCGGTCAAACTTGGGGTTATGCACGTCAGCCTTGAGGTTGTCACCTGGTAAGGAAGGTGCAGGTTCCCCGCGGGGCCTAGAATTGTCTCTTTCTAAGGTTTCGGGCTCTTTGTACTTGGTTTTATCTTGGGGTGCAAGTGGTATATTGTATTGCTACCTAGGTAACGCTTTAAAACCGAATTTATCTTGAAAAAAAGCCAATCTGTTCCCGAGGTCGGGTTTGGATCTATAATGGGGTCAAATAATGTACAAGCTACGTAGTGGCCTTCGGTACCTACCATTCCTCGGGGACAGAATATATATGGCGCTTAAGTGCTACCCACCGGGATTATCATCGCGGGAAATATCATCTGATTAAAACAATAATGTGCATGAAAATAGACGAAAGGCTTGTTATCACATCCCAAAGAACGATTCACGGAATACAGAAGCAGAAGGTCGTTGGGCGCGCGCCCTGTTGACGAGGGGATTGATGACATATTGCACCGAGCAAAACAACCGCCAAACTCCCCGCTTCTCCCCTCTGCACATAAACACTTCTCCAACCACCCCCACGACCATGTCTGTCGTTGAGATCACCTCAAACGAGCAATTCAGCTCTCTGCTGAGCCAGTCTCGATTCGTCGTGGCCGACTGTACGTGTCCCAGCTCCTCCAGTCCCTATCACTTCCCCGCCTTACCGCTACTCACCTCGAACCCGCGAACTCCGAGCTTACATTCTCTTTGCAGTTTACGCCGACTGGTGCGGACCTTGCAAGGCCATCGCCCCAGTTTACGCCTCGCTAGCCAGCCAGCTGACCCGACCAAACCTCATCACATTCACCAAGATCAATGGCGATAACCAGAAGGCCCTGGCCCAGGCCTACAGCGTGCGGGGGTACGTTAACATCTTCCCTTAAAGCAACCATACACTCTACAAGCCTACGACGAGATTCCAATCCAGGAACATACCCAACCCCTTCTATGCACTCCCTCTCGAACCCCTCTCCAGCTCCAGTGCTAACACATCTCCCCCAACAGCTACCCTACCTTCATCGTCTTCCAAAACGGCCGCAAAAAGGAAACCATCTCAGGCGCCAACGTCGGCAAACTCAACGAAGTAATCTCGAAACTCGCCTCCGAGGCCCAGAACTCCGATAACGCCGGCGGCAGCGGCGAAAGCAGCAGCGGGGGCACTTGGATCGGCGCCTCCATCGCCAAAGGCTACGCCGACATCACCGACCAAATCGACGCAAAAGGCCTCGAGCTCTTGAACAGAGACAACGACCACGGCGGGCCCCGCGTGCTCTTCGAAAACAACAAGCCCGCTTCCTTGTCAGGCAAAGGCAAGAAATCCGAGGCCGACTGGGTCGAGAGCGACACCGACGAGCAGCTTATGCTATACATCCCCTTCCAGTCTACGGTGAAGGTACACTCTCTACATGTGACATCTGTCCCTGTTGAAGAGGCGGAGGACGATGACGAGGTGCCTATGCGGCCTCGGAGTGTGTGGCTCTACACGAACCGCTCGCATGTGCTTGGGTTCGACGAGGCGGAGGATATTCCGGCTGTGCAGAAGGTGGAGATCGGGGAGGGAGACTGGGATGAGAAGACTGCGACTGCGAAGATCGATTTGCGGTTTGTCAAATTCCAGAATGTTACTTCGTTGGTGGTTTTCTTTGTTGATGGGGATGGGGATAGCGAGAAGCTTCGTGTCGACAGGCTACGTATTATTGGCGATGCAGGTGAAAAGCGCGATATGGGCAAGCTGGAGAAGATTGGCGATGAGCCAGGAGAGTAAAATTCTCTTTTACAATGCTTGAAGGCTTGCATGAGTACGAGTACTGGCGACGATTTGATTTTTTTCCATCACTTTTTTTCATCAAGATATGCCCGGCCTGGAATGTTTAAGGCCGCTAGACGGGGAAATCCTTATGGCAGCGATTTATTTAAGACCGTGAAAACACGCTACAGAGCAATCAAAATATTGAGTAAGATGTTTAAAATTTCTAAAATTTCTTTTCTAATTCTATGCTTTCCCAAGAGCTGCTCTTGAAAAAAGAGATGTCCGATCCCAAACCAAATGGCCTCATCCTTGGGAGATCAGTAAGGCCAATAAAGTAGAACCGGTGTGCAATTCCGTTCGTCTGTGACGCAACTGACACCTGGGTTACATCACTGAAGGCCCCTTTGACAGGGCTTTGGATGTCCAGGCAACACGGGTAAAATTTCTTAGTTGCATCGCCGCACGAAGAAGAAAAGAAAAAGTTTGAAAGGGCGACTCGCGCCGCAAACTTTTATGCTCGTCGGCTGCGGAAGAAGGATGTTCCGATGTTCCGCGCAAGGGCACAATCGGAGATTACATAATATGGAACCGCTGGCGAGAACAATTTTTTCCTCTGCGGTTTTGTTTTCTTCTTTCAACATAAATTTGGCTGATGATGAGTTCAATGGATAATTATGATAGGAAGAGACTGACTCCTACTGGGAGATTGATCTTACTGTACACCATCCACTGAGGCCTGTTTTGTTTTATCTGTTTGCGCGTCGACCACTGTTGGTCTCATGTTTTTGCGATCTTGACTGGGCTGATGCGACCATGATACCCTTTGTCGAGACAAAGATATCTATCAACATATTCAATGTCGCGCTGGAGGGTTTGGTATCGCAGCTTCTGGTGAAGTGCTCACCAGAGCTGGAGGTTTCTGCACTGTCTGAACTGGACTTCGCGTGATCACATCCTAAGACAAGCCTCGACGCGAGCTTTTTGAGGACCTTGAGATGCATGCATAATGTGGTACGGTGGAGCTATTGTAGAGCTAAACCGGCAAAAGTATTCAAAGACTATTCAGAGTCTTGTCTCGATGCTTGTTTCAGCGCCGCGATGCACGTAGACAAAGCTGCCGACACTTGAAACTGTCGCAGCAGCAGACACAGAAGGCCGCTCTCATCCGATTGCTCAATGCTTAATCGACTTGTAGATAAGCCAAGACATGGTAACTGGCCAGATCGATCGAGAGCAGCCACGACCCGATAGCAGACATAATCATGTCGAAGACCGGAGGTATTCGGCATTGGCCACAGCGTCTCACTCTGGAGACACTGAATAGCGCCCCGTCTGAAGCCGTCTGAGAAAAATGTTAGCAGAAAAAAATTCGAGACGGGACCTCCCGACGTGCCGTCGTGCTCTTGGCCCAACTAAGCAGGTCCCATCGGATGTGATCTCTTGTCTAAGATCTCGCTGTGCTGTCACCACGGCTGCGACTCCACCAAAGCTCTCCGCCGGTGGCTGCATCGGGGTACTGGGCACACGCAACAATCTGATCCATGGAGCGAGGCTATCCAGAATGGACAGATGGCGAACCTGGGCGCCCAGGTACCGGCATCTTTCCACGATCTGACGCCGGTGGCAGACGATTCCAAGGTAAAAATTCCCAGTGCCGCGGGGCGGTAATTTTCTAATTCTTATTCTGCGGCGCTCCGTAGATATGCCGCGTTTCCAGTTAGCCGATAACACACTTTCTCAGAGCCGTGTATTGTACACAGCTGGCCCGACCCGCACTCGCCCACTCTACGAGTGTACACGAGCCAGTGCCCTGGTGCTGTAGACGCACGCTGGACTACTGTATCCACTGCTCAGCACACGTGTGCGCATACCCAAGTGCGCTTCTCAGCGAGAACGTGGGCGGAAGAAGATCAGGCCATTGCGTGACAGCATGGTGGAGAAGATGTAGCATCGTACTCATAGGGCCGGCATTCGGGCCAAGCGTATAACGCAGGAACGAAGAGGCGAGTATCAGCCACCGGCATCAGATTGGGGCGAGCCGGGTTTCAGGCTGGGCGCGGTGTGCTGGGTTCAGCATCCCATCTGACGGCCGCCCCCAAGACAACTCGACTCACGCCACGCTGGAGGTGGGAGGAACGGTGGGCTCGCTCTGCAGCAGGCATATGCGGCTAGCGCAACGCTTGGGAATCGGGAAAAAAAGAAAGTCGTGTCCGGTGCAGAGAGAAATTACGTATTTCCAGAATACGGGGCGCTCTTCTCGAGGCTTACCTACTTGGTAAACCGTGAATGGCGGATCTGCTGGGTTAGTCGCGAGGGTGTCCACTTCCTTGGCCGTACAGGCCGTGTGGTCAAAGGCTATCTGATAAGAAATGGGTCCCTCCTCGTGTCGATCTCGATCGTGCTCGTGAGACAACTGCCGAAGTCTGGCGATGTACAGCTCGCTTTGGCTCTTCCGCGGGTCCAGGGCTTTCTGTTACTGGGTAGGGTTAATCAACATGATGCCCACTGAGGAGTTGGGCCGGGAGATTTGCAGCCAGACACGGCTGGAGGGAACATTAGAGGAAAGATCTACCCGGGTGTGTTGGTGATGGAGGAGACTTGATCGATCTATCTCCCAAACTGGGGTGGTCGCCGAACCAACTACTGTCTACTATCTCGTATCGCACTCTATGGCAAACAATGCTCAACTCTGGCACGGCCTCCGCACATACCAACAAAGCAGAGGCCTCAGAAAGAGCCAGGAAGTGGTCTGGGTCCGATAGGGTTTTTGCGACTGGGGGTTTGGCAAGTCTCATAATTTGGCTGCGATCTGGCATCATGGCGCACGGTGGGGACGCGCGGACAGAATCAGCAATGGACTTCCGTGATCTCTGTTTACGGGCCTCCCGTCTTTGTTCGGTATGTGGCCCTACACACGCAGGGCCAGCGAGCCCTGACCCATTATTGGAGGTGAGCGAAAGGGTACCTGAGTCAAGAACCCACGGGCCTGGAGATGTGGTTCGTTGGGTCTCCGGAAGCACCCACGCTTGCCCACGATCCTCGGTGGTCCGGATAAGACAAGGGCTCCAGTGGCGCAAATTGATAGACCAGATCACCGCACCGAGACTGCCATGCTGGGCTTAGGACTCGAGGGAATTTCATGAGCCTGTCCATCTCGTTGGTTAATGCCTCATGATTGACTCGGGCAGGGTGGAACGCCCATGCAGTTCGGGGGCTTGCACTAATGCACAATTTCCAGGCTCGGCCATTTTGCCACGGGTCGAGTTTAGTGTACTCTCCGCATTTTTTGGGCTCCTCGATCGCAGCTCCAAACTGCGCTTCTGGGATCGGGAAATTCCCCAGTCACGATGCCCTGATTCGTGGTTCACGGGCTTGGCCAAGAAGGAAGTGGGAACCGGTGGAGCAGATGGAAGCACGACTAAGCCATTTCCACCGAGGAGCAAACCCAGCGAAGCTTTTCCAACAAAAGCACGGAAACAGAGTTTTCGAAACCTCTGGGGACCTGAAGATTGCGGCCGCCTGTGTGGGGGAGATGAACGTGTAGTTCGCTACTAGTGGCGTTTAGGTTGGGACAAGAAGCACACCAAGCAAAATAGCGCGGTCGAGAAATTTCCATTGGCCATCAAGGTTTGTGCCGGGGGAAGTCTAAGGTCCTTACTCAGTACGGTAGTTGACTCCAACAGATCGCCCGAGGTAAATTAGTGCAGTGGTTCCTTTGGGGCTAGTGAAGGCGATAGACAGCGATGCTCAGCAGATCTTGCCGCAAGCATCATTAGTCTTTCCATGTTCCTGGCGCCACATCCAGAGTCGACAGAGTTATTGGAGAAGGTCAAAACGTGAGTTCAATACGGTGGATACGGCCGGGGCAGTTGTTGGCTCGAGATTGAGCCGGGGAACGCCTCGTGAGGTGATAATGGCACACAATGATCTGAGCTTCTCAGACCGGGGACCTCGTTCCATTGCCACTTCGCATGGATTTGGATGCCAGGCTGGGTTAGTGTCGGGTAAAGCGACCACTCTCATGCTCTGGACGACGTTCTCAAGGTCCTCTATTTCTCCGTAGGAAGTGGAGAGAGGGTCAATGGCTGATCACCGGAATGGTCTTTTGGACTGCCGGAGTATCGTTAGTCCACATGAAGACCGAGGTCGCTAGCCCACGTGCTCTCATTTTCAAGGTTGTTCCATTGAGCAGCTAAAAGGCCGTGTGAGGAGAATATCAATAATTTGCATTAGGTGCATTGAATGTGGTTGAATTCCATATTTAGTGCATATTCATCTCAAAGAGCCCTGCAGGATATACCAGGTGAAAGAGAATGACAATTCTTATCGCAGCCCGAGATAAAGTAATTCCAAAGATTTTACGGCATCGATAAGCGCTAGAGCTTCCGATAGATTGCGCATGTATATTGCTGTACCTTCCAGAAGAATGTGCGTCGACTCCGAAACCAACCTTTGGAACCCGTGGATCTCGATTTTAGCCGAGTGGCATCCCCGCACTTTCAGTTTGGTTCACGGGATAAGAACTGTTCGCGGTCGGGAAGCATGTGCTGAACGAAGCTGCAAGCGAGTCCGAATACTACATTGCTCAATGCCGGCTACTTGCTTCCAAAGCGTTCTGTGGCGGCGTCCTGAGCGTAGCCCGGCCCGTTGGAGTGGGTGGGAAAAGCCGTTATGCGTTATGCGTTATGCGTTATGCGTTATGATTGTAGATTGAATGATATTAGTGTTTCCGTGGTACGCTTTCCTACCTGCCCTGCTACTGTAGACAAGGACCTTGTTAGCAGTGAAGTCGCAACTGCTCCGTATTACTCCATAGATTAATCGGGGTACGAGAGTAGGCATCTGAGTAATGGGAGAGACATTGAATCCTGATAACGTCACCGTAAGCACAGCGAGGATTTGTCCTCGTAGCCTACGTATGGCCTAGAATGCATGGAATGCTGATTTGATCAGCGTAAATGTGCCCCGGAAACTTCCCATGCTTTCTCATTGGGATCGTCACAATGCATCTGCGTTGGTTTGTAGATTGGGGTCTGCAGCCAAACTCCCACCGGCTACAAGCGCATAATCCAGGGCGCGAAATCGCAGAAAAAGGGAGGTGGTACTTTTGCCAACGCTCTCTTCTCATTCATGCCAAAAATTTAAAAATAAAAAGCAAAGAAAAGAAGCAAGTGACCACGAGAGCCCAGCCACACCGCTCCGAACAACAGAGCGTCCCTGCGCACGCCAAAAAGACCCGAAGTGGACGTAGCTTTGATGGCAGAGTTCAGAGAGGGTCTCGAATTTCGAGTCGGGCGTGGGGCGCCGAGCCAAGGCCCCGGCGCATGCTAGCGTGCTGGACAACGCGTGTTCCGTTCGAGCCACACTGCCACTGATACGGCCAACTCCAGTTTGTTTCAGATTTCAAGCTTACTCGGGCTATCCAGGGTGCGGAAAGCGCCGAAATGGAAAAAGTCAATTTCGCGGGCACCGAACACCGTACCAGAGCAATCTATCTGGACGCCGCAGTTTGACACCCCGATTGCTGTTAGCGTGCTGTGGCTGGGCTCTTGTCTCTCCACAATTGCCGTGATTCCACTGCTACATGCGACGGAGCATGCGAATGAGCTAAGGCGAGAGCTAGCCAGGCTGGGAAAAGTGTAGACCACTTGCCGAAATGGGATATCATGAGATTAGCCGGAGGAAATGGGCGAGATCTGCGCCATCCGTTATGGAGCTTTCTAGTTTCAATACGGAGTACAGGAAGTGCCTCATGGTGAAGAGGACGGGATCTTCGGGTTTAGTTTCTTGTCTTGGGATAGCTAGGGCTCTGTTCGTAGAAAGTTCGAAGCTAGAGAATGGAAACATGGAGAAAGCTGGCCTTAGTTCGCCCCGGCTCCTACCTAAATCGACCTCGGGAGAGGCTGCTCATCGACGGAAGAGTACAGAGGCATGCTTGTGTGCGTAGCCGTCGTGATTCAGACGCTCAATTGTTCATTGATTGTCCATTGATTGGGGATTGAGGCGTGCATGGGGCCTGTAAGAATAGGCGTCCAGTTGGAAAATATCTCATCTCCGCCGGCCTCTTGGTCTCGGAATAGCATTGCATGATTTGAGGAGGCCCGACGGAAGGGGACTGCACACCGCAAGAGTCGACCCTCTCAATCCCATCTGGGACCCTTGGTGGCGTCAAAGATACGCTAAAAACATGAATCCCTGCAGCGAACTACCGGCCGTTATTCGCCGGGAACTGGCGGCAGAGGCGTAGGCCTGTAGGCCATCAAAGGAGATACGCGCAATAGACCCTCGCTAAGATTGTTCTATGCCTTGAGCTATGGGGCTCTTGACATAGGTACGAAGGGTGGAGGGTGCTAGGCTTTGGCTTGCCACTATGGCAAGACTATGCCCGCCGGGCATTTCTTTATTTCTTTCCAGAAGGAATCCCAGAAAAAACATATCCTCGACATTAGTACGTTTCGTGGAGTCTAGACTACAGAGCCGGCTTGCGAGTTCTGGCAGTCCCAGTAACCGTGCATTAGTGGCAAGCTTGCCTGCCTAGTGAGTCTTACGTTGGTGGAGGATTCGAAAAAGGGCAGCTAGTATGCGCGTTGCCGTCAGACCCTTGCAGCAGGGGCTGTCATACACCTCAACTGTCATCGAACCTTGGATGCAGGCGGTCCGTGAGCTGCATTTAACGGTTTCCCTCACGCTCGAGCATTAGATACCTCAATCGATCGAGTCTGCAGACTCCTCCCTGTCCAGCGGCTGTGATATCCGCCACGGAGTAATTATCCCCACAATCTACGGAGCATCTTCCTGTGAGACATCACTTGCGTCCTCCTGACAGGAACGCTCCTGTCACCCGGCAGCGGGCATGAGATGATCGCCAACGGTTTCGCGCATCGAAGCTCCATCAGACGGGCCAAGCGCGGGACTGATTCGCCGGGGAGAGCAGGCTCTTGCTTCCACTCCAGTTAGCAGACAAATCCTGGCATCGGTTAGCAAGCTCCAGCTCCAGAGCTCCAGAGCTCAAGCGGATGCCAGATCCACCGGGTCTCCAGAGACGGCTGGAGCCATGGGCACGGGAAGGAAAGTCATACGAAATAAGCCAGGAGATAAGCCAGGAGGAAGCACTCCACGAGGCACGCCAGCATCCTCTTTGCTTACTTAGTTGCCTCCGGACGGATTCAAAGAGTCGACAAAGTACTCCAAAGGCATGGGCGAGTCCCACCGCGGACCGTCAGACGCTCGGCTGCAACTCTTAGCACTCCTAGCAGGCCTTCCTGCGCCACTTAGTCCAGGACTAGCAGCCGCCCGTCCGGCGGCGCGGGTGCGCTATCTCCAGTTTTCTCTCGCAGTCTTTTGTCTCCACCGTCGCTTGCAACGATTTAACCTCGAATCCCAATTCCTGCCAAGTCCACGGTCTCCCCGGGCCCCATCCTACAAGTACGAGAGCGGCATAGCATCTACCCCAAATCCCTTGATCCTTCCCGCGCGGAGGGCACAGGCGTGATTAGGCTGGATCCTGCCGAGCAGATTCATTGCGTGCAATTTCACGCATGAGGTCATTGGCGCGGCCTTCCGTCATTCCTTACGGCGAAGAGGTGCTTTTGTCAAGGTGCCGGTGAGATAATTTCATTTTCGGTTAGAGGGCAGTGGCCAGGGCGTGCAAATAGTGTGTAGTCGCGGTGATTAGAAAGTATTTGTCTGCCTTTAATTTGTGACGGTGCCACGGGCTGCCCCGTGGTGCTTGTCAATGTCTGTGCGAGCTAACGGTGGCGGGCATGCGCGAAATGTCTCGCCAGGGAGCCAGAATTGAGGGCGCCGGAAGTACGGAGTACCCTGTGCCCAGGGAGACAAAAGACAAAAAGTGAGCGATCTCATTTTTGAGCGCAATATACAGTTCTTTGTTGATGTGGTTAAAAAGTGGAGGGGGCTTTATCGAATTATTGGCACAACTTAAACTCTCCAGATTCACTGCGAGAGTGATTACCTGTGGCCAATGGCCTCTCGGCGAGTGTACATCGATGGATTCCCGTGCTTTTAGCCCGAGACAACGATGGAGTCGGCGCAGAAGATCCTATCGTATTGCGGAAACTAGTCCCTGGACCAGGAGAGCGGGATTTGGGTTTTCGAAGACTCAGTGACAGCCTTCCATGCATGGCTTTCCAAGTGCCTGGGACGCTGGATGCTGGGCAGCAGCCAATCCAGCGCGGGCAGAGTGAATGATTGTGGACTCGGGACGGAGACAAGACGATCAGTAGATGTTACGGAGTCGAGGGCCAGAAGAGAGAGCTTGGCGACTTCCACTTTTGCCCTTCTCAATTTCAGGGCCCCTCCCACTTGGTGTTGCTTGTAGGGCTATTATTGGCGGCGGAACGAAGGAATGGACTCCCCGTCCGCGCAAGACTATCCTCGTCTAAGATTAGTCCTCGCACTATCTTTAGAAGCAGCCAATAACTCCTCGCCCAGAGGATCCAGCAATGGTGTGCGGGGGACTTGAAATCGCCAAAAATTAAGGCGCGTCTGGCCTGCCCACATTTCGAGGGTGCGTCCACTCTGCGACTATTTGCAAATTTGTTTGTGCTGTACGTCACGGCCCTGGCACAAGGATGCTCCCAAGTCAGGTAGCGTTGTGCCACAACCTTCGCGTTACCGTGAGCCATGGAAGGAAACAAAAATAAACAGATAAAAACAATGAAAAAGCAGCAGACCTTGCGTGCAGGTGGCTGTGGAGGGCGTGTGAATGTATCAGGACGGTGGACGAGTCGCTTTGCTTGATGGATCACAGGATGGCACCGGCGTTCATCCAAGTCCCCCGGATCTACGTAACGCGGTACAAGGCGAATGTGGCTGCCTCGGTGGCAGCAGCGCTATCACATTACATGCAATCGGAACACATCACTTGGCGACATGGCTGCAGAAGTAGGGCCAATGGGATGATGCATCGAGTCGAATAAATCTGTACATGTACAATAGTAGGTGTGTCTGCACAAATAGTTTCCAGCTGGGCGGCGCTTCCGGACGAAGCTGAGTTGCTGCAGAGCGCTGCAATGGGCGAATGCATAACTGTCCTTCGCCAATGAGGGCCGGTAGGGCCAGCATTATCTCTCCGGAGGAGGCCTGCCACATCTGCTGTTCTCGACAGCTTGCATCTCGAGCCTTGCCTCGGTGCAGCCAATGGGCCTCTGAGCCTCTGGTTCTTGCCCTGGGTCCCTCCACAGTGTTCCTGCAGTAGGCCGCGCAACTGGAATCTCACAAAGACTGAAGACGTCAATGGAGTGGCGCCACGGCCCTTACAGCTGAAGCCGAAGAATTCAAAAAGCAAAGAGACACATGCCCGTCCCCATGTGCTTGATGTGATAGAGCGACATTGGGCACCGTCTACGGAGGACACATTCTATGTACCACCTATACAAGGACTACTTTGTATGCTTATGCTAGCATCACCCTCCGGCCAGAGTACTCGTACAAGTAACGAGGACAGCGTACTCCGTACCAGTAGCCGAGATGAAGATAAAACGTCCGTTGTACTTTTGGCTGGGATCATATGAAACTGACCCGAGGGGAGGGAGACCAATACCGACCGTTTCACGATCGAGCACGGGTTGCACGGTGTTCGCCACCGTTAATGGCTGATCGGCAACCGCGAGGTAAGTCGTGAGCGATACAGCGAGCAACTCGCAGCCCCAATCCGGCATGGATACGCTGAAGCGCATGCCGGCGCACATGTCGATCGCAGCCATGGCCGGGGGGGGGGCAGAGGACAGAGTTGGGGATCAGCAGCAGACGGGCTTATTGGCCCTGACCGGAACCATGGAGTCAAGACAGAATAGACCTCGATTGGAGAAGACAGTCGAGTAGTGGAGCGGAGGGGCAACCAGAGATCCGTCTGTCGATCGCTGCGCTCTGGCTCGTCCATGCCCTGGCAGCGAAATGACGAGGACGGGACGAGCGTGGAACGCGAACAGGCCAATTCCTTCGGGGACGCCCATTGGATCCGAGGCCAATGGGAAGCACACCTTGGGGGCAGTGGAGGAGAAGTGGCTTTGGATTTGCGTGGACGGTGGAGGTTGATAAGTCCAGAGGGAAAATAATGATTGCCGCTGTCACCATCGATCCTTGCATCCAATGCCAGGCCCTCGTGGCCATTCCCAATTTTGGTCTACAGAAGAATTAGCCTACCATACGTATGTACAGACCATACAGACCATAGGGGACCAGAGCCTGTAAGATGGCAATGTTGGTACTCTCCTCGGTTGGCCACAACGTGTACTGGAGTATGTGTGTGTGTATATTAATCGTGGCTATCTATTATTATCGCTATCGAGTACTGGATCAATTTCCAGACTCCAAACGAGCACAGCCTCGCCCTCCGCATTTCTCGCGCGTAACCACTCGTGCGCCCTCTCCACTTTGCTTTTTTGGGGAGTTGACCGAGGTGCTTCTTGGCCCGATTCCGGGCACTGGCCCATTCGCCTGGTCCCAGTGGGCCCCAAGTGCGCCCACAGAGGATGTGCAGTTCCTTATCCCGCCCCAGCCTGGCGCTGATACCACCTTTCCTGACACAGCGTCCTAGACAATTTGCCCATTTTATTTTATTTTATTTTCCCTGTCCGTATTTGTAAATCCGATTATTCCTATTTTCCAGAAATCCAATTTTCCTCCCCCCCCCAAAATAATCCGTGGAAAATCCCCAAAGGGCCGGCCCACACCCTCTTGCAATGACCTAGTGAACCCGGCCGTCAAGAGGGAATCGTAGCAGATCATTCTTATTATTACGGTTATCCACCGCTGCCCTCTTTCTCTCCCATATCTCTCCCCACGACTTGCCCATATAGGCCCCGTCTCTCTTTTGATTTATTTTATTATTTCCTTTTTGCTATTGATTTTCCTTCCTTTCCTTTCGTTCCCACTTAGTCTATCTGTTTGACTCTTTTGGGTTTGGAAAGTTAGCAACTTTTGGTCTCTCCTTCCACTATCCCGGATTTCCTGATATATCAGGTTCCTGTCCCTCCTTTGATCTAGAGCCTCTTCTCTCTCTCACTCTCTCACTCTACCTAATATCTCTGGTCCACTCACTCTTTTACGTGACCAGCCTGTACTCTATACCCTAATACTTCATACCTCGCGTTGAATTGCACAAGGTATGCGGTGCCCTTTACTCCCAAATGCCTTGCTCTTTCTAACTTGTATAGATACCATGGATTCAACAGCATACTCAGTAGCACCTCCGGTGCATAACCAACAATTCGCATACTACCCAGAGTCCACATCACAGCCTTCGCAGCAACAAGGTCACCTCTACAGCCAACCTTCGGAGATGCCTTGGTACGGACAGGCGCAACAGCCAATCTATTCCGCACAGCCCATGATGAACATGCACCAAATGGCTACTACCAATGCCTTCCGTGGAGCCGCTATGAACATGACCCCCGTTGCCTCGCCTCAGCCTTCGCACATGAAGCCCGCTCTTATGGTGCAGAACTCCCCAGCTCTGATGCCCTTGGACACCCGCTTCATTGGCCACGACATGTACTTCCCCTCTACACCACCATTGTCTGCCTCCTGCAGCACCATTAGCAGCCCACCATCTGCCTCCGGCGCCTTGCACACTCCTATCAATGACAGCTTTTTCGCTTTTGACAAGGTCGAAGGTGTCAAGGAGGGCTGCGAGACCGACGTGCACACCGAGCTTCTGGCTACCCAAGACTGGACCCGCGCTGATTCGCCTCCCATGACACCTGGTAAGTGACATAGCAATTCGAGACGTCAAAAATATAGATGCAGATGGCACTGTCATAGTGCAGATAATGCAGATATGCAAGGGAAGGGGACTGAACGCTAATGCTCGGCAGTGTTTATCCACCCGCCATCCGTGACTGCCAGCCAGGCCTCGGATCTGCTCTCCGCCAACTCTTGCCCCTCGCTTTCCCCCTCCCCATCTCCTGTGCCCTCTGACGTTCTTGCTCATTCGCAAGGTCTGACCGTTGAGTCTGCCGGCGCTTCTTTTTGCGACCCGCGTCAGCTTACCGTCGAGGCCTCTGCCAATGTCCCCACTCCTCAGGCCCTCCCTCCTCTGCCTACCCTCTCTTGCGATGAGGAGGAGCCCCGTGCTGTGATGGGAAGCGCGTCTGTGACCCTTCCTGTCAACGAGAACCCTGCCCCTTCCTTCACTTCCTCCGTCGACCCATTGAGTTCGCTGCCTACCTTTGACAGCTTCTCTGACCTTGACTCCGACGATGAGCTGAACCGCCTGGTCGACTTCCACCCCGGCAGCAGCAACGCTGTCTACCTCGGTGGTAAGCGCCAGCGTGTCCACCACTACATTGCCGAGGATGATGGATTCTTGAGCGAGCACAGCCTGGATGACTCGGATGACAACGAGGCCTTCGTCCCATCTCTTCCTTCACTCGACTGGACTGAGACCCCCGAGTCCCAGGCCGAGGTTGAGGAAGAGGAGGCCGAGGAGGAGCCCGTCGAGGAAGAGGTCAAGACCAAGAAGCGCAACAACCGCAAGTCGTCTCGCAAGTGCACTGATGAGGAACACGTCAAGAAGTCCGTCTCCATGGACACCCCCGGTAGCGCCGACAACTCGGACTCCGAGCCTGCCCCCGTCTCCATCAACCGACGCGGTCGCAAGCAGTCTCTGACCGAGGACCCATCAAAGACTTTCGTCTGCACTCTCTGCTCTCGCCGCTTCCGCCGCCAGGAGCACCTCAAGCGCCACTACCGCTCTCTGCACACCCAGGACAAGCCCTTCGAGTGCCACGAGTGCGGTAAGAAGTTCTCTCGCAGTGACAACCTTGCCCAGCACGCGCGTACTCACGCCGGCGGCTCCGTTGTCATGGGCGTCCTTGACCCCAGCGAGGTGGCAGCTTACGAGGAAGAGAATGGCGGAATGGGCGTCATGTATGACGACGCCCAGTCTGGCTCCGAGTCTCCTGACCGCCGCCAGATGAAGAAGCGCAAGCGCGATCTGGCGTAAGCCTCTTTGCTTTAATGAATTTCACGAGACCAAGAGCTTCCTCCTGCATATATTATACATTTTCCGGTCGTTTGGATCACATTTTTTCGTCATTTCCAGGAAGCTCACGGTCGTGTCTTTTGGGTTTGGCGTCCGGGCATATTTCACACTGGTGTCTGCATTCATCGGTGTCTTGGCTATCTTGGTTCCTTCTGCATTAGCATTCGCATTGCGCAAGGAAGCGGGGACACAAAGCCCACGGGCGGTTTTTGGGAGAGAAACCACAAAAATTTTTTATATTCGGATTTACACAGCTCATGGACGGCATACTACATAACCGACGCGGTCCATGACGGGAAACCACAAAAAGAAAAAAAAAGAAGCGAAATAGATCGAATGGTTTCTGGTCCACAGTCGAAGAATACAGTGGCTGGATTCGGGTGTTGATTTCCTTTGTCAATATCTCTTTTGTTCGAGCGGTCTTTTTTCCCTTTTCATACCGGACCTTCACAATTTGTGGGCAGTTCGGCTCTTCCTTGGGCCCCTTCATTTCTCTTCTTATTCTCTCGTGCCCCCCCTTTCTCTGTGACTTATTGTTTTATTGGCCTTTTTCACCTTTCGATTCTCCCCACCCATTTTTTCGCTTCATGTTCTGTCTTGCTTGCCTTATCTTCGATGTAATATTTTTTCGAGCCTGTTCATCCTTTTGATCATCGCTTTGCCTTGTCTTCCTGTGCTGGTCACATTCTTGTATAAGTTTATTTGACCTCATCATTTTGTCCCCATTGACACTCATACATACCCCCTTCTTGTACTGCATTTCTGCCTGCCCTTTTTGTGTTGGTCACAGGTCATATTGATCCAGTGGATCTACAAGAACAAATACAAAGCATAATCACATTACATCTGTCCTAGTAGATTGAGTAATTTAGTACTTGTAAGCATCATAGAATGGCATAAGGTGATACGTAACCTACCTAGGCATGAGACAGGCACGTCCGGGTCGAGGAAAGCGAAGCTGGATGTATCAACATGCCATTATCCTAACCCCGCCCACCCCATGTGATAAACTTGGCCAGAACGTGGTCTAAACTTAGACATTTCCCAAGTCCAGTAGGGCGAGGGCTTGGGAAATTCTACAGATCACTTCAACTTTGCGGCCAACCAGCAGCTTTATCGTGCGAGGTTTGACAATCCACTTCCTCTGTGATCAGATCAAAATATGACAGACCAAGTCCCAAAATTGAACAACAACAATCAACAGCTCTAATTGATTCGTTTCGACAGAAGTAGCACCTCAACGACCTTTGTCTCACGTTCCACAGCACAAGTGACTACCTCCCCAAACAACCTTATCGATAAGCCAACTGTGGGGGTACCCAAAGAAAAAAGACTCCCCTCAACACCACCAACCCTCCCCAATTACATCAAGGGCCAGGCCCAATGCCAAAATGCCCACAACAGGCCTAAACGTCATCGCCCTAATATCAGGCGGTAAAGACTCCCTCTACTCAATCCTCCACTGCCTCCGCAACGGCCACAACGTCGTCGCCCTCGCAAACCTTCACCCCGCCCCGAGCACCACCCAAGATGCTTCCTCTCCCACCGAAGAAGATATCGACAGCTTCATGTACCAGACAATCGGCCACAGTGTGATCCCGCTCTATGAAAAAGCACTCGGCATCCCTCTCTACCGCGCGCATATTACAGGCGGCGCGGTCGATACCTCCCGCATCTACAGGCATGACTCGAGCGAGCTGCAGAAAGAAGATGAGACGGAGGATCTTGTCCCGCTTCTGCAGAATGTGATGCAGAAGCACCCAGAGGCGAATGCTGTTTCGGCGGGCGCGATTCTGTCGACGTACCAGCGGACGAGAATTGAGAATGTTGCCTTCCGGCTTGGGTTAACGCCTCTTGCTTGGTTGTGGATGTATCCTGTTCTTCCTGCATCGATGCAAAGGAAAAATGATGGGTTAGCTGTTGGGCAGGCGGGGCTTTTGGAGGATATGGCGGGGGTTTGGTGCGATGCGCGGATTATCAAGGTTGCAAGCGGGGGATTGGATGAGGGGTTTTTGTGGGAGAGTGTTTCTGGGACTGGAGAGGAGGGGAGAAGAGTTAGGAGGAGGATTGTTAAGGGGATGGCGAGGTTTGCGGAGGTGGGGGATTTGAAGGGTGCTGTTTTGGGGGAGGGGGGTGAGTATGAGACGCTTGCTGTTGATGGGCCTGGGTTTTTGTGGAAGGGGAGGATTGAGATTGAGGGTTTTGAGACGGGGGTTGGGGATGGAGGGGTTGCGTTTGCGAGGTTGAAGGGGGCGAAGGTTGTATTGAAGGGAGACCATGATGGAGAGGGTCATACGGCTGATGATGTTCGAAAGCCGGCGTTGTTGGATGAGCCGTTTGTTGCTGCTTTGGAAGATGTGGGCTCTGTGCAGTTGGGAGAAGTGAAGGCGAAGGAGTTGACGGCATTTGATGGATTTTCTGTCAAGCCTTATCATGCGAAGGGTGGCTCGACGTATACAATGGCAAATCTGGTTGCGCCTGAGGCTGGTCCTGGCGCTGGAGAGCAGATGGAGGCCATTGCACAGAAGGTACAGGAGGCATTGAAGTCATTTTCTGAGTCTGGCACAAGTCGCTCGACTGAAGACATTGTTTTCGCTACAGTGCTGCTACGTTCGATGTCAGACTTTGCTCTTATGAACAATATTTACGTCTCTCTGTTCAAGAAGCCAAATCCGCCAGCGCGGGTGACCGTTGCCTGTGGCGATACTCTGCCTGCCGATGTGAAGGTTATGGTTTCCTTCGTCGTTGATAAGGGACCTCGTGATAAGCGACAGGGTCTACATGTGCAGTCTCGCTCGTACTGGGCTCCGGCAAACATTGGGCCCTACTCACAGGCTATGTCTATACCAATCCATGGCCAGAGCAGCTTGATCTACATCGCCGGGCAGATTCCTCTTGAACCAGCTTCAATGGAAGTAGCTACTTCTGAAAACTCTTGGCTTGAGGCATACTGTCTACGGGCTGTGTTATCTCTACAGCATCTATGGCGAATCGGAGAGGCCATGCAGGTGGATTGGTGGCTAGGGGGAGTAGCCTTCATGACTGGCGGAAAGCACGTCGAGACCCAGGCGCGAGTAGCGTGGCATCTGTGGAGAAAACTGCACACAAGGCCGAGACTTGACGATGATAGCGATAACGATGAGGGGCCAGAGCTGGATGCGTGGGATATCAAGTATGGCCGGCGCACTCAGGAAATCATACCTGACACAATTGCTTCAGGGCTGCCTCGATTTGCAGTCCTTGATGAAGAAACTTCAAATACGGTATCTCCCTTCCTTGCTGTTGAAGTCGATGAACTACCGCGGGGTAGTGATATCGAGTGGCAAGGATTGGGAAGTCAATGCGAACACGCCAAGGTCAACGTTGATGGAGACGCCGTTTCCGCTGCCGCAGATGGAACCTACAGCTATACGTGCCTAGAAATTGGCACTGGGGCAACTCAGGAGACTATCGCAGAATTAGTAAAATCTGCCGAGTCTGTTGAGGAAGGCCATCAGCTCGTGTCGCAAGTGGTGTTATACACCACGCAACCGGTGTCCGAGCGCCTCTGGGCAGGCCAGGTGGTGCCCTGTCGCTCTATCTGGGGACGAGAAGGACGACCACTGGCTGCAGGAGTGGTGGTAAACAAGGAAATCGCGCAATGATCGCGGATCACGACTGACGAAGCCTCATACGAATGCTCATAGATAAAAAGCAAACCATAAGCCGTTGAATGCATGCAAAGCGAAGACTTCTGCGCCACATGCGCCCGAGCATGTGATAGGCAAAATTCCTTCCGCATTCAGGAAAGATAACAACATCCAAACTTCTCCCTCCTGCTCGAACAAAGCTTTAGCCCGCCACGGGACAATTAGAACCCTATTACTGTCTGCCGAAATTCCCCTCCGAAGTTTTCTTTGTTCACCAAACTATCCTCACTCGTTCCCCCTCCCGAAACCAGGCATGACGTACGCATCGACACAAGGAATGGCGCAATGAGTTCACCGCGGGGACAGGAAGAACAAGAGGCGCTGCAAGGAGACAGCACGCCTACTTTGAGCCCCGAGGTCGCCGGCGAAAATTTGCGACAGTTCACTCGTTCTCCCCATCCATATCGCCGCAGCAGACGCCCCGTGTCACGAACCCCCTCCGACCAAGGCAACGGCCTGCAGCCGCAATCGGCCTACCATTCGAAATCATCGCGCACGCCGAGTGATAGCGGGACAGAGGCTGATGATGAGAGTACGGGAATCTTAAGAGGGCTTCCTGCGCCGCCGCCACGGCCTCGGAAAGGTCTACGGGTTGGGAACGGGACTGCGGACTCGGACGGCTGGTTGCCAACGCTGCACCCATGGCCGTCACTAGTACGTCGGTCGAGCAGGGAGTCACGGCGGAGCTCAGAGGAAGAGGCCGTGGAAGATGCTATTGAGGCTAAACGGCGTGGCCGAAGGAGGCGAGTTGAGATTCTGCGGCGTCTGCTTGAGACAGGTCTTTTGCTGTCCGTGGGGGCGACTGTCTTGCTACGGAGAGAATCGCGAGTTCTGGCTTGGGAGTGGAAGAAAGGTAAGAAACACAGTACCTTGGTGCTATTGGATTGTTACAATAAATGAATGTTTTACTGATTTTACCAGAACTTATCGCTCATGGCCTCTTGCTCGTCGGGCTCTTCGCTTCATATCCGATCTTGCTCCGCATCTCACGAAAACGAAGATGGCATGTGTGGCCAACCACACAGCCATACTTTGTGATTCCGGCGACATTCGATCCGGCGCCGCTTCTCTATCCAATCCTCATACCCATATTTGTTTCAATCTCTCTGGGCCGCCATAGTCCTGCGTTGGTTTTGCCGAACATCATACTCAGTCTCGCCTCACTCCCTACACCCCTCATACCACTACAAAATTGGGTTCACGGCTTCAGTCTTCCTCACTGGTTGATGACACTGATTCCGATCCTGATCTCTGAACACTTCTCTCTCGACTTATCGATTCCGAAGCCGCTTTCGCTCCGCGGCCACGACGCGGAATTATTGACTCTTCTTTTTCCTTTGCATCAAGCGTTGATACCCACTCTAGACTTTTTGTTGACGACCAGTCTTCTCCCTGCTGAGCTACAGCTGCTGAACACCGCATTAATCAACTTGTACTTATTTGCGACCTCTCCACAAGCGGAGATTCTGAAAGCGTTGCTTTGGCTGGGAGGAATGTGTATATTTGTGTCCTGCGGCGATATTTTGCGCTGGGAGGTTGCGCTGGCTCGGATTCCCAGCTGGAAATTTCGCCGCTCGCTGGGTAGCTCGCAGTCGCCCCGGCGATTCTTGAACATGATGGACCACCGACTTTGCCAGAAGCTGAGCGGGACCGGCTTCTCAGATGAGCCCACGTCCGACAGCGATGGTCCGGGTGCAGTCCCTCCTCGGAAACGGAAGAATATGCGTGGGCCAACGCAGGCACTCAAGCCTGTGGACTCGATGCCTGCGGATGGGAACATTAGTGCAGAAGAAGCATTAGAGCGACATGATCGGGCTGCTGCGCGCAGGCAGCGGCGGCGCCATACGATCTCCACTTTCGAAGAGGCTGTACAAGAGGAGCGCATACGCACTACGCCCAGTGGACGTCGCAAGAAACTGATGGGGCCTGGTCTCACCTCATTTTTATCCTTGACTGCAGCACAAGCCCAAGTTCGAAAGTGGATGTATGCATCTTATGTCTACCTTATTTCGATAGGCATCATTCTGGGCCCCATTCGGAAGTATGTGGCCAATCGGGCCCTACAAGGACAAGATCCGTTTGGTTGGGCGATAGGATATTTGCTAGGCAACCTTTCTGCATTCCGATTCTGGGTGCTTGTCACGAATCTAGACCATTGGATTTCGCTGCCTCCTCACCCCCAGGCAGCAAAGGCCTTTTGTTGGCTGGGGCGGGTTGAGCATATGCGCCAAACATTCTTTGGGCCTGCTAACACCCGCCTTCTCATTACTGGCTACTGCATTTGTGTTTTGATCCTGGGGTTAGCGGTAGTATTCCAGCTTAGCGCGGTTGTCGAGGTTGACACTCGGCGCAAAGTCTTCCACGGCACAATGGTGCTGATGTTTCTGCCTACCGTGTTTGTGGATCCGACCTTCTGTGCTCTGTCGCTCTCGTTGGTTCTGGCTATCTTCTTGCTTCTGGACCTTTTTAGAGCCTCACAGCTCCCGCCTATCTCGCGACCGTTGACTCATTTCCTGGCGCCGTATGTGGACGGTCGCGATCATCGCGGACCAGTCATCATCTCCCACATCTTCCTTCTTATCGGTTGCTCTATTCCGCTGTGGCTGTCACTGTCGGATCTCTACCGGAACGACTCTGGTGCATGGCCTGGCTGGGACGTACCTTCGCGGGACGTGAGTATGGTGAGCGGTGTGATCTGTGTGGGGATGGGGGACGCAGCTGCGTCGCTCGTTGGGCGCAGATATGGACGACTAAAGTGGTTCTGGGGTGGCGGCAAGTCCCTTGAAGGCAGCGTGGCCTTTGCAGTGGCCGTCTGCACCGGCTTGTTGGCAGTTCGTGCCTGGCTGGAGGTCGGTGGATGGCCTGTCAGCGGAGTCGAGTCAACTCCAGGGACCAGCTCAACGGTTCACTTCTGGCTGTGGACAACCTGCAAGGCTGTATTAGCGGCTGGCGGAACGAGCGCCACCGAGGCGATCCTCACTGGCTGCAATGATAACGTCGTGGTGCCGGTGGTGCTCTGGCTGCTTGTGCGGGGACTGGGGGTGTAGTGGGTCGTGTATAGACATCTGTACATAGATGTACTCCATAGCATAGCCATTCATAATGATGAGACTATTCTATTCTCACTAGACTGTTACATTCTCACTGCGACTTGTATTTCTTATTCTTATTCTTATCCTCCCCTGATCTCCCGACTGCAGATAAGCTTCGCGTTATCATGCCGATCTCGGACAATCTAATCGCCTCCTAATCGATAACATCCATTGATGGACCCCCGAAGGTACCTGGTACCCAGTACTCGTCTGGGCGCCTGCAGCAGTTGCTTGCCCCCTTTTCTTTCTGCAGTATCCTTCACTCTTCACATATCTTCCCTCTTCTGACCAAGCTCCCACCCCCGTTCCCTGGAACCAGAGTCATCGACCCAGTGACCCAGTGATTCATCTGACCGCCCGACTATCAGCGCCGCCTGTCACTCGTTATCTGGAGCGGTCACGCCCCTCGTGCTCCAGCTCTTTCCCCTTCACCATCACATCATCTCGGGGCTCCATTACTTCACTATCCTCTTCACCCTCTCTATACTCATTACAGCACGCCAACCCCGCCCGCCTATACACCATCGCCCCACACCGCCTTCATTTGCCTCATCGCAGCTTATCACTCCATTCTGCCCACGCCCAGGAGCTCGATCTACCGCAACTGGATCGTCGTGACTACCCCGAGTCCGTCAGGTCCCGCCAGATTCCCCACGACCTCATCTCCTGATCGATCGAGCCCCGTCTGCCTTGGCCTGCGTCACACTCCGTCTTGTCTTGCCTTCCAACCCATTTTCTTCCCCATCCTGGTACTCCCCTGATGGGCCTCTTCTTGCGCATATCGCCTCGAGATCTTTTGCGGTAGCTGTGGTTGAAGGGGCGTGCAGCCTTTCTGCAGGAGACGAGATCAGTGGAACGATTGTTCTACAGCAGCCATGGCGGCCCAGGCTTCTAGGAGGCCTACAAGGCCGGAAATGTCCATCGGCCGCTACACCAGGCTTGATAAGATAGGCGCAGGCAGCTTTGCTACAGTCTACATGGGTGTTCATACCGTTAGTTCTTCCTTGCGTTGCGCGTTGTAGATCCCCGCATTCCGCAGCACGCTGACATCTGTCTCAGAGATCCAAAACTTTTGTAGCCATCAAGTCCGTCGACATGTCCAAGCTCAACCGGAAGCTTAAAGAGAACCTTTCCTCCGAAATCGATATCCTCAAGGGCTTGCATCACCCTCATATCGTGGCGCTCATCGAATGTCACGATACAACATCGCAGATCCATCTGGTTATGGAGTATTGCGCGTTGGGGGACCTCTCACTATTCATCAAACGTCGTGATGGACTAGCAACACATCGATACACGAAGGACATGATTTCCAAATACCCAAATCCACAGGGCGGCGCCTTGAATGAGGTAGTCGTTCGCCACTTCTTGAAGCAACTCAGCAGTGCGCTCAAGTTCCTTCGAGATCGAAACCTGATTCATCGGGACATCAAGCCCCAGAATCTCCTCTTGTGCCCATCACCAGCTTCGTACCGAGATGGTGTTGCACAGACAATACCCTACAAGGGTAGTGACAATTCCTTCGAGCCTACAACAGGCCTTGAGTCATTACCAATGCTCAAGATTGCGGATTTTGGCTTCGCAAGGTCCCTGCCAACAACATCAATGGCAGAGACTCTCTGTGGCTCACCACTATATATGGCGCCTGAAATTTTACGTTATGAGAAGTACGATGCCAAAGCTGATCTATGGTCTGTCGGCACTGTGCTGTATGAAATGGTAGTTGGGCGACCTCCATTCCGGGCAAGTAACCATGTGGAACTACTCCGGCGAATCGAGAAGGGTGAAGACCGAATTCGTTTCCCTGAAGAGAATCCAGCTTCAGAAGATATGAAGAAGTTGATCAAAGGTCTTTTAAAAAGAAACCCTGTGGAGCGTCTGAACTTCCCTGAGTTTTTCAATGATTCTGTTATAACCGAGCCCATTCCAGGGCTGGTAGGCGATGATCTCCCCTCAACAACCCCAAGTAACCAGACGCCCGGTCCCGAGCCATACAAAACCGACCCTCGGACGACAAAGCCCGCATATTTTGATGGAAAGTCTGACGGGGACTCTCCATACCTCGCCGACCAAGAGGGACCAATGACGTACCCACCTCACAAACAAATCCATCAGCAAAGGACACAAGAGGCTCGAACTCCATCATCCTTATCACCTAGGGGAAGCACTGATAGACCCCCATCTGGTCTTAGTCGAGAACGCGCGAAAGAAAACTATCCAATGTCTCGCCCGGGTGCAGTTAGTCACGCGACAGCTCCTGGACGCCAAGAATTGGTGGATAGACATGCCTCAGCTGCAGCAATGGAGCGACAGCGCAGTCGGAAGACATACTCCGGATCTAACAGAACACCTGAAAATGACCGAGCACAAGACGAACGCGAAAAAGCTGCGCAGGAAGTAGCTTTTGAACGAGATTACGTGTTAGTCGAAAAGAAATCCGTGGAGGTCAATGCGTTCGCAGATGAGCTGGCTCATAGTCCCCGCATTCAACCAGGCTTCTCTCGAGGGCAGACTGGCGCTGTGTCTCGACGTGCCACTACACAGGGCCTGCCCACACTATCTTCGACTTCACCTCATGGTGGAAACTCATCCAAAGCTATACAAGTTGTTGGCAATCGCACCCGAGCGGATTCCACGCATCAACGCCAGCATTCATATGAGCGCCGATATGGCCAGAGTCCAACTTCTGCCACTTCTGCCATCTCAAAGGCTCTCAACCTGGCTAGTGGCCGTCTTTTTGGCATGGGATTTTCGCCTCCCATGGCCATCACCAAAGGTGGACGATCTCCGCCATTGGCTTATAATCCATATCCTGCTTATCCTCCCCAAGCAAGCTTGATGCTTGGAGAGAGTCCAAAGACAAATCTGCAGACTGACGAGGATTACAAAACTGTCCAAACCATTGAAGATTCAGCAACTAGGAGTGATGTCGTCTACGGGTTCGCTGAAGTCAAGTATAAACAGCTTATCCCTCTTGCGCCCTCGTCGCAGATGGATCCATCAGACAAACATGCTGTTCCTGGAACTTTGGAAAATGACCCTGATGATGGCCTCACTGTTGATGCGATTGTGACGCTTTCGGAAGAGGCACTAGTACTCTATGTCAAGGCTTTGTCTTTGTTGGCGAAGTCAATGGATATTGCAGGTGCTTGGTGGTCCCGCAAGAATCGCGAAGAGCTCTATGGCGATTCACCTCGGAGCGACACTTCTACCGCCATTGCTGGCAGCCGCATCAACAATGTGGTCCAGTGGGTCCGAAGTCGGTTTAACGAAGTATTGGAAAAGGCCGACTTCGTTCGACTGAAGCTCATTGAAGCACAGAAGCGGCTTCCCCTTGACCATCCTGGCCATCCGGATAATCACTCAATCGGATACACTTCTGGATCAACTAGCTCGGCAGACGTTGTTGTCAGCCCTGGCGTCTCAGCTGGGCGATTGATGTACGATCGCGCTCTGGAAATGAGCCGAGCAGCCGCTATCAACGAGCTGACAAGCGAGGACTTGGCTGGCTGCGAGATTGCCTATGTTACAGCTATTCGCATGCTGGAGGCTGTTCTCGAAGATGATGGGACGCAATCAACCACCCGTGACCAGCAAAATAGCCTTAAGGGCAGCGAGAAGTCTTCGCTGGACGATTTAGAAGGGGAGGACCGACAGACAGTTGTTAAACGTAAGCTATGCCAATGTGCGTCTTTTCTACGTTGTGCTAATCTTTTCCTCAGTCGTATCAAGCATGCGCAGTCGTCTTGCATCCCTCCGAAAGAAGCTGAACCATATTTCTAAGCGGTCCTCAGCTCCCACCATGGGCAGCGGCCGTCTCCCGCCTTCTAATCTAGCCCCTGCGGCCCAAGCCATGGGAGCGACACCTCCGCGATAGCGTTGTAAATTTGACTGAATATGATCACGCACTTACGCTCTGCCTGGCAACGCCTAATAATCTGCATTCTGCATTCCTTGTCTCAGCCCTCAGCTTTACGAACATGCGTGTTCTTTCTTTTTGTCGCATGTCATATCACACTCGGTGTCAAGTCGTAAAGAATGCGCTTGACACGAGGATATCGACTGCGCCTTCCCTTTACACTTGATTTTTCTGCTGGTTTCTTATTTCAATTTCCCGCATCTATTATATATTTGCGCACAAGAGAGGAGTTTATTAGTCGCATCTGCTTTACTCTGATCTTTTTGGCCTTTGCTTTTGTCGCTTTTTCTCCCCGCTCTTTCTGGGAATTCTTTGATTTCACCGGCGTTATGGGTCTTGGGGCATCAGATTGGCAATTGTGTTTTATTTACTGGCTCACCTCGAATCCGACAGTGCCTGGGAGTTTTGAAATGGGGTACTGGACCTAATTGGACGAGGAATTGAAGGAATTTGCATAGTGTACTAGATGAGAAATGACTTTTATGCTTCCATCCTTGGCTCGGATCCTTTCAAATGTTCCCATATTGTATGAGGCGATTTGACGCCATCGATGTTACCCTGCACTCCATAGCCGCCCAAGACCCTGAAAGAGGCTCATCGTCCCGCGGCTCTAAGGCTCGATTTAGAAGGGCTTTATGGGGTTCAAAAGGCCTGGAAGTTCCAAAGCTCCGTTGGCGATGTTGACTGAGTCTTTGGTTATGGCGTGATCGGTTTCCATGTGTCACGCTTGGCTCGTAAAATCCAGGAGTAACCACGGCGTGGCCGAGGCGGTATCCGCCGCTTGTTTGTTTGCGCTTGAGGTTAAAAATCTTAGGGATTATTCTGACCCGAGTATGGCTAATACCCCGAAGCCCTGCGGAACGCGATATCTGTCTTCCGTATACCCTTGAATACCGGCGACTTATCCCAGTTGACTGACAACTTGGGCAGTCGCGAAAACAAGGAAAGCTGAAGCACCTTCCTAATCAAAAGCAAGTAAGCTGAGCAGATGCCAAGGTAGTATGCGCAGGTGGCCAACTGCGGATTGCATCAAATCCAAGACTATCGCACCATCCAACGCCGACGCTGGCCGCGCTGCATCAACAATAAAACGAGGATTCTCCCATGGAAATCTGGTGGATCAGTTTTTGATCTTGCACATCAATCATGGCCGACTCCGAGTCGATCGAGATCGGCGGCCAGCAGAAGTCACCGGCTATCGCTGCCGATGCGAAGCATGAGGATGGTGGTCCCAAACGCGCTGATGGAATCTCAGGCTTATGTATGTTGTCGCTATATATCTGTTGTGGCACTATCTAACAAAGCTTTTTAGATGAAGGAAATGTCTTCGAAACTTCGCCTGACGACCGTCGACAGATCGGCGTGTTTAGTGCCACGATGCTGATCTTCAACCGTGTGATCGGAACCGGTATCTTCGCGACGCCTAGCACTATTCTGCAGCTCTCTGGAAGTGTTGGCCTCTCTCTGTTTATGTGGGTCATCGGTACTCTGATTGCACTGGCAGGAACAGCCGTGTACCTCGAATGGGGTACGCAGATCCGCAGGTACGTAGAAGACTGGTCTATAGAACACTGTACCTAGATTTGTATTTCTAACATCTTTGACAGAAATGGCGGAGAGAAGAACTACCTCGAATACGTCTTCCAAAAACCAAAGTTCTTTGCTACTGCCATGTACGCCTCTTATGCCTTCTTCCTCGGCTGGGCTGCAAGTAATAGCGTGGTGTTCGGTCAATACATCCTCAATGCTGCTGAAATTGAGGTCGATCGCTGGAACCAGCGTGGGATTGGCCTTGCTTGTCTGACAGTAGCCTTCTTGATCCACGCTGTTGCGGTGAAATGGGGTCTGCGCCTTGTCAACTTCCTCGGTGTCGTCAAGCTCATCGTCGTTGCTTTCATCAGTGTTACCGGATGGGTGGCACTGGCTGGCCATACAAGGGTTGAGACACACAATTTCAAGAACGCGTTTGAGGGAACGAAAGGAAGTGGCTATAGCATCGTCATGGCTTTGTATAATGTCATCTGGTCTTTTATCGGATACAGCAATGCCAACTATGTGGGTCTAAGCATTGTTCACAAGGCCGTGAAGAGATCTAACTTGGAAATAGGCTCTCAGCGAAACCAAGAACCCTACTCGCACCTTGAAAATTGCGGCGCCGCTGGCAATTGTCTCTGCTAGTGTGCTATACATGTTTTGCAACATAGCCTACTTCGCAGCAGTCCCGAAGCAGCAGATTCTGGAGTCTGGCTCTATTGTTGCCGCGACCTTCTTTGGAAACATGTTTGGCGCACGTGCAGAGAAAGCTATGTCTGTTCTAGTAGCTCTGTCGGCGTTCGGCAATGTGCTATCAGTTATTTTTTCACAAGGGCGAAGTACGAACTATCTTTGATGTCTGAGATACATCCAAATGCTAACAAATTCTAGTTGTCCAAGAACTTGGCCGTGAAGGCGTCTTGCCGTTCTCTAGATTCTTTGCTAGTAACTGGCCATTCCACTCACCAGCAGCCGGTCTTCTGGAGCACTATATTGTTTCGGCTATTATCCTGCTCGCTCCTCCTCCCGGCGACGCCTACAACTTCTTGATCAAGTAAGTAACACGACTGGATATCTGGAGAAGTATCAATGCGTGAATAACGCTAACAACTCTTCTAGCCTCATCTCGTATCCACTGTCGATCGTCAATTGCTTTGTATCGGGCGGACTGATATACATCTATCTAACCAAGAACAAGAACTTCTCCGACTGGTCCCCAGGCATTCGCGCCACACTCCCGGTCACCGTTTTCTTCTTCCTATCAAACGTCTACCTCGTCATTGCACCATATATTCCTCCTGACGCAGGTCAGAATGTCTACAACCAGCTGCCGTATTATCTTCACTGCGTTGTTACTCTGGGGGTATTCGCATTCGGTGCTCTTTATTACCTTGGATGGGCTGTTTTCCTACCAAAGTGGGGAAAATATGTACTCGTCAAGGAGACGGTCACGGATGCAGATGGATGGTCGCGCAGCGTTTATACGAAGCTTCCGCAGACTGCGGTTCACTCTTAATAGTAATTTGCTCATTGGTGCTTTTTAGATAATAGTTTGATATGATATCAAAGCTCGCTGAACGCTATTTGTTCGAAGCTCATGACTTTTCAGCATGCAAGAGAATTAATGATGTATTATTGAGCCGCTCTTGTCAAACTTAGACACTGAATTGAATTTCCGAGCCCAAGTCTCGACTACCCCTCCAATCCTACGAGTACTTAAATAGTAGCTTCAAGCTCCCTAAGTCGTAATGGGAGCGCACTTGAATTTTCATGATGTTCTTTTCATCCGGATGACACCATCCGGCGTGATAATTATCGCAGATTCGTGATAACGGTCTCCAATCAGTCACGAGAAAAAGGAAAACATAGCTTCTAGCTGCATGGATTTAGGACAAGCTTATCAAAATCGGAGGATTTTCAGATGTACCGGAGTATTTCCGAATTTCTTAAATGCGATCCGCTGCCCTTCGCTATTCACTCTAGTCTTACCACTTCTCAGTCAACTCATTGACAAGACTGAAAAATGTCGGAAAAAGCTCTAGACGGAGTAAAATCGGCCAATGAAGTCTCAAATAGCGAGATTGATCCTCACGATGACAAAGAAGACGGCCTTTGGCTTCGTTTCTTGACATATCTACGATGGTACCCTCAGGATATGCCACATCTGGAAAAGCTACTGCTGCTGAAGCTAGATGTTCTGATTCTTGTATTTGGATGCTTGTCGTTTTTCACCAAGTATCTAGATCAACAAGCTATTACTAATGCATATGTCTCGTATGTCGCTCTTCCGATGTTTGTTTTGTCGTCTACCACAACCGCTAATAAGTCACCGACAGCGGAATGCGAGAAGACCTTGGCCTTGGAGGAAATGATATTAATTATATCAACGCTGTTTTCTGGGCATCTTACTGCACTTCGATGATTCCAGCCTGTTATTGGCTAACTAGGACTCGGATCAATATCGCATTACCAGCTCTAGAGGCTGGATGGGGTCTGTTTACATTTGGATGTGCATGGGCCCAAGATCTAAATACTATTTATGCAATGAGATTCTTCGTTGGCATTTGCGAGTCGTGCTCTTTTACTGGAGTCATTTATGTCATCGGATCTTGGTATAAGCCTGGCGAGGTTACTCGACGGGTTGCATTGTTCTTCATCGCATCGCCTCTGGGAACTATGTTTGCAGGTTATCTACAAGCCGCTGCGTATACCAATCTTGAAAATACACACGGGTTGGCGGGATGGAGGTATGTGAGCCAAGAAGTTATTTCCATGTCATAACACTAATGTGAACTAGATGGCTCTTCATTGTCTGCTTCGTCATCACATTGCCTATCTGCTTACTGTAAGTCTGATATTGGAAAAATGGAGCTGGCATCATTCTAACCCCGATTCTAGCGGATTTATCGCATTCCCCGATGTTCCGCATCGCTCTAAGCCCCGATTCTTGACAGCAGCAGAGCATTCGTTGGCAAATACTCGTCTCGAGGGATTGACTGCTCCCAGCGAGCTTAAGGTGTCGCGGGCAATCTTCAGGCGAGTCCTAGGGCGATGGCACTGGTATGTCTTTGTCATACACTGGATTCTGATGGACCAAAACTTCACACCGTATTCCACACCTTTCAGCCTTTACCTCAAGGCAAAACCCGATCAATACTCAGTCTCGCGAGTAAACACCCTGCCGACAATCGCGACTGCGATATCAGTAGTGGCAGCACTTTTCGCAGGAGTTACAGCAGATCGGCTCCATAATTTTTGGATTCCATCTGTGGCAACCAGTGTTCCAGTCTTGATTGGCATAATTCTGCTGGTGGTGTATGATGTCGGAGAAACTGGGCGCCTTGCAGGATTCATGCTTACGGGCTTCGAAGGAGGTATGTCTGACTTGCCTGGATTTTAAACTGTAAATTCTAATTCAATAATAGCTATAAGCCCCCTTACCATGAGCTGGGCCACTACTGTCATGGCAAATGACGCTGAAGAACGAGCAATCGTCACAGCTAGTATGAACGCTATCGGTCAGGCCATGGCCGCGTGGACTCAGATCCTTCAATATCCGGCCACAGAGGCTCCGCTTTTCAAGGCAGGCTTCCTGTCAGATCTGATTACCACTATCCTGCAATTTGCAAGTATTGGATTGATTGCTTTCCTTGTATATCGGGACGGGAAGAACTCACGCCGACACCGACCTGCTTCCCCCGACGTATAACGCTGCTCAGCTCTCACTAATCATATGCTAAGATGACGTGGGATTCTTTAATGGGAAAGAGCTCCAATCGGGGCCTCAACCTTGGTAGGGTCCCCGAGCGATCTTCTCAGGAACCGGACCCATTCCACCACGCGAACTGTTGATACCTTCTTGATTTTGCTTAGTTGGTATGCATGTAAATAGTATTTGTGGTGCATATCAAACGTCTACCCTGTGGTAAAATTACTAGTTTGGCATTATGTGGGTCAACCTCCATGTATCACTACTTAGACTCCGTACCCCCGGAGCAAAGGCCCCAAGGAATGAAGTTCAGGCTATCTCGGCAATTCCGGTAAAAAGTCATCTCTTCTACCGCTAAATGCGCAATGCGAATTCATGATGACTTGCTCAATTTCACTTCAGATTCATTGAAGTGGGCTCTTATTCTCGACGTTAATATCTTGGACATGAGCTCCACGTCCTGATAACCGTTAATTTTACCTTGCGGGCTCTCCTTACCCGTTACGGCTAGACGCTTAAGATAGTGTGTAAGTGCTGACTATAAAGTGCTAAAACGGCAACTCGAGGCCAGCCAGCTGCTCCGGGGGCACGGTACCTGACTTCTTAGCCCCATAGCCTAGAAGATTGTGTGCCTGATGATCGTCATGGGCGTTCCATGTAGACTTAAAGGAGGGTTCGCTGGAAGGCATTGGGGCCAAAGAACAAGGCATGGAAGGAAGCCTTATGCAGGTTTAAATTCACAGCAATAGATCGGAGACATTAGCGTAGAAACAAAGTGTATTCTTAATGAGGGAAGGCCCAAAAAACCCCTCAAGTAGTTTGCAAGTGGAGCAGAAGGGCAAAAGTCTAGCGTCTGGCCGGTTTTCCCAAGTGATCGACGTCCTTGGCGCGGCATTCCACCGTGGACGTATCAATTGGGATACGCTGCTGCCACGCACACTCGCCCTTCCGCCAACGCCCCAGGGCGCCCTTCCCTGTGCGAGGACCCCAGTTATGTACGTTCTCGAGGACGAGGAGCGGGGGCTGACACGGAATATCCGACCCCTGGATGTGGCGACCTCGTAACGTGGACTCCTCGCGTGGTTTTGATCATCGAGGATTCCAATCTTTTTACCTTCATCCCCTCGAAAGCCACCGCTATGTCGTCGCACAAGTCGGACGACGATTACGTCCACTCTGACCGGATCCCAGGTACTGAGATTCTGTTTGACGAGGGCCCAAGCGGTAGAAGTGATGTGGACCGATCGCATTTGAAGCATCGCACGCGGGGGGATGCGCGCATTCTCCTTGTGCCTCAGCCCTCGAGAACGGACGCCAATGATCCGCTGAACTGGTCGACGCCGAAGAAAAGCATTGCGTTCTTCAATGGATGCTGGTATGCTTTTATGGGCGCCATTACGGGCCCGATCATGGCTGCTGGTAAGCTGATTTCTGAGGTTTTGGTCATGCGATTAAGTTTTAGAGTAACTCACAGTCTTTTGCAGGGATGAACCAGCTTTCGGTGACGTTTGGAAAGTCGCTGCAGCAGCTTTCGTATGCGAATGGTGCCTGTCTGATCAACCAGGGTGTGTGGAACATCGTTTGGATGCCTTTCGCTGTGAAGTACGGCCGTCGCCCAGTCTACTTGGCCTCCACTTTTTTGATGATCTTGGCTTGTATATGGCTGGCTGTTGCATCTAGCGAAGATTATACGAAGTTCATTGTGGGTCGTGCGTTTCTTGGTGCTTGGGAAGCGCCGATCGAGTCTATCGTGCCTTCTACGGTGACTGATATGTTTTTCCTGCACAACCGTGGAGAGCTAGTTGCTATCTATGGGTTAGCTGTGCTGGGCGGCAATGAGCTGGGTCCAATGTTCTCGGGTTTCATTGTCCAGGCATTGGGTATGCCCTGGGCTTTCTGGATTGTCGCTATGTTTATAGCCGCCAACTTGGTTTGCATGTTCTTCTGGATGCCGGAGACCAAGTACACAGGACCGCGCCCCTCGATTTACGAGACGAACCCTAACTCCCCGGATGCGACCAAGGGCATGGAACGAATTGGAGTTGATGAAGATCTCCCGGTGCCCCAGAAGAGCTGGACACAGGAGCTTAAATTCTGGAGCAAGGGAGATCCAAACGTGAACATTGTTCATGTCTTCCTGCGTCCATTTGTGCTGCTTGCTTATCCTACCGTGGTATGGTCTTGCTTTATCTACGGCCTTGCCCTGAGCTGGAACGTTATTCTCGGTGCTATTGTAGCGCAGCTGTTCACGCCACCACCATATGGCTTCAACTCCAATGCGCAGGGTCTGTTTTTCTTGTCGCCATTCGTTGGATCGCTTTTCGGTGTATTCTTCTCCGGCCCATGCGGCGACTGGATTGCGAATTATTTCACCAAGCGAAACAACGGAATCCGAGAACCCGAGATGCGACTGCCAACGTGTCTAGTGGCAGCATTCTTTACCTTTTTTGGCGCACTTTGGTTCGGCTTGTCCTATGAGCATCAACTTCATTGGGCCATGCCAGTTGTTGGAGCCGGCGTCTTGTCCGTGGGCAGCCAGATGGGGACAACCCTCGGAATGAATTACGCGCTAGACTGCCACCAAGAGGTACATCTCGCTCTAGCCTGTATAGGCACTATATTTAATTGAGTTTTGCGCTAACTTTGCAATCGCAGCTATCTGTCGAGATCATGGTGACCATTGCGGCACTCAAGAGTGCCATTGCCTGGATCTGGACTTGGGTGATCAACGACTTCATCGCCGCCACCGGGATCCTGACTGTTTTCATGGTCATTGCTGCTATCAATGTGGCCATCTACCTGACCTTTTTTGTCCTCTATTTCAAGGGCAAGCAAATCCGGGTCTGGCTCTACCGCGCAGACCTTTTCAGGGCTGCGGGTCTCGCGTAGTGGACCACTCCGCAATCTCACCGAGATTCTTTAAACTGTAAATATTATAATGTGGAGGCTTAGCCTTCAAATAGGGCCTAGGCCGCGAGGAGAGTTCATAATCAATCTCATTGAGTTTCTTAAAGCCCATGGTTCTGGCCAATAGCACGTAAACCTTCAACATACAAGCCGGGGGGCGAAAATTCCGCAATCGCTCCCAGCATACTAAAGGGCTCTAGGCCAGGAACAAGGCCTTTCTTGATTTTTTATTTTATTTTCTTATTTTTCCGCCCCAACCTCGCAGATCCAAGCACCAACCGGGGCGGGAGTTCGTGGATGTAAGCAGGACAAGTCGCGCCCGGAGTGGAGCCGCTCGCGGGTTCGCCGAGTGGTACGCCATGATCGACTGTGGCGGCGGAGAAAGCCCGCTAGCTTTAATATGAATTGATTAATCTACTCATTACCCCGGTCTTCTTGGGAGCCTCCAGCTGAGCCTAGAAGGGCGGTACAATATATGTTGATTAATTGGGCATCAAGCGAACAGCAAGGGAAATGGTCTCGGGTAGCCCTAAAGCCGCTGCCTTCTGGCGGCATATGCAATGCTCTGTCAGTGGAGCAGACGGTTCGTTCACCATAGCCAATCATTCATAGTCGCGGTATTTAAGGCAGGTCGGGCTAGTTTTGGCACCGGGGTCTCCCCGCTGGCTTCAAGAAAAGGCACAGAAAAGGAGAATCCTTACCCATTTGGGGTTATCGGGGGCGTGCTCGCCGTCCGGGCTGTCTCTAGTGTGGGCTTGGGACGTCTATTGATTCCAGTGGGGGCAAGGATAAGCAGTCAGTGAGATGATAATTGGGCCTCCAGGGCGGACGACTGAGACGGGCATGGATGGGAAAGGATGATCGATCCATGGAAGACCTTGATGGACTACGAATGATAAGAGAGAAGATTTGAGCGAACCAGATCTATACACGGCGTTTTGCGAATTCCACGAACTCAAAATCCCATCATTGCAACCTGCAGGGATTCAAATTGATGGGATTAGCTTTGGCTGTGGAGCTCACGACAATTGCTGATTAGCGTAGACGGTGTGGAGGTGGTATGGAGTGGAGAAAGTGCGTGTTCCTAACATCAACCCTTAACATCTTGTGCTACCAGGATTCTGAGCTAGAAGCGATCGACGGTTTCGATGGGGCTATAATGCGTTCACTTTGAAGTTCCATGGCAATGGTGGTTCGCCCCGCGTCCACAGGAATAATACGCTGTTACCGCTTGCATGTTCGTGCGATTTCGATATTTTCTAATCTCGCCTTCGCATTCCTAGACTCCTGCATCTGCACCCAAGGATGCTAAGATCTGTCTTCTAGTCCTTGCGTCGAGAAGATAGCCGTCAAGATGGCAGGAAAAGCAGTCGCAATTCTGACTGTTTCCTGGATTGAAACATTCTTTGGTCTCCTATTCCTTACGTTGCGCTTCTTGAGCAACTTGAAGTTCATCGGTCGGTTCAGATGGGACTTTTGGATTGCGCTTCTGACGGTGGTAAGTGGATTTGATGACGCTTAGAACTTGCTCTCGACATCGACGATGCTAACAAAGCTCTTTGACATAGGTGACCCAGGGCATTGCCCAAATATTCCTCCAGCTTTCCGTTGATGCTGGCATGGGCAGTTCGGCCGAAACCCTAGACCCCCCGTCGCTCGTTGTCGCATTGCATTGGGGATGGGTATTCCAATTACTCTCGATTACGGGGAGTATGCTGGGAAAGGTTGCGATCTTAATATTCTTAATGCAGGTGCGAGGCCGACACGCGTCTAAGCCTTGGCCGTTGATCGTTCTTGGGGTTCTCATTCTGGCTGTGAATATCACCGTCCTCGGAACCATTCTTGGCCAGTGTAAGCCCATGACAAAACTCTGGGACGACTCTCTGGACGGGACATGCGACCCAGGCCGAAAGATTAATCAGAATTATTCATTCTTCCAAGCCAGTATGTTTCTCTGTTTTCAATACAGAGTATCCGTTCTCATGTCGCATAGGTTTCAACGTTTTCTGCGATGCTGCGCTCGCGACATACCCAGCGCATCTCTTCTGGAGCTTGCAAATGAAGCTGCGAATCAAAATTGCGTTGTCGGTCCTTATGGGAATGGGATGGATGTGAGTACTCCGTATCCCTCGCGGTTTCTGGAATGTGCTACCCAATGCTAATCTATACCTAAATAGTGCCGCAGTGTGCTCCGCTATGAAATGCTATCAACTCAAACTCCTCACCGAAACTAAAGATATAACCTGTACGTCGTTCCCAGTCGGTCTTTATCGTGCGCGCGCAGTGTACCTAGGGTATTCAGGATCACGGGGCCAAATTATGACCTGCTGATCCGCTCTTTTACGAAATGGGCTAACTTTATCCTTCTAGACGCTCAATCCGACCTGCTCATATGGGCATCAACTGAATCTTGGATCGTCATCATAGTTGGATGTGTTCCGCCAATTCGGCCTTTGATGGAACGTGTTCTCCAAACCCTGGGCCTCACCACAAAATCTCACAAGAGGTCAGATGGCTATTATGGCTCAGGTCGCCCAAATTTTGGCAGCCACTCAAACTATCAGTCTACCGTGTCTGGTGGAGGTCGCAAGCCACGCCCCGACGACTTGACTTGGGTTGAACTCACACACAACCGAGACTCCGACGACAGTGCTGGAAACATAGTAAATCGGCAAGACGATATTATTGTTACCACTGAGTTCGCTACCGTGGAGTCGCACAGAAGTGGGCAAGCTGTATCATCTGCCGCGAGCCAGAGTTCTGTGGAAGGCCGGGCTGGTCCTGGGTCGGCAGTGACTGATATTGAAAGTGCACCACGCCATACTGTCAGTCCTGACCAATGATGGGGCTTTGCTGGGTTGTACAATATCATGGAAGATGAAACGATTTTTATATATTATAGTCTGTTAATCCCGGGCTGGTTGGTTTCCGAAGGAGCCTGGAGTTTTCACTGTTGGTATAAAGCTGTATATACTAATAGACAAGGAAGGACCAAAACACTTTCTAGTTCAGTCGTTCGCAATACAGCGGTCTTTTGATTTTTTCCACGAGCTTAGAATACGGAATACGGATCGGCGGCGATACCTGACTTCTGAGCGAATGCTCAACAAAGACAACGCAATGAGTTACTTACATACACCTTGGAATACGATGATACCTGATCTACCACAACATGCATCAGCAAAATCAGTACTTAATTATGAAGGATTCGTATTTGCGGATTTCGATACGCTTTGTTGCATTTAACTACAGTCTGTCGATCCGCCCCACCCTCGGCATGGGATGCGGGGCCTTTGTGCATCAAGATCGTCATGATTGACCTTGTAATTTCCCTGCCCTAGTAAAGGTCAAATCTTGATTACCTGTCTGCAACTAGCTCCCGTAAACTCTAGCTGTAGCTGGAGTGGCACCAGGATAGAATGAGTTGGGAACAGTAGGGATCGCAATAGAGGTAGTCAAGCCCAGTCCAGCCGTGAGCTGGTTTGGCATTGTTGCAGCCGAATATCCAGACGGAGCTGCAGTCAGTGTGGATGTGACAGTTCCATAACTAGTGTGTTGAGATCCAGCACGGAGACAGTAGCCGCTACCCCAGGCATCGGCGCACTTGTAGTACTCGGTGCTTCCGGATTCTGTCCACATGGCGAAATCCTCAATGTTGATGTTCGTACATGGTTGCGTTGAAGGGCATAGAACATAGAGCGGTGCACGCTGGGCGCCATTTGCGCATGTTCCTTTCCAGTTGCTAAATGTGATCGAGTTGTATAGAACTCCATCACCCTCTGCGACTGATTGGCTAGACCAGTATGCGTCAAGGTAGAGAGAATATGCGTTTGAGTGACCAATGAAGTTCTCCAGAGTGACCTGGCTCACTTTATTTATCATGGTTAGTTTCGGGAAATGCAGACGAAACATCCAATAATTTGAGAAACGCAAGAAGCTTACCTGTGCCACTGCCCCCATTGCTCCTATTTCACAATATAAGTTATGATTTATTCACGGATGAGGATGGATGGAAACACTCACTTGAACATGAACATCTGATTTGAGTTGGCGGTATAGATGTTTCTGTAGACAACCTTGGAAATATCTGCGGCAATAGAGTCAATTATGCATTTCAAGTAGAGGTAATACATTCCAATGTTTAATCCGAGGAGGATCTTACCAGTATCAGCCCCCAGCGAGCCCATGGCACAACCACCTGACCAATTACAGTAGATATTTTCAACAAGAATATGGTTAGCCGGGCTCTTGACAGTGACACACTCGTCCTTGTTAGTAACCTCGACATCGTGCACCCAAATGTCGAAGCCCCATAAGTCAATTCCATCTAAGCCGCCCTCGTTGCCGCCGCGAATGATCATGTTATACACTTCACCCTGATTACATGTATCAAGACTCAAGTGGAAGGCAGGCGAGTCAACAAGTGCGATGTCGTGGATCGCAAAATTTGTCACTACAGAATATTAGCAGAATTCTCTCGTAAAGAAAGAGTCCCTTACCATCATATAGCCGGAGAAGACGAGGCCCATATTCCCCTTGCTGGTGGAACTCGTACCCATATCCTTGCATTGCACCCGTGCCACGGGACGAGTATATCTCGAAGTCCGTGCTATGCTCAATGAAAATCATGTTACCGCCAGCAGTACCAGTGCGGACAATGACACCCTCCAAGTTGATGGCCCACGCATTGCCACCGTTAAGCGTTACCCAGGTTTCTAGAGCAAAGGTCCCGAGAGGGATGTTCACGACACCTCCTGAAGAACAGGCATTGAAGGCAGCCAATATGGCAGGACCAGAGTCTGTCTTTCCATCTGCGACAGCACCGTAATTGGTGATGTCACAGACCTTTTTTGCCCATTTGGTACTTGAAGATGTGAGTGGGCCAATAGGATAGTCGGAGGTATCAGCGAGCTGGGCACTTGCAAGTGAGGTAAAGCCTAAGGCCAGAAGAATGGCTCTGAATTGCACCATGTTGGACGGATCGCCGTACGGATTTGCAGTCGAGGAACCCGCGGAGACGTTTCGAATATTGCGAACTTGCAGTATTTACTAGATTTAACTTACTTCAGCGGACCCCTTTTTCACGCTATTCCATCCTTGGATGTTGGCTGGTGACCCTCAAATCTCCGGAATATTTGAGCCCATGCTTATCCTGATGAAGCATTCGCTTGGATTGCAAGGTTGTTAGTCAGTGGATGTTCTTTCCGGGGCTAATACTCGCTAGTGATTATTATTGGAGTGAAGTTACTGATTATTCATGGAAAAAAATGAAAGGGGCTTCCTACTAGTTTCAGGTACGCCTACTGCACAAGACCCGCGGTACTAGTGAAACGTCTAAACCCCGCGGAGGCTGAAAACTAGGGGGATTAAACCCACCAATCAACTTCATTAAACGTTCTTCAGGGTCGCAGCAAACATGCAATAGAAATTTGAAAGTTCGACGTGAACCAGTTCTTCCGATCTGATCGAGTGTTGTGTGCTGTCTAAATTACTCCGGATTCCATAATGAGGTGCATGTGGGAAACCACGCGATCGCCAGCACATACATTACTTTGCGCCATTTAGAACAAGATGAATGATGTCGAATTCCTCCAATCGCCTCTTAGAACTGATTTTCATTGCTGAATGGCTTTGAAATCATGAGAGGAGTGCCCTGTTCACTCAAACCCACGTGCGACCGCAGCAGGGGGTCTATTAGATCCGAAAGATGACGATCGTATGCTTTGCTTCGGATGACGGCAAGTGGCTTGATAATAATGGAAACCTTTGCCTCGAGATCAAGGGAGATTTATGTATTCGGCCGATTGGGCAGCTTAAAATAAAATAAGAGCGGTAAGTATAAGTGATATGTCGACTACCCAAGTACCTGAAAGGTTACCTGATTCATACCTGAGTATAACCTACACCTAAAAGATAACCACGCAATATGCATACAGTATTTACTATAGATGTAGGTCACTAATCAATTGTCTGACCGAACTTATTGCCATGCCATAGCAGCTAGGTGGGCGCATGGAAGCGAGTGTTGAAGTTGTCACAATTTCTCCGAGAGTCACACCGACCCTGTGCATTGAGGACTCGAACAAGGTCTTGATAGCCTCTTGTATATGGTTTCCGACGAATGGAAGAGTGTCTACTTGTTTGGACGGCATTTTGAAGTTCATGGAGCATGGCCGGGTTAAGGAGTCGTGGGAGAAGAAGCATGAGTGGGTGACTGTTCCTATGGAGCCCGGCGATTTACTTATTCTCGGATCGCATTTGGCGCATATATCAGCGAAGAATAAGACTAATAGGGGCGGCCGAGTCTGTATGCGACGTTTGATTCGGAGAGCGAAGGATTGGATTAAAGGAACAGGTATATGGGCATCGGATGGAGAATTTTCCGCCTGAGCATGGTGATATTGATTCATGGATGAAAATTAGGTTGCTTGGAGAAGTCTTTGTGCTGATGAAATGGGTTTTTGCAGAGCGTGTGGAGGGAAAGATTATTCGGAAGGTTACAGGAATTATGGGTTTGCAGCACCTTTTACAAGAATGGATCAAAGTGTTGTTTCTCCTACTGTTGCGGAAAAGTCATGGGTGCGGATTTAAGGGATCAGGAACAGCCTATTGTGGAACATTGGCGTGATCATTTTGAAATGTTTCACAGCGGCAATATGATCGCTTTGAAGGCCAAGTAGTTCGAGAGGAATGCCCTACTCACTCAAACCCCCGTGTGACCGCAGTGGGGGGTTTCTTGAATTCGAAAGATCACGATCGGATGCTTTCCAAGGTTGCTTGTGAAACAGCATGTGGCTTGAAAGTAACGAAAAGCTCTGCCTCGCGGCCAAGGGACGTTTCACACTTCTTTGATGCTTATTTTCTGCCAAGTGCATCTATAGTGCAGAGAGAACTTGCTGCGAAATTAGCTGAAAAGTACCTAATTCATACCCGAGTATGATCTACACTAGTATTTGGCTCCGCTATACGCGTCCAGTACTTGCTGAATGTACGGGCTACTAATGATTCGCTAGACCGAATTTATTGTACATCATATCTAATCACACAGTATATGGGAAACAAGATGGTCAACAGTTGTTACACTCTCCGACATCATGGTACTTGGGTACAACCACATCACCCACCATCACGGTACGACGGGTAGGAGGCTCCCACTCCATAGCCTCGATCTCAGCACGGGCGAGAGCTGCATATCTTCCGAAATGCACCTTCCCGTCATGGTTCCGGGTCTTAGCCAGAGTAGAGAAGGGTTCCTCGCGACGAGTCCCAGATAGCTGATCCACGCAAACCATCTGACAACGCTCGCACGAGCCCATCACATCAACGTGTAGTTTCTCTGAGCCAATCTGGACAGAGGACCAGTGATCCTCGACGTATGGTTGTTCAGCGTCGCCGATTTTAGCAAGACGCTCGGCGACAAGAATGTTACTGCGGAAGACATCTGCAGCAACGGTCTTGTTGGATCCGGAGGCTGGTTTGCCCTTTGCTTTAATACTTTCATTCAGACAATTGACCGAGGAGCGGGACACGATAAGAATGGGCATTTCATTTGCCAGAAGGAGTGGGTTGCGACCTTGCTCGCGCATTGGAGGAGGAGGAGGAGGAGGAGGGAGATCATGAGGGAAAGCTCCTGGCATGATAAATTTGCGGACCTTTTCCTTCCAAGAGTTGGATGCGCGCGAAGGTCGAGAATATCGATTTGCAGTCTGGGGAGGGAACCGAGCAAGGGTGCATGGCACGCCGAGGAAATCGGAGAAGAAGGTCGAGACGACTGGAGATGCGTATGCGTTTAGGGAAATCTGATCGCCGCAAACCATCGATCGTTTTGTTGACGTTGAGCACAGAGATATAAAATACATGCTACCCGGCTCTTCCGAGCCAAGCGAGATTTCAAGACTGACTGAGCCTTTCATGCCATCGCAATGGATGCGGAGGACTCCGCGGTCGAGATCGACATCAGGGCGGATGAGCGCCATTCGAGGATAACGCTTTTGGTTGAGAGCGGCTCCTGTTCCTTGGTGAATGAGACACCATTCACGATCCCAGGCGAGGCCTTCGGGCTTGACTTCCCAGCGCTTGCCTTCGGGGATCCTGAAGGCGCCACAGCTCTTGATCGGAAAAACCGAAAGGCTTTCAATGTAAAAGTGACGATCAATAGGGTTCTCTGCCGGTGGATCGACAGCGACCACCTGTGGGGTTTTTTCAACGTAAAAGTCATCCACAAAGTTGATCAAGGAATCAATGTCAGTCAAGTTGGTCATTGCACCCAGACTGACTCTGAGTATACCGGTAGGGCGACCAGTCATAATGTCATTGCTATCGCCACAGCGGAGGTCTTCTTTCGAATAGAGGTTACGGAGCTCCTTACCATCCCATCCGAGAGCACAGGCGACACCGCCAGGGTTGCAGACGCCTCCAGTTCGGATCTGGAGATTCTGAACGGTGGCAAGTTTCTCAACCTCACTCTTGGGGACCCATTCACCCCGACTGTTGCGCAGGTTGAAGGCAACGATGGGACCCTGCGTGATGGGACAACCGTACGTAGAATATGGCGAAGTATAAATTTCACAAACCCTGTAACCGTTCCAATGGGTCAATCTTTTGAGTCGATGGAACAGGTCCTGGGCGAGGAATGTTGTATGAGCGGATACGTTGCTCATGGATCCGTAGAGTCGTTCATGGGTGTCCAGTGCAGCATCCAACGCAATAATGTTGTGAAACGCAATAGTTCCGTCTTCCAGACGTGCATGCAGGGAATTTTCTGCCTTGGCGTGCCACTGCAAAGTTGCTAAAGCCATGTCAACGGTGCCTCCACCAAAGTACTTGCGACGATCAAAAATATGACCTGCAGACTTGCGAACAATCAATGCGCCCAGATCCGGAAACCCAAAGATCTTGTAAAAGCTTATTGCTGTGAAGTCGGGAGCCACTTCATTTAAGTTGAGAGGAGAGGTAGAGACAAGTGATGCCGCGTCGAGTAAAGTGAAGACGTTACTTCCAGTTTCACTAGCAGCATAGCGGATTTGGTTGCACCATCGGAGGGGAAGACGACGCCCATTCATGTTAGACTGCGCAGGGTAGGCGATCAAGGTGGGCACCTTGACTTGTTTAAAAGCTAGCTCCGATATCCATGTATCCACCTCACTATCGCCAGCGAAGCACTCGTGGCCCAGGTGAGCAACCTCACGTACTCCAACAATACTGTTATGAGAGTCGATGTGGTAGCCGTAATGAAAGCCACGGTTGTCAAAGTCACGACACGCGTCAGCCACGAGCTTGATCGCGGCTGTAGCATTGGAGACAAAAGCCACATCAAATTCATCAGGGTCAGCATTGAAAAACCGGAGAACGCGAAGGCGAAGATCGTCAGTGCGTTGGGTTGTGACCTGCGAGGAAAGAGACATGGAGTGAGGGTTACCAAAGATGTTGCTGGTCATATCTTTCCCAAACGCCTCAATCGTAGACTTCGCGTAGAGCGTGGTCCCAGCGTGGTCAAGGTATGTGGTGTCTATAGATTGGTTGTGAGCAATCAAACCGGCAAGAGCAAGCAGCATCATTGGGAATCATACCATTCATCAAAGGATACTCACGGGTCCGAATCTCGTCGATATTGGCACAATACCCTTTACAGTAAGGTTTGGAGTCATCGTGGGAGATTGAATCCGCCGCCATTGTTTATGTCGTTGATGCGGCGGAGGGAAGAGATGATTAGGGCTTAGCACTTAGGAATATAGAGGGCTCGATGTGCAGCTCCAGTGATGCGCCTGGGAGCTGTGAGAGCTGCGATTTTCTCGCGAAATATGGGGAAGAGAGTTGAGAGAAGAGAAATTGGTCTGAAGTCAAACGAGGAGATATTTGAGGCGAGGAAATTAAAGCGGGCGTTCTGGGCGTAGGGAGTGACCTTCTATCCAGATATCTAGACAAGGCGCCCCACGTGCGGCCACAAAGAGACCCTTTGCGCGTTTTCACCAAAATCACGACTTAGGAGCGAATAATAGAGCAGCTCTGTGGTGCTTATTTGTTACACACGCCTCGCAAGGCTGTTTTGATCAGATCAGGGCATGAGGTTGCAGCTGGTACAATGGTCGATGTGTTCCCACGCGGCCCGCATATATGCAGTCATTAAGCATGCACCAACGAAGGCATTGCATATATGGAGAGGGACTTGCATATATGAACGTTTGTGAACCGAGGGCCCTGCAGATAACACGGTTAACTACATAATACGGAGCTGACCGAGACATCAACTGGCGGAAGAATGACCCACCTGCAAGTCCATCCGAGCACATCCAAGGGTCCAAAGGTCCAAGTTCCTCATGCAGCAGAGCCATCCATCTGTTGCCGAGGACAGACTATTGCAGTCAACTTTCGAATGGCGCAAGAATTACTTTACCAGGGCAGTATCCCTAAGCGATATCTGGTCAGGTGACGGGGGATGTTGCCGCGCTGCGGGGAGATTCATTTGCCTTCAAGATTCCGGGCGGATGAGTCTGTGGCACTCGTCCGACTATCACTGCTCGACGGCTCTCCAGCGATCAGGAACTCGAGTCTGACCAGGAAAAGCAATGTATGCTACATATACGTCATGAACCGTGCGTTCTGTGTTATGTGTTCAGCGTGGCTTTGAACAATGCGAGCGTTCCAGGTTTCCAAGGTTGTGACATGAGGCCCCCGAGTGCATGCATCCCCCGCCAGTTCATGGTATGTGTGCATGGCCAAGACTGCCCAGGTGGTAGAATCAACCACACATAGCGGCGAGGAATCAGATGGCAAATATATGCATAGGAAGCAGCAAGTCAGCATCGTCTTGGTAATATGTATACAAGAGCCGCGCTCCTTGTTGCCTGGTGCTGCCTGGCAGCCACCTGTCTAGCGCTACTAAGCAGCCTAACAGCCCCGGGGGCGAATCTATTAAAGAGATCTCCAAAGAAAAAAAAAAAAAAAAAATCAAGCTCCTGATATTCTTGACGTAATTTGTTTTTATTATTTTTATGAGACTATAGCAGCACATCATGCCTCGTGCACCTCGCCCACCTCGTGCCCGAGTTAGCAGACCCAGACGATTGCCTCCAGTCGACATGGACCAACCGCCGAAAACCCACAAAGCCATAGTGCCCAAGCTACCTGCCATGTCGCAGGACGCTTGCCCTCTTTTTGCGATACTGCCAGCAGAGATACGCAATCACATATATGCTCTTTCCCTCGAGTCCGATGATAGGTCCGATACCACTGCCAGCCGGAGTTATCAACGTTACGAGCTGTACTTCCGACCCGGCTACAAACAACCAAGATGCATCCCGACAGCTTTGCTACAAACTTGCCAGCACATCTACGCTGAAGCCTCTCTGCTTCCTCCTGCAATCAACGAACATACGTTCTGGTTCTGGCGCGCTCCGCCACATGTCAAAACCCACTCACCACAAGCCTATTTCCAATTGATGAGCCCGGAGCAGCGGGCCCAAGTACACCATCTACATTTCTTCTTTCAGCAGTTTGCCCTTGAAGATGACAATTGGGCCGAGTTCCTTTCCGGCCTTAAGTTTGGCGACAAGGAGCGTGCCACGCGCGGTGAAACTAGGGTCTCGCCGAAGAAGATGACAATCACGTTGCGCCACTCGGACTGGTGGTATTGGGAGAATAATGAGCCGCTGGGCATCGACCCTTTCCGACGGGGAAGGACCCACGCGAGGGACATGGGGAGGACGGATCGAGGCTATGAGTCGGGAGCATGGGGAAATCGCTTGCAGCTCATTCCTACTCTGGAAGAAGTGGTGATCGAGTTCGAGACAGTCATGCGGAAAAGAGACCAATTGGACGCTATTCTCGATCGGGCCCTGAAATGGAGATTCCCAATGGATGTCTCCGAGAATAAGTTCCTTGTGGCTGATGCAAGTTCGCGCAGGGCATACACATGGATCGGAGCAAATGAAGGAGACCTGCAGGCTTTTGGTCTGTTCCCACGTGGACGGCTTTCGCTGGATGAGGAAGGTTTACGATCAGAATCGACCGATGAAGCCCCTGCGGATGCAACGCTCAAGCCTTTTAATGTCAAGGCTGAGAATGAAGCAGACCTCAATGAAGACTTGGGGGGCTTGGAAAGGTATTACGTTGTTTATTTGACATGGAGGAAACAAATATTGGCAGAATGAAATGTCCCCATAGGTGGGAATATCATCTTCCAGCGGGTGTCCGGGGATCCTAGACTGCGGTCTGGGAATGCAATGAGTGCTTTGTTAGCAGCTTCGTCATTCGGCCCCGGGGAAAATAGCATATAACAGAGCGAATTGCTGATTTGAAATTGTTGATATTTGAATAATATGATACATATGATGAAATGGCCAAATGTAATATAATAACTCCATCCGAAGAACCCCTGTAATGTTCATACAAATGCTGGTCTGAAGGCGGGGATGAGCCAACAGCAAATTGATCTCGATAAACTGCAAAATATCGGTAGGCGGGAGTCGCGGTTGAGGGAACGCAATAGAAATTGGCGAGACAGTGTGTCCTATATTTACCGCTTGGGCCATTGGCGCCATCCACGACCATGACCTCTCTAAAGGAGATAACATTAGTCACTGCAATCGAAATCATCACTGATTCGTGGGAACTCACCTGCTTCCACAAACGGATCATCTCTGGCATCTCCAGCATGGCCTTGCGTCGATCCTCGAGACGTGCTTCCATAGTACGCTCCCACTTGTGACCCTTGACCTTCTGACCAATACCGGTACCCTTGACAGCCAAGCCACGCTCAGCCAAACGAGCAGCCTTGTAGATAGTGGACTTGATCCCAGGGGGCAAGAGGGGCTCAACGTTGTACTTTGAGGCCATCTTGACCAGGTCTGCCTGCTGTCGCAATCCATAGCGCGGAGCCTTCCACTTTCCCGTGCGAGGGATCTTTTGAGGCAAGAATGGATTAGGCGCTTCGGGGTCGTTGTGTAGGATGGAACGGGAGTATGCGTATTTTTCGACGTCGGGCTTTTGATTGCCCTTAGCATCGCGATTGGGCGTGTACGGAGATGGAAGGGACTTTTCGGCAGAGGCTTCGGTGGCTTCGGTGTCTTGGGGCAGGTTTGGTTGAGGAGCCACCATAGCGGAGTATGTTTGCGGAGGGTATCGTGCAAAGAAATTGCGGAGTCGAATGGGCAGTGCGCCCACTCCCCCTGTTGGAACAGACATAATGGCTGATGATGGTGGACGTGGAGTGCTGGCGCGGAAATTCTAAAGCTGATGCGGTTGCACGAAAACACGCTAGTCCCGATGTGGGAGAGTTAGCACCTGACCGCCTCAGGCATAGATACTTCCATCTCCGTCTTTTCCTCGCGCCGGTTTTCGTTACTGCGGTTCATCAAATCCTTCAACCACGCGCGCATTCTTATCCTTGTTTCCAGCGTATTGCTGTCAATCACATTTTCCTTCATAACCTGCAGCGATCTCATCTTGCGCTTATTGACAAGGCGAAATCATGGCTGACTACCACTTTGGGGGCTCCGAGGAAGAGAACGCGGAGTTGAGAAAGCTGGAGGTCGAGTTGGTACGTAGCCTCACACGACTTGGGCATCACTCAAAGCTCTCTTGGAAATCGCGAGAACTGCTACTAAATAGCGCGTTTAGGCCACGGACCCAGACGACTTCGAAGCATGGGAGAAGCTCGTGCGCGCTGCGGAGTCGCTCGAGGGAGGTATCAGCCGCAACTCCAACCCGCAAGCCATCACTACTGCGCGACATGCCTACGATCGATTCCTCGCCAAATTCCCTCTATTATTCGGATATTGGAAAAAATATGCCGATATGGAATTCTCCATAGCCGGAACTGAAGCTGCGGAGATGGTAAGCTTCTCGAATGATCGCATGACCGTACAACACGGAAAAAATCATGAATTTAGAGCTAATACTTCCACCTAGGTCTATGAACGTGGTGTTGCAAGTATCTCGCCATCAGTCGACATGTGGACCAACTACTGCGGCTTCAAGGCTGAGACCACTCATAACCCCGACATCATTCGAGAGTAAGTTCTAATGTGCTCGTTTCTTCCCACCCCCCTGTAACTATGACCGATGCAGCTCTCGTCAAACATTTCTGGGCCCGATATAAAGCTTTGAAGTTACCGAATGGATGTGTGCCGGTTCAGCAGTTCATTCTGTGTGAGAAAACTACCGACCCACCCCGCTGTGGTATCTTACATCTCACCCATGGCTCTCATCCAGGCTGCTCTCCTTCTCCTGAACAGACATGATTCCTTTCCTCCTAAACCAAAGACCGGCCTTGTGCTCGAAGCACTGGTTACCTTTCCCATGGACTACCCCATTGATTTTCGTCTGGCTGTCTCTTTTCGGCAGAGTGACCAATATTCTTGCTTCATTGTCTCCCATCCAGACCCCACCCCTTTCTCCTTTCCATTCTCCTTCCCCATGTTATCCTTCGAGCTCAATGCTAACCGAAAGCTAATAGTCTGTTTGAACGCGGCGCTGCTTGCGTCGGCCTCGATTTCTTGGCCCACCCCTTCTGGGACAAGTATATCGAGTATGAAGAGCGCACCGACGCTCAAGAAAAGATCTTTGCTATCCTCGGTCGCCTCGTCCATATTCCTATGCATCAATATGCGCGATACTGGGAGCGATATCGCAACTCATCACACCACCGATCTCTGGCCGAGCTTGCGCCCGAAAACATCATTGCTCAGTTCCGAGCAGAGATTGTAGCCGCATCATCTCAGACTGGGCCAAAAGCAGAAGCGGAGATCGAACGTGATCTTCGCTTGCGCATCGACGCTTACTACCTGGAGCTGTTCAACAAGACCCAAGCCGAAACAAACAAGCGCTGGACATACGAGGCAGAAATCAGGCGTCCTTATTTCCACGTCACTGAATTGGATGAAAGCCAACTGGCTAATTGGAGAAAATATCTGGACTTCGAGGAAATAGAAGGTTCATTTGATCGCATCCAGTTTCTGTATGAGCGTTGCCTGGTCACATGTGCCTACTACGAGGAGTTCTGGCTCCGGTATGTCAGATGGATGAGCGGACAGCCCAACAAGGAAGAAGAAGTGCGTATCATCTACCAACGTGCCAGCTATGTCTTTGTTCCCATCGCTCTCCCCACTATTCGTCTGCACTACGCCTACTTTGAAGAAATGGCCGGCCGGACTGAAGTGGCCAAGGAAATTCATTTGGGCATTCTGATGGGGTTGCCTAGTCACCTCGAAACAATTGTCTCGCTGGCCAACGTGTCTAGGCGCCACGGTGGTCTCGACGCAGCAATTGAAGTCTACAAGACGCAGCTTGACTCTCCAGAGTGCGATATGACCACCAAGGCTGCTTTGGTGGCCGAATGGGCTCGACTTCTGTGGAAAATTAAGGGCGCTCCTGATGATTCCCGCAAGGTTTTCCAGGAGAACCAACAGTACTATCTTGACAGCCGCTCTTTCTGGACCAGCTATCTGCTGTTTGAGATCGAGCAGCCCACCAGCGCGGACACAGAAACCAACTCATATGAGCGCATAAAGCAGGTGATCTCTGACGTGCGATCGAAAAGCACTCTGGCCCCTGACGTAGTCAAGGAGTTGGTACAGATCTACATGAGACATCTGCTAGAGCGCTGCACTGTGGACGCTGCCAAGGAGTATATGGCTTTGGATCGTGAGATCAATGGACCTGCATCTGTGGCTAATGTCCGAACCGGCGGTCATTACGCCGTTCCCCCTACCCCTGTTACTGCTGATGTGCAACCGCCAGTTGCCCCCGCCGTGCAAGCCACCCCTGACCAAGCTGCCGCCGCGCAAGCTTACGCCTACTACCAGCAAGGTGCCATGAACGGGGCCCCCGTTTCCTAAACAGATACCCACTCTAATATCCTCCAAAACTTCTTCTCATATCTCTGTTCACGAATTCCTTTGTTGGAGCGGCGGCTGTCCGCTCGGGAGTCATACTGGTCTTTTCCTTCTCAACTTGGGTGGGTACCTCTCTTTCCATGTAGTATCATTATTTTATGCCCATACCAAGGTTCGGCTCGCTTTATCTACTCTGACCTACCAGCAATTGTACTCTTGTCTCGTACATCTCATGATCTTCTTTAGTAGGATTGTAGTTCACCGCGCGTGTTCGTCTCTATTAGTAGCTCCTTGACTAATGAATCAGCGCAAAGACGCTTCTCAAGGCCATCTAAGGGCTAGTCTGTTATTATTCGTACTGTCAAGAGCCTCATCAAATATTATATGGTTTGTCGATCTTATCTTCAGATATAATAATCACCACGTGATCTTTATCGGCTGCGTCTCTGGGTCTTATCGTCTCCCCTAGATTTTCAACATGCGCCAACTCTTGCCGTTGCGCTCGCTTTAGCTATCGTTTCCCCCTCCAGGCCATTACGGAGGAAGAAACATGGACGGATTCGATGCTATGCCGATAGAATCAGCTCAGGGACCTCCATTCCCGCCCCCGCCGCCTCCAGAAGATTCAAATGCACCTCCACCACCGCCAGATGTCGGAGCTCCTCCGCCTCCCCCAGACACTGGGGCTCCTCCACCCCCGCCAGACGAGATTACACCTACGCCTCCGGTAGAATTAAAGAAGAAGAAACAGGGATGGGGCGCGAAGAAACCAGCCGCGGCTCCTTTGAGTGTGGAGGATTTGATTCGCAAGAAAAAGGAAGCTGATGCTGCAGCCGCGAAGGTATGAATGCCCTACGACCAGTATCACCCAGAATTTCATTGAACAACTACTAAATTATGTTACCAATCTTTAGCCGAAGTTCCTGTCGAAAGCGCAACGAGAGAAGATTGCTCTTGAGAAGCGGGCCAAAGAAGTTGAAGCTGCGAAACAGGCTAAGACACCCAGCAGTGAAGATCGCAACAGCTTATTATCAGCCCCGAGCACAGCGAGACCCGAGCCTACGAGGAATGATAGTCGAGACGCAGATGGGCGAGTTCCCACTGGCCCACGAGCGATGCGCGGAAATCAAAACGGCCAATCGAGAAATGGCGATATGCAACCACCACCTCCGCCTCCGTCCAGAGGCGGGAAGGGATCAAAGGCCGAAAAGCGTCTTGCAGAGGAAGATGAAGCTTCTGCCCAAGCTGCACTGGTCAAAAAACAGTACATGGGAGCAGATCAGACTTCAACTTTCTCGGCAAAGAAGAAACGGAAGCGGACGACTGATCGGAAATTCAATTTCGAATGGAACGCCGAAGAAGACACCAGCGGCGACTATAATCCCCTATACCAGACAAAACACGAGGCGAATTTCTTCGGCCGTGGTAGACTGGCAGGATTTGGAGAAGATGTGGCGGATGACATGACACAAAAATACGCACAAGCGCTGGAAACCAGAGACCATGAATCTGGAGGAATGCGCGCGAAAGAGATTTTGGAGATGGAGCGTCGACGTCGCGAGGACAGCAGCCGGAATCAAATCGATAAGCACTGGAGCGAGAAGCGGTTGGACCTCATGCGCGAACGAGACTGGCGTATCTTCAAGGAAGATTTCAACATTGCTACCAAGGGTGGCAGTTTGCCGAATCCTATGCGTTCCTGGAGCGAGAGCCACTTACCGAAGCGGCTGTTGGACCTCATCGACCGTGTTGGATACAAAGATCCTTCACCTATTCAACGTGCCGCGATTCCTATTGCGCTCCAATCTCGTGATCTGATCGGTGTGGCCGTGACTGGTTCCGGTAAAACCGCGGCCTTCTTGCTTCCTCTTCTTGTATACATTTCGGAGTTACCACGACTGGACGAGTATGAATGGCGGAAGGCCGATGGTCCATATGCCATCGTGCTAGCTCCTACTCGTGAATTGGCTCAACAAATTGAGATCGAAGCTAAGAAGTTCACGACCCCTCTAGGTTTCAATGTTGTCAGTATCGTCGGTGGTCACTCCATTGAAGAGCAAGCCTATAGTCTACGTGATGGTGCGGAGATTATCATCGCTACACCCGGTCGTCTAGTTGATTGTATCGAGAGACGCATGCTAGTTCTCAGCCAATGTTGCTACGTGATCATGGATGAAGCCGATCGAATGATCGATCTTGGCTTCGAGGAGCCAGTAAACAAAATCCTTGACGCCCTGCCAGTCACTAATGAGAAGCCCGACTCCGAAGAAGCAGAAAACGCCCGCGTCATGAGCCAACATCTAGGTGGCCGTGACCGCTACCGCCAGACTATGATGTACACAGCTACCATGCCTCCCGCGGTGGAGCGTATAGCTCGGAAATACCTGCGGCGACCAGCCATCATTACAATCGGTGCCATCGGCGAGGCTGTCGACACAGTCGAGCAGCGCGTCGAGATGGTTCCAGGCGAAGACAAGCGGAAGAAACGACTTGGAGAAATCCTGTCGTCTGGCGACTTCCGGCCTCCAATTATCGTCTTCGTCAACATCAAGCGAAACTGTGATGCCATTGCTCGTGAAATCAAGCATATGGGCTTCTCGTCTGTCACTTTGCATGGTTCGAAAACACAAGACCAGCGTGAGGCTGCCTTGGCTTCCGTCCGGAGCGGCGCTACAGATGTTTTGGTCGCAACCGATCTTGCAGGAAGAGGTATCGATGTTCCAGACGTCTCGCTTGTTATCAACTTTAACATGGCTACTTCTATTGAAAGTTATACCCATCGTATTGGTCGTACCGGTCGTGCGGGCAAGAGTGGTGTGGCTATTACTTTCTTGGGTAGCGAAGACTCCGATGTTATGTACGTTGTCCTGATATCTTCTTCATTTTTGAACTTTACTGACTTTATTCCAGGTATGATCTCAAGCAAATGCTCATCAAGTCTCCAATTTCTCGTGTGCCCGAAGAACTTCGCAAGCACGAAGCTGCGCAGTCGAAACCGACAAGAGGCCAAAAGAAGATCGAGGATAGTTCGGGTTTCGGTGGGAAAGGAGGATGGTCATAGCAGTACAAGCAGGCCTCATCATGTCTTATCAAATTTGATACCATTCCCAATATCCAATACACTAGCGATCGGAAATCGCGATCAGATCAGCTTCAAGTAAACTACACTCATTCTAGAAGCATATTTCTGCTTCTGGGTACAAATTATGGGAGGAGAGTGGTCATTAGCCAGTTGTCATCACGGTGTTGTCAACCGTTCTATTTCATTTTGACTAGATAAATGCTAAGAGAGTGGAGGGTATTGGAGATTCGATAGCAAAGATGACCACCCTTAGAAAGGAGATATCTCAGAACAAGGTCTCTGTAACGCTATGCTAATGGAGAAAACTTAAAGCTTGCTTTGGAGGTACTGGTTCTTGCCGAGCCAGGACTCGACGTCCTCGCGGTCGCGGTTGAGCCAGTTGACCTTGGCGCGGATAGCGTCAAGGCTCTGGGAGACAGCACGGTCATAGCCCTAAAAATAAAGTTAGCTTATTCGATTGCAGATAGAGACAGGTTAGAAATCATACCTTGGTGTCCTTGGACTCGAAGAAAGCAGTGACCTCATCCAGCTGAGCTTGAGTAGCAAAGCTGGCAGTAGTGAGCTGAACAACAGTGCCCAGCATACCCAGAGATGGAGGCAGACGCTTGTAGATCTCATCCCAGTTCTCCTTAAGCCAGTTCCAGCGAGCTTCAATACCGGCCGTGTGGTTGCGGAGACCACCCAAAGGCATGTAGATATCCTGGTTCTTGACTTCACCACTGGTGGCCAGAGCAAGAGTGCGCTTGATGAGTTCAGGGTCCTCAGCAGCACCAAGGCAGCGAAGAGCAGTGGTCTTTTCGTCGGAAGTAGCCGCGTTGCGGAAGCGATCGAGCACAACATCGTATTCCTTGGCACCGCCGTGCTTCAAGACGATAGTGAAAACACTCCCGCGGATGTTGGGGTGAATGGCTGAAAGGTCACCGGCAGCAAAGCGAGCGAACATGTCCTGGGCAGCCTTGACAACGACAGGGTCTTCAGCAAGACCAGCAGAGCCGAAAAGAAGAGCCTTAAGCTGCTGCAAAATGTGGCCGTCCTTGTCAGAGAATTCCCATCCGACTTCATGAGCCTTAGCGCTAGACAGAGAGCGCTGGAAGGCCTTGAGAGCATCCTTGGTCTTCTGGTCCTCGAACAACCAGGCCGCACGCAAAACACCGATGCGGGTCAGGATCTCGTTCCAGACGACAAACTCGGACTCAGTGTCGAGACCCTGAAGCAGAGACAGCAGACCAGAAGTCTTCTGGTAGCCCGAAGCAGCCAGAGCACCGGAGTCAGCAATCATACCAGCACGATCCTCAACAGTCAGCAGACCATCACGAGCGGCCTTGCCGAGCTTGGTAAGGCGCTCGGGAGAGTAGGAAGTGCGGTAGATGGCTGAGTGATCAGCGTTCAGCTTGTAGAAGTCCAGGTCAGGAACCTTGAACTCCTTCTCGCGCTCACTGAACATGGTGCTCTCGTCAATAGCATCCTTGCTACGGAGACCAAGCATGATAGGGTAAAGGACTTGGTCCTCCTCTGGCTTAACATCACCAGTGCGGAGGAAGCGGTTCTGCTTCAGGCTGATAGAAGAAGAGGCTGGGTTTTCGGTCACACTGACGACAGGGAAACCGACATTCTTAGTCCAGATATCCATAACAGACTGGACGGGCTTGCCACTGGCATCACCCAGGGCAGACCAGAGATCACCAGTCTCAGTGTTTCCGTAAGCATGCTTCTTAATGTAGTTACGGACACCCTGCAAGAAAACGTCCTCGCCAAGGTACTTAGAAATCATGCGCAAAACAGAGGAGCCCTTGGAGTATGAAATAGCGTCGAAGATCTGGTTGATCTCGTCGGCACGCTTCACAGGAACCTCAATGGGGTGACTGCTGCGGAGTGAGTCAAGGGACAGAGCACCCTGCAGGTTGTCAATGACATAAGTCTGCCAAACCTTCCACTCGGGGTAGAAGACATTGCAAGAGTACCACGACATCCAAGTAGCAAAACCCTCGTTGAGCCAAAGCCCATCCCAAAAGTCCATGGTGACCAAGTTACCAAACCATTGGTGAGCCAACTCGTGCTGCACAGTCTCGGCGATTCGCTCTTTACGCGAAGCACCAGCTGTCTTCTCGTCCAAAAGTACGTCGACAATGCGGTATGTGATCAAACCCCAGTTCTCCATGGCCCCAGCGCTGAAGTCGGGCACTGCCACCATGTCCATCTTCGGCAAGGGGAATTCACTGTCAAAAGCCTTCTCGTAGAAAGCGAGGGTCTTGGCAGCGAGCTCAAGGGAGAAACGGCCGTGTTCAATGTCCTGGTCGGGAGTGGCGTAGACACGGACCGGCACACGGAAGTTGTTTGTTTCCACGTATTTCAAGTGGCCCACAATGAATGCAATGAGGTAAGTCGACATGAGAGGAGAGGTGTTGAACTTGACGGACTTCTTAGCACTACCCTGGATATCAGTCTCAGAAGCAACGTCCATGTTGCTCAGACAAGTCATGCTCTTATCGGCGATCAGAGTGACAGAGAACTTGGCCTTGAGCGCAGGCTCGTCGAAGCAAGGGAAGGCCCGGCGAGCGTCGGTAGGCTCCATCTGTGTAGAGGCAATGTACTTGGTCTCGCCATTCTCCTGGTATGATGAGCGGTAGAAACCGGCCATGTTGTCGTTGAGGATACCAGTGAAAGTCAGTTTCAGCTGGGCATCTGACCCCGCAGAGAGAGCTTGGTTGAACTTGATAGTTGCGGTCTGAGCATCCTTGTTGGAAGAGATCTCCGGCTTCGATTCCACGACTGAACCATTCGACAGAACAACTGCATCGTGGATGTCGAGCTCGTTGGCGTTAAGAGAAATGAAGTCGGTGTCCTCGTTCACATGTAAACTATTCATCTCTGGTCAGCATAGTCCACTCAACGGTCAATTATGTGGCTTGGCGTACTCAATAGTAACTGATCCGTCATAGGTAAACTTCTCGAAGTTGGGCTCGAGAGTCAAATCGTAGTGGACGGGCTTGACGTTTGTTGGCAGGACCTCGCGGCCCTGGACATTGGTCGAGCCCGAGACTTCGTCGCGTCGTGCGTGACACATTCTGCGGTAGGAGCAGTATCGTTTGGAGGTTTGGGATAGAGGAGAGGAGCGCAGACGGGTTGATCTTAAGGCTGGCGCTGGGCGAGGAGTGGAGGCGAGGAGGGGGAGGGGTGATCTGGCAGATAGAAGCGGTGGCTTTGCTTTTGCTTGAAGCAGCGCGCGCGTGGAGAAGCGTCGCATGAGGACGGTATCGGGAGCAACCCTAATTGGACGGGATAGAAACAAAGAGAGAGAAGGGAACGAGGAGGTCTCCTCGGCTATAATACAGAAATTAAAAAAATATTAGTACAGGGGAATTGAAACAAAGAATTGCGCCTCGAAGGGATTGAGGCGTCGGAGAACAATCGCAAGAATAAAACGCCCCGGCAAAACGCGAGGCGGTGAATGGCCAGCCGCTTCGTGGCTTTTTTCTCCTCGACTTTTCTTTTCTTCTTCAACACGCAAGTCTCACCAGCGCATGCCCCATTCCTCACGGCACTCGACTGTGGAGCAGCTCTACTTCGGTAGGCCGCTCCAATCTTGCAAGATAATGCCTCCAGCCAGTTTGAGGGGCCCATGATAGCTTTGCTACACCGTGAATGGGCATCCATAGAGTTCTGGGACATACCTGCATTTTGCTAGCAGCAATGCCTACAAGCATTAGCTCTTTAGCATTCTGGATATTCAGCCTTAATTTAATATTTTCAGCTCATGCCTGGACATCTCATGATGACAAACATGCATTCAAAAGGAGTCCGGGTCTCGTAACACAGGCAGAAATTGTCTTACTCAAAATCAAATTGTATACCATCACTTAGCCTCGAAGGGCCTAGTGCCTGTCAGTTGATGTCATAATGTCTGAAACATTTTGTCTTAAACGTGACGTTCATCGAACCTGATCCAGGTGCTTGTGAGACTTTAATGGCCTGTCCATGGAATGGTCTGCTAGAAAAACCGACTTGGATCTATATCGCTTTGACATGGATCCTGCCTTTGATCAAGTTCAGTAGAATGGGATTGTTGTCAGTACATCAATATCTATTGACTGCAAAGGTCATTATGTGACCATTTTCACATGGATGTACGCGGTAGAGCGTCACTCAATAGTCGTCTTGTGCCTTTGAACCTCTCTTCAACAATTCAGCTGCTGCCAGTCTATGACATTTCGATGACTGGGTTAGAATATACCATGCAAGTACCTAGATAATATCAGCACAGAACATAGCTTCATCGAGTATAATCGGAATGGGGGGGCCTCCATTCCGCGCAGAGACTATATTGGCGATGTATAGGTCTTGACTTAACGCCTGAGACTGGATAAACCACGTTGGGTTGATGATTTTCATGATCGCCATAAAATCACAATTTACACTGATTGAACATCTACCACATAATTCAGATGATTCTCCTGGGCTAAATAACTGGATGACTCAAGACCACAAGGTCCCACTTACATCAGATTAATCCACCCCCCCCCCCCCCCCACCCACTATGGCGAAATCGTCGCCCTGCATAAGCGAAGATTTTGCCTGGGCATAAGTTGGATCTCAAGCAATCCAGGCTAGATCCAACTATTGCATTTACTGATCAGTATTCATTGTTGCGACTAGTATCAGATAATCACCTGAGTTCGCATCGAACAAGAGTGGGCGTTACGGCCGCGACGGCGACAACCACAGAGCGCCAACATGGGATTGAAACCCCGCGCAGAGATATCACTGGTGATCCTATCATCGAACTTCAAGAGAACAACAGGATACATGATTCCTTAGATACACAGACGCCCCCTAATGGAGGGTATGGCTGGGTTTGTGCATTCTGTGTTTTCTTGATCAATGTTCATACCTGGGGAGTAAACAGTGCGTGGGGCGTGATTCTCGATCACTACCTCTCTCATTCAACCTTCCAAAACGCGACCCGTGTCGAATACTCCTTTATCGGAGGTCTTTCAATTTCCTGTGCCTTCCTTGTAGGCCCAATAGTTTCGCAGTCCGAAAGATATCTTGGTTTCAATGTGACTTTGGTCAGAGGAGCCATTCTGATTTTCGTCGCCAACTTGGGAGCATCATTTGCTCAGCAGGTATGGCATCTGTTTCTGAGTCAGGGCGTATGCTTTGGTGTTGGCATGGGATTCATATATCTCCCTGCTACTGCTGCACTGCCTCCGTGGTTCTCCACGCGAAGAAGCTTCTCCATGGGTCTGGCTACCTCGGGCTCTAGAATCGGTGGTCTGGCTTACAATCTTGGAACCGGAGCTGCTATTCGTGCCCTTGGTGTGCCAATGACTTATAGAGTACTGGCCTTTTGCTGCTTAGGTGCCAACCTCGTCGCAGCTTTGCTTCTCAAGCCTCTTGTCAGGGCGAACCGTGCGGAGCAACGAAAGAATACAGTCAACTTGAAGGATCTCGGACGATTAGAGGTTCTTTTCATCATAATTTGGGGCGCTGCTACCGAGCTTGGATTTATTACGCTCTGGTACTCTCTGCCAAATTATGCCTCTTCAATTGGGTTGAGTGCCAAGCAGGGTTCAATAGCTGGTGCTATCCTCAACCTCGGCCTTACTATCGGCCGCCCAGCTGTTGGGCTCGTAAGTGACAAGGCGGGAAGAATAACCGTTCCGACTATTCTAACAGGCATGACATCTGTATTGTGCTTTGCGGTTTGGGTACCTGCAAAGTCCTATGGAGTTCTTCTGCTCTTTGCACTTCTTGTTGGCTCGGTGTGTGGAACCTTCTGGGGAACCATCACTCCGGTGATGATGGAGGTAGTTGGCCCTGGTCGTCTGCCAGCGACTTTCACTTTGCTTTGTCTTGCGATGGTTGCGCCAACTGCTTTCGCGGAACCAATAGCCCTGAGTCTAGTCCATGGGTCTCAATACATAAACACACAGGTGTATGTGGCGTGCATGTTCTTGCTCGGTACTCTTTCAGTATGGGTTCTTCGGTCATGGAAATGCTATGAGACTGAAAGGAAGGATTATGACGAAGGAGAGCGTTCATTTGGAGGACGGGACTTCCCGGGCTTTTTCAGTTGGATGGGATTAAAGAAGCTTTTTGTCCAGGGTCGCATTTGAGGTAGAGTGTTCCCAGAAATTCAGGATGATGATCTGTCAGTCAAAGAAATTGAATTCATTCTCAATAGTGTTGTGGTAAATAATCAGCTAGACTAAACTATCGGCAACCTCACGCGCCTTTTTCAAGCCTTGTCGGATATCCACTCTTGTTTCGTGCAGAACAGAAGAAGCGCCGATGCTTTCCAGTTCCTCCTTGCTCCTTTCAATGTTCCCATCCCACTCCATTTGTATGACTAAAGCGCCATCCGCCTCAAGGTTATCGTTATCACAGCAGATGAATACTTTTCTGTGCAAGGGCTTTGCATCAGGAAAGCCTCCTTCGTCCTGATCTTGACAAATAACAGGGAAGATCTCTTTCATTCTTTCGAAAGACACCAGCTTCATACTGGTATCAGGATCTCCAAACAGACTCAGAACACTGTCTGAAACATCGAGAAAATCATTTGCAGGATCCAGCAGATCTTCTGCATCCATCGCTATTCCTTCTACTGTGGTGAAGGCCGCGAAGCGACAGTCACTTTCGATAGCTGGCTTGTACTGTTGGGTTCTTTGATCGGCCAGAGATTCCTCACCATCTGCGCGGTACTCATCAAGGGCCTCGATGGTCTCTTTTCCAACCATTCTTACCGAACAGACTTCCATGGCTAGTCTGACATCAATCGGAATCAATCGATAGTCCATAAACCATTCTTCACCCAGTTGATATGCGAGGACAAGAGCAGCCTTGTCAGGAAGCTCGTCTTCCGAGAGGACGATGAAACCTTCTGGGTATTCGGGCATATCTTGAGGTGAAGATTCAAGAACGCTATCAACATACTGGATGTAGTGGCTGGCACATTCCTCTATGCTCGTGAAGCCAGTTTTCTCAACTGGCTTGAAAACATCTGGCTTTGCTAAGCGTCCTTCAGGCCAGTGCAGTATTGACCTCGCATAAGTCTCAGTAGCCCGATCGCATGTCTCCTGAATAGTGGTCGACGACACATCCTTCAGACCATATGCAAGTACAAGAGCCGACTCATTGACGCGGTGAATTCCTCGCTCGAGGACGCCACTTGCGTTCGAAGGAAGTTCAATAGGCATTTTGAGTCTTTTTGAGATGAATGAGGGAATAATTGATGGCTAGCGTAGGGTGTGTTGCTTAGTTTTCCACCCGGCAGTGCTCTGTTCGGAGGCTGAAATATCACTCATGGCGGCCTGAATTGGTATGACATCATTCAACTGTGAGAGACGGCTCACATTATGACTGGAAACAGTTGGAACTCGAAATAGCGCAAACCCTGCATCAAAATGGTGGGGCATCGTCCCTGTAATTGGGTCTTGATCGCCCTTTTGTTCAGCCGCTCAGGCTGTCTGCAACAGGGGCCGACCCATTGCAGGCGGGGCGAGGCACTTCCCATAAGGCGCATGCAGATCACTTATGAATTGATAATTATATACTCTTCTCGGGATATCATTAGCAGCCCCTGCATATTCATTATACGCTAAATCCAAGCGAGGATGGGGGCAGAAGTTTCAAGGGAACGTGCAGGAACGGAGTACATGGCATGCATTACTGACCGGGAAAATGCCGTGCATTACTCAAGCTTCGTTTTTGTTGTCACTCGTTAGTTTTCTATTGTGTTGATATGAATATCTTTTAAAATAGCATAGTTACAATTGTTGACTCCATATCCAATGCATGCCAACTGCCACGCAAACCAGTCCCTTTTAGAGTCAGATATTCCTCAATTCAGCAAAATCGGCCATTTATCTAAGATAGTAATGAAGATGCTGATATTATTGCCGGTATTCGATAGGCAGACACATATTCATTACTAGAAAAATGGAGCTCATAGTTCCTGTATCCTTTCAGCCGCGCTCGTGGAACCTCAGCCTGATCTCCACACGATGAGGAGACAGGGCCGGGCCATGTAAAGGGTCGCCTGATACAACTTCTCTTGTCAAATGACATGAAATCGATGAGTACTTTCGTCTTTTTTGAGAACCTTGGGGCGAGGGGCAGTGAAGTTGGTGTCGAGAGATGAATCTTGGCTGTTTCAATGAGTTGTATAAAGAGGCAGTGAAGGATACCGATTTTTAGAGAGTATCAATCTATTTCAGATCAATTGAATTATACAGTTACTTCTTTCCATAAGAAATAGGCATCAGAAATGCATACATCCGGCCTCCTCGTCTTTACCTCCTTGCTAGTTGGGGCATTCGCACCTCCGCCAGCCCATTTCCTGAACTGGGTCTGTGATGGAAAAGACAGTGATCATATTCCAGGTGAGAGAAGAATCAAAAGGAAAATTTGAATGAAACTCAGTCCTAACTTATTGGATTTCAGATGTCTGCAACAACATGTGCTTTGGTAATTCATATCCAAAACTACTATATGTTCTTCTCTGTCTAACTTGACATAACTAGGTGCCAACTGCAAAGGTCTCCCTACTAAACTATACTACGACAAGCAAAGTGACTCTGTGAAGGCATCAAGACGACGCAAGGCAGGCTGTAACACTAAGCTGAAGTGTGGCAGTGGAGAAGAGTGTGACGAATACCCATTTGCCTCGACTTCAAACTCTCCAGCTACCGACCCGGTTCTCAGATGTGTCCCAGCCGAGCAGAACCATCGTGAGTGTCCCTGCAGCTTTTTTAATGACTTGACTAAAATTAGAATCTCTAGTCCAAGGATCAGCATTGAGTCAGTTCTATCAATCCCACGGCAGCTTTGATGACGTTGGATTGGGAGGCAACCCGGGTACTTTCAACGTCGGGTTCGCAAACGCTGGCGGGATTCCGTACTGTGGCAGTACATGCAAACCGGATGGAAAGCAGTACAATAAACATGGACAGATTAAGAGACGGAGCAATGATCGCCGCAGTGAGCTTGAGACTCGTGATGCAGTCACTCTCTACAAGCTTGATAACGGGAACACCTTCTATGCACCATCTGGGGCCGAGCCAGGAGATATTGTTTGGACGCCTCTTTCTCACAACAAGACGCTACATGCGGAAATGGTGCACAATCATGTTTTCAATCCGGATCAGGGCCTTGAGCAGTATGATTACATGCAACACAACATGTATACGGAGCGTGCAACCGTGGTGGGACCAGCCAACTGAAGAACTCATTCCGTCGACGTTTTACTTGCCCTTGAGAGATTTTTGAGAGATTTACCACTTTCGTTACCTGTACACAGTCGCATAATTTCTTCAAGGAATAGAGGTCTATATTTATTTACAGTATTGGAATTTGAAGATATTTGATATTGCCTAAAAGATACATTCTCGTTACAAGCTCATCGGTTGCCATAATCGTCGCTTCAAAGTAATTTCTACCCGTTGGTCTTGGCTTCATGAAGAACAGTTCATTTATACTCAAGAAGATGGTTGATCAATCCTATAGAGAGCCGACGCAGGATGCAAATAAGCCAAATATTCAACCTCCTCATCAAGAGTATCATAATGATAATGACCTCCCTTTCTAGATCCATCCACTTCAAAGCAATGGGTATGTTCAATTCGCAAACCCAAATCCTCAGGATCTGCGCTATGAAATACCGTCAAGCACACTACCGGTGCATCAAATACGTAATACTTCAACCACTCGTCCTCCAGTTGCTTTCTATCGCGAAAAGGAAGGTCTGCTGCTTTGGGGAAGTCCGGCATGACATGGAATTTTGCCTTACCAGATTGCAGCAAGAATACACCACCAAGACTTATAGGTCTCTCCTCGCCATAATGGCTCTTCAACCCTTCTCTAATACTCGTAGTGAAGTTCTTCCCGCCTATGCGCCCCCGGGCAGTGACTTTCAATACTGGCCCGTGACTTCCTTCTGATCCGTAGAGATTCATCATGAGAGCACAATTCGTGCTGCCCAGGCTATGACAGGATGACGAGCCATCTGATTGTACTTCGGTGATGTGTGTGTTGTTTCTTAATCGGACAGATGACGGGTCGTCCAAGTTCCATTGATCAGACTCGGAAGCCCACGAGAAATTCGGCGCAAGTTCGGCATTATGCCCGACGTCTTGCCAGGGAGCTGCGCCGGCCCCCAGCAAGAACCCTTTTCTTGAGGACATCTGCATATCCTTTGCGAGGGAGAGCATAGAATATTTTGCATCAAAGTTTGGGGTCGGGAAGAGATTCGGCTGGCCTCCAATGTCTGCGATCTTCGTATTTCCCGACAGTCCCGGTGCTGCTAGATTAAAGGGTGGGTTGCGGAGATCTGGACATTGCTCGACAGTGGCGGTGGCATTGGAGAAGTTTGATTGAAGTGACTGCTGAATAACCTCTGCTAGCTCATTCAACTCTGGCACATTTCGTAGATGAGTCGTGACGCCCATTTTGGAGGTCTTGTAGGTGTGGGGAGAAGAACGATGGGTGAAGTGCATGCGGCACAACTTATAAAGAGACCCCTCCGCACGTCATCCGGAGATCCTCCGATTTCAAACTCAATTCCTACAAGCAGCGAATAGTCATACTAATGTGAGGTCTGGTAGACACCAAATTCACATGCAAATTCATTTGCAGCTAGTGACAAGCTCATTATTTAGCTTCATTACAAAGTAGGGAGATCATTTCATGTGTATCATAGATTTCATTGCGAGAATAGTGTAACTAACTAAGCACATTCGATGCTGCCATAATATATCAAAACAATTCAAGCCCTATATTCAAGAACAGGACCCTTTACCTCCTGCTAGAGAAGATATTTTTCTCGTCCGAAGACGTAATATCCAGAAGCATAAAAAAGCATCCCATCATTCCAGCACATTTCCTCATTACCTAGCCGCATCATCATATCTCGTGAAGATAGAAAGAAAAATCATGAGCACTTAAAAAAAAATCCTAAAAGAAACAAGGCGTAAAAGCAAATCTCTGTACATCACCCACAGCTCTAAACCACATAATGCGGTCTGCTGCGGCTCGAGCTGCGGTGGCGATGATGCCCTGAACTCGAGTGTCCCCGACGAGAACTATGGCTCCGTCGTCGCACAGTCTCCTTAACAACAACCTCCCGCTCATTGCGAGTGTGCAGGAAAAGCGCTAAGAAGGCTGTCCAAGCGAAGAACAAAATCTCCATAATACCAATCGCGAAAGAGGCCTTCAGCATAGCGCAGGACTTGTTGATGGAGAGGTGAAGGTCATTATCGATGCGCGCGCCGTATGAGCCAAATGGACCGAGAGATACCCAGACTGAACCACCGTCCCAGTGGGCGCAATCGGCGTTCGCAATGAAGCGCAGCTCGTAGACACCTGCGATAAAAGCACCCATGAAGCAGAGGTCGACGAATGCGACGAATAGAGCGGAGCGCTTGGTGGAGGAGAAGCGGATCAAGGTGTCTAGGGCCCAGAAGATAGCGATAACGCTGACGATAAAGAGGACGAGGATGTAGGGTGGGGTGAGGATGTTGGCCTTGAGATAGCCGTTGACGAAGTAGGCCTGTTTCGAAATTAGAGGGTGGTCTTTCGGGTTTTCGATCGCGATTGCGATCTGCGTTGAGATAGCGCGGGGACTAGTAGACTTACCATCATACCAATGATGGGGATCAAGAAGGTGATCTCCACCATACGGTTGAAGATGAAAAAGACACTGCCAATCATCTTGGCGGGTGTTCAGAGGAACGTGGGAGTCGTGGTCTCAGGAATGCGACGAAGTAGACTTGAGAAATGTGCCGGGTTGGTTTTCGTCGGGTATGTACTGTCCCGATGTGCTCAGTGCTTTGGACCAGGAATATCACCGCAGGCCTCACGCGGGGAGATGCAGCAGCGAGGTATTGCGATCACAGCCTGATGCACGAGCTCGAACAAAGGAGATGCAGAAGGGAAGAAGATGGAGGGGTGTCACGGAAGAAAACAGCGTCATGTTGCTGACGGCGGGGAGGAGGCTGGGCGAGTCACGGCGCAGGGTAAATGGGTGGCTGGGCAACCACTTTTTTTCTTTCTTCCTTCCAGCCCGGTTCAGCTGGGCCCAGATTCATAACGGCTGGGATTAGCGTTGGCGTGCAATTTTTAATTAATGTCTTGCATTTGATTGATTGTTGATCACTTTGTACAGAGCAAATGCGTTGCAGCGGCAACCCGACTGGATCCCGCAGTGGAGACTCGATCTACGCTGTGTAATTGGGAGTCTTCGAGGGAGAGCCGTGGTTCTCGAGGGTGTTTCCAGCCGAGCAGGACTTTGTTTGCTTGGCAGTTCGATTGTTCAGGTGTTTTAGGCCTTTATTCTACAGTTACAATGGGATTTAGATGCCTCGGCAAGTAAATAAATTGATCCGTCAACGCCGCCCGCCATGTACTTTATCTCCAGATGCGACGGTAGAAGATGCAAGACATACATACAAGCAATTTCGAACACAAAATCTAGAGCGATTCACAAGACTTGCACTACTTAAGTATCTCGCACTGGCACATCAGTCATTCTCGGGTCGTGAGCATGGCTGACAACGACCCCAGACGACTCCAGGTCATTACCAGGCCCAACATGTGTCTGCGGCGGATAAGCAGTATTGGCCTGGAACGGATTCGCATAGGGATTACCCATGGGATTTTGCGCCATGGTATACCCACGCTGCATCTCATATCCATCCGCCACGTCATCTTCGCTCGATGACCAATTCCCATCGGGATGATGATCATGCGAGCGACGAGGATTCACGCTCGAGGTCCCGTAAGCCGGGTTAGTGTAACCGCTTGAAACTGGAAACGGCGCAGGGGAGACAGAGCCCTCGCGCGTGCGCGCTGGGCTCAGGCGCTCGGCTTCGGGATTCCGAAGAGGCTCTGTGTCGTTCAGCGGGGCGAATTTGGCCTCAATGGGGACTGCAGGTTCAGTACCCCAGGTGCGGATCGGGTAGGCCCGGCCCTTGCGCCAGGCTTCGCTGAGGGGAGGGAAGTATTGGCGGTATGCAACCAGGGCGCAGGCTACACCGAGCATGGACCCGGTGATCACGTCGAATGGGTGGTGGCGGGCGTCCATGATGCGAGACACTGCGACTAGGGTGGCTGCAAGGATCGGGACGGAGACAAGTAGGGTCTTCCATGACTCGCCTCGGTTGTCCATGATGTGAAGCTTACCGCCCAGCCATAATGAAAGATATAGGAGACCGGCGAAGGAAGCTGTTTTAAATCAGATGTTAGCTGGCTGTTCTATAGTTATATACTCGAGCCAATTGAGGTCGGGGCGTGAAAGTGGAACTAACAACTGCTATGGCCTAGAGGGATTGTCAGTATTGCGTCTCAACAGATATGAACGAGTATGCCTACCTGATGGCCAAGATCGAAATCCATCCTTGATCAACGCTGGATCTCCCGTGCAAATGGTCGAATTGGACAGGCCGTAAACTTGCGCGTCTGCACTCCCAGCACGGGGCTGACACCGATCAATAATGTCCGGTCTAGGCTTCCCGCATGCATTCTTCAGCGCTTGGGTGATCAAGAATGCTAATGCTTGAGAGAGCAAAAGCCCTAGAATCCCACAGTTCATCTCCCATAGCCGATCCTTCCACCGCCAAGGCCCGCGCAGCTTGCGCTTCCCTGACGGATTCTGTGTTTTGTGGTGGGAGAACAATCCATCGATAAAGAGGGTGTAGATGATAATCAAGACAAGAGGAAACGCTCCGGAGATGCAGAGGGCGTATACAATGGGGATTCGTTCGTGTACGGCGTATGGATACTGTAAGCTCCAGTTGTTCAGCGAGAAATGTTGATGGTACGGCTCAATCGAGTCGAGGATCCAGAAACCGATGACGCAGGCACTGTTTACTCCAAGGACAGTTAGACAAAGTTCATCTCAATCGAGGGGTTCAGGCACTGACATCAAAATCACATAGTCGAAGATGTAGCTAGCAACGCGTTAGTGGCAGGAAGTCAATTCCGCGGGGATGAAGCTGGACCCACGAAATCACCACGCGCGGCCGAAGCCGGCGCTTCGAGAAGGGCAGTTTGGCCGGAAGTTCCATGCGGGCTCGACTCGGTCTCGAGCAGTTGTAATGACAGAATCCCAGGAAGAGGACAATTGAAGCCCTTTCACGTCGCGTGCCCCCGGGGCGAAACGAAATCAGTCAAATGCAGCGCGGGCGCTTTGGCGCACTTGGCGTTTTCTAGGCAGACGTAAGACGGGACAGGGACACCCTCAGTTGCGTTGCTTTCGCGATCAAAGCCAGCGCGCTTCCCCTTTTATATGGATAGACAGTGGCTGAGTCGTTTCATGATGATCGTCTTTCTTCAGGGACTTTGTGGGGTGACACGATTTGTGGCGCATGGAGCGATCCCTGTTGAATCGACCGGCGCGGTCTAGACGTCGATCCTGGGGTCTGAGGGCATTTACTATACTCGAGACTGGGGAATATAAGCGTCCATGGTTGAACATGAATGTAGAGCACACTATAGCTTGTATCCTCTACATAATCCCTGTGAAGCAGATATATCGCTAGAAATATCCATCCATGCTGTAGTAGAGCCGTTCATGCCCTGAATGCGAGCGCCTCGTCTCAGCGTGGCGCCGCGCTAGGCCGGTATTCTCCACTGAACGTTAGGCAGCATATTTTATAGAACCCTGACTTCTTACTCCGTATTTCCAATAGAATGCTTGCAATTCTAAAAATTGATATTCGGTGGACCAATCATTAAATCAAAGAGTAATACAATAGCAGAACATAAGGCCTGTGCACTGGACAAGTCGATCATCAAGTGCGGCATCCTGGTCCAGGGCCCAGATCTATCCCATTTTACAACTTACACCTATTTTTATCTTTCGGGTCTTGACATACAGGCTGTGCCATAGTTTAGCAAGCCGTGATGTAGAGACCAAGACTAGAATATCAGTTAGTAAGGGCTCATATTGCGATACAAAGCGAACTTACGGAGACGGGTTCCAATCCTGGAAGAAATGCAGGTATGTGCTTCCGGCATCCTTGATCTGATACCCAACAGTTTGTCCAGCCGGGCAAGAGAATGTGTTGACGACATAAGAGTGACCTGGAGAGATAGTGATGTCGCCGTAATCCTTCGAAACCGAGGGCGCATTGTGGTATGTCGTGGAGTTGCTAGCCACGGAGGAAAGCTGAGCAATGTCGATCTTACCATCACCACTGAAGGTATAGTCAGAGGTCTCGAGATCTTCCTTCTTAGGGAACAAGAAGACCAGGTTACAGCTCTTGCCAGAGTAACTCTCCGGGATGTCAAAGTTGAACAGGACAGATGAATGAGTGCTGATCGTAGCGAAGTACTGCGTTCCATACGCGGTATCAGGAGAAGAGGAGTTAATTGGTACGACCAAATGAGGGTATTGGTAGTTGCTCTTGTCCTTGGCCAGAGTGGTCACACATGCCCCTCCAGAAGACTGGGTTGAGCTTGGTTTCGCAGAACTTGAAGATGGGACGAGCACAGAGCTGGACGAGGGGATCACGACGGAGCTGGAAGATTGAACAGGCACGGCACTAGTCGATGGAATAGCGATAGAGCTGGTTGAGTGTGGTGCACCGCCAGGGCCAGATGGGTGAGCAGTGCTAGATGGACCTGAACCACCACCTCCTCCTCCACCAGGAGTTTGTGAATGGGAAGCAGCTGGCTGAGAGCTGCCTCCGCCTCCTCCACCAACAGCACCTCCACCACCACCCCCAGGCTGACCACCTCCAGGAGTTCCAGATGGGCCTGCTGGTTGACCAGTGCCTGCCGGTCCAGAGGGCTTTTCAGAAGGTACAGATGGTGGAGTGCCACCACCGCCGATTATGGGAATCACAGGTGCAGTGCCTCCTGAGCCACCTCCTGCAGATGGTTTCGGGCTTCCTCCTCCACCTCCCATTGATGGCTGTGGACTTCCTCCACCTCCACCAGCAGGGCCGGAGGGCTGGCTACCTCCCCCACCTCCAGTACCACCACCTGGGGCAGGAGTACCGGGAGCAGGGAGACCAGTGTTAGGGCAGTCGCAAGAGCCCGTCACGGTGACAGTGCTCATAACTGTTGTTGTCGAAACAGGACCACCACCTCCAGGTTGGCCAGGGCCACCGCTGGAGCCAGTACCGGGGCAGGTATCCGCCTTCATTTGGACATTCTTACACATTGTGACAAATGTGCTGTTGGTAGTGTAGATGTTACGTCCGCCATTTTGACCTGTCTCGCAAGCAATGAAGTTCGGGTTGCCATGGTACTCGAGCTCGCCTTGCTGGCTGACTGAAAATCCAATGGTGCCACTGGATCCCTCATCACATTGGAACTGGGTGGTTTCGTCTACCATTGAAGTCAGCTGTGAGGCCTTTTGCTAGCTCGAGGGGGACAAACTGGTGATAATGCAGCCACGGCCAGCGCTGTCAGTGACTGCGCCGTTGGAGTCGATGCAGAACTGAGAAGGTGAAAGAGAGTTATCGCCAACACGGCTTTGGCCGTCTCCCAGCTGTCCAAGGCTACCAGATACGTCGCCAGTGACACTCAGATGGAAGCAGCATCCATTGCTACGTCCAACCAAAGCATTGGCACCCACAGCCAGAGCCGCAACCGCAAGAATGCCCTTCATGGTAGTGAGAGGATGCAGGGCAAGTTATGTTTTGAAAGGCCGAATATAATACTCAATCCGAGAGCAAAGTTTTGAAGCTTTTGGTCTCTCTATTTACCCGTAGGCTGTCGTTCGGATGTATGAAAGAGCAGAGTCTAAAATCGTCATTCCCGGGGATCCGGTAGAACTTATACGACATTGTGGGCTATACTCTAGCATTACGACGCATGGTAAATAATCATCTGATGAAGTGGGCGGCAAAACAATCCGGTTTGCTTACTGAAAAGAGGAGAACAGTAGCAACAAGAATAGAAACCATCGTTTTTGACCTGTGAGAAGCAAGTACCAAGCAGGATGACCGTGGTTCGCATGGTGAACCAGTGCCTGTCTGGCCGAGCCAGCCGGAGACTCGTCCGTGGAGCTGCGAGGAACGTCATCCTCAGCTTACAGTAGGTCGAGTCTCGGACGGTGGAGACTAATCAATGCACGCAACCCACTCTAGGTGGAGAGGCTGCTTGAGGCTGTTGAAGAATGGAATTTTTGATCACATTTGTGCACACTGGTTTTCAAGCACAAATTAAACGAGGCGAGAATGTTTGTGTTGTTTTATGAATCCCTCAAGGCGTTGGCCGTTGTCCCAAGCGGAGGCTTAAGTGGAGGGCTCGGTTGATGTCGTTGCCGATTGATCCATGCAGCCACAGTCGGATCGTACGGATCAAGTTTCCAATGCCAGGAATATTAAGCTGGACTTTCTATTTTGAAGACAATTATGGTGGGACTATTAAGATGAACTTGATTTGAGCTTGTCGATTTCATTTGTCCGAGGTAGGAGTAGCCATCACTTCATTAGTTATATCCGTAGCATTCATCGAGCTACTCGAGCCAGTCACAAACTCATCATATTATCAATTCTTCTAAGGTTTTCCTAATTTCAATTTGTTGCAGTTTGATTTAAGAACATTTTTTGTGGCTTTGAACGCTAAGCCAGTCAATGTTATTAACCTTGCGTCCATTGAACGAGTGGATGGCATTGAATATCAGCCAATCCATTACTTGCGTCTGTTACTAACGAGAATTGGACTCAATTATCCTCATTAAACTGGGTCTACGTAAAAGCCCCAACAGTCTCAGATTTGTCCATCAATGGGATTGGGTCGGATCGTGGAAAGCCGGAACTTAATCATCATTTCCATTGAAAAGTGGACCTTGAAAGCATTCCAGCCAACAATAGCGCACAATCTGTTTGAATATGGGTGGATCGATCCGGATTTCAATAATTCTGGTTGCGCATTATGACTGAGTACTCTCTCTGTGCTCGGTCCTGTTGCCCAAACAAAGAGGCGAGGATCGCGAGGATGGGGTACGTTACGACATACGCTATGTCATATCGGCAACGTCATAGAGCTTTGTACCTTCGTTGGCTCAGATAAAGCCACAAACGACACATAGAATGCTCCCAAGATTCAAAGGCTAGAGCTGATGAAGACGCGCGTCGAAGACTCGACCACTGGACCTATCACGGTGCCGATCAGACGGCGATCGCGGACTCAATTAAGCCTCCCACTACCTCTGCTTCGGATTGCTCGATATGTGATCTTGAGATGCAGTGCTAGATTTAGATAGCACATAATGGCGTCTTTTGAGTAGCAGCCCAAATTACCCGATCGGATGAGTCCATGTGAGCTGCCAATTCCAGGTACCGGGCGTGAACAAAGACTACTCACTGAGGCTTTCACCATTTAAATGTTATATAAGTAATTTCCTGAGCATCGGTGACTGTCTGCACAACATTGATCAAGAATTTTCTGATCCTAGGACCCTTAGACAACAGCAAAAATGATTCAGGCATCTTCATTCATCCAGATCTAGTCACTAAATGAGCCCAAGACTGGGACTACTGCTTTAACCGACTGAGTGCGGGCGCACCTCGAGACACTTCAGCTGCGAGAATTGAGGTCTTTTGTTCAAAGAAATAGATGTTTCTTATCCCGAAGCTTCGTTTGAGTGGCATAGGATGTGCTTCTCCTGTGCCACTAACCAGCGATGGCGGTCGCAGCCACGACCTCATTGGCACCAAACATGATTTCCCATTGATGGGTCATTCGTTCTTTCAGATGCTTATAAATATTGACATATGATATTAAATCACTCGAAAAACCATGTTGTGGCGACTCAATTGCCCTATTTATGCAAGAGTGTACAAGACATTGGTGTGCGTAGCCCCTAGCCCCTAGCCCCTAAAGTCCCAGTAGCGTGAGAGATTCTTGCATTACTGTCACGTTTTGAGCACACACCACACACCTTGGTGAGGTGTTCATAGCAAAAACACTATAAAATGGCATACCTCTTTAACAAGAAGAAGAAATTCACAAAGTTTTTTTTTTTTGAAAGATTACAACCTCCGAAATCACCAGGTGCAGGTGCGGTCGGCGCAGATAGTACTGCCCAGTCATCAACCAAGAAACCATCAGCCGAAACGTGAGACTTTGCCGTAGCCTATGGGAAGCTGGAGAATGAAATTTAATTACTGTTGAGTTGTAGATGGTATTACATGTTCATTTTAAAAGATCAGTGAAAGGGAGAGTCCAGCTCGTCAAACAGGGAGCTCCAGTCAACACATAGCTCATCATTACCGTCAAAGGCTTGCCATAGGTCATTGAGTGTCGGAATCGTGGAATCGGACAGAAGAGCATTGGAGGGATTTTCTAGCGCCCCTGGCATCGCTCTTGATTTTTCTGGGTCAGTGTGAGCGACCTGCTCATCAGCCTCGGCTTGACGTCTTATTCGCTCATCGGCAATAGAGCAGGGTACTTTGTTCTTCCGCAGAACGTTATAAAACAACTCAAGGAATTTTGTAGCAAATTCAGAGTTCTCTTTAGCGTCTTCAAGAATCCGAAATGCATTGAAAACTTCAGCTCTTCGACCTTTGTCGTCCTCCGAACGAGGGCTTTTGTGGATGCAAATGTCCATCAAGAGGGCAATAATAGCCATGCTGACGAAGAAGAGAGCCCCTGAAAATTTCAAGATTGTTAAAACATAGGGATTGATCTCTTCCAGTAGCAACTCCTGCGTTCTGATGATCTTCCGAGCTGCATCCAATGCAGCGTCCCGTGAATAGGAATAGCTAGGCTCCGTGGCAGCTCGGGAGAGGTAAGGCAAATGCAGCCTGCATTTGAGAGTATAAAGAAGGAAGTGAATGATATAGCGCTGGATTGCGGTTCCGGTATGGTCAGAGTTGGAATTTGGCTCTGGATTAGTCTCCATTGAGAAGAAAGGGGGCATTTCCTCAAAAATTTTGCAAATTAGTTGATCGATTTCAGCGATCTTATGATAGTTGTCGGTTTCTCCAGTGTCTTCAAGTGGAAATTTATCGCATAACTCCTGGCAAGTCTCGGCGACTCGAATTCTCTGGAGTGAGTACGATACAACAGTCGGTTGGTTCATTGGCCTACCGACAAAGGGCCCCTCAGTATCGAGATCTTCATCGCTGATGTTTATGGGCTTTCTTGTTGCCATTTGTTGTGGATGAATAGAATAGATCCCTTTTTGTGGACCGACAAACTGAGAGAATTGCCTGTAAGATATTGCGTCAGACCTCGCACAGCCCCGTCCGATATAATACGTACCAGTCAGTGGCAACTAGATACCACCATACTCTTCGACCGATTTCAGCACGCGCAGACTCAGGGGCAAACCCCGGTGCACCGCTTTTAGGGTGATCGATTCTATGCAATCGCAGCGAGTTCGCCAAATTTGTTGCTGTTGTATAGAGATGGCGCACCTGCGAGGTGATACCGACAAAATTCGTTAAGAGAAAGCTCACTATGATTAGTGACTGAATGTCTTCGAGTGAATCTGTGCCTTTGTGACGGGAATATTCTAGGACTTCAAGTGCAGTCCTCATCCATGCAACGGTCTGTCCATTTGCTTGCTCGGCTGAGTAGAACACAGGCCGTCGGAGATCTCGCTCGGTCCAGAAGAAGGTCGTGCTGGCGAGGATCGCCAAAAGCAACGTGACATGTCCCAAGGTAACAGGTCTATTATCATCGATAGCGCGATACAGTTGCTCGACGAGGGCATACACTGTGGGAGGGTGAACCACATGGTGGATGAACGAAATATCAACAAGGTATTTCTCGACGATCTGTCTAGTCTCACTTTGAAGAGGAAGCCAGACACAACGACTTGGAAAACTGGCGTCCGATAAATCTTCTACATATTCCATAGGAGTCGCTCCTGCCGACTTAATGGAACATATTCGGAACTCTAGCTCGTATGGAAGAAGGATATTCTTCCACGGAGTAATCAGCAGGTACCCCAAAACCACCGCACCAAAAAACTTACCGCAGATGCCGGGTATGTAACCTCTCCTTCCAGCCAATCCACATCGATAGTGCTCGAAATTTCGGTATGCGATTTAGGATATCCTTTCTGCCAAGCCCGAGGATGAAAGCTCGGGTCTTGAGCGACATGCTTCTGCTTACTGGCGACAATCTCCTCTAACTTTTCTAGGCGACTCAGAACATTTTGCTGAAAACCTGCAGGCTCAGGCGATATCTCATTACTGCTACTCACCGAAGGAGCTGGCTCTCCTTCCTGGTGGCAATTTAAGCCTCGGCTCGTACAATTGTTGCAGGGAAACTGCCGGCTGCATCTAAGCTTTCGCGTCCGGCAAAACACACAAGAGATTGGCCGCGAGCGCGATGGGCGAGACTGTCGGAGAGAGTGCTTTTCAACACGCCCCATGATCGATTGCGCCGAGATTGTCTCGAACCTTGTGTGAGGCACGGTGGAAAGAGTGGCATGAAGGAAGAAGAGCCCGGATTGAGCAGCCCGCGGAACTTCCGCGGACTCGGCTTTATCGCGTGGCCCCTAAAGCATGCCTGACCATAGCCGATCAAGACATTCCTTACCAGTAAAAAAAAGCGGGCTAATGGCGTAGCATCCACATTACCGGGAGATCTTGATTGCTGGCCAATAGCATAACCAAGACTTGCACGAAGGTCGGGTTGGCGCTGTCCAAGATGTGGGGATACTTGGGTGTAACAATCTCCGAGTCCGCGGCCCTAGAAGTATATCCCCGGGGCACCAAATACCAGAGTGCTATGTATACTATAAATTCCCCTTGGCCAAGGAGACACAAACATCCTTCTGTACATTGCAAATCAAACTATCAACGAACAAATGGAGTCAATCAGAGCTCAGATCCATACTTTGGTTCAATCGGCTGACGATGTCAGTCGGTTGGCCATCCTAAGAGAGCTTCGAAATGTCGAATCTGAGATTCAGGCCCCATACGAAAAGCTCATGTCGTTTGCGAATATGGTATATTGCGACCCTCCCAGTTCACTTTAACTTTTCTAACGACGTTGAATTAGAATATGCTGATTGCGATGTTCCGTCTTGCAGTAGACCTGCGCGTCTTCCCTGAACTGACAAAATCTCAATCACCACTTTCCGTTACTCAGTTAGCAGAATCAACCAAGTCATCGCCTGAGCTTCTAGGTAAAAATTCAAAGACTACTTGTTCAAAGACATCATAACTAACGCAATTGCTCAGAGCGTGTTCTTCGTTACCTTGCAGCCAATGGCATGATCCAAGAGACAGGTGCCAACGAATATCGTGCCAACGCCACCTCCTATATCTTTGCCGAGCCTAGAAGCGAAGCTATGGCGCGTCATGGGTAAACTACGTGGCCGATCATCGGAAGCAGTCCAATTATACTAACATCAAGATAGATTTGACATGTTTGGCCCTGTGATTCAGGTCATGCCAGCCTTTTTTGCAGAACACAAGTATCAAGAAATCACTAGCAACAGAAATACTCCATTCCAAAAAGCTCACAACACGAATCTGACATGTTTCGAATGGCTTTTGCAAAACCCAAAGCATTTTCATGACTTGCAGCAAACAATGACGATACTAGAAGGTGCAGAATGGACAAAGGATTTTGGATTGCTTGAACAGGAAGCCAAAAAGATCACACCCGGCTCTGCTGCAGAGATTCCATTTTTTGTCGATGTTGGCGGTGGCTATGGTCATCAGTGCATTCAGCTTGGCAAGGAGTACCCAAATCTACTTGGGCATCTTGTTCTACAGGATTTGCCTGCGGCAATCAATAGGCTGCCCCCGATCGAAGGAGTCAGACTCGAGGCTTCTGACTTTTTCCAGGGCCAGTCAATCAAAGGTACTTTCAGTTCTATCCACCAATGAAGCTAAGTAACTAACAATCTTTATGATCAGGAGCCAAGTTCTACTATCTGCGCAGAATCTTGCATGACTGGCCTGATAAGGAGGCTCTGCTGATTCTTCAGAATATCGCCAGCTCCATGTCTCCTGACTCTCGAGTTCTCGTTGATGATGTCGTCATTCCAGATACAAATGCCTCTTGGCAAGCTGGTTTGGCCGATCTGGCCATGATGTTCTCATTTGGTGGAAAAGAGCGGACTTTCACACAATGGAATCGGTTAGCTAACCAGGCTGGTCTCCGCGTAGAGACGATTCATTCATATGCCGCTATCACATACACCGCAATCGTTGTCATGGCGCTCAAATGAGACTCTTCAAAGTGTCTTATGTTGGATATTTGAAGTACTACTAGAGCATCCTTAACTGTATGGGCATTATAATAAGACCTGAGAGTTTCACCAGCCCCCGGGCTTTTTCAGCTAGTTAAAATTATTCCTGTTTAACATCCATCATTTTCCACGGTATTTTCCTTGTAGACTTGCGTACTGTACTGGGCGAACTTGCTCCGTGTCCGAAGCCATTTGCCATATCGTTGGAATAGGAAGGGAACAAGGCTGAAAACAGTCATCGTACCAGCTAGTACCGAAACAGCAACATTTGCTCCGAGAGTTTGGAACATTTGAGGAGCAAACAGCGAGAACATGGCGGCCACCACTGCGTGCGTTACGCCAACCGCTGCGAAAACACTAGCAGAATAGGAATGGTAGCTGTCAGCCAAGTACCCTTTTAGCACAATAGATAGTTCATTTCTCCCGTATCCAATTGCAAATAGAGAGAAAAAAGAGGCAAGCCAGTGGACATTCTGGACCATCGGCGGAATGGTCCAAGCAAACCACCACAGACCAATCGCTAGCATTGGCGCGGCGAAGGTCAGCCCCTTTAGCTTATACTCGGGCGAAGTAAGATGGTCATGCTTTGATATTTTGCTGGCCGCTCGATGGTCAACGATTCGTCCGGGGACGTTGAGCAAGAATGCAAACCCAATTGCAAAGAATGGGAGACTTGACTGCTCATAGCTGAACCCCATGTCTTCGTAAATCAATGGCAGCGCTTCGGTGAAGAGGTAGAGAATACCTATAGCTGTACCGACAATGAAACAAATACAGAAAACGATAGGCTCTGTGAAGAAAAGCCTTAGTGGTCGCGATACACTGATTCTGACAAATGTCTTCAAGTCGGGGGTTTTGTCTGGATTGAGAGCCTCCAAAGATTCGATCCCAGTCTCTTTTCTCAGCTTTTTGACCTCCCGTACCAGGAGTAGAGATGGCCGAGACTCTCTGATCGTAAGAAGCAGTATGGATATAGTCGCAGTCACCATGGCAGCAATATAGAATATCCAGTTCCTGCAGGATAATTTTAGCGACCTTTCTTTCTCTCGGGGTTTACCACACACACCAAGTCAGTGATAAAGTAATATATGCGCTCATAACTGGGCCGAGCGATACGCCGATTTGTGCGGCTCCAATGCATGGTAGCATAGTCCATATTCGCGCTTTTGCATTAAAGATGTCTTCCATGCTTCCGTTGATGATGACTGTTGGGATCGACGATAGAACACCAGTTAAGAATCTTCCTACCACAGCCGCAGCTGGGGAATTTGCAGCTCCTATCATGGCACATAGTCCACTGTAAGCCACTGCGCTCATAATGTACAGTTTCTTGCGTCCAAAGCATTCCGAGTAGGGTGGAAACACGAGGTTTCCTAGCGATTGGCCTAGCAGATATCTGATAGATATTTAGCTCGGAGCCTTCCAGGATTTACCATTAAATTAGCACAAGAAGGACTCACGTAGATACAAATAGGAATTGGGCCAACGTTAGGCTAATACCCAGTTGTTCCTGAGACCATCTTGCCGCTGCAGCCTATGGTATAAGATTTAGCCCAGGGAACGTGATTTTTGGAATAGCATACTCACTCCAGAGGTACTAATTGCAGTTCTTCAAAGTTCTGTTAGCATGGTCGAGCCCATTCGCGTGGTTGTGGTGAAGCATTAGAAGCACGAACGTATAGCCCTCCAAGAGGATAATTATGCCAAAGTCGTAAATCTTCCTGGCGAGTGCCCAGTTTCTGGGGTGTTTGGGGTTATCAGGAGCCCATCGAATATATCCACTATTAGTGTCTATTTCCAATCGCCGGTTTTCAAGTGCAACCTCAAGTGACGTTGATTTCTTCATATTTCGCTCAAGTTGAAGGTCATACGCGGTTACAGATTTCCATGGCGAGGCCAATCCTATTTGTATGCCGTTGGATTTAACATCGGAGTTATGAGGAAAGGGAGGAAGATCTGCAATCCAATAACACACGTTCCTGAAATATTGCGCCAGCAGATTATGCGATGTGCGAGTCGGGATCAAAAACGACTTCCATACCACAACCCCTGGAATGCACGATCAACCAACTTTGATCCCTCTTCGGGAGGCTGGAGCGATCGGCGCTACACAAATCATGGCCATGACGAACTACGTAGTTCGAGATCATTCACAGAACCAGGGGCTAGCCACACTGTCGTACAATGGCCGATTCGTTAGTGCAAGGCAGCAAAATCGACAGAGCAGATGATGAACCAAATTTAAGTCAATTATGTCGACAGTATATGTCACTCGGAATAATACAATAAAAGATGATGGTTCAAATGATATAGATGCGAAAAGTTCAAGGGAAATATTGTACAGATGAATGTTGGGCCCAGATCACATTTTACCGCCCGTGATCTGTTCACTGAGTCTCTTGAGTCGCTCCTGGGTAACATCCCAGCGGCGAGTTTCGCTCTTCCGACTCTCGTTGACGAGTACTTGAACAGTTGGTGGGTTACCAAGGTTCCAAACATTTTCACCCTCCTGGTGGTCATTGCGCCACGCCTCGTTCTCGCCTTCGGGGAATACGCGATCAATCTCCGCTGCGAGCTGTTCTTCGGTGGTAATGAAGGACCGAGCATTCATGTAAAGTTCCTGGATGTCTTCCTGGTGCTGCGCATTTTTTTGGGCGAGGGAGGCCTCCAGGCGTGCTTGGGAGAGAGCAAGGCGCTCTTCGCGGTTTGGGTCGAGCAGGGTTGAATGCTTCAGAGGACGCATGTCTTCCACTACTGAAGACCGGGTCAGACGCTCATCCTCTTGCTCGGCTTGCCTCAGCACCTTTTCCCGTCGACGCTGACTCTCATGACTTTGATCGTACATAGCGTCATCTGTCTTGACCTTCCGCGCGTACAACTGGGTCAGACCCTTGCGAAGATGGTGACGCCGCCTGTCTGCCATCTCCATCTTGAAACGCTGTTTCTCGGAGACCGCTTCATCTTTCTTTGTCAATGGCGCGCGGGTGACATCGTCGAGGTATTGTTTGGTGGATTTATCGACGCGGCGAGGAGGGAAAACTTCACGCGGCACAGGGAGCGTTCCTTTGACCGACCGCTTGATCGGTGCTCGAGGCTGAATAGCCTTAGGGACTTCAATGAAGGCAGGAGATTCTGGGCCGACCCGAAGACTGGGGGTTGTCGCGAATCCGCGGACCTGCATCTTAGCAGCCCGGCTGGCGCGGAGGACAGACATGTTTCTTGGTTGGTCCCGTGGCCTGCGGGATCAGAGGATCAATTCAGCTGGAATCGGTGGTAGAAAAAGAGATGTGCCACGAGACGGGCACCCCAGCCAACAAAGTATTCTCGAAAGGAGGTTTAGACAGAGGATGGATGCTCACGTTGTCGGAGAGCAACAGAAGCGGATTTTACTTGGTCCGTGCGTGGGTCTTGGCGCCAAAAAAAAAAATAGTCTTCCGCCTTTTTTTTCTTCACTCTTCCTTCTGCGTTCTACCACTCCTTGTGTTTGGTACTACCCCTTCAACTTTTTATTTCGAAGGTGAAATCGCAAAAGCGATTTCCAAACACAGCTACCTCATTATGGGTACCGGTAAAAAGGAGGCCACTCGTAAAGAGAGGCAGGGAAAAACCAGCGATGGAATGGGCAACGTACGGACCAAAGGTGAAAACTTCTACCGGTACGTTCCCAAGATGAACCCAGGACAACCTGTCTCGATCCGCATAGACTAACGCATCTGCAGCGATGCCAAGAAGATTAAGCACTTGAACATGTTCAAGGATGGCAAAGCTCGCCGAAATGCCGAAGGAGAGATTACCGTCGCTGCCTCTTACCAGTCTCGCGATGCCCCAACAGCTCGCATTGAGCCTAATCGCAAGTGGTTTGGCAACACTCGAGTCATCTCACAAGAGGCACTGACTTCATTCCGTGAGGCTGTTGCCGAGCGCGCCTCGGATCCTTACCAGGTGCTGCTGAAGACCAACAAGCTCCCCATGAGCTTGATCAAGGAGAACGACACTGTGAACGGTCTGAAGCAACACAAGGCTAAGATGGAAATTGAGAACAGTCCTTTCAATGATACATTTGGACCCAAGGCTCAAAGAAAGCGTGTGAAGCTCGGCGTTACAAGTCTGGAGGACTTGGCCGGCGAGACTTCCAAGAACCATGACTCTTACTACGAAAAGAACGAAGGCACAAACGAAGACGGCACTCCCATTGTCGCGAGTGATGTTCACGTTGGCTTCACCCAGGACAGCAATCTGACTTCCTCCCGGGAAAGTGTGTTTCTTAAGGGTCAGAGCAAGCGTATCTGGAACGAGCTGTACAAGGTTATCGACTCATCCGACGTGGTTATTCATGCCATTGATGCCCGTGATCCAGAGGGTACTCGCTGCCGCAGTGTTGAAAAATACATTCGCGAGGAGGCCCCTCACAAGCATCTCATCTTTGTCTTGAACAAGTGTGACCTTGTCCCTACTGGTGTAGCTGTAAGTGATTTTACCCCCTCTCATTATCGCTCTTGCCCTCCCTTTCCACCCTGATTTTTTTCTGCGCTTTGCTTTAATACCCCCCGGCCAATGTGCCGTTCCATTGCTAAGTCAAGGCTTCTTCCTGCGACTTTTGTCGTGCTTTTCTCCATGGGAGTCTGTCTGTTACAGCTTTGGTAGATTAATCCTGTCCCGCACCGAACTTCTTTCTGAAACTAGGTTGACTGTCCTTCGTCTTGAAGGGCTGTCGCAAGGGACAGATGTGCTTTGTTTAAGAGTTGAGGTCTGTTTCCACCTTTCGGTGGCCTCATAGCAGAACTCTTAGTAACACCCCACACATTCTCATCACGCAAATCACTGAATTCTTGGTGGCAAATTGCTAATAAATCTAATTAGGCCGCTTGGGTTCGTCATCTTTCAAAGGATTACCCTACTCTTGCCTTCCATGCCTCGATCAACAACTCGTTTGGCAAGGGCTCACTCATTACTCTCCTTCGTCAGTTTTCATCGCTTCACTCCGACCGCAAGCAAATCTCAGTCGGACTGATCGGGTACCCCAACACTGGCAAATCTTCTATTATCAACACACTTCGCAAGAAGAAGGTCTGCACTGTTGCTCCCATCCCTGGTGAAACCAAGGTCTGGCAGTACGTGACTTTGATGAAGCGGATCTACCTTATTGACTGTCCCGGTGTGGTTCCTCCCAATCAGAACGACTCGCCAGAGGACATCCTTCTGCGCGGTGTATGTCGAGTGGAGAACGTTGAGAACCCCGAGCAATACATTCCAGCTATTCTCCGCAAGGTTCAGCCCCGTCATATGGAGCGCACATATGGTATCAAGGATCCAGAGGATGCTGTTGACCTCCTGAGCAGACTCGCTCGTAAGGGTGGTCGGCTTCTGAAGGGTGGTGAGCCTGACCTGGATGGTGTTGCAAAGATGATCATCAATGATTTCCTCCGCGGCAAAATCCCATGGTTCACACATCCCCCTAAGCTTGACGGTACTACCGATGAAAAAATTGAAGGTCGTGAAGGTCGCCTTGGCGAGATGGGACGCAAGCGCAAGCTTGATGAAACCGAGGCCGCTGCAGAGAAGGAATCCCAGTCCCAGTCTGGTGAAGACTTCGAGGGATTCGGTGAAGATGATGATGACAATGACTCCATTGCGAACCTGGAGGTCAGCGACGTTGAAAGTGGCGAAGAGGATTGAAGAGGTCGCCGACTTTCAATGTCTCTCCATTTTTCACGTCTGTGATATTTTTGGTTGAAATACCAACGCGTTCAATGGATTGAACGCTCGATTGCCTTGCAATACGGACATATGCTACAAGTCCTGAGACACGGACTCAATTCCAGTGCATATGGACTCGACAGTATGAGTTGTCATCGGGCTCGACTGCATGACCCGCATGGCCTGCAGAAGTCGGTCTCGGGGATTGCTTCACGACGAGGGCTATTCTGCTTGGGCAGTAGCTTCCACAGGCGCTTTGCGACCCTGTTAGTCTATAATTCAATCGCACAGAGACGAAAATGTGTGGCCCAACCGAAGGGCGTCCTCGTGCATACGAGGGCATTCCAGACCATTCTAGATACCCCAATTCCTACATGAATTGAAACAAAAGTGATTCTTAAGCCTCGGCTTTTTCAGACCTCTGCCTTATCATTTCGTATTCAGTAAATAAATACCCAGTCGTAATCCTCTCATCATTCACTGCTGCCAACTCAAGCCTTACTCGGCCCAACACTGAAGACGTGTGGGGTTTCACCGCCTGCGTGGGGTTCTTTTAAGCTCCGACTTTCTCCAACTGCAGACGCTCAGGCATGTCCCCGTGATGTGCGTGCAGATATGCCAGATGATATGTCCATAATCCCCTACAATGGGGGAAACCATGATATTGTCCTGTATATGTGACTTCCCGCTTGACCCCTTGCTTGGCTGACCATCACTAGCCGACACAATGACTCCATCGTCGTCTACGACCGCGACTCTCAGCAGATAGCTCTCCGCAACGCAGCAGATGCGACCGACAGCGATGTCGAGCTCGCAAATTGCCCATTATGCCATCGGCCCATGAGAGACAGTAGCCGAGGCCGCCATGGTGGTGATGACCCTCGCGAGGCCGAGTTCATCAACCCAAACTACTTCCGCATGCTCAATAACAGCCTTCCGAGCTCCGCGAGTTCCTCCACCCCTCCTTCCCCACGCCGCCGTTTAGTGCGGCCTGCGCTACCAGATGGATCTGCAAATGGCGGGCCCACTAGTGCTCCTGCTCAGCAATCCCCGACCCAAGGCATCTCGTCAGCAGCATTCAGCCCGGAGTATTTCAATAAGTTCTTTGTGGAAGAGAGGATTCTAGGCAAGGGTGGAAAGGGCGTGGTCTTGCTGGTCAAGCATGTCCTGGACGGCGTCTCACTTGGCCAGTACGCTTGCAAGCGAGTGCCGGTGGGCGATGACCATGAATGGCTCGAGAAAGTCCTCGGAGAAGTGCAGCTCTTGCAGCACCTGTCTCACCAGAACCTTGTCTCCTATCGTCACGTCTGGCTAGAGAACGCCAAAATCAACAACTTTGGGCCGAGCGTACCATGCGCATTCATCCTTCAACAATACTGCAATTCTGGTGACCTTCATGATTATATTTGCGGCTCTGTGCAACAGTCAACGACAGCACAACAACTTAAGGCTCGCCTACGTCGAAGATCCAAAGGAGAGCCAGAGATCAAATCGGACCAGTCTGGAGCTCGTACGCTCCAACTCGATCAAATATACTCCTTCTTCCGAGACATCACATCTGGCTTACGCCATCTGCATACTAATGGATATATCCACCGCGACTTGAAACCAAATAACTGTCTTTTGCATGAGACTAGTGATGGGATACGAGTCTTAGTTAGCGACTTTGGTGAGGTTCAGTCACAAAACACAATGCGAAAGTCGACCGGTGCGACTGGGACCGTCTCTTACTGTGCTCCTGAAGTACTCCGTCGTCAATACCCTGATGGTCCTTTTGGAAATTTCAGTTTCAAGTCAGACATATTTTCTCTTGGAATGATTCTTTACTTCCTCTGCTTTGCAGAGCTTCCATATTCCAGCGCAGATATAATCAATGAAGAGAAAGAAGATCTCGATCTTCTTCGAGAAGAAATCACACGTTGGGCAGGCTTTGACAATGCTCGCCGGGTCCGACGAGATCTTCCTGATAAGCTTTACGAATTCTTGGAGAGATTGCTTTCAGTGGATCCAGCACGACGACCAACGGCCGATGAAGTCCTTAATGGAATTCAGGTCGGTGCAATCACTAGTGACAGCTTTCGCTTCAAGCGAGCAAACTCTACTGGGGCCGAGGTATCTCCTAGCAGCCGAATTCGCTCTGTGGACAGTCCACAGCCCTCGACGGAGCGACGCGCTCTATCTCCGATCAAAAAGAGTCCTATAAACCCGACAAATTATCGACATGACTCCATGTTCGATTCCAATGGATCACGGGGCAGCTCGACACCTGCGTCAGAAGATCTCATCGATAATCGGCCTTCGCTCAGCCCTGACCGAAACTTGGTTGTGCGACCACGATATTCGACTTCTCCGCCAACGTCGCCTACAAGGTCCAGTCCTGATCAACACTTCCATAGCCCAAGTTCCTCCCCGGTCCAACGTCAACAACAACTTCTTCCTTCCCCGCCTAGTCGATTTCCCATTCTTGAACCCCTAAGAAATCCGGCAGTCTCTACAATGGGCTTGCAATTTTCTTTGTTCCTTCTGAAAATTGTCTCAGTACTGCACCCGTGCTCACCTCTTTCTGTGAAGCCCTGGATCCTCTATCCTCTGCTACTCCTTGCCGGAGTAGCCCTTGGCTTCAATGATCTTAGGGTGCAAGGCCTCGTTACATTGGCCCATGTCCTCATCGTTGGTGTGATGATGCATTTTGGTGTCCTTTGTAGTTGGCCGGGAAACCCATCCATCCATCACACTTATGATCCATAAAATCTGCGCTGCTGATATTCTTCCGTCTTTCTACTTCTACGCGCGATGAACTGATGACTCCTGATGATTATGCGTTCAAGATACCTCTATGCCTCGTGTTCGTGATGAATTCTCAATTGCATATCTATCTCATCGATCTATTCAGATAGCAGTAAAATTATTTAATGATGGAACAAAGTTTTGTTCAAAATGACCTTGGCTCTTTTATAAATGTACTATTCAGTCGGAATCCAGAGAGGAGATATCAAATATAATATACAAAATCTAAATCAAAGGGTCAACTTCGACAACCGCTTGTGACAGTTTTCCAAGACTTCTCAAAGTGTCTAGTCCCTCCACGAAACTTGGGTCGTTGATTGCTGTATCACGCTCCTGTTTAGTGGTATTAGCCAATTTGATCAACAACGGAATTATTTGCTTTTGCGAAAAGTTAAAACTAAAGTGACTTACCTCCAAGCTGCTCCATCCCAGCAGACCCAGTACCGTATCCTCGTCGAGGTTCAAGCTTTTCCCATGAACAAGTTTTGCTTGGACATTAGCCTTCTCACCCAGTTTCCGCATGGTGGCTTCCCATATTCCCCTGGCTTCACTGACTCCAGCGGAATCCTTAACACAGACGCGATAGATCTCCACGACTGAGGACCTAGCAGGATCTGCAGGGCTTTGATCCGTTTCGAACAATTGCAATTCAGGCGGGCCCAGGAGAAAAGGCTTAACGATCCCACCAAATTCCTTGAAGGTCTCTGATCCAATAAATGAATGGAAAGACCCAATCTCGTTCCATTCTATAGTTTAAGTTCGGTTAAAATGTACCCTTGCTATGATGACTTCATGAAGGCATACCGATTATAAGGATTTCCAGGCCTTTTCCACGAACATCTTCACCATCTTTGCTGACATACCAGCCCCGGAACATATTATAAATTCCAGGGTTGGGATCTGTGAAGTATTTCACAACGCTAGGAAATACTTTCTCAATCTGTTCCAGGTTTTCTGGGTCTGGGTTGACAGGAACTGTCACGATCTCTGTAATAGCCATGGTGATTGTAATTGTCAGAGTTGAGACTTTCAATCAGTTGCGGTCTGGGATTGGAATATTTTGTGATGATTTTCTCAATGTTTGTGGTAAAAGTCTACGTTATATACTATCAGCCTCCTATTCTCAAGCTGGCTACTCCGGTCCAACCGTGAAAGTATCCATCAAGATCCCAGCTTGCGGACTCCGATTCTCCCTTCCGAATATTTCCGTACTCCTATATCCATAGTATTTCCAGATTGAGGCTGCTGTAATGACTCAAATTCCAAGTTTCCCGCCGTAGAGAAGTCGCCGAAAGATTACAAATGGGGGCTGCGGACTTGCGGAGTTTGAGTTGCGGAGTTTCAAGCCTCAGAACATGATGACCCCTTCAACCCCCAGTTCCGAGCATAACCCCCCTCTTTGTATTCATAACCACTAGCACAATGCCTCGTATACCCCGTCCAGGGCGATCACGCCAAAAGTCTTGCACCGCGTGTGCCGCCGGCAAGCGCCAGTGCAACCGCCAAACTCCGCAATGCGGGCGATGTCTCGCACGCGGGATTCCATGCACGTACATTAATGGGTCTGCACGACCAGCTCGTCCCATCTCTCCAATTTCTTCCGAGAATACACCTTCGTCCCTTGGATTTCCCATTCCGGAATTCTCCGATGAGCTTTTCTCTGTTTCAGGGCCTACGGAGCCTTGGTTTCCGGAATATGAGGCTGAAAATGACTTTTATATGTGGCTGAGCCTGAGCCCATCGCTACTTGAGTTCCCACGTCTTTCGCCTATTGAAAAGTTCTCTGATGTTGTGAAAATAGACAAGTGGTCTACTGAGAATACTTTTGCATTCATAAAAGGGTTCTCGCATATGTTTGCGAAACATCGGCAGACACCGTTTATTCATTCGCGTCTATATGAGTCAGATCTACCAGATGCGATATCAGACGCATTCACGGTGTCTGCAGCATATTGTACCAAGAATACAGAGACAGAGGATATGATCTTTCGGATTTTGGAGACCAAAAGCAGCCAGCTTGCCTACAGAGATTATCAGCACGAATCAATAGCAAATCTCCTTGCCGCGACCCAGGCCTTGATGATATTTCAGACAATTCAGCTATTCGACGGCAATATACGACAGCGCTCTATTGCTGAGCGCGATATAAGTCAGTTAAAATCAATGGTTGAGCAGCTGCGTGTTCGGTCCATTGAGCTCCGGTCTGCATTGACATGGCAAGCATGGATATTCGGCGAGAGTCTTCGGCGGACTGTCCTGCTCGCATACATGATTGAAGATATCTTCCACATGCTGCAAAAGGGGTATTGTTCGAATGTCCCTACACTCAGCGTACTTCCGATTACAATCGGAGGAAATCTTTGGGAGGCGAAGTCGGATGTCTCATGGCAGAACAAGGTCGTCAATGGCGATTTGAATATAGTATTATATAATGACTTTTCATCAGCTTGGAAGAAAGGCCACTTCCGAGATAAGCTATCAAGCTTTGAAAAGTTTCTGCTCAGGCCTTGTCTCGGTGAAGAGTACCGAGAGGTTCTCGATGTCCAACCTTGTGAAATTGATGACGATTCGTGTACTTAATGGAGAATGCTGGGCTTTGATGTATAAACCCCGCCCTATTAACTACTTTTTCGGCCAAAAATACGCTGCATATCTAGAGAATAATGGGATTTTGCCTTTGCCGAGACATATCACCTGGCTCATACACCGGGTAGTGCCTGGCGGGTGGGATTTGCCATTCCCGAGTGTCGCGGCTCCACGAAGCTTTGGACAAACTTGCATTGAACGACACACTCTGACGTAGCGTGGTCAAGGCTCTCCTGCTTACTATCAGGCCATAATTTATCTCACAGCTTAAAAATTAGAGTCAAATGATTTTTCAAGCTCTGTCTGAGTAAGTCTCATAAGAATTAAATTATGGAATCATCCAGAACTCGATTGAAATTGTATGAAGCCTACTCCCGCGAGACTGTCGATAGTACGTCTATTAATTTACCTACCACCATCGCCGACCTCCCCACGGAAATGATACTATGCGTATCAGATATTCTCTTACCTGTTGATCTGATTTGCTTCTCTCTGTGCAATCGTCAATTTCGCATTATAATCTCCGGGCCAATCAGGCGATTGTGCCATACGGAAGACACAAAGCTCCAGGTTCTAATTCGATTAGAACGAGACCTGCCATCATATTTTGCTTATGAAATTTGCAGAGTTCTTCATCAATTTGATGGATCAGAAAGTTTCGGGCTAAATGCTCTACACAAGGACCAAACGTGTCAGCTTCCTTGGGTGAGATACGGTGCATGGTACACGCCTCCTTATACGTTAAACACCCGCTATGGTTTTGATCATTCATTGGCCCGTCTTAACCACGCAGTGCAAGCCAATCCTCCTGAAGTCATATGAGTTATCATCGCCGGAAATTTTCCCGTCGTAGTGGCGGTAATCGTGCCATATCTCATCCATGGCACAAAGGACGGCGTTGGTCTCGCGGGGTAGGGCGCATATTATCGCTATTTCGAATCCATCGCGGTTCAACGGGTGGTATTGGGAGTCGTCCATAGATAACACACTAGGCTCGAAGACTTTATAATGCACAGCCAAAGAGCTGGACTTGTTTGCAAGATTGAACTGTGATGACAGCGATCAGGCACTGAGTCTCCTGACGAACACGTGTTGCTGCAGGCGGCAAAAGGAAAGAAGGACCATTGATTGGCCTGGGCTACTGTGCTTATGGCTCCATTCAGGGCAGCTTTCGATGATATCGTCAATTTCGTGCTCTTTTCTAGCCATTTCTACTGCTTAGTATTATGAAATACGATAGAGACAGGATTCTTTGGATCATCTACCATTCACTTAATCTCCAGCTTATTTTATCGGATCGGCGAGGCCGATGGGAAAATGTAATTACTGGGCCGTCTTCCAAGGTTACCGACTCCATACCAACCTAATTTCGCAACTTCATGTCGAGGGTTGAAAATATAACCCCATCTCCACTTTTCATATCCTAAGCCACCCAGCCGCACGCAATTCAATCCTGCGTATGTACTCTTTCGAGCTCAGTACACAGAAAAATATGCCAACGAACCGGGTTTGCGGCACCAGGATTGAAGGTGATGGGGCCAGAGATTCCCTCGTGATCACTCTTGGAAATCGTCTGATGGATTCATACTATATCGCTCTCAAAGGAGAGTATGTCCATGTTGCCAAAGTGTGAACAGTGGCAGTGATTTCCTGGTCTCCTACGAGTTAGGTTATACATGTGTGATTCCTCAGTGCAGTTGGACTCGACATTTGAATTTTAGTAAGCGCATTGATAGCTGCATTATAGTATCAAATCGTAAATGCGGTATGCCTTTAGGGTATATGAATCAAAAAATAACAAGAGTCAAAGATGCGATGCATATTTCCGATGTGGTGTGCTCACTTCATCCGAGCAGCCTTGAACTTGCTCACCTTCTTAGGGGCCTCCTCGACGTTCAGCGGGACGCCCTCGGGCTCTTCGTCATTGAGGAAGCCTCCGTTGTTGTGGATGCGACGGTTACGCAAGCGGTAGAATTCGCTGGCAATTTCTTTGCGGTGAATGTCTTCGTCTAATTCATCCAGTTCAGGGGCATTGGCGGGTCTTTGCGCGATTTCACGTTCAACGAGGGTATCGGCCAAGGTCTTTCCTTGCGGCGGCTGAGGAGAAGGATCACCCTTGTCTGTGATTGGAGTCGAAAAGGGCTTTGGAGCCTCGGGGATGGCAGGGAATAAAGGTGGTGGAATAGCGGATGGCACAGCATTGGCTTGTTTGCGTGTGGCTTGGGACTCCGAAGACTCAAATGTACTGGCCGGGGATGCCGAGGGCTGCGCCAGGGGTTGAGCTGTTAAACGGGCGCTCTTAAATCGGGAAACCTTCTTTGGAGCTTCTGTTGTAGGAGGCTTTCCCGCTGTAGTATGGTCTTGGCGCTCCACGATAGCGTCTGCAAGCGGAGGAGCTTCAGGCATCGGGGGAAGCGTTCTCTTTTCAGCAGTTGGGAGTTTCTCAATCGATGGGCCAGGCGCGGGAGCAATGTCAAGCTCGTCCGCAAAGGCAACACGCTTCTTTGGCTTCTTGCCTTTATCCGCCTTCTTGGATTCACCATTTGGTTGCACGTCTTCCACTTGCTCGACCTCTTGGATTTCTACATCCTCTGGGAATGTCTCCCTCTCCTTGCCCATGTTCAACATGTCACGCCCGGTGAGCTTGCTTTGAAGTTCACGCATTTGTTGATGATAATCGTCCGTGAGTTCCGTTCGCGATCGACCAAATTCATCCTCCTCTTCATCGTCACTTCCAAAGTCATAGTCTTCGTCGTCGACAGAAAATTCACTGCCTTCCTCATCCAATTCGAGCTCGGCGACAATTGCTCCAACCTCATCTATACCGTACTGGAGCATTTCGCGGCGAAGTCGGGCATCTTCAGCAGATTCTTCAACATTTGTGACAGGAGGGACGCTGCGATCTGCATCCGTGACTAGTGATACAGGACGGGACAGATCCAATTCCTCGTCGGCAGATTCTTCGTCAGCAGCCTCTTGAGGAGATTCAGTTGACGCCGGACCTGATGGAGACTGAATGCCATTTGCCGTACTATGTTCCGCAGGCTGCGGTTCCTCAGTGCTCTTCTCAGCACTCTGCCCAGCTTCTGAGGGCTCTGTTTTATTATTCGCAGCATTCTCGCCTGCCTTTGGCAACTCAGGTATATTCTGCACACCAGCCTTTTTCAATAAATCCAACAATTGAGGTGCCTCATCACCGGGTGCATTCACCGAGCTTGACACAACCTCTCCATCATCATCCAGCTCTTCGAGAATCTCCTTCATCGCGAAATCAGATCCACCCAGCACTGGTGGAAGATCCGCAGCATCCAGCGCATAAAGCTCATCCTCAGCAGCGCGTAGCCTTTTCTCCATGACTGAAACATTCTGCTGCACGTAGTCGATACGGCGTCCAAGCATGTCCACAACCTGCTCGCATGACCTCGTCGTGCCTTTCATGTCGAGTATGCTTTTCATATCCTCCTCCTTCACCTGCGTACTGCCGAATTCTCGCGAGACGAGCAGGAAGTCGTCCGTTGTCGCATTTTCGTCGAGTCCCTTGACTTCATCGCGGAGTCCGTCGTAATCCGCTTCGAGAGTGCGCCAGTGGTATAGGGATTTCTGGAGTTGGAGGATGTTGTCTTCAAGGGCGAGTCGCTGCTTCTCAAGAGCGGCGAGGTTATGCGTAGGGACGCCCATGTTGCCTGAATTGAGCTGTAAATGTAAATCCAGCGAAGGATACCGGCTCAGTCAAAAAGAGAAAGTGGTGGAAAAGAAAAGCAGAGGGGCAAAAAAAGTTGAGCGATGGAGATGAATAAGTTGGTCCGTGCGCGGTGGGTCTCTCTTTATCGGCAGCTTCGTTGATCTCCAACTCCTCTATTCCTCCCACATCTCCCCGCCATGGCTTCCAAGAATGGGATCGACCGTCGGGATGAAGACGGTAAGCTGGCAATATAGCTGGGGTATTTATATATGCTAACAATCTTCCTTTACAGAGGTTTGTCCCGTCTGCAAGTCCTCACGGTACCTGAATCCCAATATGCGATTTCTCATCAACCCGGAATGTTACCACAAGATGTGCGAGTCCTGCGTGGACCGTATATTCTCCTCCGGTCCATCGAACTGCCCAGTCGCAGGCTGCCGAAAGACTCTCCGCAAGAACAGATTCCGAGCACAAACCTTTGAGGATATAGGCGTGGAACGAGAAGTTGACATCCGGCGGCGGGTGATGAACATGTAAGCTGCAGCCCTGCCATATATCAAACCTAAATCTTCATATCGCTCACTATCTGCTCCTCAAGCCTGAACCGCCGCGAAGATGAATTCGACACCAAGCGAAACTACGACGACTTCCTCGAGCAACGCGAAGAGATAATCGCCAACCTAGTCTGCCGCACCGACGTCGCAAAAACAGAAGCCCAGCTCCAGAAATACGCCTCGGAGAACATGGACTCCATCCGCGCAAACCAAGCCCTCGAAGAAGAAGAAGCAAGCACATTCCAAGCCCGCGTAACGCAAGAACAAGAAGACGCGCGCCAACGCCGCCAAATGGAGCGCGAACGACTCGACGCCGAACGCCGCGAGATGCAAGCCGGACGAGAAGACTTCCTATCCCGACTAGCCTCTGGCTCGAGTGCGGACGCAGGCAAGATCGCGCGCGAGGGTCAAAAGGTCCTTCTGAAGAAGTCCTCTGCACGACGGAGCGAGGAGGATCGCATTCGACAGAAGCAGGCTGCTTTGCGCGGGTCGGAGACGAAGCGTGGGACGCCTTTGTCGGCTGTTGAGAATGCAGAGAGCTCGGGGCTTATCAAGGGATTGCGGAAGATTAAGACGCCAGAGCCGGAGAAGCCTTATGATCCTTTTATGGGCTATGTGCCGGAGAAACGGGACTATTTTACGCTTCAGCAGTCTTATCCGTCTCAGTATCTTGATCGGATCAGGAATGATGTCCAGACGCAGGCGGGAGGATATGACTTGCGGGAGTACTATTCTCGGACGCTGATGGAGGCTTTTGCAGGATTGGGAGTCTTTGTTGAGGAGGAAGTTTCGAAGCGCGATGTTAGTCTTGCTGCTGCGACGGAGGGCGCGGCAATGGCTGTGGATGAATGAGTTCAGCACATGCGTTGGGTTTTTATATCTTTTATATTTGGTTATAGCATAGCGGCGGCGCTTTCAAAAGACAAGATTATAGTCATCTAAATTTATAGTCAGAATCTACTTCTGTGAATTCGAATGAGCTCTCATTGAACCTCTTATCCTTTTTTCATTCGGTAGCTCTAGGTTCGTGCCATAGTGTAACAAACAACATCATCTGTGAATTAACGAAACGCCTAGTGAAAATCCTCAAAACAAGCTACGCTCAAGTGATAATGCTAACAAACAATTCAAGTGCGTCCGGTGATATCACCAGTGCTCTCAATGCCTTCCCAAGGCAAATCGTCCTCGTCTTCGTCGTCCAAGTCAATAGGATACGATGACTTAGAAGTCCCGGTTATATCATGGGTCGCGGCATTCGCATCGATGCCAATGGACTCCAAAGTCATTTCCATCTCCTGTTCGGTCATATCCTTCACATTCTTGTGACTCTCAAGAACATCGTATAAAGCGTAGATCTGATCAGACTTCATATCAATATCTCGCAAAATTGTCTCAATTTTCTCCATGAGCGACTTGCGCTGTTTCTTTCCAAGCGATGCATCAAGCTTGTTGAATGCGCTTTGGTAGCCTGCAAGCTGCATTTTAAGGTGAGACAGCTCGTCCTCAAGGGCCTTGAGAACGGTAGCCAGAGCAACAGCGGGGGGGTGAGAAGGCCGCATAGTGGGCTCTTCGTTGTAGAGAGATGGCTTCGGCATACGCTCAGAGACGGGTACGGGCTTGGGTACCGTGATCGGCTCGTGGTTGCAGTTGCCATCATTTGGAAGCACATTCTTGCAGACTGTGCAGTTTTTGCCATTGTGTTGTGCAATACCGTCCAGAGCACGCTGAGTAGACTCTGGCAGACGGGAGGGGTTGCTGGCCGCCATCTCAGCACGCCCAAGGGTAATGTCAGGAAGGATGAAAGCAGAAGTCATGTCTTCAATGTTGCGACGCTTCTTGCGTTGGGACACAGGGGCAACAGAGTGGTCGGAATGGCGTCGAGGACGGTCAGTAGTCGGAACAACGAGGCTGCTGTCACCATCACTTGTGGCCAGAGACCTAGAAGTGATATCACCAGTTGCCGAGGCAGGGCGGGCAATTGTAATCTTTGGTTCACGCATTGAGGATTTGCGTGGCAGAGGGGCCTTCAAAATGCTCTGGCGGGTCGAATTAACAGTCTCGTTTACAGTGGGCTCTCTTGGGGCACTTGATCGACGCTGCTTGCGGGATATCCTCTCCTCTTCCAAAGTCTTACGCAAACGTGCAAGTTCGGTTTCCTAAAGAATCATAACGTTAGCCTGCGCTCGATCATCAGCCATTTAAAGAATACTCACCTCAATGACGCTGAGCAGAGTGACATCGGCAGCATCAGCAGAGGAAACCTTGCTCTGCTCAGTAGCCTCTAAAGGCTCTGACACATCTTCAACGACAACCCTCTTGACTCGTTGCTTGCTAGTATTGGGCTGCTTGCGGGATGGCTTAGTTTCCTGCTTCGTCGACTTAGAGCCAGATGAACGTTTCGGGGTAGGCACATTAATAGAGAACAACTCTTCCTCTGCGCGCTCTTTTTCAAGTCTGGAGATCTCTTTATCGACTTGAGTGGAGACTCGAGCACGAGAATCATCTCGGCGTTTGGACTTGAGGTTGGACCGGCTGCTCTTGGATGTCAGGTCTTTGGTGCTGCGGCTCATGTCACCGCTTCGTTCTGTGTACATCTGGCTGTCGTCTGCATCGGAACCGGTGAGAGAAGCGTCGGATTCAACCTCCTGTTCTTGCACCTTCTTTCCTGAGAATCGGGATAGCTGGGACTTGAGCTCAGCATTCTCTGATCGCAATGCTTCATTTTCAGCCTTGAGTTCACGGGCCTCGAGGTATGCCACGCCAAGTTGCGAGATGGCAGATTCTTTGTCATGGTTCAGACGTTTCACTGCGGCCTCTTGAACCTGAGATTTGCGATCGGCGATGTCCAGTTGATTTTGAAGCGCGATATTCTCAGCCTCTAGCTTGCTCTGACTTTCACCGACAGAACGTCTAGAGGATTTTCTGCTTTCTCCAGCATCAGTGTACTTGTCCACGCGAGATCGGCCCGTCTTAAGCGTAGCGTTCTCCTCGCGGTAGTTGTCCAGTCGCTTTTCAGCATCAGATTTGTACATCTCCAGCTCTGCGACTTTGTCTTGGAGAAGTCTCAAAGAAACAAACAGAGCTTTCTCGTCTTCTGGGATGGGAACGGCATCGAGAGGGAAATGCTCTCGGGTCATGGAAACATCCGTCGCGTCGTTGGGCGGAGAAACAAATCGGGTGGAACGCTTGTTCTGGGAGAAAACTGGGGTGCCGTCTTCATATACACCAGACACAAGCTCTGAAATATTAGGGAGGTCGGGTAGGAGGAAAGAATTACGAGTGAAAGTGTCGCCCATGTTGTTGACATTGTTTTGCCCCGAGACAGCTCGCCTTGGCGTACCTGTAGCACTGCTCTTCCGGGTCTCCTTCGCATAAGCATCGCGAGATGCGCGCTCAATTGCATCCGCAATTTCCTGCGAGCTGTTCCGGTTGCCAAAACGCGTGGACCGTGACTTGGCCTCAACCGGTGCTGGGCGCTCGTCACCGAGGAATGACCCATCATAGTCGTCTCGTACTTTAGCATGCATTTCAGAAAGAGTTCTGCGCTGGTCGCGTGGGTTCTTGGAGACCTGCGGGCTGGCTAGCGTTTCTTTCTGGGCCTGGTTGGCACGGCGCACTTGAGCGTCTTTGCGCAGGTTCTCGCTGACTGAGCGTCGAGCAGTCGACTTCGCGGGAGCTGCCTTTTGCGGTGTAGGGTATTCGACGCGTACGGCGGGGGAAGAGGAGCGGATGCTGTTTTGGAAGCTCATAATAGAGCTTCGCGAGTCGTCGAGACGGTTACGCGATGGTTTGTTTACACCGCGTCCAATCTCCAGGGAGATATCGCTGTTGGCGTCTGACATGTTGTCTGCGTCGGCCTCTTCGTCAGAAGGAGCCAGCTCAGAGAAATCAGGGAAAGCCTTGTCGAGAGTGGAGGTGTGGACGTCCCAATCGAGGTCGTCGGGTTCGTTGTTGTGGTAGATATCTGGCAATCGGGGGCTGCCGAACTCGCGGGTGGAAGCCAAAGCCTCGTGCTCTGGGTCGAAGTCAGACATAGTCAGACTAGCGTCGGGAAGAGGCATAGTCACAACACCAGCAATGGAGACGGTGGGAAAGAGCGTTCTGGAGGAGAACAACTCAAGTGTTTCTAGCGTTAATCGGTTTGTTTTGTTCCCGAGAATGTTTGGCCCGCGCACAGCCAATCAGCGCCCGGCTCCGTCCAACTATAACAACTTTGGAACCATGGATCTTCTGCATTTCGCAGGCAATATTTTCAGTAAATAATTAGAACTTAGATTCATCCATGAGATCTAATAGTCCCCAAGATTCCGGATGCCAGCGTGGGGGGCCCCGGGTTCCAAGGTTCCTATGTTTATTGCTACTGCCACAGACAATGGATTCCCCCATGTATATATCCGCACTCAGTTGTCAATGGGTCAATGCATGTGCTCAATGGATTTTTTTTTTTTTTCGGATCAAAGGAAATGATGCCATTTCTTCATTTTGACTAATTGTAATCGTTCATCTAGTTCACAGAGAAATAAAAGACCAGAAATGTGATTAGTGACTACAGAAGGCCTGCGTTGTTCGACCGCAGGGGTCGCGCAAAATTAGACCGGAGTTTTGGCTACATCTGCGAGTTGAGATTCAAGGTAGGAGAAGCAGTCGATTAATGCATTCGGGCTACTATCGCATCACTATCCAGAGCTACATAGCTGTACCATCCACCACTACCTAGTCTAACCGAACAAAAATTATTGAGATCGAAGTTCTCAGCACAAGAGTATGCCGGCCCAAGTGCCAACCAACGCCATGCCAGGTCGACCAAGAAAACCGAATATAAGATGTAAATAGGGAAAAATACAAGTCGTAAATCATGCTCATTAAAGCCATTTAGAAAAGAAGAAATTGCAGACCCATCTTATGAAACAGGGGCATGTTCCGAAGTGGAGCTTGGTGTCACAGTTGAAACGCTGCTTGCGGGTTGCGATGGCTCTCTGGGCGTTGAAGATGTGTTTTCGGTCGGCCGAGGCGATGCTGCAGGTGATACGGGCGAAAAGCTGATGGGACTGGCGATGTCGACGCGAATAGATGGTAGACGAGAGATGCCGCTGACTGGGCGGTTGCTGGCAGGGAAGTTGTGGTTCGCTTCAGTTCGGATCGGACTCTCGTAGGCGGGCGCATCGCCCCAATCCAGGTGGTCGTATTCTGGCGGTGGTGGGATGGTGGTGGCGCCGAGGTCAGCTTCTTCGAACGAGGCAGGACGGCTGGAGCCCTGGGTCACTGTTGGAGCCAAGGCAAGTGGTTCAAGATCGAGTGCACCGGTATCAACGGTTCTAATCGACGAGGCCATCGACTGCACACGCGAGCGCCCATCATCCTGCTCATCATGGAGAGAGGTCAGGGAAGGTTCTGCGGCATTCGAAAGAAGAGGACGATTATCGGAGTTGGCAGAGTCTGCACGGAGTCGAGAGCCATCATGTCGAACATGGCCAAGCTCAGCATAGCTCACGCTGGAGATCCGGCGCTCCCGCTCACGAGCCTGGTGCTCGGCGATAACAGCAGAGGCACTGAGCGAGGAGTTACTGTTATTGGCGCCTCGGCGGTTATTGCTTCGCACGCGTGCTTCTGCAGCGAGTTGGGCAAGTCGGACTGTGTCACCACGGACTCGTGCCAGGCGTCGCTCTTCACGCCGGGCTTCCCGCTCGGCCTGTTCTGTTCGACGGTTCACGCGGACCTGATAAAGCGCTTCCATCTGGTCTTCACGGCGATTTTCTTCCTCTTCGGCCGTCTCCGGGAATTCCATAACCATGTCCATTCCACCGCGTTCGCCTTCGCGTGCGACGATCTGCTCGGATGGATTGGGGTTGGCGGAATAGGCCGGCAAGGTGATCACGGATCGAACGGATGTTTCTCGTCGCACTTCGGCATTGTTGGTGGTTGTCATCTCTGGGAGATTCTGACCTGCTCCCTGGTACGATGTATCCTCATTGTTCCCTCCTCCTGTCTGATTGGGGACCTGACCGTAGGAAGCATTGCCGCCTGGGCACCATTGCTGCCATTTCCGCTTCAGGGCCTTTCCGGGGATATACTTCGGATTGTAATGACGCTGTCGTAAGTAGCGCGCGAGGAAGAAGCAACACACGCAGACAGCGAGGAAGAAGACAATGATCGCAAAAACCTGGGGGGGGGGGGATCAGGAAGTTAGTTGCAGCCTGGAGCGATGGGGCGAAAACGACGTACGATGATGAAGACTTTGTTCTTGGTGCCGCTGCCAGAGGCCCGTTTCTGAGGAATGTACATGATGGGCAACGGGCCCTACAGATCTGCAGAAGGCATGAAAAATCTCGCGAGTCCCCAGATATGAGGAATGTCAGGAAGAGAAGAAGCCCAGCCACGATAATCAACAGTGGAGCCGGGGCCCAGAGTGGGCTATAATTATCGAGTGGGGAATCGTTTCCAGTGAGACGCTGGCGTGGACCCAGTAGGAGACGTCAGCGGGCCCCGAGCTGAGAGCGCAAAACTCCTGCGCTGAGGGCGCCTAATTCTGTTGATGTCCCTGCCCTTCTCAAAGAGGACTGTCTGGCCCTCGAGGCACTAGTGGCAGCTCGTGCGAAGGGATGGCACGAGTCGGTTCCCCGGTTGTGCAGCAAGGGCTGATCCTCTTGCCGTTGTGATACAAATCTGCCGCCCTTACATCCGCTTCAAAGACGCCGCTATTTAGTGTGCCAGGCCTCGTCACTTCAATTTCATTTAAATTACTCTGACACTAGTTTCGCGATCAAAGGAACTCTGCCAAAGCTCCTATCTCGACCGGGGCCTCCCCTGCCACCCCGGCTAGCGGGGGAACGCCTGATCGTGCCCCGTATGATACTCGACTCGATCTACTGTCGCTATCTCAGGACTTGCAGGCCTTTCAGGCCTTTCAGGTCTTTCTTGCATTGCATCATCGACTGTGTTATGCGGCTTGGGAACAACCCATGCCCTGTTTGCTACGAAGGCTGGCGAGGCAGACTCGGAGGCCTTGGCAGACACTGCCCCATTTGGTTATCATCTGCGCTCTTGGCACTTCAGAGCGTTCAAACAAAGCTTAGCACTTCAATAACAGTCAATGAACTGTCGATAAGAGGGTCACTGACATTAAACTGTGTTCAAAGCGGTACATTGTCCGGTTCCAGACAACATCGGCTTATTTCCAGCCCTGGAGATCTGCGATTGCCTCACGAACGATGTCCAGCACTAAACATAGTAGCAAGACTGCAGCAACTCTAACACCTTGCATGGTGCATCACCATCTAAGACAGTCGATGTATACTCATCCACTCAGTTTGTGCCTAGGTAGGTGTACAGTAATATCGGGAACGAACCCGCTCCGTATGTCTCCAAGGTCCTGGTTATCGTTGATAGTTGGGACACCCCTACATATAACAAGGGCTCTATCTGAACATATAATAGAACTCAGCAACATCTGTCTCTAATTTACGTACTGGAAATAAAATCAATTAAACGAATGAAAGCTTTGCACGCTAGTGTCGCAACTTGATAACGACGCGCAGCAGAATCTAATCTTCAATGTTGACTCACGAAATTTGCATTCGCAGCTTTTCACCCGATGCTATTTTTCCACTACGGTTGGGCCTCTTATGAGGTTACTAGATTTAACGATGAAATTTAGTTACGGTTGAATCCTTGCTGCTTTAGAAACAACTTCCGGGGGTCATTGATCTCTTGTTTAGATCACACCTTTCCAAGGCCTCTGGACAAGCCCCACGTATTTTTAGCATGATGATTTTGGCAGCTGATTTCTTCATTAGACATTGGACATGGCTAATCCTTCGTCTGGTTATTGTAACATGCGTCTGGCGACTGGTAATGGGCTTCATAAACCCAAAGTAATTCCCCCGGCATCAAAGGGAAATCAAAGCAGAAGCGGGGAATTCATCAACTGATCAAGTCCTCATAACCCAAGACAATTTACCATGTCAGTCATGTATCCAGGTTGCAGCACTAAGAATCCTTCAGGTTTCCTAGGTTGAACCAAGCTAGCCCGGTACCTCTCGCATCAATGCAATTGCTGTCAACAGGCGTACCGATAGTCATGTCGCTCTCAACGATCATCGCTGATCGTCACGCTCGAGTCCATATCTTCTTCAAGCTTCTAACCTTTAGTAGTAAACCCAGACGTTCCTGGTCATGTCATATCCCCACAAAGCTAGCCCCGCATCCCCGACTCGACAACTTCCGGCCATGAGACCACGCAACTCGTGCAGATGATCGAGTTGTGGCGTCGGGTCTCCCCTTTAACAGCGATTCGCCCGCTCTGGCTTGGCCACGACTTGACGTAGCAAAGATCGACGGATGGCTGGGAGAAGCCTCGAGTCTCGCCAGTGGCGGCGCTTGCCCTGACGAAATCCCTAATTGAGCTTATTGAACTCGTCGCAACCCTGAATCACCAGGCCTTGTCATCCTGCCCTACCTTCCTTCGGGTTTTAGGACAGCGCCTCAAGGGAAAGGCTATATAACTGACATAGAGGCGTCGTTGTCATACTCGAGTCGCATTGCAATTCCTCGCTGCCTGCGCTTTTGTGGGTCTGATCAATCACATATTTCCGATCGCGCTCTTCCTCGAGATCGTCATTCTTACTCGTGTACCCTAAGCTTGATCCGCGTCTTGCCAAAATGGCAACTCTCAACTTCAACCTCGTGAACAATACAGGCTCTTCCAATGCCTATGCCTACATCACTGGACAAGCCATTGATAACAACAATGCAGTCTTCCTGTTGCAGGCCGATGGAAAGACAGCTTACTACCCAACTTCTCCATCCTCTACCGGCACGGCCCTTGCTCAAGACTGCGCCATACCTCTCGGTGCATCTGGAAGCACCAAGACAGTGACTATCCCCCATTTGGCCGGTGGAAGAATATGGTTTTCTCGTGATGCCAAGCTCACCTTCCTATTAAACCCTGGACCAGCCTTGGTCGAGCCGTCATCATCAAACCCATCAGACCCCAACTATAATATCTTTTGGGACTTCGCCGAGTTCACCTGGAACTCTTCGCAGCTGTTCGTCAACATCACCCTGGTCGACTTCTTCAGTCTTCCTATTGCCCTGGCACTAGAAAATACCTCTGGTGTCACACAGACCGTCGAGGGCCATCCCGCGAACGCACTCGCCACCATTTGCTCTGGCCTCCAAGCACAAGATGCCAAAGATAATGCCGGCTGGAGCAAGCTCATCGTTCAAACAAACGGCACCAATCTCCGCGCAGTCTCACCCAATACCGGCACATACTTGACCAGCGGCTTACTCGGCAGCTATTTCGACAGCTACGTCCAGCAAGTCTGGTCAAAGTATGCTTCCGAGACGCTGACAGTCGACACCCAAGCAGCAGCGGGGAAGCTCACTGCCACCGTGCAGAACAACGTCCTCACCTTCTCCAGCGACAATATCTCATACGCTGCGCCCGCGAGCACCGATATCTGGGCTAACAGCGCGGGCGTTTTCGCATCGACCAGCGACGCGACGAAGAATGAAGTCTCGGCTCGTTTGGCTGCGGCGTTCAATCGAAGCACTTTGCTGATTAACGCTGAACAGCCGGATAGCGAGAATCCCTCGGACTATTATACGAATGCAATCACGAATCATTACGCTCGCATCTGCCATGCTGCTGCTCTTGATGGCCGCGGATATGCATTCCCCTACGATGACGTGGGCCCTTCGAATGGCGCAGACCAGTCTGGGAGTGTCTTTGATTCCAATCCTAAGCTTTTGACTGTTACCGTTGGTGGACCTAGCAGTAATGCAGCGAGCAATAGTACGAGGCAAAATGATACGGCTACCACGGGGGCTGACCAGGGCAGTGGTAAAAAGTCTTGGGGCCAGGTCTTCACGGCTATTATTCAGAAGCTGCTGTGCCACAAGAGCTCTTGAGAAGGGATTTGGACTTTTCTGTTTCGTGTTTGATACAATGTTGAGATTCGTAAAGATACCTGCGGCTTCTTGTAAATAGTCTCTCGTTTCATAACTCCATGATCCTGTACACATTCTTTAGAATCCGTGTGAATATCATTAACTTGTTGATCTGGCCTTTCCACTTGTATAAATATCTGAGCACAGAAAGCTCCCCTTCATAGACCTTAGAGCTCTTCACCCGCCTGTCGCCGGATATATGCAACGAACTTGTCCGGCGCCGCCAACCATGGCGTGTGGCCAGTATTGATCTTCTCAGTCTCGATCTCCGCGCCCTTTCTCCGCGCTCGATCTACCATTACCTGTTGCACAGCTAAGGGAATCGCACGATCCTCCTCGCACAACAGATAGTACGTCGGAATAAACAAGTAAGCAGCACTTGTCGAAGGCGAATTCTTGGTCGCAATAGCATGCGGCCGCAGAGTCGTCGCCCATTGCTCACCATCAGGCACATCGTGGAAGAACAATGTCAACGGGTCGCTGGCAGTTACAGTCCCGTTTTCATTCTACATCATTTATCGTCGTTAACGATCGAACACCCACTGATATCAATCACACCGATCTCAAGTAAAATAGACTTACATCATACACATACCACGGAGGCGGCGTCCCTCCAAAAGCACCAATGAGACTCTCTCCAATATTCGGGATAAACGCCGCAACGAAGACCAGCTGAATAACTCCCCCGGCTTTCCCAGCCTCCTCGCGCTCTTCCTTGCTCAATCCATCTAAGGCGCTGCTCACGGGGAGTCCTGCCCAGCTGTGCGAAACGACAATCACCTCGCGGCCGGCATCGGCTTCCCGCGCGACCAGGGCCCGCACAGCAGCGATATCCAGCTCAAGACCCTTAACGGTCGTCGCTTGCTGGATAGATGGAAACCCGACTGTATGGCAGTTCTCGTAGCCGTGCTGCTTTAACAGCTCGATGGCCGGGTCGAATGCTGTGTCTGGGTACCATGCGCCCGGGGCGAAGATCAATGAAGGCTTTGACATGGTGCAATTGCAGCGGGAGTTTGGAGGTGAATTACCGGGGGCTGGAGTAGGGGGCCGGCACGGTTAAATAAGGAAGGCTTGTATATAGAGTGCTCGGAGTTAGGAGAGAGAAATAGGTTTAGCTTCTGGAAGAGGAGGGGTGAGGCTCGATTTGTTTATCTTGTCCGAGATTAACGCGGCGGGATTAGGGAAGGCGGGCTACTGAAGCCCACTCCCCGCAATGGAGATGATAAAATTAGATACCAGCGAATGCGAGTTGGTGGGGGTCTCGACGATCTAGACAATAATAGAAACAGAAACAAGACAGTTTTCAATTTGCATCCTTTATTGCTTGCTGGAAGAGAGGAACCCCGCTTGTTACATATGCGTGTTCTTTGCCGGAAGCTGAGGGATTGCTTAGCTTCGTTTGAGGGATGGATTATTGTAGATGCCTTGAACAAGCTATGCACTGCCATCTTCAGGCGAATCTATGAGCTCTCGGAGCCTGCTATTCGCCTCCCTCGAGAGATCCCGGTATGAGCCGTCTTCGACGCGAACGCCCTGGTCAAGCACGACGACGTGGTCTGCGATCTTGATCATTTCCTTCGCATGCGTGATGATGATCACTGTGAGGTCGTCGCGGGTAGCTACGAGGCGCTGGACTGTGACTCGCACTATTTCTGCGCCAGCGGGGTCTAGACTGGATGTAGCTTCGTCAAGGATAAGGATCTGAGGGTGGCGCAGCAGAGCTCTAGCAATGACGATTCTTTGCTTTTGACCTCCTGAGAGGCCGACTCCACCGTCGCCGATAATGGTGGAATATCCCATTGGTAAGGACATGATGAACTCGTCGATTCCTGCTGCCATGGCTGCATCTCGCACGTTCTCGAGCGAGGCTTGCTGTGAGTGGGGCTTGAGACCGTAGCTGATGTTGGTATGGATGGTGCCTGGGAAAATGGTGGGTTGTTGGGATACGATGGAAATTTGGGAGCGGAGGGTTGGGACGTGGAGGTCGAGGATGTTGTGTCCTCCTAGTGTGATACTGGGGAAACCAGATTTGTAACCTGGCGCTTCGTAGAGTGCGAGGATGAGAGCGGCAATTGTCGATTTGCCAGATCCCGAACGCCCGACAATTGCTGTACATGAGTTCTGTCGAATGCGAAAGGAGACGTTCTTCAGAACAAGAGTATTGGGTCTCGAAGGGTACCGAAAGTTGAGGTCCATTATGAGAATAGGTGTTAGGAGCCAAGGCCTCGACTTGCCCCGATGTTCATGCGAATTGTCTGTTGAAAGTCGCGCAAGGCGGAGCAAATGTGTCGCTATTTCTTTTGATGTATTGATTTGAGGGACTATATTGAGTCAGTGGTATAAGACCAGCGAATGGGGGAAGCTTACTCCATGATAAGATCTGTGCTGCATATCCAATGCCAAAGAGCAACAGAGAAAGTACTTTCACAACATCTTCCACAGTGAATTCTGATGTGACAAGAATAGCACCATAATAAAATATTAAGGCTAATATCGTTAGAATGCCCAACGTGTTCACGCATCATGAGCTACATACCGCTTGAAAGAATCACCGTAGTCTCAATCAAACCAAACATTGCACCTGTGTAAGCTGCTCGCTTTAGTCCGAGATGAAGCAAGTTTCGCGATGCCTTGAAGTGCTTATGATGAAAATAGCCCTGCAGAGTGAGAGCTCTCACAGTTCTGATCTCAGAAAACACCTCAGTAAAAATGTCGGACACAAGACTATTTGCTTCATTGCACCGCTTCTCCCAGCGGCCATTAGTGATTTCAAACCCACGAGTGATCCCGTAGATAATTGGTCCACAGGCTAAAGCAACAAGGGTTAATTTCCAACAGACAATCAAACTCCAGAAAACAGCAATAACCATGATGGCGGCCGCGGTGATAAAGAAACCCGCGAAACGCCCGAGGAGATTGCGCATGTCTTCTCCATTCTGGTCGAGATAAGATGCAATCTTGTAGGACCCATTGCCCTTTCTCTCGAAAAATGATCTTGGTTGATTAAGTACTCTTTGGAAAGCCTTCTTCCGGAGTGTGTCCATCCAGGCCTCGCCGCAATACTCCAGAAGATAGTGCATGAAGAATGATGTTATGCCATCTCCAGTGGAGACACCTAGAACAGCAAGAGACCAGACCATGGACATGTGTGCACTTTCTTCTGTGACATAGAATGTCATGATGAGCTGCGAAAGGCAGTATGAGAAGACTGGGGTTGCGCTTGCGTGGAGGACCGCTGAAGTGATACCGCCGAAAAGGAGCAATCGTTCTTTTATTGACAAGTTTGGAAGTATTGTTTTCAATATCTGGGTCAGTGTCTCTGGAGTTGTATCTGTTTTGAATTTCTTGCTTGATGTCTCCACTGGCCCAATAGGGGATGGAGGTAACTTAGTCGAAGCTTTTCGCTGAATGGTTGGCTCTGGCTCCTTGACCAAGTTTACTTCCGGCTCAGCCTTAGGACGCTTGATTTCCACCATTTCAATCTCATCCGTGTGAAAACGAGAGAAAACATTCGATGGAGATATAGGCGTCTCGATAACTGGGCTTATCAGAGGAAGTAGAACTGGGCTTGTCAGAGGAACTGGAGGATCCTGAGGCAGCGGTGGCAATTTCTTGTTTAGTGCCCGCGTGTCATATCGCATTTTGTGCTTCCGCTTCGCAATATCGTACGTGTGGTACCGGAATCCAGGTGGAAGATGATGTTGCATGTATGAAGTTTTGCGGGCATGTCGCACCCGTCGAGGCAACGGTGTTCGATTTTTCTTCGTACTCCTAATGGAAGAGGCAATAGACAGATTACTCGCCTTCCGTCTAAGGGTTCTGACTTTTTTCTCTTTCTTGGGTAGGGGTGGACGGCTTCGTAAGACGTTGGGGAAGTACTTCGCAGCTCCCGGGCGTGTCTCGACACTATGCCGACGGCCCTCGTGCAAGATCGAACCATTCTCAAGGATGTACAAGTAGTCATCTGGCTGGATATGTGACATGTCATGAGTGATTATGATGGTTGTTTTGCCTTTGCGCCATTCGCGAATAGCTGCCATGATCCCGACGCGATTCACATGGTCGAGGGCACTGGTAGGCTCGTCTAGTATTAGAATTGGCGTGTCACGTAATTTAGCTCTGGCGATGGCTACTCTCTGTCGTTGCCCTCCACTTAGAAAGCTACCCCCAGGACCAACAGAAGTGTCAAGTCCTTTAGGCAAGCTTAAGATTGTGCTTTCTAGCATTGAAACTTGTACACCCTCGCGGATCTCTTCGATGCTGATTGATTGGTAGTTCCTCCGCCCAAATGCAATGTTTTTGAGAACGGAATCATTGAACAGGACACTTCTCTGCTCAAGAAGTGTTATGTTATTTCTGATCCAGTGGACATCCAAGTTATGTGCCGGGTATCCGTCGATAAATATTTGGCCAGACTTAGGGAGATAGAATCGCATAAGAAGCTGGCTGAGAGTGCTTTTTCCGGAGCCACTCTTTCCTATTACGAATCTGGTCTCCCCAGAAGGAAAGTAAAAGTTCGATGGATTGAGGACGTTTATCTCGGGTTGAGAAGGGTACGCAAATGAAACCTATGAATGTTAGACAGTATTCCGTAGTCGATGCCAATTCACGTACGTTTTTGACCTCGACCCGACCATCGCAGTAAGATGGATACTGAGTCCCTCGCAGCTCACTAATCATTCGGTGTCTTCCACGGTCTCGGATGAGGGCGTGAAGAAAGGCACTTGCGAATTTGCCCTTCTCCATCACAAGCACCTGTGGAAGTACTTGCTCGATGGATTGAGCTGCAGTAGTACAAGCCCAGAAGGTTCTGATTACTTCACCTGAAGATAATTTCCCGTCGCGTGCCAGGCCACTACCATACCAGAAGCCCTGGACGAACATGCCAAACATCATCCATCTGATCAGAGCAATCTGGGTAGAATTCAGCCGCGCCTGTTTTAAATAATAGAACGCCGAGCGATCGATTCGTCTGCCATAGTTCTCGGCCTCACATGCCTCGGCGTTGAGGCATTTGACAGTATCGATAGATGAGATTGTGTTGTTTGCGATTTTAGATGCCTCCGTGAGCTCCACTTGCTGTGCCGTTATGCTCTTTTTCATCCACACAGTCAGATATGCAATGACTGCAGAGAAAACAGGGACCCCCGACAAAGTCACCAGGGATAAACGCCACGAAGTATACAAGGCCAGGCCTAGAGACGCGATGCTTCGACACCCATATTGTAAGAGGAGCCCGAGGGGTTGGGAGGTTGCCATTTGTAGGTCATTGATATGTCTATAACATCATTAGCGCAGGTCGCGATATGTGATCGCATATATTATCACTCAATATTATCACTCACGCTTGAACGCTGGATAGGAAGGCACCCGATCCTTCTTGGTGCCCCTCGAACCACTCGACGTCGCGTTTCAGTAGTTCGTTGAAGATTCGAGCCCGGGTGGATGAGGCCTGGAACTCTCCAAATGCCACAAACACCATGAAATACGCGCCATTCAGTACCAGATCTGCTCCTCCGAGGCCAATCATACCAACGCAGTTCTCGATGACCTTTGCTTGAAGTTTGTTCGCAGTTAAATGACCCGCGCCGAAGGAGGTGAAAGCATCGAAGATATTCCCAAGAAGGACTGCCAGCACGGGGGTGACACACCCGGCAACCAGAGCGAAAAAAGACCCGATGGCGAGGACAGGAAGGTGTTTCTTTGTGGTGAAACTGAAGAGAGATTTCCAGCTTGTTTTCAACTTCGATTTGGGGTGCGTGGTTGATTCGCTGCCTTGGTCTGCATTAGGATTAGACATCGCGTCTGCAAATCCTGGACCATGCGTCTCAGGCGTAGCGGTCAAGAGGAAAGACAGTCGCGGTGTGAAAGGAAAGAAAGCGACGGGGATGACATTCTAGTGAAATGTGATCTGGAAATCCATTGTCTGTCTCTAGAACAATAGCAGGGGATCCACATCGGGAAGGCAAACAAAGAAGCCAACCTGCTTATCAAGCTCAACAACCAGTCAATATTGCGAGACGCGTAGAAATAAGTAGCCATAAAATGATAGATGCTATTGATTGTGGGGTATATAGACAAATCTATCGACAGCTATCCACCAGATTATTCTATAGAGCTTCACATATATTTTTGATGACCACCGTATCAGCAAGGCCAAAGCGCTGTTCCACGCGGGCGCCGCATATGGTGTTACAGTTTCGAAGGTCTCTCACACGCGCCATGAGAATATGTACATGCGCTCGGCCTAGGCCAGGATGCCGGGCGGTGCTTGATGAAACCAACTGTTAAGGATGAGGGCATGATGGCGTTCATGCGCTGGACTTCTGGGAGCGCTCGTAGATCCAGTCGTTAAGGCCGGCGCGGTTTCTGTTTTCATTAGCAGAGCTCTAGCTAGCATGGGATTTCATAGAGTTTTCTACTTACCGGACAATCTCGATCGCGTAGAATTGCATGCGAACACCTAATCCAACCCGTCAGTCTTGTAATTTAAGGGCCTCCCCAATGGTCCCGAGTGTCACCCACCGAAGATAGTGGTATCCTGGTCGTATTCTGCGTCGGCGCGGGTGCGAATGATAGTTCCGAAGTTGAAGTCCTCAATCTTCTTTTCGTATTGGTTGACCCAGTTGCGCCACTTCTCCTTGCCAGCCTTGCTCTTCATCTGGTCCTCGTTGATAGTCGCAGAGGGGTCGAAGTCGGGGAATTCGGCCTTGAAGGATTCGTAGATCTCATCGTCCATCTTGGTGAGTCGTAATTGAGATCCCTTGACCTTCTCCAAGATCGCCCAGTATGTCATGAGGTGTTCAACGGCTAAAAGATGCAAGTCAATATCAAGCCGAGCCATATAAACTGATCGAATGGTGTTCGAAGGCAGCGAAGGGATTTGAACGGACCTTTGACGGCGAACTGCTTCTCCATCTAAAGTAATTGTAAGCACACGAGCTGAGATTCTCTGGCCGAAGGGTCCTTACATCCTCAAAGTTCTCCGCCTCCTCGGGGTTGAATGGCTTGGACATATTGGCGGTATTGTAAATATCTGACTTAATAAAGACAGGCAACTGAATGTTAATCGAATATGTTCTTGATGGTGGGGAGAATACTTGCTGCCCCGCGAATAATTTTCGGCGGGCGGAGAGATAATTCTGCCGGTCGCCCAACGACGTCAGCGGGGCACGTCCCGCCTTGCAATTGGCGTCTTTACGCTTACTCCAAGTAGTAGCAGACGCAGTTCAATATAGACACCGAGGTGCGCAATTCTTCTGGATATCGTTCATGATGTATATTTAGATTTGTGCATGGAGACAGACAGTCGTGGCATTGTATATACTATAATGTACATTGATCCATAAAATATTACATGTTCACGCCATATTATCCGGCCCTTCCGCGAGGCTTATACATCATAGACCAACTGTCATTGAGTTCTATTTACAGAAAGAGAATCTCAAGCGCCAATACACTACGAGATTGGCATGCATATATAGCCTGAAGACTCTGAATGAATCTGTGGGTGTAATCAATCGCTGTCAGCGTCATCGGGCAACTCCTCGAATCTGCCCTCTTGCACAGCCTGAGCCACGGGATTCTCCATTCTGAGAAGACCGTTTGCTTTCGCCCTAGATGAAGAATCAAGTTAGCCATAGCAATTTCATCAGCTGGAGGCATTCGTACCTTTCAAACAAAACAAACAGTCGCTCTGCTTCTCTTTCCTTCTCCTCTTGAGTCATAGGTGGGCCCGTGTCTTGTGGTTCCGCCGCCCACTTTTGCCCAGTCACAGGATTGACCTCTGCGGTGTTAGTTGCGTAAGCTTCATCGGCATTCTGTGGGATCTCCATGCCACGTGATGCAAGGAATCCAGCGGCGAAACCATAGCCAATTCTGCGAGTTAAGTTCTCTGGGTTCTTGCCGGAAAGAACAAACATCAACTCGGAAATACCAGTCTTAAGCTTCGGGTAAGGAGTAGTTGAAAGTTTCAATAACCGTGAGGCAAGAGTGTCAGATTTACCAATTGGCTGGCTTCGGTCGTTATCCTCAGGCAAAAGGAGCCACTCCATATACTTTCGTGATCCGTCAGGTGCAAGTTCATGAATGATTATCAGAGAGTGTAAGAGCGGCACAGCCTTCTCCTCTAGCTCTTCTGGTGGGTATGTCAACACGGCTTGATCGAGAATGTTTATGAGCTTGTCAACATTGCAATTTTGGTTGAATGTCGGAAATAATGGGTTATTTTCGAGTTTGCCTTTTTTCCCTTCCAGGTCGAGCACAGACAAAGAGTTGATCAAATAGCTTACTAGACCATCCAGGGCCTTCGATGGAATCTCGATTCGACTGATGATCTTTAATATGGAGGGAATAGACGGCGAAAATGTACCGGAGAGATCGGGGTAGATTTTGGAAACGTTGAAGATCACCTTGAGGGTATCGATAAGGGCAAGCTCATCCATCTGCGAAAGCGGCTGTCGGCCCGACTTGGGGAATTGTTTTGCATGTCGACTCAATTGCTGTCATGGTGCATCGTCAGCAAACTATACCGAAAAATATGGCACGTTTTAACGAACATAGTTCACGTTATCACCAAGTGAATGGTTCTTGATCAGATCCTCAAAGTTGATATCGGTGTCATATGTAGTCAAGAAGAGGATACGGCTGGCAACCATTTCGTCTTCAGAGCTATCGGTCTAGAATTTCCAGAGTGTCAGTGTGAAATCCCAATCCCTAAAAATAACTGCGACCAGATCCATGCGCACCTTCAGCCGTTCAGCCAACTTGCCCGCGTATCCCGTGTCGACGAAGACCTGGCGCATCTTGCCATCTAACAGGAGGGCATTTGCGACACACCGCAAAGCTGCGCGGCGCTCATCAGGCGTTTTCCCATCCACTCCATATCGCACTAGTATTCCAATGCCCTTGGGCCAAGTCAGGTCGCTATCCCTTTCAATATGTTCGTTGCGGTGAGTTGTACTTTACTGCAGTAGATCGGGTCGGCATCGACGGGGCTTGTCCCGTGCTGGCGGAGCTGGAGGAGAGTCTGGACCTTTTCTGCATGCCATTGAGTGTTGTCAGCACAGGCTAGCTCCGGATGAGAGCGTCAAGCAAATCTCACTTACCGGCCGATGTTAACCGATTTTCTTGCAGGTCTTTTTCCAAAGAATCCAGTAGCTGTGTGACCTCTTTCAACTTGGCTAGTAGCAATAAAACAAGTCCAATTAGCTCTTTTGAACCGATGCGACGGCTAATTCTGGTGTGACCGCGTACCGGGTCCCTGGAGCTGCCGGAAGGCCATGACTCGTGTCCTCGCGACTGCGAAACAGGAAATCTCAAGAACGAAAGATACGGTCGTCTGGAGGCGCCTATGGTAGCCTATGAGATACAGGCTAGCAAAGAATAGGCGCGAGTAACCAGGATTTGCTGATCGACCTTGGGAGTAAGCGGAGGAAGTCAGTCGACGCGGGGAAGTTGCTCACTACTGTCATCGTTCAGGCAATGCGGCAGAAGACCTCGGAACCTCCCCACCTAAGCTTCGGGCCTGCATATTCTTGCAGTGCGAGGGGTATCCCCGGGAGTCTTCATACTAAGGGGCTTCTAGGATATTTCTAGGATACTTTCAAGGAGAAATATTTGGTATTTGGGATCAAAGCGCGTATAAGTTTTTACCTCTGGGCTAAGGCAGGTCGAGCCCCTGGATATGTACAGCCATTGTATTAGATATTAGACAGTAGAATACAATCAAATAGACTACAGCTAAGAAATTGAGAGTGGCATTTCGTGATATTTTAATGGCTTCTCGATTGTATCGCATTTCAAAAAAGTAGACCAAAAATTGGATGGCAACTGGCCTCGATACGTGGGAGACGCGTGCCTGAGGCGGCGACTCGCGGTGTCCACAATTGACACTTAACGCGACTGCGCGACTGTGAGGCGCGTCCGGGCTCCAGTTTTCCCGAACCCTGGCCTCAGATCTCTCATGGGGCCTTTCCCTACGAAGAATAACCACCCATAGAGCAATGCTCTATCCCTCCTGCCTCTGTTCCTTCCCGACTTAATCCTGGGAACCATGGTGGAGATGCTGGGCCCTCTTCCTGCCCGCCCACCAACGCCTCCACGGCCTGGTTCTCGACACGAGCAGGGCCAGACCGATACGCCGGTCCCTATTCATACCCCCAGAGACGCCTCACATAACGCGATATCTTCGAAAGCGCCGCCTTCGAGCCGAGGATCGAAAAGAGTCACCTTCTCCCCTTGGCTGGTGGAAACCTCAAACAACCCGCACCCAACTCCGACGAAGGATGGCAAGCCGAAGGACAGTCCGTACAAGTCCATTCTCAAAGAATCGAATTCGCCCATCCCTGTTTGGTCACCCAATGCCAAAAATTTCACATCTGAATCCCTCGCGATGCTTCTCGAATCCGTGAGCCAGCAACTCGCGAGCGGCTCAGTCACGTCACGACTCGATGCCTACATGCAGTTTTTCGGCGCCCTACGAACATATGATGGATTACCGGCAGTGAACGATATAAAAGGGAAGCTGAATCTCATCACGGATTACATTCAAAGAGACGTCACCCGTGACTTAGTGAACGCCTCCCCATTGGACACCAATCTCGTTATACAGTCTTTAAAGTTATGTGCGACTTTTTTCTGGCACTCAGATATTGCGCCTCATCTTTCAGATGAATTCAAGGTTTTCATCTTGGATCGCGCAATCATCACTTTGGAGGAGGCAACAGCCCCAAAGAATGTCATCACACATTACTCAAACATCCTCTCTATGCAAGACTTTGGACCACGTGTTTTAACGACCGCTCGAATCACGCGCCTTCTGACGGCATTGAAGGACTTGAATACACGGGTCGCTGGAAAGGCCATTTCTATGAGCCAAATCTCTATTTACCAACGGCTTCTTGTCCAATCAAAAGCGCAATTCATTTCTCAAGCTCCCCTATGGGTTGCACCTCTGGTCAGCGGCATACTTAACCACGTGAAGGAGACTAGAATAAGAGCAATTCAAGTGGGCCTCCAGGTATCGTCAACTGCTGGTCCGAATCAAAGCATATCTAGGGCTGTTCGAGAGCTGTTCGATCGACCAATGGGAAACGGCCAGAAGCTAATTATGGAAATTCGGGAGCGTTTATCACGCATGACGAACCAGACAGAAGCTGGCGTCAACGTTCCTCAGTCTTGGAGTGTAATTGTACTTCTTCTGAGGAGCAAGAATTGGAACTGGGATCAATGGGAGTATTTCAAAGAATGGGTGCTTATCCTTCAGAAATGCTTCAATTGCAGCGATCCTGCCATCAAAGCACAAGCCGCAGTTGGTTGGAACCGCTTTGTGTTTGCAGTTTGCCCCAACGAGTCTACTAGTCGTGCGCTCCTCAGAATGCTGATACGACCCATCATCTCCCAACTTGAACGGAAGAAGTCCGACAAATCAACTTCCTCATCTCTGCTCACTTTGGGCAGTTACCACAACTTGCTTTATTACTCCGTTCGTCCTTCATCACCTCGTCAATACCTTGATTTCATATGGGATGAGTATGTCGTACAGCCATCCATTTCAACGTTCTCCACCCTGCCTGCTCTAAGCGACAACACATCGCGTGTGTTGGCGAACATGTTATGGAGCCCCCAGGCCAAGCTCTGGACAGGAAACCGGATTTACGATGCAAAGAAAATCGAACCTGAAGAGCTTCCTTCTCTTGACCCTCAGTGGGTGCGTTCAAGTATTACGAGCATCTTGACAGTGTTTGAATCTTTATTCAAAGCCTCGGTCTGGGACCCGACTGAACTTCATAAGTCGAATGTTGCTCTCGCCTGGGTCAGTTTGTCCAATGCTTTATCTGTAGCATCGAGCAAGGAGATCACACCATCTACGGAATCCATGCAGGTTGTGGCTAGTATTCTTAGCTTGCTGTGTGGTTTATGGAATGTTGGACTTCCTTCTCTCAATGTATCCCCGGAAGAGGGTACAGAGGTCTTCTTTGAAAGGTTCAAATACTTGTCCGCGACAATGATCTCCTCACTAGGCGCCATTCCATTTACCGAAAGACTTCTAGTGAAGACTCATGAAGGGTCCTTCCAAACATCAAATACACCCACCCACCGCCAATCCACATCAGGAACGAACTTGAACACTCCAGTCTTACATCTTTTAACGACTATTCGCGTTCCAGGCGTGATTTCAGGACCAACTTTGTTGTATACTCAGCTTGTTGAGGGAATCATTGAAGCTTCTTCAAAGGGTAGAAGCTCACGTGGATCCCGTCTTGAGCTACTGCAACAATTTTCGGACTTGAGGAGGACGCACCCAACAGAATCAGCAACAATATCCCTTGACGCTGTTTTGTGGAAAGCGAGTGCACGCACAGCAGCAGATGCACTGCAATCTATTCCAATCGAATCAGCCCGCGAACGAGATGGATCTGTATCGAGCGACTATGTCAACGTCACTCAGATCTTGAAGGCTGGTCTTGAATTTCCTGAGGCTCATCAAGAATATTCCCATCTGCTCAGCTCATTCGCGCGGGTGGTCAGAACCGAGAAGGGTGATCAAGCATTACCCAGCTTCATGATCGAGCCCATGGCCAAGAACTTGAGCACAATCCCGGCACAGGATACCTACATGCCGTTGTCCTCTCTTCTTAGCCATTCTCTTTCAATATCGACCTGGTCAGAGTCAACAAGCGCGGGAGACCAGCCATTGCCGTCTACTCCTGTCAATTTGCTTAACGCGGTCGGGAATACTCTGAAGTTCTCATATGATCATTTCATTGTATCCAAAGTCCATGGTCTGGCTGGATTTATCGAGTCTTTGACCTCTTTCCTTGGTTCAGGAGCTCTGCCCTTCCGTGCCACTGTGTTAGAGACTCTTCAACAATCGTTGGGACCTTGGATCCAAGATGAGAAATGCCAATTCGACGTCCAGCACGGGGTTGACAGTCGTATCTTGACCGCGGTAAGCTTTCATAGTCTCTCATTGTCGAATGCTGTAACTAATAAGTCGATAGTGCCGGGCCCTGACATCTGCCGTGCTAAATATTCTGCAAACAAGCTGCGTTGATCTGACTTCAGCGCAAAAGTTTGAAGGTATAATATGCGCAGGCTTGAGGTCACCTCACACATCGCGATCAAAACGATTCGTTGAATTCTTCCAGTCAATGGCTCAAAGCTTAGACAAGATCACCGAAGACTCGGTCCTTGGCCAGTCATTACAAGCCGCTCAGAGCAAACTTGAGGAAGCTGCTGTTTCTCAAGCAAATTCTCAGGTGAGTATCAATGTTCTCATAATTGCCCTCAATGCTGATTTTCTGCCCCAGATCACCAAGAAACATTTTGATTCATTGGTCTCCGATAAGGCAAACGAAATCGGAATTAGTTCAACTGCTATTCCTCTCTTGCATCAGCAATACCTTAACATCAATTCATCCCCGGTCATAGGAAACGATGATCAAGTTGCTGTCGAAGATTCTGCGTCAGCAGAGCCCGTATTGCCAGTTCAAGCCACGACACAGTTTCCCGAGGAGCCCAATGGACAAAATCTCTCAAGCCGGCAGCATATCCGCAATCGCCAAGAGGCTTTCAGACTAATTGATGGGATCCATTCTTCCTCTCCAGCGAACACTCCCGGGCGGCTTGGTTTTGACACTCCTGTTCACCTTCGGAGATTTCATGGAGTGCCTATGCATGAAGCCCCTTTAACTCCAACCCTTGCTGCGGCTGAAAATGAAGATGGCTTTATTGGATCATCCCCTACTCCTGCTACGAGAGATCCGACTCCGGCTTCAATGCCAGATGCTCCGTCATTTGGATCTCGCGATGCTTCTCTTCATGACACGAGCGATGTCCCATCATCTCCTCCTGAGATGAACTCCAATACGCCAAGCCCTCGGAAAAAATCCCGCCGCTCGAAGTCTCGAAGGAAATCGAGCCGAGAGAAGAAAGCCATTGCTCGGAAATCCGGCCTTGAAAATGGCACGAGCAGTAACCCGATCTCACTCACAGACACCTTTGAGTCTCGAAATGCAGAGTCCCAGAATGACAGCGATAGTCCTTCTGTTCAAGCCGACGAGAGACCTCCAAGCCGGCGCACCAGATCTGCCTTGAGTCAAAGCATGGACAATGTTCAAAACATTGATCGGGTAGAAACAGCCGAAACCCCATCCAAGGCTGATGGCTCGCTTTCTGCTCCCAACTCCAAATCAAAGCCCAGATCAGCTTCCCGAGACAAGAAAAAGAAACGCAAACGCCAGACAGATGAAAATCAACAGCCCGTCAACCACGCGACCCCAAGTACACCCTCGCAGAATCCTGACGTTGTCGATTCCTCAAGTGATGACCTGGAGGAACAAATTGCTTCCCAGCTGGAGCAAGACCTAGAGTTGGCTGTTGATTTTGGAAGCTTTAGTCAAGATGCTTCGCTTCAACAAGCTTCGAACATTGAGTCTGTTAAAGATGCACCCAGTGGTAAGAAGAGGAAGCGCACCGAGGACGCTCAGTCTACGGCGCGTAATTCTAGACGCCGATCTACGAGACTCTCCACTGCAAACGACATCAACGAAGATCCAGTCGATGATGCTGATGCGACACAATCCCAAGAGGCCGACGCTCCAGAGGAGCCACAGGCTGCCACCGTCGATCTCAATCCACCATCTACACGCCGGTCTACCCGAGGCTTGCAGCAAAAGGAAGAGGAAACAGTGGGTAAACAGCCGACTGAAGCGCCAAAATCTTCTGACCTGCCCGCCCCTCAGGCGACACAGCCTCAGGATACTCAGGTCGAAGATGGCAACTTGAGTGACAAAGACCTATCGCAACCTGAGCCAAAACGCCCCCGCAAGTCCCTTCGCAGCCAGGAGCAATCTACACCCAATGCCGCTGCAAGTAGTCCTGCGCTTACTCCCAAAACACGTGGTCGTTCTCGCAAAACGCGTTCCCAACGCCGAAACGGAAACCGGCAATCTCCGCAAGATCAACAAACCCAGGCCGAGCCACAAGAAACAGAGGCCAGACGTGACCCAAGCCCAATTTCTGAAGAATTTGTTCCTGAAAGCGTCGTTCCTCTCGAGCCAATCCCTGATCACTTCGAACCCCTCGTTTCTACCGAGGAAGCAACAGACTCTCAGGTTACCAATATGGACCCGGAGCCTGAACCTGCTTCAGTCGCCCCGGAAGCTCCCATGGAGATTGACCAGGAGCCCGTCTCTAAACCAACCCAAACCAACCCTGAAAAGCTTGCCAGTGTCATTGCTGCTGGCGTGCAGACCGAAATCTCGACGGTTGAAGACTCTACCAGCGAAGCTTTCATCACGTCATCATTGAAGAAGCTTTTGGAGAACATGAAGTCGGCCAATTTGAGTCCTACTTCTTTACGCGAGGTCGATGACCTCCTTTTCAACATTCGCGTCGAGGCACATGATGCTTCTCGGCGCCATAATTCCGCATAGCGATGGCGTTAACTGAAAATCCGTTCTTGATGAAATTCCACATTGAAAAGGCATAACATTTTACATTGCCGCGTGCATATCACATACCACATGTTTCCATAAAAATAAGGCGCGGCTTTTGCATAAATTTTATTTTGGGGCTCAATCAAATTATTATACTTGGTTATGAAAACCGAACCACTTTTATCTTTCTACGTTCCTGCTCTCTAATAATAATCATTATTCTGTGTTTACTAACTCGTAGCCTCCAAGTCGCGCGCGTGTGTGGAGATCCGCTTGGGCCCAGACAAAACAGCCGTTCCCCAACATTCCATCCTCCACTCATTTGCAACCCCGCAACAGCGATGTCAGACTACACTTCAAATCAGCGCATCACCAGGGCCGATGTGCAGGTGATCTCAATTACCCAGCAGGATGATTTCGATCGATTCTTCGAGGTCAGCACCGCAAGCTTTGCTAAGCAAGCGAACGACGGCTTCTGGAAGACAATGCACCCAGGCTGGGAGACAGAGGCAGGCCGAGCTGCTGCAGTCTCTAGGCTAGTTGAAAGATGGAAGGCAACTACCAAGAACCGAGATGGTAAGCCTAATACAGTCTTCCTCAAGGCGATTGTCCCTTCCAAGGAGAGACCCGGCGAGACCGAGATCGCTGGCATTGCCATCTGGGCCCAGGCTTCTACCGTTGAGGGCTACGGCGATGCTCCTGTCGTGGATCTAGCTGATGCCATGGACCTCAATACGCTGTTTCCCGGAAACGAGAGCGAACAGCGGTATGCGCGCCAGCTGGATCGCTCGTTCCGTAAGCGCCGGATCGAAGTTATCAATGAGGTCTCGGCGAAGGCTTCTCCGCCAGCTGTTCTTGTTTTGGACCTCTGCGCGGTTGATCCGGGATTCCAGCGTCTTGGGATTGCTTCTAAGTTGGTTGAGTGGGGTCTTCGAGAAGCTAAGGAGCGTGGTGGCTTGGAGGCTGTCTTGGAAGCTTCTGCGATGGGGAGGCATGTTTATTGGAAGCTGGGCTTTAAACAGGATGGGGATGAGTGCGAGTATATTGTTGATGAGGAGTTTAAGGACCGCAACCGGCCGTCGAATATCTTCATGCGTACTGGTTTATCTACGTCATAATTCTACTAGAGCAAAGAATGTCTGCTGCATGGCAAAAATAGAAGAGAAGTCAATCAATCACTTTCAACCAAGCCGTATATCCATGACTTCCATGTGATAGATTTAGCTTTTGGTCGATTTTAAATTCAACCGCTTCATCGATTCATGTCTCATGCCAGTCTGCACCCCTTTCCGAATAGATATTAAATTGTCCAAGCGTCTTATGATTTCCCATTCTTTCGATGGTAAAGAAAGACTCCCGACAGGCTAAATAGCTTCCAAACTGGAGTATTCTTCGCAGCGCAGACCGGGCGAGGGCAGTACAACCTTAAGTTTACATATGACACCAATGCTTGAAAAATAATCTAAAAAATGCCACGAGTGTGGACACAATGCTCCCAATCCACGGACCTCTGTTTCACTGTTTTCGTTTCTGTCTGACCCCTGCGATTTCATAAGGAACATCGGGGCTGCAGGGGTCCGCAGCGGGCAGCCCTCTTAGCAGCGAGAACGAAAGTGACACCCGATTGTTAATATACAGCATCTCAATACACAGCTAGTCAATTTCTCAAGACCTTCAAACATAAACACAATTGTTTCTAATCATTGTTTATCCCACGGATAAAAATAGGACGGTTGCCAAACGATGTGTTCCACCGCAATCGGGTGGGGCTAAGATCGGATTCCCCGCCATCACTTGAACCTCTCGCATCTTCCTACTCTTTCAACCTTCAACAACCATGGATCGCTCGAAGAAACCCGCTGCCATCGGGCTGGGCAAGTCCCTCCCACAGCCCACTGTTTCCATCCAGGACAACACTGTCGAAGCTTCTCTTCCCTCCGGTGAATCCGTCACTGTCCATCTCTACGGCGCAACGGTCACCTCGTGGAAGGCTGGTGGTAAGGAACAGCTGTTCCTAAGCGAAAAGGCTCACTTGGATGGATCAAAGCCCATTCGAGGAGGTATTCCAGTTGTCTTCCCAGTATGCAGATACTCTTCCCCTTTCTTTTGCAAGCTACATTGCTAACCGCGCTTTTCCGTTTGTCGCAGGTATTCGGCCCTCCCCCTCAGAACCACGCGACTTCAGCCCTTCCTCAGCACGGATTTGCCCGTAACTCGAACTGGGAGTACCTTGGAAAGTCCTCAGCCGAGTCAGCCGACAACGCGAACGACCTGACCGTGAAGCTGGACTTCGGCCTCTCCCACACCCTGCTCAGCGAGGACTTCCGCAAGGCCTGGCCATTCGAATTCGCGCTCGTCTACAGCGTGACTCTGAGCAAGGACTCTCTGGCTACAGCCCTTGAAGTGCGTAATGAGGGAAAGCAGAACTTTGACTTCCAGGTGCTGCTGCACACCTACTTGAGCGTCGAGGTATGTCTACGAAGCTTTGCCTAAATATAGAGTAGCATGCTGATTCAATTTGCGACCATAGGATATTTCCGCCATCCGTGTCAAGGGCCTCGAGTCTAAGACCTACATCGACAAGACCCAGAACGCAAGCTCCCACACCGAGGCCTCCAATGCGCTGGCTATCACTGCCGAAACCGACCGCGTCTACCAGGAGCTCGACCCCGCTTCCCCGATCATCGTCTCCACCGCGGATGACAAGGCTCTGTTCACAATCACTCGCGAGGCATTGACCGACGTTGTGGTCTGGAACCCTTGGATCGAGAAGGCCAAGGGACTGGCGGACTTCGCGCCAGATGAAGGATACAAGAACATGATTTGCGTGGAGGCTGGCTCTGTCTCCGGATGGCAAACTCTCGAGGCCGGTGACTCTTGGGAAGGCGGCCAGAACATCAAGTCTCGTCTTTAGACAGTTGCTTTACCGGTTGCCAACGCCCGCTCACTTTTCTTTGACCAACTTGGTTCATGATCTTTGACGACTCAGATATTATCCAATTATGAAACCCCAAAACAATTAGATTCAACAAGACGCCATTGGGCTTTTACACTTCCTTTCTCCGTACGTGGTATTTCTTTCGTAGCGGCCGTTTCACATGAACAAATGAACAACGCTTGATTAGAAGTCGCAGTATTAACAGTATTAAAATGATACACGAAAATTAAATGATGGTAAGAGCATAATCAGTTCGAAAATGAATGCTCACCCATGCTCCATTCTCCGCTCATTGCAGAATCAAGACCCCTGTTCGCGAAAGCAGGATGTTCAGACAGCGGCGGAGCAGGTGAAACGCTCGCCACATCAATATACGAACGCCGACCCTCTTTGCCCGCTTGCAATGTACTCAGTCTCTCAGCAGCTTCGAAACTATACTGTGGGCCCTCGTACTCTTTCCTACCACGGAATAGCCACCAAAGTGCAGTCAATGTCATCAGACCGACAGTAATCACGCTGGTATAGTTCATATTCTGGACGGTGACAGGCAACACAAGAGGGAAGCAGAAGAAGACAACCGTAACGAGGATATACATCAGCGCCACGACGTTGACAAACATGCCGAGTTTCTGACCCATGTAGAATGGACCAGGAACCATGTTTCTGCGGCAGGAGAGTACGTGCGGGAAGATAGCACCGAAGTATGATAGCGTGCTTAGCACGATGAATGAGGATATTAGCGCTTGGAATGCAGTGGTGCTGCCGACGTATATGCATCCGAGACAGGTTACAAGCGCGCTCATGGCGACTGTTGCCCGGACGGGGCAGTTGAGTGTTGGGTGGACGCGAGCGAAATAGCTCGCGAAGGGCGTTGCGTTGTCGCGAGCGAGACTCCACCACATACGGCCGCCGGTCACAAATGTTCCAATCAGGGTTGGAAATGTTGCGAGAAAGAGCACTGATATCAGAGCGATTGCGCCTGCGTTTGAGCCTGTTGCTTGTCGGTAGATCTCGGCTGTAGGGAAAAAGCCGATGTTGCTGGCGTAGACGGCGTCCAGGTCTTGGATTGAGTAGAAAAGAGCGACTAGATAAATGAAAGATGTGCTGAAAGCTGTGAGCATTTGGAGCATGATTCCCTGGGGAACTTTGGTCTCTGGGCTTGGAACTGTGAAAGATCTTAAAATTTGGTGTCTATAGTTGCCTCGGCGTGAGCATAGCTTACCTTCCTCCGAGAGATGGCTGATGCAGTCTGGGACTCCGACGGCAAATGCAGCATTCAGAAGACCTGTCATGAAACACACGCCATCTGACCAGCCGCCTGTCTTATTGTGATATTCTGTCCAGACCTGCGATGTAGTTGCGTATCTTGGTGGCATCACAACTAGCACTATCACAGTAGCCAGTAGTCCGCACATTGATAGTATAAGGGCTATTCTGTTTATCAACGGAATGAACCGGTTACCGAAGCAAACGATGGTACAGCAAGTCCAGTTGACGACCTGGAACCCGATGAACACTTGCCAGGTCTGCCAGCGGACATTCGAGTTGTTGAGCAAGTACATGGCCACTCCCTCATTCCCGAGCATAGAGCTCATTGAAGAGGCAGAGAGTAGCCATGCGCATGCGTTCAGATATCCAGTAAAGAATCCCGCCCCACGGCCTTTGTTGCGACTTAATACCGAAGACCAGTAGTATACTCCGCCGGCGGAAGGCATAGAAGAAGCAAGCTCGGCTAACGATGCGGAAATGGCTGTGTAGAAGATGCTAACCAGTATAAGACCGTATATGACTGCCATCGGGCCACCATTCTGAAGAGCAGCAACGATTGTCCCGCCAGTTGAGGCCCAGGAACTTGGATTTGTTAGATCTTTTTCGCGATATCTGGATCTTGGCTGACATACTTTGCGATCACGATCCCCAGACTAGTTAGACTGCCCAGCCCAAAATTCCGCTTTAACTCTTGCTTGTGTCCGAGGGCAGCCTCCAGGCGCACTTCATCGATTTCGCCCTTGACCTTGAGGGGTGCCGTCCCGTCCGGGGACTCTCGTGAGGCCATCACCATCCTCAATAATACTTTCAACCTGGACTTGAAGGAGCGTGATCAGGGGTTATAAATGGCCGAAACCCTTTAATGACGAGCGGCGCTTGATGTAACAAGCAAGAAGAAGAAGAAACGAGGTGCTGCATCTCTCTAGTCGGAAAAATAGGGCAAATGCAGAACAAACCCCCCAAGGAGTCCTCATGCGAGGGAGGAGTCCCGTTCTCCATATGGCTTCCACGTGCATTAGATAACTTTTTCGATCAGAAATCCTACGAGATCAAGCCCCTCCTTTCTCGCGAGGGGTCTCTACTTGTTACCAAAGCGAAGAGAAGGTGGGAGGCTACATGCGACGGGGTGCATTTAGATCTGGGTGATCTGCCGCAAATCCACCCCGGCTGAGGCCCGTTCGGCTGGCTATTGGCAATAGTATGGATTTCAGCCCCAGGCTGGCGCTAATTCTGCGAGAGCCGCTGCAAGATTCCGATCGAGGCCATCGAGTTGCACATATTGTAAGTCGGAAAAACATTGGCCCTTGCAAAGTGTGGTAAAAATGTGAGGTGTGCGTTGTGAAGCGCCACGTATGCAAGGGGCCGCTTTCTATGCTCGTCATGTACAGAAGAAGCGCTTTCCCGTGATCGACAAGAAGGGAGAAAGAGAGCGATGTCATCTCAACTCGGAGGATGTACTTGATTGAGCAGACATGGGATCATGATCCGGAATCGATGGCCATGTCTTTCCTACGAGTATTCTTTGAGTTAAGTCACCTCTCATATTTTCGTACGTTACGATCTACAGTCATATGCCCCGTTCTATTGTGTCACACACATTCCTTTAAGCATTCTTAGAACTAATCTCGATACATAAGTGGCCTCGGCCCAATTCGAGATCAGGTCTCTGTAGTCGTCAGTGCATGAAGTTCGAAACATTATGCGCTGCTTATTGTTTATCCTCAATTTCATATCTATCAGGCTGGTGCTGGCAGAACTACCACGCCGGATTGAAGCTTCAGTAAAAGATACATCGGTGTCCCATCTCCTGAACGTTCACTTGCGATATTTAGATTCATTACCTGAAGAGCATGTTTTCACATATGGCGATTGCGATACTACCGATGCCGCTCATGAACAAAGTATCATTGGGAAGAGCTCCGGCATTCTAGATCGGAAAGATGATATTCGATTAATCTGGGCTGTTCCCAATGATGTTCCTACAAGGGGGTGTATTTCAGCTTGGGTAAACGGCGACATGCTCGTGAGCAAGAGCGAGCCGATTCTTTTGGGACCTGCTCTAGCGAAAAGAGACCGAATTCCAATGACAAACCAGTCGGGCATAGATGCAGAGGGACCCTGGTTTGATGGCGTTAATCGGCTTATAATCGCAGACTCTGGAACCGTGGACGTACAGATGGCCAAGAATAAGTGTTAGTCGATTGGAAATTGTAGCTTCGCGCAGGGAGCTGATTGTTGGCAGCTATTGGAATCATCGGAGCGGGCATCGCTGGATTGACGACTTATGTACGTATGCAAGCCCCGGAGGTGAAAATGGCGGGCTTTACTAACATGGTGAAGCTGCTGCTTGATAGCGTTGGATTCAAAAATCTCGAAATTTGCGAATCAACTGATCATCTGGGAGGGTATCTAAATCTAAGTTATTATGATGAGGTGTTAGACGCTGATAATATACAGGAGGGTTCGAACCGAATATTTCGATCATTCCGAGTGGGCATATCAATACCAGGAAATGGGCGCGATGCGCATCCCCGTCTCAGAAAAAGTTCATTTTGGCAACGAGACAACTACCTTGAATTGGACAAATCACCAACTCGTTTTCCAGCTAGCCGATGCCTTGAATGATTTCAATCGTGATAACAGTTCTTTCCATATTGACTGGATTCCTTTCATCGAGTATAGTGATAATGCGTTATCATTTATTGGCGACAGGAGAAAGGCAGATGGCTCTATTCCAACTGTTGAGGATGTGGCTAACAACAAATCACTTGGTGCTACCTATGATGATCCACTTGTTGAGCAAGTTATTCAAAAATTGGAAAGCATATATTATGATCCTCAAATGGTCACGTTGATGGCTAAGAACATTTTCAAAGCCCATAGAGCATTTTTAAGTATGCCCGAAAGATTACGGCATCGGAGCAGAACGCTAATCAGTTCAAATCTGTACAGACTCAAAGTTTGATAGCGCAGGAGGATATGAGTGGTCGCGAACGGAGTACTTGCATCAAGTTCTTGGCTTTGATTTAAACATCACCGACTTTGCTAGTGAACACGGGAAAGGATCGGCTCCTATTTGGACAGACATGTGAGTGACAATGCACATGGTGGCGGTGTATAGCCCAAGTTAAGTTTATCAAGGTATGAGCGACCACTTTTTATGGCGGAGAAAGGAAGTCAGTGGAGGACAATCGACGGAGGTAAGTTAACAGAATATTCAGTTTTCCATATTTGCTCATATGTCACAGGAATGAGTCGATTGCCAGGGGCCTTCAAGCCGCTCATAAAGCAGAACATCAAATATAAGAGAAAAATCCAGGATGTGCAATTCGTGAAGGACCAGAATCAGGTGAAAGTCTCTTGGAAGAATCATTACAAGAATCGGCATTTTGAAAGTGCCACCTACGATTATGCTTTCATTACAGCGCCATTTACTGTCGTCCGAAAATGGAACCTCCCAAGTACGCCCAGAAGCATTCCATTGATTCTCACTGACTGACTCGAATACAGAGTTCTCTCCCGTAATTACACATGCTATCTCTAAGCTTGGCTATGGAACCGCTTGCAAGGTGAGAAATGGTTTGAAATTCTTGAGAATGATCCTTAATTGGACATATAGGTAGCACTGCAATTCAGATCACGTTTCTGGGAACACTTGAGTCGACCTATCTTTGGTGGCTGTAATACCATAACTGATATCCCTGGAATTGAAACTGTGTGTTATCCTAGCTATAACCTGAACGGAACTGGACCAGGAGTGGTCCTTGGTAGCTACGTTGATAACGACTACGGCTTCCGCTGGGCGTCCACTCCAGAAGAGGAACATGCGCAATACGTCCTGGATGCTTTCGCCAAATTACATGGAGATGTGGCTTACAATGAATACACGGGAAGTTTCAAACGGACTTGCTGGCTTCTCGAAGAATCCCATGCCGGTGCAGCGTGGGCATCTCCCACAGTCGGCCAGCACAAGCTATACATCCCTGCCTACTTCAATACGGAAAACAATGTTAGTGGTGATTCTCTCTATACTTCAGAAAAGACACTCACTCTTAAGAAGATAATATTCATCGGCGAGCATACCGCTTATACTCATGGGTGGAGTAAGTCAAGCAAAATAGCATTGCACCCATCTCAGGCTAATCGACGAAACAGCTGCATCCGCCATTGAATCAGCCGTCCGTGGCACTGTGCAGCTCCTGCTAGGTGTGTTTTCCTCGATACTATTTCAAACCCAACTTATATCCAAGCTAACTGTTGGATCCGTGATAGAAATGGGATTAGTAGACGAGGCCAAAAACATTACCCGAACTTGGATGGGTAGATGGGCGATGGCGCAATGATGGTGTGGAAATCCCCTATTGAAAGAATAGCAAATTTCAGGCGCTTCTATAAGATGCAGGGGTTCCAAGCCAATGACGAATTTCAGGGCTGTCCCGTGTTCTCATTGGAAAGCCCTTGTGGGTAAATGGAGTAGTCGTAGTTGCACAGCCGAGCACGACGATAGCCACGCGCCCCGATCAGGCAAGAACAGCTCGCTAAGTTGTATTCACGCATGAAAAAGTACGTCGGAAGGAATCCCGACGGCTATTGCCTTCAAGAGCCCTGAGCCAGATCGAGTCCACGTTTTTAGTAGTCACAGACTCTACCGCGAGCAATGACACGAGAAAGAAGCAATCGCAATAAGCCCCCAAAAGGAACTTTCAGCCGCTAGGGACCTCAAGCCTAGACTTGGGATTTTTTGATTGGATTCCAAATCCATGAAGAAATCAGCCGCCGATTCATGCACAAAGGCTGAATGACAGGGATTGCAGCCCTCGGCAAGACCCCACCCAGCAGGCAACCCCGCTCCAGTAGATAAAGGCACGAGGCTTCAGGCTGAGATAAATACTGGGCGATTCCTTGAAAGAGAATACGTGTTCGAACTGATCTACACTGAAAACGGTGCTTCCGCCATGTCGGGCATTCAGATTGCGATCGCGTCCAACTCGCTCGGGAAGTCGGCTGCCGGGCATACAATCCATAAGAAGCTAGAAGCAGCAAAGTCACATGGATTCGATGGCGTTGAAGTGGCCTTTGAGTGCGTGGAAGCAAATGCAGCCAAGTTCACCACAATGGCGAACCAAGCAGATCGGCTGCGTGCGTCTGCGGCCGAATTCCATTCAATAGCTCTATCACTTTCTTTGAAGCTCATAGCGTTGAATCCTTTCAGGGATTTCGATGGCTTGAGAAACCCAAATGATACGAACAAGCGATTAGAAGAGGCGGAGTTGTGGTGCCAGCTTTGTCAAATTATGCATATTCCAATAATACAAGTAGGAAGACAACCTAGCATACGGCTACTCCATCTTGTTGACATGATATAGGTACCAACGGCACTATATCCCTTTGATGAATCTCGAGTGACGACAGATGTCTGCGTGATAGCCACAAATATGAGAAAGCTTGGCCGCCTCGCGGAGCGCTATGGCATCATGATCGGTTACGAAGCTCCTTCATGGGGCATGCACAAAAACACTTGGCAGGATGTTCAAGAGATTCTTCATCGAGTCAATATGCCGAATGTCGGACACTGTCTTGACACTTTTCATATTGCGTCAAAAGAAGCCGGAGATCCATTTAACGCATTATCGCCTATCCAGAAATCGGGCTACGAGCGTCTATACAATAGCTTAGACGAGCTGAAGCGCACTGTCGATCCTAGCAAGATCATTTATTTGCAGCTGAGCGATGCGACAGTTGCAGATAAAGATCAGAAAGGATACCCTGATCTCGATATTAATCAGCCACCATACATGACGCAGTCAAGAAACTGCAGGATATTTCCTTGTGAGGAAAGACTAGGTGGCGCGCTACCTGTTGTTGAGGTAGCTAAAGCTGTGTTTGATATGGGATATACGGGATGGGTCTCGATGGAAGTGTTTAATACGGATATGTTTGATGAGCGGACATCGTGAGTTTGGCGCTTTGTCCTTTAATTCATATGCTAATCCCATTCCAGTGTTCCAGACGATTGGGCAAGACGGGGTATGGAGTCTTGGAGAAAAGTTGCGCACCGCTGTGGACTTGATCGACGTAAGTGGGCCGGAACTTGTTATTGAACAGCCCTAACAGTTTCTAGGTGCGAAAATCTGATATGCATGCTTTGATGAGATGATATTGGGTTTAAAATCTGAAAAGCGAATGTGATTACGATATGGAGCGTCGATAGTCCACAATTAATGATTGGGGAATTCCGACCAAATTCTGACAGTCGTAGCAAAGATAGGAATTCTACAGAAGATGATCTTGCGCGCTAACCGCACTTGAAGAATGACGCGGCATAACCAGGCTGATGCTGATACCGATCTTCAGTCTGTTCTGCCGAGCTTGTCTCCAATGGAAATAAATATGGGTAGACAAGGTGACAATAGAGAACTTTTCAGTAGATAACGATCTAAATTTATTGGCTTTCCTGTCCAGATAAGTTCAAGCCTTTCTAAGATGGTGGCCTTCTTTTGGGCTGGCCTTTTGTAGAACACAAATTTTATCTCCATATTTCGACACCAAAAAAGGAACTGCATAGGAATGCGATTTCCTCCAACCCAACCAGACCAGCCATTGTAATAAACCCACCATGGAATCTGACACGTCAACTAGGACTTTTGGCTCGAGGATTGACCCCTAAGCTATTGTCGTGGTACATATGGCTAACCATCTTTCCATTTATTCAAAGAAGTTCTTAATACACTCCTTTCTAGCTGCCTTTCATCATACTCGCCTCTCTAACTGAGACAAGAGTGAATTGAATTTGATTATCCGTTATCTCGCCGGAGCTTTACCGAAGTGATGAAGCACTCCGCCATGTGGTCAAAATTTCGCCAAGCTTGAAGAGCAAAGTGACGACATTTCTTTAAACTGCCTTTCAGCTAGTGAACGAGGATGTAGGGGTCAAGGGAGGCAACTGGCATCTACTACGTGCGACTCGCCAATCATGATCTGCATTCCGCCACTAACTGCTCGATCGACCTTGACAGTTTGTTGCCCCTTGCATAACAGCTTTGCGGTTCCTCCTTGCTTTCTGCGATTAGGAAGTTTGGCAATTTCACAGAAGGGCTTTTATGCTCCTTTTCAAGTTAGTTCAACACTAGCTCCCAATTAAGTTGGAGCTTGTTTCGGTTCAGCGGTTGCGATGAAAATCACCTGGGCGTGGTCAGCTGTAGCTAGCTCGAGTTGCCCACCCATACCCGGGGGAGTGGTCGCTCTGTCGCTAAGCTGATATTGCTTTTGCTAATTAATCCTGCTTCGTGGTATTTGATTTTGCATCCTTTCCAGAGGATGGAAATTTTATTCGCTTTCCCCGGGGATTCAACTAAACGGCGTTAGGAGCAAAGATTTGCTCTGTTCCGCACTATGGGGAATGTGTCGCCAACTCCTCACCAGCTTTTACTGGAAGCTGCTATATTTTGGAGTATAGGTGTTGTTATCTACGGTGGGCGAATGTGTGTCATCCATCAATCTGCGAAATCGCAATCACTAATTTGATCATAGGGCATCGCGCATCATTGCCCATGGATCAGTCAAGGGTTTATTCTGTATGACTATAATGAGATACCTGAGAAAATGGCTGCTAATAATTTCAAGGGGACGATTACATTATGACCGTGACATTTGTACGTCTTCGCTTTCTGTTCGATCTTAGAAGCTACTTTGCTAACGAACCCTTTCTCCAGATGATCTACACCGCACTTCTCGTGTTGATCCAAATCTCATCGCGCTACGCCACGAATTTAATGGACCCTAACGACTACGAAAAGGTGCTATCGGACCCAAAAGAAGTCAGCGATCGAATATTCGGAAGCAAAATCGTGATCGGATTAGAACAATGCATGCTTTTCTCGACCTGGGGGGTCAAGTCTTGTATGTTGATCTTTTATTGGAGATTGACACAGAGCCTACGTTCCAATCTTTATATCAGAATATTGACTGGATATGTCGTCTTGGGCTTCGTGGTAATCATGGTGACCTACTACGCCGTCTACTGTCGACCATTCTCCCAATACTGGGCCATGCCGGTGCAGAACATGCAATGCGCTACCTATCAGCATTACTCCATCACCCAAGCCGTTTTCAACATCTCCTCCGATGCGGTTATGTTCGCAATTCCCATACCACTACTCATCCGAGCCCAACTCAAGAAACACCGAAAGGTCTTGCTAATCTGTGTGATGAGCCTGGGACTTTTCACCATAATCGCTGCTATCCTCAACAAAGTCTTCAACTTCGCCTCTCCCCTCACTACAACCTACCAGATCTGGTATATCCGCGAAGCGAGCACAGCCATTTACGTGGCAAACCTGATGTGCTGGTGGCCGCTTCTGCGCAAGATCTTCGGTTTCAAGGCCTTCTCATACAACAGCAACCGCGGAAAGCGACAAAAAGACGGACCCATTGATGGAGAACAATTCAGCAGCAGCTTCTCCAATTCTGGAAAGTCCCAGTCTCGTCCATCTTTCTCTTTACCTCGAGCGCTGAATTTCATCCGCCCGGGACTAAACAGGCCAGGCAAAAATCCGGCGAAATCACAGAATCGCTTAAGCCAGGAACCTATTACTAATGCTTCGAGCGAGGATATGGAGGATCGCCCGGAAGAGCATCCGCTTGACGACTGGGATCCACAAGGGCGAGGAGCAAACATGGAGCATTTAAGATCGATGAGCATGGATACCCTTTCAGCGTATGAGAGCACCCATTCGAAACGCTCCGAGCCGGGTTATGGTACAAAGAATATTGAATAATAGATATCACATAGAATAGCGACTGTATCAAAAATAATCACTGTTTGAAATACAGATATGTTATGCTCTGAGGGGGTCTATATTAACCTTGGTTCACTCCACCAAAAAAAGTGACACCAGCACAGCTATACAACACCCCAAGATACACTTAGTCAGGTACTCCTCGCGCCGATGGTCAAGGGGTTACGATGCCATTTTCCCATGTCCTCCTAAATGAGAAAGATGGCGACCCGGGTTCGAATCCCGGTCGGCGCAACGGTGTAAAAGATTATCTTTTTGTCTTTTTATACCTACAGCTTGTCCAAAATGCCTTATCAGCTCAAGTGCTCTGGAAAGCCATCCAGATAGCTCTCGTTGGGAGTCTAGAGCGGCCGACAAACTCGCGGTTAAATCGGCATTCTCACGCGATTTGCGGGGACGATCATGTCAAACAGATCATTGCCATCTTAGGCTCTCCTCACCACTGCTCACAGAAATTCTCTGCTTCATTGATGCTACGCCAAAGAACAGAGTAATTTCTTTTCCTCTAAAGCAGAGCACATCATCAGCTCGGCCGCCCCATCTTATACTTTGCGCCGTCCGCTCGCGTGCTACCCCAGGCCTTGGCTGATGGGGTCGTTCCCTCCCGGACACTCGGGCCAACCCACCCACGAATCGAGTGTGATTTCTTTTGCGAGCGTGCATTCAGAGAATATCGTGCATACGGCCCATGAGACTGAGAACCTTACAACAGTACTAGATCATGCAGCAAACCGCCGCGAGGGCCTCGCGCCCATCATTACCAATCCTGCCCTGAATATCCCCGCAGAGGCTGAACGCACCGCCGTCCCAGATCTTGGCGCGGCTCAAACAGAGGAGAAGCCTGTGACATGGAGCTCTCTTCCGAGGAAGGGCCAGTTGGCTATCCTGACGCTTGCGCGGGCGTCAGAGCCGCTTACGCAGACTTCCCTTCAAGCTTATATCTTCTACCAGCTAAGGTCGTTCGACCCGTCGCTGTCTGATGCACAGATATCGGCGCAGGCTGGACTTCTGCAAGCGAGCTTTACGGCGGCTCAGTTTTTGACGGCTTTTTGGTGGGGTCGTCTTGCTGATGCGGAATGGATGGGTAGGAAGAGAGTCTTGTTGATTGGGTTGTTTGGGACTTGTATTTCATGTCTTGGGTTTGGGCTGTCGAGAAATTTTGCGACAGCGGCTGTTTTTCGGACACTGAATGGCGTGTTGAATAGTAATGTTGGTGTTATGAGGACTATGGTCTCGGAGATCATTGTTGAGAAAAAGTATGTTTTATTCTTGACTGGGCACTGTGGTACAAAGCTTACGATATTGAAACAGATACCAGTCAAGGGCATTTTTGCTTCTGCCCATGTGCTTCAATATAGGTGTCATTATAGGCCCGGTTTTTGGAGGTTCCTTGGCCGATCCTATCACTAGTTTCCCGGGTATATTCGGCCCAGGCTCATTCATCGGTGGAAAAGACGGTGTTTGGTGGATGAAGCATTGGCCGTTTTTACTCCCTAACTTGCTGAGCGCCATTTTCATATTGGTAGCTTTCGTCGTCATTCTCTTTGGTCTTGAGGAGGTATGTATATATGAGCTACTCTGCTGTATGGTCACTGACAGAGCATAAAGACACACGAGACTGCCCGCTACCGCAGAGACTGGGGCCGCGAGCTAGGGAAACGAGTCCTCCGCACTATCACCCGCCGCCCACAGCACTATCGTCCACTTACCGAATCTCAAGAAGAAGGTCTTTTTGTCCAGGATGGTTCAGAAATCATTTCAGCACCAGCGAGTCCTACCGCTTTACGAAGCCAGCCGCCTCGGCCTCGTAAACGCCCGCCTTTCCGCCAGATATTCACTCGCAATGTCGTGCTTACTCTTTTAACGCACTTCCTCTTGGCAACGCATACAAGCGCTTTCAACGCTCTTACCTTCGTGTTCCTGCCAACTCCTCGTGCACCAGAGGGTTCTCGCACGGGCTTCTTCCACTTCGGAGGTGGTCTCGGTCTCCCCTCCTCGCGTGTTGGACTTGCTACCGCAATCATCGGGTTCATCGGATTGCCATTGCAGATATTTGTCTACCCCCGTGTCCAAGGAAGGCTGGGTACTCTGACATCCTTCCGCTTCTTTCTCCCTTTCTCCCCACTGGCGTATATTTTGATGCCATTTCTCGTTGTGCTGCCTCGGGTTGCCGCGATTGTTTGGCCAACTTTTAGTCTTGTTGTGGGGCTGCAGGTTCTTTCGCGCACGTTCGCATTACCGGCTGCTATCATACTTGTCAATAACTGCGTGACGGATTCGTCTGTTCTGGGAACTGTTCATGGAGTGGCGCAAAGCATTGCCAGTGCTGCTCGTACTTTGGGACCGTTGTTTGGTGGATGGGCGCTTGGCTTTGGGTTGTCTCACAATATCGTTGGTACGGTGTGGTGGGGGCTTGCTGCGGAGGCTCTTCTTGGGTACTTTGTTCTTTGGACTATTGAAGAGGGCAAAGGGATTGAGCGGAAAAAGGTTGTCGTGGAGGATGAGGAAGATGAATAAAAGATAGAAACATTTGCATGTGATATAGATCCTTTCTTATCATGGTGACTTGATGTATATAAAATTGATTCGATAGGAATATATCCATAGTAGAAGCACAGTCATCTCCTGGGGTTTGTGATTTTCGCTAGCCTGGATGGAGTGGTACACCTGACTCTAATTCCGTTAAACTTGCGGGGCAATGAAAGCTCTCATAGCGCGCATCACATCTCCTTCGTTCGCTCTCAGCAGATCTGTAGCTTTTATCTTATTCAAGTCCAACTGATCAACCTAAAGAGACAGATCAATAAGAAGCGCACATCAAACGACCATAAAAGCTCAACTTACAAGCAAGGTCACGTCCGCCGCAATAATTTTAACAGACTTTTTGACCTCAGCCTCTCGTTTCACCCCATTTCCACTTTCCTTCTTCGCTCCACCCTGCCCAGAGGCAATCTCCAGCCGACTCATTGCCTTTCCCAGTGCTTCTTGCTCAGCACTAGAGGCTCCTTTGTTCGTCCCCGCATCGGCTGCCGCAATCTCGTTTGTATTCAGCGCGGAGAGCGCAGCGGCAGCTTTCCGATCCTCTGCATTTGCCGGCAGCTGTTGATCGATGGCATCGGGATCACCGGTCGCGGAAGGGATTGGGTCTGACATCTTTCACACTGTTTGAATAGATCGGTTGATGACGGGAAGACGTGGAGCGGCGATCGCGGGGCCGCAAGGGCGTCCACTAAATACTTGATCGGGCCTAGCGCGTTGGTCCCGCGTTGGGGAATTTGTGTGCATTTCCTCCGACAAATCCTTTAATACATTCTGTATATGTAAAGATATGTTGAAGGGTATACGTCCATAATACTCGAAATATAATAACACGCCCTGGGTGTGCCCTATTCCCCCGATAGAAATCAGCGGGCTTGATGCTTGCGAGATATTATGTTACACAAGGATTAGCGATGGCCACTAGGCTGGGTTATCCCTGCACTATTTGCTAATATCACTTCTACTATAAGCAATGGACCACGCACATCACTTCCGTCTTCCTTTTGGCACCTCGTCTCGCCCTGTAGGCATATTGTGGCTGCAATGGACCGCTCCAATATTGATGCCTTCTGTTTCAGGCGCCACGTGACTCATCTCAGCCGTGAATAAGCGCCCTGTCTCGAAGCTCGCAAAGCTTCGAGCTTTGTGTTTGATTTTTACTCTTTTTTACTCCCCATTGCCTTTGCAGCAGACCTCAATTCTCCCCTATCTGCCTGTTGAGTCTTCAGTGCGACAGGATCCCTCACTAGCTATAGCAAACTCTTCCAGAGCCCAATTCCATCCTTACGAACGTCACACCGAAGCGGGGATCTGTCAGCAGGCGCCATGACGGACTGGAGCCCAAGCTGTATGCATTGCAAACCTAGCACTTTCTTTCAGTTACGGGGCTTTAGCTAACGATCTCGTCTGACATAGCGTGGACTACAAAGCCCATCAAACAAGATGTCATCTATGAAGATGTACAGGGGGTAAAGAATGCTCTCCAGAGGCTACAGAAGCTCCCGCCACTAGTCACTACCCAAGAGGTAATCAAATCTTCTCGATTGAGTCTTATAGCATGCTAACTCAATTTCCATCCAGATTAACAACCTAAAAGCCAGTTTAAGAAATGTCGCTCTTGGAAAAGCTTTCGTCTTGCAAGGCGGTATGTTATAGAAGTTCATGCTTAGATCGAGCTATCTGACATGCTCCACAGGGGACTGTGCGGAGTTGTTTGACTACTGCAATCAAGATATGATCGAAGCCAAGGTCAAGCTTTTGCTCCAAATGAGTTTAGTTCTAATCTGGGGTACGTCTTCAGTCACATCATTATAACGGCAGAGAACTGACAAAGTTAGGCGCCAACAAGCCCGTCATTCGTATTGCACGAATTGCAGGCCAATTCGCTAAGTAAATACAATCCCATTCAAGAAATAACATTGAAAAAATGAAACTAACCTCTACAGACCCCGCTCAAGCCCAACTGAAACAATCAACGGCATAGAAATGCCCTCTTTCCGAGGCGACAACATCAACGGCTTCGACGCAGACCCCGAATCTCGAAAACCAGACCCAGAACGCCTCGTCTCTGCCTACTTCCACTCCGCCGCAACCCTAAACTACCTCCGGGCCTCCCTCTCCTCAGGCCTCGCAGACCTGCACTCTCCCCTAGACTGGGGCCTCGGGCACGTCATCACCCCCTCCATAAAAGAACAATACAGCAAGACCGTCAACGCCGTCAAAGACGCCCTCCGCTTCATGCGCACAGTCGGCATCGACAAAGACCGCGGCGTCGAGACCGCAGACATCTACACAAGCCACGAAGGCCTCTCCCTCGAATACGAGCAAACACTCACCCGAAACCTGCGGAACCCAATCGAGCGCTCGAAGAGCAACATAACTTCCCCCGAGCAGGTATCAAGCTACTACGCGACGTCAGCGCATTTCATCTGGATCGGCGACCGCACACGGCAACTCGACGGCGCACACGTAGAGTTCTTCCGCGGAATCGCCAATCCCGTGGGTATCAAGATCGGGCCAACGATGCACCCCGACGAGCTCGTTGCTCTTCTTAACGTCGTGAATCCAGAAAAGGAGATAGGAAAAGTGACTCTGATCTCGAGATACGGAGCGGGCAAGATCGCGCAGTACCTGCCGGCCCATATTAAGGCTGTGCAGGCTTCTGGGCATATACCAGTTTGGCAATGCGATCCTATGCATGGGAATGGGCAGGCTACGCCGTCTGGTGTCAAGACGAGGCATTTTACGGATATTCTGGCGGAGCTGAAGCAGGCACTTGAGATTCATCGTGCGGCGGGGTCTTTCTTGGGGGGTATGCATTTGGAGTTAACGGGGGAGGCTGTTACGGAGTGTGTGGGTGGTGCGGGTGGGTTGACGGAAGATGGACTGGGGGAGCGGTATACTACTTTCTGTGATCCGAGATTGAATGAGAAGCAGGCGCTTGAGTTGGCGTTTTTGGTGGCTGGGTTCTATAGGGAGGAAGAGGAGGATTAAGTGGTTGTATTCAGGAGAAATTTCGGTTTTGTTATTGAAAAGTTTTGTTGGTGGAAGTTGACTTGCGATTTGTGAGCATTGATCACTACAGTGATATTTCGGGCATGTCAAGAGACAGGGTATTTCGGATCAAAAAAAGTCACAAGCCCAACAAAAAATAGACAGCACATAAGATTTTCATCTGCAATCTGTAGCACTTGAGACCGATTGGCCTCTGTAAAGAAACTTTCTTAGAAGATTGTATTTGGAAAATCTCAAATATCTCATTGGTATTCAACTATGAAGCATCTCAAACCCAATTCTATTCCCACGCCAAAGCTGAAACCAGAAACACCTTCGTAAAAACAAAAACAAAAGTATCCCCGTATTTACAATGGATACACAGAACGCCCATGATGCATTCATTAGAAACTTAAAAGCAAAGCTCAACGAGCCAATGGGCTCGCAACAGGAGGCTTGTGGAAGTGGCTCTTCCGGCGGGCAGCCTCCATCATGGCACGTTGCTTGCGACGCGAAGTATCTTCGTCCTCCTCTTCAAAGCTCAATTTGGTGCTTGAAGCTGGGAACAGACCACGGTTGCTCTGCTTGGGGGGACAGGACTGCTGGACGAGCTTGTTGCGGTTTGAGAGGAAGTATGGAGTAGCAGGCGACATTCCCATGGCGTCAAGGTTGGCGAAGTTGTACCCTGGGGTCTCAGGGACGAAGCGGTCTTTGGTTGACTGCTGTGTAGGTGTCGAAGGGACTTGTCCCCCACGCGGAGTAGGGGGTGTAATCTTGCGGAAACTCTCCATGGCACCCCAGTCGGCGCCGCAGCGACGGCCGCTCGCTGAAGGAGTCGAAGGCTCGTTGACTTGGACAAGAGTGCCATTGACGTTGCTCAATGCACGGGGTTCCATGCTCTTGCGGCGGTTGGCTCCACCACGGGGGATTATCGTGCTGTCGACAGCATAGGGGGTTTCGTCAAGCCATTTGCTTTCTCGTTCGCAGCTAAATGACTGTTAGTGACGGCATTGCTAGATTAAGTAGGTATGACTTACTCAAGGACCCAGCCTACGCCAACACACTTGACGAGACCGCCTGCATGCTTGACTTTCTCAAGAGTGCGCAGACCTCCATCTTTGTATACGACATGGGTGATTCCAACCTTGGCCTGGGTATGCATCGGATCCTGGCCATCGACTGGAGATGCGCTTGCTCGCGGGCTCCAAGACCAAGATTTGACACAACGAGCTCCCATTTGTTGCAAAACTTCAACAAAAATGCCCGATGCATCCTCCCCTTCAGTTGTATGTACGTTCACATGCACCACGGCACCTTTCAGAACCTGCTTTCCGCTGTTGACACTGGACTTGCGGCGAGAGGACTTGCTAGTGCTGCTAGTAACAGACGGACTTCTTGGTGGGGGCATCATCGATGATCGAACACTAGACCGTCGAGCAACGCTGCAACGGCGCTTTGGACTGGGGCTCCTCTCAACTTGCGTTTTGGGCGGAGACAGAACCAGTGTGCTGTCATTTCGAGGGAGGAAGATGGGCTTGCGGCTCCGGGGGGAAACTCGGGAGGGCGAAGTAGCGGAGAGTGAATGACCGCGTTTGCGGGACATCTTGAGAGGAGAGACTTGTCCTTCGCCTTTCAATGGCACCTTTGAAACGGTATGGACAGTGCGGCCGCTCATCGGGATTGGTTTAACGGGTGTGGCTGGGAGGACAGGGGGTTGGATGATGTTTTCTTTATCCTCCTCGTCCAATGGCTGGTGCTTAGCTTCATCGACAGGACCGTTCGAAAATCTAAGCTGTGGTTGCATCTCAGGTGAAAAAAGCTCGTTGTCCTCAAAGATGTCGCTCTTGGCAGGCGAATCTATCATATCATGATCGGCCTGAAGCAAGGGGGACTGTGCAACACTATCGGATGCAGGCGTCGGGGATAAGTCGTCGCTCTGAGGTTGAAGGGGCAACTCTGCAAAGAGTCGAGGAGTGTTTGCAAGAGATGGACGCGAAAGATCAGGGTATGAGACCTCGCCTTCGTCTGGAATGTGGGTCTCAACGGACTTGTCCAACGGACCCACGAGAGAGAAAATGCCTCTTCGGCGAGGGCGACCTTCACGAGCTCCCGAAGTGTTGGCTTTCCAGTTATCGAGTTGGCTTGCAAGTGGCGTGAATCCCATATCCATATTGAATTTAGATCGGCGTCGGTTGTGGGGAGTACCCGCCAAACTCGGTGGGGCAGGGGTGGGAATGTCCGTTTCAGTGTATTCAAAAAGGCTGTTCTCATAGTCGAAACGAGCATCCTCTGTGTCAAAATTGAATACACGTTCACTTGATCTGGCGCTGCCGTGGGATTCAGAAGGGGTAGGCGTATTTTCAGCTGGTGGGGTTGGAGCCGTGGGAGGGACATGCTTCTTTCCAAGTGGACTGTCACCATAGTCGCCGCTTTCATAAGGTGAAGCGGATCTAGAAACGAGATCTATTTCATCAAGATCATCATGGAGCTGATCATCATCGGTCTTAGCTTCTTCAATCTCAAAGTCGTCACGGATGTCTGCACGATGAACGGGGCTTTCCACAGTCTCGACTTCATGCTGCTCAAAGTGTTCATGCTCATTTTCGATTGTTTCACGGATGGAAACCGGGGAGCCGGACTCATCAAGAAGCCCAAAAGCGTTGATATCAAAAGTAGGCTCACGAGAGACGTGGATTTTGGCAGGGCTGGCAGAGCACGATGGGGAAGCCGGCGTTGTTCCTCGGAGAGACTCTGCGTCTTCTTCCAGATGTTGATGCTCCATTGGCTCCTCCTGAGGAAATTTGTCATGAACAGATGCTAGATCATCATCGTCCAAGACTTCTTCCTGGTAATCCACTGGCTCTTGCTGGGGAAGTGTGTGATCAACAGAAGCTCGATCTTCATTCTCCATGATCACTTCTTCTTGTTCTTCTTCTTCTTCTTCTTCTTCATCCTCCTCCTCTTCCTGAGGTAATGTGTCATGAACAGAGGCTAGGTTTTCTTGATCCATGGCAAGTTCATCCTGGTCCTCTTCTTCGTCCTCGTCTTCTTCTTCCAGCTCCTCTTCCTGTTCATCCTCATCCTCCTCCTCGTCTGCAAGTGACAGCGGCTCAAAAGGCTTCTGGAGATCCTCCATGTTCTTGAAGCAAAGTGTTCCGAAGTCGTCAGGCTCGCCCTGGATTTCAGCCTGGAGCTCCTCAAGCTTCGCATCAACAGTCTGCTCTTCCTTATCGTCCATTGCTTCCTCCATCTGCTCATCATCACTCAATTCCAGTGGACCAAGTTCTGGTTCGGCGTGATCAGATGCTTCTCTTCTGGCAGACTGTTGTGAAGATGATAGTTCAATGCCGAAGATATCACGAGCAACTTCCTCGACCATGGACAATTCAGGATCAGCCTCTGGCTCCTCCTCATTTTGGTGGAATGAGAGGCGGTGGCGGATCACAGATCCAGAGAGGTCTTCTGTGTCTTCTTGGTTTGGAGTGGGCGCTTTCGGAGGGGCGGGAGATCTGGAGGCGAAGAGGGAGCTCTTGAATGGGGACGCGATTCTCTTGGCGGGGCTCTGAATCAATGAGGCCTTTGGTTTGAAAGATGGAGTGGAGCTCTTCGCTGGGGCTTGGAAAGATGCGCCCAGTTTTCCTTTCTTAGGTGATAGCTTGAGTGGTGAGGCTGGGCCCTTGAAGAGGTCGGGTGCGTAGCCATTCTCCAGCTCTTCATGGAAGAGACGATTGCGGCTTGGTGTATCCATGACCGAGAACTTGAATGGCGAGGCCTCAGGGCGTCGAGCAGGGCTTGACATCATCATGGAGCTAGTGAAATCAAATGAACTGCCAGGCGGAAGGGCAAGATGTCCACCATTGTCAATAGCAGTCGGTTGACTTCGGTTGGGCGTGAAATTGATCTTGCGCACGGGTGAACCGAGTCCATTTGCTGAAGCTCCGTGTTTGGGAGAGGGGAACTTTGGTTCTCCGTTCTCATCGAGCTGGCTAGAGGCTTTCTGAGGCGTGAAGTTGATTCTGCGGACGGGAGAGCTTAATCCTGAAACCCCAGCAGGCTTAGCAGGGGAATGAACCATAAGCTTGACAGGGCTCTTTGCATCGGGTTTGGCGGCGATTAATTCGTCCTCCTCATCTTCGGATTCGGTGTATATGCCCAGTGACTTAGCCATCTGCTTCGTCTTCTTGGGTGAAAGTGGCTGTGGCGTATCTTTCTTGGCTGCAGGCTTACGTCCTCGGGGGGCACCAGTTGCTTTGCGCATAGGTGTAGCCCCCAGTCCGCCCTTAGCACCAGCCTTCTTGCGTCCAGCCGCGGGGGCAGCAGGCTTCTCAATATCCTCTGACTCCGAGTCTGAAACATCTTGGAAGGTTACCGTTTTCTTCTTCGCAGGACCGCGCAGAAGATTCGAGCGCATTGTAGTGGAGTTGGTATTAATCACGATTTGTTTACGATTGGCCGCATCGGTCGAAGTTTGCGACTCCTCTGCCTTTCGGGTAGTCTTTGGAGCAGCTGTCGTCTTCTTCACAGCAGGATCGGCCTTGGGTCGACCTCTGGTCTTCGGGGCAGTAGCAGCAGGTTTGACGGGCTCTGCAGATGGGGTCTTTCTGGGTCGACCGCGTTTCTTCACTGGCTCTGTTGTCTCCTCCGCTGGCTCTTCTGCTTGTGGCTCTTCCACAGGGGGGGCGGGTTTTTTTGCCTTCGTCGCTGTAGGTCTTGTTGGAGCCTTCGGTACAGGGGGTTTGGTCACTGTGCGCCCAGAAGGTCGACCGCGGGGTTTCGGTTTCTCTGTTTCCTGCATCATCATGCCGAGCTCGTCTTCGGTGTCGTCTGAATCATAGCTATTCATGGAAGCCGAGAGGGTTGGCCTGACCACATGTCGCGGTGTTGCAGCGGTCTTAGCTTTGGTAGCTTTGGTCGTTGTTGTCCGGGGTGCCGTCCGAGTTCCCCGTTTGACGGGTGACGGTGGGAGGACAGCCGCTCGTGCCATGGCGGCGGGTTGCTGGTGTGAGGTTGTCGTTAGTTCGAGGTCGCTTTCAATGTCGATATATCTAGCTCATGGCGGGTCTGAGCGTGTCGAAATTGCGGATGGCGGTCAACGTCTGGAATGCATTGAGCTGCAGGACAAAATAGGGCGCGGTGGACCGTGTTGTGGTGGAGTTGCCGAGCGCGCTCTGTTGTCGGGGTAACGGGTCACGTGTGGGTGATCTGCAATCGACGGGGCTGATCGTCCGGAGTATACTCCGCGATTATTGCAGTTGTTACTCTGTAGTTGCCGCTTTATTGCAGCATTTTGTTTATGTAGCTTACTATTATTATTACTAAATTATAATGAAAGTTCAGAATAAGTCTTATTTGGGTCGTAATGTACGGCAAGTAGCAAAAGCTACCGGGAATCAATTATGCACATGCGTATCAAACCGTGGCACGATATCGTAGGGCCCATAAATGCGACGGGTAATAACGAGAAGAAAGAATAAACAAAATCCGTAGAACACTCATAGCGCCCATGGTAATGCAAGTGTATTTTCACCTAAACCAATGCGAATCCAACAACCGCAGCAACCATGGTGACCATCATGGTTGGGACCATCTGAGCAATAGCACCACCATCCTCGTCCTCGTAGAGAGTGGCTGGCGCGTAGTCAGCAGGCTTGGTAGAGTTGACCTTGCCGTCCCAGCAGTAAGTGGAGAAGCAAGTGTTACAGATATCAGGGAGGGCAGTGTTAGTGCGCTCGAAAGAACGCTGCAGAATTGCACAGCCCACACAAGCAGTCCAGTTGCTGTCACGGGTGCCGTTGTTCATGGTCGCAACTTCGTATCCGTTGGTGATGAGGCTGTCGCGCTCGCTGTCCTCATAGTCCATCTTGTAGGTGGAAGTGTTGGACTGGTAGGAGTAGGGGTGGTTGGGCAGATAGACAATCAGCGGAGTCATGCTGGTTGTGTTGGTGCTGTTGCAGCCGAAGAAGGATGGGCGGGAGTTCAGGCCCTCGTTCACGAAGGTGTTGGCGTCAGGAACAGCTGGGAAGTCCGTGTGGTTACCAATGCCGGAGCTGTTCAGGCTGCGCGTATAAGTGGCAATCAGGGAGGTACCGTTGGGCCAGTAGTATGTAGTGTCCGCGGAGGAGTCAACAGCGAAGATAACATCCACGTTGCGGTTGGGCTGGATCAGGGGCTGAAGAGGAACGTTTTGGCCATCCTCACCACCGTCGACAACGTCGAGTCTGGTCTGGCTAGCGTAGGGGGAAGAGCCATTTCTGTAGTTGTAGAAAGGGTTGGGCTCGTAAGACGCGATGTCATCGTCTTCCTTAGACAGCTTGCCGAGAATATCTTGGATGACGTCCTTGGCAGCGTCAGGAATGGATGTGGTGTTCAGTTGCAGCAAAGCCTGGTTGAAAAGGGTAGAAGAGGTTCCAATCGTAAAGCCAGCGCTGTCAAAGCCGCGCACACAGCTCTCGTTGCTTGGGAGCTTGCCAGCGTCGAATCGGGAGCCCAAGTACTCCAAAGGCACAAAACCGTAGATGGTAGGGTCCCAGGTACCGAATTCCCATGGGTTAAATTCGTAGACAGTTGCGTTACCGCCAACAACCATCTCACCAGGATTACGTCCGTCGGCAACCACCAGAGGCAGAGGGTTGTTACCCTGCTGGAAGTCGGGGGTCTCGGCGATAGAAGACCAAGTGTAATCAACTCCACCGTCAGTGCCGTTGAAGAATTGGTAGGCCAGAGCACGGCCCCTGTTGCAAAGTATTAGTCTTCCGTAATCCTGTATGTCCTTCAATATATCGATGATGAACCTACCAAAGATCAGTGATAGCGGTATCGTAGCCAGCATCTTGCTTGGCCTCGACTTCGTCCACCAGGTGCTTGTAGTAATCGGCGCTATCCAGGAGGTGGATACCACCAGTGTCAGGGCCAGAGAAGATAGAGCTGCTCAGCTGCCAAACGTCACCGTCGGAGTATGTCTGCAAGTCGGCAACGCTGGAGAAGTTGTTGATATAGATTGAGCCCAACAGCCAGCTACCGCCACTCAAACCGGCAAGATAGGTGGCTGACTGCAGCAGACCACCCAAGTGACCCTTGGCGGTAGAGTTGTCCACACGGCTATCAAAGGCCTTCAGAGCACCAGCACCGTTCAACATCGCACGGTAACCACCTCCCGACACCGCAATTCCGACATTAGGCAGGGCTGAGGCATTCGAGGCATGCTTGTTCAAATACCCAGCGACGTCATAACCGTCCACGCTGACATGCGAGAAGAAGTCCTTCATCGCGTCCAGAGTCTTGTTGCGGCGGACGGGCAGCCATTTCTCCTCATTATCCGACAAATCCGCGGCGCTTCGCACGCTTGGTCGCGTTGAGGGGCAGTCTACGTTTTTGGGGGCATAGCCATCGGGAGCGTTGGGCAGCGCTCGAGCAACGCGCTCGACGGCAACTTCGTTCGCGCCGAGTTTACTGGGGACAGCAATTGCTCCTATACAAGACGGGGATCGTCAGCCAAACTGATCTGGACTCGGTCGCGCGGTCTCCCGATCTTTCATGCAAGGTGGGATGCGATCGCAGAGCTCCGGATCTTGTCTTGGAATGGGAACGTACCTGGCAGTGCCAGGGCAGCTGCAATCAAAGCAATCGTCTTCATAGTGAGGTCTTCGAGGGCACTCACGGAGATGAGACGAGGAGATCCCCGGGGGCGGGATCTGATATTATTTATTTCGGGGCGACCGGAAGCTTGGCAAGGGTCCACGAGGATTTCTTGGGATGGAGAGTTATGCCCATCGCACTTGCAACAGCGTTAGCGGTCCCACGGAAAGCGAATTAAGGCGCAGTAGGTGGGTTTATTGGCGCGAGTGGATCGTGTGATGTCAACTCGAGAGCGAAATGAACTCCAGGGGTCCGCGGCGCCCGGCCCTTTCAGGCTTCCGGGGCATAACTCTCGGCATCTTTGGGGCTTGGGGCCGTAAGTTCTTTGCTCCTTTCTGGCATACCGCTCCACCGCAAACTGGGGGCTAGGGCTGAACTGCGAAGGCTGCCTGTGCCAATGCATGGCAGCATGGCGTATTTCGCGTTGCCGAATTGAATATCCTATTCAGGGCTACTCAGGGCTGCAGTAGCGTCATCGCCCCCAGAATTCCAGAATTCCAGGGGTATCCTACTGCGTTTCACTAGCCCGGGGCCGTTGGTTTTACATAGCTGAGCTACAGACCGGCAATTGCACAAGGCAGGACTAATATTGAGACAGGCCTCTGTAACCCCCGTTGCTCCAGCTCGGGCAGATCGTGATCCCTGCAAGTATACTCCGTAAAATGGTCTCTTCATGAAAATCAAAACAGAAGATCAGTCTCAAAGGAACGAACTAGCGGCGTGCTCCAAGCGGCTCCACTTCGTATGAACATGTAGTAATTGCAGGGATAAAGATAGACCCAACTCTGCCCTACGGAGTCCAAGCCACCCTCCCTTCAGCCCCGTCTATGCAACTGCATCGTTGTACAAGCCATGCAACGCACAAAACCAACGCTGCGGTTGTGCGCTGTACAGTTCCACAGCCTAGACATCCGCGATTCGTGCGTTTCGACCCCGTCGATCCACCGTCTACCAAGGCTTCAAGTCATAACTTTCGGCTTGGTGGGCCTAACGGGGCTGGAAATGAGCCACAACCGGCAGCTTCCGAGCGTCTGCAACCTGACCACTGAGTACGAAGTAGAAATCGTTTAGATCGGACCAGGCAGCCATATTCCAATAGTGAAAGCTTGCATCGAATCTGCGGTCAAGAGCTGTCGCACGAGAAGAAAGTGCCGAGCTTTGGGCTTCACAGAGATGCCGAGGATCTGCCTACAGGGGCATTGCAGCGCTGGGTCAAATATCGGCTATCCGAGTACTTCGTGCCTGTAGTCTCGTCCTAGGCATCCACATCTCGGCAAATTGCCTGGTCAGCCACAGCTGAAGTGTTTCTGGTCCGTAATAGTTCCCATGGGTCTTCCGGCGACTTCTATCTTGACCATCGCACAAGCTAGGAAGGAGCTTCGGGGCTTTGGTCAATGTACCCTAAGACAGCGATTTGGGCACTACAGACATTGTGCTTGGATTTTAACTTTGGTGTTATTGCACAAATATACGCAACCCAAATTGTGCTGCTCTCAATGTTTGCTTGACGGCCGAGTCGCGCCAATTGCGGGGCCATCCATGCGCATGGTCAGCCACGCCATAGATCCTCAACGCTTTTTGTAAGCTGACCACGCTTCTAGATACCAAAATAGCTGTTTATTCTCTATTTGAATTTATTAAAATACCTATGTTTCCATGTCTAAACCGCCCGGGCATGATCAAAATGTATCGCCCACGAGGCAACAACCTTGGAACTCCAAGACCCTGCATCTTCAAGGTTCCAGATGTCTTCTCTCGAGGCCCAGGGCTCCTTCGTCATTATCATTGTAATTACCTAGGTATCAATTAATTGATCCATCTCCCCTCGAAAATGCCATCAGCTACCAGGTAGGTACTGCGTGCGGCTCTGTTCTCGAGGCCGGGATAAATGCACAAGAGATATCCTGTAGACAAATGGTCTTTCCGAGGCTGGGATGCACTCAATCCCAAGCCAAATTTGAATCCTAAAACCTGATAATGAGAAAAAAACGGAGTTTACGAATAAGAAGACGAAGAGTCCTCGATATCAAGCATAAAAATGTATAGGCGAAAAATGAAGGATCTCATTACTAAAAGCAGGGTGGAGATCTCAATCACATGCTCTAGCGCCCAGCTTATCTTGCAAAATAGAATTCCAATCCTTACTAGATTTATAGATGATGTGAGTTGACCCGCTCAAACCCTCCTGTATATAATCCTCCAGCTTGGAGGCCTGAAGGTCAGGGTAAAGATCTTTTGCATCCAGGTAGCCGAGATACTTCGCACAAGCTGGGGTATTATCCCCACAGATGCCCCATGAATACATATACTGGCCCCCATTAAGTTTCAGCTGAGTTTGGAAGCTGGAAGATCTTTCTTTAATTTCTTCCTTAGCTGCTCGAATGTTTGTCTGGATTTGATCGGCAGATTGCTAATTTAGACAGGATATTAGTGACCGCATATTGAAAAAAGGTGTTTCACGACCTACATATTCTCTGGGCAGCGATTCCACTGATTCTTTCTCCAGCAGACTCCAAATCTGGTTCTGGGTCCAGATTTCACTATATGCGAAGACCAGCCTGTTCAAAGTTCGTTCGTCGACGATAATGCGAGCAACAAAGCGGCCAATGTCGCGCATGTCTACCAGCGCAATCTCTGTGTTACCGTCTCCAGTGATATTGGGCATAGGAATGGGTATTGTCGCATCAATCTTACCGGATGGTAATCTTGAAACTGACAATTGAGTCCACCAACCAATGTCGATAGCTGTGTATGGCAGATAAGGCTGCTTGATATGGTCAAGGATAGTTTCTTTCTACTTCGTTGTTAGTTTTGAGCTGTACGATACCAAGATTGAGCTTTAAAATCCCTACTGCTTCGCGAATGTCACTAATGCCTCGCGCTGGCATGGCCGGCCCCCAGAAGTTAGGCACGAAGCGTGAAACGCCTGCTTCTTTAGCAGCAGTGGCTAGCGCGAGTTGTTCATTCACCACATCTGAAAGCACGGAACAGATGACAACTTCAATACCGACAAGGGAAGAAACTATTTCTTTCAAGGAGCGGTTTAAGTCGACAGCAATGGTCTTCACACCTTGGCCTCTTAGTAGGGAAACTCTGCTCGTATCCAGTGCAGAAGGCTTGATCAACACCGTAACCTCCTGTTCGTAGTGAGCTAACTGACTTCCAATGGAAACCTTGAAAATTCACTTACGAATTTTCCCTCGGAGTTGAGCAGCCCATTCACTACTGACTGCCCGGTCTCCTCGTTGCTCCAAATATGGCGATTCGCATGATTGGAGGTAACGTCTTTGGTTATCTGCTAATGCGCGTACCACCCATCCTTAAGTATCTCCAATTATGTCACTATAATATCATTTTGGTGCTTGTGCTCTCGAGCTTGTTGATTGCTAATCGCATATTGTGACCGGAATCGAGCATACCAACTCCTGCCCCGAAACTCGGTGGCCATTACAAATCGGCCGTTTTGTGGAAGAGGGGGAAAAAGAGAGAGAAATGTAGAGAGCAGTTTTCAGTGAATACGGTATTTTAGACTAAGAAAACTAGTCGAGTTTTGATGTGAGGACCTCACCATGTTAATGCGTATACAAACATAGAGATGTGCTAGTTAACGTCATCCACAAGAGTCGCCCACCCCTACCAAATCTCCGGAATGTGGAACCCTTTACTACATCCATCCATCAGCCATGCCTGCGACTAGGTCGCAATCTTTTCCAAATTTACAAGAGCGATTCGACCTCGCCATCGACGCGATAAAAAACAAAAAAATCGCGTCAGTATGCGAAGCTGCCAGAGTTTACGACGTTCCACGTTCCACTCTACCTGTCGAGTCCTAGGCTGAACTAGTCGTGAGAAAACACGCGTCAACAGCCATAAATTGACTGAAAAGGAAGAGACAGCGCTCAAAGAATGGATTTTATCCAAAGATCAACCCGGGTCACACCCAAAGAAGGCCTATATTCGAGGATGGCTGGTATTTTGCTAGCAGCTCGTGGTGATGGCTCTCCAACTGAAGCTGGAGTTAATTGGGTTCGAAACTTTATCAATCGCCACGAGGAAATTCAGAGGGGCTACGCACGACGCTAGTTATTTCCCTTGAAGATCGAGTGTTCCTACGCGCAATATGCGATGTATGTTCTGAAAAAATTGCAAATGATTGCAGGCTATGAAATAGGTTCGTATCTCGCCAAGGGCTTTTATTGTCGATGAAGGTGATCAATCGGCATGTAACATGGCATAAAAGCCCATTAGGAGCAATGTTACAATGAAGTTCATAGATCATGGAGATATTCCATGAGGATTCAAATAAGGCACTGATTTGGTCCCTCGGCGTATTTGCCTTCTATTCGCGTGTCTGTATGTCGTTCATCGAGTTTAAGCCGAACCAAGACGTAGGTTTTGAAGCACATTCCTTGGTACGGTCTCAAGGCGGCTCTGATCACGGAAGGTCAGATTAGGCATTGATAGGCGACTTAATTCCGTGCAAATTTATATTTGGCGACACCGGCCTTGGTCAGGAATACCATGATCGTGTTCCATGGTCAGAGGGACAGCAGACCCAGCAAGCTGATCAAACCAAATATTGATCGGAGGTTACAGTTCAAGAATGTTTTGAGTCTAATCGCCTATGATATCTTATTCGAAAAGCGCTCTTACGTGGCAGTCACTTCATCGAGCCCAATACAAGACGTAAGTGGCAGAGGTCTTGGTACGTGGAGTGGCGAGAGACCAAACAATGAAGCCCCAGATATCACTTCACGTGTACTGCAAACACGAACCTTTGGGACAAGGATTCAGTCTTTTATGACAAGTCGAGAATGCTGGCATGATTGGCCGGGAGCGCCGTTTAGAGGTCATCTGGAAAGTTTATTTCTCAACAGGCGTTTTGCAGCGAACGGACCCAAGAAGATCGATCAAAGAATTCGTGGATGAGATCCGAGTCTATGCGAGCAATCCTGCCCCGCTAAAAAGGAACAGCCCGTTTTGATAGGGTGCAAGACGCAGCACTTGACCTCCTTACCATGACAGCGGGATCTGTCATGACTTCACCAGTGGAACCGAACTATCAAAGGGTGGGGAAGTGGGTCAGGCAATATTGAAAGGTATGTTAAATGTTGACCAGAGCGATCCATTAATTCTAATAATTAACATCATCGTGACAAAATCGAGCAGGCTCAAAGAAATCTCCAAATCGCTTAACATAAACAAGTTTTGGTTGATATTCAACCATAGAGAGGGAAACACGCTTCGCTCATCAAAACCCAGTGAAGTACCACAAAGGAAAAATAATTAGTGAAATGATTTGCCAAACACCGTGCAATGAGAGACTCCTGTACAAGGGTCACGCGTAGTTGGATATAATGCATCATCGACTCTCCAGTTCAATTCCCTGCTCTTGGCATTTACCAGGCAGCGTGGCCACCGTCCATGCGCAGGTCACTACCAGTCATGAAGCTGCTAGCATCGCTGAGCAAGAAAACAGCAGCGCCACGGTATTCCTCTGGACGGGAGAGACGGCCGAGCATGTTCTCCTTCGGCCACTGGTCGCGGCGCTCAGGGAACTCGATGAAGAGCTTTTCCACCATAGCAGTAACAATGTAGCCCGGGGAGATAGTGTTGACACGAATGTTATACTGACCCCACTCGGCAGCGAGGTTGCGGCCGAGCTGGATGACAGCAGCCTTGCTGGAATTGTAGGCGGGACAAATCAGACCCTGCAACGAGCCCAAGTTAGCCAGTCAGATCTCGATAGAAGGATTGATATAATAGAATGCAAGGGTTATGGGAGGTCAGAGTCGGACTGCCCGGAATTGCTGTGCCGAGGGAGGTCCAAGCGAGTCTCCCAAAGGGGGAAATGGCAGACCACAAGACAAGCCCCGAAAGAAAGCACCAAGAAGGGGGAGAGAACAACTCAGAGATGAGAGAGGAGGGCTGGGAACGTACCCGATTGGCAATTGTGCCGCTCATACTGGCGATCATGGCGATACTTCCTCCGTTGCCAAAGCGAATCATTTGCTTAGCCACGGCTTGTGCGGTCATGAACACGCCGGTGACATTGACCTCGAACATGGTGTTGCTGTCTTTGGCCGAGTACTCGAGGGCTGGGGTCTCTTGTTGGATACCGGCGGCCGCAACCAGGCCATCCATGCGACCCTCGGCGTCGGCGATCGCTTCAATAACGCTGTTCAGAAGTTCTGTGTCACGCACATCGATGCGTCGGTAGTGCAACTCTGTACCCAACTGCTTGGCACGCTCTTGGATTTCTGCGAATTCTGAGGCCTGTGTGGTTAGATGTCAGTGTGTTGGCTTTTGGCATGGGTCATTCATAGAGTGTAGATGTGATTCAATTGTGGAAACAAGGAAATAAATCACATACCGGCTCGGGGAGACGGTCCAAGGCATAGACCTTTGCGCCAGCTTCCAAAAGGGCCTCTGCTTGGGTCAATCCAAGACCACGGCCAGCACCAGACACGAGAACAACCTTGCCAGCAAGACTGAACTCAGGCATGCGGGCTTGGTGTCCTAGAAGGACCGGTTGCTGGGGAGCCATGGGGGCAGTAGGAATCTCAGTAGATTCAATGGAGACGGACATTGGGATATAGATCAGGAACCTCGGGGGTATTAAAATATTAAAAATAAGAGTGAAGGTTCAAAGGCTTTGATAGTACAACGAAAGCTCGAGTTGAGTATCTGGTAAGATATACACAGAAATATTAAAAAGATGAGTTCAATGGAACTATACGATGGCACGACGCTCCCTTTTATCCCCCGACGAGGGAGACGAAGGGGATCCATTGGCAATTCCCTGAAGGTCTCGTGAACAGCTCGAATTTGGAAAATCAAAAAGTCATGCTCCAAAAAAGAAAAGCCATCGCGGAAGCAGGCTTCAGAGACGCGGGCATTGGATCCAGGCCGGACCCCCCGGTCTGGCTTCCGGGGAATGCGGCAAATGCGGCGCAGTCGTGGCGACCCAGATCTATCACGCTTCGATCTCACCAATTTACCTCCATTTTACATCAAGAATACGAAAATATCTAAAGTATAATTTTTTGAAAAAGAAACAATGAATGCAACTGTTCAGAGGACGTCACTGACGGACTACCCAACCATATTCTCTTAGAACGTTTCCAAAGTCTGGGGATAATCAAACGAACTACCCGTAGATCGGATATCTTCTTTAGGAAACCCGATCGTGCTAGCGCCACTCGAATGCTTCAGGTGACCGGCCTCTCTGGAGTTTGGGGTTCCCCAGACCCCCAGCTCTCGCTCCATCTTCCGAGCCTAAGAATAGCCACTGATAACCGTCTAAGATTGCTTTGCATTACTCTATTATTCCTGCCCCGTCATGTGGTCAATATTCGCCAATGACTGCCGCTGCTCTCCCCCGTGCTACTTGTCCCTGAATGTGGAGGAAAGTCAATTGCTCATTCCGAGCTACTGGCTTATTTTTCTTTTTTTGAGATGAATATCACATTCTTTAACTCTGGAGAAGTTTTTCTGTGGTTCCTGGTATCATCAGTTAAGATGGCAGAACTATAGAAACAAGCCGAGATACCTTGTCGTAAACGCGACCGCCACAAAAATCAATTCAAGGAATCCTCGATTATGCATCCTCGTATCACGGCATCTAGAAAAATAGACAAGTCAACTATACATCAAATAAGAGAGACTCGCTATCTGAGTTCGGCTCTCCAACCCCAGGAACGAGCGGGATAGATCAGCCTAGTCCGCCAACTTAGCAAGAGAGGCGTTCGTTGTGCTCAATGCGCCGAGCGTCGAGGCGCGCGTGTGACCAGCAAATTTTTTTCTTTGGCCCTGCTTAGCATTGGGAAGAAATTTGGCTTACTGGAACTGGCGATTCCGAGGCTGCCACGACAGCTACATCACTTCCAAGTGCTTGCCGACTAGCAGCATTGCGGCCCACTTTATTGTCCGCGTGAGCAGCTCGCCAGCACCAAAATAGCAGTAAACAACGAGCGGGACGCTTCTAGAAATGTTCCGCTGTACCCCTGTCTTCTGCTCCTGCATAGCTGCACACCGCTAGCTTGCTAGTCTGTTTTTATAGCAGAGCGCGGAGGGTCTAGGCCCTGCCGATCAAGTTTTGTCCCTGATCTTGTCCTTTGAGCTTTAGGAATCCTGCTCCGTGGCCTTATCTCTGAGACGGATTGCTGCAACTTGACTATGTGGGCATTCCGGCCAATCGGCCATGATCTTTCTGTGAGATTGCATTAGCCGAAGTGAAATCAGGTTATCCGGCTAAAACCTGGGTAAGCTCATTCTTGCTGGCGGGTCTTGATGCCGGGCATTCAGTATCACGTCGGCGGTTGCGAAGAAAACGAGGTTTTGCACGATCCTGCATAATGCGGAGGTGGCAATTCAATCATGTTTATCATTAATTCATTGTTGAATTTGCCTGAATCACCTCAGAAGAACCCTGATCCCCGTTGACGAAATGATTAGGAAACGCAAGATAGTTCGTCCTGCAATGGCGCATCGGGACGTTGTCCAACGGTCAATGATAAAGAAGTCACACGCATTTTTAAATTTTTTTCCGATAATTTTTCTACAGACTTAGATTGGCGTTTGCCGCCGGTATTTTCAATCGAGCTGGAGATGCAGCGGACACTAGGGTTATGATTTTCGGCGGCAAAATCGCCAAGTCCAATCTAAATTCGCTCCGTTTTGGCCCAATGCCCTATCTTCTGGTTTGAATTCATTTCGGAACTGCTATTTAGAGTATCAATTCCCCGTGAAGTCACTCTTGCGTTCTGTTCATATCTCCGCGCCCTGTTCAAGCCACTGCCACGTCACCTTACGTTGATGATAATCATTACAATGGCGAAGACATTGGTGCAAGTTGGTAAAGTGGCGAGCAGCAGGATCGTCGTGATTCCAATATCACTGTTCAAAGACAGAAGAAGCTTAAGAGCCCTTCACATATGGCGGAATACATATGGCGGAATTTATTGGGAAAATACTTATGGCTAGCAAATATGACATATGTTCGGGAATCCTCATGGGGATACTGGTGTGGAGTAGCCTGGCATGATATTGATCGCTAAGCGTATGAAGATAAATATCATGCCATGTTACTCCACGCCAGGATCCCCATGAGGATTCCCGAATGACGACCAGACCTTGTGTTTCTAGTGTTTTAACTAGAAGCTGATACTTGGCCACCTGAGCCTTGATCTCGCTCGATGCCCGCCACTTCCAAAAGCTCCAAGAATTTGAGCGCCATCATACTCCACGTTTCAGAAGCTGCCATATTCATTCTCCCAGCGCGTCCCCTCATATATCCTGTTTTCACCAGTCTCAGCCTTGCTATCGCGATTAGCGATGTTCGTCAAGTGGCACGACCATCTGTTCGGCCGCTCACACAACCCCGAACATGAAACATTCCTAGGAGCGTGCACTGTCAACTTCGGCACCCCTCAAACTGCCAGCTCTACCTCCTACCTAGCTGGGAATAGAGTTGCGTCATTTCGCTGAAGATCTGAGGCTACCTGCCTTACCGAAAGCCGGCAACGGTGATCGACGTCCCCACAAAACACCCTTCCACAGATCCGTTCATTAGATGATGTAAAGATCTTCCCTAAGCGTGACTACGGTATCGACCTATCAGAATCCTCAGCACCAGTAGTTTGTTTCAAGATGATCGGCGCGGCTACCAGAATCTGCGAAACATCAGTGCTTAACACGAACTAAATTTTGAGGGGATGTCGATTCCTTCCCGAACGGGCTGTTTGATACACCCCAAATTTATGCAGACACTTAACGTCTGGAACGCCGACTTCACCTTGAAACTCGCATAGACGGCTCGTTATATCACAGCAATCAATCTAAGGGGTTATCGCTAGGACTGGGAAACACATAAAGAGGAGCCCTCCCAAACTCTCATCTTCAATCAAGTCATTCATTCTTTTCACGAACTTCGCTCACTCCATTCCTTTACTCAACGCTCCGGAAGCACTCTTTCAATCCTTTTTTTCTTATCAAAATGAAGCTCTCATTCTTCTTCGCCGCCACCCAGGCCGCTCTCTTCTTCCCTCTGGGCGCTGTCGCAGGCCCCGTCCCTACCCAAACAGAGAACATCGAGAACATCGCTCCTCGCGAGTCGATGCCTCCTACTGTACGTTTCTCCCATCAAAATATCTTCCCACCTGAACCTTGAAAACTAACATCTATAAGCCCATCATCTCCATGCTCCCCTCCATGTCTGTCGCCGCCGCTTCGGCCTCCGCCTCCGGCGCCGCTGAAATGCAGGCCATGATGAAGGAGATCATGGAAACCATCAACAAGGCCGGTACAAGCCTCGCCCACATGATGGAGGTAAGATCGCCTGCCTCCTTTACTAAACATAGTTTACTGATAACGTTGAATAGGGCCAAGGTGGAGCTTCGATTCTTGGCGGCGGTCAGGCTGGTGGTAGTGCCGGAGCTGGAGCTAGCGGTAGCGTTGGTGCTGGTGCTGGTGCTGGCGCTGGAGGTGCCGCCGAGGCTGGTGGTAAGGGCAAGGCGTAAATGATGCCGAAATTGCTTCTGGGAAGCTAGTCTGAGACACTCGGCAGCTTTGGACTTTTAGAGGTTGGGACGGGCGCTCTGTCCGGGACATTGAGATGGTTGCTGGCATGCTGGATCGGGTTATGATTGTATCGGGCCTGTTCTTCTGGGAAGATTCGAAGCCAGTTGCCGCTATCCCAATCTATTTGATATTGATTATCTATTTCGGGTCAAATGTTGAAGAGGGGTATAATTTATCTGGAACTTTGTAGATTGGGGGGTAGATGAAGTCGAGATTAAGTGGTAAATGTATTCTTTGTTTGACCGGATGGTAATTCTCAACTCATTCGTGGAGATGGTGCCGGGTTTCGTAAATCAATATGTACATCAGCAATGGAATTGTCCGTTTAGTCGGAATAGACCAGTAAATAAGAAAGGCGTCAAGTCCAGCAGTAGTGAGACATAAGGGGAGACCCTCGAAGATATCCAGTAACACCGCCCGAAATAAAATAGTAAGTATGGTGAGAATCGTGATAGCGGTACAGGGTGAGATAGGAGATATTAGGATGCATGTCTAGATAGACCGCTGAGAATGCAATGAGATAGAAGTAGAGAAAGCTGAGATTATTAATCAAGCTTCGCGGTATCCCCAGATGCGTCGTTGCTGGTTCACCCACCACTTGCCGACCTTGTCTGCGCTCTCAAGCCACTCGACAGCATCGTCGCTGTATTTGGCTGAGACATCTTTTTTGAGCTCGGCTACTGACCAGGCCTTGGTCACGTGCAGTTCACCAGGGTCCTTGTCAAGATCTGAAAAGATGTACTCAAATTCGTTCTTGAGAGGCAGAACAAGACGGTAGGGGTGGCTGGCGGTGGTTACTGACAACATTGAGCCGCCGCCGTTGATGATGCCGAAGTTCCACTGGTATCGGGTGGATGGCATGTCATCGTCATGCTTGCGGGCTTCGTCTGTGCTAGAGGTATCGTTGATGAATGGGAGGAAAGGGCGGATAAGAGATTGGCCTTGGTATTCGGGGAGCAAGGCAGAAGCGATTTCGGAGTCGTGGGTATCAAGGGATTTAGATTGGACGAGCATGTCCAGGATGGTGGGGATGATGGAAAGAGAAGTGGCGTTGGCATCGATGTTGATTCGAGGCATTTGAGGGTGGTGGAAGACGAGTGGCACGCGGAAGTTGCTGACGTGCCCGTTCTCGTAGGTGCCAGTCAAGTCTTTGTTGTCTTCGGCGAATGCCTGGCCGTGATCACCAACGACGACAACCAGTGTTGAGTTGCCAATTCCTGAATCATCAAGCATGGTCATGATTTCGCCAAGCCAGTCGTCGACAAAACGAGCAGCGTTCAAGTAGCTGTTCATAGAGTCGTGCTTGATGCCTCCTTCTCTTCCGAGGTACTTCTGGTCGTCGAAGTCTCTGGGGGTATTCCAAGGATGGTGGGTGGTACTGGTAACATGAGAAAGGAAGACACGAGTGTTGTTCTCGGCGGCTTCGTTGAAGAGATCGCGCAAGTAAGATCTCAATTCCGTTTCGGCATATCTAAGATAAAATTAGCAAGCCTTTTTCAATAGCACGAGTTGAAATACATACCCGAAGTAATTGATCTCTCTGCCCTTGGCATGATATTTAGCTCTTGGGCCAGTCAAGTTCGCTTTGACTATCACCTCTTCGAATCCCATCTGTGCGTTCATCTCGTCTTGTCGATCATACTCATCGGTAATTGACTGCATGAAGACGGATTTCCAAGGCTGCTTGAGAACTTCTGACTCTTCCGAACGTTTCGAAAACAAACCCGAGGACTTGGCACGGTTGAACAGCTCGAACAGTTGTGGCAAGCAGGGCTGGTAAATTTCGAGCTGTGTCTCCTCCAACAAATCCACCGGCAATGGATGAACACCGCAGTGGCTACCCAGGATGCTCTTGAAGGTCAAAGAGCTACCAGTTACGGCACCTCGGACATTGAGACCACCCATTCCTTTCTTTGTCTGATCTTGCCATTTTGTCGTGTTATCAGGCTTAATCGCCTGGCCGTTGCTGTCAAGCACAGTTTCGCCCGTGAGCATCTGTGCGGTAGGTGTGATCGTGAGAAGCTTGTCGATGGCCTCTTTCCTGGCGCTCTCCTTGTGCGATGCCACCAATGCATCGAACATGGGGGTACCCTGGTGCATAGGGAACATCTCTTTTCGGCCACTCTCCAAAGTAAGCAGGACGACATGGTCGATAGCTACGGAGTGCTCATCGAAGGCCTTCCGCAAAGGTTCATAAATGTCACCGCCGAGGTTGGGAATCTTCAAGGGATCGTCTTTAGGGTTGAAAAATGCCTGGTCATCATTGTTGCAAAGGTAATAGGCCGAGTTATCCTCTTCAGCGCGCTGTTGGGGGCTCATCACCCAGCGACTGAATCCTGATGGTGGGTTCGAAGGGAGCCATGAAGGCCGTGACCATCTTCCTGGGTTGAATCTTTCGACGTCCCAGAGAGGGAAATCCGTTTTAGGGGTTCGACAGCCCTGATCCGTAGCCGATTTCTTGGTGAGTGCGTCGAGCAAGGTGAGAGGTAAAGCGCCGGAGATATGGTTGTATGGGATCGCGGGGCGGGTGATCTGTAGGAACAATAGCGAAGTGAAAACCGACACAAAAATCGCAATACGGCGCATAGTTCGGAGGTCGAAAGTAGCAAGCCAAGATTTGCTTGGGGCACCGATCAGCGTGTACCTCGCTTTGAACAGCCCAAGTACTGAGTCTCGAGTCGCCTGCAACCCCAGTCCAGTCAAATTGTAAAGCCGTCCGTAGATGACCCACGCAACAAGGCCAAGCACGGTCATAGCCGCAGAAACGGTTGTTATACCACTAAGTAAGATCTTCATCGCCGCTGGGTCGCTCAAGAAGCTGTTGCTGGCGGCCCAAGCGACCTCAGCGCCTGTTTGAAGGAAGAAGCCGAACTGAATCGAAGAAGCTCCCCATGTTATTAGACTAGCGCGGACATGGGTGGTCAGTGTTTATCAATCACAAAGAATCACAAGTGGAACCTACGCAAGGATCCCTCCAATGCAAGTTGAAAGCCATTGTACTTTGGTTTCCGGCGTGGGGAAACGCAGGAGGATTCGAGCAGCAGCGATGACCAAGAAATCCGGTAGAAACAGTGTCGGCGAGTACAACGCGAGGTAGAGAAACGGTAAGGACTGGAAGTGAAGGCCAATATGTAAGATCTTCGCGGCGAGTCCGCTCACAACCAGGGCCGCGAAGAGAAACTGGGGTAATGGCGGGACATAAGATAGAAAAGACATGGCGAGATCAGCTCATGGCTTGAGCAGCCACTGCGAAAAGAAGAAAGTCGCGGGTGGGAAGGAGAGAGAGAGAGAGAGCAAACGATTGGAATGGGGCAGCAGCTCCCAGGAATGTGTCGAGAGAGTAGCAGGTGAGCCGCAGTCGATATCCAGTACCGTAAGACTACTAGCGCAGGGTCCTTGGGGGGCCAGGGAGTAAAAACACAAAAATAAAAGTGGCTTAAAACCACAAGGCTTGAAGTGGCATCGGGGCACGCGACTGGTTAACTCTCACGATTCTGTTAGTCAAAGCAGAAAAATGCTGCCTGCACTTGCTCTGCTGGGCAAATCGACCCTCTTTTTTTCTCACTTCTCCTCTTTTCTCTCATTTTAGTGTCTTCTTTTACTTTACATTACGGTCGTGTTCCTCGGCTGGCTCCGCCCTCCCTTGTGGACCCTCGAGCCCCTTGAGAGATCCAGTGCTTTTTGCCCTTCAGCATCCGAGGGCATTTACAGAGGCGTGCCACGTTCCACGAGGGGTCTCAAGAAGCCTTTACTCCGTACGCTGCAAGTGAATACGTCCTGAAATACTTCCTGCGCCCCTTTTCGCCCGTGAGCCTGTTCTCCATGTCTGAGACAACTACTCTCGCTCGATGATGTGATGGGCCGAGGCCACCCTCGAGAGCCCCAGCATCTCCACAGCCAGCCTTACAGAATGCCATTTATTCCACCCGCCCCGACAGGATGGAGGGAGCGTGCTCATCCTTCCATCCCAGTTCTAGACGTACTGAGCCAAGCTCCTGCAAACCCTGCAACTTCCCCCTTTCGAACAAGGCTATAGCTTGGCCCTGCCAGGGGAAACAAGCTACCTCCCGTACCAATCCGCCGCGAACCGGGGAAATACCAGGGCAAGGATGTGGGAGTCAGCCACACTCATCATTTTACGGTCGCGCGTGGAGAAGAGACCTATCGGAGCCTATACTTTCCGGTCATCCGGACAAAAATCGCATCCTAAGCGGGGCCCGCGGGCGTGAGCCCCTGAGAGTCACATATTGCACTTCTTATTACTTACACTGGACCCTGAAAACACTGCTTTGGGCTGCGATCGGCTCATCGCTACAAACGATCCTCTTCTGACGTGATTGTCACGAAACAGTTAGATCTCGGCCGTGTGGATCGGACGATCATAGGGCAGTCGGGCGTATTACGACCCCAAGACGGTACCTTTACTGCGCTGGCCAAGTCCGTGCTTGGGGGGCCTAGGATACCTGGATAGCGGGGTATCTGATGTATTTTGGGCTGCTCACCGTTAAATACTTCAGCTGGGTTCTCGGTCGCAGTCGTGGGAGCCGCGTTTGTGTAATTTTGATCCTGCGCGTTTTTCAGTGGGCCCTATTAGCCTTGCTCCGCCGAGGCTTGGTCCGCATCTAAATATGGGAATCAGCCGCGAAGGGCCGTTTTCTGAAGCCAGCATCAGCGTGGCTTTCGATGTTTTATATTTAGTCGCGCCAAGAAACATGGAGAAGCCGTTGACTCGACTGGGTCTCCTTGGCTGTGTACCCTCGTCTTACTAAATCAGGTGTGGTCGCCAATACCAGCCGATTTAAGCTTATATCGCGAATCCAGTCCTGGGACTAACTATGATCTCTCACAATATCTGTGCATCCTGCATTCCCGCCGTCTCATCTTCCCGCTGGTAAGGTTTGTGCATTTACTTTCTCTAGGCATTGAACCATCGAATGCCTTGTCAATGACAGAGCGGCGCTTCCACCTGTCATACGCTGTGCATCATGTCCGGGATACCTCGCAGCGGCAGAAACAAATTGCCAATCTTCCACTGATCAACCTGAATCCTTGCAGTGTAACAGACTGTCTCGTGCGCAACGTACTGCGACGCGCACGCAATCACAGCAACAACCCTTTTGATATAGTATTGCTAAAGATGGCGTTAACTAGGTTACATGTGCTTTACGTGGAAGTGGATCAATGCCTATGGTAAAGGCTGATGATGATATTGAAGCCTTTCGGTCTTCTGTGGGACTGCCTGAATTGGGCGATTGGGCATTCGATGGACTCACAACTCTACAAGTACTAAGAACACACATCCCACAATTACCGGGACTGTCATATGAATACAATCTAAGAGTTTTCCATTAGAATTACTAGCATAAATGCAATCATCTTAATGGATAAATTCATTTTCGACGTAGGCGACTGGGTAAGCGACTGGTCATGGCAGCCGCCGTGTCCGACCGGGAGGTATACCCACCACGTAAATATGAACTCGACTCCGAAGTCTGCAATAGCACAATAGAGCAATCCTCTAAATTTCACTCTCCAAATCATGTAAAATATGACCAAAGTGCCAAACCTGCTTAAGATCAAACGCCGACGGTCTAGCATCGGGATGAGATCGCCCGAGCGCTAAGAACCCCCCGCGCGACCAAGTATACAAGCTTCCCCGCCCCGCAAGCTCTTCTTTCGTGACGCGCTCGATCTAAAGCTTCAATATGGTGACAGCGGAGGAGAAGAAGGTGCGTCGCACTATTTTGCTTATCTTGGTTTCGTTGCTAATATGAACCGAAGACCATTGATGCCCTCCAGGCGAACTGGATTTGGATCCCCAGTTGGGTAGACTCCTCGAGTCTGAACACAGTCGGCAGAGTCGTCCACTTCGATCGCCAAATAAACTTATCATCAGATCCAATCCAAGCAAAACTGCATTTCTCCGCAGACACGCGGTATAAATTGTTTGTCAATGGAGTTCGCGTTGCCGTGGGACCGACCAGAAGCAGTCCTTTAATCTGGTACTATGATTCACTCGACATTGCGCCTTTCCTGAAGCAAGGACATAATGAGATTCGCTTCTCAGTTATACGCTACTTTGCTTCTTCCCGTGGTGCTATGGCTTTTGAGCGGACCGCTCTTCCAGGATTGACGATTGTTGGCCATGTGGAAGCTGGCGCTGACCGTATCGATCTGGGCTCTCATGAGGGCTGGAAGGCTACGACCGACGAGTCTGTTCAATTTCCGTCCGGATTGAAAGATGATGTATTTCTTCATGTTTGTGCACTTATTCCCATGCATGTATGCTTGTTTCCGAATTCAAATGTTGCTGACTCGATTGCAGATTAGCGAGCGTATCGCACCAACTGAGCCCGTCACGAATATACAGCCAGTCTCGTACAACATCAAAACATTGAACGGGGACATTGCTCCTTGGAATCTTCGTCCACGACCAATCCCAATGCCCGAGTCGAGTCCTGTGGTCGTTAATCAAGTCAGACTCTGCCAAAGTCATATCCCGGCAGATGAATGGGCAGCCTTCCTATCTGGAAGCCGCTCGTTAAAGCTTCCCGAGCGCTCATCGCATACAGTTGAGATACAGGCCGAATGCCACTCGACGGCTTTCTTGAAATGGGGTTTCAAAGCTCTTAACAAACCTACCGATTTGAAGCTCAAAGTAACTTATTCCGAAGGTTACGAGCTGGAGCCTCGCTCGTACCCCTTCTTTCGGTCAAAAGCCGATCGCCTTGACGCAGATAACGGGTACATTATAGGTCCATATGATGAAGTTGTACTGCGACTTTCTGAGAAAGAGAGCTTCTATGAGCCATTCTGGTTCCGGACTTTCCGTCTGATGAAGGTCGAGATAATCGTCGGCGAGGAGCCGGTTCAGCTGAAGTCGTTCGAAGCAAAGCAGGTCAATTATCCAATGGCCGTCAAGGCTAGCTGGAAAGAGCCAGGGAGTTTGCATAGTAAAGATATCTGGGATGTGTCTATCCGAACAATGAGGAACTGCATGTTTGACGGTTATTCGGATTGTCCGTTCTACGAGCAGCTTCAGTACGTCTTCATATTTTTCAGATAACATTGAGTGACACTGACGATATATCTACTCAGATATTCCGGCGATACTCGTTCCGTTGCCTTATTCCACTACCTATTGTCCGGTGACGATCGTCTGATGCGACAGGCCATCACCAACTTCGCTGCCTCGGTCACTCCCGGTGGTCTTCCACAGTCTCGTTTCCCATCCCACGCTCCACAAATCATTGCGGGCTTCTCGCTTTATTGGGTCCTGCATATTTGTGACCACTTCTTGTTTTTCGGAGACAAGTCATTCTCCCGCACCTTCGTACCAAGAATCGACGGAGTCTTCGAGTTTTTCGACTCCCATATCGATGAACTAGGTCTAGTAAGTGGCCTGCCAACAGAGATCTGGCAATATGTCGACTGGGTGACAACATGGGGAGCAACCTCCGAGCACCCCGACAAGGGAGTGCCGACTTCCGGACGAATATCGAATCGCCATACATACTTCAGTCTGCTTTACGCCTATGTGCTTCAGAAGGTTGCGAAGCTGCTTCGGTCAATTGAACGGCCCGGAAATGCCGAAGAGTACGAATCTCGCGCTGCAAAACTCTTAGAGGCTATCAGGGAACATTGCTATGATGGGGAGTTCTTTACTGACTCTACAGCCGATATTGCGGATGAACTCTCCTATTCTCAGCATTGTCAGGTCTTTGCCGTGCTATCCGGGGCAGCTTCCCCAGATATGCACGAGCGTATTCTATCGAAAAGCTTCACAAATCCACTCTTTTCGAAATGCTCGTACATGATGCGATTCTATGCGTTCCGTGCACTCGCAGAGGCCGGGGGAGAATTGTATAACGAGCTCTGGGACTCAATGTGGGCTCCGTGGCGGCAGATGCTGGCTAATAATCTTTCTACTTGGGAAGAGGATGATGTTCGCCAGCGTTCAGACTGCCATGCTTGGGGTAGCGTTCCGATATATGAGTACTGCACGGAGTTGGCGGGCATTTGCCCTATCGCGCCTGGATGTACTAAGATCCGATTTACGCCTCGTTTGCAATTGAGTGAATCTATCGAAGCTAGTGTAGCGCTGGGGCATGGCAATATGGCCCATGTGTCGTGGAGATGCAGGAGCGACAGGGAAAAACAAGTGGAGCTCAGAATTGATCATCCTATTGAAGTGGTCAGTCAGCTTCCTGGGGGGCAGGTGATCAACCATGGGGTAGCGAGTCAGCTCAGCTTTTGTTACAACACCACCTGATCATCAGCAAAATTATTTTAAGATAGGTTCCAATAAAAGAGAAACAGCAATTTGACTACAAGCCAGATATTTGCAAGAAATCCCTTCCTTTTCACTTTTTTGCTAAGTACTATTTGCTTCCAATTTTTGTCCTGGGTACCATCCATGCACCCAGAGAAGGAAACAATGCGCGATGAGCTAACTAGCACTATCCGACCCTTCACTGTGTCATTGATTGAGATCTTCATGCAGAAGCAAGCTCCTCGGTGTGATGCTGCTCATTTGCTCGCATTTGAACCTCCGTGACATAACCTTTGAACTTTCGCAGATTGACCCTCTTCTCAAACCTGTCGCGCGTGTCAATATCTGCTAGGGGCAGCAGGTTTTAAGGCACTCACATCTCATCAATCTCGGCAGGTGTGCGACGAGTCAGTTCGGGAAGAATAAACCATGCGACAACTGTTGAGACAGTCCCAGTTCCGGCAAAGCTAGATGGATCATGTTGTCAGTCAACAAACTTGAGGGACTACCGAGGAAGGCTCATACAAGAATCCAGTCTTAACTCCCCATTGAGCGTCACCATTAATCATCAATGGTGTACAGAAGCTGAACATGATAGCGACCGCGTTAGAGAAAGCAAGAGCCCACCCGGCGGTCTTTGCACGCAGGCGTTGCTGGGGGACTTCAGCCGCGTAAGCGTATCCGATAGCTGAGGCGCCTGTAGTTGATAATGTTGCCAAGCATGCGAAAAATATCTGCAAATTGTATGAGAGACAATGTAAATGTGCTAGATTCCATTAATTCTTACCAGGAGAGAACTCGTAGACGGTTTGGTGTAGTCAAAGCACCCTATTATCCCAAGGCATAGAACTGATACGCTAGTCACCGCGTAAGGATAGACTGTCAAAGGCCGACGACCAAACTGATCAGTAGTTGTAGCAGTTACGAGGACTGAAATCAACTGAACACATGAAAGAATCAGCGTAACCTGGAACGGATCTTTGTCGCCTGCATATTGGACTTGAGGAGCTGTTAGCATAGAAAATTCCTACAAAACGAACTGCTGCCGACTCACAGAAATATGTCGCATAAGTGTTGAAAACCGACAAGCCGACAAATTGTTGCACCACTTTTGGCCAACTGGCAATTATGAAGCGTAACAGATTGCGGCCCTTGAAAACGGCCCAAGTCCCTTCCTTGGAATTCTGCTCGGCGAGGATGCGCTCTTGCGTGACGGTCGTAGTCATAACTTCCTAGATGATATCAGTCGGAAGATCGAAGAATTACTCGAAGGAAGCGTACAAGTTGCTCTGGAATGTTATATCCATCAACCTTTCCATTGCAGGCTTTGAGTACTTTGGCTGCTTTGTCCAACTTGCCCTTGCTAACAAGCCACCATGGGGACTCAGGAAGAACGACAAATATGAGGGCAATGACACCAATCATTGCCCACTTTGAGAAAAGGAAAATCTGTTAGTCATGAGATAAATTGAAGAGCTCCGGACTAGTCTCACTTGTGTGTAAATCGGGATTCGAAACTCGTATGGATCCATCAGGCTTAGTTCATTCAATGCGACCGAAGCGAAGATTTGCCCGACGACAAACCAGCTATGATTTTCAATTCCAATTAGACTTGATCACACGACTTCCATGGTTGAGGCACGTGTGCACTTACAAACTGTACGCGTTGATATAGAATCCTCTTAGTTGCGTCGGGGCAATCTCAGACAAGTAAAGTGGTAAGGTGGATTGCAACATTCCCACGCCCATGCCTGAAAACAACTTCGCGACAAGCCAGTGATCCCAACGCGTGGCAAATGTCTCGATGAAAACGCTCTTAGAAATTTGAACTCGTGTTAGCAAACTGTGTGTGTATGCAGTAGGTGGACGCTTACAATGACCAAGTCAACCCAAATTATGTACAACGCGACTTTCCGACCAAACTTTTCCGTGGCCCATTGAAGTAGCTAGCAAGCGAAATTAGTAAAGTATTCAATTTAAAGTCAGTTTCAAAAGAGCCTTACAATTTGTCCCACTGTCTGACCAGCTGATTGTATACCTCCCCAAGCCGAGACGTATTTTCCCGCGATGATTGTCGTACCCGGGGAGGCCATCTGCTGGATAAACCCCTTATTCGAAACAATACCACCATTCAAATTGATTTCTAGAATTGACATCAGCATATGGAGTTTGAGAAATGCAGGATGTGAATCCTCACGATAGCCATCGAGCGCCGCGCTGAACGAAGCAAGCATTGCAATCAAAGACACTTTTTTGAACCGGACCACACACTGCCAGACACTGAGGTCGTCCTCTCGCGAGCGCATCAAAAGCTCACCATCTTTGACGGGTGTCATAGGTCTATCGTGTGCTGATGCATTTTCAATGGTTTCACTATTTCCTTTCGGGGGATCCATTCTGTGAATGCTACCTCCAAGGACTGGAAGAACTACGCTGACCAAAAGTTGTCACAGGAGCGGAAGGTATGTACTATAAGGGAAAGTAAAGAAATGCTTTAGTGTCAACTACGAAAGCATCACTGGGTATAAGGCGACTTATGTCGCTTCTTCCCTCTTAGAAACTCCCGGGGAAATGCGGGGAAGAAGCATGGGGGTGAGCCTTCGGTGTGGACAAGTAAATTAACACCGAGTCCAGCACTCTCCATAACCATGCCGGAATGTTGTGTAGCCGGTTCCAAGCCATGGGATCTGGAAGTAAGGGCTTGGGCTGACGTTGGTCACTTGGGTCAGTGGCACATGCGGCGGCAAATGCTTCGCTTGAATTCATCCCAGACTGAGAGCAAATAGACCGAGAAACATCGATTGAATCTAAGTTTATTCTGATAAGGCTAAGCCCCTGGATACATTCCTGGGAAATTCAGATCCGGTGATCAATTAGTACTCGGCCCAGCATGCGGAGAGCCCAATGACCTGAAGACAGAGCAATTGGACTGGAGCTAGAGCGGCTATTTCCGAACCTCAATCTTCTCTTACATGCCTGCTCAATAAAAATAAGTTACCCTTGGAATTCCTTTGGGCCACTGATAGAGCCGTAAGCTTTCCCATATTTCAGGCGATGAGCCCGCGCTTACCACATCCGGATAAATCCCTGCGGAGTTCTTTGTCGTGGATCCTTTCGCAACTCAATGAGCTCGGTTAAAACCTTCATAAGACAATCAAGCGAATGAAACATAATCCCATGAAAAAAGAGAGCTCTCTTCGGGCTAATAGACCCCGTCAATAGCCGTCACAAACGCCGACATGTAACTCGCATCGTTATACTCGGCTATCCTGAGAGTGCTGCTCTGAAGCCGAGACTTTCGCCCATGCTGACCTCCCTGCAGTGGACTATTCTCATGTGCAGTCTACTCATTGTATAATTTAGCTCCACTTCTGCTAATGTGGGGTCTCCACAAAGCATATCACGCTGGAGAAATGAGACATCTGTTGTAACAATGCACTGTACTATTGAAGAGTTGATACTTAATAAGAAACCTTCTCCCTATCCCATCAAGAATATTCATTCAATAGAAGCAATCTTTAGCATCCCAAAATGCGCCCACTCAAATTTTCGATCGCATCACTCTCGATATGGCGTGGAGCAACCGCAGATCTGATCTTCAGCATCCCCTCATCGCCGCCTGCTAATTCCAGTACACAACTGTCGGCAGCCCCTGTGGGAGTATCGTAAGCAAACAACTCAAGTGTGCACAAAGATTACATGCTAATATTTTTTAAAGGCTTGAGTTTTTTACATTCCCGGACTACATGGATAGTGTTGCTGCTACTACAACCTGCCTGCAGAATTTGAAAGACTTGACAGGAACCTGGCCGCCTCTTCGGATTGGAGGAACAACTCAGTTTGTCATTTTGTGACTAGTGCTTATACTGTTTCTAACGAGTACAGAGATCGTGCTACATATGATTCATCTTTGACTGAGGCTGTGGATTATACGGTCGCCGACTCATCGGAGGCCCCAAGCAGCCTCACTTATGGGCCTTCATTCATCTCAAAAGCGGCAAGCTATGGAGGCGAAGTTATCATTGGCTTGAATCGTCGCCTGGATGATATTTCAAACACGATTGAGGCCGCAAAGGTTGTTCAAAGTGAAGCAGACAATCTTTATGCTATCGAGCTAGGCAACGAGCCGAACTGTAAGGCCCCGGTCATTTTTCTCAAATTGGAGTCTAACACGAGAGAAAAGTCTTCACAGACAGTGATCCGATTGCCGAGGGTGAACCATGGACTGCCGCAGCCGACTATGCCTCTCAGATAAAATGGCAAGATGGAGTCTGCGGTAACTTGTCTGCCTCCGAAATAATTTCAGCTGGCGTCTACTTTGGGACATCACCAATGAGCATTTCTGGATTGGGTGGCGAGGAAGGAACTGCAAATGAATATGTGAAAACTTATTGCTCTCATAATTACCCGCAGTCATCCAGCACGGCCAATCTGGAAACTCTGATGGGGCACAGTGATATCGCGTCTCAGATCAGTGAATTTGCCGCAGAGGTATTGGCTGCTAATCAAAACGGCAAACCTCATATTTTTGGAGAAACAAACTCGGGTATGCTCAAGTCATTTCAACATCTATGGATAGTGAATTTTGACTGACAATGTTCCAGCCACTCAAGGTGGAGGTGGTATCAGCCCAACATTCGGCGCCGCTCTTTGGATTATGGACTATGTTATGCAAACTCTTCTCATGGGAACACAGGTAATTTCCCATAGCTCCCATGTGCAATAAGATCGAATTCCACATTGCTAATCGGCTCTACTTGTACAGGCTTTGTATTTCCATCAGGGCACTATCGGAAATTGCAAGTCGTCTTCCCCTCAAATTCTCTTCATTTTCTAACGACATGTCAGGCCAATACTGCTGGTGGGGCAAATATGATATGGGCGCCCCGTACTACGGTGCATACTTTGCAACTATGGCTTTGGCTGACGCTGATCAGCTTGCGCCTCTGGACAGCCAAGACTCTTCATATGCAGCATACGCGATTTATAAGTCCGATGCCCCGGTCAAGGTTCTTCTTTATAACTCCGACTATTATACTAGCGGAACCCGGTCATCACAAACATTCACGCTTTCTGGTTTATCCGGGTCTATCGTCACTGCAAAGCGCCTCACTGCTCCATACGCTACATCCAGAGTTGATCAAGGAAGCAATCCGACTGTTGCTGGCCAGACATTTGCGAATGAGACATGCACGATTCAAGGCACGCAGAGTATTGAAACAGCCTCTGTCTCTGGAGGAAAAGCGACTTTCACTTTGTCAGCATCAGAGGCGCTTCTTGTCTATCTATAATCCCGGTTCTGCTGGCATGGGCGGGGCTCTGAATTAGTAAATGCTGTTCAAAAGATCTACAGAGTAAAGAGGTTACGCTGATAACTTCATTTCTCATTAATATGGGATTTGATGTCTGCTTAGGTTATAGCAAGGATATCCTGGTCATTAAATACGTCACACATCTGAGTGATATTATAGTGGCCCTGTACTATTCCTTTGTCGCACTACGGTCGCGCACTGTCCGCGCAATCCCCTCTCCAACATCCGACTCAAGTGCCTCAAATCCTTTAATCACGCCCTCGCGGTCTCCCTTCGCCAATTCTTGGCTCATCTTGAACTTCCCCTGCAACCGCTCAATTCTAATCTCAATACCAATAATATTCTTCTTCATAATCTCAATATAAGGCACAGGAGCCTCTGAGACGGACCACGGCATCTTGTTATTGCCGCCCGTATACCCCATTATAGATGTCTCGGCGTGGTGCGAGAGGGCCTCGAGCTGGGATTGCAGGAAGGCGCCCGTCTCTTCGGATTTGGAGTTGCAGTATACGCTTATCTTGCCGTAAGCCTGGACGGCGGAGTAGTTCCAGGTCGGGACGACCTTGGCCGTTGCGGGCTTGGTCTCGGTATAGAACTTCGGCGTGATATAGTGGTGATGAGGTCCGTTAAAGAGAATGAGAACTTCGTCCTCGAGCTCGATAGTGTCCTTGCCTGCTTCTTGTTGCGCAGCCAATGCTTCCATCAGTGCTTTTGCTTGTGGATTGGCTTTGGCGAGGTGGCCGCGGAGAACGCCATTGATTGGATTTTCGTCTGTTGACCCTTTGGGCACATCTAGAATGAATGGGACATGGCTGGATTGAATGAATGCATGCTCCGTGGATTTTATGGCTGTTGTAAAAATGCCCAATGGGTTGTCGCGGATGAATTGCTGGAGGAGTGGGATGTTTCTCTCCGCGTGCACTGCGCGAAGATACATTGTTGCTATGAGGATTTCTAGTATTAGGAGAGGATAAATGCGGAGTTCAATCCGATATCTTATGGCTCTTCAGTGGGACCAGATCTTATTACAGCCCTCGTTCTTGTCATTGTGTCTCTATGAGTCATGATTGGCAGTCGGCGCCGACGGCTACAACCGCTGTACCTCGATTGCCTGCAGTTCTAATCGTAGACGGATCATACAATACCCGCTCAAATCACAGATTCTGAACGAAAAAACTTGCCAGTGCGATTGCGGAGTGGTTAGAAGGTAAAGAAACGGCCGCGTGCCACACGGATCTGATGCGCATAGCGTTATTACGGTGCGGCACTGGCAAGTGTTGGTCTATTTCGAGCAGCTTGAGAACGGACTAATACAATCAAATATAATCACTGGGATGAAAAAATGTGCAGAGCAGAGTTGAAGTAAATTCATTCCAAGGTTGTAGTATATGTAGTTTTGGCGTCAACTATATATGCCTTGGTTATTCTGGGAAGGCCCAGTGTACATTTTAAGAAGCGGCCACGCATCGATGGAAAGCTTCAAATGTTTGCGATTATCCTTTCTAACGACAACATTGCTTCACTTCTTCCCCTATGCCTCCCACTCTATTCATCGCATTGTGACGAGCTCGCCGCCTGGTGCCTATATTTCGCACGCATAGGTCCCTCTCTTTCCTTGTTTCCCCTTCGTAAGGACGCTCGCATCGCTCGGGGTATTAAAGCAGAGTCATATTATACAGTGCCCTGAGAGGAAAAGTGAAGATTCAACGTTCATTAACAAGCGTATCATATTGTACAGATTTCTTATGTATGGAAACAGGCCCATGGTGTCGCTACCTGCGACCCCAAGCATTTAACCAAGCGCTCTGAAACAGACATTTCACCAATAGCAGATATGTTCCCCAATCATGTAGCAGGCGAGAAGACACCGGGCTTTCCAAATCTGTCTACCGTCCCCTTCTTCAGCTGCAAGAGCCTCTCAATCTCTCTCGACGGTAGATGTTGCTTCTCGCGCATTGTCAGCGCCTGGTGAATCGTCAAAGAGTCGAGGTATTGTCGGCCCTGGAAATTCGCAAGACCCATCTGTGCATTCTCTGCTTGCGCAGCTTTCGTAACTTGTTCGCGTGCTCTAATTACCAGCAGTGCTGGATTTGAGGATGTAGGGAACACGGTCTGGACGGAGCCCTGGTTAGGAACTTGAGGTGGTTCGTAGTTTGTGGAGGGATCAACGGGTCCGATTTTGCGTAGAGAAGCGGCAAAATCAGGATCTCTGCCATCGAGATCAATTGCTAATGAGACGTATGTAGTTAGCGAGTCTGTCCTAAGCATGAATGGGATTCAAAGTACGCTGTGCTTCTCATGGACCAATCGCGCGCGACGGGATTACTCACCAGCAGACTTCACGTTGGATGGGGGCTCGTTCGAGTGATAAGTCGGCCCTTGAGACTGCCCACTGGGTGTTACTGGTGATTGTGATGCTGCAGGTGCTTGGTTTGCTTTGGGAATCTGGGATGCTGGCGGAGGCGCCGGCGTTGTTTTCGGGGCTGATGCAGCTGGTGTTCGGGGTGGAGGGGCTGGCTTCTTGGGATATTGACGCGCAGCTGCTCCTGCAGCTGAGCGCGCTGGTTTTGATGCGGCGCTTCCCATGTCGAGAGGTTGTGGTGAGGATTAAGATGAGTAATTGTCGAGTTCTTAAACCTGCGGAGCCCGGAGAAAATCGCGGAGGTAGGACTTGGCGATGCGCTCCGCTTGGGTGACGTCAAATAGATACAATCGGCCTCTGGTTTGCTTAACAAGGAAATATGAAACGTAAATCTATATAGATTGCGCCGATGAATAAACTCATAATGGTCAGCTGGCCATCGTCGGAAGAAAGAGAGGGGTAATTCATTTATTCTAGGGAATAAATGTATCTAAGCCATGTCCGCCCTCGGGTCTCAACCCTCGCCCGTGTTGAGAAGTCTAGCTACAAGGCCATATCCTGGAAACTCTATATTAAAACTAATAAGGCTATAAGTATGAATGATTCGTTCAAAAAAGGTATTGATTGCAGAACACGATGGATGTCATCAAAGATAAGATACAGTAGAGCCCTTCAAATGGGCCAAGTTTTGGATATGATAGTCGGAAAAAACGCAGTGGGACTGCTGAATCTTCCACATTAACTTCTTGCTGTTCACCGGAGACCCGCCTGGCGACGACCTTGAACCTCGCCAAGGGCGCGGCTGCCGCTAACAAATGCGACCGCGCCGATAGCAGCTGCGGCTGGCAGGGTCTGGAAGAGGTTCCAGGAAGTGTAGTACAGGAAGAAAAGTCCCTCGAAGGCGATCAAAGATCCGAGGAAAACGGCATGAGGAATTGAGGCGGATTGAAGGGCAGAAGGAAGGTGGTTCACGTTGGCGCCGAGGAGAAGCCACTGTTTGAGTTAGCTAGTGATGCGGCATTGCGATGGAGGAGCTCTTACCAGGCCGCCGAGGAGAGGCAGCGCAGCGCCAACAAGGGCGACAAAAGCCAGGGTAATGACAACGGGAGGGCTGCTCGGGGAATCCTTGAAGATGTGGTGGATCTGGGGCTGCTTGCCGTATCGCGGAAGGTCCACGGTGGGGACGGGCACATCGGGGTTGCGCGCAATTGAAAGTGGGAAAACGGAGGCATCGAAGGGATCAGAGCTGCCGAATGAGCCAATAACCACACGGGCGTCAACTGGGTCGGTGACGGAGAGGAATTGGATCGGAAGGTCCTTCTGGGTCTACATCAATGTAAGCTTAAGCTCTGTGCAGATTATACAAATCGCATACCAAATCCACGCGAGATTTCCCATTCTCCTTTACGGTGAATGGATATGAGATATCTAAACCACTCTGGGCATCTTTCAGCAGAAGGAAAGCTTGATGCGGACGCTTTGCGGAGCTGCCTTCTTGCGTAGTCAAGGTGACGCGCAATGTATCCGAACCGGCAAGCGAGATAGGACTAGAAAGGGGGGCTGATGTCGAGAGGCTGCCAAAAATTCATCTCGAGTTAGCTTGAATACAATCTTATTTTGTTGCAGGCGTTGTTACTCTTCCTTGATCGCGCCGTTTACGCCTGCGCCTTTCGGCTGAACGGCCACGGTGGCATCAGCAAAGCCCCAACCGGATGCTGCAGCTGCAGGAACTGCAGCCGAAGCTAGAAGATAGAATGAAGTGGCCTGCCACAAATGCATTGTGTAAAATCAACAAGAAACAAAAGCAAGGATAGGGACGGGGAGGGGAAGCTGGGGATCTTGAGGTTGACAGATTGCAGAACAAAGGCGGAACGGGACGAGTGAGCCCGATAAGCGCCGATCGCTAGCCCTAATTTCTTTTCTTCCCCGACCTCACTTAATCCAAGCGGCCACGCCCCTGGATCAGCTTTGGGAGCCTGGTCTAAGGGGACAACCCGGTGAGAACTGAGGCGAGGTTGTTCTGGAACGGCTGGCGGGGCCAGTTTCTTCTCGTAAGTTGCTCCTGACGCTATACCCTAAGCCCTGAATTTGGTGCCCTGTCTGGCGGGGATAACGTATTCCTCGATCATCAACCAAACCCTAGCATTGGTCTTATAAAATTATTTATAATGACAGCTATAACGTATCGGTATATTCTATTCAGTTATCAGCTGGAATTATATATTCTTTATTACTATTGTTATGATTTACTTTAGCTAACTCCTTATGGATAACCCAGATAAACATGTCATCTAAGAGAGGCTATCGTAGGTCGATGCCTACCCGCATAGACGAAGAGTACACACCAGCCAGAGCCGTCAAATCTAGCACCTTAGGTCTATCGCGCCGGTCGCCCCGTGCTCCCGTGGCTAATACCAAAAACATCGCCAACCGAACTCATGAAGTTTCTTCCGCGTCTTCGCCATTTTCTTCTCTGAGAGCTCCCAAAACCCCTCCCAACACTCGACCATCCAATCCAAGACAGTCCAAGCATAACGACAAGATGGATAACACACCCGACCAACCTAAATCCCGTCGACGATCCTTTCAGCATCGTCCCTCAGGGCTATCGAATGTATACACGCCAACAGTTGAAACACCATCATCAACACCAGGCAGTCGTAGGATCACGAGGCAACAAGCATCACTACAGACTCCTGAGACCCCACGCAATCGAGAATCCCCTGATCCATCGAGCTGGGGGTTTGATCAGGACGCGAACGATGCAGATGAATCACAAGCACCATCTTCTCCAACAACATCTTCCAGGGGAACGCGGTCATCTGCACGCACGCGTAAACCAACTGTCCGAGCCATGGAGGCCAGAGATTCGACTGATAAACCTCGTCACAAGGAGGTCAATTCTTCGAATCGCCTCTCGGTCTCTTCCTCCCCTCCTCCAGTAACGAAGGAGGCAGACACACTCGCATCGGGATCAAAAGCAGAAGATGACACCCCGAAGACGCAGAAGTTTGTCCCAGGCCAAGCTGCGAGAAAGAAGCTTACCGCCAAGACTGAAAAGAAAAAGGCTGTACAAGCGAGATGGCACAAAGTCCGCATGGCAAAGAAGCTTCTGACACTGGTTGAGACCGCATTGCACCCCGACTTCCACCCAGCAGATGATCCAGAATGGATTATTCAGGAAGCTAGAGTGTACTGGTTCAATAAGACACACCCCGTTGAAGAGCCTGAGAGGCTCCACCCTTCTGCAGCACCGGGAGACAAGTATCAGCCAAACTTGTACGACAGCGAGTCTGATGAGGAATATCGCCCGAAAACGCCGTCGGAGCCATCTGTGGCAAGTGAATTAGCTGCTGGGACACAGGCAGCATTCCAGCCCTCTGCTGAGGAGGCTTCTGCTGAGGAGGCTTCTGTTGAGCAGGCACCTGTTGAAAAGCCTACCAGGCAAAAGCAGATAGCTCCGACGCGTAGATCAGCAAGGAAGTCGGCTATAAAAAGCGATCCATCGTCTTCCGAGAACCCTCCTCCTGCAACTCCTCAAAATCCTCCTACAAAGCAAGTCTCGTTCATCGAGAAACTTGCAAAAAAATCAAAACCCAAGACCACATCTCGTGGCTTGGTTCACACGGGTCGTGTGAACGAGCATGATGAAGAAATCATGCTCGTATCAGACCCATACACCCCATACCGCTCGCCATACACCTATCCCAGTGGCGGCCTCCCCCAACCGCCCATTCGAGTCCGAAGCGCGAAGCAGGTCGCCAAGGACGAGCACCTGGGCTTCCCGCCGCTGTTTGGCGATCGAAACCTCCCTTTCGACGCCAAAACAGCGATGGCGAACGCCAGTCTACTGCAGGGCCCCAAGGCCACTGCCCCAGGGGCAGATGGGGACACAACGCCGGCCGAAGGTGGGGTCAAGTCAGCCGAAGTCGAGGCTGAACCAAACGAGGGCCTCCCAGCTCGTCCCTCACCCTCACCTCGACCGCAGCAGACCCTGCGGGTGAAGCCTCCAGCCAAGCCGCCCTGTCAGCGACTTAGGCTGACATTGAAACCAGCTGCCGATCAAACGGACGGTCCGGCAGATGATGCCCCTCCCCCTCCAAAAAGGGAGAATCATACCGGCAAGGGTAAGGGGAAGAAGAGGGATGCCTCCCTTATCTCTGAGGGATCCCAGAGTACCCCACCCGCGAAGAGGATCGCGAGGTCGGGCGGGGGCTCGGCAGGGAAGAAGGGAACCCTGCGGGGTTAGAAGCCCTGCTCGAAAAGGGGGATGAGATCGAGATGAGAAAAAAAGAAAAAAAAAAAAAAAAAAAAAAAAAAAAAAGGAAAATGGTGAAAAGAAAGGTCGGACTTCCGATCGACGAAATAGCAACTCAGGAATGTTCCGAGTCGCATCATGTATGATAGATTGTGGTGGTACAGTCTGTGGTCCAGGGACCTGCATATTCCTTTCGGGTTTTTACAATATTGCGGGCTGCGCAATGGAGTTTGATAGTGCATAGCGCGGAGTTCACGAAATGACGACAATAGTATCAAATTGACGTTCCCAAGGCCACTGTAAACCTCATCTTTGAGTTTAGCCTCATAACTCATAGTTTTGAAATAGCAGCTCATTTGAGTCTAAAATCAATTTACGATAATTTCAATATTAGATTCCTTCTATTCTACACAAAGTCCCGTGGGAAGTTTTATGCCACAGCATCCAGATTTTGAGGATGTGCACTTTTAGCGCTGGCAATGATACAAGGCGAGGTGCTACGCTACGAACCTGCTGCAAAACTCCACTTTGATCGCGAGCCAAAATTAATCATTTTGCCATTCCGAAGCCAATACATGATTCATGCATCAGCCACAGATCGCATCCTTGCCATGTTGTGGTGCCTCAGGCAACAAGCCGCCCCCGAGACTTCCCATCAAATCCATCGATCCCATTCCATCCTTCGGGTCTTCCTCGATGTATCTATCTTGACACTTTCCCATCTCAACTATGGCAAAATATCCATCAGAAAAATTCCAGGCGGGCCAGCCTGCTCGTCCGCCGCGCCCACCTCGGCCTGCACCATCCAACTTCAAGGGCCATCCCAACATCCAGTCAACGCCGGAGTATAAACGCGCTGCCCGGAGGTACGTACCCTGCGCATACTGAGTGTTTCTGTGGTACTGTTTATTTTTGCTTTTTTGTCTCTACCCATATAACTATGCTCCTATCCTTCGCTTGTTCTGTTGGGCTGAGTGGGTACTGACGCGGTTTTCTCCTAGCTGGCTTTCGGTGATTGTTGCGACTCCTGTTATGTTGGTGACTTCCTATATGCTGTATGAGCGTGGTAAGTTAATTTCGCGCTTGATTTCCATTTCCGAGAACTACGTCTGCCTACATAATTCCATGGGTTTGACTGAATTCTCCCCTCTTAATGTGAGACAGACGGCAGGGCGTGCTAACATGGCTTTTGGCTTGTAGTTTATGGGGACAAAGCTCCTAAGAAACTTGTCAAAAAGCCATCAGAAGAGAAGTCCTCGGATAAATCGTCGTCTTCATAACGGGCTGGGGGGTTGGACCGAATCGTGGATGCATAAGGGTTGAAAAGGTTGAAAATGTAATTAAGCGTGAAGGTTATTCTAACTCGGCGCATGTATCACTAATCTCATTATATCTCAGTATTGTTCGATCATTATCACTGTAAAATTTGGCATCACTTAAGCGGTAGCAAACCCCTGACTTGATGAAGAATCCTGTTCAACATGAATGGATGCATGGCTCTTGTATAACACGGCTGATCGTCACACCGGGCCTGACTCTCAGACTCTAGACAAAGAAGGGGATTTTTAACTTGATGATCCTCACTCATGAATAGATGCATGAGATTAATTCGCAGTGGATATCTACCCCGCTTCCCCGGTTATCCAGTCGAGCTCCCATCTCCGCATTCATGATACGTTGTAGCGGACAGCTCCGCTGATCCTCTGGCGGGGATTTTCCGAAAATGTTAAAATTACTTTACTGACGCTCTATACGTGGCAGATTTACTACATGGGGTCATCTTGAAAAGTGGCCCATAAAAGCAGACATTACAGTGTCTATTTGATGGTGGGTTCGATGAAAGCGCTTAAGCGAGGCTTTTCTCGTAGCGGAACATGCGCAAACATTTCTGAGCGACATCAGATCAAGTTTCAAAAGACTTGATAGTTCTTCTCACAAAGACAAGCCATTCCTCTTTCCAACATGTCGAGAATTTAACCATCTAGACGGCCCCGACAAGCTAAATATTTTGTCTAATAATGAGGATTATTCCACTGAAGATGGGAGCTGAGACTTCAAACCTAACGCTTTTGGTCTATTGATGTATTGCGGGTTTTCTCCGATGCAAAGGGGAGATCAAATGATTATACCCGGATCTTCCCCGATAGAAACTATGGTGAGCAGCTAGACTTCAATGAGTTGGTTCCGAGAAAAGGCGCCTCTTCAGTCCCTAACACCGATACTCAGAGTTCTTTTTCTCCGCACGTCTTGATTCAAGCATCTTGCATTCGTCTCCTTTGTATAATTACTCCAATCATCTGCAGGTACAACTATGAACGATCTCGTATATGAAAAGCAAGGCGACGGAGAGAAGAGCCATGTCGAGTCCATAGCGTACCCTGGGTTCTCTGACGAGGATACTGAAATTCTTCACAGATATGAGGGTACCAAAGGGAAGAAGGTGATACGAAAGGTAAATTCTTCACCATATTTGGATAGATTCAAGTCTTTACTCACGTTCACTATCTAGATTGACTTGCACCTGCTTCCTGTTCTATCCTTCCTTTATCTTTGCTCCCACGTCGATCGGAATAACATGGGAAATGCGAAAATTGAGGGTATGAACGAAGACTTGAGTCTAGTAGGCAACCAGTACAATATTGCTAGTACACTTTTCTTTGTTCCTTATATCATTTTCGGTATGCTATGATATTCCATTCTGCTTGAGATTAGAACCATGACTAACTCCTCATTAGAGATACCGTCCAATATAGTGCTGAAGAAAACGCGTCCTAGTCTCTGGCTAGCTCTTCAGGTTGTTCTGTGGGGAGCAGTAATGGCATGTATGGGATCGGTTCAAGGCTTTGCAAGTCTAACGGCTTGCAGGGTACTGCTGGGACTATGTAAAGTGAGTCTCACAATTTCCTCCACTCTCTGAAGCTGGCTGACCTTTGCTTTTAGTCAGGTTTCTTTCCAGGTGCAGTCTACTTGGTCACACAGTGGTACCCACCACATGAAATTCAGCAACGTCTTGCTCTTCTATACACTGCCTCAGCAATTTCTGGAGCATTCAGTGGTCTTCTAGCGTTCGCCATCTCTAAAATGGGAGGTCTTCGGGATATTGCGGGATGGCGATGGATTTTCATCATCGAGGGATTGGTCCCCGTTGCGTTTGGTCTGGTATTGCCATTGTTGCTTCCAGATCAACAGCAAAAGATCAAGTGGCTAACCGCAGAGGAGAAACAATATCTCGATCTGCGATTTCGACAATCCGGTGTTAGCTCTGCAGAGGATGAGGGAGACAAAATTTTCCTGGTCCCTACTTCTCAGCACGATGCTAGACTGGAAAATTCTCATGGGAGTGGTACTGGCTATGGTTAATGCAGCTCCGAACGCAGCATTCTCATATACCATGCCAACGATCATCAACAAACTGGGCTATGAATCCTCCCAAGCTCAGCTCTTGACTATTCCGCCATACTTCTGCGGTGCTGTCTCAAGCTGGCTTAGTGGCCGGCTTGCAGATCGCTTCAGCTGGCGGTTCCCTTTCATCGTTTTGCCAATGACCTTGATGCTGATATCTTTCATTCTCCTATTTATTCTTTCTGCCAACATTGAGGAGTACAAGGGGCCGATGTATTTTGCACTTGTACTGGCTCAGATTGGGATTTATCCACTACTTCCGGGTATCTCAGCCTGGACTGGGAATAATCTACCCCAATCTTGGAAAAGATCGATCGGAATAGCATGGCTATTGGCTGCCGGAAACACTGGAAGTATGTTCTGCGTTTTGGATTTCCTGCATTCTGGCAACGCAAATTTGAGCCATCTAAAGTACGGGAATTAATGCGACAATATTCTTAGGTTTCATTGGCACAAACATATTCCTCGAATGGCAGGCACCACACTACACTATCGGATACGGTGTTTCGATGGGGATAATTGGATTGGGAATCGTCACATGCTGCATTCTCGAGCTCTCTCTTTGGCGTCTTAACAAGATTAAGTCTGCTTCTTCTGAAAGCGAGACTAGGGAAAACTATACGCAAGAGCAGCTAACAGGAATGGGCGAGAAGAGTCCGTTTTATCTCTACACGCTGTGATTTTTGATGCCGATGTCATCTCCTAGCCAGCTATATGATGGTTCTTTTCTTGTTTTGTCTGTCATGAATAAGCTCTAGAATTAATCTGATAGAGATTTGTGTGGAGTTGTCCTCTCCATTCTCCTATATTAGGGTGGAACTCTAGTAGGGCTCTACATCTGACTCATCAATCCACCAATGCACCAATGCATTTTCTCATCACTGAAGATTACAATATTCAAATTTACATCACCGAAAATTACTGTTCTGAAAATTATAGCTCTGAAAATTTCCATCTTTGAAAATTTCCATTTTTGAAAGTTACGGCATTGAAAATAACATCACTGTATAATTACACCTCATTTCAGCATGACCTTGTTCACTTGAATTATATGTTATTTCTGTCAAATTGGAACAGCTAAAGTGTTTCAATGAACTTGGAAATTTACGACAACAATCGATGCTAATTTCAACTGCGTATCTAATTCCTCCCCCAATCGCGTTCCGTCCGCTCTTGCCCTTCGTTTCGGTAGTACACAATGAGCTATAGAAAAGCTAACGCATTCGGTGGACTTGCAACTGCCCCAGGCGCCTTATTTCGAACACTATTAGCTTCCCATCTACCACTCAAGCATTTCAAAAGCTTACATTCATAGGCGAGCTCGTGAAGAAAAATGTATATCTTCCCGCCTCCTCGCAGACTTCACTCAACTCCTCGAGATGGAAAAGTTCCCCGATCGGCATTCCCCAGCCAGCAAGCAGCCACTCATGCAGATGCCACTGGTTCTCGGTACAGGGCCAAACCTCAAATGAGCGAGTATCTGCTGCCACTGCTGCTATCTTGTTATCCCAGAGGAATCTCAGCAAGTCTTCCGAAGGTTGGAGGCCGATGTTCTCGGGTTTCTGTTTTCGGTAGAGTTTGTCGAGGTGTTCTTTTTTATCCCAAGCCATGTTCTCGTATTGGTCGATATATCCCAAGCGAAATAAAATAATATCTCCGGGTTGAAATGAGACTTCTGATAGCCCTTGGTCTTTCAATACATCAAGGATTTCGGCGAAGGGGACAGCATGAGCAGTCGTAGCATCTATAACGCAGTTGTTTTTCTGAGCCCATTTGTACCAGTCTATGAATACGGCGCGTCCTGTGATACCCTTCTTGGCGATGTCTTCGTGATGTCAGTTTATGGTTGGTTCAAGAAGATTGACATCGGAAAAGATTCTCACGTTGGATACCATTGGGCTCTGGCGATGCAGCAAAGTCTGCGGCAGTTCGACCCATGTAATATAGCTAGCCTATTAGTTTTGAGACATCATATTACAGTACAGTTCAATAAAACTCACTGCTTCTTTCTGATATGCGTAATGTCGAAAGCCATCCCACTGAGAACTGCACTGCGAATTGAATTGCCACTGGCCGCGTCAGCATCAAAACAAGGTGTTTCTATGGCTTTAATAATTACCTCGTCATCGTGGGCGATCTTGAGTGGAGCCTTGTCAATTAACTTAAGATCTAATGTTTTGCGAGTCAGGGTAGGATAAGATGATCCGTCCAACGCCCAACTATGGCGCATCAATCATCTGAGTTAGTCTCCAGGTGAATTTCCGCATCGGCCAACGTACTTCAAAGAAATCACTTTCCCCGTTTGGATGCATTCTTTTGCAGCCTTTGCAACTGTATCTTGCGTGACATGATTCAGTGTTCCTACTTGATCATCTGAGCCCCAAACACCCCATGCATTCCCATGGGGACCATCCTTCTGGAAAGGCAAATCCGCGAACCGAGGGAAGGATCTACTCATTTCTGCGAGTTTCGATGAATTATCCGGTGACAGGATTTGCGTGGACTTGAGAATCATTAAAACATAAGCATTGTCTCATCCTTGGCGGCGAATCCCCGACGATTCGGGTCACACCTCTGGCCACGGGTTTGTTGTAAGGTTCATTTTCACTAACGTATTAATAAATCACAGAAATGCAGTAAGAATTTCAAATGATCTAGTTCCTAGCTTCATTAATATTCTGGCCTCATGGGAACTCAGTAGCTCAAGTACGTTGGCATGAACTCTGCATAAAATTCAGCCTGATCGGATCTTTTCCATCGAGTCGGATATGTTCCGTCACTCATGAGCAACCGAGGCTACTGGAACAATGTTAGAACCTCGTGCGTGCTTCTGACAAAGCATCGTTCTGGTTAGGTTATTCATCTTGAATCGAGTGATTAATCTCAATTCTAGGCGCACATTCTATTCTACGATTAGGAGAAAAACCTGCCCGTATCCATAGATGAGTCTATCAAAATGATATCATTCGAATTTTGTAGAGCGAAGTATTGACAGGATATATAGAAAGTAAAGATGCATCATGATTACCTTAAAAACTCCCCACCACACAGCCCGCTGAGGGTGAAAAGCGCAAGAAATACGCATGATATCCTGGTACAAATCCGAAGACAAGAGCAGAAATATAAAAGGAAAGAGAAGAGAGAATAGAAAAATCCCAGCCTAGGAACAAACTACCCCGTAATCCCTTGCATAATGAACTGAGGCTCCCCTGAACTAGCAGACGGCGGGATAGAAGTCGTCCCACTTCCACCACTGGGATGTTTCGAAGTACGTTCGCGCATTCGTCGCCCCTCCATTAATCCACGGAGACCGCGCTTCTGGAGCCCGATCGTACTGCTCAGATCACCCGTCCAGATCTCCCGCTGTGACCTGCCGCCATCTGTGTCACGGCGGTGATGGCTGCGAGACGCCGAGCGGCTCTCGCTATCGCTGAGGAATTCTGAATCGGACTGGCTGAAGCTCGCGCTTGACGCTGAGGTGGCTGTGCTGGCATTGCTGATCGAGTCGTCTCTATCGCGCCGAGCACCACGGTGCTGCCGGCCTCGTTGATGAGGGAAGTTCGTATCGATTCGGAGGGAGGGAAGACCGCGTGAGGGGTTCGTGAGGTCGCCGGAACTGCTGGCGGCGGAGGGGGCCATGCCGCCATTTTCAGTGTCTGAGGAGTCAGAAGCGAGAAGGACGCTTTGGTGAGAGTGGGAGCCTTCGGAGAGACCGAGTGCGGAGCTGTGGCTTCCTGCGTGAGAGCCATTGAGTGCCTCGAGGGTTCCTCCTAGACCGGAGGTGAATCCTGTGCCGCGGCCGCCGCCTGCTGCCATGGCGGCTGCGTTAAATACGGCTGCTGCGTTGCGGCCATCGAGGACTTGGTGGAGTCGCTCGACGGTAGATTCGAGCAGGCCGTCGATTTGGTATGGGCGGGCTAGTTGGAGGAGAGAACAGAGGATTTGAGGCGTGCAGAGAGAGGAGCCAGGAGGGGGAAGGGCGGATGTGTATAGATACTGGACCAAGACTTGGAGCGTGAGGATGGTGTGAGGGAGGTATAATACGCGAGGTCGGGAGGTTGGGGCTAGGCCGTGGGCAGAGGGCGCTTCCAAGTTTTCGAGCAATGCCTTCGAAGGAGCCGACGGATTTACCAGCGTAGTAGCATTTGAGTAGCTGCTGTTCTGTCCAATAGATGGAGTAATAGTGACAGTGGAATTGCGGCTGGGGTAGGCTGGGGCCGGACGAAGAGTTGCACCATCTGCAAGGCCGCCTTCTGACGATTCGCGAAGAAGGTGAATGAAATAGGGACCCCAGCGGCGCGCGAGGACACGAGAATTCACGGGGAGACGTTCTCCGCCCATGGCTTGTAGTTCCATGTCGGACATTTCGTGAAGAGAAAGTGCAAGCTTTCCTAACTCATCAGATGTTGCAGACAGCGGTCGTCCGCCTGTTGTCAATTGGGATAGCTTTAGTTGTAATGATGCAGGTACTGAAGGCGCGCTGTAAGATTTGTACGCAGAGGTGGAGGCTGTGCGAGAAGGGTTGTTGTAAAGGCCGAAAGCTTCAAGCTCAACCAAACAAATGTGAGAGAAGTTGATTCGGCGATGGTTATAATCATCGACCAAGCTGCGCTTGCGATGTCCAAGAATAACGAAAGAACTGCGTCGTGGCCAAAGAATACCGCGGTTCCAGCTGCCCTGTCCAAAAACCGATCCTCCTGCGTCAATGCGCCCCCAAGTCAATGTCTTCAGGTCCAAAGCCCAGAGAGCATATTCCTGTTTAGAAGAGGTTAAGTATGTTCCGCTCACAACGAAATGACCATTAATAATGCCACCATTGGGGAAGCGAAGTCCAGGCGGAGATGCTTGGCTCTGCATTGGCCGCTCGACAAGGCGCCCATCTGGCAGACGAACCTGCAACTCCAGCTTGACGTCAAGGAAGTTATAGTTCGAGTAAATCAGCATCGGACAACCGGGTTGTTCTGATGTCTCAACTGGCTCCTGGGCTTCGCCGTCAGGCGCAGCTGATCCAATCTCGGAGACGTCCATGCCAACCAACGGAGCAACGACACTGCGATAAGCACCACAGCTCCGCCCAAGAGGGCTGGTATTAGTCCATTTCAGACTTCTCAAGTTGAAGACGCTAATCTGCTCAATATAATGATTGGAGCTATCCTGCCCACCGACAACCACCATCTCAGCACCCCCAAACCCATCAATGTCAACTCCAAGCGAACCCTGGTGAGGCGTCGCAGACTCAGGGTTATGGTGAATCGCCGACAAAGGCGCACTGGCAGATGTGAAAGAAGCGCTAGAAGGCAGGATTGTCGCACAATGAGCATACCGGCCCTGTGGCGACTCATGCGACGCAACACGAGTCCATATCCGTGATGGGACGTCGAAAATGTGAATATCCGACATCACCACCACCTCAGCCTGTGGCTCCGACCCCGGCGTATTTGGCTCCTTCGGTGTCCCCGGAGCTGGCGACATACCACCATAAGCGACGAGCTTGTTATCACCGAGCGCGCACATGCTGTGAAAGTATCGTGGCGGAGGCACATCTCCACCAGCTTCAATCTTAGTCCAATGTCTCCTTATAAGATCCAATTCGTATATATCCGCCGTCAACTTTGGGCGAGTTCGCGAGAGCACCCTGCCTCCAAAAACGTATAGCTTGTCGCCGAGGATCGTCGTGGTCGCTCCGACCAGTGGATGAGGCTCCTTTCCTGTCGTACGGCGCACATTGCAGACTAAACCGGAGAGATTGATCGGTCCAGAGGCGGGGTTCTGGTTGAAAGAAGGCGACACGCCCGGTGCGGAGGATTCATGGGCGACGTCCAGATACCCACCCAGACTCGACTGGCTTCTGGACATCATTGTGAGGGTGTTGCGCCGCGCGGGCTCGGAGAGAAAAGGAGTTCCGATTCCTGTGTCGACGGCGTGGGTTTCCCCTATTCACAGGTCACCGGGGCAGAGTCGTGCATACGAAATCCCAAGCGAATTGTGTAACGGCTGAGAAGCGGCGAGAGATATGTCCCCGAAATCGTTCTTTTGTGGGGCTTTCGGATTCGTAATTAGGGGGTTGGGTTCCAAGGTCGGGGTTGGGTGCGGGATTTCCTCGCGAGACTGAGGGTTTTTTTGTCTCTCGAGGCTAAGGAGATATTTAGATGGGAACTGGGGGAGTTCCTGCACGGCCCGACCGTTTTTTTTTTTTCTGAAGTGGAGGACGTGTCAGATTGTGGACGTTGAGATCGCCGCAAAATCAGGCGGTCTCAGCGTCTTTCCCGAGTCGTTAAGTCCTTTGGGGGCGATAAGGCGGGCGCGCCCGCTCTGTACTATATTCGATACCCGGGGAATTGGCACCATTGCGATGCTTTGCAAGGTAGTCCAGAATTTAATCTCAAAGCCTAAACATTAACATTTTCTCAATCTTGCTACTCTACCCTGGCTCTCCAATTGACTTTCGTTACACAGCTGATCTGAGGTGGAACGGCTACCCCTCGGATCGGCATGGTAACCCTTGATTATGCAACGCAACTATATGCGAACTACGAGTACACTACGAAGTACAAACAGATAATCGGCCATTAAGTCATTTCATATTGGTATCAAGTAGGCTATCTTTGACCAGATTCTCGGACAATTAGATCCGCTTTTTTATTTCAACATCTCATTAAAGGCCTCCATTTACTGGGGAACCTTGGTGAAGCGGAGGTAAGGCTTGGCCTCACGGACCTCACCGAACTTAGCCTTAGCATCGGCAGTAGAGACGGGAGGAGGAACGACAACGTCGTCACCGGGGAGCCAGTTGATAGGGGTGGTCAGACCGTGCTTGTCGGTGGTCTGGAGAGCGTCAATGACACGCAGAACCTCAGCGGTGTTGCGGCCAGTGGAGGCAGGGTAGGTCAGGATCAAACGGATCTTCTTGGAGGGATCAATGATGAAGACGGAACGGATGGTCAGAGCCAAGCCCTTCTGGTCGACGTTGGTGGTGTCCTGGTAGTCGACCATGTCGTAAAGGTGGGCGACCTTGCGCTCAGGGTCGGAGATGATGGGGAACTTGAGGCTGGAGCCAGTGACCTCATCAATGTCCTTGATCCAGCGGTGGTGGGACTCGACGTTGTTGGCACTCAGACCGATGAGCTGGACGCCACGCTGGGTGAACTCGGGCTCGAGCTTGGCGAAAGCACCGAGCTCGGTGGTACAGATGGGAGTGAAGTCATCGGGGTGGGAGAAGAGGATGGTCCACTTGTCACCGATGAAGTTGTGGAAGTTGATGGGACCATTGGAGGTCTCGGAGTCGAAGTTAGGGGCAACAGAGCCCAGACGGAGGCTGTAGTTGCTGGTTAGCTCTTCTGAAGTATACGGATGTAGCTCTGAGCAATGGGACTTACGGAGCAGGACGAGAGTCAGCCATTGTATCGGTGGATTGGAGATATAGGAGATGAAAAAGAAGAAGAGAGAAGAGGTCCTGAGGGGAGCAGAAGGTTCAAATAGCCCCCCCCTCCTGCTTGCGATGGCCGCTCGTCCATGGCAAACGATCGACTTACCTCATCCGGTCTTGTCTAGCACGCAATCTCCCACCGCCCGCTGGCAGAAGCCCTGCGATTGGCGGGCGGCCTTGGTGGGCTGTTTAGTGTACCTGATGCCATCGTGATGGGTCTTTCCCAGCTCTCGAGGTGATTCGAGTCCAAGCACGCCAGCGGCCTTAGCGCGCCTTTCTGCTGCGGTTCGGGACCCCTCCAACACTATCGCCGACTTGCGGGGGGTACAATTACTTTATATACACAAGCTCATCTTGCAATGCCTTCATTCTACACCGTCCTATATCGACATTTATTATATGCTGACGTCTACCATCTCCCAAGAATGTACATGTAGCTCTTTCATCCGGCTCTATCGGCCGAGCAGCTCGCGTTCATAGAAGTCGGCCGATAATCCCCGCAATGGAGCCAATGGAGACTCGACCAGATGGCGCAATTCAATGCTCGTTCTGCGTCGTTCTTTTAGCTCGCAGGAGGTGGGACGGCGAGTAAAGAGAGACCTTGGGAGATTTCCATATTATAAGACGCCCATATTCACTTACGAAGCCCAGAATTCGTGCCCGATGCGGAGGCTGGATTAACGTTATTACCTCCTGAAGAGTCAATGATGCATCCCAGGTGGGATGAGGCCCACAAGTGGGGCATTCGAGATGCTTCGACGGTCGTCCGACATCGCTACGGCCCTGCGTCGTACTCATGCCGCCCGCTGTAATCCCCCATGATGCAGGGTGATTTCCAACGATGAAGTCCCAGTGATATAGCAGGCTGTCACCATGGATAGCTTAGAGGTGCCCATAGAGCCTATAGGTCAAATCGTTCTTCTCTACCCAGCTATTCACTCGAGCTCCGTTCAGCGCAAGGTTTCAACCTTGGAATCGCATGTACCATTCAGGAATACCCATGCTACTGGTCTTGCTGGTGTAAGTTAGCAAATTAGGGGTGCTATAGCAATTTCCATCTAGACACGGCTATGTTAGTCCAGGAAACCTTGCAATCGGAATGTGGAGGCTGCAATTGAGCTCCAAGGTTACGGAATCGGTTTGGCAATACAGGACTGTTTTGTTTCTGAGGTCCTTGGACTCTGTGGTTTCGCCTCTATAGGGCCATGGGTACGAACAGCGTAGTAAATCCTCTCGGCCTGCTTTAAACTTGAGTGATCTCATAAATTCGCACTTGAGTCGGATTGACTCCGCTCACAATCAATATTTGTTTTCATTTGGAACATTGAATCCATACCACTACAATGGATGGACCCCAAAAACATTGGACCCCTGTGGGCGGCGGGGCTCACTTGAGTGCGATATCTCGAGAGTTGATATCATCATGTAGGGCTGTGCACGTGACAATGATATGTATATTCAAAGGGTGGGATTTGTGCAAACCCATCTTATAAACATTTGAAACCTCACACTAGCCCTTCAACTGACCAAGTATATTACAAAAAGGGGTCAAGACCCTGCGTGTACTTCCAGATCTTCAGCTGAAGATCCCCGACGATCATGCGCGGGTCACGTGGATCTCCGAGCGGGACCCACCGTCGCGTCCCAGCTGAACAAACAACAAGCTCTCCCTCAAGCAATTTTACAGGGTCAACCATATCGAGGCCTCTCTGCACGGACACTGTCTTTGACCGTGCTTTGATCCGTTGGCCGATCTACCCCAGGCCTTGTTCTTTCTCTGAACTGCATTTTACCCCTATTCTCAGTTCACTTTGAGCTCAAATTCCCGAGCGCAGATCAGACAATACAGCAAGCATGGCTGATACAAGTGCTCTATCGCCATCAAAGCGCCCTCAGAGGAAGTCAGCGGAGATGGCTGGCGACGCGTCCGAGGTAAGCTTCTTCAAAGAAATTGTGACTTCGTATTTTCGCACCGGCATTTTTCTATGATTGCGGCTGTTCTTACCATCATGCAACATTGACGAGCTGCAATACTAATGACAATTGATTGCTATTTAGCCCGCAACTCCCAAGACAGGCGATAAGAGGAAGCGTGGTCGTCCACGCAAGGAGCCTGGGGAGGAGACTCCTAAAATCTCCGATGGTCCCAAGCGAGGTCGCGGACGCCCGCGCAAGATTGTGTCCGAAGAAGAGGCCGCGAAGAAGGCTGCCGCATCACCAGGCGAGAAGCGGGGACGTGGACGCCCACGCAAAGAGCCAGGTAAGATTTCATCCAGCCTAGCAGCAAAGTGCTCGTTCGTTCGTTCGAGTACTTCGTTCCACCGTCGAAGACCTTTGCCCCATGGACGAGGCATGGTTAGAAGGTTTAGAAGAAAGTTACTAATGCATGTATGCAGGTACCGAGACCCCAAAATCAAAGACTCCGACGGCCACCCCGAAGAAGGATGGCCGTGGACGACCTCGCAAGAGCCTGCCTGCCAATGGTGAATCCAAGACTGCATCGACGACTACCACACCCAAGAAAAAGGACGGCCGAGGACGTCCACGCAAGAGCTTGCCCGCCAATGGCGACAGTGGTGCCGACGAGATGGAACTTACCGAACCCTACACGGTGCCAAAGGAGGACACTGGTCGCTCGTACTGGCTCATGAAGGCCGAGCCTGAGTCGCGCTTCGAAAAGGGCGTTGATGTCAAGTTCTCCATCGACGATCTGGCTGCCGCAGACACACCAGAGCCTTGGGATGGTATGTGTCACCCATTCAATTCGCAATTCTTCAACTCCTTACTAATATCTGAACAGGTGTTCGCAATCCAGTTGGTAAGATCTCGATTGACTTGCAAGGATGTTCATAGCAGAAACTAATAGTACAACAGCGCGAAACCTCATGCGCGACATGAAGAAAGGAGACTACGCGTTCTTCTACCATTCGAACTGCAAAACCCCTGGGATTGTGGGAGCTATGGAAATCGTGCAAGAGCACTCTACCGATGGTTCGACTACCCTAATACTACTAACAGTGCATGTTTTCTAACAGCTTGCAGAATCTGCCTTTGATCCAAAGCATCCCTACTACGACGCTAAGTCGACCACCGAAAACCCCAAGTGGGTTGTTGTCCACGTTGAGTTCCGCCGCAAGTTCGGCAAGCAGATCACCTTGAACGAACTCAAGGAAAATGCCGAGTCCGGCAAGCCTCTGGAGAACCTGCAAACCCTCAAGCAGTCCCGGCTCAGTGTCTCCTCTGTGACTCCCGCCCAGTGGCGCTACATCCTTGAACTGGCCGGCGAGGAACCCATGCCACCACCCAAGGAGGAAACCAGCGAATAGAATCTTTGATTTGCAACAGCTGTCGAATACACCTCGTGGGGCTCATGTACACAATCGTTGATATCTCACATAGTCACCTGGCGTTATCGGAGAAATTCAGGGCATAGTAATAGCAGGGCATATAGGAATGGACAACGGCTTTCTTTGTATGCATCGTTATCTGCACGTAATGTATCCTCATGCGTAAAATAAAGCATGACCCGCGTCGAACTGCCCCATCAATACATTTTCCATGACTCTGCAACCCTGCCCCGCAGTGAAACCTGCAGAAGTACCATCTCCAAAAGCACGCGGAGAAATCCTTATAAATCACAACCAAGCGCCCACCTCAACCTCGGGATCGAACAGAGGGGTCAGCAAGCTCCTCCGCAGCCAACCACAGCGGCCCGCGCGAGCCTAATCGTTCCAGCTCTCCAGCGGTTGCCCGCGAAGAGTAACTGCATCCGACGGGTGGGACTCCCGCTATCCTTATCGCGAGCTCCCCGCTTGTGCCGGTTTTTTTTTTATAAGACGTCAGTCCCTCCTCAACGCGCGTATATGTTCGGCTGTACCTTCACACTCCGGCCGTTGCGCTGTATCTCGATCTCGTCTTTTCGGTTTGTCGCGCCTAGACGTTTCCATCGATCCGCTATCATGTCTGACCTCTCGGTGCAATTGACTGCGCCTAACGGCCGCTCGTATGCGCAGCCGATTGGGTTGTTCATCAACAATGAGTTTGTGGCTTCTAAGTCGGGGGAGAAGATTGCTTCGATCAACCCTTCGTAAGTGGGAATTCGGATGGTGGTGTGGTGTTATGGATGGAGTGCTGATAGCTGGAACAGAAACGAAGCGGAGATTGCGTCCGTGTATGCTGCTGGAGAGGAGGATGTCGATATTGCCGTGAAGGCTGCTAAGAAGGCTCTGAAGGACCCTTCATGGAAGGATCTCCCTCCTACCGACCGTGGACAGCTGATGATCAAGCTGGCCGATCTGATTGAGCAGCACAAGGAGACTCTCGCCACTATCGAGACTTGGGATAATGGTGAGTATATCTCGTGGCATGCAGGCAAGAAGCAAACGATCAGAATACTCACATGAGATGCAGGAAAACCCTACAATGTCTCGTTGAACGATGACTTGGGCGAGGTTACCTCAACCCTCCGCTACTATGCTGGCTGGGCCGACAAGTCCTTCGGCCAGACCATCAGCACCACCCCAGCCAAGTTCGCCTACACCCTCCGCCAGCCCATTGGTGTGGTTGGACAGATCATTCCCTGGAACTTCCCCCTGGCTATGGCAGCCTGGAAGCTCGGCCCAGCGCTCGCCTGCGGAAACACCATCGTCATGAAGGCTGCCGAGCAGACCCCTCTCAGCATCTTGTACATGGCTTCCTTGATCAAGCAGGCTGGCTTCCCCCCGGGTGTCATTAACATTATCAACGGCCACGGCCGCGTCGCCGGTGCCGCCCTTGTGCAGCACCCCACCGTTGACAAGGTGGCCTTCACGGGCTCAACGCTCACCGGCCGAGAGATCATGAAGATGGCCGCAGGCACCCTGAAGAACGTAACGCTCGAGACCGGCGGAAAGTCGCCCCTCCTGGTCTTCGAAGACGCAGACCTCGAGCAGGCAGCCAAGTGGGCCCATATCGGCATCATGTACAACCAGGGCCAGGTATGCACGTCGACCTCGCGGATCCTGGTCCACGACTCCGTGTACGACAAGTTCGTTGCCCTCTTCAAGGAGGTTGTAGCCTCCACCAGCAAGGTTGGCGATCCCTTCGCCGATGACACCTTCCAGGGTCCGCAGGTGACCAAGGCTCAGTACGACCGGGTGCTGTCGTACATCGAGGCAGGAAAGTCCGAGGGCGCGACGCTGGCTGCTGGTGGCGAGCCGTACAAGAATGTCGGCGATGGACGTGGGTTCTTCATTGCGCCGACGATCTTCACAAATGTTAAGGATAACATGCGGATTTACCGCGAGGAGGTTTTCGGGCCGTTCGTCGTCATTTCTAGCTTCGGTGCTGAGGATGAGGCGGTTACTCGTGCGAACGATACTACCTATGGTTTGGGAGCGGCTCTTTTCACTCGTGACATTGAGCGTGCGCACCGTGTTGCTGCTGAGATCGAGGCTGGTATGGTCTGGATTAACAGCAGCAATGACAGTGACTTCCGTGTGCCATTCGGAGGTGTCAAGCAGAGTGGTATCGGCCGTGAGCTCGGTGAAGCTGGTCTTGATGCCTACTCTCAGGTTAAGGCCATCCACGTTAACATGGGCACCAAGCTGTAAATGAGTTCTCTAGACAGAGATTACGGCATTGAAAATAAGCCTGCTATGTAACTAAATGCACAATGATTATGACCAACTGCAATTCTACCGATAGACCATACTACAAGCCATACACTGATCTCCATGTCCTCTCTCAGAACAATTCTATCCCAGCACAAGGTGGGCAGTCGGCGACTCCCAATCTTCCGAACCTCCCATCCCAGAACAAGATGTATAACATCAGAATTTTCTTAGCGTCGACATCCAATATCCACAACCGACTGAATTTTATTCCCGATAGATCAATTCCAAATGCCTGACAAATACTTCCCAGATTCTCCGCCAATGTTGTCATTAATCTATTTAACCTCGCAACCAGCATATCCCCGATTCCCACTCTCTAGAATTCCCATCTCCTGCCCTCTGTATGGACTATAAGACTCCAAAGATCAGCCTCCTGTTCCCACAACAGCCTCACCGATCTACCCCACCCCACAGGACCCTCCAATATGGAAAACAGCATCCGAGATCTCGGTGGAGCAGTAAGGCAACATGCAGGCCGATCGTCCCACGCACGCAAAGCACAGCTCACAAAGGCTCAACCCAGCCAACGAGAACCACAAATCCGTACCCGGCAAAGACATCGGGACCAGACCAGCTCGATTCCGATCTGAACTGGCACCCAGCGACATGTGGCCGTTGGTCGTTAGTCGATCGTGCAGCCTCACCTCGCTAGCGAGAAGCATCTTAGCAAATTAGAGACCAGGGTCTTTAGGTACATAGAAGAGGAAAGCAGGTAGCCAGGTCATCGCTTGTTCATGCTGAGCCTCGCATTGATAGCCAAGAGTCGAGGAGAGAAGAAAGAGCCCAATCCGACGCAATGCAATCGTCATCACTCAACTGCGCCGATTATGCACATCGAAAAGTAAGTTCCTCTTCCGCTCTGACAAATAATACCGCATTTTTTTTTTCTTTAGGAGTGAGTACATGTGTAGGTGTTCAAAGGTTTTTTTTCCTTGCTGCCCAATTCACCCGCAAGTCCACCCCACACGTGTCTGCGCCTGCCGCTATGCATGCCGGGTGAACCTGGCATTGTATACGATCGTGCACGGAGTACTCCGTCCCTATGTACTATAGGTACACTACGCATAGCATTTAAGGAAAAGGGGACTAGGATTCCGAATTCGGAAAGTCTTAAGAAAGACAGGACAAGTACGGAGTACTCCGTAGAGAACGCGGTTCTCGGATTGATAATGATTCGCTTTCTACTCGGTAAAGACAAGTAGGAACTAGGATTGCGACAAGGATGCAGCCCGTCCAGTATTCGTGCAGGCGCCCAGTCCCGGGTCCCGGGCCACTGGCTGCGTCTGAGATGCAGGGCGGCTGGCGAGCATTACGTAGGATATGTACATGTATGCACTGCGCCCGTGTTAGCTTTGCAAGGGTTGCAGGTTTGCAGGTTTGCAGACGGGTCGGTTGGAGCTGGTGACGAGATGGGTTCAAGGAGTCCAATCTGGAAGGTTGGATGCAGGCTGGAGTGGCTGCATGAGAGGAGGGAGGCATTTCTCCGAGGCATGCACGTCGATGGGAGGTGTGCCTCACCGCATGGTGGATTACTTTATTAGTATATTTCTTTATTTGGGAGCCTGGAATACTTCTGGGGAGGATTTTTTAATTGCTTTTGCTTAGTTTTGTTTGCTTTTGAGGTCAAAGGATCGCGGCTGCATGCAAGTGTTTCGGTGATACTGGAGGACAAAGTCAAAAAAGTGATGAGGTGCATTGGACTGTTTTACATATGCACTGGCAGTGCGCTGGCAGGGAGTGTGATTCGGTGTGCGAGGATAAGATTCGGGGAGGGGGCGAGAGAGAGGGGACTGTGCCGTTGACTGTTGCATATCCAGTAGTTGCTTGAGCTGCATGCCGTTTTTCGGCTTTAGACTTAGCCCATATGCACTCCATAACAGCCCATCTGCACTCCGTAACAACTGAGAATGCACCGTGACGAGTGGAGCCGCCCACATTGAAACAGGGGTCTCTCTCTCTGCCTCTCCCAAAGTTGAGCTTTGCGGGATTTCCCGCTGTCGAGCCAGGGTTTATTCCCTCGCGAATTGAGCCCTGCCCACCGGGAAAGTGGCTGTCCGTGCATGGCAATGCCCAATTCATAGGTTGATCAGGCACGAAATGGGATGGGGCGTGGCTTAGCGCTTCTTTCCAGCGCATACGTACATAATCTCTCTCGCATGCAGGCTCGGTCATGTGAAGCCACTTGCACGCGTTGGGCCAAGTGGACGAGAGTCCTACCTACTCGAGTTAGAGGCGTTAGCTGTATAGCTCGCGACAAAAGTCCGTTGACTTAGGGTTCCTCGGGAGCTTGCGAAGCCATGAGCTGGCTGTATGGAGTGGAGGGAAACGGATAGACCCCGAGCTATCGGTATCCTGAGCTTCGTGCCAGCGATGATTCCACGGTTCTCCCCACTTCTGTCGATTGTGGGGGCGGGGACCTCTGAAGCTGGTCTTGCCTCTTTTCGCTGATTACCTCCCGAGGGCTCCTCCCAAGCTAATCCAAGCTGATCCCCGGTGACGCAGCACTCGTACTCCCAAGCTTCTAGTTCCTCCCAGCTCCCAGTTCCTCCCGGTCACTTCTTCACGACTCCTCGTTCTCGGACTGTTCCCGCGATCGGCGCTGCCAGCTTGACTTTGATCTTCCCGAAAGTGTTTTTGTGCTCCGGGCCTCGCGTAGCCTCCCCTCCACACTCCCCCGCCCCAAATAGCGGTGTCCACCACTGATCGCCGCATTCTCTCGTATTTTGCTCTTAAGATCTTCTCACCCGGGATCGACATGTCTCAAATTCAGAGGTGGACAGTCCAGGAGGTAATCTATTTTTCCTATTCGCCCGTTTTTTATTACTATTTTTCCTGCGTCCTGCCATTGCCTGCATGGACCAGGATCTGGCATTGGCGCTGCTTGCTTTTTTTTTCTATTGGTCTCTTTTTCTGTCGGTCAAGGACTGAACTGTTGGTCCCAATCGGCTACTGCGAATTTCTGAAAAAGAAATCCAGACAAAGCGAATCACGCCCAGCCATTGCCTTCCCGTGCTAATTTCCAATTTGTCCATTTAGCCCTATATTGAACTCCGCGGAACGCTGCTCGAGGGTCCCTATCACGATGCCGCCAACAACGAGTTCCGCTTCGTAGATATCTGGGACCATAAGCTTTATCGGCTGGATCTAGTTAAGGGGATTGAGTCCTTGTCTGTCGTCGACACTGGCACCTCTGTCGGGTAAGCACCACGACGCCTGTACAATTGTTCACCTTGATGGCACGATATCCATTTCCTGTGCCGCTTCGAGGATCACATAACCAGAAAAAGAAGAAAGCGCTAATGAACATCCACTGTTTTCGGCCTCTAGCGTCACCGCCAATATAGCCGATGCAAGTGCGTCCAACGCAGACCACCTAGTCGTCGCAGCCAAGCATGGATTTGCCCGACTCAACCGAACCTCCGGGTCCCTGTCCTACATCCGCGAAGCATGGAGCGAAGCCGATGGCCCCGGCAAAGCAGATCTGTAAGTGGCAATCCTCTCCATGCATTTCGAGCATCCCGGAACACCGCAAGCCCTCCCCCGAGCAATCCCAAAAGTACCCCGTGCTCAAAAACAAATACTTCACACCGACTAACGGCAGCCCCACCCCCCACACAGAATGCGCTTCAACGACGGCGCCGTCGACAGCAAAGGCCGCTTCTGGGCTGGCGCTATGAACGATCCTAAGATCAAGTCCCCAGAGGCAGAAGGCGTTCTCTTCCGTCTAGACCCTGATCTATCCCTCCACCGCGTGCTAAGCCCCGTAAGTATCCCGAATGGCATCGGGTGGAATGCGAAGGACGACACGATGTACTTCACCGACTCGCCGACGGGGAAGATCTTCGCGTTTGATTTTGATTCCTCGACCGGAGCGATCAGTAATAGACGGGTGTTTTACGATCTGGGCGAGCCACTTGAACCGGACGGCTTCGCTATTGATGCCGACGGGTGCATCTGGAGTGCTGTCTACGGCGGCGGGAAGGTGATCCGCATCTCCGCTGATGGGGTTCTTATCGGGCAGATCGATCTGCCGACGCGGAATCCTACATGTCCTGCTTTTGTGGGCGAGGAGCTCTGGATTACCTCTGCGAAGGATGAGGGGGGTGCGAAGGAAGGGTTTCCGGACTCGGGGCGCTATGGGGGATGTGTATTTCGGGTGAATGTTGGTGTGAAGGGGATGGCGAAGAATGAGTTTCGGTTTGAGTAGATGATAGATAGTACGAGCGTATACGATGATTCAGAATGTGAGAGTTCTTACTCCGTATAGCTTCAGGCGACAAAAGTACTCGGTTTTGAGTAGTCTTATGCAGAGCGGCTTTTCCCCGTACCAGAGCTCGGATCGCGAGAGCCGCTCTCTTGTGCTTGATGTCCAGGGCATTAGCGTGCATAATTCTTCCCAAGACTTGGGATTTGCGAGATCCACATGCTGCGTTCGAGGTCTTTGCCATGGCGGGGTCTTGGGCATGTAGCGTCGATCATGGAGTGCCAACTAGCGGTATCACTAAGCGCTAGACAGAACCCAAGTGTATAATACTTCACATGCCCCTAAAATGATCGACCGTGCATCTCGTGAGCGAGTTTCGGCTATAGCAAAGGCCTGCATCGCCGCCCAAGGCCTGGACATCGCAGTGGAGCATGTCGATCACTAAACGGGCGATGGGAAGAATGACGGACCGCTGTCAATCTCATGGTCTCAGCTGCACGCCGCAAGGAGGGACCTCGGGAAACTCCAAAAAAAACATTCAAGGTTCTTTTGACTGTGATACATAGGAACCTAGAAATGCCTAGGTACAGATTGCGGCTGGACTTTTGCTCACAGCTTTGACATTAATATAGACGACACAGCTCTAGACCAAAACCCCAACCTCTTAAGCTTGAGGCGGTGAGATTTTACATGTCAACCCTACCAGACCGCTGATCTCAGATCCAGCACGCCTGGAGGATTTCACCGGTTCTTTTACAAATTGAACCCGATCGCTTCGCCCTATTTCATGCTTGAGGTTCGCGAGACCCGACGCTGCCCTGCCTGGGCAAGGCAGGCAATCAGCAGCCGAAGCGGGTCTCCCTGCAGGGCGGCATGCAGGCACGGAGCATTGGGTGATGAGCCCAGAAATCGGTGTGAGTACGAAGTACGTAAGGACGTGGCGATTTCCGGGAACTGGGTAGCGGTGGGCTCAAAAGCAAATACAAGTGCCAACACGATGAGTCCAGGGCTTGCTCGCACGGAGGGCTCTAGGGTGGAGACCAGAGCTCTGAAGATCAGCCAGCGAGGGAGGCGACTTGGCGGACGAGAGGAAATCTAATCTGATGGCACAAGCAGACATGTGCAATTGTAAGTTCAACTCTGTACTTCACTTGCGAGAGACCTCGGGACATGCGAAGCACGCTAGCCCCGAGAACAGGCGCTATTGAAGGGAGTACAGGGTACTTTGTGCAGGTAGCTCGTCACTAACGCCGCCCGTCCGTGGTACGGTGATCCCGCGTACCAGATACTTGGGTCTGCACTACCACACCCGCAATCCTGCTCGCCCCTGGACCCACGCCTATCCCTATGCCCATGACACGCATTAAGCCCGGGGAGCCCCTGGTTACCCGCCCTGTCTGTCCAGTTCCGCGGAGAAGAGTACAATTCCTGCGAGCTTTATCGTCTGAGATGTGCTTGTTATCTCGATAGCTTTCTGGCTCAACCCTGGTGCTTTATGCCCGCACCTTGGCCTCTTAGAGACCAGGGCGTTCGTACTAAATTAGCTCGCGCAATCTAGAGACACAGCTTGTCTCTTGCCCAAATTGGAGGAATTTCGGCCACAACGAGCCAGTGAGAAGCGCTGGATCTATCAGACCGCAAAAGGCTCGCCAGGCTGCCTGGCGATTCGCTGCCTTTCGTAATGGCGGCTACCGATGCAGGCCCTCGACTCCCAGTTTGGACACTCTCAGCCTGGAACCATAGCAAATAACAAACAATCCGACTGAATTGCGTGGTTTCCCCGAACAAGCTCCAGCAACAATTTACTCCGTACGGGTTCCATGTTTGACGTCCCGGCCATGAGCTTTATTCCCGATCAGCCTCCTAAAAGGCTCCAGAAATGTAGGTTTATCACTAGCAGATCGTCTCCATCCGATACCCAAGCTGTCAAGATCCTGCATCCCGATCAGGACGTTACCACTTCCGAAAGCAAGCTGTCAACATAGCCGATCCCTGCCCAGCAGCTCTGGGATCGGAATATCAGGATCGCAAAACTCAGCCCCCTCCCCAACCCTCCGGGCCCCTTAGCGCCCTAACTACTGCAAGTGAAGTACCCCGTCGGCGTGCATGTTCAGCTGAGCCCACTTATCGCGATCCCCCCATTGTTTCGAAGGATCAATAGAGGCTCCACCATTGTCTTCAGCAAGTCACGCGCTGCTGCTGGAGCGGAGCGTATGGGGAGTCTGAGTGCGAGAGAGTTCCGGAAAACTGGCGCCCCACTTGCTGCTGCCTTCCCCCGTTGATGCAGATCCACTTTTGGGTTGTTGCTGAGGCTTCTATTGCGTTCTTCCAGGGGCTGGGCCGGAAAGGATTTCCGGAGTCGATAGATCATCTATGATGGATTTCTGTCGATGGCGATGGTTAAGCCTTTTATGCGATTTGCCTTGTTTTGGGACAGATGGGGAACTGGTACAGAGTAAAGGACTCGGTTTCTTGTTTTCGGTGAGAAGGGCTGTCGATGCTTTTGCAGATCGCAGGGTTCGGCTCCAATTGATGTCAGTTGGGCTGGGATGCTGGGCAGTGACGTTGCTCGAAAAGACTGTACGGAATGTTCCGTACAAATTACTGAATCCTCCGAATAACGGGCCGGCTCCCTCGGTTCTTGGTTATTGTTTGCTTTTTTCTATTGTCTGGTCTTGGCCCCCTTTGCGCAACTTTACTAAGTTCTGCGTATGCATAGAGGTAGAAACTTCCAAAAGAAGCAGAATAGAATGCCAAGGATTCAAGCTACTCGTGTCTTGAGCAAAGTTAGACTAGTGCCCCAAAGCTACCATTCGGAGCACAGACATCCCAAGTTGAACCCGGCGGGAATGCTAACTATGCCTCCCTCCCCTTTTGCCTAGAATTATGCTCCACTGTCGATTCCCTTACGAGGGAGCGGGTCATGGAAGACCCGCCGAAACTCAACTACTGCCAATATCCAGAGATCTAGCGCAGTCGTTTCCCAATGCTCCAACGGGCGGCAACGGTTGGCCCCTTGTGCCGGGATTGGCACGGGGCTGGTGATGCATGCACAACATGAGCCAAGGTTAAGGGGTCACAGCATTATCGAGCGCCTGGGAACCAGGAACGCTCGACGAACTATGCCTTGTACTTTGATCAGGGTCCAGTGGAAAAATGGGGCGCTTTTATTCTGTACGACGAACCATGAACTTGTTCCCTAGCGGCCACTGGTGTTCATAGGGGAATCTGATGGTCCTTCCGGGGGTGGATTAGTGGTGGAAGCACGCATCCATGGTCCGCAGGCTGTCAGGAGCCGTAGCGTCCCCCCCTTTTTTTTAATGTGGCTTGCAATTTACCTTTTTTCCCTTATTTTCTTCGGGTGTTTGTGCTTGAGTTTACGTCGAACTATCTCCCGGCCGGCGCCAAACCTTCGGAAAATGACAGGACCAACCCCGGGGATTGTCAACTCAATCCCCCGTTGCCACCTCTTTCATGGCCCCGCCCCAGACTAGACCCAGGGTAGTATGGATCGGTGGAAATGATTGTTCTCTCGTGTGTTCTGCGTCATTGATCGTAAGGGGGGTGTCTCCACAGCCCCTATCACATCGCAGCATCATCCACACATGGAAGAAACCTCCGAAAATCAAATTCGTAGGCTCGGGTGGCTATGCTGGCTAAGGCTAATGCATTACGGGGCTGAATCATGATTTGCAGCATGCCATGGAGTGGCTGGGAGTTAATACAAGCAAGCAATCAAGATCGGACAAGCCATACTTGCGGCGGGTTCAGCGCCACAATTGATAGAGCTCCTGTCGTCATTGGATATCGGGGACCACAAATACCGGCCAGGGGAGATAGGATGAGAAATTACTCCGTACGTGCTGCGTATGGAGATTGAAATGACAAAAATGGAGAAAACCAATTGGCAACTCCCGACTACTCCGTCCGGCTAGGCGAAAAGCAGCTTCGACGAAACGGAAGACAGGATTTAGACCAGCAAGAAAAAGAGAGAAAAGGAAAAACGAAATGCAAAAAAAAAGAAACTCATGAGGGCAAATAAGGATTAGGCAAACAAGGCTCCACCCGTCCCTTAACCATGTCCCTGGTGACGGGCTCGCGCACTTGCAGCTCCCCAGGCCCGCTCCTTCGGCCGATGATTCGTGGTGTGCATGGCGGCGATCGCTGGCTGGTTCCCCGGGCAGTTGATTACTGTCGGGAGAAAGATGACCATATTGCGAGTGGAGACAGATTCTCCCTTCAGGCTGGCTCCCCCAGGGCCAGAGGTCTGCTAGCCCAATCCTATCCTCTCGATCCTCTGGGCACGAGATGACTCGTGGAGAGGCCCTCTCCACTCTCGAACTGAGCTGTACCGAGAACGCCCCGGCCTGAAATTCCATTTAATGACATTTATTTGTCTGGGCGGGGGTACAATTCAGATTGCGTAGCCATAGGCGCAGTAGGGGATCCCGTCGCCCGAAGAAGAAAAGGGTGAAAATTTTCTTAAGAAATCGAAAATTCCATCGAACCAGAAATGGAGACGTGGAAAAGAAGAAATAAGAAATAAGAAAAAAAAAATAGAAAAGCAGAAAAATCAAATAAAAGAAACCCATGGACAGGGCGATCCTGCCCAACACTCCCGAGCAGTTGGGTCGGACAGACAACTTAACTTGAGGAGCATCCAGGCCCCCGAAGGTGATGGATCAATGGTGCCTACACCGCTGGATCTCAACGGTTCTACAAATTTTCTTTTATTATTAATTCCTCTCCCCCTGTCCTGACCCATTTTTCACTTTTGACTTTCTGGCTTTGGACTTTTTACCTCGAACTTGGGCCCCCTCCAACCTAGATTCTTCCCCTCTTATAACCTACGGGGCCTCGGACCGCCATTGCAGGCACGCACATGGTTCCTCTTGAATCTGATCGCCTTCTATATCGTCCGCTTGTTGCCTCACCCACTGGAGCATAGGGATATATTCTCCTTGTCGCTATACGATCAATCTAGCATTCGACTGCTAAGAGAAACAGCGTTTTATACACCTAATTATACCTCTTGATCCAAGCCCTAACAGCAATTCGGCGTCTTGAATCAGGAGAGCGTGCTGTCCAGTTGCGCGCAAAAAGCTTATCAATCTTTATTCCCTTCACAACTCCATCGTGGCTACTCTCGGGCTCAGCGTGTTAACTGCACCTTATCCGAGGTCGCTTCACTCTCCCAAGTTGTCGCATTATCCAGCAGATCCTCTGTTCCCGACTGGTTCCCTCTCTCACTCTGTTCGTGAGACCCCCCGAGATACAGAGAGAGGGGGGGCTCGGTCATGCCCTAACAGAGAAATTACCAACGAAAACCAGTCTATGTCGCAGGAGCCGTTGCACGTAGCTCCGCTGTCCGACGATGCGACTCAAGACCGCAGCGTTATAGACAATGAGCAAGCATCTGCAGCAAACCGTCACCCATCGCGACGACCACCGTTGAGAGCTCGTCCTCAATCTTGGCACCCTTATGCCCCTGTAGAGCCGCCGCTGGAATCGACTGCTTCACGATCCATTGGGGTGCATTCTATTTTGAACCCGCCAACTCAATCAGAGCAGACTGGAAGTAGCAGTCGAGAGCAACATAGCGTGCCGGCACCTTCATCTCGTCCGCGAAATGGTTCTTCCCCTGCGCCTCGTCCGATGCATCCTCTTGCGCAACAGCCAATGTCTCCTCGTGCTCGGGGCCGCACAATGATGAGCCCCGGTTCGCCTTCTGCGCGATTTGTTGGCTCTGGAGGGAGAAGTGGACAATCAAGTGTCTCTCAATCACCGCTCATTCCCCATGAGCCTCCTCTGGGGATTCGACAGACACCAGTCAGCTCGCCAATGTCATTGGACTCGACATTAAGACCAATAACAACACTACCTGGCACCCAACCACCCATCTCTGCATCGCTACAATCAAACCCAAATTTGCACTCGCGACAAACCAGCTCTGGAGTTGGTCCTCTCGCAACAGCTGTGACTCACGAAACAAGCCCATCAACCACTCACTCCTCATATAGCCCGTACGGCCACGCCTCACCAGCCGTACCAAACGTCTCAATCCCACCAACATCAACTCCATACCCTCCCACCACAGGCCCATATATCAAAATGGAACCCACAAACAGAGGCATCCCACCAGGAGTTCCAGCTCACATGAGCGAAGCAGGCAGCGCATCCGCACCCCCGCTCTCATCAAAACTCACCACCGACCCAGGCATGATCCCATGCTTCGTGGACCTGAAATCCGGCTCCACAAGTCAAGCCGAGAAGCGCAAAGCCAACAGTGACGCCTCACGACGTTTCCGCAATCGCAAGCGCAACGAGCTCCAACTCGAAGCCCGGATTACCGCCCAGCAGGAAGAGATTCGATCCTTGCTCCAGCAGCGAGACCACTACCGCTCCGAACGAGACTTCTTCCGTGACAACCTTGGCCGCTCGATGTCGCTGAGCCAGCTTCCTACACGACCAACCTCGCCGCGCGCGACTCCCTCGACGCTTGTTTTGGGTTCTCCGGGCGAGACTACGCCTCCTCCGCCTGTGTGGAGTGGTTCTGAGGCGCAACGGCCTGCGCCAGGGTCGCAGGCTACGCCTGCTGGTCCTCCTGGGAGGCCTTTGGAGCCTGCTAGGTCGTCATGGCCTGCGGTGCCGCCGATTAGTCGCGATATGGCGCCTTCGGGGCCACCTTCGATTGCTGGTGGGACGTTGCCTCCATTCCAAGGGTCGTGGCCGCGGCAATAATCTATAGGATGTGCATAGTGGCAGATCTATTTTCATGGCAAAAGTTATTTTGATTCCATTTTTCGATGGATCTCAGGTTTTTCTTGATCATTTCTTCATTGTCTTATTTCCTTTTTTGTTCATCATATATATTATTTCTTACCATTGGACCAGCGGTCACCGGCATGGCCGCGCATGGTGTGGACAACTCTGATCGTTTCATGGAGGTATTTCAGCGGCTGGCGTTTTCGTTATTCCTACAAAACGCCTTGACCTTTCGGCTGGGTGTATTACTATCTATATTTTGGATTTGGGACTGGAAAGGAGATCTTTTGAAGGTCCAGATCCTACGGTGTTCTGTGCTCTATAAATAATTTACTAAAATATCCCCAATTGAGGGGCATCTTTGCATATACAATAACGTCGTCTTCTCTCTTAATAATTCTATATTCACCCTGTAACTTGAGGATCGATCTGACAATTCCCCAGACCCTCCAGCGCAGGTTCCTGACAATCACGTGTTTCTTCACAGCCCCTCGGCGATATGATATTTGCGAAGCGCCCGACGCAGACCTCTGGTTATTTCCAGGGCCCGGTGATCGTCTCATTTGGCGTTTCATCTCAGATGACGTGGATTTCCATGGAGTAAATCCTCGGGAATCGCGGGTCTGTCGGCCATTGCCGCCAATCTTGATTTTGGGAACATTGACGTGGAATAGGAAAACGCTGGGATAGATCGAGAGAGCCTTCCGACCCCACCTGACATTTAGTTCCACCGGCTTGGTCCGCCAGCTAATCTGCTTTTAGCTATTGATGCTAGAAGTAGGCAATGCCTGAAGTGTTCATCCGCGGTATCCGCAGCAATTAAGTCGCCTTGGATCGCCGCTAGCCCGGCTGAGGTGCGGTACAGGTCCACGCAATTGGCCTTCAGCGAATGTCCATTAGGAACTGGGTACGTGGGATACCGGAAGTCAATTGTGGAAAGCTATTATCATAGTTTATTAGCGGCATAAGAATTACTTAAATTAGGTTTGCGCCGCCGCCGCCGTAACCTTGGATTATCACGTACAGATGATAGCCGATACATATTAATCGGGGGCTGAAAGTCCCCTTGCGGCCGTTCCAATCCCCACCGTAAGGACCGACATCTGTCCAGCCTTACAAAACTGCCGACAGTAAGACCAACAAAAAGACTACAATGTATCACTCTGCATTCCTGTCAGCAAGACGGGGCGGTGGCATGAAGGATGCGGAGGGCCCCTTGCTTTTCACCCGCTCAGCGAGATACGCCCCATCGATCGGCCTGGTTGACAGCTCGTCCTAGGGAGGACCCAGACGTTCTGCGGATTCTATGGAGGGTCTGGGCTTGGTAGATCGTGGGATGGAAGAGTTTTCTTGGCTAGATATAATTGTGCGTGTGGCGCGGTTAAATCGGAGGGTGGGGGCTTTTGTATACAATAGCTGCCGCCCCGGAGGAACCCTACCAAGGGTATGGAGAATTGGGTACACAAAAGTACGTTCAGGGATTAGGGGCATCTGGCGTCCCTTGTGAAGGGATTTGCTCGTGATGGGGCCTGCATGGTACTTCTGCTAGTCTCTTGTCTTGCATATGTGCAGAGGCTGAGGCCGGGAATTGCGGTGTGTCGGGCGTGCAGCGTGGGACTCGTCTGCCGTGACAGGTAGAATGCGTTGGGCTGATGGCGGTGACATCGTGAAGCAGGATTGATAATCCTTTAGCGATGTTTGATTCGGGTGGGCTAGTGTCTGTCATGCTGTCGTGGATTTATTAATTGCAGAATAAAGTAGATGAAAGGTGGGGATGTGGGCTGTGGATCCTGGTAGGGTACAGCTTGATCTTCATCGGTCGTATATGTGGCGTATCTTTGTCTACGGTGGCGTACTTGTGCCTGCCGTTAATCCAGGGATGACGCGGACATAAGTACCGTTCAGACTACATGAAGCTGAAGCTTGGACTTTGAGATGTCTCGCGCGCCGTCTTATCGACTACCCTAAGCGAGCGCAGCGCCAAATCCAACCATCTCGCTTCTAGAAGCTATGGCCTTAATGCTGCTTTCTGGCTTTGACAACAACATGGATATATGGACAAAATTGTCGCCATTGCGGAAAGGATACCAAGCTTCCACAACATCATGTCCAATTCCACGCGAGCTTTTTGAGCTAAATAAAAACATACTAAGCAATGCCGAACATATTACTTGCAAGGTTGGAGCCTAGAACATTTGACACCGGATGCGTAGAAAAGATACGTATAGAAGAAAGGGCAGATTATGTCATGTATTTTAAACAGGGGCAAGAAATCGTCCCCAGGGCTGGAATCGAAGCCAGTTTGAGTTGGCAAGCCTCTTGGTGTCTGTTACAAGTGTTAGTATTTGAATACAGCCGATGCCGAACCCCATGCACACTTCTATTTTGATACGAAAGAAGAAGCTAGTAGGTCACTTACCGCAGAGAGAAGGAAGAGAAATGGAAAAGAAATGGAAGACAGGATTTAGCCCTTGCGGCCCTTGATGTTGCCATTGGTGATAGTGATCATGGTAGCGGTGAGCGAGGAGGAATGGAAGGCACCGGGAGAAGCAGGCTGGACATGGTGGAGGCGGAACAGTTAATTAATTTGAATTTTGTGATTTGAGGTGATCCTTGACCTTAGCGTTGAATCTTGAGGTTTTGTTAGAAAATCTTTTCAGTCCTCATAAGTAGCATCACACCTAGCACTTGAATGTGGAATGACAAGATACTGGATTCCTCATCAGAAACTCTTTGAGAGCTTCAAATGCTACCAATAATGGAATATATCCATGGATCTCACGGACCTTTTACGATCCCGAGGATGTTCGTCATTATGTCAAATGCCCGGCTGGATCTTGACCTGCTAACTTGGAGAGATATGTAACTGTTTGCTTCAGGTTAGCACAGTTCATCTTCTCTTGATTAAAATATTCATTGGGCTCTGTTTAGAAATTTCTTCCTCTGTCTGTGGATTTCAAACAAGGCAGAATATAATCATACCGCTGTTACCAAACAGAAGCGAGATTACTGCCGCCTTACATGCTTTCAAGGCTTCTTTCGAGGCATATGATCGATGATTGAAAGCACACGCTAGGCCCTTCATAGTACCAAGCTCTCTACTATCTTCATTTGATGACTTGCCCAGTAGACTTTTGAAGTCATAGCGTGATGATTCCAGATCACGGTCAGCCATGCGTTCTTGTTACCACTTGTTGTACATTCATCACGATAAGTACGACTTCCACAAGATATCAGCATTTGTTATAAAGCACCAACTGATGCTGATTTCATGCAAGGCTAGAGCAATTGAATGTTGCTTCATTTATTTTCAAGAGATACTTTACGGATGAATAGATGCCTCCGGTAGCCATGATTGTCTTTAATGGTATTGCCCACGGGCAATCATAAGATAGCACCCGTCCAAGCAAACTTGATCCACTAGCGTTGTCATTGGATACACATATTCCATCTAATTTCAAATGCGGGGAAGTAGAATTCAAAGATTCTTCGCAAGGGAAATACAAAACAGCTACATTTACAGGACTCGTCAATGTGTTCAACGCATTTCTCGTTGACTGGGATGTTTGGAAGGTTTACTGCATACCGCCACTTTTCTGCTTGAGATGGCTAGGCTGAGAGCTCATTATTTCTGATAAATGCGTTCTATTAGTAAACCAAAGGAGCAACGAGGTTATGAATTGTGCATGTGCACTCTCTTTCTTCTCAATAGTATCCGCGAGAGCCGTTACTCCTATCTAGCTACGTCTTGGCCTTCATTGGTCTTAAATCATCCATTGATTATTGGACAACCCAAATTACACATCTTTAACAGACTGATTAATGATTAGTGACTAGAGCGAAACTTATTATGAAAATCCCTGGTCTATACTACACCGCATTCGCCATAGAAGGGTCTGTGGCAAGGGCAGATCCCGTAGCGGAGAGGCTTTCTGGCCACAGATATCTATTCTAATTTTGAAAGGAATGTATGGGCTTTGTAATGGTATCGAAAAATCCTAACTCGGGATATGGTGTTGCGCTGGCTACAATCAGTCGCGCCTTGCCCGTGGGTGTGGGTCAATGCAGACGCTGCATCCTAACCCTCTGACTTTGCAAACCACCTGCAGGTCAACGAAAATAGCCATCGTCTGCATTGAGCACTTCCATCAATCTGCCCTTCCTGAGTCAATTGGATGATTACCACCGGTCATCTTTGGTCCATAACTTTGTGACTATTCCCGAGTTCTGCACCAGTACACAGCCGATTACTCATCAAAAGCCTTTGACATGTATTTAAAAAGCCCCAATGCATGCTCTAATAAACATTCGAAAGACAAATTTTGACTTCTCATCTGAACATTTGAATCATTTCTCTCGAATATTGACTTCTCGAAGACAAAATGCTCAAGCCAACTCCGCTTGATATCTTCTGGCCAGCAATTTCAGTGCAGATAGCTTTGATCTGGCTGTTCTTTTTCAAGCTATCAGGCCAGGGCACCTTATATGCAGTAATACTCACGACCTTTTTCTTCGAGATAGTCGTCTTGATTATGTGGAAAGTCTTTCTCTACCCTTACTACTTTTCTCTCTTACGCCATTTACCCATGTCCAAAGGAGGACATTGGTTATGGGGTCATGGTATGAAGCTTCAGAATGAACCACAAGGTAACCCATCTAAAGAATGGTATGTGATGCTTAGAAGGCAATAGGAGAGTTGAATGAGTGGCTGATGAGAATAGGCTTACGGGTGTCTCACATTGGGGTGTTGTCCGCTACCTAACCTTTTTCAACCAGGAAAGGCTAGTCGTGTATGACCGTGCAGCCCTGGCCGATCTTCTTGTCAAAAATTGCTACATGTTCCGAAAACCGTCATTTTTGGCAGATCCTTTGAGGATCATCATCGAAACGGGCTGCTTCTGAGTGAAGGAGAGAATCACAAAATTCAAAAGAAATCACGTCAACCACCCTTCACGAGCCAAACAATTAGCAATATGTTCCCAATTTTTTGTGATAAAGCACAGGAATCTTCTGATCTTATGACCGCCACTCTATCTCAGACCAGGGGTCATGAGCTGGACATTTTGAACTGGGCATCGCGATATGCGCTAGATGTCATTGGCATTACCGGTCTTGGTCGTGAATTTGGTGCAATCAAAGATGAGCACAATAGCCTCGTCGAAACTTATAAGACCGTTTTGGGATTATCGAAGAGCCAAGCAATTGTGTTCTTCCTCCGGGCCTATCTCCCTAGATGGCTGCTAGAGATGTTGCCTTGAAGCATAACAAAGAACACAGCCAGGCCTCTCAAGCCATCCGTCAAGTATGCCAAGACATCATCACAGAGAAACCAAGTTCATCTAAAATGAAGTCTGGGGTACGGACTGATATTCTGTCAACTGCCATAGCAAGTGGGCTATAGTCAAACGAGGGACTGATCGATCAGGCAATGACATTTCTAGCTGCTGGGCACGAGACTACCGGGTCTGCGATTGTGTGGGCAATTTATCTCGTAGCTCTCTATCCCAACATCCAGCAGCAGTTACGGGCCGAAATACGCCAAAACCTGCCAACATTTGCTTCGGATTTTCAGCTTAACAGCGAAGATCTGAATCGCTTGCCATCTCTTACGGCTTTGTTTAAAGAGACGTTGAGGATATTTCCACCTATTCGATTGACGATGCGTGAGGCATCCGAAAACACAGTTCTACAGCAAATCCCTATTCCAAAAGGCACCAAAATCATGATACCCCTCTCGGCCATAAATATGGATGAGCGTCTGTGGGGGCCTGATGCTTCCGAGTTCAATCCTAGTCGATGGCTAGCGACTCAGAATCACGAGGCCACGAGTCGCTAACGCTGGAGGTGCATCAAGTAACTACGCTATGCTTAGTTTCTCCCAAGGTCGCCGAGTTTGCATCGGACAGCACTTTGCGCATGCTGGGTTTGCTTGCTTAATTGCAAATTGGGTCATGCGGTTTGAATTTTGGTACGCCGGTCTACCTATTACGACGCTGGACGAGATCAAGGTTGTAGGTGGCGTTACTTCGAGGCCAGCCGACAGCATGAAGATTCGAATCAGGAAGATCCCGTAACTTGATGCAGAGTTATCCCATTTGAGTTAGATAGTCTGAACGGTGGAGAAGTTATCTCGAATATTCCAGAGTGCGTTGTCAAAGCGAAGCAGGTGTGCCGAGAGATGGATGATCAACGTTATTTTTCACGTAACAGACATTCATTGCATTGTCTGGTATAGCATTCGCTTCTTTTGAGCAATGAGAATTCCGCTTCCCTATCTCGACCCCCACCCCAAGAGAAGGTAAGTATGAGGTGACTTCTGTCCATGTGAGCTCACATGGAGCCTCTGCATGCGAACAAAATTTCCTAGGAAACGATACGCAGACTTCAGCATAGCATACTGCTAAGGTAAAAGGCGTCTGAGGATGAAAAGAGAGAGAGAGCCCTGGACAAGATCTCTTGCCCAGCTGCATCGACTACTGCAGCCTTAAGATCACAGGAAATGCGTGCACTGGGCTATATATACTGACTGGGCATCTTTGTATATGTTCTCTTCTGGTGGCTCAGTTTAATTCTATATAAGCAGAACAAATGCTCGTGACTCTTCGATTATACGGACTCGATTGTGTAGGCAAGGTTCTAGCCAAGGCTGTAGCGTAGAATCTTGGAACACTAGAATCTTGAAGAGCGGGGCAGAATAAATTAATCTTCCACCGTAAGTCGTAATCACTGGAGCCCTGAAGCTCTGGAATGTATGAATAGGAGATGTAGAGCTGATAAGAGAGCATGGTGATTTTTGTCTTCTATCTTTACGCACAGAACTCAGCATTCTCGACGAGTTCGGTTAACTTCTAGCAGGATTGATGCCACCAAAACTCACATTTCAAGGCTCTCTTGAACTTCAAATCCCGTGATACACGTCTTCACTCTCATTCAGGGCGATAAAGACGCTCACATCGTGCATATACCAGCATACAGATCGGACGCCGTGGTGTAACAACGCTAGCCTAAAAAAGGAAATATTCATGCTTCTGCATATATTATTCTCCCACGGATAGCCCGACCAGTGGTGGAATTCACGGGCGCTTGAGTGAATCCAAACCCCGATAAGCTATAAACGGTACCACCGTCTTATTTCTCTTGTGGGTAGTGGTTCAGGCCAGTTTTGTCACTTGTCATGCGTAGAATCGGGTACATAATCTGCCTCTTGTTTGTTCTCCACATATGATTACGGCGAGTCTGCGCCCCACGAGTCAGAAGATACAAAACTGATGTCAAGCAATAGAAAAGAGTCCATAATTGCCCAGGGCTAGCCAAAATACGATTGTGCATCTCTCAATATAGCTGATTCCCACTCAATGATGCTGCACTATTCGGAGAGACCTAGGTGTCGGCGAGCGAAAAGAGATTATCATAACAATTGTTGCAGGCTTCCCATGCAAATTCTGTGATACATCTTCTAGAAACTCTATTTCTTATATGCGTCGGTTCGTAATCGGCCAGGCTGTATATCGTTGACTGCTGTACATTAGAGACTAGGGAAGCGACGCGGTGGAAAGAGGAAAAGGAATAGTAGTATTGAGGCTGGTTATAGGACATTTAAGCACGGCGAGTTTTATTTCTTATTTGATCTTCTTGACTGGCTTTTTTGAGTTCCTCAGCCATCGCCTCCTGGTGATATGCAGGTGCCGGGCCGGCTGCATGTCCGTCCAAGTTGCGGTGAAGTCCCAAATGGACACCCCCTTCTTTGACGGCAAAACGCCTCTCGCGGCTAAATCCGAGAAAGCGAAAGTAAAAAACCTAGGCTTGAGGCCCATGTGCGAAATTCTTACTTCGTAATCAGAACGGTATTTTGTTGCCTTCCACGAGTTCTCACATTAGGTACGAGCCCCACGGATAGGCCAGAAGAGAGCCAAATCTAGTCTACTACCCTCGAATAATTTCAAAGTTATCGATGCGGTCTCCATTTCTCCCACCAGACTTACCCAATAAAGTGGAGAAATACGAGTCAGTTATTATCACGGGATGATACGCAAAACTCCCTATAGTTGGCAAAATTCATTCACATATTGATCATGATACTTGAGTTTGATTGCTGATTGCGACAGATCAAGTCTGATACACTGGAAATCCAACGATGAGGAATATGCGAGACGTATTCAATCAAGGAAATAAGCAGACAAAAAGCCTCCAACACCAACTGATATCTTATTGAGATCTTTCGATCCTGACGCCATGCCTCGTCACATATGAAAGGAGCCTCCAAGCAACTGGGTATAATCTGTAGTATAATAAACTGTCGTATGCAAAATGATACATCAACCCTTATTTCATTCCAGCTATGGCTCCGGTCTGTTGGACCCGGACAACGCCCAGGCTTCCCATAGGCGCATTTGTTCCCGATCTACATGCACGCCCGTATCTCCGAGGTCATCCAGCGAGATGATACGCATGTGCTCCCACGATTCCTTGCGCAGGGGTGCTCTCTTCCCGCGAGATGGCGGCGGAAGCCATGAGCTGGGAGCATCAGTGCCGAAGCCAGAAAATTGTTGTGAATCTGGCTGCGAGGTTCCCGCCGCTAGAGACACAGAGGAAGGCGCCAGGGATTCGGAGTCCGGTATGTCGATTTCTTCATCGGAATCTTCTCTTTCAGCATCTGATGCATCGTCCTCGAAGTCTGAAACTTCGACGCCACTTGTATTTTCTGCGCCGTCGAACCCCCCGTCGTAATCAATCTCACGAAGATCTAGCCGATCAAGTTGCTGCATTTCGTCGCGAAGCACAGTCAGTACTTCTGTCCAGCGGCCAGTGGGACGCAAATAGATTGCGAATAGGCGGAAGTCACGCAGGTGCTCGCGATGGCGGCGCACAAGAGCAATAATTTCATCTGCATCGAGACGCCAGCCCTGTAGACTCAAGGTTCGTAATGTTTTCCATCTGATATTGTGAAAAATCATCTCTAAATCAAGATTGAGGGGGCTTTTCGGCGGAAAGCCAATATGAATGGCGACTAGGTTCTTGGCAGCCACGAAAAACCGGTGAAAAACGCTTGATAAATCAGCCATTTTAGTTGTCATATCATGATGCGAATGAAAATTTATATCCAGACTGGTCAGGCGGCCAGCCATGTCGGACAGGGAAGCAGAAGGGGCCTGCAGAAGCTGCAACGTCGCCTCGGGGCTGATTTGGGGGCCGATGAAGCGGATCGAGCTGCATTGAGAATTTAACAAGGCGATTCCAAGATTGGCCACGGCGCGTGAACAGGCTGAGTCCCAATCCAGTTGAACAAGCGGCTCGGGCTCTTCATTGGCGCGCAAAGCGCGGATTCGCTGATGGCGATGGAAATCAATAAGTCGTTCGTCAGCATTATCCTGAGCTCTGAAGAGCTTGATTTCTTGAAGGCCAGAAAAGGCTGCAATGCCACGTTGGAGCTGCGCGAGGTCGTAATTTGTGTCGATAATAGAGGTTTCCTCCTCTAATCGTCGGCTGTGTAATTGAACTAGGGCTGGATCTGTGGAGCTGAGCGCGTGAAGCAACGAGCCCCAACCTGTGTTTAATACGCATCGTTAGCAGCGTGTTGCTTTTCCATAGGTCTTTCCTAGTGATGGAGAAAGAGGACTGGTACCGCTGCCTTTCCAGAAGGGTCGTACGAAATATGTCAGCGTCCTCACATTGCATGCGCGTTGCATGTCCACGAGATCATCCACCCGGCGCAGTCCCCTTTTTGAGAAGAGCACACTGAAACGAGAAAACTTGCGCGGCGTTCCGATGTGCATGAAGCGTTTGCAGACCAGTCGAAATCGGTCCAAGTCGCAGCTCTCGCCACGGCGTATGGGATGTTCACGTTCCGCGTGGCCATTGCGCCCCCGTTCGGCCTTATGGTCCAGCAGAAAGGCCAGAACTTCGGCCAGAAGCTCGTCGGCGAGGTCTAGAATCGGGGGATTTCCCAGCATGGTCGACGAGCACAGCCGAATCCGCGGCTGTGTAGTCGACTAGCCACAGCATGGAAAGAAGAGAGGAGGGTGGAGAGGAGAAGACGCTATGGTAGAGATGAAGGAGATGATCATTTGGGGCTGCACGATCGGGGGAACACCCGTCCCACTATAAACCGAGAAAAAGAAAAAACGGAAAAAAGGTACAGGTATCAAGCGCTAGAAAGACCCCGGGAGTGTTGTCTCACCATGGGCGCATAACGACAATTGTGGTCCTAACAATGCGCCGCGACCGGGATGATCATCGCGAGCCTAAGCTTAGCGCGCATGAGCAAAGGCCTGGCCCTTTTGGCATCGCGATCTGATCGGTTTTATTGGCGATGCGCTTGCCAACACAATCACATGATGCTTTCTCCCTGCGGCCAGCCATAGCGGGTACATAGGCATTGGCGAGGAGGTGAGGATCTTGATTTGGTGGGGAGCGTTCAGGAGGAAGCGAGGTCTATGCAGGCCCCGCTCCAGTTGTCACACTTCTGCAGAGTGATGGCCTCGCGTGTGGTGGAGAAGAGTCCCCAAGAGCAAGCCGGTCAGGGAGAGAGCATGGGGGGTTGGAGGTCCCAAGTTATACGTTGCTTATTCTACAGGCTGTCGCTGCTTCCGATGCTTCCTTGTCCGCGCCTCCCCCTCCTCTAGCCCATGTCCCACTGTCCACGTCAAGCGTCAGACTTAGACTTTGGCTTGCAGACGCCGCCGCCGGATGTCTGTGCTGCTGAGCTTGGACTCGAAACTATTGGTGTCTGGAGCCTCGCCGGAATGAAGCACATCTACTTCGAAGATTGCCAGCGTATGCCATCCTTTTTTGGCCCGCTCCGTGTTCACAATCGCCCCTCCGGCTTGCGTTTCCTTGGATATGACTAGTGCTGTAATGTCCTCGTCGGTGGCAGCAGGCCCACAGACGTCGAATAGCTCCTCGAATTTGAAGCGGAGGTGCGGCTGAACCTGCAGAAACACCTGTCCCTTCCCATCCGGTGTCCTGGCGCGTTCTAGTTGCGGGTCACTATTTCCCGAGAAATCCATAATTGCCGAGAGAAACGCCGCAGTAGTCTGATACCGCTGTTCCCAGCTTTCCAAGCACTCGGCATACTTCTTTTTCTTCAACATCTCATCGTCTGTCACTCCCGCGGTCAGGAGTCGGTCTTGATCCGGATCGTTCTGGTCGACTGGCTCTAGGGCCAGTGCAGTGGCCGTTAGAAGAAGTTTGTGCCCGAGATGTAAGTGGTCGAAGGTGCCTCCTACAAGCACAGAGTAGTGGGGCTTTGGTGAGACTTCATTGTTGGGGACCAGAAGAGACTCGGGCACTCGCCAGTCCCCAGCATTGGATACCGCCTTGGTTCTTGAATTGAACTGGTTTCTAGAAGGCTCTGCAATGCTTCCCATAAAGAGACTGATAAGCTCCTGACCAGCCGTATTGCCGAGATAGAAGACCTGGTCCCATTGTCTGCCAGAGAGGCCTAGTGTCTGTAGGTCGATAATAGGCCCAGTTTTTGAAGCAGGCCCGGTCTGCAAAGAGTCATCTTGACGAGCTAAAGGCTGGTCAAGGAATATCACACGCGCATCAACCCCACCGGGAGAGTCCAGCTCAATATCGCATGCGGTAGCAATGGCCCCGATTAAAGTATAGAAACTCGCAAGGTAATGTTGCAGCTGTGGGAAAATCCTAGCCTGGGGCCTATTTGATGGGGACTTAAGCCCAGGCACTGCCAGGACGATGTCGACAATGGCAATATTTCCAGTTCCCTTGACGGACTGGCCCAGTTTGACTAGAACTTCAGATAGTGGTTGTTCGAATGCCGCCTTGACCTCGCCAAGCGCGAACGAAGGCGGGGCAGGCAATAGTAACAGCGACGAGGCAGCGCGCGAAGCCATGGTGATATCAGAGTAATGTCCAGGGGACAAAGAAAGCGCGGCGCAAAATGCAAACGAACATCTGTTAAAAGCTGCCGAACGCTCCAAGAGAAACCTCGGGTAGACTACAGACGCAGCCGTGGGCCGCATCCCCATCGATGCTGACTCAGCAAGGCACCCAGCTCCATTGCAGTTACACATCGCGAAGCCCTCAGTTCTCCTCTGAAGAGGTTGCTCTATTTATCCCATCGCGCCTCGGGAGCCTCTCGTGAAGCTCTTGTTCCAGCGTTCCCTGCTGCTCCCTTGCCCGACAGCTCTCCTGTGACCCAGGGGGAAGTGGAGTCCAGCCCCTCGCCCAATCCACCTCCCCTCGACCTGTGGACCGCTTGGAGAGTTAGCCGCCCTCCGCACCATGTCCAATCCCTCTTTCGACTCTTCACGCCGGTCTGTTGCATATGCCCGTCAACCGGAGGAGTTGCATATACCATCAACAGGGCTGATCAATCCTAACTTGGCGCGCCAAGTACCCTCGCACGACTACCCCACAACCCCAGACGCCGCCCAAGTCCCAGCGATCAACATTCACTCCTCCTCCCAGCCTCTCCAATACGGTAGTGGAAGTGCAAGCAGCCACAACGGCCACCTACCAGGTGCCTTGACACCGGGAAACCAACAGCGACCACCGGCCGTCTCGGTCAACACTGCTCCGTCTGTCCTCCCCACCTTACCGCAGGTGTCATCACAACAGAGCCACAGGTCTAGCATGATCAACTCGCATGGTCATTCTCGTTCTAGTCCTGCGGGTTTCGATCAAACAATGTACAAACAGCATGGCCCCGAAGGGTCCAGCTATCCCCCTTCTCCAGGGGCTGGGTACCAGCCTCAGACCCCGCAGGGCTCGAAGTACTCGCCGCTCGGGCTGGCCGACATTCGCCCAACGGGACATCATCTCCTCGGAGAATCGCTCATGAGCCCAAGCGCCGTGCATTACAATGGAGATGTTTCCATGCCAACAAACAGCAACTATCTGGCTCCGTGGCCTATATACGCTGTCGATTGGTGTAAATGGCCGATTTCTGGAAGTTCAAGTTCATTTGGAGGGAAATTAGCGCTGGGCAGCTACTTGGAGGACAGTCACAATTATGTTCGTTCACCTTTCGCATTCCAATGGCTTCGAATCCTTCCCGTACTAACATCTTTCCCAGATTCAAATCATTGACACGCACTGGGCCCAGCCTGACCCAGACACACCAGACGCTGCAGCGGGGGAAATCAAGCTAGAATATGTCAAGACGGCTGAAGCGACGCACTCGTATCCCGTGACCCGAATTTTGTGGGAGCCGCCATCGTCTCAAAAGCAATCGACTGATTTGCTCGCAACATCGGGCGACCATCTCCGCTTGTGGTCCCTACCCAACTCCCAACCGTTACCGAGTTCAAACACCATCACCCGACCTCCTAGTCAACGAGATAACCCCACCTCGAAGCTCTCGCCATTAGCGCTGCTGTCGAATTCAAAGTCTCCTGAGCACACTGCCCCGATTACCTCCCTTGACTGGAACACCATTTCCCCCAGTCTGATCATTACTTCCAGCATCGACACCACCTGCACGATTTGGGATATTCCTACTTTGACCGCCAAGACTCAGCTGATTGCCCACGATAAGGAAGTTTTCGACGTTCGATTCTGTGCCAACAGCGTCGATGTCTTCGTGAGTTGTGGCGCGGATGGAAGTGTCCGTATGTTCGATCTTCGAAGCCTTGAGCACAGTACTATCATCTATGAGCCAACGGACAAAGTTGAACAAAGGCGTAAGTTCAATAATATGCGAAAGGAGTCAAGCCCAATACTAAATCTGAATAGCGGTGATGAGCCCCGGAAATGCCAGCCCATCCGGTCCATCTTCATCAGGAATGTTCCCTCCCCCGTTATTGAGAATTGCAGGTATGGAACAAGTCGCCCCAAAGATCAAGTCTTGCTAATTTAAACTAACTTAAATTTTAGCATCTCCTCATGACGCCCATCTTCTTGCCACATTCTCACAGGACTCAAGTGTCGTCCGCGTCCTTGACGTTCGTCAACCAGGACAAGCTCTGCTTGAACTCAAGGGCCATGGAGCTCCACTCAACTGCGTTGAATGGTCGCCAAGCAAGCGTGGTCATCTCGCATCTGGTGCCGATGATAGCCTTGTTCTGATCTGGGACCTTATCAATCAACACAATGCCGTACCTCTTTCACCTCAGCCCCACAACCCGGCCGCGCCATCCACCACCTCTGAACGTGGCCCTACAGCCGCATGGCAATGCGACTACGAAGTCTCTAACATAAGCTGGTCTCCTCCAGGCGGTCCAGGCCACTCTGGTCAATCCCGTGAATGGCTTGGCGTCTGCGGTGGGAAGGGCATTTGGGGTGTTGCGCTATGAGGTCTCTAGCCAACACGGAAATAAAAGGAACTCAAAAGGGACAACTGGGCGGCGTTGTTCTCATTACGATTACGGGCTTCAGCGCCCTCGTTTCCTCCTAGTTCTCATCACATGCGCTCCACGGCCGCCATTTCTCGCATATCCGACTGCATTAGATGGTTTCAATCCCCGGTTTCCATCCATCTTCGCGGGGCTTGTTTTTTCATACAATGCAACTGCATTCTACCAGCTCCAGCCAGAGCCTCATCACCGATGTCCTACAGCTCCCGTTTCAATGGCTAGATCTAGCCGTGAGCGTCACCCTCCGCCTGGCATTTTCCGTACTGCACATGCCGCCGCTATCTAACGTTGCCAATGGAAGATGAATGTAACAGGACCATGTGGCGATCTACTTTGATTTGGTACGAGTGAATGAATGAATGAACAATACATTAGGTTCTTGTCTTGTCGCAAAGCGTCTTCTATCTCCCTTTGTTCAGATGTCTACTCCTCTCTTATCCTCCGATGTACTCCCACAGTTTAGACTTGCGCGGTGGTATGAAACAATCATCTGTTCCTTTGATTTTTGGGCCACAAAATTCAACTCGTTCGAGCTTTGGATACCCGGAATATCTACGTTTATGTGTTTATCTGAACGATATCTTAGAATTGAATTTGTTTCAAGTACCATCTATTCCTTTCGTTTCATAGCTCGGCCAGCGAGATATACTAATCGAGCAGGAGGATCGGTTCTCGCTCTCAAAGACAGGTCTAACACTAAGAGGCATTTTGTACAAATTCCATGGCTGGATTATTCAGGTGCTGTCGCTTTTGGTGTTGCTGGGGGTGGCACTTTGGCAAGAAGCTGATCCTCTAGCCACCGGGCGAACTTCACACTCGGAACATCAACAGCTCGCCAGAATACATCTCCAGCCCAGATGGCGATAGGAAGACAGAGAACCCATCCGAAAAAGAAGCCTAGGCAATACTGGAAATTAGTCTCTTTGCCTGTGATCGCCCAGATATTAGGCATAAGTGAGTAGCCCAGGCAGTGTAGAATGGGCCCGTGGACGATATAGAACGCATAAGAGATCTTGCCCAGGTACTGAGACAGAGGGTTTGTGAAGAGCTTCTGAATATCAGGCGAGTGGTTGATGCTGAAAACGATGAGCGCTGCGCCAAGTGTCTGCGGGAAACGGTGCGGCTCGCCATATGTCCACGGCGTAATAGACCACAGCCACATGTAGCCGGGCGTCCATTTGAAGCCGAGATTAGGCGACGAGCCTAAATAGAGCCCCGCGATGAAGACACCGATCCACAGGCGGCGGCGCGAGACAGAGCCAATTATCTTGCCTTGTGGAGGGAGGCGGATGAACATGTTGTCGTCGACCGTGTGGGCGGGTCGCTCCCATGTTCCGTTTATTAGGTCTAGCTCGGCCATTACCATGCCTGTTAGGAAGAGGACGACATCCCATCGACCGTAGCGCATGCAGAACCAGATTAGGGTGCCGACTAGACTCATGCGCACGGTTGAGACGACGCGAGATGTAGCGAGGGTTGTGAGGAAGAGGACGAGTGAACAGCGGAATTCGACTGGAATGGTCCATAGATGGGGGTTGTAGTTGTTGTAATAGAGGGCCCAGTCGAATGGATTCATGAGACGTGCGATTGTATAGTACAGGTCCCAGAATTGTTTGGTGAGGCTTCTATAGACGGGAGGGTGTTGTTCGTTCGTGCCGGCAATTGTGTGGCCTTCTTTGATCACCAGCCACGAGTAGTTGTAAACTCCAAGTCGAACAGCCACGAAGACACATACAAGTCCTACAAGAGACGGTATGTAAAGACGAAGAGCCCGACGGAATGTGGAGGACGCAAGCGTCGTGAATGTCTGGTCGAACGAACGAGACCGGATCGTCTTGATGGGCTTGTAAGAGAGCACATAGCCTGATATCACAAAGAATATGGCGACCATAATATGACCCGAGATCAGCATATGGATGATGGGCAGCTGGTGAATCCCCCAGTTGTTACCATCGAGTCCACCAAAGCCCCATCCGACTGCGACTTTCCAGGTGTAGGTAAACAAGAAGTGAAAGTTGAAAACGAGCAGGCACGCCCATCCACGCAACCCGTCTAGCGCAGCGATCGCATGCAGCTTCGAAGGCTGCGGAGGCTTAGCACCGACATATTTCTGCAAGAAGCTCGGGACGAGTGCCACCGTCAGCTTGTGGAATTTGTCTTCGGCTCGTGTGGAACAGTCTTCGTCTTCGGAGTCGTCTCCGGAGTCGTCTTGGTCTGGGCGCGCTAGGATGTTGGTTGGATGAAATTGCGAGAATCCATTCCAGCGGGTATGATTGTCAGGTTTCTCGGTGACGGATTCGAGGTCTTTCTGGGGAAACTCGGCGGCCGTGGTCGAGGCCTTGGGCTCGTAGGGAGTTGTCATCACCAAGGTCACGAGGGGAGAGGGAGACGGCCCTGTGCGTTCGGATATTTTAAATTGAGGGCATTAGATGATTAAAATGACAGAGTTGGATCAAGCAAGTGTAGGTGTTTGAGTCAGGAGGTGCTCGTCCGGCGAGACTCGAGTTGCGCAAGCCGTGGAGTGTTGCAGTCGGACCGTTGAAACGTGGAGGGAATACGTCAGCGGGAGGTGCAACTCCGCAGTCGCGTTCGCTTGAAAGACAGCGCCCTGGGAATCTTGTCGCCGGGGTTGGGTGAGACCAGAGAAGTTAGTACAGGAAGAAGAGATGAGGAGGGTTTTCAATGAAGTGTAGAGGAAGTCCCCTTAGCAGTGGGCGTGGATCGCCAAATGCGGGAGCCACACAAGCCGTGTGCAGTAGATTGCGAGTCTTGGCTAGCAGCTCCACTGTGCACTGAGCGCTTTCTGGAGCCATGTACAGGCAAAGTAAGTTATATTTGCAGGTAATTCTATGCTATTCTACCAAATGAATTTTCTGCCCGACCGGGCTATTGCCGTTCCAATGCTGTAGGACGACTTGTACGAATGAGCGCTGGATTGTATACATCGAACGCGTCACCCCTGCAGGGCCCACTTTGCTTGTTCGGACGCTTATGTGAGGAACAATAACTTTCATCGCCTCAGACATTGCGCTGGATCCAGTCTAAAACGAGCCGGTTTGTTTCTCGGGGGCACTCATAGAAAGGCATATGACCAGCATCTGGCAGAGCATGAAACTCAGCTACTCCAAGGCTAAATTTCTCATCCGTAAAGCGCCGCATCTTGTGCACATCAAGATGTATATCCTTGGCCCCATGTATAATCAGCACAGGCAGGCTTTTACCTGCAGCAAGCAGACTTGTAGGGTCTTGCTTTTTTGTTCGAAGAAGTTGGCGAGTCAATGGTTTCTAGTATAGTCGGTCAATTTGCTCATGAATTTACGAGGCCAGGTTTCACAGGATACTCACTTGAGAGAGCATTACACCGCGCCATAGCCACCTTGTCTCAATAGACAATGGGTAATCTAGTGCCACACATGTATCTCCCCAGTTTATGATTGCCCCCGTGAGCTGTGCGGCGGTTGCTGCTGGGTTTACCAGGGTCTGAAACGTAGAACCGACGTGGTGGGAGGATACTTCTCCGATGGCAGCCAGATAAGGGAAAGCACTCATCAGAACTATCCCAGAGATGGACTCAGCGCCCAGATGTTCGCAAATATCTGAGCAGATACTTCCTCCGAAGCTCCTGTGGTTTCAATCAGTATAATATGGGGGTTCCACGTTCTGAGACCATGTGCATACCATGTGCCCAAGAAAGGTCGATGAAGACTAAAGGCCTGACAGACTGCTTGGAAGTCTTCAGCCATGGTCTTCGATGTGAATCTGTCCTCTGTGTCTGGTTGCTCACTCCGGCCATGTCCACGAAGATCGTATCTTACCTGTTTGGTAGTGTTATTATGACATCTTGATGGTATATTACTAGGTTGCCGAGGACGCTTCTTACCATGTGCAGGTTTGCCTGTAAGCTGACATCGGCAAATTGCTTCTCAAAAGCTATACTGCAGAGCCCAAACCCATGAATGAATACCACAGCAGGTTTTGTAGGGTTTCCAATTTGCTCCGCCCATATGTTTGCTCCATCGGCTGAGACAATTTGTCTCTGCATTGTGCTAAGAACGTACACAATACCGAGACGTATATATGGTTACTTCGGTAGAATATTCTGGTTTCGACTTCTAAAGCTCACGATCTCTACCTAGGTAGTCGTTTAAATATTATCACTGGCTGCCATACTGCAACATGTCTATATTGTTCGGCCTCGGTCGTCCAAGCGGTCCGAGCGGAGACGGCTCGGGATATACTAAAGATATGCGATTCGGAAGTTCGAGGCCCGTCCTTGCGAACCCCGAAGGCGTCGCAACAGCTGGATTATCAACGGGCACGGTTGTCCAGGTAGCTTCGATTTATGAAACACATACCGAAATCGGAATGATCACAACATGCACTGTTCCTTCTCGATGTGCAAATGTGGCGCATAATCCGGCGATTGGGCATAGATGACTCAGCACATCACATGACCTACATCACGTTAGGGTGCCACAGTGGCCTTTCGATCGTACCATTTCGTGGCAATTGTAGAAAGTTTGGCCATTAAAAAGAAGAAGCAACATACAGGGGTTCCCTGCAACAGAGAATTATCACGTGGTATTACACATGCTGTAGAAAGTATGAAGTAAATCCACAAAATCGTCGGCTAAGATCAGAGGCATAGCTGTATAGATCAAGCTCTGCAGGTGACTGCGCTAGCTCAGGACGCAATCCTGGGGTCTCCAACGGTAAATCAATAGCTTAATCAAGACACGACCTAGCTAGATCTCACATAATGCATTATCTACAGTAGCGCCTTTCTTCTTTACGCACTATGCGATTCTGTGGCTTTTGAGCCAGAGCCTCCCCGAAGCGGCGATGATCCTCTTAAGCTCCCTGATTCGCGCGGACCGGGGCGAGAACTTCTTCTCCCTTCCTCTTTGTCCTGCACCCGCTTGTTGACCATCCGCCCCTCTCTGTCTTCGCGACTCCTTGCGTCCTCGTCTGGATGACGCGATTGCCGGTGTGCGCCCTCCGATAAACCCTCCTCGCGCCGCCGGTAGTGGCCCCGAGTGAAAAGTATCGCCATGGACTTGCGCAACATCATGAACAACGACGCCGGCGGCGCCTCCAGCGCACCGCCGGCCAAAGGATCCTCAAGCCCTGCGTCCGATCAAGTCCATCAACAGCGCGTTCAGCCGGGCTATCCAGACTATCCAGCGCGCCCTCCCCAACCCCCAGTGCAGCATGCGCAGCACGTATCGCCAGATCGATCCTCGCCTTATGGCCCTCCACAATCACCCTACCAGCAGTTCAACGCGAGACCTCCACCTTTAAACACCGCCGTGCAGCCTCAAAGAAGCCAAAGCCCCACGCATGTTTCAACGCCCTATGGCCCTTCCGGTGCGCGTGATCCGTACGGCGCGACAGGGTACAATTCTCAGCCTCAACACCCCACGGCCCCTTTAGCTTCACCATACACACCGCAGCAACCTATGAGCGCGGGTCCTCACGCTACTGAGTCACAGTCTTACTCTGCGCAACAACGCTCACATTCGCTCCACTCGGTTATGACCAACATCCGTCCAATTCCTGCAGACAGTTCTCCTTCCGCTGCTCAACATCCACCGTCGCAACACTATTCTTCCGCTCATCGCTCGATCCCAGGAACTCCTCTCGGCCCTCCTCCTGCCTTTTCACGTCAATCGCCTTTATCTACCCGTCCACAATCCTCCGGCCGTGATTCTCCACGCAACCCTTTGTCAAGCCCGAGACCTGCACCGGAGCAAACACAATCTCCCATAGCCCACCGAAATTTTTCACCTAGCTCGCGTCCGTCGGAAACTGCCTCTCAGTTCCACCCAACTGGTGTCAAAGAAGAGCCAAGTGAGACTGCAAGCCCTCGGTTCACCTCGCGTCAAAATAGCACTGCGGCAACCTCTGAATCTGCTGGTGCCCCTTTCCGCTCCGACGACAACAAGTCGAACGATAGTCCAACAACGCAAACAAACTTCCAACCAAGTCCGGATCTCGTTCATACTCAAAGAGCATCTTCGCATATGAGGAGCTCACCCTCTGCCCCCCGTGTTCATAAGGCCGCGAAAATGGACGTGGATCACGACTCAAGCCCCGGCCTTCCCAATCAGCCGCCAAAGCCGAAACGAAGACGTTACAATGAGACTCCGATTTATGCCCAGCGAGTCATCCGAAACAAAGGAAAATGCCCTTCTATCCCTTTCCCTCAGCCTCCAATCTCAAGAAAAGAGAGACACGCCGATGCTGATCCCTGGGCCGCCCGACGAGGTTCTCTTGCAGCGAAAATCTCGGAGACCGTATCCAAGGCGCCGATCACTCCATCCCAATCTGCTCCGACACCCAGCATACTTCCAACAAACAACAATGGCCCCTCGACACAGCCGCCATCGGCCGCATCACAAACAGGGATCCTGGGTGCCTGGGAGCCGTCTATCACTGGTTTCATCCCGCATGAAGAGATTACAAAGATGCTGTGTGACTTTTTATTCCAACATGTGGTGCTGAGGAATGATGTAGCCGTCGGCCCTGCAGGTTTTGCTGCCGCTGGCCAAGGCGCTATCATTGAAGTTGAAGCTAAGCTGGGTCATGTTATGGACATGGACCGGAGAGAACGGCTGAGCCTACCAGTGTTGACAGAAACTGTGGTTAATCGCGAGAACTCACAGTTTCGGACATCGTTCGAAAGTAACATGACTGTCGTAAGTCCTTTCTGTGTTTTCTGAATTTTTGGGTTTGAATAGTCACAACTAACATCCGCATCTCATAGGAACAACATCGTGCTATGAACAACTTCTTAAATGATGCTGTCAAAGCTTCAATGCCCAATACCAACCCGAAACGTGTCCCAGTCTCCTACGCCCATAAGAAAGAACGCGATTCATTCTACGAGGTATCGCCAGCCGACCTACCACCCATAATTCGCCAAAACCTGAACCCACGACATAAGCCTAAAGTTCGCGTTACAACGGATCAGAGAACTGGGGAAATTCTTGCCAAAATCGTGAAATGTCGCGTCGCAGACCTCGATGTTTGCAGCCCGCGTACCACTGTCGACTGGCGTGTGAGTGTAAATCTTGAAATGGAATACCCAGGCGATGTATCAAATTTGCCTATGGTCGACGCAAGTAAAGGAGGCCGAGGCGAGCGCAACAAAGATCGCATGAGCTACCGGCACCTCGCGTACCAAGTCGACCTGACCCAGGTTGCTCGGGCTGAATCCTCCAAGGGAGAATTTGAGCATGAGCTGGAGGTCGAAGTCTCTGCCGCTGAGATTCGTCGCCAAGGCAATCTTGCCATGGAGGGCGATCCCAAGAATCAGTATGAAGAGCTAGTGAAGGGATTTGTGGATAATATTCGTGTACTGGCACGCGCTGTGCCGCCTTGACGACGCTCTGCATCTTGTGTAATAAGTACGATGGCGTTACTCATCGGGGGTTCATTTTTACCTTTTTCTTTTGCTTTCGTCTTGTGTTCTCATAAAATTCTTATTGTCTTGCAGATAATGTTTGGCATGGCCTTTGGAGGCGAAAATACACTCTGATAGAGTCGGAGAGATAATAAACGACTTGGCATATCCGCTACGAAACTTGATGATCACTTGCATCCTACTTAGTATAGCGAGATAAAAAAATTAACATCAAGGAGATCATTAAGGTTAGCTCTGTTTCACTGAATTCGGGATCCTACGACTGAATACCTTGAGCCAGAGAACCATACCAAACATTTGAACTCGATATGTGTGCTTGTGTTGATGAATTCTGAAATTTGTCAAACGCTTTCCCTTCTTTGTTTTCCTTGACGACCATAGAATATAGCCTGCTTCACCTTCGACTCTGAATTTCGCTGGTCTTTTTTTAGCATCACGTGTATGAAAATAAAAAAGAATTCGTTTTGCAGCCGTCTAAATTTGATACCTATGAGATCGCCCCGAATTGGACCCTCAGAATTTGCTGTTTCATCTTGCTCTATTAACTTCTAGTAGAATGAGCACCATGCGCACTTATTTTCAGCCCGACTTTGTCTCGTGGATGGAATTCTTTTTTCGATGCCCCCCATATTCACAGAATTCGAGAAAGAAAAGTTGACCGCAGAAGAGGCTGGGAGATATGAATCGACAAAGATTTCTTTTCATTGTTTTCATCTCGCCAGACACGAAACATTTGAAGAAAATAACTGATGTTTCATTGCATTGATGGCTGAAATAAGTTATTTCTACAACCGAATTCCAAAATATTTAAATACAGGCAAATGCCCTTCTTGAGCTCTCTATTCCAAACAGACCGAGAATCAAACAGAGCAGCAAAAGAAGAAAGTCAGGTCACTATTCACGCTGAGTTCTATTCGCCTCTTGACTATTGTAGTTCTGCATCCCTTGACCACGATATAGCCATCTCGAAGAAGAATAATGGCTTCACCAGCAAACGGTTCCGATAAAACCCATGAAAGACGCCCAGAGAAACGACCGGCCGAGGAATTACTGCAAAACGGCAAAGATGCGAAGACAGTAGTTAGAGAAGAAACACGGTTGTCCAACGGGGACATGCCACACTTCATGCAGCCTACTGGATCTTCTACTAGACGACAAACTGATCCTCCTCGCCAACCCCTACAGCCAATAAAAGGATCTCAAAATAAACTTCGACCAAAAAAGCTCAAGCGAGCTGGACAGACTGCTAAGGCTACAAAGCGGAACGGGAAGGCTGAAAACGGCAAAGCAGAAGATCTCATAGATCTTTCAGACATGGAAACTGTGAAAAGGAAAGGAGGCGGTATGGGCATTGAATCAGAAGATCTTTTAAGTCTTCTAGACACGGAATCTTTTTCGTGGGGGGAAGAAACTGAAAACGGGGTATTAGGAGACCTCATAGACATGAAATCTGTAGATCAGGATGAGGAGGACAATGGCTTAGCTTCCCTAGTTGTTGACGATCCTGATTCATTACCCACGATTAACGATACAGATATTGACCCTGAGGATTTCGATGCCCAGATCGCAAGGTGTCATGACAGAATCGCAGAGGGCTATACAAAGAGACCATTTGAACTGAAGATTGCTGCATTCACAAAAGAAAAAACCAAGCGGGCGTAAGTTTCAATGGCTATTATCATGATGTGACGTGATTTTCCGATCTCTAACTCACGAACCTGAAATTAGGGAAATTATTCGTCAGTACGGTGGCATGGAATGGAACTTGATCCAAAGGCTTGAGACTCTCAAGTTAATAGCTGCAGAGCTTAAGAAGATCAATGACCCTCAGAAAGAGCTTGTCAATGTTTCAGCAATCATTGCAGCATATGAAGCTGGAGACTTGAAAGGTGATGGGACTACCTACTGGGCACAAGGGAAGATGCTCGGAAAATCTAAAGAGATTGACTGGGACATGTTCAAGAGACTCAACACCGTTGAGAACAGAGCTGACAGCGGCTTTTGGGTTGAGGGAGTAAGTTTGATGCGAATGAGTCCTCGATACAGAACCAAATTAACCAAATGTCATAACAGATATACCAGGCCAGGGAACTGAATACGATGTGGGTCACGCACACTGGGCAGCCCCCCGACGTTGGGTCCCGTATTTCCCGTGTAAGTCAGCCGTGAGACAATGTGAATTTCTTTTCATTTTTTAAATGGAAAATTGCAAGAGACAAATGATTAACTTCCTTCATTACCATCAGATGAATTTATCGATGCAATTGGGTTCCCGCCTATTTCCGGAAAGTGAGCCATACAGGCCACCCAGGAGTGATTTCTCTTTTCTAGATGACACAGGCTCAGCTGTTACAATCATCTATCAAGATGACTTATTACAGCTTATGGGGACCGCAGCGAACAACCATGATGCCCCATATTACCATACTATGGGATACGATATGGTAAGGGGTTTGCAGCACGTAAGTGAACTGTGCCTCATTGCGGCTGTGGATATCAATATCAGTGGAGTTCGTCACTCAGATGAGGCTCATGTCTGGCTAGGTGAAGGGCAAACAATACCGGTTGCAGTGAGAAATGCCTATAGCCCCAACTACGGCACTCCTAGCGTAAGAATAGTTGGACCCTGGCTGAGGTCTCAGTACCATACTGCAACTGCACCGCAGAACCCTCTAATCACTTGGGTGAGCGATATCAGAACCGGCATAGTTAAAACGATACCCAATGTTCCACGGACCAGGATACCGGACTTTCCTTTCGCGCGTCCTAGTACGGGGGTTGAGTGGACATATAGGACGGTAGGTAACGGTAGATGGGTGCCTGTACCAAGCCAAATCGTTGAGGGTATGGTGGATAGTGAGGCTGAAATTGTGTTCCGAGATATAAATTAAACCTCTTAGTGAAGATACACAAACGGTGAAGACCGGGGCAAATCGGCTAGTATGCGGGATTCGCAATACAACCCGCACTTGGAAAGGCCACAGGGGTGTTGGAAATTCATATTTTGCATTGACATGTAACTGGGGCTTTGAATAGACATGGGAGAGAGTGATTCCTTTTATCTTGCCTGGTTTGATTATGATTCGATCGATGTATACATCAAACCATGCCATGTCTTTCTGCATTCGAGATCAAAATCACAATTCCGCATCATGTTTTAGAGAGCAATAGAGCTTGGATTAAACCAAAAAAAAAAAAAAAAGAAAAAGAAAAAAAATCTAATTATTTTTTGATTTGTACGAAAGGCGCATTGTTAGATTTCTGATAGGGGGCCATCCATACATTAGACCAATACAAGTCATTATCGGGTTGATATGAAGGAAATGAGAACCGAGTGCTTTAGAATTGACAAGGAACTAGATGCCATAGAAAGAGTAAAGTTCCGTCTCAAGTTCCGAGACGACCGCCTTATTATCTTATTCGTAAATATTTTCATGCCAAGAGACTCTTTAAGGTAGTTGAGTTATCCCCGCTCAACTTGCCTTTTTCGTTAAAGAGGCCGGGGAATCATTGTGTCCTGCCAATTATGGAAAGAATTGGAGAGGACGCCTTGTATTTATTACTAGGATGATCTTACATTCGCCTAGTCTTAAATTGAGGCTACAGTTCAACATCTTACGAGGTTTAGTCAAACAATATCTTCGGTGGTCGACACTCATTCATCCTCATCTAAGCAACTGCCCCAACTAAAAGCATGCCGTCTACAGTTATTGATTCTGTCCGCGAGAATACTCAAATTCGGGCACATGGGGGCCCAATTGAAGATGTGAGAAATTTGACGCCATTCACGGTAGACACTTCTATCGATGTCCTTAAGAGGCACTTTGAAAAAGACGGTGTGTTATGGGTATGTTCGAGAGTAACGAGTTTCAAATCAGACATTAATATTAATTAATGCATTTTAGATGAAAGGGTTGATCAGTCGCGATCTCGTCAATAAGTGCCGCAGAGATTATATCGAGTGGATAAATCAAGGCACTGAAATGATCAAGCCTGGAACCGATCCAGAGGAAGGTATCTTCTCTGGAAATGACTGGCGAAACTATGTGCTCCCCGGAGGCACACGCCTTGCATTAGGACTACCGGATGATGGTCCTTTTGTGCAAAATGCGATCCAGAGTCATGTCGCACCATTCTACTTGAAGTTCAAGGAAGAAGTGGCCGAGCAAGTAAACCCATTCGTTGCAAGTCTTCGTGGATTCGAGGAGCCATATTGTCTTCCTCGATCACTTTTGCGATGTGCTGTCCCAGGAGCTGAGTCAACTCCAGTTCATTATGACCAAATCTATCTCCGAGCAGGCCCTCCCACCAGTATCACGGGTTGGGTCCCCATTGGCGACATTGAGAAGCAGGGGGGAGGCTTGATCTACTTGGATCGCTCCTACGACATTGGCTTGAAATACGAAGAGGATTTCACAAAGATGAACGAGGAGTTGAGTGATGCCGAGAGGATATCTTCTGTCAACAAAAACATGAATGCGGGTGGTTTTTTGGATCGGAACTCTTCTAGCTTTGGAAACAATTGGGGGCGAAACTGGCTAGTGGTACGTGATGGAGAGCTAGTGTGTATTCCTGTTTGTGCGAGTACTAACAACCTGTCTCCACAGGGAGAATATGAAGCTGGGGATATTGTTTTTCACAGCCCCTACATGGTGCATGCTGGTGCAATTAACGATTCGCCCACCGGCCGGATCCGTGTTTCGACTGACCTCCGCTTTGTGGACCAGACCAAGCCCTTTGACGAGCGATGGAAGTTTGCTGCATTCAGTGAAGATGACCCTAACTTGGCGCGGAAGATGAAGAAGTCTACCTAAGGAGTAGGGAATCATACAGGTCAATAGTATATCGCATTCCTATCAGCACCAGACAGCACGAGCCATCTACCATGGCGTGCTATTTCCTGCGTAGTGCGTAGTGCGTAAAATCGATTTATGAATATCTATTTTGCTATATTCAAGGCGATGGACCATGGTTTATTTAGGAATACAAGAAGGAACGGAGAGAATCCGAGAAAACAGAAAACAGAAAGAGCTGCTCAAGTGTTGTTCGCTCCTTCCCCGGATATGCCCCCGCATCCCCCCACGCATCCCCCGCATAATTCCACGAACCAGAACAAGCCCCAGCTCGGTTTTTCCACCAATCGTGCCCGCTGGTGTTGATACCCCGGCTTTCCACCATCAGCCTGTGGGGACGTGGGGGGTTTACTTCCCCCCATAAGCGAGATCAGCAAGAATGGCCGCTTGGCATCTGGTATTAATCAAGTCTCGCTGGGTCCCCAGGCCTTGTTCTCCCTTCTAGTGAGATTGTTGAGAGCGAACAAGACCCGTCACTCTCACTATGGACAACAAGAACGAGGATGCGGCGGAAGTCGCCCGAATCGAGGATATGGGCCAGGCTGAGGTCAATCCCAAGGACGAGGCGATAATTAACCAAGGCAATTCTGCACTCTACATGGAAGCTCTGGCGAGATATCCTGTAGACGAGGCGATTGATCAGGAAGAAGAGAAACGACTGAAGAGAAAGCTGGATATTCGAATCCTCCCTCTTCTCGGAATCTGCTATTTCTTCTACGTTTGTCCCCTTTTTACCCATTCTATTTAGGAAAACGCACGATTGCTGACCATGCGCAATTGCACAGTATGTCGACAAGACAACCCTTTCATATGCTGCGATTTTCGGCATCAAAGACTCTCTTAACCTTGTTGGCACACAATATTCATGGCTGTCCAGTATTTTCTACTTCGGTTGGTTGGTATGGGCCATCCCTTCCAACTTGATCATGCAAAGACTTCCTCCTGCTTATTACCTAGCCGGAAACATCTTCATGTGGGGAGCTCTCCTCGTGTGTCAAGCCGCGTCGCAGAACTTTGGAGCCATTGCGGCTCTTAGAGTCCTTTCCGGTGCATTCGAGGCTATCGCCGACCCGGCATTCATGGTCATTGTTTCTACATACTACACCCGTGAGGAACAGCCATGGCGTATCTCAGCTTACTACCTCTGGAATGGTCTTGGTGTCGCTGGTGGCGGTCTCATTGGTAGGTTCAACTCGCTTTAAGCACTTTCCGACTTGCGTCTAATTGATCCTCTGTGCAGGCTACGGAATCGGTAACATCAAGGGTGCTCTAGAGTCATGGCGTTACGAGTTCTTAATTATCGGTGCTGTTTGTGCAGCCTGGGGCATCGTGCTCGTCTTCATGCTTCCCAATTCGCCAACGACGTTCCGAGGCTTTAGCCACGAAGAGAAGCTCATCATGATCGCTCGGATGCGCCGCAACCAAACTGGCATTGAGCAAAGAAGGGTCAACTGGGCACACATCCGGGAGGCTTTCCTTGACTATAAGACATGGATATACTTTTTCCTGGGCTTTGTTGGAAACATTCCAAACGGCGGCATTTCCAACTTCTCGACTCTTGTAATTCAGGGTCTAGGCTTTGACAACCTGGATACAGCTCTTCTGGGCATTCCACAAGGTATCATTGTCGTTATCTGGATCGTTCTTGGAGCTATTTGCAATCAGTATCTGCCTAAGAATAGCAGAACCCTCGTCTCCGCACTTTTCATGCTCCCGACAATTGCAGGTGCTCTCGGCTTCCTGCTTGCTCCAAACGATGCTTACGTTGGCCGTTTGATTTGTTTGTAAGTTGATGACTTTGCATTCCTCATGATAAATGAGATCTTGCTAATATGCTCTTATTTCCAGCTACTTGACTGGATCTTACCAGGCCTCTTTCGTTGTTTGCTTGTCCATCGTCACATCCAACACCGGTGGTCAGTCTAAGAAAATGATTGTCTCGGGTATGACCTGGTTTGGTGTGTGTGTTGGAAACATTGCTAGTCCATTCTTCTACAAGACTGACCAGGCCCCTAAATATCCCCTTGGCATCGGCTCTCTTTTGGTGGCTAATGTTCTTGAACTTGGTGTTTTCTTCGTTTTGAGATATGCGTACAAGTGGGAAAACCGTCGCAAGGAAAAGGAGAGAGCCGCTTTGAGAGAACAGGGTCAAGATGCCATTCTGTCCCAGAATGCCACTGCCTTCAACGATATGACTGACCGGGAGAATCCGAACTTTGAATACGTATACTGAGCCATGAGCTGTGTCACGCATTCCAATTGTACATAGACACTTATATAAATGGCAATCTTTGATCACTATTCTTTAAAAATCTTCACACTATTCTCTTAAGGATATCAAACTTTGCCCATATCTAGAGGGTATGACTCTTTCTCGCCAATCAACGGCATATGCTAGGCAATGAGGTCAGTGCCCAACGAATAAATTTACTTCCATAAGTACCAATGAGTTGCTTGGTAATAAGACGACCTCGGAAAGTCTCTGAGAGTCAGCCTGGAAATGTGGGGGTAGAGAGAAGCTCCCTCCATTCGGGGTTTCCGAGATCTAGCATGAATGAGGAAACTTGGACGGGGAACCTCTTCTTACCACTTTAATCTCAACCATCTTCCGCTCATCGGGCACTGGAGGCCTTGAATACATCCATGATGATTGGAGCCTCGTCCATCAAAATTGTCCCATATGTGCCTGCACAAGGTTCGAAAATAACTCGTCGCAAGCCCCAAAATCGACAGAGGCGCGATGGAGCAAAATTAACCGGCAAGATACGCAATGCTTGCATATACTGTAGTGAGTATGCAAGTACGTGTAGATTTAAGTTCTAGAGGTCATGCTGATCTCTACTCAAGGAAGAAGACACGGTGTTCTGGTCATCGGCCCTGTCTTCGGTGCCAAGAAAACGATCAAACTTGCCACTATATGCCAATAGCTGGAAACAGTCCCCATCAGAGTAATCAGTCGGATCCAGTTACCTCTCCAGTTTCAGAAAATTTTGCTTCCGAGCCAGAATTGTCTACGCATTCAGAAATAGGAGAAGTACCATCTCTTCCGACACATGCCACACCGGAAGACCCTCCTCGGCAGGATCAGTATGGGCATTTTCATGGTAGCTCGTCAGGTTTTGCCTTTCTTCAACTAGCCAAAGAGAGATTGGATAATCTGCCGTCGATATCTTTAGACTTTCCTGACTATCCCCTCTTGGGCCGGTCGAGTCTCCCAGTGGCACTGCCTCCGAGATCTATCGCAGACGGTATTGTCCATAATTATTTTGACTTTGGGCTAACAACCTTTCGTTTCGTGAATCGAAATCACCTCCTATCCTTATATGAGAAACTCTATAACGAGAATCCCGAGACGGTTCCTAATCAAGATGAGCTTTCTCTCATATATATGGTATTAGCCATAGGTTCACACTATGCTCAAGTCAATACCACATTCACCGGTTTCTCTGCAAGGTGAGAAATGTTACCACTGCTCTATTGAATAGAATCTAACTGCAATCAGTGTTCAGTATTTTAATATGGCACGAAGAGAACTAGAAAGGGAATCTAGCAAGGTTACCCTGAGCTCTCTGCAGGCCCGGCTTCTCATGACTCACTTTCTCCTCAACCATTCCAGAATGCATGAGGCGTGGTCTTCTTTTGGGATTATTTCTCGACAGGCCCAGGCTCTTCGCCTACATCGCGACTACAGGTCCGCACACATTAGCCCCTTTGACGATGAAAGTCGCAAGCGCCTCTTTTGGTCAATTTATATTTACGACCGACTTCTTAGTAGTATTTTTGGACGGCCTGTGGCTTTCCATGAAGATGATATCGACCAAGAAGAGTGTGGATTCGCAGATGATGATTGGGATGTAGCTCTCCCGGAAGAGCAATTCAAAATGAGCGGCGAACTTGTCACTGGCGCTGCATTGGTCTACTGTGCTCGACTTGCGAGGATATTAGGGCAAGTGCTACGAACTTTTTATGGCCCGATTCGCAAACGATACAACTTAGGAGAGCTTAAAAGAAAAGCTGCTGAGATACAAGTACTCTTGCAAGAATGGGTTAAAAGTTTGCCAGCCTTCCTCAACTTTATTTCGTTGCCCGCCTCCGCTATGTCCACCCTTATTCAGCGGCAGATGTGCACACTGAAGCTTGCGTTCGCCCACACAAACTTACTCTTGTATCGGCCTTTTCTTCTGTACTTTATGACGCCTCTGAATCATACGCAACCAGACACAGAGCTTGGACATTGGTTTAGCCATTGTAATGACAAGTCGATTGAGTCCGCATATTTCATTGTCAACGAATGCCGCTCTCTATACAACAGGGGATTGCTATCACGACGGTTCTGGCTGGTGAACTATGCACAATTCGCTGCAGTTGGTACATTATTCATGTACTCAAGCCTTCGGCCAGAAGATTCGATACTCCGCAATGTCGCGGACGAAGCACTCGCTCAATTTCCCGTTGGCGTGGAGGGAGATTTGGTTGGTCAAAGATATCTTCAAATTCTTCAGGAGCTACAAAAAGTAACACTGGACTTCAACATGAATACAAGCAATGCATTCAGTGAGGCTACACACGATACCATAGCGGCGAACTCAGTGCTAGGTGAATCCTTGCTGACTGACATCGACCCATTTGGGTCTGCAATCTTGGACACGGCATTCATGAATGCGTATGTGGCGCTATGAGCTAATCTCAGCATGTAAGATAACACGATAGGCGGAGAATCGCAGGCATTGGCTACTCTTAAACTGAATATGACATTTGACTTTACAACGTCCCGTCTCCTTTGTCTGTCAGAGTCACGCATGATCCCATCTTGGCAAGGGTCCTTCCCAAAGAGGCAGTTCGACCCGTTATCTGCGTGGCGTTTTACAGGCTCCACCACCCCCGCGTTCTATACATAATGCATGGCTTGCCAGGCCTCACAGTGACAAGTTCACTATATTCGGAATGCCGACCCGTTCGAATCAAGGCTGTTGGACGTGTAAGCGCAAGAGGCGCCGTTGTGATAATGCACGACCCCAATGTAATAACTGTGCTCGGCTTGGCATCGAATGCGAGGGTTATGAAGTACGTTTGCGTTGGGGAAGTGGGATTGCCTCTCGTGGACGTTTCACAGGTGCCGAGAAGCCGATTCAAAACAGCATACCGTCTCGGCCTAAAGGCAGGAAACGAGATCTGGCGAAGGGAAAGAAGGCTTCAATAAGGTTGAATGGTAATTATAACCCATCTGAAGATGTGCCTCCTGCTCGCTCAACAGATACGCTCAATGTTGCAGATGCTGGCATACCAGCTGGGTTTGAGGACATTTTCCTCGAGGGGGAACGGTCCAAACAAGATGAAGTCATATTCTGCGAATGTAAGTTTCTTGTCTAAGGAGTAGAGATGGACAATCTAACCAAGGCTCGAACATAGTCTTGAACAGTGGCATGAGTGTTTTACATTCAACAACAGCAGGCGAGACTTTGTTACAGCCACGACTTCCTCAGTTGTGTCGTGAATCGAGTGCACTTTTTACCATCTGTCTTGCTTTTCAACTTTCGCTAAAAACGACCCAGTCTCAACAATTCTTTGAGTATTTTGACAAAGCGCTACGAGAGTTCCGATCTGAGCTAGCTCAGAGAACAACACTCCCGGATGGAACTCTACTATCGGGTCTTCTATTAAGCAGTATAGGGGTATGTCGCGAATGATTTATGCTGGCTCTGGCTAGTCTAGTTGCTTACAATGCTGTTCTTATAGCTAATGCATGGCTTGCCCTGGACAATACATCTTGAGGGCATGCATAACATCCTGCAAAGCCATGAGTTTGCCGATCAACAAACTATGGCTCAAAGCAATTCATTTCGATCCCATCTTCTTGAGGTCATGGGTGTCATGGATCTTCCTTATTTCTCCGTGGGGCGGCAGACACCTGTCATCGGTATTTGGAAACGCTACTGCCAGTCGTCTATCCAGGAAGATGGGCCAGAGCCCATGAGTGGAATACCGAGAAGTTTGATAAACCTTTATTCGGGAATTGGCTCAAGCACTACAGAACAATGCTTCTGGGACTGGCCTGGCGAGGTCGGCAGCTTTTTGCAATGCTACCTTTGGGAAGCGCACCGACTAGCTGGCATCCTTGTCATCCGCCGCGAGAATAAAAAGGCCCGGCGTGACTCGCAAAAGGGATCTAACGTATCGAATTGGAGGCAGCCAAATGAGTGTCCAGCAAGTGAGACAATTTTGGTTGGTAGAATACTGGCTAATCTCGATGCGCTCCGTCTGGCTTGTATTGAGCGTCCATCTGAGGATGCGTTTATCAAGAATGCAATTCTTTTTCCGATATTCAATGCTGGTCTAGAAGCCGCTGTGCTTTCAAGAAATCCAGAATGGCAAAACACTATCCAGAGATGTCTACTCGGCTCACCCCAGGACGCAATTCTTTTGAGTCTTCTCACTGAAATGTGGCAGGCAGACAATTCAGAGTCATGTGTCGATGATGTCGCGAGATCAAGGCAAGTGGAGATGGGCTTGCTATGAATTTTTTAAAAATTTTAAATCTTGTATAATATGAAGGGAACGATATTTGAACAAGGCTCTGATTTAGCTTCACATGTGAATATTTATCACACCTATGAAACGCAAATCTGTCACAGCAAGATATTTGAAAGAAAAGAAGGCAGAAAAAAAATGAAATGCAAGAAGCTCTCAGTTTTCTAAGTTGTGGGAACGAATTTGAACGTCCATGGATATCTCAGTTACCATTTGATATTAGTAGCTTCAACATCACAGCGCCTGGTTGTGTCCTCCTGACGTATCCCTAAGCTACACAATAGGAAACCCATCCCATCCGGATGAAAATTCCTACAGGTTAGAATGTCGGCGTGTATCGGTCACATATCTTGGAATTTCGGCCTTTGCAACTCGGTCCTCTGAGACAAGCATTTGCTCAGGGAACCAAGATATGTCTGAGTGGGAGCCTCCTGCGGACTGACAATCCTGCTGCAGCAACATTGTTGCCACGGCCTTGCCGCATAACCATGAGTGGACCATCCCATCCCCATTGAATGCAGCACACACCCATTCAGAGCCACTTTCATTCTCATTTGACACGGGTCGCTGTGTCACTGAGCTAGGCAATCGTCCCACCCATGGAAATCCATCAGTACTGAACCCCATGTTCCCAGTCCACATCGCCTGGATCGGTTTCCCACGGACATTCCCCCAGGACTCGCGTCCAAATATTGCACTGAGTGCCCCAGAGAGATGTATGTCAATGTAAACACTCATTTCATCATCTGTTGGGATTCCGAGCTCAGCGAGGCCGCCGCCCTCGCCTCGGGCGAACCCTCCACCGAACATCATTTGTCCTCCTGGGAGTTGGGTCAGGTAGTCGAAGCCGCGGTCGTAATTGAAGAGCCACGAATGTTGGTCTGCTTGGCTTTTGAACAATTCGCCTGAAGTCTGTGCCGACATTTGCCCACGGACGGGGAAAATACGGCCCCTTAAACCAGGGACTAAATGACCAGCATGTGCATTTGTGCAATGGATAACATGACGTGCGGAGATTGCGCCATTGTTTGTCTTGATGTTGTACTTGTATACTGATGAATCATTTACTTCAATAGATTCCACAGTCGTGTGATCATTTATGCGAAGATCATCTGGGTATTCAGATAATAGGTTTGCGAAGACACCAGTGACGAATTTATATGGCCATAAAGCACCAGCAGGACCTGCAACAATTCCAGTTGCACGAGAAAGTTTGAATTCCTGGGAATGGGATTTTAGCTTTGGCTCTTGTTAAGATGATATGGGAAACAAACCTCGGGGATTGAATCTCCTTCATACGATGTCCACTCAGTCGATTCCTCGGGCATGCCCTCTTTGAACCGTCGCAGTCTTTCAACGGCTTCCTTCCAGGGTTGCTCACCAAAGTAAGCACTCAGGAATTGAACCTTCCTCGCTTGAGCCTCCTCAGTCAGGCCCAGCTCATTTGCAACAGAAAGCATTTCGCGCAAATGTGAGAGTCGAAAGCCCATTATCCTTCGTGCAGCATCTTCACCGTGGGCATCTGCAAGGTCGGCATATTCATCCGCAGTTTCAAGAATATGACCACCATTTCGACCAGTAGCACCACTGCAAATATCTCGCGCTTCAAGAACTACCACAGCGGGGAAAGAGGGGTCCGGTGAGGGAGACTTTGTGCGGTTCTGAAGAAGAGTCCGTGCGATGGATGCGCCAGTAATTCCAGATCCAATAATCACCACATCTGCATGTTGTGCCAAAGGTTGTGCTTCATAGTTGGTGAACATTGGATGACTCTTTTGAAGCCAGAAAGAAGAGGTCGTAGGGCTATTCGGCGCCCCTGGGTCGGAGAATATCCTATCCAAAGCTTTTTGACGCTCTAGCGCTGGTCTTGAGTGGTCTTGGAGAAGGAAAGTAGCAAACGACATTTTCAGAGCACTGCGTACGAGCTATACTGGAGCGAAATGTACGATCGGGTAACTTGAAGCAAGAAAAATTAAATAAAAGGACACGAAGAGTTTCAAGAGATTCTTCTTCTTATACAGACCTTGAGACTGCTATCTCTAAGCAAGACCAATGGTTATATACGTGCTGGACTTGCCTATACCGTGGCATCCTAGTGATACTAACTCTATTTCACCGCTAGTGAAAACGCTATCAAGTGATTTAAAGAGTGTCGACCTTCTTCTTTGGTCTTTCCGCTGCGGATGGACCATCTGGTTCGCCTAATGAACAAGTGCGGAGAACTCAAAGGTCGAATGCTTCATTACGGTAAAGGCAATAAACGTTGTTCGGATCAAGAAGCTCGATCGTATGCATCTCAATAGACTTTTATTGACTGTATAATTCATGCGCTATGCGTACGCCCTGTGGTGCTTAGCTGCAATCGCAGGGGAAATAAGTTAACGCATGCCGACGTAATGGTTGTCGATCCGGGTAAATCCTGTTTGCCTCTATATCGGGAAGGTGGACGCACTATTCCTGTCAAGGCGGCGCCTGATAAGCCGTCCTGCTCCGCGAGTAAACGCACGAATGCGATAATAGTTGAGATGGTTAACGTATCTTTCGCTCTTCGTGGGTTCCGTTGATAGATTAATTGATGCCCCGCGATCAAGGCAGATGGTATCCTCCTGCGCCAGAAGGCCAATGCACCCAAGATCCGATCATACGATTTCAGCCCAGTCGGGTCTAGCAAAGATCTTACGACATCGTATTCATGATCGGCTTCCGTGATATTCCTTTAAGCGAATACTCGCATGATCGTTTGAGCTGCAAATGCAATATAAAAGAAACACATTCGTTATAATAGTCAACTGGTGACGCCATATCGGCCCATTGATTTGAATCAATCATTTATACATCCCAGCTCCCATCACTAGGACGAGAGACTCAAATGAACCAATATCCATACTTTACAGGACTAATAGTTGCAACATAAGTCAGAGTTTTCCACAGATATGCCAACTCAGCGGCAGGCAGTTGGTCGTATTCTATCTCCGGGTGATTTCACAAAAGAGTATGCAGATGAAGCATCTTCAAACACCATTGAATAACGCTAATGTTATGCTTAGAATAGCCCCGCGTCTTCATGGAGATCAGGTTCAGATTCGCCTTGAGCCTTCTGGTCGCGAATACTATCTTTTAAAAGAAGTCCTCTGCAGCCAATCGCCTTATTTTGCAAAGATGTTTCAAGAAGACCGCTGGGAAGAAGGCAGAGAACAGAAGGCCATTCTTCATGAAGAAGAAGGTATTCTGTCTGTCGATAGCTTTGAAGCTCTCGTGCAGTGGCTTTATATCCGCCAGATTGGGCTGAAATCTAAGACCCCCCGAGCTGAGATATTAGCGGTGATCGAGTTTGTGAGACTCGCGGATATGTGTGGAATCGATGGAATGGACCTTATCGCCGAGCATGTTCGTGGAATAATCCAACGAATCAACCCCACGTCAACTTCACAGCCACCCCGTCGGCACCGGGCTGTCTTAAACGCTCGATTTCTTTCCGAATGCGCATCTCTTCTGCCCCCTGATCATGCAGTTCGCAGGGTCTTTGCCCAGGCATTAGCCAGTGCGTATCTCAGGTCTCAGAAATTGATATTTGCAAGTGAACTTGAAAAGTACCCCAACCTCAGTACTGATGTTTTTAAAGAGATTATAGCTGCTGTGAAATCTCTTCATGTGACTGATGGTCGTGAGTCTTGTGCTTATCTAACTGATCCCTTCAGCAGGACTGATTGTAAGTTTTCTCAATTCTGTACATAGATTCAGATATGCCCCCATTCTATAATTAACATAAGACCTAAGCGGGTGTGAAATAAGCTTGATTTATTCCAAGATTAGCTAGAAGATCAAATTGGAGCATTCTATTTGTTCAAAAGTATCTGATACGTAAGCCAGGTTAAAGTGCCTTTTTGATTTACTACCGTCAGTCCACAACTATTAATTTTCCCCTTCAATCAAAAGAATTCAAACTAACACATGAGGCACCAGTAGGTATATCATATAGAATCCAACAAGGGTTGAACTTGAACTTGGATGAAAAGACGTGGATGACGCTATATTGACCCGCCCAATGATAATATGACAGTTGAGCATCACTAATTTTCGGTAATATTTAAATGTAATCTACGAGTAATACAACCTTGGAACACCGCCTATCAAAGATTTGAGCATTTTAGCTTCCCGGTCGTGATGTAATGAAGACTCGACGTTTCTGCTCAATGATTTATAATAATAGGAGGATCCCGCATGAAATTTACAATCCCATCGCGCTTCGTCCTTGGTTTGCAGCCAATGTTCCATCTTGCAGCTGTCAACATGACCTTTGGCCAATCTGAAGAGGCTAAAGTCTCGTCCGAGGAGGATGTGGGCGATGCGGGTAGTTCTTTTTCAATGAAATTCGCTGAGTAAGTCAACTAAATGGGCTTTTCTCCTGCGAAAGTCATCACTCACAATATGTCATAGTGAGCTTCCGCTTTATAATGGCCCTTTTGTGAAACTCGAGCTCAAGCCGTGTGGCCACACTTGTACCGTACCAAAGAATCTACTTACGCATAAATCAACATATTTCGCCAAAATGTTCGAAAAGGGTCATTGGAGTGAAAGCAAAGCTCGAGAGGCCACTTTATGGGAAATTGAGAATGTGCTTTCTCGCCGGAGCTTCCAACTTTTTCTTCAATGGGTATACGTCGGTCGTTTAGACTTTGAAGCCCATGATCCACGCGAAAGAATTTCAACTTTGCTGGAGTTCGCTAGGCTTGCTGATATGTATTCAATATTCGAAATTGACGTTATGGTAGCACCCAAGATAAAAGAAGTCCTTGTACCCAGGGATCATTGGTATGGGCACGAATCAAGCGACAACACCAAGGTTCTTTCGCCATCACATATCCAGGCTACTTTCATGTTACCAAAGGGACATGCTGTCAGGGAGGTGATAGTCAACGCGTGTGTTTATGACTTTCTCTCCAAGTCCAATTTCCCTTTCATGAAAGAAATTGAAGAGTTTCCTGAATACAGTGCCGACATGTTACAAGCTATCAGATCCACGTTAAAGGGGGGCGATTTGCCATCATCGAAGCAGAGGCGAAGCAAGTTCAAGGATCCATTGACCGGGCATTACTTCTATTTAGAGCATTTCTGCCGAGGTAAAGACTAAAGGAATATCATTTTTTTCAAAGCTCAGTGATATGGGTTCTTGCTAAATATGGTATGTCTGATGCTCCATATCTATTATACAATGGCCTAGAAACCATAGAAATGCGGCGTAATTGGATCATGAACTTGCCTCTACTTGTGTGGGGCTATTTCAGGTATCATCGCTTCTCCCTGGCTATCAGCTCGGACAATTCTGGATTTTATTCTTTTTCTTTATAAATCTGCTATCTAGCACTTAAAGTTTCCCCAAATATGATTACTTATCTTTGACCGACTTGGCCTTTGTTAGACTTTGGTAAAGCTCTGAGAATCCAAACCAAGTGAATAAGGACAGCCACGACTCATCTTCAATGCTTTTCAGAAGGAGTAAGCTCGCTCAGTATTTCTCACCAAATATGGCAACCGATAAGCTGGTTAGCACAAATGATTAACTCATAGCAAAGTTGGCCGGCAGAACTGGCATTCTCCGCCACTATACTACTACATTATTAGTGGATTTTTTAGTATACAATGAGTGAATCAAGAGGAAATCACTTAGTTTACAGGGAAAATATTTCACTTCTAGCTTCTAAGATCTCTGTATATTAATTAAGAATCTGGGTAGGATCTGGGTATGATTCAGATAGTATTCTTAGTAGCGGTATTAGAGAACTAAGAATAGAAGATGATAGCTTGTAGGAACCCGGTTATATGACCACCTTAGACATGAAAACAGGGATAAGTAGTTTGATTTTCACTACAGATGTTAACCAGATTTTACATTTAGGAGGGAAAGTCTTGGTATACTCGAATGAAGTATCATCTGCTATTGTTCTGAAGAAATTACATCTTGCCAAAATAGAATACATATGCGAAGCTGGTCCATTCCGTCTTGATATCTAAGAAATATGCGGGAGGCGAGCTTTTGGGGCAGGAAGTTATTGAAAAAGGAAAGGTTTACAAGACGAAAAGCGAGCAGGAGAGCCAAAGCGAGACTATGGGCTCGGTGTGCCATCATCATATCGCGGACCACCGTCGTCATCACCATAACCAGCCCCAGGAGTAGGAGCTGTGCCTCCCATTGCTGGTGTTGGGGCATCGTATGCCGCTGGGGTAGGGGCGTCATAGCCACCGCGCTTAGGTAGACCACCAGGCGTGGGTGCACTGAAAGCTCCGCCTGGCGTAGGGGCGTTGTCACCCCAAGCACCCGGTGTTGGTGCAGCGCCGGGCGTGGGAGCACCGTATGCCCCTGGTGTCGGGGCGGAGTATCCTCCGGGAGTGGGAGCATCATCGTAGTCTCGCTGGTCTCGGCTGTTGGATAGACCTCCCCAGGCAGGGGTTCGGTTACCGGCACCGGCACCGGCACCACCCCAGGCTGGTGTGCGCGATCCTGAAGCGAAAGTATCGTAGCCAGAGCCGGAGTCATAGGGCGTACGAGATCCGGAGTTCCAGGCGGGTGTACGGTTACCGATTCCACCATAAGCGGTACGGCTTCCATCTCCATAGGCAGTGCGAGAGCCGTCGTTCTTCCAGGCAGGTGTTCGTGAACCACTCATACCACCAGACCAAGCAGGGGCTGTAAAACAATTAGTTTCTTTACTGTCAAACACGCGTCGGTTCCAAAATACTTACTGCGAGCAGATGAAGCACCTCCCCAGGCAGGAGTCCTTGAGGAGTCGCCGCCAGCCATTGGAGTACGGCCTCCTTGCCAGGAAGGAGCACCACCGCCACCACCAGAGGACCCATATGGAACACGTGAACCTCTTCCACGGCCCACGTCCAGTGTCTGCTTGGAGACTGGATCTTTGGGAGTGATGATGTCTCGTTGAATGTACACCGGTTTGTTGGATGTGTATAATTCGACCTGAGCAGTGTTGTCGTCGGCATCACGGACAATTCCAATCAGTCCCTTATAACGGCCTTTTCGGACGGTGATTGTCTTTCCGATCAATCGGTCTCTACCACGTTGTGGGGGTGGCATACCTCCACCACGGCCACTAGGAGGCTGCATTGCCATCGCGGGGTTCATCTTTGTAAGGTCGGGTCCAGCAGCTCGGCCACCGCGGGCTGAGACTGTAACCACGTTCGTTGTTCGTACAACAGAAATACCAGCGTTCTCGGCTTGAGCCTTGTTGTGCAAGAACAAGAAAGAACGGTAAATATGGCGGATGGATCCAGTCCTTTGCTCTCCATAGACTTCACGAACAGTATCGCCAAGTCTGATCTCTGCGCCGTTTCGATCAGTTGCAACAGCATCCTTGCGGGGTGTGATCTTGTTGGCAACTTGGGTTGGTAGGACATTGCGGACAGAGCCATTTTGATCCACCACTCGTAATGATTCACGATCCACCTTGATCACACAGGCGACTGTAGCAGCATCGAGCTGCACAAGATCGTGAACATCATAGATACCAAGCTGGCCATCAGCAGCCATCTCCGCAGAAAGTCGAAGATCCTTGCTGAATACTGTGATTTCTTGCATGCTCATATCACTAAGCAAAGTGACGGTGTCGTCCTTGACCTGAACAACCATACCCAGCTCATTCTGGAAACGGCTACCTCCAATTACCTTGACGTGGTCACCCTCGCGGAAGCGCTTGCGCAGAGTTCGAACAGGAGCATCAATAACCTGGCCAGCCAGATCTCCCTCAGTAACCTTCAAAGAAACAATGTCGGCGCGAGTTGATTCTGTGCGGCCAACCAAGCCTTGCTGCTCACCCCGGTATACCTCAACAGGGTCACCAGGCTGGAATGAGTCTTCGGCTGTGGTGTTCTTCAATGTCTCAGCAAGAGAAGCCAAGTCGAGGTTTTGGGCGCCATCTTCTCCACCGCGAGCAAACATAGTCACTTCTTCCAATCTTGGGTTCACGTTCTTGGTGATCAAATGCTGCACACGCATGTCCTTGATGAGGAACCCTTCGACATACAATTCGTTGAGATAGTTCCATGACTTGCCGCCCAATCCAGAAGCAGAGGAAAGGTATTTCCCGTGCTTCTTTTTCGCCTCGGTTTCGCTAAATAGGCGCTGTGGTGCACGAATGTTGCTTGCAGGCCCACGCTTTCGCTTAGCGTCCGCAAGACCGTTGACATCCTCGTTCATGCCATAGTCCAATCGAGGAACAAGTCGAACGGTCACGTTCAAACCATTGGTCTCAACCTCTTCAATCTGAGCAAGATCGTTGATGTACTTGCCACGCTTGATACGAACCCAAGATCCAGGTAAGAGATCTTCGGACTTTTGGACGCGCAGCAAATCAGGCATCTCCTTGACGGGAACCAGTGTCAACTTCTGAGACGGATAGTAGAAGTTAATTCCCTCTAGACCTTCAGTAACATCGACTTGTCGGCGCGCTTCACAGTAGACCCAACCCTGCATGAGAGCTCCTCGCTCAAAGGCCGAAATGATTCGAATCGGATTGCGGGAACCAGCAGGACGCTCCTCAATTCGTCGCTGAATTGCATAGACCACATCTCGCTCCTTTCCTGGCTTACAACGACAACCCCAAATGCTGGGGTCTTCGACACTAGGAAGCAGCAGACGCTTGGGCACCACAAGGGCATCTGTAGCAGCAGCACGGTTTCGGCCGTAACGCTCCTTCAGCATTTGCGCCTGCTTCTCGGCATCCATCGTAGCATCGAGTTCACGTCGGCGATCCAGCTCTCGGTGACGGCGGTCATCTGTTTCGGCACCTGGAGGGATATCGAGATCATCGGGGTGCATTTCGGCGCCAAATTCTCCTAGCTCGTCCTCCTCGTCTTCAGCTTCATCTTCTTCCTCGTCGACACCAGCCTCTTCTTCGAAGAAGGACTGGATTCCACCTCGTCTGCGTTTGGTAGGTCGGGCCTATCATCACAATTATATGTTAGCGTCGTTCGGGCGAGGATGTGAAGCCAATCGGGAATACTGACAACTGCCTCATCTTCGTCTTCTTCCTCCTCTTCCTCATCGTCGTCGTCACCAGCAGCGTCTCCGGCGCCCTCATCGTCATCATCGCCACCTTCATCTTCATCGTCGTTGGCGTTCTGGTTCGGTCGGCTGGGCTTTGCGGACTGTAGATCGCCATCTCGTTAGTTTAGTGTCCAAGTCGTGGTAGTCTCAATGAGTCCATACCCTTGGCTCTTCAGCATCAGAATCTTCGGCAGCAACGGGGTTGAAGTCATCGTCTTCCTCCTCCGAGCCGAAGTCCTGATTGATGAGATTCGACGACATTTTGTAGATGTATTGAGGCGGGTCGAGCTCGCAAACTTCGTGATAGTCTCGACGCGAAATATAGCTCGCTTAAAGCCTGTCAACTGCGAGAAGGTCAGAATCACGCCGTGTAGGCACTTAAAGTGTGGCTGAATGAATTGGAAGAAGTGTACCTAAGCCTTGCAGCGAGTCGCGGCCCCGGGCAACAAAGACACAGCACCTGGCGCGGTCAGGGGCCGGGTTGCATCAAATTAGAAGCGAAGGTATTCGGAAGCGTTTAATGGGGATTGAGAGCCTTTACACCCGGGAACCCTGAGTCAGGTGAGAGATCAGGACAGGTCTAAGAGCTAATCGTGGAACGGACTGCGGTCGCGGCGAAAGTCGAGGCGGAAGACTGCGCAACGGGTCGCTGTGGACACCCGTACTACTATTCATGCGATTTCAGCCGTCCGCATCTACGACAGTTTATTGCACAAGAACAATAATGCTTGTACACATGGATAAGATCAAATTATTACGCATGACTTGAGATTAATAAAAGTTTCAAGAATCAAAAGTAATATTCGAATGTACATTCATTCTATTGTCCAACCGAAACAGCCAATATGCAAGTCGATGGTATATCGTACAAGACAAAATCATAAAGGAAAATGCGCCACAAGGCCAGGATATCTAATCAAAGTAGCTCTCAGTAAAGCCGAGAGAGAGGAAGAAAGACCCTAAGAAGGGGTCCAAGCCAAAAAGAAAGAAAAAAGGATTCATGAAGTGCCACTTTAAATCTCTTTAAAGCTTCATGCCAAACATGCCGTGCACCCGCAGACTCTGGCGCATGCTCAGATCAAGCATGATCTCCTCACTTCCACCAGGGATAGCGTAGGCACGCACATCACGGTACAAGCGCTCAATCTTGCCGCCTTGGCCGCCACGGCTGTAACTCAGGCCACCGAAGATCTGACTGGCCTCGCGGGCGCAGAACTCGAAGGTCTGCGTGGACTGGGCCTTTAGGCCGGCGATGGCACCACCGAGCTTGAGCATGGCCTCTGTCTCTTCCATAGACTGGCACTGGAAGATGATGTTCTCCATCCAGTTGTAGGTGGCCTCGATCTGGCGGGCCATGTGTGCTAGCTTCATACGAATCACGGGGTGCTCGATCAGAGGCTGGCCGAAGGTCTTACGCTTGTGGGCGTACTTGACGGACTCTTCGTAGCAGACACGAGCGAAACGGACACACTGGATGACGATTCCAATACGCTCGTGGTTGAAGTTGGTCATGATGACTGTGTTGATGTTAGTTTCTTGAATTGCTTCCTTCGGTTCTGACGAAGATGATGCTGCTTACCCTTGAACCCCTGGTTCTCCTTGCCAATCAAGTTCTCCACGGGCACCTTGACATCTTCAAATGTCACGTAGGTAGTACCACTGCTCAGAACACCTTGGCAGTCCATGCGGCGAGTGCTGACACCACCGGCCTCGCGCTCGATAAGCAGCACACTGAGGCCGTTCATGCCAGGCTTGCCAGTTCGAACAGCAGTAGTGAAGTAATCGGACCAAATACCGTTGGTGATCCACTTCTTCTCGCCGTTAACAATGTAATGCTTGCCATCCTCGCTAAGCTTAGCCTCACAGCCCAAGTTGGCAACATCACTACCAGCATCTGGCTCGGTAATCGCAAGACAGATACGCTTGTCACCAGCCAGAATGCCAGGCAGGATACGGTCAACCAGCTCCTTCTTACCGAACTTCACGAGAGGAGGGCATCCGATACCAAAGCCACCGACCAAGTTCCACACAAGACCACCGCTACCGGCGCGCGAAAGCTCGTCGGTAAGCAGCATCTCGTGGAACAGGTCCCAGCGCTCAGCAGGCACAGACTGGACTCGGTAAGGGGTGTGCTTCTCTGGGAATGCAACACCGAGCAGACCAGCTAGGTATCCACGCTCACCCATCTGCTTGTAGATCTTTGCGGGAACCTCCTTGCCCTCATCCCACTCGGTGACGTATGGGTCGATCTCGGTCTCAACCCAGTTGCGGACTTCCTCGCGAAGAGCAACGTGGGAGTCATTGTGGTACAAAGAGGAGTACTAGTTGGATAAGACGTATTAGCACCAAGAATTAAAAGTCTTGTTCTCTCTATCAGCTCCAAACTTACACCTTGGTACCAAGAGGGATCGGCAAAAGGAATCAGATCACCATAAGGATCCAAGGGCTCGGCAATGGCCTTGGGCTTGTAAGATGAAGGTGCAGCTTGCTCGGCCTTAGCCTCGACCTTCTTAGGAGCAGGCGCAGGCGCAGGAGCTGGAGCTGGAGCGGCTTTCTTGGTATTCAACGAGCCAATCTGCAGCTGACCCTTGTACTTCTTCAGCACGCCCTCGTTGTGGTACTTCCAGAATTGCTTCGAGGCATCCTTGCCACCAACTCGCTGGAGAACTATGTGAATGTCAATATCGAGCTATGCATGTTCGCATTCCACAGCTGTGACGTACTCTTCTTTCCACCTGCGCGCATAGAATGTTAGCCAAGTGATCGCATGTGAGTCGCCTGACCGCCCCGCGCCACATACGCAGCTTCCGGGTATCAGCGGCGACTGGAGGGCAGGTCAACTCACCAGGGTGTTCATCTTGGAACTTGGAGACGTCGTATACATCCTCGTCAATGATGATGTAGATGCTGTCGCCCTTGCTATGCGACGCAACGTCTTCTGTGGAAAATGTCTTCGACATGGTCTATGACGGAAACGAGATATAAAAAGAATGGGCAAGATCCGGGGTATCAAGTAAGAAAGAAATTCACCAAGGAATGATCTCGCGGGGAAAGGAGAAGAAAAGAGATTCCGGGGAAGATGGAGCACATGGGATATATAGGTCTGTGGGGGTACCAGATGAAGCAATGCTCCGTTTGGCCTCGGAGGACGTGCTATTCAAGTGTTCTTCAGCTGCTTTTCCTCATTCTTCCTCGGTCGCTCGAGTGGATCCGGTCAGCGCTGAATCGGCAGACGGTGATTGGGCCAAGCTGCGTCATCGCCAAAATGCCGAGGCTTATTAAGGCGCGCATGTGAAGCGACGATGCGCCTCGAGGTTTGCGGTGGATGACCTGCTCGGACAATTTGCGATTCGCGGATTAGCATTGGACAGTTCGGGGACTCCATTAACCTTCCACGAGGACCGAGAAATTAATAATGGGTGTTGCGTGTTGGCTACGGCGTCATAGGCCCTACAGGGGAGATCATCTTGAAAATGGTAATCGAAATGCTTCATATCACAAGCGGCAGACTACCGCACTCCAAATAGATCAGGAAAATCCTGATGCATCTAGTAATACATCCAGCGTCAAAGGGTTCTATATTCGAAGCCCTCCCCATCTACTCGTCCTCTTCCGGTTCTGTCTCGTATGCAAACTCATCTGGCAAAGGCGCATCTTCCACACCCTCCTCGTCTTCGTCCACGGCAGTAAGCACACCTGCGGCGGCAGCAGCGCCACCGGCTGGTGTACTTGACAGAGCTGCACGGGCAGCAGCTCGCTGCGGTGTCTGAACAGCCGCAGCGCCAATAGCGGCCTGCAGGCGATCCTGTGGGGTTTCAGTGGGAGGAGCGGTTTGCCGTGACTCTTTGCTGGCCTTCAGCTCAACAATATCGCGGGGTTCGTCAGGCTGCTTGTCAAGGACAACAACAACACCACCAGTAGGCTGTAGGGATATAAAGTTAGAATTGCCTTTCGGGGGTGGTAGTGGGAACAGATTGTAACATACCCTCTTGACCGGCTCGTAGCGGGGATCGGGGAAAGTGAGATACTTGAGCTGGGCTGGGAGTACTCGTGACATGTTGTCCAACTCATAGCCAACCTTCTCGCGCTCGGCCTTCTTCTTCTGGCCTTCCGTGGCACTCTTCTCGCCTTCCTTGCTCTCTTCACCTTCAGCCTTGGCCTCCTCAGTTTCCATCTTCTCAGGGAGCTGGTCGGGTTTGGGAGTTGTAGGAGTTTGGTCAATGTCCATGCTCTCACGACGTGCCTGCTTTTCGCGGCGCTGAGCCCGACGCTTGGCCTGGGCAGTGGTGGAGAGCACAGCAGTCTTTACCTTCTCCGGTGCCTCCTCAGCCTTCACTTGCTGCTCTGGAGGATAGTCGAATAAGCTAGGGCGAGTGTTGCTGTGGAACTTGAAGTTTGGTGCCTCAAGCTTCTGGTCGACACCAATTACAGATGTAGGTGCGAAACTGAGGGAGAGGAAGTGGGTGAGGGGGAACCAGTACCAGTACTGCACGAAAACAGCGGCACCAACAATTCCAGGCATGTTCAAGTTGCCGGTCTGGGTTTGCAAACTGATTGTGCAGTTACGGCCACCGGCATCGATGATACCGAGAGCCACAGCACAACCAAACTTAGCCATGGCATCCTCATGACGGTCACCGATCATCTTCATCATAGCCTTTCGGAGACTAACAACACGGGGGTTCATAGCCTCGTTCTGCTGGACTAGGACCATCGCAAGAGAAATCAGGGCACCTTGGCGGACGAAGTCCGTCGAGTCCTTGAGCATTGGCTCGAGGAGATCGATGGCCTCATCCAATCCAGTTCCAGCACAAGAGATACCAAGAGCCATGGCGGCACCGTATCGGACATGGGGGTTGTAAGACTCGGACAGCAGCTCGACCATGCGGGGCACGCTTTGGTGCTTGCGGAACAAGATGAAGCCCAAACTCATGACAGCAACTCGGCGAACATCATCATTGACATCACTGACAGCGACGTGGAGAAGCTTACGTACAGCCTTGTTGCTACCACTACCACAGTAGGCCAAGGCAATGGTCATGATACCACCGTAGCGAAGAGTAGGGTCTGGGTCGCCGAGCAGGCCGTTGATGAGCTCGTCGGCAGCTTCCTGGCGACCGTACATGATCAGAGCCATTCCCATGGCCAGACCACGGACGATCTTTTCGTGCTGTGTGTCGTGCGCGTATTGGATCATGTCCTCCAATGCCTTCATGTTTCCAGTTCCCAGCATGACGAGACCCATAGCGAGACCGACAGCCTCACCATTGAGAGCAGAATCTGTGTAAAGGACGTTTCGGAGATCCTCATAAATTCCCTCGTCACCGGTAGCCATACCAGCGACACCAAGACCCAGAGCACCACCGTGTTGAACGACCTCCTCGGTAGCCTTCTTAAAGTGGTCGCGGATGAGGTCAACCGCCATTCCACCGTGGTTAGCGTAGATGAGACCGAAAGCGTACAATGAACCGCCTTGGCTGTAGACTGATCCTGAGCCACCAACACCAGCGATGTGCTCGCGAGGCAAGTATGGCTGCAGCAACTTTTGACCTTGGCTCAAGTTGCCACGGTGAATCACACCCAACGCAGCAGTAGCTGTGAATTTCGACCAGTTGACAGCCTTACCGAGCCACTCAAGGTTGTCACGGAAGAACTTATCATGCGTAGTACCGGCATGCATAAATGCATTCGACAAGGTGACAGCCGTATGGAAAATAGAATTCCGAGCTTCTAAGCTGTCGCGAATCTTATTCAGAATGGCGATATCGGCCTTGTTGCTTCGGTATAGGAATTCTAAGTTCAGTTGGATGGTCTTAATACCGTCCACGATTGCAAGAATGTTCTTGAACGCTCCTCGTGCGTCGTCTGACAGATTCTCGTCACCAGATGGCCGTGAAGATGATTGGTCTTCAAGCAATGCATCGGTCTCCTTGGGCTCCTCCTCGGTCTTCTCAGAGTCGTCTTCTGGCACAAGCTCGGCAATTTCTTGTCGGACCTTTTGGAGGAACTCCTGTGTGCTGTTATCGTAGAGGTCGAATGAGATCTGGTAAGCGACAGCCAAGGATCGAGGATCGCCCTTCTCAACGAGTTGACGAAGAATAACAGATGCCATAGAGTGTTCGTTAAGGTAGACCACGCACTTAGCGATGGAGAAGTAGTCTGGGTTGGGGATCTCGTTAAGGAGCTCGAGGATAAGTTTCAGAATCTATGTAGAGGATTTGTCAATATTGTTCTTCGTTGGGTGGTGATGATTAACAAACCTCATTGCGGAAAGCCCGTTCTTGGACAATCCCCATGCAGATATCGAGGACATATTCCATGAGTTCCTCGCTACGGCGAGACTCGCCCTGCTGCTTCTTCTCATCATCACTCGCGCGGATAATAGCCAGGCGAAGGACATCCAGACTCTTGGCCTCAATGGCGATTCCAATCACTTGACGGTAGCGCTTCTGGCGGAAGCACTCCTCAAACAACCGTTCGATGACACTCTGCAGTTGGCCTTGGACACCACGCTTCAGCACCAGTGAGTTTTCCTCCACATGCTGGACACTAGTATCTTCACCACCAGGGTGGGCTGCATCGACACCGGGAACCTCTTGGCGCGAAAGAAGAGACTTCGAGGGTAGAGCGGACTTGGAGAAAGGTGTAATCGGTGATGTGAGGCTGGCGGATGTGCTAGTGGCACCGTCACCGGATGCAGGGAAGGAGGTGTTCAAGTTGGCGGGTTGGTCACCGACGCTCGGCTTCTGGGCGGCAGAGAGCGCGATGAAGGTATCAACGCATTTGGCTAAACAGGGTCAAGTACGTTAATGACTGCCGAATAAAAGCACAAATGATTATTTTGCACATACCGATGATTGTCTCTTCGTACTCGCCACCCTTGTCGAGCTTGAACAGCTTGCCCGCGCCAAGGGCGAGGACCATGCTCTCATTATATTCCTGCAGATGATAGTAGACCTTAGAAGCAAGCAAAGCAGCAAGCTCCCGCTCTGGGAATGATTCATCTTCGTATAATGTCTCACTGTATCGATGTCGTCAGCGATGAAACGGGGACCTCGGGCGATACTGGTCATGTCCAAGATGACTTGAGATATCGAATTCGAGATGCGCATCGGATTTTAGTCACTCACATCTGCGGAACAGCATTCACAACTTCTGTCCACAACAGATCGATCTGCGAATCTAATGACTTCAAGGCAAAGACCTTGAGCTCGGGGTCGGGCTCGGAGAGGAAGCCGACTAAACCGGCGGCCGAAACAACTCCGACCATGTTGACTGAGCTGACCGCTAGGTTGTTGAGTCCAAAGGATGGATGTCAAGTTATGATAATGATGGTGTTGTCGAGGTGACGAAGCGGCGTGGCTCGGGAGGAGCTATGGGGACAGAACAGCGAGCGAGCCCCAAAGCACAAACGGATTTCGGGTGGGAATTTCAGTAAGTCCCAGGTAATCCGATAGCAGAAATAACAAGGACGAAGGAAATGAGAAAGAGCAATATGTGATGAAGTAGAAGGGCAAATGGAAGCTGGGAGCAGACAACAGAAGCTTTGCAGGCGCGACGGGACAACGTCAACGGAGCTGACTGTACGGTCACGTGGACACATATCAGCTCCGTCAGGTCAAGTGCTCGGCCATGCTAATGCGCGAGCGAATGACCATGGCCTGACAATGAAGACACTGTGCTTCTCGCTAAAGCATAAATAGCCCCAACTCCTCTCTCTCCCTGGTCAACTCGGATCCCGACCCTGACCTATTCACGATGTCCACTCTCCTCCCTATACGAGACAAGCGGCTACCACCCATACCTTCAACAGCTTCTACTTACCACCATGATCCTCTACTCTTTATCGAGCGGCAATCGAGATACATTCAACGCTCTTTACAAACATTGATCGATGCGCAAAGCGAAGGGCTTCTTTCTGGACTGGGACAAGCATCATCGGATGATGCATCGGACCGAAGCCACACGCCTACATCCTCTCAGGTGAATAGACCACTCTCTCCAACGAACTCGTCAAGTAAACCTCCATCCAAAAAGGTCGGCCTTCGTGCGGCGCGTGAAGGGATATTTCAATCAATCTATGACCTTCTGAAGCTACGAGAGGAGGAACGTGAGATACTTTCGTCGCAATCCGATCAAAGGGACAACGCGCTCCATGAGATTGAAGGATTCTCTTCGAGGCGGACGAGCCTAGAGGAGGCTATAGCTGCCATACACAACGATCGGGAGACTCGACGAGCCAAGAGCCTTCAAGAGGAAGCTCGCGGTCTTGAAACTGACATCCATGAACTGAAAACCAGACTCCTTGAAATGAAAGCCAGGCACCGGCACATAGTTCGCGAGATGTCGAATATTGAAAACTCCGTCGATGCTAAACTTTCATCCTACAATGAATCCTTATCCCTCCTTCAGTCCGATATCCAAACTTACCTCAAAGAGCCCCCGGTCCAACCCCTCTCGCGGAAAACAAGCGAGTCTGGATTCTACTCCTTGAACCCGAAGCGTCGAACCCTGGAAACAGCTCAAGATCATTGGAAGCATGAGCAAGAAGAACTACACAAGAGGCAGCGCAACGTGGATGCAGAGATAATAGCACTAGAAGAAGGCGGTGCAGTCTGGAGGCGGGCCGTTGCCGACATCTCTGGCTTTGAGAAAAAGCTTAAAGTTTCCATGCGCCGCTTCATGCAGTTGGATGCGCAAGCAGCAGATGGTGCTCCAATTGGAAATAGTAAGGAGGAAGTGGCTGCCGGCATCTCGCAAGAATTAGAGCAGATTACCCAGAGTCTACAGTCGCATCTCGAACGAGCGGAGGAACGGGATTGGAAACTCCTTGTCTGCTGCATTTC